>JAJKFL010000039.1:16064446-17313017 GCA_021186555.1 Reticulitermes speratus | reverse complement strand
AATTCTGTATTGTACGATTGTTTCAGAATGATTAAAATTTTGTTACCACCATCCCTTATGTACCACCTGGTATTCAAGATGGAAAGTTGTATAAACTGAAAGTTTTTTGGTGCCTTTGCATACTTGCAAAAATTGCCTATTAGGTTCATCATGTCTGTCCAACCATCGGTCCATGTGTATCAGTGCTGCTCCCATTGGACGGATTTTTGTGAAATTTGATATTGGAGACTACGAAAATCTGTTGACACAATCCAAATTTGGTAAAATCTTATAAAAATATCAGGCACTTTACATGTGGATGCAAGTAAGTTTTATTGTTGCTGGCAACATAAAATCACCATAAAAGCATTTTTGTCATTGACATGTAGCCCAACAATGCAAAAGGAATGCATTTTTGCTTTCCATTGTTGACGGCCACATATGTAGGTCCACAATACCAAGAGAACTAATTGTTGCAGCAGACGTTATGACAGGAATGCTCTACGGTCAAGGCAGTACATTCATGTTTGCACATTTGACTATTTACGTGAACGTGCCACAATGTTATGTTATACGTACGTTTCCTATCTTGTCAGTGATTTTAGTAATGCTTTTCAGCATAGTTATAGTGACTGATATATTGTCTCATGCTGAGGGCATTTTATAATGGTGCTGAGAAATATATACGGGCCCAAGAACAAGGAAATAACAGGATAGTGAAAATTACATAATGAGGAACTTAATAATGTGTACTATTCATCTAAAATCATTTGGCTTATTAATTAATTCTGGCTCCAAAGGTTTAAATAAAGGATATGATAGATGGCATATGTGACATAAATGACAGAGATGAGGGTGTAAACCGGAGTTACTAGTTCAGCGTATGGCCTTAGAGCAGGCTTTTATGAATACAGGAATGAACTTTAGGATTCGGTAAAGTAAGAGAATTTCTTGACCAGCTGAGAGACCAGT
Source organism: Reticulitermes speratus (assembly GCA_021186555.1). Classification (NCBI taxonomy): domain Eukaryota; kingdom Metazoa; phylum Arthropoda; class Insecta; order Blattodea; family Rhinotermitidae; genus Reticulitermes; species Reticulitermes speratus. The sequence goes on along the minus strand of JAJKFL010000039.1, from coordinate 17,312,066 downwards.
GGTTTTTGAAGAAAATCTCTGCACCAGAGTTAATTGTAATTTTATTAATTACTAGATGTTTATAGCCTATTGACGCTGCTGGTATAGCCACTCCAGTTTAAATTGTTTGCTTGCTGTTTAAACAGACTTCAGGCCAGGACTTGTCTATGGTGTCAACTGTAGTTTCCTATGGCTTTGGAGTGATACAGGACTGTGCAAAGGCAAATAATGTTGGTCTGAGTAAGTGGAATTACTTGACATGAACTGACACTCGAGGGAAGTCAATTATTTGTATTTTAGTAACATGTCTACCCTCACGATATCTCATCAATGAAGTAAGTGGCTGGGGGTTAGATCACTTGAGCTCAGTTTTCAGCAGGGCCAGGGACTTTTCTCTTCACCACCACAGTGTTTAGGTTGGCTGTGGGGTCCAACCAGCCTTATATTCTTAGCACATCAGCTTGTGGGAAAAGGCAAGGTACACCTTCTTTAAAGTCATTAGGCATCTATTTTTAATTTGTGTGTCATATTAATTTTGTTAATATTCTGTGAGAAGAATGTTGTTGGAATGATGGACAGAATTTGCTTTACTGTGCCCCTGACTTTGTTTTGTTAGGTCTGACTTCATTTCCACTCACTGTACAAGTTACATTCATATGCTATTATTGGATCCTACCAGGCCATTGAAACAGTTTCTAGGATAGTCTGTCAAAATAGACCACCTTCCTCCTTGTTTTGGTACAAGTTTATGAATTCACGTGTAATTGATAGCAGAAGTGTCTGCATTTTGACTGAAGCACATCATATGATACCCCTTGAACCCATTATTCTTGTGCTTCCAAACCAAAGTGAACATTTATTCTGAAGGTTTCATAAATTAATTTTCTTGTTCGTTCCACAGAACACATCAGTAAAAGCGTGATTTGTTTCACTTCACAATGTATGAATATAATGCATATTCTAACTTTTTCTTGTTATAGATAAATATGTTTACTGTTGCCTGTTCTACATATTTATTAGGTTCTTTTAGCAGAGAGAACCAAAATCAGTGATGAACCATGTGTTGAGGCAATGTTCAGAGTAAGCCGAAGTTAAACAAATTTACTCCTTATGAGTGGCATTCTCAAATGGATTGATTCTTATTTTATTTGGTGATCTTTCAACTACATAGGTTATACAGCATCAATAGAATGGGCAGTGGTGAATGATGAACTGGAAGGTATCTGAAGGGAAGTGGCTGTTGGTTATCTTAAGTTACAGTCATGGAATTTTTCTGGAGGGCCTAAGAGAAACTTAGAAACTCAGTCAATTTATCTGGCATCTGGGAGCTCCTGAACATGGCAGCCTCTCAACTGCAATGTTTGGTACTTCCCAGTAACATTCTATACTGCTTTCGGTTTTATGTTTTATATAGGAATCCTCAGTGTGATAATATAATATAAATATCTAAGGAAGAACATTGTGCATTTTGTTGGTTGAGTGTTGTGAAACGTTTTTGGGTGACCAGCTGTCAATAGAGAGTGAAGACTGACGGGATTATCTGTCCATCAGGGACTGTTTGCTTTGGCAAAACTCTCTGCTTATCAGTGTCTGATACTGACTACTCTACATCAACACAGCTGATTGCTCCAGACACTTCACCATCTTTTCATCTCATTTCACGCGATGTAACAAAATTAACCATATTGGTATTAGTTTTGCAGACACTCAAATATGGCTATACTGTTGTTACCATACACCATGGAATATATTATCATATTTGAAATATTTTATTTCAGTAAAGCTAGCGACCTCATTCGCTTTTTCACGCGGTGGTGCTGATAAGAACTGTAAATGTGCTGTTGCTTGCATGATGGAAAACTTCTATTTGGTGAGTTTTTTTTTGTTGGTAGGAACAAAATATTAATCATCTATGACACTAATAATTTTTTAACCCAGAAGGTTCACCGTAGAATAGGCCATGAAGGCCCAGAGGGGGAGTAGAGGTATATCTGTACTCTTTCTTTGACCTCAGCGCTAGATGGGCGTGGGTGGTCAATGCCACGCCCCGACCGCTTTACCCCCGGGGAAGAGACCCGGTACCCATTGTACAGGAGGCTGGGTGGGCCCCAGGGCTGGTCTGGATGGGCGTGGAAAATCTCGCCCCCACCGGGATTCGATTCCCGGACCGCTCAGCCCGTAGAAAGTCGCTATACCGACTACGCTATTCTGGACCACCTTAATCCAGATAGCTTAAAATATTGACCATTTCACAGTCAGTGGTTTCCCTACACAGCTTATTTTTGCATGTTGAATTTTTGCAGCATATTGACTCCTTCAGTAGTAAGAAAAAAACATGTCTCCTTCAGAATCCCCTTCCCTTCAGTTGGATGGCACAAGCAGTAGTCAGCCCCTCCAGTCATAAGGTGTTTTGAAGTTCAATTTGATTGTAGTTTATCAGTAATGAAAATTGTAAGTTAATGTTTATTTTAGTTTGGAAGGAATTTTGGCATGTGAAGTAATTTACTGTCTTACATTACAAGATTTAACTGTAATCTGTTGTTTTAGCTCCCAGTTTTTTAGTGAGCTGTGACTCACAATATATCTGGATTGTGGACCAGGACCCTGCCTGTTTCATCAGCATAAACAATAGTCTAGAAATTTAATGATCATCAGCATGTCTGAAAACTAAATATGTCTATTCAGAATAAAGAAAAATACTTGTAGTGCCTTATATGTGGTATTAAAGTCGAAGGGATGTCACAGTGAACTTTATTGAACGTTCAAAATTCAAAATTATGTGCAAGGATGTATGAAATACTATATCAGACATGTCCTGTTGGTGTATAATGGAAAAGAAAGTAATCATAATTTAGTTCTTGTAAAGAGAGTAATAGGTTTTTCCCTGATGAAGCATCACATCATGCAGGTTTACATGGGTGAGTGAAGGTGAAGTTTCATGTATTCTTAAAGTCAGCACAAGATAGAGATAAATGGTCAGTTTTACATTCTGACTGTTCTACCCTAGAGCAAAAATGCCCACTATTCATAGGGGATACAACCCAGGGCCAGTCTGGACATTAGAGATCATTTGATTTTCGTTGTATTAAACGGAATTTATTTTGATACCTGGCATTATTAATATATATCTGCTGGTTATGATTTCAATAAGATCTGAATTAGTATTCTGTATGCAATATTTATTGTGTATATTAATTTCAGATGGCAGACGATAAAGTTGAAACTGCTCTGCTGGATCAAGTTATAGATGTAATTCCTATTGTAGCAATGAAGGCGCCACTGTCAGAGCTCATCACAACGTGTGGAACGAAAGGTAACACAACAGATTAATTCATGCTCTTTCATGTCTGCATATGAAGTGAGCTCATTAGTACTGATTGTGATGCTGATTAGAAATTGGCAGTAGAGAAATTATTAAAAGGAATGGCAGAACTGAAGGGGAATTTTAAGAAAACAGTTTCAGAGAAGAATTTTCAGGTAAACGCCCCAAGTAGATGGATCTAGAATCAAAGTCTCTGGCATGATTTTATTATATGACCAACAAAGTACTTATTCATATAACATTTAAGATTGCTAAATCCATTGTGTTTTGTTACATTATGCATATCAGGTAAGCATCTGTGAAATTTTTACCTCCTGTTTGTATCAAAACATAGTATGCCCTATCACACCCACTGCTGTATTACAGCAAGTCAAAAGAGCTTTCAGTTTTCGTGTGTATATCTTGCCGAAAATGTATAAAACCGCGTGTTTTGTCTTTCTGACTGCATGTTGCACCTATGATATTGCTCCAGTTATTTTGATTAGATTTGGAGTTTGGAAGAATTTAATTTTATTGTGTTAATTGTCCATTATAAGATATACTGTAGGAGAAGCCCAAACTAAGATATCAGGTTTCTTAAAGATGCCTTACTTTACTCATATTAATACATGAAGTTAAATGCAGATCTCGTTAAGTTCTATTTCTTTTACCTGAAATATTTTTTATGTAATGTATGTTTCATGAAATATAGTGCTCAAGACCAAACTTAATTAAACTCCATTAAATACTTTTGAATTTTAAACATATGACCAGACGCACATACATGCCCTTCTCACTGTGCATGTATTTTGTGCACTTAGTGCAAAGTACTGTTAAAATTCAGCATTAGGAAAGTGTTGCCTGTATAGGGTTTCAAGTATTTTCTTTCGAAAGAATTGTAAGAGAGTTTGAATAATTTTTGTAACTTAGCTAATTAGAGTTGCTTGTTATGGCTAATGATGAGGGTCATGTCAATGTGTTGTGTAAGTGCGTTAGGTTTAATTATGCGTGTGATAAGACTTTTTCACTTCTTCTGTGAAGTCTTCATTTAAGATATGTATATGGATCTATGGCTTCTAACAAGTTGTGACCTTAGTGGCTGATTGAAAAAGCTGCAGATTATGCCAGGGGCTATTTTTCACGTGCAACTAAGTTTCCAGCCCTCCTTGTTATTTTTAAAGGTGTTGTGCATTCAATTCTTAACACTTTCCTGTCACACTCAGGTTTTAAATCCCATACTAGCTTGCCAGATTATTTAATAAAGGTTTAAATTTTTGACTGATATGAATAAAATCTATTCAAAAACAACTTAAATTTCATGTAGCACAATTCTTTGTGTTTCAATTTTCTAATTATCTTACTTCATATACTGTCCTTGATATGTCAGGCATTCAGAAAACAACCACGCACTCTAGGCTTGAAATTGTATCAAGAACAGGGGCTACACAGCTGAAGCTTGTCATATTCTTAGAGTGTAAACCCTTTTCTGGACCTAATGCAGTAAATTGTTATTTGTTCTTTTTAACTTTCTAAAATGTACTACAAAGGGGTATTTAAATTACTCGTCCTGCATTGTCTTTTAGGTAATAACTACTAACTAATCATAGTCATGAAGTAGAATCCTTCTTGAGAAGCTGATATTCACTCAGCTAGTCACAAAATTCCCTGAACTTGAAACTGAAGTTTTTTTGCCACATTCTTAAGAACCTGCAACTGCACTTCCCCCGAATGAGATGAACTCATTGATAGTACAAACTGAAGTTAAATAATGATGAGAAAGTTTACCATATTACTAGTGAAGTCTACAACTTGATTTCTAGATGCTGCAAAATTGCTATTGGCTTACCAATTTCATTCACGTATTTTCTGGTTGACACATGTCTTTCTGTTTGTTCTAAATGTTCTAAATGCACTTGTCCATAAATTACTGACGTTTCTTTATACCCCAGTCTTTTCAGAGGCTTATGAATCCACTGAAGTTATAAACGACCCATAGAACTAAAAACTTGGTGACATCAGTAAAACAGCTACCAGAACATCACTGATAATCTCATAAGTTCAAAACACAAACCAAAAACCCATGGACAGAGGGCTCGTGTTTAACAGTAAAGCAGTAAAACAATTTCAGTAGGAAGTCAAAATATCAATAGCAAGTTTTGAAAAGTAGTCTTTATGTTTAAGCACCACCTTATAAATGTATATGAGGGGAATATCACTAAAGCTCCACACATTCTAGATGTCAGCACTATATGGAAGTGGTTAGTCTGCTTCACATTCTTGCTGCTTTGTATCATGGCAATGAGCCCTGTTGGATAGAAGACTTGGTGAGCCCCAGAGTTGCCCTGAGCAGTATTGAAGTCAGTTATTCATCTTGTAGCCAGTTGCTTAATGGGCTATGCTCTTCCAACTCAAAGTAAATATTTCAATGAAACTACATTTAATTCAATAACAGAATAATGAGCCTTGGTCAGAAGCCATGACAAATAATATTGACTTTTGCTGTGGAAACCTTAGCTTGTGTCTGAACTGTGAGTAATTTGCTTGTATCTATTATGTTTGTTTTTAAGGTGATGGCCCAAACAAGTGTGAAAATGCTAATGCCTTTATGATGTGCCTCAAGCAGAATGCATTGTCAGTTGCTACTGTAAGTATAAGCATTTATTTATATTTTTAAGCACAAACAAACAAACAAACAAACAAACAAAACAAACTAACTGACTGACTGATTAACAGATGCACTAAGTAACAAACTGACCAACCAACCAACCACCCACCCAACCAACTCTGTGGAATAGAATCCTAAAGAAGCTGGTAGTCACTGAGCTAGACAAGGCATTGCTGGCATTTGTGGACCCTAAACATGCATTGGATCCGTAGTGTTCATAACAGCCTGCCAATGCAGACTTTCTTGAGCAAGAATGTCCATTACAGTGTCTACCTGACTGACAAACGTGGCTCCGTTGAGCATTTGGTGGCTATTCAGTAATTAAAAATAGTCATTGTGCTAAAGTTTGTAAAGATGACTCACAGGTCCAGTAAAACAGGCACATTAGTCTACTTCATTGACTGAACATATTGGTGTCAGAAGGTATCAAATGCGAATTTTGGCCAGGACACCGGCTACTCTTTCAGGTTTTTTTGTGGTTTTCTCAGCCTTTTGAGGCAAATGCTGGTATAGTACTTCATGACCACCTCCTTCCAGATCATTTCCAGTTCATCAATCATCCTACCATTAACACCATTTAGACTGACATACTGACAGTGTCGTAAAATACCACAGAAAAGTACGCTATATTCACAGTATGTGTATGTCTTCCTACTTCAGCATAATATAAAATTTTACATGCCTAGTTTGTCCAAGTTTAAAGCAAGTAGTCAGCATGTATGAGTAATGTTTAAGTATGTTCATAAAATTGCAAAAAGGGACTATTAGCTTTGTTATGACTATCTGTCTGTCTGTCCTCATAGAACAACTTGGCTCCCACTGGATGGATTTTCGTAAAATTTGATACTTGAGAATTTCTCGAAAATTTGTTGAGAACATTCAATTTTTATTAAAATCTGACAAGAATAACAAGTACTTTAAGTGAAGACCTATGAAAGGGTTGGTCAAAAGACTTCATGTATTTATGAACTTAAATGTCCGTTTCTATGTTCACAAAAATATGCTTTTGGTCCTGTCTTGAGCCAACTGAATCCAGTTCATACCCTCACACGCTCTATGTGCCGAGTCATCTGAACAGTAGGTATATTCTTGCTTCAATGGCCAAGTCTTCCAAGTTCTCTCTCTCTCTCTCTGTCTATCATCCTCTTTGTTTTAATCAGCCTAATAACATTTGCTAAAGCGTATAAATTTTGAAGATGGTATCATCCAGTATACTTCATCAATATGCTACTTCGTATTTTTGAGGTCCTAATAGTATATTCGTCTCAGCAATTTGTTGTCATATACCCTCAACCTGTGTCATTACCTTCATACAATATGTAATGAAATTTAGACATTGGTTTAGAAAGTTATGTTGTAACACACAAATACATGCACAATATATAGCAATTATAAAGGCATTTACCTTTTTTAAATCAAGTTAAAATGGCTTTAATAGCATATTTCTTAATCTGTGGTTCATATTTAGAATAGTTTAATGTTTTTTAATTTATGATTTTCAGTTTAAGGATTTTTGTATCCTATAAAACAATATGAAGTTAATTACAATGCGTGTATACTTAATAGGTACCATCCAGAATGATTTATTAACTTGTATTCAGAGCCCATCAGATAAATAATTCATCACATCGTGTGTTTCAGAACTTAATTATTAGTGTGGACTTCATACATGTACATTTTGTACAAAAGAAGTGTTCTGTAATTCTGTATTGTTATATTTTCAGAAAGCAGTCATGCAGGGTTAAGATGCAATTGGACTACAATTACGTTGATGGTCATCGGTTCTGGAAAGAATCTGCATCTGCAGTTGTACCTGTTGCTAAGAATATTACAAAAATAAAGATTGCCAATACTTTTCGATTTGTCACATGTGATGGTCAATAATAAATTTGTTCCATTTAAAGGACATGATATTTTACACTGGGCAAATGCTAGACAAGTGATATATGAAGTACCAACTTCATGTGGTATGTAATTTGCACGGTCCATTGAAAATACTATTACACTGGTAACACAGACTTCATTCTTTGGCTGGACTAGAATATTTCTCACTTGATGAAATTTCTGATTATTGTAGCCAAATTTAAGACATTCTTCTCTTCATATTTCTGTATATGATTGTTGCATAATTTTGGATAATGAAATCACTGTTAATGAAATATAATTTGACTTTCCCTTTGCATGATCTACACTTACCACAAAGCACAGTCAGGAATGTCTTTTCCTCTGCATTTCATTATGTGTAGGCCCACAATACATAAAACATATTTGAGATGAAAGTTGAAGGTGTTATTGAGGTCTATTTTTTATGTTACTCAAATGATCAAACCTTTGTAAAGGGCAAATAAAAACTTTGAATGTTAAATGAGGGCATCATGACATAAAAAATACAAATTAAAAAACACGGTAGTAACATCTTAAACTTACCTGTACAATGGTTTATGGTCTAGTGGGTTTTTGTCAATTTTTATTTTGTACTTCCTGTTATTTACCATGTAGAAAATCTGATTCTAGGTGTATATGTACAGGTGGTTAACTGACACATGTTATCCAGTGAATGAGAGTAGCTGTTTGTGTTGGACCCAGCTGAGTAGATGAGAGAACAGCCAGTTCCCAAAACACGTATTTTTTATTACCAAACAATGGGAACAGTCTAGAAACCCAACATGTATCCTAAATCTATCATTGTTGTGATCAGAGTTAACTTATTTTTTGTATCTTGATTTCATGGCATTGTCCAATAGTGTGAGAAGAAGGATGACATGCTACACAACTGTAATTCATAAACAGTGCCCATGGCACTTTAGAAAAAATGTACACTTATGTCTACAACAAATAGCATGTGACAGTGGCACGCTTTGTCATCTGTTAGTAAAAAATGGAAATAACCTTTAGTGCAGAGATTTGTCACTGCCCACAAATGTTTGTGAGGAATAAACTTGAATAGCCCTTCATTGTGATGCTCTGTGCAAAGGAAGTCTGCATCAGTCACTGAATTACCCAAGTAGAACAAATTGGACTATATCTCTCCATCATGTGCCCTTGGTTTGGAAATTATAATGATCGGGACTTTGAAAAGCTTGCCTATAAAATAAAATTTTGATGATGTCACTGTCTATTTCAAAAGCTAATTATGGCCTCTAAGTTGAAATCTGCCAGTCAGATAGAGATTTCACACCGATTTCATTTTGTTGAGAACAGGGTGTATTATGACATGTGAAAAGTAAAGGTCAAGTTGTTTGTGCATCTATGTACAGGCATAAAGAGGGATACAGGTAAAGTTCCAGAAGTTAACAATGATATTATATAAAGGTGAGCAGTGGCTTCACGCCTTGGCCATTTTAACGGTGGGGAAAGAGACCCTGGGTACCCATTGGGCAGGTGACTGGGTGGGTCCACAGACCTGGCCAGAGCAGTGTGGCAAACAGAAAGCCCTGTTCCTACTACCTAGTTCATAGCCAGTCACTTCACTGCCTGAGCTAACATCACCAGTTTCTTGTACAGTGGACAAGTTTCAGGAGATTTGATAAAGACGTCAGGCTTTTGCCATGGTGTAGTTGAGGTCTTCGCTATTCTTGGCTGTTGCATGGTGTAGATTGGTAATTGCTTACTGCTGTTCTGGGACAATATATCACACATGTTCAAGGGTCAGGCAGACCAATGAACATGGGACTTATACGACTATGTTATCCCAATACATCAGTAACCAAAGCAACCTATGCGATGCAACATCCCAAACAGTGAAGACGTCAGAGTAAGTAAAGTTTTATTTCAGCTTCATAGGGGTTGTATCTTACTTACACGGATCAAAATTTAATTTGCCTTAGTGTGGAGCATCAGTGCCATGTTTCATGGACAGATCTTCCACAGCAGCTAACAATGTGTGTTATGCATTACCTATATACACTGAATGGTTCATCTCCAAAATATTATAAAGAGCAAAAGTGCTTCTTTTGGTGAGGTGCTATACAATTTGTGCACCAAATGTCTAATCCCAAAACAGGAGTGTAGGATGGAGAGGGGACGGGAAGCAGACATGATCTATTTAGTGATGTTTCTGAAAGGAAAATAATCATAGACAAATATCCTTTGGCGCGAAATATTCAGAAAAATGATGTGTGTATCACTAGAGACTGAATTCTTAAATCAGGACAATATTGTGACTGTCTTGAAAGGTATGTTTTGGATATAAAATGATTAGCAGGCTAATTTTTATTGAAAAATCTTCTCTTATTATTTCTATGGAAATGTATAATTTTTTATGTTCAGAAACACTGAATGTTTAGTTTTAAATGTTGAAAGATGACGTGATTCTTTCAACGAACTCATGACATATCATCTGACAACCTAGTGATGGATATCAAACTGAAATCTGATTACAGATTTCGCGTGGCGGCCATGTTCTGTAACTTTATACAAAAATGTTTTACAGAGTGAATGAATTTCTAACTAATTTTACCGCACAAAGTGTCGAGACCCAGTATTAATTGGCAATAGTGTTGCTCCCACCTCAGAGTTTCGTACAACAGCCGTGCATGTCTTATGGAAGGAAATTAAAAAGCGCGAATAAAGAATGGTCTCTAGGGGCATGATATTCATACACAGTGTCATGAGAAATCGTCAGAGGGGCATGATATACTAAAGAAAGCAGTGTAAACGCGAAACAAGACGGGTATCGCAGAATTACGCCGAAAATTTGAAAGCAGGTTATAGTAAAACTTGTCTGTATAATTCGAAACAGATTGTGTATTGCGGAAGATATTATTGTTGCATAAGTTACGCTGTTTGTGTAGTGCCTGATCTTCATTACGGCAGGGATAATTACAGGTGGGACAAGTTCGGTTTGCATGCACTGCTGATAGATCGGAACTGCCGCGCGGTCCCTGGGTTGTGGTCAAGCATATGGTTGGTAGGAAGGCCACTCTCACTCTTGCCATAAGCCGTCTGTATCCAGGTCACACAGAAAAGTATTGATGGACCTGCATATATTACTCTAACAGCAAACATTGCTTCATAACCTATTCCGTGCCGTTTTCACTTTAGATAAATGCCTCCTCTGTACGGCTTTCATTTGCATCTATAATTTCAATTACTGAAAAAATAAAGGGCGTTAACATTACCTGTGAAGGATGGCAAGGAGATATACTGTCACTGATTTTTTATACTAAGTAGACTATCATAAAAGAACTAGTATGTGTTTCAGAGCGAGTGCTGTTTCTTAGCATGGAGAAGGCAAAAGACAAACTTGACTGTGCAATATATCAATAAACCGTTTTAAGCTATTTAAAGACGGGGCTTAACTGTATATTAAGGGGATCATCGTCACGTTGTGGGTTGAGGTCACTGTTTATGGAGCATAGTTACTAGTATATTAAATAAAGAGTCGTGGATGGCTAAGATGGGGTGGAAATCCAGTTGCTTATGACGCTAAAAGCCCGCCTAAAGAGAAAATGATACGAGATGTCTGTACAGCGTTTGCTTACCCATAGCAACAAAGGAATATACGTAACCTTGGTAACTGATGTAACCATGGTAGCAAAAGCGAGCATAGTAATTGTAGGAACACTGGTAACCGAGGTAACGTTAGCAACCAAAGTGTTCATAAATGTCCGTAGGTTTTCATGCAAAGTATGTGTCATTTATTCCCGATTCTAATCGAAATTGGAAAGATGTAGAAACATTTCAGTGAAGTTCCTCATTATCAGTTTTCCCTCTAACCCGTCCTGGGGGAGTTCCACGCGCGTGGAGAGACAGACGGATGGACAGACACGACGAAGCTAATACTTGCTTTTTTAGGCTCGTTCGTAATCTTGTGGAAAGCGACTCTCATGCCTGTCCGTCAGTTCGTCCATCCATCTTGTAATATGAAGGGTGATTTGATATGCAGAGTAACAAGAACCACATTTTAGAGATATGTGTGCTCTGCTGAGTACCCCCTTCAGTTTTAAGGTTATTCACTTTCATACCTACGCTCTTACAGCCTTCCTGTCCACCTTAACACAGACACACCTTTCATCCGTCCTGCAAAAAAGCGATTTGCCCTGCCGTTCCGAATCCTGGCTGCCCTGAATGAGAATTTTAATGTTTCTCTTCAGTCACTCCACCCAAATGACAGACCTGAGATTCTTCCCTCTCATTCCTTTGCGTCGGTGGTGGAAACGGAATTATACAAGGATAATTTGGGGTGCCATTATTTGTCGTAGTCCTTTTGTTATGACTACCGTCTCCTGTGTTTCTGTCAGACTTTGCTTCACCCTGGCAGTTGCTTTCAAAGGCACAACATTTTAAAAATCCGTGTAATTGTAATGAAAGCTACTCGAGAATGTAAGATGCAATTTTTGTAGGAAGATTTTAATGTCATTTGCGTTTTTTTTAAATTCATGCAACTTATAAACCCCTCACAAAAAATAGCCACAACAAGACAATTCAAGTGTGCGACACGTGCAGTATAATAGGCGGACAAATTACGTAGCCTGATCGTCGGCACTCCGTTCTCTGCTTCCATTGTTGGCCATATGTTGACACCACCTGAATTACTAAAATACAAATTCATGACCTTCTGACAGCTCAATGTCATTTCTTTGTCTTTGTCATTAAATTGAAAATGATAGAGGAGAAGAACCTTACATGATATGATCTTAAATTACTGAAGTCTGCGACATTTCATTTCTAACCTAACATGACATATTACGTGTTAGTCGACGAGATAATATTAAGTCAGTAATAGAATGGTTTTCAAATATTTGTTCTTTACAATTTATCCTCATTAATTACTTTTTTTTTGCAGTATTTGTTAATTTCTGTCCGACGAATAAATAATTGTTGTATGCCAAGACCTATATACGCAGTGCGCTTATCTGACTAGTGGTACTACCTATACGTGTAGGCCCATAGCATTTTTTCGATTATTGGTTCTATACCTCTAGGTCTAAAGAAATTATTTGATTACCGGTGTTACACATCTAGGTCCATAGAAATTGTTTATTATTTCTTTAGTTCTAGATGTATTGAGATTGATTACAAGTATTAAATATCTAGTCTATAGAAATGGTATGATTACCGGTACTATATACCTAGGTCTCTAGAAATGGTATAGTTACCGGTACTATACCTCTAGGTCTGAAAACATTATTTGATTAATGGTATCATACACCTAGGTTCTATACGTCCAGCCGTGTAGAAAGTTTTGATTACACTGTACAACAAATTTTGACTTTTTTTCTGCTTCGGAAAATAAATATGTTTCCCTTTCTAGATTTTTGGACGCTGAACACGAAAATGGTCACGAAAAGGCTCGATAATTATCGGTAGGATGCATCTATGCCTACAGTAATTTTTCACTACTGGTACGATATGTAGAGGCCATTACAGATATTTTGATTACCGGTACTATAAGTATAGGCATATAAAAATTGTTTGGATACCTATTCTATACATCTAGACTTATGTAAATATTTCGATTACCGATACTGTTCGTCTGTGCATTCAGAACGTTTTTAGTTATCGATACTGAGAGTTTGAGAGTGCAGAAATTTATTTTACGTTTAATAATCCATGACAAAATTTATGCGATTAGAAGTCAGACATTTTCATTAATCTTTAAAAATATTTCATAACACTTCTTCTATAATACGATCTATTGACGAAAACTTGATGAAACCAACTTATTATGCCAAACGTTTTTGCCGGTGACATGGTTTCTTTAAGAAATTGGTCTGAATGACTTCATTAAGTATTTGGGCTTAGTACACAGTACAAACATAATATATACATTTATTTCATTTAGGCTTACAGCTAAAAATATCAGCAATTACTAATAAGAACACAGCTTCAGCTCTCCTGTTTTGGTATACAACCTGATACAAACCTAAACTGAAAGACTGACTTGTACCAAATGATTCCAGTGTTAAGTAAAGCATGTAATGCAGTTGGATTTGTTTGTTTGTCAGCAATATTATCACAATAAACACAGTTTTCGTCCCCTTCTTTTACTCTGTAATGAAGTACGCAGTATTGGGGAGGGGGGGGGGGGGGAGGAATGTATCTAAGAGCGGAATATTTATTTTAAAATACAATATTATTTAAATTATAGCTCTGTCAAAACATATAAATTCATATAGCAGTCTGTTTAGGAAATAGAGATTTTACTTCGTCCGTGTGAATACATATTTTCATTAATGAACTTCACCTTTTGTAACGCAGACCACAAGCATAAGCTTCATGGACTACTTCCAAATTTTCATGTTTTCGGAAAAGTACATACTCGAAAGTATGGTGAAAAAGAGGCGCGTTTTAAAACCTTAACGAAATACTCGTACGAGGAAAGCTTTTTTTATGACTTATACAGTGTTATCATATTTACAATACGTTTGTGTATTATAAATAAGCACAAAGGAAAATGAGGTATGTAAGGTAACAAAGAGCGTATGTGGTACGGAATTCATTCAACAATCCAGCATATGGTGCAAGGTTGTTAACCGAGCGACCAACATGCAAGTGTTGGATCTTGCGGCGCACAATGTTTGTGCACCGAAGAGTAAGCCGTATGGAACAACACTAGTAGAGAGTTGTACGCCTTGGTGTTGCTTGGGAAGAACTGACGTAACATAAGGATTTATTGTCAGACGGCACAAGACGCAGTCTGGGTGCGTAAGTCTGCCTGCACGGACGTCTGAGTAACACGAAGACATGTTCCTCCGGTCCTTAATTCAGTTGACTTTGATATCATCGGCCGTCTTGATACCTTACAGTCAGGGTGCAGCTACTCCCCCGGTAAGAGCATAAACATTACTCATTAATATTTATCTATGTGTAACATTTATAAAGCGGAACTAAACGGAATTCGATAAAATTTGGGATTGGTGAGGCTTTTACTGTACATGAAAAGCTGTAGGTTGAAATCTCTTTCGATTCATACAAATCCAATATAACACTCAGCTTTTAAAATCTGGATTTCCGCATGGTCTTCACATTCATTCTTTGCGGACATAAATTTAATTTTTCTCTTGTCTTATTCATCTCTAGTTACATTATTGTGGCAGAAATGTAAGCTAAAGTACATAAAGCAGAGCACTCTGCAAATAATTTTTGAAGTCGTTATTTAGGAGCAGAAAACATATTCCACGTGTATAATTTTTAATAAACTGTTGTTGTTGTTGTTGTTGTCGTCGTCGTCGTAATATAGTAGTAGGCTAGTAATCTGTAGACTCGTATGCAGTGTGGTGTTTGTAGTGTGACTGGCTTTTCAACAACAGGGTTTTGCATTGGTGGAATACCAAGGTCAGTGAGGAATGAAGAGTGGCAAGGAATGCATTTACAAAATTTCAAATTGCAATCCATCTTTGCCGTCTTGATTTCTTTGTAGAAATAATGTATATTTCTACAGTCTTATACGAGGCCCAAACTTAAATGAAGCATTCAAAATATCTAATTCATAGTCATTGTATTTAAGGCCTTTTAGTTTATTTTTTGCTGGAGTAGAGAAATTTCGAAAACTCCTGATTAATATCTTCCTAAATTACAGGATCGGCTTTGACTGAATTTGTTATGGATGCAATGCACAAACTTTTCAGACATTTTGATCTTGGTGTATTTCGGTTTGTTCTACGATAAACTCCATTTACTTTTACAATAACAATTTACCATTTCTTGTTGGTCTTTTGAAGGGTTTATTTGTAACCGGAGGCATCATCCGAGCATTACAAATTTAAATTGTGTTCACTTATAAAGAATCAAGTCCACATTGTGCAAGGGCCTAATATTCTTTTGGGCTTACCTTGCGAAGTATCTCACCCAACAACAACTTGTGGATAGAAAAATTATACACGTCACAAAATATTTGCGCATTGCCCGCTTATGTTGGTTGATTACTAGCACACTGAGAGCATCATACGTATTACGTAAACATAATTTTTTTTTTCTAATTTTTTGCGATATTTTCCTATGCAGCAGGTTGATTATTGTACTTTTCTGATTTATGGAACGATAAAGCAGCAGAAAATGTTCTGAGCTGCAGTACTTTAATCTATCTCAAATTGTATAATACAAATAGCATTCTAAGCAACTTAATTATTACTGTGATGTCTAAACGTATTTATTTACGATACCAAACCTGTTTATTCATGGCCTTTTAATGTCTAATAAACTTCGTGATCATTCGGAGGTTCAGACATCAGTTTGCTCTTACAGAATAACGCAGCGAAGACATTCGCTGCGTTATTCCGTAACAGCTATAAACTGTATTGCGGGCAGGCAGAAATTATAAGCACATATATGCAGCGATCAGCGGTCTGCCGCTTGATAAACCGTTTATATCCCCTACATTTAATATAATGTTTCCTAATCTCTATTTTTTAATTGAAGCGGGAGAGAAGAACTTGGTTTGAGTTTAAATAAATACTGTCAATAATTAAATTATACTTGTTTAATGGCCTGCAAGATATGACGAAGCACATTTTACAGGTAATGGTGATTAATTTCTGCTTTTTGTTAAGCAGAAAAGATGTCTGTCACCTGCCACAGCACCGCAGAGGATTGAGAAAGTCATTGCTGAATGCCAGGAAGAAATAAAACTTGCTATTCTTCAAGGCAAGTGCTTAAAAGAAAGAATGACTTTAGACTATGTGGGCGAAGCTAAGAAACTGTATAGTATGGTCATGGGCAGTTTTATATTTTACTCCTGAAAAGGAGTTAAGTGGACTGTATGGACATTGTTGACAGGAAGTAATAAAACAGAAGAGGTATACATTGTATTTTGTTAAGGTGGGCCGTATAGATAAGGAAAGCGGATAAATGCTTTAGACTTTAAGGAGGTGTAAATTATACTGTGTTAAGGAGTTTAAAAATTCAGTTTGTACATCACAGAGAACAGACTATCTTCTTTGTGAAGATCAGTTGGTTAATGCTATCTGGAATAAATAATTGGTGTATTTTGTAGGAAGCCTACAAAACATATAAATACATTGTGTGGGAATTTGCAGGTTTTTAAACGCAGAACGTGATGGTACACATTGGAACTACTGAAATATAAAGCAATAACCACCGAAGATATTCATGGTACAAGTAAATATTGTCCCAGTTCGAGGAATATTTGTTCGTAAAATGCTGAGTGTCCCTCCTGTTATTACGGAAAAAAAAAATCGCACAGGACCTTTTGATAATAACCTCGAGGGTTGAGATGTCAGATTCTCACTCTTACTCAAGAGAGAAGAGGAGAGTGGATAAATATTTGGTCCGCTTTTTTGTGTACAGCGTGAAAGGAACTGAACTGAATGTCAAGCAGTTTTCAAATTTCTCTCACTCAGTGTTTAGAAATGTAGTTCCAATGTCGAAAGAAAAGTAAAGCAACTTCTAAGCCAAATTCAGTTCTCTCATTATTTCGGCAACACGCGAAAGAAATTATAATTTTTTTTATAGTATTGTGAATCGAATTCTGAATACTCATGTCCTGACCAGGGTGTTTGTGGTGGACATAAAATATTCGGCATAATGTTCTTACCAAATTGCATTCATTGTAACACAAGTTATATTTTCTTGAAGTTTCATAGAACATGTATGAGTTTCAAGTGATGAATAAGTACATAAATACAGTGCAAAAGAATAAAACGATCTTAATGAATAAAGGGCAAATAAATATGCATATGTTCCCTATGTGAACGCTTATAAAAAAGCCACTCTTGCTAATCGATTTTTTCTTATCGATACTTTTATAAGGGAAACGGTCACACAGTGTAGATATATCGATCTGCACTGTCATTAGCTCAGGTTATGTAGTGTGGAACTGGAAGATTATTAGTCAGTAAATTAGGAAGATGATTAAGGGAAGCGATAAGGTATATTTTGAGGCGATCTACCTAATGTGCCTGGAGTAAAATAGATCTTAAAACAAATAAGATGTGTGGGATGGGCTGAATTCAACTGGTTCAACGTAGAGCCACTGTGTGAGTGGGTCAGCACTTTGGAAAGTGTGCTAACTGCATAAAAACAAATAAGTATTTGGTCAGCTGATTAAATACCAAGTTTCCACACAGAACCTGCATTATGGAGTTATTTAGTTACTTGGAAATCTTAATATAGATAAAACAGCAGTTCTTTCTGCACAGAAGCACTGGTTGACTTGCAAGAGCCCACTGACCTGTTGATAAGAAGAAAGCGTCAGACATTCTCTGAAGATGAGCGAAGAATTGCTGGGGTGAGTTGAATAATTTTATGCAAGTGTCAATAGTTTGTAACGAAAGGACAACCGCAAATATAATCAGAGGAATAAACACCATCTCGCTAAAATGAATAATCTTGTATAAGTATTCATTCTTTAGCGCATTGAATCTCACATCCATATTCCATTTGCTTAGGTCGTTCCAAAGAACACGTCCAAGTTCGGAACCCTGTGTAACGTTTTGTTACATTCCGTTTTTCTGTAAAGATTTGTCAGCCCCCACCCCTCACAAAAAAAACCGTGCAGGAGAATCACGCTTTGAATTCTGTCCGTGGTCATTTATTCAACACATTCTTAGCTACCCAAACAGACGACTGGAGAAAGATAAAAAGTAGTACCTACTATGCATTCATTTAACGCAATATTTAAAAAGAACTCATGACACATTCCCAGATCCTTTAGAAAAATGTGAATCAAGACGCATTTAAAACTTATAAATCATCTCAAACACATTCCTTAGAATAAGGATACATTCAGATAGTAGGTTAATTACACTGCGTGTCACGTAATATGCCAAGAGGGTACAGCCGTGTGTTTTTTTAACGTAATAGTGTAATAAGTAGACAAAAACTTAACCTGAATATTGATACTGATGTAACAGCAGATTTATGAATGACCTCATATTAAGAACGTAAGCCTGCTTGTAACAAATTTTATATCTCCTATAATGTGTACAAGTAGAAGTCACAGGATGTCAGTGGACGTGTAGCTCCATGCATTCTTAAACTTTGCACTAGATGGAGTGGTCAGATTTGCACGCCAGCCGCTTTATTCGCGTGGAAACAGTCTCTATGTACTTATTGAATATGAGACTGGGTGGGTCCTAGGGCCATTCTGGACGTTTCGGAAGGCATAAATATTTTTGTTCCTGCCAGAAACCAAACCACACAATTCCTCGCGTCGCCCATCCTGTAACCCAGCTGCTATACCGACTTCGCTATTAGGGCTCCGTTATATAATATGCCTTAATACTGTAAACGTAAGTACACATTTATTACGCGTTTCCCTCGTTACTTACATGTAATTAAAGGAACACGTGAAAACGACAACGGAAAGTTGTGATTGTCTCTAATCTTCTGGAGACATTCAATTTACCTGGAATGTGAGGTCCAAAATTTAAAACTTGTGATTTACGAAAATATTTTAGAAACTGTGGTCAAACTGTATTTTAATAATAAACGCACCTGACCATTTTGTATGTATAACATTTGTAGGTCTAAAATGAAGTAAAATGTTGAGATCTTCGCTCTGATGGGATGTTAGGCAGCGTTGATTCGTTGTTAGATACTGACGTTACTTGGACTGCTTGTCCCTTGAAGATGGGACCGATAGGTTGTACCGAAACGTCGACAACTAACTACCGATCAACGCTGCGTAACATCCCAGAAGAGTTGCGGAAGCTTGAAATCACGCAAGTAAAATATTCCCTGTGCAGGCCACGAAAGCGTTCAGGGTAGTGGAGGCACAGCTGCAGTCATTCCTAACCTCGGCACTAGAGGGATACAGGCGGTCAGCTTTACGCCAAAGCCGCTTTAACCTCGGTTACCCGTTGAATAGGGGGCTAGGTGGGACCCACTTTTGGTCTTGACGCTTTGGAGAAGAGGAAAACCTGTTGACCTACAAGACATCGAACATTTTTAGGACTGCAAGTTAAAAAAATTACACAAACATCGATAATGGGGATATTTGAGACTTTATGTGAACACTGAAAGTAGTGGTAATCTGCAATGGAAATTATGTGCAACACTGAACCACTATATTGAATAATTACAAAGTATTATCCTTGCTGTTTCCCTCATATAGACTGAAATTTTCGATGGGGATTTGCACATTTCACGAAAGTAGGAACCTGGTTTTAAACATGGAATTACGTGCTCCCTGAAGATGGCGTTCTGAACGCCGAAGCATGTCGGAGCGATATATGTAATATTTATATGTAAATAGTTACGTGCGTTTAGTTGGTTTAATAAATCGACTATACTTCCTCCTAAATATGGGACTTACCCACAGTCGGACGTCGACGACCTCCCCCATATACGCCTACTTTCACTTCGCGTCGTTTGCAAAAAAAAAAAAAAGAAAATGTCTCATATGCCTGTAAAGTATTTTCCTATGGAATGTTATTACATGGTTATATAACATGGAATGTTTTTATGTATTTAGTTAATGAGACTCTAAGTGCGACTGGTTTTTATGATGGCTAATGTGATGAATATTTATGTTGCAGTGCCTTCTGCAGTGTGTACACAAGAAAGCGGGAGCTGTAAGTATGCGTCTACTCGTTCTGGTGAAAGTATAAGCATAAATGAACGTGCTGTTGCCTAACAAGTGTCAAATTGGCCTCTGTTACTTCAGAACTCTCTCACTTGGAAAGGAGTTCTGTCTGCAGACGTATTCAGAAATGGCACCTAAAGTGGTTTTACAATTCCGTTGATGTTACTAACATTATTTCGAGTGTGTTTTTAACAGGAGGCTTCACTGCTTACTACACAAATTGCAACAAAAAATATACGAGACTGTTTCTCTCTGGGTTAGTCTTCACACAGGCTTGCAGCCCAGCCTTTGCGTGTTGGAGTACTGTATAGGTCTATTGTTTAGACGTGGTCTTTTGTCGCCCGAATGCACAGCGTGTTTTGCCGAGTGTACGTGAACATTTGGGATTTGTGAAGCAGGTTGCCGTGAGGGGGCAATGCGTCACCTTTCTCTTTATCAATACTTTCTTCGCGGAACACATCGGTAATTCTCCTGTATTCCTTCCCCCGGCCGAACGTTGGTGCTTATAATACTGACACCTGTGATTTAGAAACTTATGCGTTATTCCACTTTTACCACATAATATAAAATATAAAAAACCACATTGACACTGTTGTCCTTCAAATGTGTGTCAATTTCACTCCTTTCTTTTAACAGACAATACCGGCTGAAAGTGACCCGTTTTTAAATAACAAAGCTAATTTATACATGTCACGGGTGTTCTGACAAGGCAGGGAGACAAGATTTGGTGTTGATAAACGAGTCTTGAAAGTGCCTAACACTTCTGAAAAAATAGTTCCTTTATTGTCGCTAGATTTTATATTAGTCAATAACTGGAAGGAGAATGTATTTTTCCACCTTTTAAGCCAAAAAAAACTCTCAACGTCTTCTCCATACCTTATCAACAGATTTACAGTTGATAATTTTCGATTTTTGGATTTAAAACGTCAATTTTTCTTCGACCTCAGTTCATACTTCAGACATCACAGACTGTCTCAATTATAAAGACTACTCACGGCGAGATATTTATTATAAATTCGCTTATGTCTTCATGTTAGACGCTTTGCTTTTGCCCGATCTTAACCAAAATTGGAACGTGGCGATATATTTTATTAGAATTTCCAAATATACAATTTTACGAAAAATCTGTCAGGTGAGAGTCGCGCTCTTCCATGTAGACATATTGACAGACATGAAAAGACTAGCAGACGATTTTCTCAAATCCTCTGCTAAGACACCAAGCGCGTGAAATATTTGTTGATCTGTTGTTACAACAACTTTCAGGACCGTCTATTGTGTGGCTGAAATCTACAAGCTCCAAATTTGTCTTGTTTATATCAAGACATTAAAACTTCAAAGGTGATTGCAGTGGCCTAAGTCTTCAGTAAATGAAATTTATTACGGGGTCAGGCACACGGATATGATAACACCACAAACCTGTATTTGTTTATAACATATGGAGAGTGGGCTAATAACATTGTACTCCCTGGAAATAATTATTGCTAACAGGAAACGTAGTCGTTCGTTACCTTCATGACGAAACAAAGAATCGGAGCGAATATGTTCCGCATGAGTGAAGCTGTCATATTTAAATACAGTAATTGGAAATAATTTGTTTACAAACTATAGCATTCGGATGTGATAGCATGTGCTATTCTCGGTTTTGTTGCACAGAAAAAAATTTCCATCAACAGTTAGTTTCGTGTTTTGGGCGTTGCTCAAAGGTGCCTACTTTTTTTTTCTGGATCATATACGATTATATGTAATATTTCCGCTCTGACAAAACGAATGTGATGAAACATAAATAAATTATATTCCAGTTCTTCTAAACCTTGAGTTGGCAGAGAACCATTAAGTAGTCTAGCCTTCAGTAGAATGAGCGGAACAAAAGATTTTAACGCAAAGTATCGAAATTTGTTCTGCTTACATGTGTTTGTATCGACAGGTCGATGTGACCGGCTTCCCCACTCGAGAAGGCTTAGTTCGTCTGTACGCCGAGGGAGTGCAGGAGCGTGGCTATTACCTCGCTACAGCTGCAGCGAGTCAACAGTGTCTCCGAACAGCACATCAGCGCCGCCTCCGGTTGCAACCAAGTAAGATTCACAGATTCCTACAAATTACTAAGAATTTATTTGGACAAAAATTGCAGACATGACAGTAAATGCTAATTATGTACTGTACGTCTTCTGAACACTTTTGGAATTTGAATCTGAAGTCGTACTGATGACAGTTCATCAAATATACATTTCTGTTTCAGGTGGGGCACAATCGTGTGATTTGGCCTACGACATATTTGAATGTATCAGCAACAAAATTTCAGAGGTGAGTTGCTTTAGCCCTTAATAATTAGCAAAAGAATAAAAGTGTGTCCTAAGGGAGCTTCTGTAATCTTGTTATGGACTAGGAGCCTGCTAGTTAAAACGCTCGGCGTCCGTTATACAAAATAACGTGTCATAAAACAAGAAAATTTATCTTCAAGCAAGTATACGGTTACAAAGATAAGGAGCCTATTTGCATGTCACCTATATTATGTTTACTGGCGGAACCGTGCAGAAGATATATAATGGATGGTTTGCGTTTTCCTCGTCTTCTGGAGTTCCACCGTGGGTATTCTCCTCCCCGTATTACAGCAAAGAATCTTTTTTGGGTTTCTCCTGAATGGGTTTCCTTCTTATATTAACAACGCCAGTAACTTATCACTACTTTGAACCTTCTCTCTGAGATGACTGAGGTATTATGGTTTTCCTCATTCTGTACAGGCAATTCCTTGAAAGAACCTTAAAATAAACGAGATAGTTACTTCACTTTTCTCTTACAGCTGACTGTTCTTATCATCCTATCATTTCATTCTATGTCAATTGCCTGTGCAGTTCATCGACCATCCTTAAATAACTTAAGAATATGAAAAATACGGACACGTATTTTTAAGGCAATTTATCCCCTTTGTGTTCTCAGTACACTCAAAGGTATAGTACTTTCAATCTAAACACAACTGTTTATTTACTGCACACAACAGCTACATGTTTCAGCTATATAGCGTAGCCATCATAAGGCTGTCTACAAGAATAAAATGGAAATATTCACAGTTGCTGGGTTCGAGATATCAGAAACTGACGGATATTTTATGTAAAATACATGACATACATAACGTAGGTAGCAAGACTTGGGAATAAAAAGGTTTTAGAAAGTATGTACAATTATGTTAAAAAGAAAAACAATGATAATATACTAATAATGAGTTTTAAATATTAAAAGTAAGGACAAAATACAGGCACTTCTAGTGGAGACGGTCTGTGTATAACATATTCCTTTGTTTATAGCGGTCTCGTGTTGGAAGGTAGAAATTTCTACGTTCCAACACAAGACCGCTGTGTCATCTATAGCACAACAGTATGTCACTATATGAAACATGTCCTCTTAAAACATGTATATGTGCAGTCTCCAGTTTAACTATACATTGTTGTCGGTAACTGTGTGCTTTTTCGCCTGCTTCTTCATTTTTCATCAGTCGGTTTCTTTCCAAGCAACTGAAACCTTCCTAATGGCAAGTAATATTATAGAAATTATTTTTATTGTTAAAACATTCCATTAATAACTTAAATATTTGTAGAGTATTTACAGAATTATAGCTCGGATATGACTGGCACAATAAAGGTTCTTTTCTGAAATTTAATCATCTGTAAACTACAGTCAAAGAGAAGAGAATTTACAGATTGTCACAAACAGTTTTCTGTCTTTAATTGCAGTACTGCAGCGGCTCTGATTGACTGGGAATAATCCTCTTAGTATTTGTCTACATTCCTATGAGTAGCGGGAACTGCAAGAGGGCCAGAATTCATCTGTCACGTGGCATTAAAGGAAACGTATCATCAGAGCGATGGTTAGGGAAACTTCTACTGGCTGATCTACACTTCAGTGCAGCCCATTGCGGCTAGAATACCTGCCGGCCTAACAAAAAAGACAACGGTTGGAACCCCATACATATCCTGGCCCTCTTAAGTTCCATTTTCATCTCAAAGAAAATTGCTTTCTGTCAGTGATTTCTTCGTAATTTTGCACTTATTGAATAATGAAATCAAACAATCCTAACTATCCCTCTACGTATTTCCTTTTTATCTCTTATTCTTGTATGCATTAGGGATGGAAAATTGGGAGAATCAGGAAAAAGAGACACAAATCAGACGATTCCGATCCATGAGTAAGTAAAGCCTTTTTCAGGTTTCTCCCAATTTACACGGAATAAAGCCCAGAAGTTTCTAAATAAGATTCCTCTTCCATTGTATAACACAGGCTTTTCCGAAACAAATTTTATTTTTCAGAATTTTTCAAGTTCAGAAATCTCTTCCTGAAAGGTGATTGGAAGTACAAGTCGCAAGAAAAAGTACATTTCGATTATTACTGTATCAAAGCCGAAGCGAGCTTTCCTCTCAAAAATAAATAAAGAAAAGTGTGTAAAAATAAAGCATGCTGAAGGATAAAATGAAGGGTTTGTGTTAATGATTTAGGCTGAATGATACTCTGATTTAAGAAGAAATGTTTTTCTTCTTGTAGCAAATAATGAAGCATGCGCAGTAGAGAAGAGCAGAAAACAGCACATTTTGCCTACTTCTGTTTCATGGCCAGGCCGAATAAATTAAGCAGAGATGAGTTTGTCTTCAAGTAACGCATGTCTCTAAAGACAAGATCATACGCTGTTATTCCAGAAGAGCTGTTCCAGCTGTAAAACTTGAAGCGCACTTCTAAATATCCGACTGCGATACTTTTTACTGTTTGAAGGGATACACTTATGTAGGTCTATAATAAAATTATTTTTCAAGATTTAGTGTCTCTGACCTTCAGTCTGTCTTTCTGTCTGACACACTTTCTTAACGTTTGCCTACTTCCTGACGTAATTAAGATTTGAAACACATAAAAAGTGTCATTATTTAGTACCCCAAAAGAGGAAAACCAGGGGGAAATGGCGTGGCTTACTCTACATGCTCTCAACGTATTATATTTAAAAATAATGACATCTTTCAATTTGTCACAGCTACAGAAAGCCTTAAGATGCAAGAGGAGATGCCGTAGATAATGCAAGGAGGTAAAATTAACAGAAAACTTATTTTAGAGGGCTATATATTAAATCCTTAATAACATTACCCTAAAAATGTCCATTGAAACACTTTCGTAATATATAATGTGAGAGAGCAATGAACAAGTTCTTACTGGGACGGTAAAAAAACGAGGTTTATTGAAGCCCTTCAATTTGTAACAAAAGCCACAAACTGCTTCAGAAATTCGCTCACAAGAATCTTCAATATCTCTTTCTTGTACATGCTGAGAAAAGGATCGAAACTATCACAACATAATTTAAAGTGATTGAAACGGGTACTTAAACATGAAATGTAATAACGCGAAAGAAACAATCTTAAAGAGTGTCGTACTATCTATATTGCGAAATATGGAGAAGGAAACTGTAAAATACACTGAACGAAAGAATTATATATATTAGTCAAAGAGACAAGGGTACATGAAAGCTTTTATTTTGAAGTCGCTATTGTTTTAGGACGTGTATTTGGGGTTAATTATTTTGTAGAGTAACGTATTGATTAACTATTTAATTTCACCTGACATAAGCAATAAAAACACAGAATGGACTCATTTGTCTAAGTCTTCCTACACGATTCCAAGGTGGAAATTAATATTGCGTTCTTGAACGTGTTATTTCCTAATGAATATCAAGAAATACTTAAAACAACCAATTCGAAGAAGCGTGTATCACGACATACAGATGCACCACATTTGTAGTGAGGGTGCTTCTAAAAGTATATACACAATGAATTACTCTTAATAATAACAAATTAAGAAAATATGCAATTTTTTCCAGAAAAAATTTGACCCGCATATTTCAAGGAACGCAATGTTCAATGTCTTAAGAGATATGCAAACACTATACGTCTTCCTAATGAGGGTGCCTTCAGAAATTCACAGACACAACATTCTTAGAGGAAGTGGCTCGAGAGGTACATGTATGTTGCTTTCGTTTTGAGAAATGCAGAAACATCTTTTTAACCTCTGGTAGCAGTAAGAAAATAAGTACTTACAAAATTACTATCCGAATAGCTCAAGAAATACTTAAGGCACCACATTGCCACTAGGAGTATTCAAGGAAGCATATAAATGAAACATTCCTACGAAAGGGCCTCGAGACATGCAGTAGGCAGAGCGTTGTTCTTGGCGGTATAAAGATGTTCTTGAAGCAAATGCCAATAATTGAGACAAATCATACAGCATAGCTGTTAAAAAGGATTGCCTACAAAGCAGACGAACTCGATATACTTTGTGAATTTCTGAAAGAAGTGCGCTTTGTGTACAAGAATTAAGATAATACAGAAGCTTGCACGCAGGAGATAAACGCTGTAGGCTGGTTGCTTGTGGTTGATTATGGAGAAATGTACTTACATAGTGGAGAGTTTCAAGATTTGTATTTGTCACTTCGTATTATTATTAGTGTCCGTAAATCAAGGACAGTTGGATGTGCGAGGTAATTACTAACACAAGGGGAAAGGGACTCCAGTGGTTTGAACTGCCTCAGTACTGTGTCCAGTGGCGGGATTAGTTTTAGGTTGTTCAACTTTCGGTTTCTATGATAAGAGAGTTGACCAGTAAGTTAGGTTACTGAGGATATACAGAAGCCGTGGTAGCGTAGTTTACGTTAGGCTACGGGCTGGACGACTAAGGAATTATGGTTTGTTTCCAGGTAGAGGTAATAGACTTTTTCTTCTTCAAACCGTCCAGATCGGGCTGTGGGTTCCTCCCAGCATCCTGTTCTGTGGGTGCCGGGGTTCTTTCTATGGCAGTAAATTGGCCGGGACGTGAAACTGACCACTCACATCTCGTACCTAGTTTAAGAATGTGTGGCGCTATAGCTCCACTACCCCACGTACTTTCGTGACCTCTGCAAGGATTTCTTTACTTCACTGAGGATACGTATCACATTGTATTAGCATTTTGTCTTTTAACACGCAGGCTGAAAACAGTGATGAATTTTCGAAAGAGTGAAAGAACCTTCTTCAGATTACTGTTCCAATTCTTTGTCCTGTGGTGCAATAAAATATGAGATTGTTTGATACAGTGGTTCTTATCCTGTGGGCCACGGAGTTCGGAAACCACGGTGTTATTCCAATCGTTTCGCAAACTCACGTAGCTTCGCTGCAAATCTTGCTCCTCCAGCAAGCACTTGGTTTACTCTGTTGTCCTCTGATGCCATAATTTTTTGATGAATAAAATGTACATTTTTATTACAGTTCCTGATTTTATAATAGTGTTTTGTCGTTATGAATTTTCACAGTGGAGTCTAAAATTACAACTATTATCACGTGGTGTTCCTAAATTTTTGTAAATTAATAATGGACTTCCATAGTCCAAAAAAGTGGAAACTGCGTGTGTAATATAAAGACAACTGTGGCTTATGTCGGTGTTGCCTGCACAAGTGTGTATGTCCTTGTCGGGTCATCAAGGACGCAGCAGGGTTATCGGAACTTTTATCTCATAATTAATACTCGCGCGTGGCGGCGCGGTAATGTGTAGTAGAAACCATGTAGGGCATTGTGTTTTGCTACAAGCCAAGAAAATTGAAACAAAGAACGCAATTACTTGTCACCATACAGTACATATTTTATGAAAACAGCAGACTAACATACGAAACTTCATTCTGCGTTCTTACAATAAAATAAACGTAAAACTGAGAGGTCTTGCCTGACTGTTCACCAGCGTGCTTCACTTCCGCAATTATTTTACTAAGGACATTCTTTGGTACTGGGAATCTCATTTATAATTTTCAGCAGAATATTTGATTTTCCTCCATATATTTCAATATTTAGCTTAATTTACAATAGAATCAAACGAGTCCTTGTGTTCTATAAACGTAAACTTATACATTTTTCTCCTGTGTAGAGAAAACATCGTTTTTGCCTAAGTACCACGCCACACAGTACTATAGTTGAAGTGTATCTTGAATCCGTGCTTTCTAGAGCTGTGTGGTGAGTGGTGACTATTTCCATGCTTCGACATATTTACTGACAGAAGTGTGACATAAATAGTCTATTTTAAATCAGAATTTGAGCGGCACGAGTGTAAAACTCTGCCAGAAGAAATTAACAGAAATAATATTCAGCCTGTGGATATTATTAGTTCTAATTTTATTCCTTTCGCATGTATCAATGTATTAAAATTGTATTGTAATACGCAGTGGAAAAAAGGCTGTTTCGAATTCATGTAAACTTAAGCTACATATATTTTCGCGCATGCACAAACTTCTGTATCATAAAGTACTATGAAAATCTACAGCAGGTTAGATTTTCTTTTGGATAGAAAGTTAAAACTACAGCATCCACGTTATTTTCAAAGTTCAGCTAGGGAAATATTTCTGTTGAAGACGCCGAAGTTCGTGACGACCTGGGAAAATGCGTACTGGAAATTGGTTTCTGTATCACAGAAATCCTCCTCCTAGCCCTGTTTCATCTTTGCAGGACTTCCTGACAAGACACCACATGACACTCATCTCCCACCCTCCACAGTCAAGCCAAGTTAGAACTCAAGGGGAGGGGAGTTGATGAAGTCATTGCGATGGAAACAAAAACACAGGTTGCTTTTGTCGATTTGCAAGAAGGCTTCACATAAGCTTCCTACAACAGGAGAATCAGGGGATTAGTCCTTGGTGCCAGGTTATAACAGAAATGGCTTAACGACAATAGTATGGCATAGCAGTTACGTGCTCTAACGAGCCATCAGGCACGAGCTTTATTACACGAGGTATACAGGCCTACACTCTCTTGCGCCTGTAAACCTCATCTTGGTTTATCAGGAAATATGCGGTTACTGGAATAGATTAGAGTATATTTTTTACAAACATAAACGACCAAACCATATACTACTGTAAACCAGCTCACCATCAGGCATAGTGTTTTTTTCTAGTCTTTTTCGCTAATATTATTTTTATTTTTCGCTTTGTATACCTTTTGGTTCATGTACTAATTTTAGTTAAATTGGTGATCGGAACAATTTTGTAACTTTTTCCTTGTATACTGTACATACTGCAAATTGTAATCTTCAATAAATAATTTAAAAAAATAGTATATTTTTCAGTTTCTGTCTGGAATGACGAAATTCTCAAAATGTGAAGGTCAAGAGAACACCTCCATGTCTTAGGACAGGCCTGCTTCTGATACCAAAATGTCCGTCCTAGTCATTCCTCGTTATATTCCTTACTGCGGATGTGACTGTGAGATCAGCCGACTTTTGTCCTCAAACGTCGGAACACAGCAATCAACAGTTTCCTCCAACTTCTGTCCTTCCGCGTGTGTAAGGAAGCATTTACAGGTACTGAATCACGGGAGAGAATAGCCACTAGGAAGTGTAATTCATTTCCTGAGCGTGTCGGAAATTTGTGTGTTTGTATTCATTGGTACGTACAGTAACATATATTTGTTTGCTTCGTTTATATAATATTGTCCATACGATTTATATTCGCAACGACATGAATATAACTCAGCTTTACTCGAAATTCAAAGTAATTTGTAATTATTAGTTGTAATTATCAGCCGTTGATGTGGGATGGTTAAGACTTTGCAAAAAATCCTTAATAAAGGCTTCACTGCCTCATTCATTCTGTAGTCTGTCTTACGACATGTCCGTAGCCTCTTCCAAAGCGAGTTCTCCACAGGGTGCGATCTAGTGCTTCCTCTTTCAATTTACAGTATCTTCTCTTTTCCTTAAGGTCATCCAGTAGCTGCTTACGTCTTCTCCCTCCTCTTCCCGTCATTTCAATCCTTCCTTCTAACTTTCCTTCAATCATGTGTTTCAGAAGGCAGTTTCACTGCCTAGCCCATTTTATGAACCTTGTCACTGCCTCACATCGCAGAAGTGATAGTTCCTATAACGGCTACGAATACCTAAAAATTCGAATAATTTGTATTTATTTGCTTTCGGTGTGTGTGTGTGTATGCGCCTGATGTTTAGCATCCTGTGAAGGCAACCTCGTGCCACATACATGCTCCTGTCTGCAGTGTGCCAGCACACGATACTGACCTTACACATGCCCACTACCTCAACTGACACGTTAAACCCACATTTAAGGAAAGCGTATCAGCCAATCACCCGAGTACTCCTAGCTACTGTTCTCAAGGACATTGATGGAGATTAACAATGGTAATAGAAGGTGGAAATGAAAGAGAAGAGCATCTGCCGGAACACAGGATGCGGTCCTACGTGATTCTTAAATTCCTGCTTTTTTAGCTTCAGCATTATTTCCCTCTCTTTTAAGTTACTTCAGCTGTGAAGCCAACCATATGGAAAAGGTCGTCTTTATGTGTACTCGTGGGTGAAACTAATTACTGCACTGTACTGCTGTGGTAAGAGCACATGTGCCAAAACGGATTCAAAAATAATTTGTCATATATTGTGCTGAAAAATACGTATTTTAGTATTAATAATTTTTCTTTTTTGTTTTCCTCAGCTATTACAAATTAGGACATCTGCCCCATTCAGATTCAGAATTGTGCCTCTTTTGAAAACAATGACTGCCTTATATACTTGACAGGACTAATTGCAAAGCTTCCTCACACAGAACATAAAAGCGAGAACCGCGTAATTTATACCACCAGCGGGTTTCGAATCCCAGTTCGTGAAAAATTAATTGACTCCACGTTACAAACATTATTTGACAAAAAAATAATAACCAGCTGGCTAAGAAATCCCCGCTTCTGCGAAATCTGAAATTTCAATATCGTGTCCAAAATCTCGCCACTGTACCCTACAATTACTAGGTCTAACCCTAGAGAGACATCAGTGTCCATGCTAAGAGTAATAAATTTTTGGATACAAAATACATTATATTGTGTGCCAAAGGTTAACACACGCAAGAGACTCAGATGTTCATGAGGAAAACAAAGAGGTTGGAAAGATATCAGTTGGTAAGGATGAGGCCTTAGTGGAAATTGGGAGTTAAGGGAACCACGACAGAAGTTTGCACTCATTAGGGTTTAAGAATATATGAAATTTTGTTCCGAAGGTATAAACGGAAGGGACAACGTGACAAAACTAATAGTATACGGAAGTGCAGTAAGATTAAACTTACATCAATAGAATATAAATATACGGAATGGATTCAACTGGATATCACACCCCCCCTCCCGCAGTAGACTGGGATCCCTTGGTGCAGACACTACTGTCTGCTTCTCCTGTGTTCATAAACTAAAAACCGCTGTTAGCAAGAAATTCTGTGCACGGATTATGAGCTAAATATAATATAAAAATCAGCCACATCTGGCCATGGCAATCAGAACAGAATCTTTGTCCTTGTTTGTTATTTTTAAGGAAAATATTATATCTAGAAATAAGATTGCTAAAATATTTTGTAAATGCAATCTGTTTGAGTTTTGAGTAAAACCAAACACGAATATCAACAACAAATGTGATGGTTTATACAAGAAGGACAGATTACCAGCAAGAAATTCGTCTTCTTCTAAATGATATGACCTCGTTAAAGCAAAAAAATGCAAATTATTAAGTAAATTATTTTGTTTTAAGTTTTGTTGAAAATGTCAATTAGTACAGATTTAGAAAAATTAAATTTGATATATATATCTTACATTTTCGAACCGTTGCTACATCTGCACTTGCCGTACTTTAAATAAGAACCGTAGAGTAACACTCATTAAATGAGGATGTTTATAAAGTATATTAAACCTTTCCCATCAAAATAAAACACTACACACTCCCTTCCTTCACGCAAGCTGTCTTCGCCTTACATGCATAAAACCAAAGGACCCAGAAAGCTGTCCGAGAATTGATCTCTTACAATCATTTACGTAGGAACTCTTGTACACATCGCCTGAATACTGCAAGGAACCTTCAAGCATTACCACAGCAGTAGCTTTGCTAGTGCTACTTATCTTTCGTGTGCATCTTTCTAACATATTAAAGAAGACCTTTGTTTTATATCAAAATACACCTCAGATCTCATCCTTTTAAGAAGAATCCTCAGCTCCGATTGGCTAAAAATCGGCAACATGGCGGATATCCGGCGTAATCATTATTATCCCCATGGCGAGCGGAGTGCTGCAGGTGAAGAGTAGACGTCAAGACGATATATAACCCCTGGAGTGACCTGGCAGTGACGTTAGATAAGCACACAACTATCTTCCAGTGCGTAGCGTGTGGAATATAGCGGCTGGGGCGACGATTCTTAACGTAAATAGCATGAAGATCGAAATGGTGAGTTTGTGTTGGTTTTGAGCACGTGAGAATTTCGAGGGCCTGAACAAAATATTCAGAACTTGGGAGTGGTTGGACTTTCCATGCTACGGAGGAGAGGTCTTACTTATAAGAAATGGCCTTTGAGAAATGGACGAAAGACATTTATCCTGACATGTGTTGACAAATGAAGATAAGTATTTGTGGCTTTCGTTGATAGAAATTATGAGTTACCATGGAAACGTCTGGCTGTGAAATTTTCAATTTCTGCACTATATGTAAAGGATAGATAATAAAGGGTGAACAAAGTACCGCACGGGCTTACACGTGTGCATAATTTACGTTGAGATTTTGTGACATCGAAGGAAGAATGTGGAAATGAGTTCAAAGAACCAAAGTTTGTGTGATCTGTTAGATACTGTTATAACATTTAAATAAGTATTTAGCCATTATGTATTTATGTTTTACAATCATCTTATGTTATGAAGTTGACACATTCTCAGAGGGCGTGGTGTCACGCATCACATCAGGATCCTAGTATTTCTCAAGCCTTAGAAGTTTTTAGGGCCGCTCTATTATTATTATTATTATTATTATTATTATTATTATTTTATTTGTTTGGAAGGAGTAAAGTATAAGTCTACCTTTTACTGACACTACATTAATGTGAAGCCCTATGACGGCTCGTCACTTGTTTCACTGGTTACAAGACGCATCACGCATCACGCATGGAATGATGACATGATACTGTCATGTAAGATAAGAGTACACTGCTTCTTATTCAGGAGGTCCTGCTTTCACAGCTCGGTCCGCAGTCGGTCTAGACTACAATGTTTGTAGTTTTACTCAGTCTGCTCAGGAAAATGCCTGGAAAGAACCAATAAGCAGGCCACAGTCACTTTCCTGAAGTTTTTTCGTCGTTCATTGTTGACTCAGTTTGTCATGATTAGTGGTGATGATTGGTAATGTTTAAATCATCCTGATTTTCCACGCTGCATGTTTTCAGGTACTGGCAGAGTCGCTAAATAAACCACATGAATTAAATTGTAACGTAAATAATGAAAGGTGTGTTACGGCGCTTTGGCGACCTACAAGGGCCTATAATTCCATGACGTACTGTACTAGTATTTTAGGTGTCAGCGAATATAATGTAGAATGTTACTTGTGTTTACTCATGTGTCACGTACGTAACGTTATTATAGTCTGCTGAAGTGGACTTTAGGGGAACACATGTGTTATGTTATGCGTGCCCTTTTGTAAGGTACGAGTTTTATACAGCATTGAAGTTGATATCCGTTTCCTGGACACAGATGGGACTACGAATATCTTTACAGAGTTGACAATGAAATTATTTTCTTGTAGGCCTATTTCGTTAAATATTTACCTTATCTAGAAAAGTTTGAAGAAGTCATTGATTTGAATTAAATACAGATTTTCTATTGTTTGCAGATTTTTCAAAATGGTGAGTCATTTTTGAAAAGATTTGTGAAATCCCATTTGAACTCTATTTCAGATGACATTTGTGTTGAATATTGGTCAAAACAAATCAAACTCTATCAGTGCTTGATGTAGCCGTCCAGCATATTATTCCATCTACATCAGATTAGCAGTATCCAGGAAATAACAAACCTATTAGAGTATATTATTTAACTTACATGTATTAAACTGAGCAGTTATTTTTCAAGATAAAGACCTACAGTTGTATGTTATAATTACTTTAAAGACTTATCATACACAGCGTCAGATAACTGGGGAAAGTCAGTTGGAAACTCAACTTACGGGCCTCTAGACTGTTGAGGTTTCTAAATTAACCGTAAAATAGGCGGGTAAACTGCAGAAATGTCAGATTAACGCTAAGAAATAGGAGTTACATTTACATTACTGTTTAAAGAAAGAAGACAGAAAATAATTCAAAGTGAGTTATCTCGTATCGCAAACCTCAGACAACATCCTGTCGTCTGTAACTGCTAGGTCCGAAGGAGGTCAGGGTCAGATGAAGCGATTGAATTGTTTACAGATTTTGTTTCCATTGTCAGGTCAGCATTAATTGCTATCTTATTATGTGGAACGAAGTAACTTGCATGAATTTTCCGGTTTTTATTTCTGATAATTATTATCTTGATAACTAAACTTCATTGTTGTTCCGAATACTGATATTAATTGCTGATTCCCTAGCGGAATATGTTCGTACCTGACAAACCTATCAAAGGACCAACCGACTAACTGAACAACCAACCAATTTACTAACCGACCGACTGACCGACCAACCAACCAACCAACATACAAACTAATTAACAATGCAATAAGTCTTTTTCATTGAGAATCTAGTAGTTATTGGCCTATTTAAGAACTTACATGTATGTATGCCATCAAATTTCCATCAGTTTCCATAAAATATTTCCTTTGGATTATATCATTAGCCAATTGAATTCAGTCCATATGTTTCATTAATTTTTCATGGTTCATTTCAACACAGAATTAATATTGTGTCTAGCCCTACGTGTCTAAATATTCCCTTCCCTTTAGGTATTCTTTCCAGATTCTTTAAACATATCTTAGTCATTGCAGGCTACATGTTCCACCCCTTCTATTCTTTATTTAATCACTGTGTTACGCAAAGAGAAAAAAATTATGAAGAACCTCATTAATAAACGTTGTCCATCGCCATAATCTTTACAGGTTCAAATACTAATCTCAGCACCTTGATACATCATTGGTTCTTCCCCGAGGGCGACAAACCAAGTTTCATTCCCACACCGAAAATGGCAAAATTAAGTTTTTCTTCGTATTTTCGTTTTCTGAGTTCTGACGCCATGTTGGAGTGGGGTGCCAGCGTTTCGGAGGAAACTGTTATCTCTGTTTTAAGGGTAGAGGCATTGTATTCCTCCGAAAGGCCGAAACCCTCCTGTCATATTACAGTACGGTGTCATAGACAGCAAAATCAAAACATGAAACGTCGCCACCACCAGTATCAATTTTAATTCCCCATGAAATTTATGATATATTTCTATGTGTAAACTCTTTTCTGTATTTCATAATTTGTTAGTTATGCCGTGTAACTTTGAAGATTAATTTCTTTTCAATGTAAATTCAAAGTTACCTCAATAATTCCTCTGCAGAGAGGCGGGATTTATTTGACCAGAAGTTTAATTTATATGTTAACACAGTGACGTACTGCAGTGTGTGCTAAACATAGGGCACACTGCAGTGTGTGCTGAACATAGGACACACTGCAGTGTGTGCTGAACATAGGACACACTGCAGTGTGTGCTAAACATAGGGCACACTGCAGTGTGTGCTGAACATAGGACACACTGCAGTGTGTGCTGGACATAGGACACACTGCAGTGTGTGCTAAACATAGGGCACACTGCAGTGTGTGCTGGACATAGGACACACTGCAGTGTGTGCTGGACATAGGACACACTGCAGTGTGTGCTAAACATAGGGCACACTGCAGTGTGTGCTGAACATAGGACACACTGCAGTGTGTGCTGGACATAGGACACACTGCAGTGTGTGCTGAACATAGGAAAAACTGCTATTCTCCATACCTCATTTCCCTGCATGTTTATTTGTTGCAGACCTAAATGTGTTCGCTTAAGTTTCGGTGAGAATATTGCAAAGGTTTAATGTCTTATCACCAATAAAATTGCAAGGGTTTGTAAGGATCATCCTCCATGAAGCATTACTCTGAAGCACCTATACCCGTATTCCATTCTTGTATATATTTAACTGTTTTACTGTCATTCAACCAATTGAGCTGACGAAGCGGATTTCATTAGGCTTGCAATTATTTAATATAATCGAAGCTTAGAGGCTCGTTTCTTTATTAAATGTAAACCATAAATATAGTGAGATAAGGTAGAACCATGCAGAATGATTTCTAGCGTATTTTCCTCTTATGTTGATGTATTTTGATCGTAGGTTTCCTCAGCTGGTTGGCGGTTGGCACTGTGTGTTTTATCATGCTGTCTAATTACCGTTGCCAGAGCGAAGCCTGCGCAGCCAAAGCCATCTCCAGCAGGCGGCGGTCCGGAGAGGCTAGACTTTGACCTGGGCCAGAACGGAGAGTATCGTTTCGATTACGCCACAGGTGGGGAATGTTCCAGGGTCACGTATTATTTAAACAGTTTTCTTAAACTTCTTCGTTTCGCACTTCATTTTCTTGTGTAAACTGTATACATTCTTACACAGGCCTGAGGTAAGGTAAGTGGTCAGATTGACGCTCCGGCAAACTTACCCCCCCCCCTCCTGAAAATTTTCCCTGCACCCACTGAAGAGTATACCTTGGGGACCACAGAGCATGTCTAGATGCTTTGGAGAAGATAAAACCTCTTGTGCCTGTCGCGAATAGAAAGAGGATTCCTCGGACGACCATCCGATATCCTAGTCACTATACCGACTATAATATCCTGGTATCCCCCTTTGCCAGGATATTATTTTTTTTAATAATTAATGAATTATTACAATCTCAGTGGTCACCTTTACATTAGATACGTTACATATGACTTACAAATTGGAAGAATGATTAAAAATATTTGATATTCCTTAACGTGAGGGCTGACACCTATTCTTTGTTACCGGTTGATCAGAACTTTGTTTGTACTCAGAGAAGACACACCAAAGAAACCTATCAATGTGCATTTGCACGAATTGAGTTCCTCTGTGTGAGTTTATTTAGTGAATTATAATTTATCTTTTTCTAGTTTCAGGGCTCACAGATGACCAAGTCTTTCCGTGTAGCAATTTTACACAGACCGATTTTGTGAGATTTGATGCAACACGTTTCTCAAACTGTTGCTAAATTTAAGCCAAATTACATGGAGTGACATCCCATAAGAGAATAATTTTCCAAACCAATTTCAGTCTTAAGTACTTTATTAGCGCCGACCACTTGGAGTTTTCGTATATATCGTCTGGGTGGGTGGGTATAAGAATTTAATGCAGTAAACAGGGACTTCCCAATATTGCAGTGAAGGAACTTTTGTTCTCAGCAAAGCGCCTCTTACGAAGCTACTTTGGACTAGTTCTAAAGGCTACGTTAAACTTCCGGGTCTCTAGAATTTAATTTAATTTACTGTAATTTAATTTAATTCACTTCATTTCTTGTTTATTAAAATGCTGTGTCAAAAGCTAAGTGGCCCATAAAATAAATAGGACAACAAAAACCACAAATAGTAAAGGGAAATATACAACAAAATACACGAAAATAAAACTCATAATAATAATAATAATAATAATAATAATAATATATTTTGGGATGTTTCTGTGTTCTTATTTGCTTCAGAAGCCTGCCACGAAAATTGTTTTCTTATACAATTAAGTGAATTGGTTTTATTTTCATTCACTTTCCTACTAGTTAACACATGTTTCTCAGCACTCCAATAACACAAACAGAAAGATAATTCTTGTACACTCTTCTGCTTTCGACAGGAGGATGTGAAGACTCATTTTTAATAATAAAATTCTTTATCATTTAACATGCGTGTCGCAGAGATCGTCGGTTATACGTAAATGTTAACTTGAATTTGCGCTTCAATCACATTGGACTATCGGTTGTCCTTGCTTAAAGATTTTGGCTTCATTAATCTCTACACAAGGGCATTGGAGGATTACCTCACAGCAGGCCGTGAAAGCCTTCTTCCAAACCGTTCATTAAATAATCCAAGATACAACACATATTCATACTGTGTGTGTTTGAATGTGAGAAATCTGGAAGTGCTACAGACCAGAATATTTGTAGAGATATCTCACATACTTCCTGTAACCCCTTCTGTACTATTTTCATTGAAATATACTGTATTTTTAAAGAAACGTAAAATTTTCAGTTTTGAAAACACAAGTTTTTCGGCTTTAAAGTCTTTGGGACACGTACTCTTCGCTCATAAACAAAAATGCCAAATGAATCTATATAAGGAAGGCCAGTGTTTGTTTGCGGTATATTTCGTACGCTTCATGGAAGTTGTCAGCGAGCTACTCACGCTACGAATGCAGATAAGCAGGAGACTAAAGACACAGTTGACGTTGTTTACATGATTTTCTGGCAGGGGATGCGGGGCAGCACTACCACACGGCTGTAGCCACACCAGACAACACAGTGAGGGGTCAGTATGGCTACCGTGATCCAAAGACGGGCGGCGACTTGAAGACGACATACACAGCCGGCAAGCGTGGGTTCCGGGTGCGGGGACCTCATATCGCCAGGCACATGGACCTATCACAGACAAAGATCCCTTACAACCCTCCGGTCCCTCCCGACTCACCGCAGTACAATCCCTCCTATAGCACGTACTTCGACCCCAACGAAGATCCCAGCTACAACTTCAACTTCCAGACCCGTGACTACTCGCGAAGCGAGAGCTCCAACTCGAGAGGTGACGTCAATGGGAGGTACACGTATGTTGACGACGTCGGAGTTCGTCATAACGTCGAATACGAGGCAGGATCCAGTGTCGGGTTTCATGTGAAATCTCCATACCCAGATTCAACGCCACTAAGTCCATCAGTGTTTTTCGCTGGACCTCCAGCCAGTAGGAAGAGTAGCAAACCACTCCGGGGTCACACATCCATAGAGAGGGGAAAGGACGGCTCATATCGCTTCACATCAGCGGGACCTGACCAGAGACGGACGGAAGTGAGCGACGCTACCGGCCACGTCAAGGGATCCTACACGTATATCGACGATAAAGGAGTACAACGCACCATTCAGTACATCGCAGGGCCTAATATCGGCTACAAAGTCATCAGCAGCAAGACCAGTGACAGGTACCCTGTGTATCCATACCCCTTCATACCCAGCACCAGTTCATTCAAAGACGACGATCTCTTTGAGATCAATACGGCATCTACTGGGTCAGGTGTCAAACCTCAAAGTGGGGTACCGGGTTCTGGGGGTTCCGGTGGAAAAGGCAACAAGGAAAGGCATCCAGATTACAGCGTTCAAGTTAGCGGAGATTACGACAGTTCCTCTGAGGGCAGCAAAGGAAAGAAGCCCGCTGTAAGCGGCAGCAGTGGGGCAGATGAAGGTCAGACAGACGACCTCTGGTCAGGTGTATATGACCAGAAAACTAAGGGACCAACTGTATCAGCGACACCAGACGATTTTTCAGATATATTTGGTGAACCTCCTGGCACTGGAGGGAACAAGCAAGAAGATGGTAACGATGATAACAATTACGATCACAATGTCGGCCCTCCTAAAGGTGACGACACTGAGACCTTCATGCACACGCGGCCGCCTCCTTCTAACATCCCTTACGGAAACTGCTGCAAGTACGTCACAAATCACGGTGCTGCAAAGTTCAACGGTCCGGGAGAAAGGAGGCCCAGCAGGAAGCCTGATGATGCTGGCAATCAAAGCAAGTCTTACAGTCACGTTCGAGATTACTCCTCGCAGGGCGAAGAAACAAACGAATTCGCGGGATTCCCTCCTGGGTTACCAGTGAGAGGCCACGTGGTGTCTCTCGACCTTAAGCCCTACGCGTCCAAGATTCCTTCCCCGGGCGTAGCTATAGAACATCCTGACGCGAACAAGTCACGAAGAGAAGCTTCCAGCACGCCCATAAGAGAAGATCAGTTAACATAGCTGCATAATGTTGGCGAGAGGACATGTGTCACCCTATGCATAATTACTGGCAGATAAAGGAAGGTGCTGCGAAGGGTAGCCAGGAGGGTCTTGTGCTTATACTTTGATCTTCACAGTAAAACGTATTTGTGAGTCGACATTTTGAACGAAGTACATATTTATCATACCAGTTGTGCGACATATAAAACCTGCAATAAGAATTGTTAGTTTTTACGTTTGACAGCTTTAAACTGTATATGAATTATTTAGCATTTCTTTATATGAACAAAGACTATTGTATAATATTAGATTTTATCATCGTACATCGCATTACATTATACACGTTTTGGAAGTTCTGTGGTTGAAGTCACGCATCCTGCAAACATAAATTACTATATAGAGCTTTAGTCATATAACGTTAATACCAGTGTATGTATCATACTGTTTAAACGGATTACATTATATCATGTTTTATCTCACAGTATGTCATTGTGTCACTTACTGAGTACACTTTCTGAACTTAAACCAACAATCGACATAAAAGTACTTACATCTGACAAAACCAACTTCCTTAAGAAAATGTTCAGTTTTGTGTGTGAGTGTTTGCGTGTGCATGTGTGTGCATGGGTGTAACATGGGAGGAGCAAGGGGGGCAAATGCCCGCCTTCAATATTTTTTGTACCTAAGAATAGTTTTTTGGCTACTGAGTTGAAGAGGGGCAAATGAAGAATAGAAATATATTCGAAACGATTATTTGGGTAATGTAAAGATAAAAGAAAAATGAAAAACCTGCGCTTTACGGGATGCTGGACAGAGGCGTCTGAGCTCCTAATACCCATGGTCGGTTTTGCCCCCCCCCCCCCATTATCATTAGATGAGTTACGCCTATGTGTGTAACTTGGCAATTTCCTTTGTTCGAAGCAAACGGAACTTATTATAAAATGACTTGCAATTTATGGCCAATACGCAGATAATATCAAAATTTCCCTGTACGGTTCCCGTATTCCCTCATGGTAGGGTGATATAACACAAGCGTAAATTTACGTTAACCGCCTCTCCTCGTCCTCCTATGGCCACAACCACAACTACAACCACTACTATGACGCTTATCAAAATCTAATTTAAGTCTGTCGTGCTTTTGACCATCTAAAGTAGGCCTACACGTTGCATCTCCAAGGGCCACATCATATCACATCAATGTGAGCAGGACGTATAGAACGAGAGGCCTTGCAGTCGCCCTGTTCTTGACGCATCAACGCAGGTATTTGTATCATCCGCGACAACGCCCTGCGCTAACCACATCCTGCTCCGAGTGGAGATACACAGCATATGAATACAAGAAGCAGGAGCGAGGCAGACACAGAGAACCGGCTAGCTTACTTCCGTTTCAAGTATCGTCTATGTTTTAGGTATTTGGTAGATCCCTTCGGAAAGCAAAATTCGCAATACCTTAAG
The DNA here is from genome assembly GCA_021186555.1 of Reticulitermes speratus. Taxonomy (NCBI): domain Eukaryota; kingdom Metazoa; phylum Arthropoda; class Insecta; order Blattodea; family Rhinotermitidae; genus Reticulitermes; species Reticulitermes speratus. Next base: position 17,270,398 of record JAJKFL010000039.1, on the reverse strand, counting down.
GCTCTGTACCTAAAAAGAAACAACACAGCACAGAAAGACACGAAAACACGGACGTACTTGCGGCATTTGAACACGCGATCCAGTTTTTGAGCGGTCTAAGGCCACATTTACTTTAGCTCTGTAATTTGAAGCAAACATTAACTTTGGAATTCTTTTTCGTACAATTTATCTAGTATAAATTGAAGATCTTAAAAACATTTCTCGAAAGAAGAGCCGTCTGGAGAAAATGCACTTATTATTTCAGCCTCATGTAAAACAGAATTCGGATACAACTGAACTTTGTAATACAAATTATTACTTTTCTATTTGATCGCCTCATATAATAATATCAAATATTAAAATACACAGAGTCAGAATTTTACCTCTTTACTTACTATAGTGTGAACGTACTATCTGTTTCGGAAGGCCGTATTTAATTTTAACGGAATAGTAAGAGAAATATTTGGACATACGAGAACAAGACGTGACACAGTAGTGTAAACGTGATATAATTACAGCATTCGTAAATTGTGTGATTCACGTAAAGTTGTTATTGTCATTAAGTCCAGAAGAATAAAGTGGACGGTACGAGGGTACAAATAAATGAATGAAAAGCAAACATCGCACATGTAATGACTAATAATTCAACCCAAGGAATGTCCGTGTAAAAGTAAAGCGTGTTATTGCTTTCGCTTCCTGTTGACAACACACAATCAAACAAAATTTTCTCCAGGCGGTGTGCGGCGACATTTTGCATTGAAATGCATTTCTATACATTCAAAAATAGTTTGTTACGTCTAGTAACATCAGTAACATCTTGTCATATTTTGTTTTGCCAACTTATTCGCGGGTAATATTGTTTATATCTGGAACTTATGTTGCCTAGACCACTGTCGCCTTCTTCGTGTTTGATCCACACAGGAGGCCTACCTTGTAACAACTGTGTTTGTGAATTCAAAATGTCTAGTGTCCATTCTAATTTATTATTTATTACTGAAATGTTACAAATGTTTTGGGCTAGTCTATGAATTGGGGGTACGCTGTGGCGCAGTTGGTTGAGGCGCTGCTCTACAACCCGGAAGGTCGCGGGTTCGATTCCCGATGGTGTCATTGGAATTTTTCATTGACATAATCCTTTCGGTCGCACTATGGCCCTTGGGTCGACTCAGTCTCTAACAGAAATGAGTACCAGGAATATTTTCTGGGGGGTAAAGGCGGCCGTTTCGTAGGGCTGACAACCTTACCACCTTCATGTAGCAATTGTCCAGAAATCTGGGAGCCTCAACCTCCTGGAACCCTAAGGGCCTGTCCAGGCCTATATTGGAATTGCTGCTTTTATTCTAAGAATTATAACCTATACTGCAAGATCACACACTTTAAGTAAAAAATGTATGAATAATAGCAACGTTATTTATGCACACATATTTTATAAAACCACATGACTTGGCCTGTCGTGAAGTATTAACTGTACTTCAGTAGGCCGCATATGGAAAAGCAGGGAAAGATTACGTTTAAAAATCTTCGGCTACTTAACTGGTTTTTCGCCAGTGTCAAATTTCAAGTGACCCTGCAATCAAGGTCAAATATCTTCATACCAAATAAATACTCTTTCTTCTTCCTAATTTAACAGAAATAAGGCGGAAGAGGAGCATCGGAAAGAGGATGGGGAGGTGGAGAAGACAATGAAGAGGAGAAGTCTGCATTTAGGCCTACCTTTTGTGTCAAAACTCATGACTCTTTCCTCGGGTACAAAGTGATTATTATTTCAGACACGAAATATGCAGAAGGTTTGCCCGGCCCTCCCAGTACGAGACCTTCAGCATTCCTATCGCTGTTTCGTGGTCCGTTAGACGACTGGGTTAAACCCAGGTACTGCTCACGATATATTGCACTGCAGGAGCGAAAAAGTTCCACTTTACATGTCAGTAGATTGATTGGATCGGTCTGAACGATCAAGGTTTTAGTTTCAATAAGGAGAGTAACATTTCTTGCCATGTGGCTGGCTACGAGATGGTCAGTCACGAAACGATTTCGGATAAAGCGAGAACTTTACCATTTTGCCAACACTGTGCGCAAACTGGCTCTGGCTGGGGTTACAAATTCTTGTATCTAAAGAGAGGGATTCTTTGCTTTGGAGGTAAAGCGGCCAGGGTAGGACTGAGATCATGAGCAACGGACTTTTGAAAAATATCAAAACTCTATTCTAACTCAACAACGATAAATACCATGAGACAGCGTTTTTCTGCTGCACATCTGCTTACTCTAATAACAACTGAATGCTAAAACGAACATTTCCCCCACAAGGTGTCAGAAACAGTGAAGGTGCAATGAAGTGTCGCTAATGTCGTTTCAATCACCAAAGTTTACATGCACGCCATATTATTCCCAATTGCAGGAAATTAGAAAGTACGATGTTGGAGTGACATCTAATGGCATAGTATCCGTAGCAATTGGATGAAAGAGCCAGAACTCTAAATGAGGTAAGCGTGCGGTCACACATGCGGACGGCATGGTTAGGTCGTAAGTTAACTCTTTCATTTTAAAGAACAGAAGCGGGACAAAATTAGTCCTGGCATTTATTCAACGTTCCTCCTTCTGTACACTGCTGGTGATAAACCGAAGCATGCATATCTCTAATTATTTTGGACATTCAACAAATCAGTGTATCCCTAATCAATCTTGTAGTGTCATGAGGCTGGAAAAAGGAAATTAAATTTGTCCATATTTTTCAACATGGTGTTATGACGGCGTAGAGGGGGTGTAAACATAAAGCTCCACGAATTTTTACTCTTACCGTACTTTGCTGCCTGTTCACATTCACACTCCTGCCGCTTAACTGCCGATAAAAGAGACCCTCTAGAAAACTTTGAACAGAAAACTGGCTGAGCTCCACTTTGGATAAATTATATTGAATTACTGCCGCCACTGGGAATCGAACACCTGACGTCCAGTTCGTATAAATTTTATTTAAGGACTTCATAACTCATGGAGCACAAGACTGACGGATATGTGTTTCTCATGGGGAAGGTCTTAAGTATGTAACTAATTTTAGTGTAAAATAATATGAGATTTAATTGTAAAGGGAAGATAATATTAAAACGAATTTTATAAGAGTAGAGCATTAGGATGGAAATTGAATTCCCCTGGCTCATAACAGGGTCCGATGGCGGATTCTTTTGGGCAAGATGGCTAATGAAAGTTTGAGGTCAGTATGACGCTTAGTAATTCTGGACCGGCTGATAGAATATCAGTTTCTCAAGACGGATCATTATATGTGGAGTTAATGGCTGTGTATAATTTCAGACAGCATTTGGTTGTGGACAATTCCATATACATCTCTATACACATGCCTGCAAGTTTCTGACAATGGCATATCACATTTCCTATTATTAGCCCCTTGCACTTTGTTAGTCGTCTTCACTAATTTTAAAACATCAGATGATGACGACGGCCAAAGTTGTTAGGAAGTGCTGAATGACGTCACGGATTGTTAACCAGCAAGGAGTTAATGTGATACAGCAAAGGGAGAAGATAAATATTTCAGGGTGAAATTGTGGTCAGTATCTGAGGTAGTGGCATCCTATCTGCAGCTATTCGAAATCTCGAAGTAACTGGTCTGAGAGAAGTGACATAGTGGGATAATATTACAGGGCGGTCTTTGGGACGAAAACCGGAGATGGAACTCTCGAATAAAAAGCGAATGCTTCAGCCTCGTCACAGCGACATTTTCGGCAGGAATATTGCAGACAGTGCCACCGACATGCAACTTTCAAAGTGAAATTAGTTGCGGAGTGTGAAACAATATGTCGGTGGCGCCAGCCTTATAGCTTTTAGCAATTAGTAGTCAACAACTGCGGCTATGTGTTTGCGTTAAGCTTTAATGGAAGTTTATAATTAAATATAAAATATATATGGAACCTTTCCTTGTTAATTAAAAGAAACAAATACGATGTACTTGACTAACCTTTTTATTAAATTTCAGACTTTAGAATAATAAGTATTTGCATTAGCAAATATAAAGCACAGGAAGAATCATTAAACTCCATTATTATTGCCTTATATTTCTGTCGCTAACCTAATTATACGGAGTTCCACATATCAAGAAAAAGAGGCGGTGTAAAACGTATCTCCCAGTTTTTGAAAGAATAAAAAATTCTAGAGTTTAATTACGTAAAACATGTTGGGTGACATATACCGTCAAATAAAATACGAAGCAGCAATTTTGAATACTCGACCGGGACACTTCCTTTCCGTGTCTCAGGTGTCAATAGTCTCTTTTAATTATCACACTTGTTTCCACATGTATTAATTCCAGGAACCTGTCTGTCTCCTCTCTGTCAGCTTGGTGAAATCATTCAACGCTGCAGTCAAACGTATCGGTCTTCACCTCACACACACCACCTTCTTTCCATTTCTAGTCTGTTCAGGTTGTATTTTGCGGGAGATGTTGTAACTGTTTCGAATAAACCGCTGCTCCCATCTTAAAAGTCGATGGGATTTGGATGGATATAGCATTCTGATGGATACAACATGTTCCTTAAAACCATCCTCATCCCAGACCACTTCCACACGGTGCCAACACCGAAGAAAAGGATTAACCTAGAATACTGTTATTAAGAGACACCTGACGTCACGCTTAGCATACTATTATTTTGTAGCAGCAGCATCGTCTTTCATAACAAAGATAAGGAGAGGCTTCATAGTCTGTGGACTTAACCTGATAGGCTGTTGTTAGAGGTGTCAGACCAAGAAGGATAATAGAGGAAGTATATGTAACAGTAGCAGGAGTAGGCAGGAGTGCGTACAAACTTGTGGTGGGTAATCGCCAGAGAAACAGACGACGTAGAACACACAGCAGTGGCTGGGGAATTGTATAGCCTACAGGCAGATCATGAGATGCGACCCACTAATCGAAATGAGCCCAATCGAAGGGGTTATGAAGGTAGACCGTCAGTGGCTCTACCTGACTCCATTCGTGAAATGTCGAAACAGGTGTGCAGGATTTCCCTGCAAAATCAATGGACCTGTCGATTTAGCATCTCATTGAGTTAAACTTGGTGTCACTGGACTGGACTCAATTTGATTTGTGCGCCTGCAGCCTTAGTGAAATAGCAATTTTTATATGGGTAGACTGGTTTCGACTGAAGACAGATACCAGCGACGGAATTCATTAACATCGTTTGGTTTTCGGATTTTATAGAAATGTGACATTCATTGACCAGGAGAGTAATTTTGCACTTTTCAAACAAGATGCTTCCTAACCTTGCGGCGAAGAGCGTAGTGTTTCTGTTACGTATTTGGGAGATCTCAGGTTCACAACTAGGATCAGGGACTGTCTATGTCATGTTGAATTTCTAGTGCTGTGGAATGCTTTTGCACTCTTATACGACAGTCCGCACCATCAACACAGAGAAAATATCCTGCTTAAATTTGTGCTTGTATTTACAGAAAAATTCTTCCCATTACCAAATCAAAATTTCTTCTTCCTTCTCACCTACATGTTCTGATGTTCTCAAGGCAGTGACTATAAATATTGCTATCCTCTTTGTTGTGACGTAATGTACCCTAGCAGAAGTTTACCTGCGACTGAGGTTTTCTTACCTTCATATATAAGGTTTATGCCTACCAGGAGCCTCTGAAACATATATATTTAACCTCATGATGGCGACAGAATCCTCAGCAATGTCGGTATATGCCTACCAGACTACACGGCGTCACTTCTCAAAAACCTTAATTCTGCCACTCCCACATTCAATACCTTGCAGTTTTATACGGTCTCTTTACAAAAATAAAACAAGCGATATGCTAAACGTGTTTCTTCCCCGTCTTCCCCTTCCTCATTCTGTGATCCCATCACTGCATCTTCCGCAACACAAGGGCATCTTGTGTTATGCTTCACTATATAAAGCAGGGCACGAAGAAACGACAGCCAAGCGAGTATCTGGTGGCAGGTGAGAAGAATTAACATCTTCATTAAGTGAGGATCACCGCCATGTCCGCCTGCGTCATATCATCCGTGAGTAACGAGTATTGAGCCGATATATTGATGCTTTACTTGAAGCGCAGGACACAGCAGAATTATCGTGATAATGATTTAAAAGCGACTGCGGTAAGATGTGAGAGACTGAGTCCAAAAAGGTGGTGAGGGATTGGCTTACAAAACAGCTTTTTGGAGGACTGAAGATGTGCGAGGAAACGTAAAGTTCCCCCTTCATTTCAAGGCTGGTTCCCTTTTGTGTTTTCTGGTAAAATCTATCCAGCAACAGAAAGACATTTGCTCTGTGGAATTAGATACTAATTCCTTTGTACTTAAAAGCAAGAAGCTTATATAAATAATAAATATAAAATTCATAAATGTGTTTCCCACGGCACAGTAAACACACTATATCTACATTATGTTTTAGAGAGTTAATGCTGCTTGGGGACAAAATCACAATTTACACGGAAACCTATAGGAAATACACAGAGGCAGTCTGTAGGCTAAACGCAGGTTGAAGCCATATAAATCAATTAATTCGCTGTAAAGGTTAAAATACAAAAACTTGCAACATATTATATACAAAGATTTGGACGTAATCAACTACATAGCTTTTTATATTGGAATCAATAAATAAACTTATGCTGAAAAGCAATTTTAAATTTAACAAAACTTACCAATCTACAATGACTGAAAACTATAATATAAATTATTATAAATTACTTTATGCAGGGAATAGTGTCATTTTGCGATGTAACGCTAAGTAGATTGCTAGATAGGTAAGAAAGATTCGGAGAAACGTGCTGCCTCCATCTTCTAGGGACAAATGTAGGTAACTACAAAAACCACGATGTCACATCCCAGAGGACACGAATCTTCGTAGCCACCGAAGTGAAAATCTTAAATCCCACAATCTTTTAAACGTATATCTCGGAATGGGATTTCCTGTTTGCACTTTTGTTCTTCATTTTCCATTTTCCGCGGATCAGACTGAAGCCAATTCCGAGTTCATATCCTGTTAAATTTTCCGTGTAAAGAATAAATATTTATTTTCTTTCATAAATATTCACCTATTATGTCATACTTTAGAACTGTTTCCCCTTCACGCATGCAATAAATCGTGAATCAAAAATTTTGTCTCATAAAACTGATATATTTTTTACATATTTGCCTACTATAAATGTATTAACTTTGATGAAAATAAATTTACATTATTCTTCAACATTCAAAAACTAGACCCTATTGGAAGTTCAGATTCTGAATACATTCCTCTCGAAGAGTTTAGAAACACAGAAAATCTTGGGATATATTTACGTTCCAAGTCGGATATGCAACTGCGTTCGAATGGTTCAAGATTCTGCACGTCTTAGACAACACGACTGCTCATTCACTTAAGACTTCATAAAAAAATGCTGCAAATTAAAGAAAAAGAATCGCCGCTTTTTTAATATCGTCACTCATGACGTTTCTAAGTTAGGTACACGAAGTAGACAAAACGCATAGCAGGCTCATTAAAACTCTGTTCCAAGCAGACAGAAGATTTGGTTGACGATGAGGCTGTAGAACTTGCTTCATATGGGGTGGAGTACAAAAGGAGAAACTGCTTGAGCTAATCGAGTTTGTCACTTCCCCATCCATATAAAACTTTCACTGGATGTGGAAACAAGAAGAATAAGAAAAACGTGTGTAGTAAAAAAATGGCATTGTTTCGGTTTTTTCTGCATTTGAATCTTAAGCCGTTAGTAATTATGTTTTAAAGTAAAAAAGTAGATTATCAAGACAGGTAGGTTGGGTAAAATCTGAAGGGAAAGAAGGGTGGTCTATTTCAAGGTTCTACCGCAGAACTTTCCAGGGGTTGTTGTAGAAATCTAAATTCGAACGTTCCTTGTAATACTGGATGATGTCAAAATCTTCAGTAGACAAGGCAAAGTGCCAGCACATTCCTCTGAAACACCAAAAGCTAATTAAAATATTACGCGAAATGCCTTTGTCACATATTTTGGCATTCTATCCGGATAGTGCAGTAATAAATAAAATGTAACCCCTAATAAAATGGAAAAATTATCAGGAATTGTTAATAGATAACTTCAAACCCTATGTGGCCTAGTTTAAAGTAAAGTAAAACCGTTCATATGAAGGAAGAGAAAAAGCCACGAAAAGTCTGTCAGAACCTGCTTAGATTCAAACGGACTAACTTCCGAATGCAAGGCTGGAGATAACCTGCGAAAAAGAAAGCAAACTGAAGGTAGGACCAGGTTCTCAACTTGTCACTAGGCGGGAGCTGTGAAAGTAATACGAAGTAGCAACGAATGTAATCGCAGAATTATGTAGTTCTTCTTCAGGTAATTGTGTATATGTAGGCGTATACAATTAAGGACATATTAACGAAAGTGAACAGACCTGCTATAATCTGCTAATAACGCAAATAAAGGACATGCACTGAAATGACGTGCAGACATTTATGGAAACCTGAGAGAAAGGGACGCCATTGACTCTGACTTTGGAGCAATACGGGAAGCAAGGAAAGGAAGTTAAATCTTTCATAACATTCATTCTGTCTGTTGTCTCCTAGCATGTAATACAGCAAATGACATTACTTACGCTAAATAGAGCGATATTTGAGGTTGCAGGCTTTGCTATAACTTCCTTCAACACTATATTCTTTGTTTCACTCTCACTCCGTGGGACAAATACCTAGACAATATCCACGACCGATTTCTTCCACATTCCTGCCAATTCGCAGTTCCCCTGAACTATCCTTTTTTTTTTTCGACGATGTAAAGATTGTGTATGTACAATATTAACCTTAATATCTTCCGATCACTAAATTATATGCTTTTATAATTGTCTACGTGCGTGTGACATTCCTGCCCAACCCATCATTCTTTATTTAATCATCGTCATAATATTGGTTTATCTACAAATTACAAATTATAAATGATTTTACAAATTATTTCTAGGGATTATGCACGTAGTCATTCATATTCACCACTTTCTGACACAATAATAAAGTGACCTGTGGTTATTAGATAATCAGGGCATATATGACGTTGTTTCAACTAAGCTACAGCGTATTAAATGATGCTAAAGATAGGCCTAATCATAAACAGTAAGTAGTTAGGTACTTTAAAAAGAGCAGCTGTCAGCTTTTCTGAAATATTACCACCATCCGCCTGGAGAAACTAAGTACTACCTTAAGACACTAGTAATTCAAAGTGGGTACGTCCGAAGAGGTGTTTGAGAATGTGACGATTAAATAAATATAATCGGTACGAGTGTTTGATTAAGTTAGTCTTCCCTATTCTTGTGATAATATTATTATTAACTTCTACGAATAATATACTTTGGACAGCGCTCAAAGAAAACGGAATGTAGGCTATCTGGCGAAACTACAGGAAGAGCAGAAGTTACCCACAATCGATTAGTGAGAATCTAATCATGTTTGGTGAAACTGAAAGGATTAGAGAGAGGGCCTTCGTAGGCTGTTTTAACGTACTACTGAACTGAGGTATGTCGCTTGTATGGGGAAGAGAAAAAGTGCATAGAGGGCTTTTGGTGGAGACACCTGAGGGGAAGAGACCACTTGGAAGACCTAGACGTAGATAGGAAGATAATATTAAAATTAATCTTCAAGAAGTGGGATTGCGGTCATGGACTGGATTGATTTGGTTCAGGACAGGGCTATTGTGAATGCGGTAATGAACTACTGGATTCCATAAAATGCGGGGAATTTGACTAGCTGATGCTGTTAGTTTCTCAACAAAGATTGCGCTCCACGAAGTTAGTTATTTGAAGAACTGAAGAAAACCATGTACAACTCAGGATAGCTTGTCCTGTAGCCGATTGTCAAACCTGGCACGTTCCAAACACACAGCAGAAGCATTAAGGACTGAGGCACCTTGCTTTGCATTAGAACGGTACAAACGTATGATATGAACACGTGCTTGCCGCCACAGGCTCTGCTCCTGCTTCTGGCAGTGTCCGCCCTGGGCTGGGAGAAGCTACCAGCCATCCCATCGGGTCATCGCGCTGAGTACTACTTGCTCCAAGACGACGGCGCGTATAAGTTTGGGTATGACACTGGAGAAGGCCAGAGCGCGGCTGTCAGTGCCGACCAGAGCAATGAGGTGCAGGGCCAGTACTCCTACGTGGACAGCGCAGGGCAGAGGGTCAGCGTCGCCTACACAGCCGGAGAGTCCGGGTTTGTGCCGCGGTTGGAGGAGGGAGGGACAGGGCCTAGTCGAGTGAGCGGTTCGGGTAAGTAGTTACAGCAAATTACTTCTTTCACAATGTATAGGCAATGAATGTAAGCAATGTAGAGCCTGAAGTCTCACGGCATTTAAATCACTCTCTACAATGTATAAGTTGATTCGTTCCTTATTCCGCAGTTTATTTTACATCATTATCGCAAGACTCTTTATCGTAAGTGGCAGGATAATTGTTGAAAAATAATTTGCGAAGGATATGAAAGAAGCAGTCATGACATAAACTAGGCACTATCCCGGTATTCACCATTACAGCCTGAGTAAAACCATAAAAATCACGACGGCCAACCTCCGGATCGAGATTCGAATTGGGTATCCTCCTAATGCAAATTACCTTTACTTTTATACCAGCGTGTGCTTTGATTGTTTCGTGTATTAACGACATTGCTGCGTTTGGATTATAATGTTGAGTTACAATGCAATGTAGCCTCATAGGTTAAAATGATTTTGTGTGAACATGCTGCTTTCCACTTCTAGATAGAATTGAATCTGCACAGTGAAGCAACATATTCCTCCGAGTAGATGGTAAATACACTAGATGATATGCATGAAGTCTTCACCGCTGCTGAAAACTCAACCCTTATAACAATGCTACGGAAGGTAACAGGTCGAATGCATGGTAATCCGGCTTTATATTCGGTAGTTTACCTGTTGAAATAAAAGCCCTGGGATCGGCTATAGAATTTCGTTGTTTTACTCAGTCTCTTTACGCAAAAGATGAGGGGAAAGAACCTCAAACTACTCCACCATTATTTCTTCCACGCCCTGTACAATTAATTATTTCCTATCACATAAAATTCAATTATAACATACACAAATATTGAAAGCTTCATTACATAAATTAGCAAATGTGTCAAATGTAAATGTTGTATAATCCTGAATGAGATAGGACAGTGGTAATCGATCATAAATTGGAAGAAGACAGTTTAATATTCCTCCGAGGAGACACAGAATATCTAACGCAAATAGTCAGGATAGCCGTTAGCCCGAGCGAGACTGTAAAACCTTGTACCGCCAGAATCTAATTTTAAAGCTTTACATCTCCAGAACCGCTGAAAATTTTAACCCCAAAACCCGCCATACATCAAAAGAAGGAACCTTCTGAATATTGAAGTCTTGTAGAATGTTAGGCCTGTCGACTGGCAAATAATTACATATCAGTTCCACGGCTGCTTAACCCTAAAGATGGATGCATTACGATCCTTTAAGCGACGGTAACTAACGGTTTTCAAACCAACATCCCAGGAGACTCAAACTTGAACACACTGTGAGAAGAGAACATTAAATTTCGCATATATTTCCTGCTACAGGTTCAGAAACTGGGAAAGCTGTTGCACGTTTCAAGACGCCCGTTGCGAGCAGTGTTCTTGCTGCCGGATACAGCCAGGTTGATGAAGACTACGATGCCAATGCCGATGCCTCATACTCCCCCATTGACACTGACAGTTACAAACGTACTGAGACCTCTGACGCCAAGGGCAACATCCGTGGCCAGTACTCCTACAGCAACCAAGCTGGTGGGAACCACGGCCTGAGCTACATCGCAGGCGAAGGCACCGGATTCGTCGTCTCCAACAGCCACAGTAGTGAAGGAGCTGGTGGCAGAGCTGGACCTGTTTCGAGCAAAACCTCATCATCCTACAACACAGGACCAACATCTGACACCAGAAGCAACCTTAACAACGACGGCAGTTACTCATTCTCTTTCAGCACAAATGACCAGTCCCGGCAAGAGTCAGCAGATTCCCACAACAATGTGAGAGGCAGTTACTCGTTCAAAGGAAAAGACGGAGGCGCGCGACGTGTGGACTATACTGCAGGGTCCGCCACCGGCTTTGTTGCCACAGGAAGCCACCTTCCGATCTCTTCTGAGACATCAGGAAGGGCAACGTCATTAGAATATTCGTCTTCAGGTCAATCAAGCCCCACGTCCTACGACCAAAGAATTACATCCTCCAAAGGATCACGTCCATCATCTTATTCTTTTTTCTCCGGTACCGGAAAACCACAAGGTGGTGTTGGTTCCGACGGTTCGTATTCATTTGCATACAATGCGGGAGACAGTTCCAGGCAGGAATCTGCCGATATTCAGAACAACGTGCGTGGAAGTTTCACTTTCAAATCTAAGGATGATGGAAAAACCAGAAGTGTTGATTATGAAGCAGGCGCAGCTACAGGTTTTATAGCCAAAGGATCACACCTTCCATCTGTACTGAATCCACTGTCATCAGTTCCAAATGCAGGATACTCAGGAGCCTTGAGTTCAAAGTCCCCAGTTCGTGATTACTCTGGTACTTTCTCAGATTCCAGGGGAGAGGATGCGTCATCTGGCGATGCGTCTTATTCGTTCTCTTACAATGCTGGTGACCAATCTAGACAAGAATCTTCTGATGCTCATGGTAATATCAATGGCCAATACTCATTTACAGGAACGGATGGAGTGAAAAGGAAAGTAGATTATTATGCAGGAGCTGGTAAAGGATTTATAGCTAAGGTTGGATCTTCAGGCACACCTACGACTTTCGGATCCTTCTCCCAGACACCAGTGACTTCATACTCGTCAGAAGCTGGAATTTCGTCAACAGGAATTCAGAGCGATGGATCTTACTCTTTCTCATACAACGCCGGTGAGCACAGCCGTCAAGAGTCCGGCGACGCCCAGAATAACGTTCGGGGAACTTACTCTTTCAGGACTAAGGATGGAGGTCAGACAAGGAGTATCAATTACGAGTCAGGTGCTGCAACTGGCTTTATCGCTAAAGGCACTGACCTGCCAGCAGCCGTACCTCCTTTCGGAACTGAAATTGATTATTCTTCTTTCCCGTCACAGTCTTCTATAAGATCTAATGCTCCTGGTGTCAGTGCTCCCGCTTCCTCTAGCGGAGTTCAGAGCGATGGATCCTATTCATTCTCCTACAACACGGCGGATCAAAGCCGCCAAGAATCAGGTAACGCTAAAAACAATGTACGTGGCAGCTTCACGTTTAAAGCGAACGATGATGATAAGACACGTCGTGTGGACTACAAAGCAGGAGAAAATATTGGATTCATTGCTACGGGAGCGCACATTCCAGAGGGTCCAACAGCGCCTTTCTCAGTGTCGGATGCTATAGGAACAGTTTCATCACATAGTAAACACTTCGCTTTAAGCCCACATATCGGTTCTGTCATTTCTGAGGCTCCGAAGTCTTTTGACGATTCATATTCCTCGTACAACGCTGGGGATCATTCTCGTGAGGAACCGGTAGACAGTCAGGGCATTAATATCTCCCACGATGATCGAAGCAGCGGAGACGCCTCTTATTCCTACAGCTACCAGACAGATAGCAGCAGTAAACAGGAGAGTTCAGACGCTCAGGGAAATGTCGTGGGTACCTTCTCGTTTCTAGGAGGCGATGGAGTCAGCAGAAGTGTTCATTACACCTCCAGGGGTAATGAAGGTTTTGTAGTTTCAGGTGAGCACCTCCCTAAAGGTGTCAATGGTGGTACAATTGGAGCGAATGCATGATTCGGTGCATTCAACGTTGCGCCGCGACGGCGACACCCTCACACATAAAATCGCAGAAAATAGACACCGCCAATTTTCGTCTTCAAAAATTCTTGCCTCCGGAGAGTCCAAAAAAGTTTGATTACGTTTTAGACCCAAAGTCTGATTTTGCGACTTTATAACCACAGCCTTACATGATTATGTGCCAGTGTAATTATGTTAAGTAGTGGCATAGCACTACTTCTTCGGACTTATTACAATTTGAAATGCGAATAGTACTAGTTCCAGGCATAAGACTATGATTATCCATACTACTTTATCCAGGAATTAGTCTCCCGTAGGAAACGTTAAGCCGAAGGAAAAGTTTCAATGATACTAGAGTAATAGAAGACGTTAGTAATGATGTTTATGTTACACAAAATTGTAAATTCTAAAACTGCTATATAAGACAATGTAAAAATTATATAAAAATTTGTAGAGTAAGCGCCAGCATTGATGTGAAATTAGTCTGTGATCGTGTAGTGAACAGAGGTAGCTCTTTGTTTTTCAGATGTTTGACAAGTGGGAAGAATTGTTCTTACATTGTACGTCTTACACAATCCTTCCCTGGTGTGAACACGAGTTCACAGATTCCTTCGTTCTGCTTTCAGTGTTTTCTGTGTTTTTAAACACCACAGAAATAATGAACTCCCCTGCCACCTCTTGGCAGTTAAAGCCAACCAAAGATATTATTAATTACATACGCCGCCACATAAATGAAACACATCGAAGGACAGTAGCAAATCCGCTGTTTAGGCAGACGATTTTTGTCTCTATTGTACAGCTTATTTGATATGCGAGAATACCACGAAACGGTAAGCTGGGGTCATGTAGACAGTATAGGACCACAGCTGTCACATCGGATTAAGAGAATGAATTGGCTTACAAGATATTATGTGGAAAAATATTATGTGCAAAGGGAGGGAAAATTTTTTATATGCATTCAGTAAAAAAAATTGAAAGAGAAAATAATAAGCCAATTACGAAACCCTAGTTAATTCGTCCCACAATTGCTAAAAATGAAGATTTTAAACCTGGACGTCCAGCTTAAGTTAAGACCCATAAAGGATCAGTCATGTTGCTAAACATTTAAACATGCAGACAGTTATATAGCAACTTTACGAAAAATATTACTTCATTGAAAGGTTAGGACAGGAGAAACGTCTATTGATATGCCCACAAATTCCGTTATTGAAGAGCAGAACATAAAGAAAAGCAAGGAGAAAACTCTCTGTCTCCGAGAAGACAGTCACTAAAGCCGCACTTCTACAGTTTAAATGATACTGGATATCACGGGGAAATAAAATAGGGTACAAAAGATTCTGTGTTGTTAATTAAGGTGATTAGCAGATGGAAGTATTTTTAGAGATGAAAATTATGAAAAAAAAAAGTTTTACTTATCAGCTGGGAGAATGGAAACGGACGCGTTACAAGAAAATGTGGAGTACTGCAGGACAGCAAGCACATACATATTGCTGACGTAACCAAATAAATGGTACGTACAAACGTAAGAGGTCTCAAAGGTGCTACATGGAAGCCGTAAAAAACAATGGATATATATAAAGGGCTCGAGACAATCATTACTGTAAAATATACATGAAAAAGCAGACAAGACTATAACCAGCCTTATTCTGTAGTAACAGAGTTGAAATTTTAAACAACAAACATTTTTGCAAAATTTCACATTATAAAACATTTATTTCTAATTTCATATGAGTACTAGCCCTCTGAAAACCTACAAAAGTCAAACATCTATACTTTCATTCGGGAAAAAATTACATTTATTCAAAATTTTAACCGCAAGGTTTATTTCGGTTTCCTAAAGGATTAATTAAAAAAATAAAGGGGAAGCGGGAAGAAATGAAATCCATCTACACGTTTCAATTTCATATCCGGACCTTCTATGCACAGTGCAAATGGATTTTAATTGCACATATTTACACATCCAGATCCATGTCTTTCAGACGATTTCAGTAGCTTATTCCATTCCTTGCGTTAAGGAATCATTCCAGACAATAATTCGACTCATGACAGAGAGAGAAGCCAAGCTGAATCGTGTCAGCAATCACATTTACAACAAGCAGCTTGGTTTTTACACTCTTTCTGTTCTTATGATTACAATTAATGGATATTTTACAGTACGAACAAAGCAAAGCATATCGCGGCTGTATATTCGTTTATGAAACTTATGACCAGTAGAAACCCAAATGTGTTTACAGCACTCACAGAGAGAAGATATGAAGAGAAATGGGTGACAAACCTAAAATGAAAGCTGAGGAATTATTAAACTTCATCAAGCTTAATCTCATCATGTAAAAGTTCTTTAAATAAAGTGACATATTTATCCTCGGTCTTTTATGTTTTCCATGCTTAACGAATCTCTAAGTTTAGACTAATTACCTTCTAGTTCTTCATTTAGAAAATTTTATCGCAACTAATCAGTCAAGTGAAAGCGCTGCATATTCAAGCACTAATTACTAGCAGAGGCTGTAAAGACATTGACGCAACCCTGGACAACTCGTGTTCGGCCGCAGTGGACGGATGACCGAGACACGGATCGGAGACGTGTATGTGGGCATTTAGGGCACTGTAATGGATCTGCACTCACCCACTGCGCCGACTGCGTCCCTCGAAGCCTGCATCGCCCTCGCCGTCAAATGACGCTGAATTTTCCTAATTGTCGTTCACATAAAGTACAGCAGTAGCACAACTCACTATTTTCGCTACAAGGTCTGTTCATTTTTCAGACTTACACAACGCTGTACGACTACACTTCAAACTCACACAGAAGCCACCAGATTATTTTAACGTTTTGACCTCACTTCACAGTAAGCACATCTGCATAACGAATTGTTATATAACTTGATTATTTCCAACCGTTCAATTGCACGTTGCGCGATGGAAGTTAGTAAGAGCCGTAGGCACATTTTCACAATATCTTACATTTCCTACAAAAACACTTCCCTTTACTTATTCTCTTTAGGAGTCGAAAATGCTTCTTGGAATTTCTCCAAGTTCTGCAGTCCAGAGAACTAGCACAAGTGTAATAAATATAAAGACATTTTAATATTTATTTACGCACGACAACTCTAGGTCAAATGGGGTAAAACTACGATTAATGCTAAATTTGGTTTCGGCCAGTTTGTAAGTTGTGGCAGAAACAATTCAGAAATTAGGTACGAAATGTTTACTTTGTGTAAGCTACGATCTTGTAGCTCATGTCAGGAAAGAAACGTTTCGTAAAAAGTGCTGACACTACAGCAAAGCAAAGTTACTTTTCCTCGGGTATGCCAGGGCACAATAGTAACTTCTGAGTAACAGATCCCATTAAGTTTCATTTAAAACATTAACATGCAGTTGGGGTAAATATCTTGGGCCTGGCAATGTTCTATAGACGTGTAGAAAATATTCTGTTAGCTGATGTAAATTAATACAAAATGGGTAACTTCTTTGATACTCCAACTCAAAGTATGGCAGTTCTACACCAAATCCGAAAAAAATTTAAGTAACCACGTAAACCGTAACTTCAAAATACATTGTAGTATTGTCGTTCTATCCCAGTTTTGCGTTGGGAAATATAACTCCCTTTATAACTCCTAATTTCCTTACGTATTTCTTAATTCCCCGTCATAGCAAACTGGCCATTACATAAGAAGTTGCTTCTTTTAACTACCTAAGAAATATCTATGTAGTATTAAAAATGTATCGTACCGAATTATTCTTTCTTGAGTTTGAATATTAAAATGGATTGCTTTTTCAAATACTTGTAATATATAGTGTTCCCTCAGAAAAAGGACCCATATTTCACAGGAAAATCTCCCAAAATTTTTTTGAAAAGTATCACCCATTTCTTCGTTACACCTGTACTTGATAGCCCCATTAGATATAAATCAGTTCTTGGCTCTAGATAATCGTTCAATTGATACATCGTCTTTAAACATCCCACGACTCGTCCATCCCGGAAACATCTCACGGAACATGTGTTCAACTTACGCACAATTGAAACACAACGTAACAAGAAACATAAACAGAACTAAAGAAAGCAATGTTTGTGTATCACTAAAACACCAGAGAACACACTGCGGTCTACACTACACAACAGCACCGATTATATCGCCATTAGCAGTCAGTATTTCTGTACAACGTGTTGTCCAGCAACACAGAATTAAATACGAGCACGTTGTCACCACGTTATCACCGAGCACAACAAGTTATCACACAAATTAAAACACTTACAAATACAAAGATGCAAACACTCCAGAAACATTCTACCTGAAGTCAACCGCCGAGGACAGACATCAGTCATCACATCCGAATGCCCACACAGAACGGCACTGATGTCAATATCGATCGTTTCTTCGTCAGAAAAGAACTCGAAGATTCTGGAAGGGATATACACATATCGAAAACTTTGTCGCAAGAGAGCATCGGTCTCCACGCCATCTATTTCTGTCTTTCGCTATTAAGAAACTCAAGTATAAGAGTTCAGTATTCATACGCTACTTTTATGTCGTCTTGACTAGAAGGCAATAACATATGCGAGTCTGTAAATAAATAAGTTATTTTTGTCACGATATAAACACATGCCAAAAATCCATTAACAAATATTTGGTATCAAAAGAAAAAGTGGGCCGTGCCATGTCTCAGGCGATTAGTCGCCGGCCTCCCACCACGGAGGCCCGGGTTCGATCACGGGTCAGTCCATGTGGGATTTGTCGTGGACAAAGTGACACTGGGACAGGTTTTTTCCCGAGTACTTCGGTTTTCCCCTGTCAAGTTCATTCCACCGGTGCTCCATTACTTGGAAAAATGAAAAAAATTAATTATCTTTCTCTTCATCTCCATCACAAGGGTTGCACAATAAGTCTTAAGATGAGGTGCGTCCGTAGCTTCTGTTGGGGGGCCGTTCTCCAAAAAAAAAAAGTGTGTAATATTTGGAATTGTCTGATACCATAAATTCAGGCTGCTAGTTTGAACACTTCCTGATAAAGAACACAAAATTCCCAACAGCGTTCTTTTCAGTTGTGGCCGGTGTGTAAAGGCCATGTCAGTAAACACAAAATACATTGTATAAAACAAGCGAAATTTGTGTTGCAACATGATAACAATACAAAGTATCACATTTAAACAAATCTGTGAAATAGTTTATGATCTGCTTGAGGAAGTTAAGAAATGTCCAACAAGTGTATAGCTTCCGGCATGTTCCCACTATTATTCTTCCTAGATGTTAAATTCATGAATAATTTCTAGAAATACACCGAGAGTTTTAACACAGACATACTGCTACACCAGCTTGTTCAGCACAGTTCCGTTATATACACTATACGCTGTAACAAACATAACAGTTTCTGTGGATTTTCATAAGTTAATCTTTCAGTTGCCATAGTAAGAGGCAGGCTGAATACTGAGATTTTGTTTGCTAAATGAGGTATGCAAAGGTGTAATATCATTTGTACTATTAAATTCGCCACTGCTACAGTGATAAAATTTCGAGGACAGCTTCCACCTTGCAAGGAATATCTTTGCACATCAATAAAGCGTAACTAACAAACTGACTGACTGTTTCACTATAAGGCAATTTATTTTTGATAAACACATTGTTGGCTATAAGGTCAAAAATTTCCCCATTGATTATCAGTCTTGTAGGTCTACTACCATGTTCGCAAGGGGATGCATAAGTCTACATTCAGGTCTTAAAAACAGCCTTCTTCCTTGAGGTCTCCAACCAAAATGCTGTATGGGTTTCTCTTCTTTTCTATACATGATACATTCTCTGACCTTCTCATTCTCCTTAACTTGATCACCTGATAATATTTGTGAGGAATACATTTTATGAAGTTCCTCATGAATGCATTTCCAGATTCTTATTGGTTGCAGCATCTTAGGTTCAAATGTCCTCATGAGCATCCTTTTCTCCAACACCTTCAGCATTTGTTCTTCGCTTAAAGTGATAGACCAAGTTTCATAGTCACTGAAGACACCAGGCAGAATTAGGAAAGCCCATGAGACTTATCAACCCTTGAAGAGGAGACCAGCACACTGTTTTGATGCATGGGGCATGAGTCACTCAGTGACGTGACACTGCATCCCAGAAGTACAGAGACCTTAACTGCACAGCTGCAAAAGCATAAAAAACTGGCGCTTAATTACTTAATTTAGTTTATCATAAGAATTTCTTACTGTCTTCCTAAAAATGTTATTGTTTGGAAATTACAATTTTCTACACAATAAATAAATTGCTTACATACCAGTGCGCCTTAGATAACTGTAACCTGAATTTCTGGTGAAAATTCAGCTTTCTTCTCCCAATGATTCCATACAAGACTTTGTATGGTCCTGCAGTCCTGACAGAAACACTGAACAAATTGGATATCCTGCAAATATAAATACTTCAAACCCAACATTTGGGAAACAAAGAAGAACACAACACAAAATCGCCTTAATTCATGCTTTTGGAAAATTACTTATGTGAATTTTATCCACAGTTGTGTTTAGTACCCTTCTGGCATTGTTAACGTCTATTTTTGAATGTCATTGTGGGGTATCACAATCTTATGTTTGGTGTTAACATGTTCCTTTGTGGCACTTGACAGGAAAATTCATATTTTGAAAACAAAATCAATAAGGCAAATTTGATACTTTAACTGGTTTTCTTCCTTCCTAATGTTCTGACTTCTCTCTGTTCATACATGACACCCCCACTGAAATCAGTCACTTTTATTAGAAAGTACCCCAATATGCATGTTGACACAAAGTGGGCACAGACAACCCCGATAAAAATATTTGTTGAATGTGATGAAAAATTATTAATTTTATCCCCATTGTAGAACTTACACACAGTAGTGAAACATTGAGCATCAGGTTATAAGTTGTATTCCTATCAAGATGGAATTACTGTAGAAAGATCCAGAAAACTGAGTTGCTTACACATCAGTCACAGGGGAAGAAATACTTAAAGAATTGTAAAAAAATGTTTTAATAAGTGTAGAAACTGGTCTCAAAGTAAATACAGAAAAGATGAACACACAAACATGCCACAAAACCAAAACTTATTACACAAAAGAATGTAATATTTCTGATCTAATTATATGAAAACTGTTTCAAAATTTTAAATGCTTTGGATCAAGAAAAATAAATGCAAATGAGCAATCTTCTATAAATGCAACTTACAATACTTGTCACTTGTCAGATCTTAAACTTGCAGTGTGCTTCATACAAATGCTCTCATATTTGTCACTGGTCTCCATTAACTAATCCATGCCAGGTGGTGGGGATTTTATTTCTACAGTCCTGCAAATGAATTTTACGATGAAACTGAGGAATTGATAAATTAAGAAGGTACTTATTAGTATGGGGATAAACACTCTTACTGTTTCATACATTACTTCACAAAGCTTAATAATCTCTGATGTAATACCATTTAGTATGCTAGATTGATACCAATACTTTGGAAGGATCTGCTGGCCCATCTTCATCACATTATGTGTCGCTACATCCCAGAAGACCATAAACTTGATACTCAGCATTGAAAGACAATAGTGTCTCACAGACTTCTCAAAGCACTAAATATAATGCTCTCATTTGCCCATTATTATGAATAGCTTTTCAGTTCGTGCCACTACCTTAACTACTTGATTTCTTGTTTATTTACCAAGAACAGTTTACAGTATAGAGTGTCAAAAAATTTATCCAGAATTGTAGAATGACCATGGTAGACTTACTTGTGTCTGAATGAACCTGTACTGAAGCTCAGAAAGCTTGTAAAACTTTCAGAACTGTTAATTTACAGTTATAAAGGACCCTGAATTCACTTGTATCGTCATCCTGCTGTTTCTGAATGGTTAAATTATGTTTCACAACAATTCTGTGTTATTTCAAATTAATAATTTACAGTCGCTGTACAATGTCATTTATAACAAAGTAAGATATTGAATGAACGACTGAGAGGAAGAAAAAGACAAGTTGAAGGGACCAACAGAACACACAGGAAAGAGTGGTTGAAGATAAAAGAGTAAGAAATATAAGAGGATGTGAGAGAAGTGGAGGAGATTTTGCACAGAATGACCCACCCTGGTGGAATGATGAAGGATTGTGGTGATGACAACCTGCACAGCTCAGATTGCATCATTTGCTGCTTGCATGGAGCAGATTTCTTTTTGAGAAGCTGACAGTCCCTAGGATATTCAAGAAATTGCCATTTTTATGGAAACTGAAAGTTCATGTTTGTGCTAAGAAAGGCTTGATAATTGACACTGTCCTGAATTAGCTAAATACAGTCCTCAGCCTCACATCGTAATTCTCCAGGGGTGTAGCTAGAGTGGGGAAAGTGGTGCGGCTGCCGCAGGCAGCAGACTCCAATGGGCAGGACAACGGGTGGAAAATAAAATATTAAAAAAAAAAATAATTTTATGCACTTAACAAGTTTTAAATTACAGAGAAAAATGAAAGGAAATTCAGTAAATAACTGTGATTTTTTAAAAATATGTAATTTCTGTCAGGGGCAGCCATTGTTATTGCTCGCTCCAGGCATCAAAAAACCAGATACACCACTGTATTTCTCTGAAATTTATTTAAATATTATTCTCCCTGCTACACTTAGATCTTCAGGATGGTCTTTCATCTTCATATTTTTCATTTCAAATTCTGTGAGCATTTCTCCTTCTCCATACACATTACATGCCGTTTTCATCTCATCCCTCTTAATTCAGTCCTCTAATAATGCCTGATAAGGCGTGAAAATTGTTTTATTAAATTCCTAATTTCGTAATTTTCCTCACTCTTCCTACGTTACTTTCTCTGTTATAGATCCAGATACTATTTCCCTCATTACTTTTTTCACAAAAACCCTCAGTCTAACTTATTCTGTGAGGGTGAGTGGCCAATAAGAAAAAAAAAGCAAAATTGTAGCTTTTTGTATTTTAATGCTTAGGATTTTAGATGGGAACTGAGAAGCCAAGTGAAAACACAATAAAGAATGTGGTTGTTCTGGCACAGGTGGATTAGTACCTTCTGAGAAAATTCTAAAGAAATGGAAATTAGTGTGATTTTTTGAGGCAATATTACACATCACCAGGAACAAATTTAATATAGCCAGGTTAACCTACTGTATAACTAAAGATAAGCTGGTATGACCAAGAATAGGTGTTTAAATAGAAAGAATAGGAATGTATGAAAATGTGTACAGAAGACAAGGTTATGATAAGCGAGAATTGTAAATAACTTGCATCAGTGCAAGCCACAAGAATGGAAACACTGATGGAAGTTTAAAGTCTTCAGTCTTGCAATATTCCTTGCTGAGGCCCTAGCATTGGCATCGTGTTGTCAAGGGGTAGTGTGCTGATGTTATGTAGAAATTAGCAAACTTCTTACAGCAGACATACTTCCAGACAGTCCAGCCTAAGAAAAGATAATATGTTCTCCTAAAAATGCAAACACAGGTTAATTAGTAAATAAATGCAATCTGAAATTCAATAATTAAGAACCAAAAAATACATTATAAGGGAAACATTTTTCTGCAGATTGTCACAAGCATTAATAATATAAGGATCTGATATTATTCACAAACAATAATGGTTGTTCTTATAATTTACTGCTGCAAATTAATTCATTGATTGTAACTTAGCAATATTATTTTTTGCAGCATTTTATTTGTCATAGGCATTATTTGTAATAAGCATAAAATCATAATTGTCAATATATGTTCAATTACTGACAGAAACAATTTTTAAATCCATTCCAAATACTGCGGGAATCTGCAAGCAAATCCCCCTTCTCTTCCTTTACTAAGTTATCTCTAAGTTAGTATTACTTCTTAAATTCATTTCTGCCTCTATACAACAAGCCAATAATATTCCTGTTCTTACTGTTTGTTTCAAGTTTATTAACTTTACCTTTCAAATATTCTCTCTTTTTGGTCCTGAAATGTCTACTAGTTTCACCTCTTACATTGCTCAGATTATCTGCATCGATTTGGTGTGGATACTGTAACAACTGAAATTTAGCCTGCCTCCTTTGGTCTACATATTCTGAATATTCTTCATCAAACGGCAGTGTATGCTGCTTCCATTCGTACTAACCTAGGCTCTCTTTAGCTGAAATGTTGACATTCTCTATTTTCCCAAGTCCTCTTTATGTCCCTGATATCATGTAAGATCTTCAAATCTGCAAACTGCTTTGAGATCTTTGAGATTTGAAGCTGGTACTGTTCCTTGTCTTCCAACCTGTTTAGCTGCTTGAGATCAAGTCTTTCCACATCAAATTTCTGTGCCGCTTGTTTACTGTTTGAGAGTCTTTCCCGAAATTTTACAACCACCAGATAGTGATCAGTAACACAGTCAGTTCCCTAAAGGATCAGAAAAAAAAAGCATGCTTAAATGACATCTCCTATCTATCGAGAAGTAAAAAATCTGACTGTGACTCTTTCCTTCAGCAGACATCCAATTGTATTTATGAATGTTTGATGCATGAACATTGTGCTCATGATAATTATATTTTTTGAAGTGTCAAAGTTGACTACTGTAACACCATTATCATTACTATTTTCAAGTAAAGTCTGAGTCTCAATTGCTGGTTTGAAAACATCTTATCTTCCTAGTTTTGCATTAAAATATCCTAAGAGAATCTTCATTTGATACTCAGGAAAATGACCAAATACCTGCTCTAATTACTCATACAAAATGTCCTTTGAGTCGTCACTTTTATCCTGAGTTGGGGTTAGCACATTCAGAACTGTACCACACCAGAGGCCCCTTAGCACTGTGTATGATATCCTGTTACAAATTATATTCCCTTAATTGCTGATGTGATTCTCTTATGTACATAAATCCTGTGCATAATTCGTAATTTTGATTTTCTTTTCCATAGAAGAAAGTATACTCCTCTGCTCCTTCACTGCTTCCCTTGTCCCATATGACTTCCTGTACACCCAGTAAATCTAATCTGTACTTTGCTAATTCCATGGCCACTGTCTGCAGTGATTCTGACTTCTTAAAGATTCCTCAAATTCCATTTTCCCAATCTCTCATAAGTTCTATTTACTTTCATTCATTATTGTTATTTATTTATTATGCTACTTGCTCTGCCTCTCTTCCATTTTTCTCAAAAGTTATCTCTACATTCATAGTCCATCACTTCCAGTTTAATAATTTTTCACTCCATATCTGCATCACTCCAAAATTTGTATAAATATGAACATTTCAAAGGAGTCCAGCGAATAGTGAAGGTAAAAAATAAATTCTGAAAGTGTCTTACAGATTACATTAAATACCAGAATTTTTCAATAAAAATATAAAACATGCTGGACAGAGAATAATTATGTCAACAGGGAAATATTTGTGTATGACTTCAATATATGCTACAAGTTCTCTGCTGTATAGGTGAAAAACTGAAGTTTTGCAGTGAAATCTCTCTGTTATATTTTTTGTGCCATAAATTTGTACAAAACACTGAGAATAATTTTAAACAGAAATAACTGACGACCGAAATTCTTGAGCTGGATCTTTCACATTGAATGATAAATGAGGAAGAACCTTAAATCATGAAACTTTAATTTCTGGCAATTCTGTTAATTGCCAATGATATGAGGAATAATATAATAGAAGGAAGAAAAAAAATTAATTTACAATCACAGACGCAATACAATCCTTGTGAAATTTGTGTATTCTAATATTTGTAATTACATACCCTAGAACCCAGAGCATGATTTTCTGGGCTCCTGTGCATATGACACTGGATATAGAGTGTGACACTGACATCTAAACCTCGTTGCTAGTGTCAAGGTAAAGGAATCATGGAGAAAATATAATTATGTTCCAATTAACATCATTGTATGATGCTTGTCACAACAACAGCTACATATTTACCTTTTACACTCCTTTCTCTACTTAGGAGCATGTATATACTCACATCTGTCAACAGCACAACTTATTAATTCTTTAATAATGGGTCTTCTATATTGGCATTACTCAGTTTTATGAGAACATGCCAGTGTGACTGGCAGAAAGACAGACATGATTAAAAGCAAAATTACTGCTTTGTTTCATTGTTTTGTGTAAGCACACTGGATAAAGAGAAAAATGAATGACAAAACATGAAACAAATACTTGATAATGAATGTAAATAAAATTACATTGTATATTCAAGTTAATAATCGAGGAAGACTGAAATCTATAAATGCTGAAGATGTCCCTCTGGCTAATTAAGCACCAAGGCATGATGACGTATGGTGAAGGAAATTGCAGTTCCAAAAACTGCTGGATTGGAGGTGAACAGTCAGCAGCACGGACAAAGTCTGTACCATTTTGATGGACCCCAGTGTCAGTGTAGACTCAGTGGCAGAGGACTCCTTGTCCCTGCTGAGCTGTCTGGTCTCCATCATGATAGCTTCTGAAGCATATTATGTGAAAAACCGTAGTGGTCATAAACAAACAACACCATGCATTCCATTGTTTGTTTAAGTCTATAAACACAGCGGGATGGATAACGTCAAATTAAACTTAGTGGTCAATTGTATTTAATTGTTTCTGCATTATTCTTGCACCACCTTTCAAAGTTTAGAATGCAGAATTATTCCTGATATTGAAAGCCTTTCATCTCTTCCACAGCATTTACTTGTAATTCCTTGTGTACCCTTGAAATAAACTTCTCTCTTTTCCTGTATCAAGTTGTAGAAAAGAGCTGGTCATTTCTGCCTGACTGGCAAAGCTTTATTGAATATTAGCACTCCATCTATATGTTTTAGAGGTCTAGAATTTTATTCTTACCCTAGAGGGTACCTAGAATGATGCTTATATTGTCTCCTTGAGTTCTCCCAGTCAAGCCTGGAATTGTAATGTACGTTAAATATAGGCACAACTGCATACAACTGAGTGTTTTTAAATTCATTGTTCACATTTATGTTTCCATAGATGCCATATAACTTATGAAGAGTGCAGAATGCCATTAAATAAAGTAAAATAAATTGTCCATTCTCTTCTTCTGAATTTATGAAGATTCTCTATAGCTAATATGCCTTAATTCCCTTCATTTTTGTATGTCCAACTCTGCAGGCACACCCTCTGTCACACATACTTTGTACATCCCTGACTTTTTATGATGGTAGAACTTTAAAATAGATCCTGAACTGTGAGATTTCTGGTTGTGACAGCAGTGTTGCTCAAGATTCAGGTCTTCTGAGATGTTACAACACATCGACTGGTAAATAATTACTGACTTTTTTAAGTACTGTATCACCGACATAAGATTGGTAACCGTTTTAGCAGGTGACATGGCATAACAGTCTAGAAGAAATGAACCTATAGCTCTGGAACTGTAAGGCAGGATTTAAGGTCTGAAGGTAAAAATATCACAAGAAAAATGGTAAAATTAAGAGTACAGATGTATGGACTTGTTATGCCTGAAAAAATAAAATACCTTTGCCTGAATAAAAAATTGAGATGCAGAATAAACAGTGGAAACAGAGGGGGAGACCAAAAACAAGGTGAAGCAACCACGTTAGGGAGGTTATATGAAACGGTAAAGAAACACAGTGGTCACAGATACAAGATATGTAGAGAATTAACAGTTATGATGGTAATGATAATTATAAAGGGCTAAAATAAATATAGACGCAAAAAACTGAAACTGAATTTGCGATGAAAAACCTGTATTGAAATGTTTATATTTATTTTGCTACAAAATACAACACATCTCATGCATTCATCATTCAAATAATTCCATTCATTTTGTCATAGCCGTGGTCATCTATAACGCTCCAAATTATGTGTAACATGTGGGATCATGGGAGAGAGAAAGAAAGGGGCAAGAAGGGCGTGTACAATTGGCAAGAAGAAGATGACTGTTTAATAAAGTTTCTCTGGCTTAATGACAGGGTAGGACCAAGTGGCATAGGGGTAAACATTAGCGCCATAAGTGATGGGTACAGCGGGATCATGGGAGTAAGTGATAGCAGGAGAAACATAGCCAGAAGATGGCTGGATAAAGCCGTAGTTCTTCATTGGTGAAGCAGCAAAGACGCTGGTCTGAGGCTGAACGAAACTCTTGAGCTCAACGTTCTTAAATGGAGAGACATAAGTAGGTTGGATATACTCGTAGCTCTTGAGTTCGAGGTTCTTGAGTGGTTCAGCTGACATGTATGTGGCAGCAGGGAGAACAGTGGATTTGAGCTGGATAGGAGAAACCGGAACTACCTGCTTGTACCCTTCCAATGGCCCCACAGGGAGCACATGCTTGAACTCAGTGGGCTTCAACTCCACGGGGGCCATATATGCTGTGGCAGGGACAACTTGCTTGATCTTGTCACTCTTAACCTCATATGGGTACAGAGAAGCAACGTCGCCATAGGCGTAACCCTGATTCTGGTGGATGCTGTATGAGAAGGCGTCTCCTACGCGGTCGGACTTGACCACAGAGGATTCGACTGGGAGCACGGCGGCAGCGTTGGCTGCGGCAACAAGGCACAGAATGGTAGCGATCTGAAACAGCATAACAGAAGTTTGTTTCGTAACTACTCGTACTTCAAACGTACGTGACATAATTAGGGTGATCAAATCAAGAAGGATGAGATGGCCAGGGCATGGAGCACGTATGGTGTGAAGAGAAATGCACGCAGGGTTTTTGTTGGGAAAAATGAAGGAAAGAGGGCACTTGGCAGACCTAGGTTTAGGTGGGAGGAAAACATTAAAATTAATCTTAGCTAGGAGGGATGAAAAGATGTGGCCTGGTATCACGTCACTCAGGACAGGGACATGGCAGGATCTTGTGGACATGGATTTGGAACTTTGAATTCCATAATGTAAGGAATTTTTTTTTGCCTAGCTGTGAAAATGTCTTCTCAAGAATCTCCTTTATCATCATTATCATCATTGTCGTCGACGTCGTCGTCATCATCATCACCACCACCATCAACACCACCACCACCACCACATCATCATCATCATAATGATGGTAGAAATTCTTCCTTCAACAGCGCTTTGTAACTTCAAGACAGTTGTTCAGTACCTAGCTCCATGCAACAGAATATTCAGTAGGTAGCAAAACCTATTTCTAAGAACAGTCTTCTGACATGTGACGCCGTGTAGCCTGGTAAAAATTTAACGACTTTTCGGAGAAGCCTCTTACCTCAAACTTCAGGGAGTCAGCAATTTCTCCGGCATATCAGTAAATTTCTACCAGACCTCCGCGCCACAACCTGGAATAGAGCATTACTTATAGTCACTTCCGCGAGGACGTCAAACCTCATACAGAAATGATGCAGCTGTTGAAGAAATTCTCTAGTATTATGGAAACAAAAAAGTGTACTACCATACTCAAAAGGTCGCTGTGACGCCCACCATTGATCCAGCTACGCCTAATCCATACTTTGATACAATACAAAGAAAACTAGCTCACCGAGTTCAAGCACACGTGGCTTAATGTCACCAAAATATACATGGTATAGTGTCACAAAGACAGAATTTGTTACTTTGAGTGCAAACGCCTCTTGTAATTTCATTTGACCACGGAACACCAGGTTCGATTCCAGGTGAGTTCATGTGAGATTTATGGTGGAAAAAGTGGTACTAGGACAGGTTTTCCTTCGAGTACTTCTCTTTCCCCCTTTTAATAAACAATCAACCAAAGCTCCATACTTATATTCATCTACACACTGCTCTTATCAGAAGGGCGAAACCTGGGAACTTTCCAAAATGCAATGCTCTTTCGCAAATCGGGAAGCATGGCACAGAAAATAAATGTAAATTTCTTTTAGTCTCCAAAGTACTAATTGTTACTAACGATTAACTGGTTGGAGGAATACAGATTCTGGAGTATTATCCCGTGCAATCTCGTAGATATAACCAGTATGTCGGACGAAATTGCTGCCTCGCTTCAGTATACGAGTATTTATCATAATTACGAATTGTTAAGTGGAAGATTTATTTCAGCCAAATAAAATAATTTGTTTACGCGATTTATTATAAAAGAGTATTTTACTCAACAGGGGAGAACTATAAACACATTTAGTAAAAAATAAAATTTCCTTTAATTAAAACCTCTATTTTAGGGAAGTTCATGCAATTGAGTGCCAATAATTATCATTTGATATGAATCACTGCATGAATCGTATTTTAGACTAAGTAAGAAATAATTTCGGCTATGTGTGAGAACAATACGACTGGTTATGCCTCACTTACCCTACGAAATTTAGACATACTTACACTTTATACATGCAGACGCCTGTATTTTTATTAGCAAAGCTAGAACAATAGGATCTTCTTGTTTGGACATGGCTTATATATCTCCAACCAATTCGAATTCCAGATTTGAGGTCCTGACAGCGGTGCTGCTGGAGACACACGTCTTCTGGAGTTGTTATAATGTGCTCTCTGATATAAGTTTGCTGACGTTTCTAAGGGAAATAATGCCTTTCCTTCTGGGTCAAGTAGTCCTGGAAGATCATTATTGAACTGCTTGACCCTAGATATGGAGGCACTAGGTTCCACCGAAATTTCGGTGAAAATTTTACCTGTCGATACGGCCCAACATCCCAAAATAATTTCATCTTCACATTATAATTCCGTGTCAGATTAGGTTACTTTAGTTTCATTACATTTCATTTGCCTTACATTTCCATAATCTGAATCATCCATTTACATACCACAAAGTCCACAACCAGTCTGATGGTAAACAGTGCAAATATGTCCAAATTCCGTAGCTTGAATTACGACTGGCCGCAGTGATAAGTTTATTTAAGTGACGTGCAGGACGTTTCGTGTGTAAAGGTAAAGGTAAAGGTAAAGTTCTCCCTAGAACAGGCCATGAAGGCCCAGAGGGGCAGTAGAGATATAGCTCTACGCTTTCTTTAACCTCGACGCTAGATGGGGGTGGGTAGTCAACGCCACGCCCCGGCCGCTTTATCCCCGGGAATGAGCCGGTACCCATTGTACAGGAGGCTGGGTGGGCCCCAGGGCCGGTCTGGACAGGTGCTGAAAATCTCGCACCACCGGGATTCGATCCCCGGACCGTCCAGCACGTAGCGTGTCGCTATACCGACTGCGCTATCCCGGCCCACGTTTCGTGTGTAGGACGTGTTATCTTTATCTGTATCAGAGAATAAATTTATGAGAGAATTTGGAGAATGTCAGAAGAGTTTCTGGGGTCAGTGAAAGAGAAATAAGCCTCTGGGGTCAGTGAAAGAGAAATAAGCCCATCTCTCTCTCTCTTCTCTCTTTTTCTTTTTTTTTTTTGAGGATTCTCGAAGGAGAATTACTGTATGTACATAATCGCAATTCTTAGGTTCGACTGAATATCGCCGCCTTACAGTTATCAGCCCTGTTTCTTGTTGGGATATACCGAATTTGAGTCTTGATCCAGATACCGGCTAGATTTCACTTGTTGCCTGCAGGCAAATACTAAGATGCATATGACGATTTTATGACGGCAAAGTTACAAATTCTGTTACGATTTATGACGCCGTGTAGTCTGGTAGATTGTTACAAAGGTTTCGGTGAAAGCTTTCCCCCTATCTACAGGATAGAGTGGTGGAGGCAACATGTCCGTCTGAAACGCATTCCGGCAGACAGTGTGTCGTAACTCAAAAGACCACAACACGAATGGGAAGAAGCTTCAGTATAGGCTACGACAGCCGCCATCCTCAATCTTCCCACTTCCTAATTCAGAATAATGCTGTTATTATTTTAACTTGCGTAGATAATAAATTTAGGAAAGTGTCCCTGAATAAGCTAAGAAGCCTAAAATTGTTTTAGAGAAATCAAGTAACGCCACATAAATTTTATATTTGAGAAAGTGTTGTAAATTGATCTAAGCAACATCAGCATAGGTATCAGAAAACACAGGGACCCCAAGTAAACTACGCAGTTTAAGTCCAATTATAGAATAAAGTACGAATACAGACCTGTAAAAATATTGTCGATAGTGATAAAAGAGGTTGCTAACTTACCACCTTCATGTTGAATATATAGTCGACGCGACTGACGTAGTGGTAGGCCTATGTGCACAGAATCTCTACTGTTGCTGTACAACGGCCAAGTGCAAATTGTACAGCTTTTATACTTTTGCAGAGAATCTCGCCATGACAATACCACTCCCCCTCCTAAATCCCTCCTTGTAAAAAAAAAAAAAAAAAAAAAAAAAAAGCAGCCACCACCCTATACCTAGCAAGATGGCCACGCCTGCTTCTACCGACCCTTGACTGGGTTACGAGAACAAACATGACAGAGGATTTTTCTGCCCGTACGAAGGTAGACAATAATTTAAACGTGTAATGGAAAAGACATCCAAGTTTCGAACGCATAGCGGTAGAGGGGAGAGATGTTTAACGTTTAGCGGTCCCATATATTGTCTATCTTGGGCTTCAAGGTTATGGAAGCTGCGCGTTTTTTTTTAGCGTGGCGCGTCTTCGATGGTGGGCGCCTTAGCAACAGCCACAGAGACAACAACGTACCGGTTTGTAAAAAACAAAAACTGTGATTTTGAAGACATTCGTTATCTCTTGGCAATTACAACAGCTGCCTTATAACTACTCTTGATCTCTGATGTGGTGTTCAGGTAGGATTTCCGTTGACAAAGAATAGATGGAATGTCCGTGTTTCCCATATTAGTGCTAGGATTTACCATTGCATTTTATTTGGAGCCAGGGCTTGCTCTCTCATCACATAAAGTATCAGAGCATGAAACCTGTGGGCAGTCTCACACTTTCAAATTATTTACTTCTAAATTAAAATGTAGATATATTATCTGTAACATGTTAGGCTTTTAAAGGCGAAGTTAAATAGAAATGTCATAAAATGGGATCAACATGTATGCCATTTACGTGACAGGCCCACATATACTATCTTGAAGTTCTGTTTTGTTAGAACACAGTCTTGAGGGGAATCCGTCTACATGGCTGGGGCTCAAGGTAATATAGGCAATTTTTTTTCATTTCACCAGCAGAAATATTTTGTGTCCAGAATTAAGCAAACTTATATGTCTCTGCAATTTTCACAATTCTATCTCCCTCCTTCTAAATTGTTGCAAATGACAAAATGTCCAGTTTTTTAATACGTGTGCCTATCCTCGGCAACTTTTAATGAGATCTAAGAAGCATTTCAGTAATTTCTATGAGGTACATTAAAAATTTCTATATTCCGGCCAGAAATTTCAGGAATCTTCTTGTTTTAAAGCTTTCGATTTCTTCAACAATTATAATACATTTATGAGATCCGCTTAACCAATAATGCTTTTGAGATTTCATTTTTTCTAGACCTATCCATAATTGCTTATGGTCATCTATCCAACAGGATTATACTGAGGTCGATATTTCTCCTTCTTATGTAGATCTTACAGCATCGTAAGTTCATTTTACTTTCTTTCATAGTCGTAGTAGAATGATTAAATAAGAGGGAAAACATGAGTGAGATGTGCAGTACTCATGGAGAAATTAACGTTTCCTATTACATTTTCTTCGATAAACGTAAAGAGAGGAGACAATTTTAGTAACGAATATGAAGGGAGAATAATATTAAAATGGATTTTGAAAGAAACAGTCTCAAAATGTTGTCGTTATTCAAGTAGCTCGTGATATACTCCACAGGTGAGACCTTGTATACACGTGAAACTTCGGATTTCATAGAGCACACAATTTTTTGATCAGCTGAGTAACTGTCAAATTTCCTAGAAGTGCATTACATAGTCATTTAGTCAGTCAGTTACTTACATGAAAGGAAATTCTGAGATACAAGGGTCGTCACTGGTCAGATTCAAGGCCATTTTCTATAAATCAAACGCCTAGATTTCGATGTGATTCTGTGTCATGTATAAGATGAAAGAAAACCGATAGAAATGAAAGCGTAATATTCCGTCAGCACGTCTTTATCGCTGAAATTATTAAATCGATTTTGCCGAAAATTGGTACTGAATGCCTGCACTAAGCTTTATCTGGTGAATTACAGTTTCGAATGTATATTCGATTTGAACCTCCTTTTCCATGGGAAGATAATTTTGAACTAAGTATCTTTCCTCAAAATCAGAACAAAGCATTCGAAATGAGGATTGTTGCCAAATGCTAGCCTCTGGGCTCGTACTGATCTGTAGGATTAAACAAGGGAACGTATGAGATGGAAAGATCTCTAGGCTGAAGAGGTAATTTGTGTTAATAATAACTATCAAGTATTCATGGACCGTATTTCAAGAAAGAAAGCTCCAAAAGAGCGTGACACGTGTTCGGTTTGGGACGATGACCAACTTGAGCATAGCAGCACTCAGATCCACAAAGTGACAACAACTTCAGGTCATCGATGTGTTACGTAACCTTGAGACTTCCCTGTATATGCTGCTTTGAGCAACCAAACCACGCACATCACGTGATTTCAACGCACAGCCTCCCACCGAAATTTTTGCTCCTTTTTGCCAACTTATCTTCGTTTCCTTTCCATCCCACTTCTCCTAACATCGACACTGTAGGCATCTATTTTTGTGTAACATTAAGATACTCTTTTTCTCATATAATTTTATGTACTTCCTTCCCTCTTTAATCATATGTACGTCTTCCCCTCGTTAATTCTCACGCATGCCTTCCTTTCTTTAATTTTATGTATACCTTCTTTCTGTATTTCATTCCTTCCTTTTTAATTTTTCTTATTTCCTTTTATCGGCTTGCCTACATGTCCGTGTGTCCGTCTACACATCCTTCTATTAAGGATTGTTTCAGAACCTTTACTTGGCCTCACAATAATGAAGACCAAGCTCTAAAAAAATTTCCGAATTCTACATAGAAAGAAATTCCAACAAAGTCAAATACATGTTCATTTCTAACGTAATCCATTAGATTGTTTCTTTTCGTCCCCTTTCAAGAAGTGTGTTATTTTAAGGTAGGCGGATGATATGATCAACATAAGCTTCAGATCTGCTCTCTTCTGGGATACTACGCGGCTTCGTGTCGTAATTTTTTACCGACGTTTCGGGACAACGTATCGGTCCCATCTTCACGGGTCAAGAGTTCGATACGTTGTCCCGAAACGTCGGTAAACAATTACCACACGAAGCCGCGTAATATACCAGAAGAGCGCAGATCTCATCAACATCGCGGCGGAGGCCTGAAATCAATGTAAGCTTGTTCGCCGGGCTCAATCGGCAACTTCTTCTACTCTCGTGCGAAGTGTGTTGCCTTACCACCCTCAGTGTGACTGAAAGACGAAGGGCGCAACTATTAGAACTAATAGTCAATCAACTCCGACAAACAGGTATGTACAACGTTGACTACTTTAACTTACGTTCTACCTACTACAAAAATCATATTAACTTAAATAAGACTATCAGTTACATCTTAGATATTATATGTTTCAGGATACCGTAACAACACAGATTATTCGGCTTTTAACATTTTAAAATGTATAAGACTTGATTTATAACAACGTAACAGCAGCTACATTTACTTACCTTTTATTATTTTAACCAGTGTATAAACACTATTGTAAAACTTCATGTTACTCAGGTTTTACTGTTTTAACAATTGTACCAATTGATGTGAAATGTGTAATATAAAATACTGAGTCCCTGAAGATGAGCCAGAATTGAGGCTCGAAACATGTAGGACCGTGTTACACAATTAATGTGAATAAAGTGTACATTTGTCAGACTATATATATATATATATATATATATATATATATATATAGCAACAATATACTTAGAGGCCTAAATAAGTTGCTACACGTAATTTCTACGTTTATTTGACCGATTTGGGTATAAAATTTGTTGTCTTAAATCTCAACATAAGTTTGCTGGGACCATTATGATTTAAGTGAAAACTCACGCATTCCTTGGGAAAGTACATGAAAAATTTCCCCGACTTTCTGCATTTTTCTTCCCGTTTGGATAAAATACGGTAAGGGTGAAGTCCATAAAATGTCTTGAGTGATTGTGAGTTTTATGAAGACAGGCCTAGTGACCGCCGCACTTTATGAATGGGGTAAATACATTTCTAGTCCTACTTTCCAAATTTCTTCTTCGATTTTGGTGGAATTCGGCACAGGATATCTGCGAGCTTAAGTTACTGCGATTGGGGATTGTGAAAACATCTTTTGGGGTAAACTACTATCTCACAACGTGCCTGGAGAAAAACACCAAATGAACCAATTAGTTTAACAGAAAACACCGGCATAGAATTGCAATATCGCTCTCCCTGAAATATGATATATGCGATACTCTGACTTATTTAACAGCTATGTTTCAAGTACGTACTAGATTATTTGCAACAACGTGTAATAGTTTAATAAAAACAGCAAACAGAATAATAATAGAATATTATTTATATATCGTAGAACGAGATGGGGGAATTATTAAGAATGATTAATAGCTAAGGACTTTGAATAAAGCCGCGGTGTTCTATTTAAGGATACTCTCCTGGAATTTGTCCGGGAAATCTTAAAACTCATGAACAACTTAGCAAGATTAAATGAGATATCGGTAGAGATTCGGGCCACGTATCTCCGAAACACCGCTATGACAACGTGCTCGGTGACATGTCGTATGGAAGGAGAGAATTTGGACAAAATGTTTCACAAAGGTCTATCCCACGTATCCTATCCACGAAGCTGTTGAAAATATTAATTTATTTATTTTGTTTCAGAATCCACGGTCGCAGTTTAAAAACTCAGCATAAATAAACACGTAAATTTGTCGCATTCGACTTTTTCAAGGTTTGGACACTTGGTGTTTTTCGTCGATAATTTTTTATGGCGCTGTACATAATAAATCTTCAGCATGGGCGTGTCCTTGAGGGTGGAGGTTGTGGAGGGAGAAATCTACTTTAGAGCAAGATCAAGTTTGAGGCTGAACAAATCGAATCACAACGTGGAGGCCGATGTTCTCCATTCTAATCAGTCTTCAGCACAAGGCTGACCGGTGAGACGGACACAGACCTTGTCTGCGTTGTTACGACTGGGTGTTTCTCACTATATTATGCACTGTTAGGCAAGAACGAAGTATCAGATCAAATCAACTTAAAACGGACAAAGCACGTTTCGTGTCGTACATCATAGAATACTTCATTCATTGTTTCTCTACTGACGTTATGTAACTTACGCAATTAAGAATGCGTTCTTGAGGAAACTAAAACGAAAGACAATGTTAAATACTGCAGATGACTGTACACTTTTGTCAAAAGAAAATCACTCGAGGCAAGGAAAGAGTATAAAAACTATAAATGAAAAGAGAAGAGTGACATGCACCGGTTATTGTAACGGTTGTACGGTAGAGGCGTGATTAGTTGCGGAATCATTTGAAAGACACAGATGAGCAAAGCAACTGAACCGGACCCATTGTTACAGGATAACGTATTCAAGATGGCAGCTGGAATTCAACAAGATAAATCTTGACACGAGAAAAATAAAAGATCCTTCAACCTTGGTACCTTCATATCGAGTCATCTTAGCAGTTTGTATTTAAGCCTTTCGAAAGTCAAAAAGAAGAATGAACCATGTTTGATAGCCTGACAGTGCACTTTGGTTAAAAGAATGACAAAATGTAATTTATTTTCTGCTATGCCTGACATAAAATATATGGATGAGAGTGTCAAATATTATTAAAGAAAAGCATGAGCAATGAGATTACGTAAATGACATATTTTTTCAAGCTGTATATTGATGTGGAAGGAAAAACTAGGACCCGAATTAGCTTTAGAGGAAAGTCGTTCCAAATTTTTAATATCCATCATCAAGCTGTTTCGTTCAAGACTTTATTATGTTCGTACATTCCGAAGACTGTTGCGAAATATGTAAATTTTACATAACACCTTTAATTAAATATTAACCAGCTGATAGCTGAATCAGACGTTCAATAGCGCTGCCACCCAAACCGCCATTGAATATGACCCTAAGACACTACTATTCACAAAACTTCGACATCCACACTTTTCCATCTTTAGCTTCAACGTGGTCGTATTCTGACAGATTTTCTCAGTAAAACCTGTATTAATTTCTTGTCTCTCGCAAGATGTTATAGTGTAGACTACACTGAATTATCTCAGTCCGGACTACAGTGGGGTGATTCCTGTAATAAATTTTCGAGTTACATAAAAGCGATAAATTGTTTGACCAGCCGGGTAAGAAGACACACTTAAAACACTGGGAGTATCGAGGACCGTCGAAGCTGATTTTCATATCAAATAATTTATAGCTATATAATCGATACAACAACTGTATATAAGGCGAATACATTCCAAATGTAATATGCCAGCAAGCCCATTGCACGTAAGTTTTTAGGCCGCTTTCCTCATATGACAGAGAATAATATAGGCGAGTGAGTTACAAAGTATCCGGAATGTATTGTTTCAAAGCAATACGACAGTATTTGACTCTGTATAGTAGCATCCTTTTTCGACATAATTAGCCTTATTTTCAAAGCTCCTGTTAAACCTAGCCACACTTTCCGGCGTAACAACTGAGCACTATAGCCAAAAAACAATATTACAAATACCTTTCCGGGTACTTTCTAACTCACCCTTTTATACATGTCTATGTAGAGTCGGCCTATATTATTCACTGAGCGACATATTTACGGAAAATTGAACAGTGATAAATGGCAGAGGCACGAATATTTTAGCCACTACATGTATGTGGAATGCCCCCAGCATCCTATTAAATGCAATAACGTAAACTCTGTACCGTTTTGCCTGTGCTTAATTAAGCACTACGCAAAGAAAATGTTCGCTGTAGTGGAAGTATAGCTCCAAGTTTTCCTAACCTCGGCAATACGGAAAACTTCACACTTCCATCGCCTTATCGCTGGGGAAGGAGCCCTCACTAGTCAGTACACAGGATAGGATAGCCTGCAGCTGGTTGCTGTGCTGCCTGAGTTTTTGTTTGCTGGCACCATGTTACTGGCAGCAAGGTGTCGGATTGTGAAGCTGACCACTCACATGTATCTAATGTCAAGGTTAAAGGATAAGTGGGGAAATGGACGCGGTCATCTACATGCTGTACTGCTTAAATCGATTTGGAATTCACTGGTTGGCACGTGTCTGCCGGCAGCCACTTTGATAAGCAGCCTTGATTGCAAAGGCCAACGACATGATACGTGCACTGTTCCTGTAAAAACTCGAATTTTCTGGGATTTGCCTTCGAAAATTTAGTAAATATCTAGCAATCGGCAAGGCATAATATCCCAGAGGACTTAAATTTCCAGCGACACCGCTGTGAGAACTTCAAACATAGCAAATATCTCCCTGTATTTAGACACAACCAAAAACAGAAGCTTCAGCGCAGGATAAATACGTTATACCTAAACAAGAATAATATTTAATCTATATAAAACGTGTGACATATATTGAATAAAATAACTCTTATTAATTTAAACAACTTGTCCCCAGTAGTCAGTTCAGACTCATTCCATTCCATTGCCACCATGTATGTATTTTGCAAATTAAGACCTCCAGAGTAAAAACCTGTCCTACTCATGGTTCTTGGCCCGGATTCAAGGTTAGAGTATCTCTGGAATGGCTGTACCATTAAGGCAAAGTGTGACATTTTGTATAGCCACCTGCTGAGAGGAATTTCTCTTTCTTCCATACGAATGAAAGTAATGACACAAATGTTACAAATATAATAAATTCTTGCATGAAATATTATGCCGTGTAGGAACCAGATCGAAATGTTTAATACTTTACCTGTTTCGAGTAGGAATGCATGGAAGAAAAAGCATAGGTTTTTTTTATTTTTATTTTTTTTTAAACCTGTGTTTTAGGCCTATTAAAAACTCGACTCTACTTCACATTCAAGGTAGTGGAATAGACGCAATTGACAAGAGCAAGCACACGTTATGCAGCAGCACGTAATGAAGTGACTATTTGAAAGCCTTTGTAAAAGTATAACCGCCTGGTTCTGTGTTGCCGTTGCTATATTTGGTTTGAACTTTATCCTACATAGCAACCTCCGTCTATATTCTGAGGCAAAAATCCGAATTATCTGAGCTTACATGTAAAAAAGGTAAACCTTTTTCAGTGCACAACATAATGGCGTGAGTGAGAAGTGGTACAGCTTCACTCTTTCTTAACTTTGACACTAAATGGAAGTGCATGGTTAGGCCTCGGCCGCTTTAACCCAAGAAAGACCCTCACGTACCCAATGGGCCTGGATGGGACCCAGAGCCGTATCGGGCGCCTTGGAAATGCGGTAAATCTCATGCCTCTGCCGGGAATCTAATCACGATTTTAGCCCTTAGCCTAGTCACTGCACATATACAGCCCTCTTTAGAATCCCCACGCGCCATGCTTAAGCATACAAGGCTAATCAGTGTTCCCGCTGCAACCAAGCCAGATGTTGATATTTTCGTCAGGGTAATCGTAGAATGGCCGAGCCCAGTGGCCGCGCGGTCTATGACTGGGTCTGCAGCCGCTCGCTTGCTGGAAATGCAAGTTCGAATCCCGCCGGGTGCATGGATGTCTGTCTAATGTGAATGTTATGTGTTGTCAGGTAGAGGTCTCTGCGTCGGGCTGATAACTCGTCCAGAGGAGTCCTATAGAGTGTGGTGTGTATGAGTGTAATCGTGAAGCCTCGATAAAGAGGAGACCCTGGCCCACTAGGGGCGGTTGCGCCATGAAAAACAAATCGTGGGCTGTGTGGTTAATCGCGCTCCTAAATGGCCGTGGTCATGCCCTTCAGCCGTGGAAGAGAAACTGTTGGAACACCGTGAAGCGCAATGACCAGCTCACTCTTGCAATAAAGAAAGAATACATCTTATGCTGAATCCTTCCGCGTCAGGTATTTGGGCTTCTATTTTCCGGTTATTAAGCTGGGATAACAGTCAGTATAATGACTAAGTTGCGTGCTGCACGGCCAACGAATAGTGATTCGATTCTCAGGTGGGAAAGTACTGCCTCTTCTCCAAAGCCTCTAGACCAGCTCTGGGGCCAACCATATTCAATGGATGTACCGACGGATTCTTCTCCAGGGCTAAGTGTATCCTCTACATATGCATCTGTTTTGTAATATATTGAATTTATTTTTTAACGAGGTGTCAGCCTATAGAGAGTTTGCGTGATAATTTGCTTTTACACTGAAAAAATAACAACAAATGTGCAATGTTATATCTTGTGATTAGTGACAGATAGTTTTCTTTGATTCTTTAGTTTTGTTTTCCTTGTAGCTACTAAGCACCTCAGTTCTTCTTGGAAAGACGATATGCTACAGTTTTTATTACACTGGTTCTCGTTAGGCGAAACAATTAGGTATCTCTTCACGACAGCATTTGCGAGAAAGTGAAATATGTCATGTGGCTCCGCGCATGTTTAATAGCGAATGGTAAATGTCGGGGTACATAAAGTCTCTTTGATTTCAATGCAACAAGATATTTTAATATGTGTACTGTGTTCTACGAAGGGGTTATCTTTATATTGTTAATATATGCATTTAAATGTGACGGTGATACTCAGCTTACATACATTCTGTAGTCTGTCTTACGACAGGTCCGTAGCCTCTTCCAAAGCGAGTTCTCCATTGAGTGCGATCTAGTGCTTCCTCTTTCAATTTCCAGTATTTTCTCTTTTCCTTAAGGTTGTCCAGTAGCTGCTTACGTCTTCTCCCTCGTCGTCCCGTCATTTCTATCCTTTCTTCTAACTTTCCTTCAATCACGTGTTTCAGAAGGCAGTTTCTACGCAAGATGTGACCAATCCAGTTAGCCTTTTTTCTTTTTATTGTATGTAGGATATTCCTCTCCTCTTTGACTCTGTGTAATACTTCTTCATTTCTCACACGATCGGTCCAACTGATCTTCTCCATTCTTCTCCAGCACCACATTTAAAAAGTGTCCAGATACTTCTGATCCATTTTCCGAAGTGTCCACTTTTCAGCACCATAAAAAGCTATGCTCCAAATGTAGCACTTTACTAGTTTCTTCCTTAAATTTAAGTCCAGTTTGCCGGTGAAAAGATTCTTCTTCTTGTTGAATGCTGCTTTTGCCATGGCAATTCTGGATTTAATTTCACGTGTACACCTTACATCATTTGTTATCATGCTACACAAATAATTGAAATATCCCACATTCTCCAATTGTTTTTGATCTATCATAATTTTCATTGGGGATGGTTGCCTTGAGATTCTCATTACCTTAGTTTTTTCCACATTCATTTCCATTCCATAGCATCTTCCAATTTCAATTAGGCTATCAAACATGCCCTGTAGCACGTTTTCTTCCCTAGCCAGTAGCACAAGTTCATCTACATATTTCACAGTGCGAATTACTTGTCCTCCTAATTTGAAGTCTCCAAACCCTTCAAGAGCTTCCTAGGTAAGGTACTCGCTGTATAAGTTGAACAGAATCGGTGACAAGCAGCAACCTTGTCTAACTCCTCTTCCAATCTTCACACTTCTCGTCTCCCCTGGGTCCAGTCGTATTTTGACACTCCGTTCAATGTACAATTTGCTGATCAATCTTCTTTCGCGCCAGTCTATCCCAATTCCCTTTATGATCTGCATTAATTTGGTCCAGTTGACACGGTCAATGCCTTCTGCCAGTCTATGAAGTAAGCACACAATTCCTCATCTATGACCAAGGTTCGTTCTGATATTATTCTCAGCATCCCAATTGCATCGCTAGTTCCTTTTCCTCTCCTAAATCCAAACTCATCTTCTCCAAGTGCATCCTCTGTCTTCCTTTCAATCCTTCCTCTAAGTATCCTCGCTACTATCTTGGCTGCGTGCGCGATGTTGCTGATTGTGCGATGGTCGCTGCATTTTGTAGCTTTGGGCTTCTTCTTTAAAGCAATCATTGTAACTACAATAAAATCTCTGGGCCACTCTCCAGTTACATACATGCTGTTGATCAGCTGTGTCATTAGTCTGAGATCATCTTCTCCCAACAATTTCAGCCCATCGCCAGGTACATCATCATCTCCTGTAGCCTTCTTATCCCTTATCTCCTTAATAGCTTTTTCCATTTCACTTTGCAAAATATAATGGTCTTTCTCGTCTTCATCTACTTCAGCTTCAGGTTCGACTTCCAGGTGTTTTGGTCGATTAGCTCGATCGTAGAGCTCTGTAATATACTTCTCCCAAATTTGCAATACTCGTCTCTGATCTATTATTATATTCCCTTGAGACAACCATTAAGAAGGGATTACATAATTATCACACAATCTGCGATCATCCTTGAGGTTTCTCTGAAGTAAATTCTGCGTGTCTTGAATTCCCGCCAACTTTTTTAAGCGCCCAAGCCACTGTCTGCCCCACTATAAAGCTTTATAAAAACAAAAGATATGTTACATATAAGGAGGTAGGTAAAGGAAGGAGGAATCCAGTTTCTATGTCCTTGACGATGTTTACTGTTCGTTTTGGCAATTGAGATTCAATGGCAATATAAATAGGAGTACAAGCAAATTGGCAAATAAGAGAAACACGTAAGTAAAGACAAAGTTGCAAGATTTGTTAAAATAATAAGAGTGCTGCTACGACGGAAATAACACGGTTCTCCTTTACAAGAAACTCGGACTTACAGTTCAGTTGCAAAGTTTCTAAATAAAGGTTTGCCTAGCATCTGGGCCTGGAAAAAGAGGAACACAGAAGCTTTTACCTATTTGCATTCACAAGTAAATTTACTTCTGAAAGAGAAGGCAACAATGAAGTACCGGTACTTACAATATTTACAACTGGTAAGTGATCTCTAATATATATAAATATAAGTTACACCTAAAATACAACAACAATTACTTCTCTCACCAAGGTGTCTCCAATCCAACAGTTTTCGACTGGACTCTGGTCGTAACTTGCTTTATTGATAGACAGTACAAGAGTGTGGAAAATAATGTGACATCAGAATTTACTACTATGTTTACGTAACACTTGGCGAAAGGATATTTACGAAGAAAGTATGGAATTTTAATAATTGTGCGTTTTGTAAGTAGTCTGACTTTTAAAGCTGGATGGTTACAGGCCACGAGTACAGAGTAGAATAACTGGAGCAGCGTGCACATTCCGTTCTTGAAGCTACAGGACTAGGTGTAGTGGTAGTCGGAAATAATAATAAGAAAATATCCGTAAGCCTAATATAAATAATATGCTCTGCAATATACGTACTGGATAAACACATTGTAGAAACGAATGAAAAACAAGGAAGACGCCTTGTCAATTTCTTTCAAAGCCGTTTGAATGATCTCGATAATATCTGGTATTTGTTGCCTAAAATAAGAGTCGTAGAATTGTCTTAGTTTTATTCGTATACGTCAAATACAACACGTAGTTTCAAGCTTAAAACGGAAAATGTTTCCAAAAGAAATATTCATTATACAACAAATTAGTACACAAAATAGTAGGCCTACACTACTGTCTTTTTTAGGATACATAATTTTAC
Organism: Reticulitermes speratus; assembly: GCA_021186555.1. Taxonomy (NCBI): domain Eukaryota; kingdom Metazoa; phylum Arthropoda; class Insecta; order Blattodea; family Rhinotermitidae; genus Reticulitermes; species Reticulitermes speratus. The sequence goes on along the minus strand of JAJKFL010000039.1, from coordinate 17,226,333 downwards.
ATGAAACATGTAAATCTTTAATGAAATGAAAGGTAAACGCTCTGATAATTTTACTCTGCTTTGTGTAACAACAGAGTGACTCATCATCTCGGCTACAAGACAGAGCAAATAGAGGAAAAGGTAAAGGAAATTATTCCTGGATAGAGGGGTTGTATTTCTTATTGCAGTGTAAATCATATCCATCTATTATGCAAGCAGTGCCACTATGTTGCACGTAAAACTAATCTAATCTCATACAGAAATACTGGTCTGCTGTACTGCATAATGGTCCTAGCAATATTCAATACAAATTGCGTTTAGATCTTGATATCTGTACTATTAACAACAATAACAGCATGTCTCTATAAAGCAATGAACAACCTAAGACTTTCACTTTCCGATAGGTTTTAAGTAAGGAAATGTGAAGTAAAATGCAAGGATATCAGTGAGCAGGGAACATAGAGTTTAAAAGGGCCATGTAATGCGTGTAACATATTATGTAGATTTTTTTATTTGGATAGGTCTTTAAGATCAAAGGACGCAAGCAGGACTGTAGTGGTTGCAGCCTCCGAGCGACGTTACTAGAAATCATCTGAATAACGCAAGACGTGGAACTAGTAAATATTGTAGGAGAAAAGAGGGAGTGTCTGAAAGACAAAACTAATTACCTGAATCTAGACATTAAAAACAAGAGTATAAAACGGATTATTAGAGGAATAAATTACTTTAAAACGGTTTACCAACTTGGAACTTCTATTGCAAAGTCGGTAATAGTGATGATCTTGCAGACTCCCGCAGTATATTGAATAGGCAAACGAATCACTTCTGACAGTTACTGAACGTACATGGGTTAGTGATGCTAGGCAGACTGAAATTCAGACATATGAGCTGTAACTATATGAACCCAGTGCGTGTAGATTTGAGGTTGCTGATGAAAAGTTAAAGAGGTAAAAAATCGAAAGGCATTGAATGCGGACTGAATCGTTAAAAAATTCCGACAGAATTGATTTGCGCAAGACGGATGTGAAATATTGTATGATAAAAAAGTAATTTGTAAAACTGAAATATAGGTTAAATGGCTTCTAAGTCCTCGAGCGCCGAATGAGGTAGAAATTTGTAAAGACAAGTATTAATATTACTTCGAGTTACTGTTCCACTCTTCGCCTGGAGGGGCTATGGAAAACAGCGAAAAATAGGTCGGACTGCTTTGTAAGCAACCTGAGATTCCATGAAGATCCCGGCAGGTAACTTGTTCAGATCGGAGTTGACGAATGCTCTCTGGCGATCTGCCCAGAAAAGTTTAGTGCATCTATTCACTATACAGTCCACAAATCCCAAATATCTGACAATGACTAAAATGTATGCATACAGAAAAAACGAGGCTTTCACCATATTTCATACCTTGAATTAAACGGTAGGTTCAAATTTCCTGCCATTATCATCATCACTATCATCATCACTATCATCATCATCATCATCATGTTATCGGGAGTAAAATGAAAATCTCATTTTATGGGTGCTTTAATTTTGAAATGTAAATTGCTACCTTCACCCTAGCCAAGCTGCCTGGGGCCAGGTGTATTCGCAGACCATAGATGTAGGCATAAGCCACAATATAACACTACTGAAGTCCTAAAGAGCTGATTAATAGACCTTCTCAAACAAAAGAAACGCAAAAATGTCAGTGGAACGAAAACGAAATTTGTCACTCTTCATATTTGAGGACTATAATCTTCCAGTGAAAAAGTCACGTGTATTTGCAACAAGAAAGATCTATATCCGAATACGATAGAATAGCCGTATAAAATTGACTCAGGTATAGATAAATTTGTGGCTTACCTCATTTCCACCGAAAGTTCCTAATCAACCTAACAATATGAGGTGAAAAGCATAAATTATGAAACTCTTATTATTATTAAGCTCTTATTATTTATTATTCTTAGCTTCAGCATTCTCCTCAGAACTTTTTTCTCGAACACCCTAGAGCGAAATTTGAAATCAGTCTTCGGTTTCGGCTGTAATGCTGCTAGGTTCATTTCATGTAGCTACTTTACATTTCGCATCTCACGCAGATTATCACTGCATAGACTATGGTATAGCCTAATGCAAGAGTACTTCCACTTCAGTATTATGATGGACAACGTGGAGCGGCTACACTCTTTGTCCGAGGACTTCTGTTTTCCGCTGCCAAACTTCATTTCTCTTCTGTCCCATATTCATCTACCATTACCATAAAACAAAGGCCCATTTAAAGCCACAGTTTTTAAGGGACTAAGTCTGATCCTGCTTCTGCTATATATCTAACTCTGTATTTGTTTCCGCGCAGCTGATGACCGTCCTGACCGCCAGTGTTTGCGGAGCCCCGCCTGTGTTCGTGTGGCAGCCATTCGTGCTTACCAACGGAGCGCAACTCGAAACTCTGCAGAATGGTGCGGGGCTAGTTGTGACACTCGATGGAAAATACGTGTTCCTCGTGGATTCGGGATCGTCTTTGGAAAGCCACGAAGAGGAAGTAGCAGAGGAACAATACGATGAGAATTACGAGAAAAGCGAAGATTGGAAGGAGCAGCAAGAAGCTGAAGAACAACGCCAGAAAGAACTAGAAGAAAATGGTGATTATGAGAGTGGAGATTACACGGTGGCTACAAAATATGAAGGAAAAGAAGAGGAAATTACTACAGAAAATCGAGTATTAGAGGAGTCGGATGATTACGTTCAAGAAAGAGAAGACGAATCAGAGAACCATGAGAAACCGCAGAAAGACAAAAATGACTCTGAAAGTGGCTCGGGAGAGGAGGAAGTTGGAAAAGGGAATTCGACTGAGGAATTTTATGATGAAAAGACAGAATCGCCAAATGAATCAGAAATTGTAAAAGAGAAATCAACAAGTGGTGAAGGAAATGCGGAAATGAGTGAAACTGAAAGTGATTATTATAAATCGAAATCATTAGAAAGAAAAGGGAGAGCACCGCACCAGAGTTTCTGATATTGAATGAAAAGGACAAAATGTAGTAGCAACCAGTTGCAGTATAGACAATGTTACAGACACTGCAGACGCTGAAGCAGACGAAAAGGAGAATATATTATTTGATCCAAAGAATGGCGTCGTTGTGACAGGACCTACAAAAGGGCCGCAGATTGACGATTCCAAACATCGGGATGTTGAAAATACGAAATTTTCCCAAGATTAGAGCGACGACGAAGAAGCATCTGTGGACTTAACATTCAGCCCAGCCTTAACAGAAACAGAAGCGCTACTTAGTGCATGTTTATTTCGCGCCAGTCCAAAATTTATTAAAGTTGTTCCAATTCAACATAACGACAGTGTAAAGAATAAACTTGTAATGAATTCTGTGCAGAAATGATGACTATATTCATGCGGATAGGTAATACACATAACACATCGAATTAAGTTTTATTCATCACTGTAATATATTACGACGTAAGCGTTTAGTCTCTGCTGAGCAAGCTTAATGTCCTCGCAGAAAGACTGCACCAAGATTTTGAAAATAATATTGATATTAAAAAATAAATCCAAACTGCTTTGTCATAATCATGTAATTTCAAGTAGTATCCGGCATTTGTCCGGAATAAGTGGAAACAGACACGAATAACCTATCAAAGCGTTTGATTCCCGGCCCAGAATTGGAAAGGGAACATAAATAATTACTAACTAAATAAATTAATTAATCAACTAACTAAAATCTAACAAACCAACTAAGTAACTCAATGCAGCACAGTCCTTCTGGGCAATAGTCAATAAATCCCCGGCGTTTTATGGAAGCCAAAGGTTTATTACGTTTTCACAGCACCCCTAAGGCAGAATAAAACAAGTCCACGTCTTCTCTGCCTCTCTCTTTAAAACACATTTCAAACTTCAAGTTTCCTCCTTCCTTCAAATTTTCCCTCCGAAAACCCGTAAGCATTTCTCTTCTCCCCCATGCATGTTAACACGCTCCGCACAATTCATCCACCTTGATATATGCACCCTAAAAATGATTAGAGAGGAATATGTGTCATGACTTTCCTTATACAATTTCATACAATCTGCTGCAACTGCCTCGCACTTAGGTCTAAACACCATTTTCAAACACCCTCAGCCTAGTTACTTCCCTTAATGTGTGACATCAAGTTTCAAATTGACATGAAACAACAGAGAAAATTATGGGTCTCTATATTTCAGTTTTCATGTCTTACATAGCAAAAGGGAAGGCAAAGAATTTATCGAAGAAAATGTGCTTTTCACCCTTTAAGGAGGAAAGATAATCCGTTCTATTTAAAAAATAAGTTCCTACCGCGCAGTAAACACTTGCCGTCTCGGTTACAAAACCGAATTGCTGAATGCTGTACAGGGCAAAATTCGCTGTTTGTTCTGAGATCCACACAAAACATATAAATACACTGCAGGCAGGATATAGAATTTTGGATTGTTAAAACTGGTTGTATATAGTATAACCGCTACGCTTTAAAGTTAAATTCTTCGTGCATTCAATTTTGATTTCAACTGGGCACCTGCAAAACTTACGTCAGAAGCATTATGGCTTGAAACGTCTCGCTTGGTCATCCATTTTTCCTTTAATTCCTCTTTCTTTGCGTTCAAATATTTTTATTGTTTTTTCTCAAACACTCTCCATCTATTTCACTTAGGATCAGAACCAAGTTTCACCATCATGTAAAGTAAGAAATATACGTTAATTATAGCTTTTGATATTTAACCTGCACATAGAAAATTCAGATAATATACAGGAACATAATAAGTCTCACCCACGAGAATTTGTTCCATATTTGAATGAAAGAAGATGAACACAGGTTAAATTAAAAATACAACTGCGTGTAACTTGTAACGTATCATAAGATCAATTTTCGCCTCTTAAATACTATAAACGTCGACAAGTTTTCACGTCTCTGGCTGACTCTAATAAGCGTCACGATGTTCTAACCGGTCCCTACCGTGCTAGCAAAGCAACAGACAAAAACACACCAATAAAAAAACAAGACGTTATTGCAAAGAGCGTGATGAAAACAGTTGCACAGCGGTCAGAGTCATGCAGAAGCTGCGTCCTCCAAGTACACGATCAAGGTTGTCTTCGAGGTTACTGAACGCCTTCAGTAACCTCACCGTAAAGAGCGACGCATCTTAATATCAGAGTGACTGTAACCTTCACATCAAAGCACTGCGGACTGAATAAATCCGTGGACCAGAAGTAGGCCTATATGCAGAAGCTAACAGTCTATTATCTGCCCAAGAAATTCCGCTCCATTAGAGAACCCGCAGGTTTATTGCCGTTCAGAAGATCCTGCAGCTGGTTATTATCCTGAACCAAAATAATCTAGGCCACACTCAAATTCTAATTTCTGAACACTTATTTTCACGTTATACACCCATCTACGGCTAGGTCCACAAAGTGGAACTTTTCCTGGATTGTTTGAATAACATTTTATATTCATTCTCGTATTTCTCACTCTCCACATGAGTGCTCCGTGCTCCGGCAATCTAATCTTCATTAATTGACCACTCTAAAAATGTTGGGTGATTAATATGAATTGAAAAACTCTTTATTAATACCCGATTAAATATTTAAATGACAGGTACCTATAAGAGCGAGGAACCCTACTTCGCCTTGTTTCTGTGAATATATTATCTTTCTCGTTGTAAAGAAAAGGGGTTTCCAAAACTATGCTGAATCGTGCAATTTACATCTTTTCCAAGAGAGGACATTCTGACCCCTTGCAGCATCTTAAAGGATTCCAGATGTTTCGTAGGAACATAACATACAGTCTTTATCTTAAAGGTAGATGGATTTAGACTCTTCTCACACCCACATAAAAAAGAAAGACATAGATTTATATTTCTCGTGAAAAAACATTTTTAGCAGGACTAAAGCAACTTTTTAAGACCAAAGACTCACCAGTAGTACACGAGAAAATATAATGATTTTAGAGCTAGAGCTACTGTCTACTGTCTGAAAGCTGAAGGCGGATTCTGGCGAACAGTGGGGGAAAGAAACTTCGTAAAAATTTCGAATACTCTAGTAGGAAATTGAAGGAAGTTACCACCTGCTTTCAGTACTCAGTCGGACAGTAAATAAGAAACTATAGTGCAATGGGCGTGCGGCCTAAGAACCATTTACAGACTGGAATCAAACCAGCCCAAGGCACGAACGTAGGAATATGCATTTTACAGTGTTGTTCTCCTGTGTAGGTAGAGGAAGAGACTTTCCCATCTAAGGAGTCACACTCATATATTGCTATCCGAATAAATGCCAAGGCTTGTTCAGCGTTTCCCCACTGTTCCTACCTATAGTAGCAGGACGCGATTTTAATTTTTCTCCACCTTCTCAACACCTACGCAACGGCAGTGCCGACTGACAGAAAGGGATTTGTTATTTCAGGACAATTTCTGAACCAGAGGAGATTAAAGACCTACGTAAAAAAAAGTGGTTATAACAGCTATACGAAGGAATTAACCCCTAAAATAACATTCGAATTATTAACAACAGCTGCGTGAGGGTCAGTGTCGGACACGATAAGCAAGACCATCAATATGCCTACAAATTTTTGCTCAGCTTTAGGGGGACAGAAACATGTATTCATGAACTATACGCAATGATGGCAAAGTTTATGCGGAACTGGAAATTATGTATAAAAATACATCCTCCAAAATCCCTTTCAATATGCATTAACACGTACCCATTGGGCCGTGCCATGGCTCAGGTGGTTAGTCGCCGGTCTCCCACCGCGGAGGCCCGGCTTCGATCCTGGGTCGGGTCCATGTGGGATTTGTGGTGGACAAAGTGACACTGGGACAGGTTTTTCCTCGAGTACTTCAGTTTTCCTCTGTCAATTTCATTTCACCGATTCTCCATTACACGGAGAAAGTGAAAAAACTGGTCATCTTTCTCTTCATCTTCATCACATGGTTGCACAATAAGCCTTAAGGCTGTGGTGCGCCGTAGCATCTGCTACGGGGCCCTTCTGCACAAAACAAACACGTACACCATCAATTTCTCGAATTCGTTAAGCGATTCTGATTGAGGTGTGAAGTCAAACTATAAATATCAAGAAGGTTGGGTTCAGTCTTCATTACTTAATCATGCTAGACAATAAAGATGTGTTCCAATCTTAATGTAAGAATTTGAATTAGCCCTTTGTTGTATAGGCCATGGGTAATCGAGCCCTTCTGCTTCAGTCCATTATGAGGAACAATAAAGACAATGCTTTTAAACGTTTTCAATCTTTTCGTCTATGCTGCTTATTTGTAATTCCTGACGAATAATGAATCTGTTTGTTGTATCGGAGATTACAGCCAGCAACTCATCTTACAATCTCATTTCTCCTGTCTCTTTTTCTTGTTATCGCCCGTATTCAATAACCAATTCTTGCAGCCATACTGGAACCTGGACCAGTCATGAGTTGTACAAAATGCAAGTTGTGTATTATTTATTCTTTTTCTGGTAAGCATTCACTGTATGGTAAACCACATGTACTGAGATCAGTAAAACTTGATGTGTGGTTCTTTGCTACGGATACATATAACATAGCAGCCCAAGTAATATATCTCTTCAAATATTCCCGTAATCTTGTTCTTGCCGTTTCTAGGAGAGAAAGAAACGTGTGTTGCATAAGAGTGGAAACGTAATTTGAAAAATAAATCAAAATTTCACTATGTAGGCTGCATTTCCATGAATTGTTGCACAGAATATGAAGGGAATGTACTGTAACGCATGTCCATAGATAGAGTAGACTCATGAAGAGTCGTTTGAAGTGATTCACTGCTGTCACGATTTGTCGGTTCCTATGCCAAACAAATGGGTCGTGTCTGTAGGTGTGGTTTTATGTTGACAGGAAACGAAAACCAGACGTGATGGAAGATGAATTCACTTCGTATCTTATACGTGAGACCTGTAATGTGTCCTCGTTTGGAATTCCTTCTTTCTATACAAAGAGTACATCAATATGGTATTGATGGTTTACACCAAACTTTGTTGCACTAACTTCTTTATTACACATATCGGATGTTTAAAATCCGTAATTTTTATAAATTTCACGCCATATTTCATCACGTATTTAAAAATTTCCCGTCTAAAAAGTATTATATATGAGATATATTTGATAAGTTTTTTTTTTGTTGCGCTAGAGCCCAAATCTGACCTAGACCGCTTCGTTCTGACGTTTCTAAATAACACAAAATTACACACACACACACACACACACACAACACACACACACACGTAGGACTCCTCTGAATGGATGTGACAAATTTAGCGAAATATTAACTATGTCTCGCTGTTAAATATTCATCGCTTTCCAGCAATATATAATATAGGCTATTAGGGATATGCCACGTATAATTACTACTATAAAATTATCTTTTTAACTAAAACGTTGCATGGACCTGGTTAAAATACATCGTGAAGAATCAGTTTACGATTTCGTAAATTTATGTGTGCCGGCTTAAAGAGTTTGATTCTGCATATCCAGCTATAAGTTTTTGAAAGTTACAAGTCTTCTGGAATACGACACTGTGTTGATTGGTAGTTTGCTTCTCCTATCTTTAGTGTAGTCGTGAACTAAATTGAAGACGGAGGCATAAATCTCCTTCGAAACCTCTGTAACATATTAACAATGAACACAGAGTCATATACCAGAAGGTATCTGGAAAGGAAGTCCCTTTCTGTTATGTAATTATATCGTAACAAATAAAGTCAAACACAACATGTAAAGGTAGTTAATAGTAAAATGAAAGAGGCTTCATTCATTTTTACATAACCTCCCCTTACATATTTTGTAATAGTCTCACCTCAAGATGGTCTTATTACGGGATGAAACATGGAGCAGTGACTTCATATACGGAACATAACTGTGCTTAAAATAAAGTATTGTGTTTGACTGACTTTGTTTGTGACTGTACACATATTGTATGATACAAGACTGTACGCAAAGAAATCGACATATCGTTGCCAACAGATGTGTAAATGTTTTTGTTTCTGTGCTCCACTTGAACGTTACGGCGGCGCAAGCTGTGTGATCTTGAGCACGCTACGTGGTCAATACTTGATAAGGTGAAAGTGACAGACACAGTGTTACGCATTGTACACGTAATAGGCAGCAACATCCTTCACAGAGCATGTGCTGCTGAGAAAAGCCGGACTCAGGGTTATTTCTTACTTCTTGTTTATTTGATGGCGCTAACAGAAGCCCGATTTTATGGCATCAAAATACAGGAAGATGAAACTTAATATTATTCATTCCGTACATTTTCTTTATATACAGGGTGGGTGGGAAGTAAGTAGGCATTAAATAACTGTCGAGGCACACGATACGTACGGTGTTAGAGAAAGACTTGAATTTTCGCCCGTGGAAACCCCATTATGTGCAGGAGCTGACACCTGAAGACTGTGACCGCAGAATGGAATATGGGGAGTTGATGCTGGTTTCGCACGAGGATTGGCCAAACTGTTTGAAAACATTCTCTGGAGCGACGAGGCCGTTTTCCTATCGGCGGTTTCGTCAATCGACATAATTGTCATTACTGGGCGGCACACGATCCCGAAGTAACGGTGGAGAAGATGCAAAATCGTCCAAAAGTGACCGTGTGGTGCGGAATGACGGCCACTAGAGTCATCGGCCCATATCTTCTGCATGACACCATGAATGCCGACCGCTACCTTCAGATGCCGCCGGTGCCTACATTGAATTTTAAGCTATGCGTCCATATTCCCATTTAAAAAGGTACATGTAAAAATTATTTTCATTATCTTTGCATTGGAAATATAGAGGTTATAACCATTTCTCAATGCCTACTTACTTCCCACCCACCCTGTATATATATATATAAGTCTGACAAATGTACACTTTATTCACATTAATTGTGTAACACGTTCCTACATGTTTCGAGCCTCAATTCTGGCTCATCTTCAGGGACTCAATATTTTATATTACACATTTTACATCAATTTGTACAACTGTTACAAAAGTAAAAACTGAGTAAAAAAATTCAAGTCACTCAGTTTTTACTATTTTAACAATTGTACCAATTGATGTAAAATGTGTAATATAAAATACTGAGTCCCTGAGGATGAGCCAGAATTGAGGCTCGAAACATGTGGGACCGTGTTACACAATTAATGTGAATAAAGTGTACATTTGTCAGACTATATACACATATATATAGAGGAAGATTAGTGAGCTGTAAATTTCAGAGTACGCTGAAGGCCTGTCTGGATTCGAGGTGCTAGCCCCTACTTTATCTCTTGCAAGTGATAAACTTTATTTTAACGGATGCAATGACCAGATCGCAACCGAAAACCTCTAGAATAGAAGTTACCAATGTTACGGCTTGTAAAAAATTTCTCGGTTCGCAACAGCAAAATTTGCATAAGTTAGTACATTGGGCTACACGTGACGGACTTTTTTGTGACACTACACTTACGTACTCTCTAAGATAAAGTTTACCCGTTACGGTATTTTTCACAGTCTGTCCAGGTAAATATTAGGGTAGCCCCATGAAGTATACCACACCACCTGGCACGACACACGTCATATAGTCTCTAGCAGGACGAGATCTCTTCAGGCCATAACAGACCGAGCAAGCTGTTTGTATGCATACATCATAGAAAGTGTAAAAAACTGAAAACTTCTGCGTGCAACATATCATTGTCAAAAATTTTTATAAAACTTAAATATTGTGATTTTATATTTGTTAACCTTGTGCATTTTCGAATTTCAATATTTTAATTATTTTAATCATTTTAACGATGGCGACATAGTCCTACATAAGCTTCCTGGCCTTGTATTCCTTTGTTCAGACAACTCCCTGACGATGGCACCTCGGTGCCAAAACATGTAGGAGTTTTATACTTGCTATGAATGTGTTTTGTTAAGTGTATGTGTTGGTTGCTCTTATAATTGACAGGTTTATGATTCAGCTCCGGATCTAAACCCAAAACACTTAAAATAACAAGCCAATCGGAGTAAACCTCTGACAACAGGTGACTCTACCTAGCTCGAAGTAGTAAAGCCTTAAGTTGTCGTATCTTAACAAGATACTTCGTATTCAGATAGCATCTGTCTTGGCAATAGAGAGTAGCGAAATATTTACAATGGGCGAGTGGGAAGTAGGATAAATAAATCTAGAGTCGACATAAGCACTCCTGTCAAGCCTTACAAAAGGTATCGAAGGTTTTAATCACCTGCAGTTTAACTTGAGCCATTTGTAGTAGAGGCAAATAATTTATACCGCATTTGACCTATGGGAGTCACTGGCCCCTGAACGTCCTTGGAAATTTCATTCATCATGCTGTTTTCGTGATCTTTTAAAATTGTTTCGGTGGAAAAGTCAAATGTGTTAGCCGCCCACAACACGAAGTCTGTAAGTGGCAATTAGCCTAGGGGGTGGAAGGTTTCGTGTTTTAACATGGCAGTAAAAATTACCAGTCTCTTATTAAGGATTGTGCAATTTTATATGGATTAGGTGTGTCGATGATGATGACAATGATGATTATGATAATAATGATGATGATAATAATAATAAGTACAACGTAATCTGCATTTACTACAGGCACGTAATATAAATTGTACTCTAACGCGTAAAATATGATCCCGAAATCGATCTTTGATGCATCAATAAAGTGACTGCTGTTCCGACTTTATTCCAGAGAATACTTCAACGTTTGTGAGATTTGAGGATTCCACGACGTGTCTTCTGGGATGTGCCGCCGTGCAGTCTTGTAGAAGTGTGGTCACATCGCTCATCCGTTGCGGCTGTGGCATGCTGGCACTGACACCGGCCACCTGGTGGATTGACCAACTTACTACGGCACCGTCTGACCTGGATCGGTCAAAAGTCGTAACGCACTGCGATGTCGCAATAGCAGTTTGTTGTGTTTCCTGTCTGCTGGCACACAGACGCAAACAGCTGAGTGTGCCCTTCCTTTCTTTGTATTTCGCGCAGTATTGTTCTATTTCGTAATAAAATTTGTTTCAAATAAGATGTTGAATGTTAAAACACACACTACAAAACCAATAAGAGATTTACATGAAATTCAGTTTCGACGCGTTTTGACTAAAACTATCGTATAAAGCCTTATCTGATTATTGAATAAACAGTTTTGAGGAGAAGTGGTTTTATAAATTTTAACTTAAAGTAAGAATCATATTGGATCGATGTTGAACAAATTTGACTTTCGTATAAAAGGTTAGACTAGTTACTGCTGCTCAATTGAACCAAACCTTATTGAGTCGATTCGGAGGCGAAAATTAGCTCAAATGTAAAATTATATCCTCTCAGTAGGTTTTAGTGTATGTTCCAAATTCAAAACTGAACATACGGTAAATGCGCTTGAGGGTTTCGAAGATAAAACGTACTGAAAAATGGACATGCATAATCTCTCCACAGTGGTTTAAGTTTATTCACCTTTGTGCAAAAAGCGGACAAAAAGGCTTTATGAATTATTTGGAATATTTAATTTATTAAAAAGTATAGATATTACGTAGCCCCTGTGTTATTCCCTATTAGTGGCTGCGGCTATTAAATTTCCTCGTTTGGTGCCAATGGTTTAATCGGCATTATGTTCTCAGAATTCCGCCTTTTTCTTCCTGATCATCCTGTCTCATCAATAACTACCACTAAACTCAAACACATCATTGAATGAGATATTAGCACAAGTTGCTGAACACAAGTAACTAAGCACTTTTTGATAATCATGTTAAATTTTACTAGAATAAGCGTTATTACGAGAGTGGTCTATGTTGCAATTGTTTTAAACGATCGTATTTCTTGCAAATCACAATGTTTACGTCAGCAGGTGCAACATCCTTAGCATGAAGCTGTTAGTACTCTATACGTACTCAATCTTGTAATTATGAAATTATTTGATATTCTGGGTGCATATTACCTTCATATCGGAGTACCACGAAATTGAACAAGGTGTTGAACAAAGAGAGAGACATAGAAAGTCTGGTTTTACATAAAGGTATGGAGGTGAATAACCTATTAGTTTGCTGGCAGTGTCAAGGTTCGACGCAGGTGTATGAGTGGAAGAGAGATAAATGTACAGCACTATCATTAAGATAAAGCGAGATGGAAAATTTGCCACTACGTGTTGCAGTCCGAGGAGTGACAAGGGCGATATGAACAGAGGAAGTTACAACACTCTAAAGGAGAAAACAGGAGTAAAGAGGGGTGTTAGAAGAAGAAAATTCATCCCCTCCCCGTGGACATCTCTCTCAATGTTTCTTCTTTCCTTCAAGAGGAAGACAGAGAGCAGGTTTTATAAGGCATTGACTGGTGTACAAGATGTAACATAATAACACCTTCACCAAGGCTTGCTGGATCATCCGTTGGACTCAAGGTTGTTCGAACACACGCAAGGAACTTCATTACCGCTGGCATCCCGGAAGATTTAGGTGTTGGTCAGTATGGGTGTCTGTGCAAAGGTAAGAGAAAATTCGAACATCGTATTTATACATAAATTACTTACATAAGCCGGAGCTGTTGTCTCTTCCACTGGTGTGGATTTCCATAAGTACTGTAAAGCCCTTAGTATAGGTAATGACATTTTTCAGCTGCGGCATAGGAGGAAAAAATAATGTGGAGATAAATGGTCATGACCTGTTTTAATTATTGGGTTCCACTTAAAATTTTCTTCGAAGAACTGAAGAAAATAGCACAACCTTTCATTCAGGATCGCAAATCTTTGGGCCTAGAATTGGGAGCGTAACCTCCAGAATACGATTAAGGACTTCCGGACTCTAAAAGACGGCGTTCAGTGAGGAAAGGCTTGTTGATTACAAGAAACTGATAGACTGTCTTAAGTAATCAGTTTAGCGCACTAAATCACAAAAGTTGAATTTGTTCCTAATACTTACTGCTTTACTGCAACTCACTGAGACACTGATGATCGACGTAGTCAAACGTGAAATTAGGTTAATGAAGATTTAATGTAGAGAAAAGATCACAAAGTAAGTACTCAGGTTTCAAAATAAAAAGAACTGAAATTTGAGGTTGAGTAGTTGGAGGTCCTGCTAATCATTCCGAAGGGTTTCCTGTTCGATTCTCGAATTATGAGGTTGGCTCTTAATACCGAATATTCTTTTTGTTGTACCCAACATCTCCAAGCAAATTAAAGGCTAGTCCATCGTTGCTTCTTCTTCACAGATTCGAACTCATAGCTTTCCTTTATCATCGCAGGTGACGCTGTGTAACCGTCGGTCAATAAGTCAAGCTCTACCCAGTCTATCATTTAGCCACACATAAACATTTATATGTTGAAGGGAATTCATCACAGAAAAACTTTTCTAAAATTAGACGTTGTGAAATATGTGTGGTTAAGTACCTGTCCTTAAGCACCTGTTGTTAAATGACAACAGGTTGTCAACGTCATATAGCCACAATGTACGTAATATTCCCATTACAAGGATTATTCGATTCTCTCCCCATACAGTACAGTACATAAAACTAAGTTTTTTGTGTTTTAAGACAAGAAGGTAGGACGAAAATTAGGAGAGAGAGAAAGAAGTAAAAAAAGGAAAAAATGCAAAGAAAGAGGGAAAGTAAAAAGAAAAAGAAAACCCTTTTTGTACATTTTTTCTGCACCCACAATCTTTACCGTAATCACCACTTCACAAGAGACTTCTTCAAACTGATTGCCTGAAATAAATGTGGTCGGAGTGGAAATGAAGAGCTAGGGATTCCTAATTTCGATACTTGATGAATTTGAGTGACCAGCTACAATATTCAGGTGTTTCTTAAGTGTGAGGTAGCAACCACTACAAATTAGATATGGGAATGAGTGGGAAGCAGAGCTTGTATTGCCTTGGGGCCGAACAGAATAGGCTGCCACCGCTGCGGGCCCAAAACCTAGTCGTTTATCATGCAACCAGTGGCTTTTTTGATCGAGCTGTCTTAGCTAGTAAGCAAGTGATCTTCCTTTAAAGTGGCTTGAATTCGATGTAACATAGTTTTGAACAACTTATTTGGTTGCCATTTACATAGCGTTTTTGAATGAAATTTCTGGTGTCAATCGGAGACTCTCGGCGTCATTTTTCTTATTTAATTTTGGGAAATGTCCTATAGAATTCTGAAGGAGTACAGAGCATGTAATAGCATTGCTGTGGCTAATACATTTGGTCTAGGGTCAATGAACCGTTCAGATTTGCATTACGGAAGCAAAAACATATCTTCGCATTACAGTTCGCTGAAGACAAACTCAGAGTTCTTTGTGCGTATATCCACTGCTTAGTATGTCCATGTAAACACTGCATAAATATTACTGTACAGTCTGGGTGTCACAAGTGAGACAGTTGTCTTGTTTGCTTGAAATTTCTTCGCTGTTTGACTGTGACAATAAAAGTAAACCTCCGTGTTATCACTTGGTGTTGGCTTGTCTGTGAATTAGTGGTTCCTTCGGAATTACAAATGAAGGAATTTCATCTCAACACTTTCAGACCCAAGTTATTAGAAATAAGTTGGTTTGTAAGAAACAGACAATGAGGTGACATAAAACAATATTTTTGTTTTTTTGCTACCTCTTTATTAACCGGTTCTTTCTTTTGTCCTGATTCTCCTTCAGTTCCTCCTTTCTTACTTCTTTTTCTGCTTTATTCTCTTTCTTCTCCAGTGTCTTAAACTGACGCTCGTAAATTCCGATGACTTGCTATAAGCCTTGTGACAGAAGATTTTACGCTGAATTGTTCTAACCTTACGTCCAACGCCAAGTGGAGGAGCATAAATGTTCTGCTGCTTATACGGGTTTATCCAGTACGTTCACAATTACGCTCAAAACATGAGGACATGACACACGATCTTTCTTGAATACTCGACAATAAAAAAAAATCATGTTTTGTGAAATCCTAGCGTTCGAGGGCTTTTTACATAATAGTCATTCTGTCCCAATATGAATATTTAAAATCCAGTCTGAATATCACACGCTTTACCTGGGTCACGTTCCATTGCCTTTGCTTATGTCGTGCCAAAAAATTCTTGTCGCCCCGACGCTGACATACTTTTAACCTTTTAAAGCCTTGCGGTTACTGTAAGTACCACCAGTTTCAACATTCCAAAATTATACGTTCTGCCCACAATGAATTTATATGTTTTTTATGCATTTCAGAAGAAACAGGAAACTTTGCCTTATAAAGTATTCAGTAATTGGTATTTACAACCAATATGACAAGTGTTTACTGCGCGGTACAACCTGGATCTTTAAATAAAAGTGATTGCATTTGTCCTTAAAGGGTTAATCAGTTACTCATTCTTTAGTACAACCATTTGTTAGACGAAAGCAGACCCACCAAGCGGGAGGACTACCCTTTGTCCGCTGTCCATGAGCACGTACTGCACACACGCACAGTTACATGTCGTGACCCTCAGTCTCAATCTGAGGATGCGCGGAGGAATACAGAAACGTGGATTAAATAAGCAAACAATACTTAACCATTCAAAGCACTTTGGTTGTTGCATATACCACTAGTTTTAAGATTAAAGAACCCCGCATTTTGAGCACAAAATATACTGTGTATTTCGTATAATTATCAGAGTAAACATCTATGGTTTCCCGACACAGTCTCAAGCGATTTTTATACTGTAAAATAAACGTTTACTATAGGGAAGAAACTGAATTTTTAAGACTAGGTTACGATTGGTTTATTACATTCTTTGACAAGCGCTTTGAGAAAATGTGACTCAAACGAATAAAACTCAGCTTTAAGAAATTATACCTAATGAGAAAATAACGAGTCAGATTCGTGCTTTGAAGAGTTGAAGAAGGCGACAAGATTCCGCCAAGAGTTAATTTCTGTTGAAAAATTACACGTGGTTTATTTTATAACAATGGATTTGCGAGGGCTTTGTGCTATGCCGTAAACAGAATTTAACGGAACATTTATATGACTATAAAATTTCAGAAAGATAAACTGCAGAGGCATTAAACCTTAACGTATATTTCTAAAGAAGTGCCACACCTCCCAGTATTATACTACCCTGCTAAGCAAGGCGACGTGCACAAATCACGAAACTATTAGTTAGAGTAAATTCTGCCTTAACTTTATCTCTTCTAAATATGTTCCTCACCTTGTTTTCAAATAATGGCAATTTATGTTCTCCCATCAATGTTAAAGACAGCGATGAACACCTATAAGAAGCAACGTCCGTAATTTTTATTTTAAATGGCTTGTTCCAAAGTAAGAACTCCTGTTAAGGAAACATGAGCCCTGTACCCGGGGGGGGGGGCATGTAACGGGGTAAGGACAAAGTACCACAGCATCCCGTAATAATCACTGTAGGCGGCGAATGTCACGGTCAGCGGAGGTCAGTCACATCTCTCCACCAATGCCAAAGAAAGGAAACCATGACTTGTAGGCATGAAAAAGCAAAAGGATGGCATTGTTAGCTTACAGACCCTCTGAAAATTATATGTGTAGAAAAATACCTGGACCTCTATACTAACAATTATAGGCCTAGAGCTAACCAGCAGAAACTAACCAACAGACATACCAGTTCCTGTTCCGCAATGTGGTTGCTTTCAGTAAAGTGTACA
The DNA here is from genome assembly GCA_021186555.1 of Reticulitermes speratus. Taxonomy (NCBI): domain Eukaryota; kingdom Metazoa; phylum Arthropoda; class Insecta; order Blattodea; family Rhinotermitidae; genus Reticulitermes; species Reticulitermes speratus. Next base: position 17,208,817 of record JAJKFL010000039.1, on the reverse strand, counting down.
TGAAATTAAACAAATGGTTCCCTAAGAGTGATATTTAAATTACTTTGAATAATAAGTGACCCTATTATTACAAAACACTATGACATTACAAGAAGCAATCAGCTTTTTAATCCGCAACACTGGGCTCTTGTATAAGCCACTGGTTATTCCCGACCCTCTTTAGCGGTGGTGAAATTTGGATAATGAGGAGACAAGAACAGAATACGAGTTTCGATCACATTTTTAAGAAAAACATGGGATAATTCTGTCAATCACAAATCAAAAGAAGGGTCAGGATAGCGTAGGAAGTTAGCCACGCGCTATGGGCTGAACGGTTTCGGGTTCGAATCTGGTTGGGGGCAAGTCATTTTCTCTTGTACACAACTCTCCAGACTGGCCCTGAAGCACACACAGCCTCCTATAAAATGGGTCACGGGATTCTTTCCTGGGGTAAATCGACTAGGGCGTGGCGTTGACCAGCCACCTCCATCTAGTGCCGAGGTTAAGAATGAGTGGAGCTACACTTCTTCTCTGCGCCTACATGGCACGTTACGGGGAGACTTTACTTTACACAACACAAGAGGGAACTTTAGAAAAGCTCGGAATAGCTTTTGTGCGAGATAAATTTTATATATTTAGAAAGAGCTGGCTTCAGCATGTATATCGAATGGTAGACCAAAGCTTCCTGAAAACAAATACCGACAAAGTGGAAGAGGAATACTTGAAAGCCGTCTTAAAGGACAGTTGGATGACCTGACTGCTGAGACCGGCAGAGGCCGAAGTAATGGACTCTCATCATGATTGGATAATACAATGTCCAGGGCCTACAAATTCTTCTAAACATCTGGCAGCCACCTCATAATTGTAGTAGTCGTAAGGGTGTCATAAGGCAAGTTCCATGCTGAGCGCCCACTTTTCAAGCTCTGGATTTTTCTTGTATCATTTTTTTATTCACGCGACCATTTTTTTATTTAATAACAAAAACAGGAACAGCTGCAAGATTTCTAACACGTGTACTGTGCTATACAACACACTCATTTAGTCAGTGTTGCCTATGACAACCATTGGTGGATAAACGACGTGAATACTGAACGCTGTCTGTAATTCACTACTTCATTTGCGTCCAGGCCCGTAAGTAATCGGTTTCAGTTCCACTTTAGGAATTAAGTTTATTTCCTGCACAAGTCTAGCAATACTTCTTCGCTCTTTCAATACTATCGTGTAACACAATGCAATGTTACAAGAAATCACACCAATGTGATGTAGTGTAGCTGGCAATTTATATAAAGAATCTGAGGGTACGATTAAAATATGAAAGAAAAGGAGCAATTTGAACCTCACTTTGCAGCAATATGCACACAAGATTAAAAATGCCTCTTTTAGAACTCTCTATATTACGTAAGATATTATTCCTATGTTGTGTTTTGAAGGTTCAGATACAGAATATCTTTGCCAAGTCAGTAATACTACCGACATTACGATACATACATGTTAGAAATTAATTTTAATTGGCAGGCCTTATGCGAATCGAGAAAAGCCAAACGTAACTGTTGTTGAGAAACATTACTCTAAAATTTATCAATACCGAATTTAATCGAAATCCGTCAAGGACTTCCGAATACGACATTCTCCACCTTTACATTAGGCGCTTTCCAACACCGTGTGGAAAAGCAGCATGAAATTTGGTTCTTATATTTTAAATTTTAAAATTATAATACGTAATTTACTCTCCAAATCGTTCTGCATTTATGTGACTTGGTTGCTGATAGGTAGGACCATAGAAGGCAAGACTGTAATGTGCACGTCACGTGAAATGTAATGTGTCGCATTTGTCAGAACCTACAACGAAAAGTTTTAAGCAGAGAACATAAAGCCAGTCTGTTTCTTTAAAGCAACTTTGCAGTTACATTTGCATGACAGAAAAAATTGCTGTTCTTGTTGATGAAGCGGGAAGACTTTTTAGTCTCAATAGGTTCGAACTAAATATCAGAGTATAAAACGGAGGTAGAGAAGTGTAGCTTTATTTAGCCTCGGAGTAGCGATATTCACGGTTTTGCATAGTCTCCTTGATTGGTGTTTACAGTGCCGACGAGAGTGCGGAAAGCCTGTACAAATTACCGGGTTTCGACTATGTTCATACATTTTTTGTCTTTCTCAGTAGTATCACTATTTGTCGATTATACAAGTTAAACCTTTTAGACCCAGCACAAGTGCGTCTGCAACTGACATTCCTTCTATTTAGTGTAAATATTTTTAGCCTGTCCGCCCTACCGGGGGACCCGAAAATTATTTTCACCGGGGCCCGAAACTGCTCTCGGTGGCTGTAGGTGTTACCCGCATGTACTGCTGGTAAATATTTACTTCTGCACGGCTAACCACATTACAGATATTACTTAGAAATACAGCATTCTTTCCTTCCATTTATTTAACACTTTAGAGCCCAGTGGCCGTTATGTTCACCACGTGCTCTAACACTGTGTTGTGCCACACGGTCTATTAACACTTTAGAGCCCAGTGACTGCTATGTTCACCACGTGCTCTAACACTGTGTTGTGCCACACGGTCTATTAACACTTTAGAGCCCAGTGACTGCTATGTTCACCACGTGCTCTAACACTGTGTTGTGCCACACGGTCTATTAACACTTCAGAGCCCAGTGACTGCTATGTTCACCACTTGCTCTAACACTGTGTTATGCCACACGGTCTATTAACACTTTAGAGCCCAGTGACTGCTATGTTCACCACGTGCTCTAACACTGTGTTGTGCCACACGGTCTATTAACACTTTAGAGCCAGTGGCCGCTATGTTCACCACGTGCTCTAACACTGTATTGTGCCACACGGTCTATTAACACTTTAGAGCCCAGTGACTGCTATGTTCACCACGTGCTCTAACACTGTGTTGTGCCACACAGTCTATTAACCTGGTTCATATTATTCACAAAATAAGTCAATTATTTCCCTAAGAGTAATTATCGATGGATTCCTACAATGGAGAGAATTGTTTTCTTTACGAGGTAGGAAGTGAATATCATATATACATATATATATATGTATATAATTTAGGTAAATGTCAAACTTCCAAGAATTAAATATTCGCCATATGAAACCTCTTTCTCATTAACGTTGTATATCTGAAAATATATATTTTGATATTTATTTCGATGGTTCAGGTTGGAGAAACATTAAAGAAAATAAAACTGGGAGCTAAGTAGGATTACACTGAACTGATACGGACAAAACATAATTCCGTAATTGTAATTTAAACAGTTAATAATTTATTAAGCCTCCGGTCAGTATTTCGTGAACAGAGTAGTTTGCATTTAATTTATGTTTTGTTATGGACCTTACGCATAAAACTAAGACTTGAATTCGACAGAATTCGGGAAATCACAAAAAAGCTGAATTTCTCCTGTAAATTCGGAATTGATTCCTAAATACCCTGGTGTTCTTGGCAGATTTGGGCAGCGACTGCTGTGCTGGTGTTGGCGGGATCCTGCGTGCTTGCTCGACCGTCTGATCCTGTCGCCGCTGACGAACAGCGAGAGTCCCGGACAAGCAACGGATTTAAGTAAGCCGGACGAGGATCATTTCTGTACTTACATTTGCATGCTCCAGTAATGTACTAACAAAATAACAACGCGAGGTGGCAAGGACTGCATTGTGCGTGCTGGCGCAACTTGATTAACGTGGGATCCGAACTAGTGTTCACGGGCTAGAATTTCCCATGTGGAAGTAATGGAAATGAATCCGACTGTCGTACCCTTTAATTTTGTCCTTGTACAGGCCTTGAAATCATATGGGGAAGTATAGATATTTACTCCATGTATTCTTAACCTCGGCACTAAATGGAGGCAAGTGGTCAGCTTCACTTTCCAGCCGCTTTATCCCAGGGGAAAGAGCCCTCGGTACCCATTAAAAAGTTGATCCCAAACCGATTTGCTTTATTTTGGAGAAGAGAATAAAATCCTCCCCCTGCGGGGCTTCGAACCAAAATTACCCAGTTGTCCAGCCCGTAACCTAGTCACTATACTGACTGCGTTATCCCGACTGGACTCTTTCCCACTCTACTAAATGCTGTTTAAACACATTGATGTGTTTTTGGAAGAGTTACCACGTATGTCCTACGATTGGTTACTTGCTAACGTAGTTCTTAATCCTGAAACGCCGATTTACAAGGGGGACATGTGAGCTCCTTATGTGGGAGCGAAACTGTCTTCGTTTCATGAAGTGTCCTGTAATATTGCGTGGTGACACATCTTATAAGAGATGAAGTTTACGTCAGTCTAAATATTTACCTGGTTATAGGACAAAATATGAAACAATGTGACCACCCGGTAAAGCAGATATTCAGCAGTATGTGCCATTAAGACAACCAAACTCTTTCAATGAATACCTGTATGACGCAGCATCAATGGGCAGTCTGTTCACAACCTTTTGAAGAAATTTAGCGTCCTATTTTCAATGGTCTAGAGGAGTAAAACGTTTAAATATGTCAAAATTACACTTCTCTTATTTTTATTTAATCCCTACGTATTATCGTTTTATCATTTATATACATATATAAATTATGCAGCTGAAAGAGAGTCCTTGATTAATCCAAGAATTACGTGTATGGACTTTGTTTGTTCAAAAACGTTTGGAGAACTAATGTAGTCTAAAGCAATGAGCACTGCTATTCAGGCACTTCGCTTCTTCAGGTATTCCTCTACACGTTCCTTATGGTGAACACCATAAAAAACAATGACGGCGGTAAATAGAAATTTTAATATTTAATTCTATACTATTTCGGGTAGTATTCTACATGGCTTAACACCTCCGAAAGGTTATTGTTTTATTGCTTTTAGCGTAGTATCCATCATCACATATTTTTGTATTATTTAACGGCAATTCAAAATTTGGAATTCTGTGTTCAATTGCTATGAGAGAAGTAAAACTTTTGAACACAAATTCTACTTTCTCGAAACGAAGTTTGGAAAATTAAAACGGGGAAGAGACTAACCTAAAATCACGAAAGGGTTAAGGACGCCTATATAAAACTTCAGAGATACGAATTGTACCATGTTTCATCATTGGTGTTTGTTACAAACTTCTGAATAACAATCAATAATTGAACGTGAAGAATTTGCAGCCTGAATACACAAACAAGAATGACGTCAAGGAAAGACAGATACAGAAGAGATTGTTTATTGAAATTTCTCTGAATTGTGGAAATTTCCAGATCCCAGAGCACCAATCAGCTACAGGTGAGTGAGATAAATTTTATCGAAAAAACCCATAATCCTTTTCTTATTGAATTAGTAAAACATAGTAATTTGTAATTACATTCTTTAATAAAAATTGAGCTGTTAAATTTAACTGGTTAATGCCTTGCTAAAAAGAGGTAAATTATGATTATTTCGTACAAAGTTTATGTTTTACTGCGAAGTCGTAAGTAAGTAAACCCATGTGCCTGCAACTGTTTCTATAAAATGAATGTTATCACGTGCTCGAAAACATTTCGAAAATATTGCGGCTGTAAACTCATGTGACTAAAATCTTATTTGGCACTAACAAAATATGTAGTCTTCAGTTAGGGGTCATACGATTAAGTCAATAAGCTCAGACACATAAACTCTTGCTCGATACTAGCAATAACATAAGTTTCCCATGGGGGAGAGATCGTATTCAGAATCGAATTATTTGTAAAAAGCAGTCGGAATGCTATTCACACAAAAGCCTACAGACACACATACTAGAAAATGTAGATACTTCAGTAGCCAAAGAGCTAACAAAGTAAGTAGAATATCTGGTACGAAGAGTACGACCCAATTACTGCGATTTGGTAGCAATTACCGTAGTATTTACTATAAAAATGAGAAAGAGAGTGTTTGTGGCAATTTGAGTGTAGCCATCTGTCGGAATGCATGTTAAGTAACGACTGAAATAAATATAAAGTTTATTATTATTATTACTATTATTAAACCCTTTAAAAAGCAACTTTTCGGCAGTTAAATAATATAATCGAGATATCTCGTGCAGACAAAATATATTTTCCGTATTAGTAAATTATTGTGAGTGTAAGATAACCTTGACAATCAAGTTTATAAATTTAAAAAAATACTGGTGCCTATTGGTTAATGAAAAATATTAACTGACCTACAAAAACAATGACTTACTTTCGTTTAATGGAAGGGAAAGTAATTTCGCCTGTTAATCAGTTGCCTTAATAATAACAGCAAATAATTTACTTTAATTAAACATTTTGCTCTTTTAACACGCTTCACAAATAACATGCTGTAACTACTCTCACACTTGGAAACCTATATATACGTATATATTTAAAAACCTTGCATATTTTTAAGAAATCATAAATTGCTTTCTTTTTATGTTATAACTTAAATTTAAGTTCCTTACTTTTCATGGTATAATTTATTTTAATTCAGATTTCAGAAGTGATACTGTGATTAGAAGTTCTCTTTACTTTCAGGTTGTCCTCTGAAATCAGCTCTCAGAGATACGATGACAGCCTGGCAAATGCTGAACGTGTGATCCCGGTCCATATTTTAATATCGGATGACAAACAACACAAACCAATCGCTGCATTTGAAACGCTTCGTCAGGGAGAAGAACCTAGTGCTGATGATAGCGGTACAAAGGCAACGCAGCATTTTGGAGTGACTAAGCACGAAGAGGAAAGCTCAGTTTTACCGAAAGCTCATAACAAAAGTGGAGATTTTAATGCTGGGATAAGAGACGAATACGTTCAGGATGCACTCTCATTAACAGGCGACTTCGATTCTAAACCCACTGAAGCCCAAACCAAATATAAACATGTAGAATTAACTCATGGGGCACATCAAAGTAGTTCTGAAGGAAACTTGAATAATGATGACGCAAAATTAAACCAGCATTCCAGTAGGTCACAGAATAGACATATTACGAAGAAAACAATTGGCGAATCACATGAAAAAATAAAACCACTAAATGCCGAAGTCAATATACGTGACGAAGACACATCGGCAAAGCAGGAGACTTTAGTGAAGGATGGGAATACAGGAAAAGCAAAAATTACCTCAGATTCTCAAGCAGGTATTTTTGAAACTGGAGTCCCAATTGGCAGGACATTTCTACCCAGTAATCCCAAACAGCTACCACACCCTTTCGAGAATCCTATTTTGACATATCTGAACAAAAAGCAATCATCTGATAGCGACAGTAACAGTTTAGACGCCGTATCAAAACACAATGAAGCCAATACATCACAGAACATCAGGCGCGAAGTGTTTCACCAGCAAACTATTATAAACCCAAACCCGAATGTTTACGAATTTCTACAACAGCAAATTCAGACCCAGCAAACAAACCCTGCATTTTACCATGATCAGTACCCAACTGTACAGCAACAGTTAAATTCCCTTCCCAACACACATTTTTACACTTATCCAGCGCAAGCGGATTCTCCAGGCAACGTACCCTACACAGAAGGATCCTTTCAGGGAGAAGGCAATCAAAATACACTTGACTCGATCCGTGATGAAGTACCACAGTTTCCTGGTAATTTTAAAAACAATGACAATTTTGTAACTACTTTAAATGTATACCCAGCCATTGCATCTGTTATGTACACTAAACCTACTACAAGTTTCACAAGTACATCCTCTGCCCCACTGCCTTCCAAAACCTACCACACTCGGGCCAATCTTCCCTATAAGCAATTCTTCCTACACAATCCCTTCCGTGGTGTCCCTTCGTCTGTGAACCTTCCAGAAACAAGACTTACATATAACGGACCTCAGTATTCTTCCAGAATACAGTGGCCTCTCGCAAACTACTTTCCTATTGTTATCAAAGATCCTTTCCTTAGTATGTATAACGTGTTTACAAGTATGATTGAGTATGGTCCAGAGGCTGATATTTGCAAAAAGACAAACAGCTTTAGACAAGGGAGAAACAGATTAATCATATCTGATGAAGATGAATCAGTAACAAAGTCAGAGGAAGACGTCGCTGGAAAGGTCTTCATTATGGAAAATGGAGGCTGGAAGGAAATGAGTAAAAACGGAATTCCACTTCCAATGGAGAGGAAGATGCCTGAAGACGTAACGAAAGAAGACAAAGCAGAGAGAGATGATGAAAAAGATCGTGATGAAAAAAGGACGAAGGACGAGGATCAAAGCTCAGAAGTCATAATGGAGACTGGCGGAAATGGTAATGCGGGTCCGTATATCACAAGATTGATGGTAAAGAAAGGCGGGGTGTCTATAGCTGGACCAGGAGGTATCGCCACTGCTGGTTCGGGAGGCACGGCTATTGTGGGTCCCGGCGGAGTAGCCTACACGAGTCCAAATGGACTTGCTGTGGTCGGACCTGGAGGAAAGGTAGTAAGTCTGCCCACTGCAGCAGATCTCTCAGTGTTAATGAGCAAAGTAACTACTTCCAGTTCCAATACCGACGGTTCTACGCCCAGATTATTTAACATCCCGCCAGGTGGCAAAGTTGTTGCTACAGGTCCCGTCGTTTATTTTCATCCTCCTGAGTAACTAACTATATCTCCAGTAGATGGCAGACATGTGAGTCAGTTCAAGCTTCGTCTCACGTGGTTTTTACAAATTCTCCGCTAGATGGCTGAATTATGTGCGTCGGGCTGTGGGAGATTCCAGCTCGTGAAATGGATTGTAGTGTTTGGACTCAATACGATTCAGTTGCGGGCTATTGTAAACACAGTAATATATAAGGAATCTGCTTTAAATTAAGTCACAACAGTAATAATAAACTCGATTCAACGGCTTTATAAATATGTCGCCTGGACAAACTTCTGTGTAAGGGATACATCTCTTGGTGTCCATGAAAAATGAGTCGTTCTGATTTCAGAAATACCCTAAAGTGAAAACTTAACACTACTAGAAATATCGTAAAACAGATCTCATAATGGCTGTATTTGAACCAATAAATTGAGGTATCCCACAACAAATATTTTCAAACAAGGTGATATTTAAATTTTAAAAGAATGCTGAAGAACGTTCTTTGTTATTACCGATGTATAGGTTTACATTTTGGCCGAGAAATTTCTTATACTGCCCGTAGCATGGTTGTGGTGTCCTGTAGTTCCCATATATTTAAACAGAACAAGATTCTTCTCGGTTCTTGTGTTCCATTTGTAGTAGAATACCAAACACTATTTAACTGATTAAGGATTTGAATGGGAATAAACTATAATTCATTTATTTTAATTGTATTTCTAACAACCTCAAATATAAATCAGTTCTAAACAAATTCGATTGACCGAATTTAAATCGACATTAGGAAAAGCAAATTTGACATTCTGGAAAAAGGCTTCGAAAACTACTATTTAACTTAAATTTATAAGTGTCGTTACGATTATGCTGAGGGCTAGAACGAGTTAAATTATGAGTATATGTCCAGTTTAAATGTATGCAATGGGCATTAAGTAAGGTGTAACCGCAGCTATAGGTGATAGCGTGTGCGAGAGTCTCCACTTGGCAAGGCCAAGATAGCCACCGCCACCAAAACGTCAGTAAGGCGCGGATAGAAGAATGAATTAGCGTACATGCGGAGACGTATCGTGGAAATAACTAATGTTCTAAGTAAGTGACGCCTCCTGCCTAACGCTGTGCGAAAACCAGCAAACTGAGAAAGTGTGAATTGGGTATGCTTATGCAAGGTTTAGGAGGATCCAAAATATGTTCCATCCAGACACTAAACTAAAGGAATTCCAATTCCTTCTATGCATTATTTTGTATCTTTTTTTATTTATTAGTTATTTATTTGTGTAGCGAAATTTGTTGAATAATGTAAGTTATATAAAAGTGTTTAATTTGTATATTTACGATTATTAACGTTGTAACATTTGAAGAGTATACTAGTAAATGTAAAATTACTTATTTATAAATATCACTTTTTTCTTTTTTACCATGTCCAAGATTATGTAAAGTCTAATCAGAAATATAAGAATCATTACTGCCTAATATTATGTACAAAATATACACAGAATCCTTCTTTCCTGCCTGTTCAGTTCCTGTTATCAGACCATATAAATAGTAAAATACATGTACACAGCCCTTTGGTCACTTGGCTTCATATATAAGGTGATCTATTGGGCACTAACAAAAGCATAGATGCAGCACAGAGGACGAAATTTATTATTGCAGTACAACTTACGTAAAAAAGCAAGTGACAGACACTGTAGCTACTATTTTATAAGCAGAAACATGTATCATGTCAGTGAACTGCAATCTAATTCTTTCGAAATGGAAATGGCTTTAGTCACGAAAGGAATAAAACAAACGAACACACATGTATAGCGTATATACAGGTCTGTATGTGTTTAGTTATTTTAATTGATATTTTCTTCATAAACCATTTTGAAATTTAACTCGTGGGAATATCAAGTGTGCTTACTTTTTCCAATGTCATTTTACTCAAAAGATTTACTTAATTTTTTTATTATCACCAAATTAATAATATTTACTACATTAATCTTTGTGCTGAACTCTGTTATGTCTCTCATGTGGGGTGAAACTTAACCACCAAATTATGAAATCTTTATTTCAATTTTAAATAATAAAGAATTAAAGAGAAGGTAAAGTAATTCCAGTATAAAAACACGGAGACATTTCTCATATTCCTGAAATGAGTAGGCCTATATCTGTATTCATTTAAAGCAGTAGTGTTCTCGAAAAACTCTGCAGATTAAAGCCAGATATTAATTTCGCTTGACATGAATGTACGACAGTTTGTTTTGCAGAGTATCGGTTTGTTACTGTGTCTAAAGATGCTGCCTGTTTCTCTTATACTCTAAACAAATTCTACAGAAACGGCGATAGCTTGGCAAAATGAGTGACAACGTACTGGAAGAATCGATTTCCTTTCTTGGCAAGGGCAGAGATGTCTGTCTTTTCCTCAAAGTTTTGAGTGCTGTCGGTCTACCGGACTCTTAAGCAGTCGACTCTTTCCTCGACATTAAAGCGGCTGGAGATACACGCTTAAGTAATTAATCATCATGAAAATAAACACGTACGCGTTGTCTTCTAGAATGTACAACATTCGGCATCAAAGCAGCGCCGTCTTATGTCATTCTGCAAAATTAACGTTCAATTGTAACAGATCCCATAACAATCACGAGATATTTCGGTTACAAAAACTCGTTTTAGTTGTCTCGATTTATTTACTGTCTCAGAAAAGAGTGAAAGGAAGATGTTTCGCTGTTCGTGAGTAGTCAAGGTAAGTAGCTTATTGCTTTTCTACAGCTGAACTTACAGGTCACCAAGAAAATATAATTTCAAAATACATTTTCTCTGAATAAACCCACCACGGAGATGTTTTCAAAGAATTGGAGAAATGAGCGGTGAAGATGTTCACTGGAATTAATTGGTTCATGATATTGTCAGATGGTTGACTTGTAAGAAGAGTTGTGAATCTTCTGGCTCTACAACAGCACGAATGTTCCTATCTTAGAAAGTACGGAAGCAATTTAAAGGAATATGTCTTATCATGAAACTAATTAATGAATATTTAAATACGGCTACTTGTATATTATATGGTACGAGGCCTCTTTAATTGAAATAGCGTCGTTTAATAGCCTAAGAATCATCGTACTTGAATGAGAGTAAGAGTTGTGTGTTCTGCTTAGGTACGTCACCTCACCGCATCAGTGGGTCTACCTGACATCCACCTTCATCCCCCAGTACATGCACCGCGACATCTCGCCATTACTACGCCATGAGACTACACCACCCTCATTGCACCTCCCTTTCAATTCATGGTTATATCACTCATCAGCCGATCGCCATCCGTCTTTCAACTTCGGTCTGCCGTTATTCAAGATGTCTCCACCGCCTTCAAATCTGTACATGGTCTTCAACGGAGGGTTATCTGCACCTAAAAATATTATAAAGCAGACGAAGGACAAAAACAAAAAAATTTCGATTATTCCAGGCGTGCAAAATACACAAAGATTACTAAATTCTCGTTCAGATGAAAAACCTAATCACATGAAGAATGACGTGGAGAAAAATAAATTTGTTCAAAGTACTCTACTGTTGCAAAGTAGACCGTCAGGGGACGAAGATACGGGCAATGACAGTCGGATATTTAACAGCATTACGGCAGCAGTGAAGCTAGCAGAAGCCCAGAATAACACAGATCCAGTGGTAGCACCCAAAACGACTGCTCAGACCCTGCCTGAACTGACCTCCAAAGTCGCCGAAAACGCTTATGACTCTGTAACACTAACAGTTCCAAATTCACATTACGACGAAGAATACACGAAATTGTTATATAAGGGATTGGAATCTTTGTCAGAAAACAGTACGAAAGAAGTGAATGTGAGTGAACTGAAGAAGTCCACAACGTTAGTCCTGAAGCCAGTAGCTAAAGCAGTGGCGGGTCCCAAAGGCATTGCTATTGCTGCTCCGCTGTCCCGAGCGGTGGTTCGAAAAGGTCAGGATGTGAACATTCACTTTGACCCCGAAGCCGTAGCAGTGGTTGGTCCTGGAGGCATTGCAGATGCCCATTCTGAACTCTTTATCTCATTTTACGAAGACCTACCTTCTCAGAAGAATGAAAAAACGGTAGTTCGGAAAACGCCCACTTAAGATTTTCGAAGGTTCTAACAACGAAAACCTTCTAAGTATATATTGTAATTATTGTAATGGTACAGAATTAGACAATAGTAACAAACTTCAGGTATAATGAGGGATATCCAGGGGTGTGGCTAGGCTGAATAAATGGGTCCTTATAGAGTGGAAATACAAATATATTATACCTTTAAAATATAGTATCGAAAAGTTTATTTTATTATCCACAACAACATTTATACTTTCTGATCAATAACTTTACATTCAAATTGACTCCACGACATATGCATTTCCCCTTTATAGGTGACCCTTGTCCAGTTTACCTCTGTGCTGATATAGCCATGCCTCTGATGAAATAACTCTTTCTGTTTTGCGGTAGAGACATGCTGTAGTTTGTATATCTTTCGAAGTATGATAATAAAACAGAAAATATGGATCTACAATCCCTTCGTTATTTACGTTAAAATCCGTCTCAATACATTGAGCTTTATCCAAGCCTTTAAGCGAGAATCGTCTACTAACACACGATACATATTGAACAAAGAAAGATGTCGAAAGTTTACACAGACAAAATATGATATAATTAGTTTATTCTAAGTTTAAATGAGTGTGAAATTCTGTCGGTCCTTTTACATATCGCTGAAGTCACCGTCACGAAAGTATAAACTCATTGTCAGGTGCTAATGACATAAGTATGAACCTAAAGCCAATGTTTTCAACAGGTATATGCTGAGTTCTCCGGACAAACAAAAACTCTGCTTGTCAGTCTTTCATGAGAGAAGCCGCGCCTTGGCAGGCTGTTGCAGTTGCTCCACATAACATAACATAACATCACATCACATAATATCACATCACATCACATAGCACAAAACTTATAAAACTGGCCTACTGACTCTCATATTACGTGTTGAGCTTAGTTTGTTGCTGAATCACAAGCCAACAACATAATAAGTGTGCAAAGGTCCGAAAAGATTGAAGATGAAAGATAATCAGGCATTTCTCCTTTGTTCTATTTTATTTTTACGTTATTACAGTTGCAGATATAGAAACTAACAAATATACTTCCAATTTATGTATGTTTTAGTAATACAGAAGACAAAATGGATTTGTCTATGTACAATTTGTTATAACTTTTTTATTGGCATTAATTTTTGAATGAATATTAAGTATAAATAAAATGGTTCGGCGCTTAAAGCTTCTCTTACTACAAATGCTGCTATGCATTGCTATTTTAACCCTTGAGTTTAAGGATGACAAACTATAGGCCTCATAAGGTTATTGTCCTTACTACAGTCACCGATCTGTGTGGTATTCTCACTGCTGAATTCACAAATATGTATGTTCGTCATGTGTCCGCTGTGCGGGAAGGATGACAATGGTTAGAAGTGGCCCGTGAGACAGCCCTCTCACTGCCAAATGTTTCGGACACCGACACATCCTCCTTCCTAATTTGATTTTGCAAGTGCGAAATTCTCTTCATGTTACAAGCCCGGGAGAATATTGTGGAGAACAATACCAGCAGACTGAAGAGGAAGGATAGTCAGCAAGTCTTCAGATATGGAGGGTCTTTAGTACCTGAGGTTCTCACAGCCAAAGCCAGTTTAAGACTATCGCAGTCTGTGTGGCTGAATGGGAGCCTGCCAGTGAGAGGGAGGGACAGGGAGGCCCGAGAAAGCTGGTTGAGTTACAGATCTTGTGTCAAATACATTCGTGTATGTGTGCACTATCTGCATTGTTCAGGACCACGCCTAGGTAGGGCCGCAAATTTATTTTTCCTGGGACCAGGAAGGTCTTAGACTTGTTCTGTTCACAGCAGCGTTGATGAAGATTTACGTCTTTTGGGATTTGACGCCGTGTCTCCTGGCAAATAGTTACCGACATCGTTTCGGAGAAGTATAGTACGTCAACATCATGGGTAAAGCAGTTCAAAAGACTCACACTCTTTGAGAATACTTCATATTTGCAGTCAATATGTTAATCATTCAACAAATGTAACTCTGGATTCCAGCTTTATTACAGACACACACACAAATGAGGAAGATAATAAAGGCAAACAAAATTTTAGTAGATGATCCTGAACACTTTGAGATATCTAGGTGTAGACAAGGATCAGTACCAAGGGATCCTAAGTACTTAGTGTCTGGCGACGTGCACTGCATTCAACCGGTTCAGTATAAGGTAAAGAGGCGGGTTTTTATGGATTCGGTAACGAACACTGAAGTTTCATAAAAGGCAAGGAATTTTATTTAATAATTCAGCGAACACCATATTCTTAAAAAGGATCTTGCCCCAAGCAACCATTTTGCAGTTTGTCTGTTATGAAGCGGAGGAGCAACTTCGAAACATCAAGCCTTACCAGCTACCACATGGAGAGTTCCTATTTCTATTTCACCTACACCACTACTAGTTCTACTACTGTTTTGCTACTACTACTACTGATAGTAATAATAATACTGCCACTGCTACTATTTCTACTAATACTACTATTCTACTTCTACAGTAAAACTACGAGGCAATTGAGAGGTTAGCACCCCCCGGTTCTTATTTGCCACGCCCTTAAAGCCAGGGTCCTGATGTTCCGTTGAGGTTTTTTAATCACTACGGGAAAGTCCTTGAGCCACAACTTAGACTGCGCCACAAAGCCTTCATTCAGTGTCCTTACAATTAATGTTCCATTATCGCTTTACAAAGTAGCAGACAATAAAACGTCGTTAATAAGTTAAGAAGAATCAAAGGTCACAGAAAACCTGTTACGATGAGGTTACGAGGCTTAGATATTGTTACCGGCCAGCTGGCAGAATGATGACTGTACACGTATGCTGTGTGTTTATATGTAAGGTTCAAGAAGCATAAAGCAGGTTGAGAGTAAAGAAGAAAGAACTGAGAAAACACCTTTAAACTTAAGAAACGAGACAGGAGTCAGCTCTTGTGAAGGGAAAGTTTCCTGAAAATTACAAACATGGAGACAACATGAAAAACAGCAATTTCCATATCTTTCTTCGTCTTTTTATACTACTCTTCTTCCACCGTTTCTGCCTTATTCCGTCATCCAACGTTTCATTATTCTTTTCCTCATCCTCCCGTTTTTCAATATCCTGAGCAGCACAATTGTGACAACGAAACGTCTTTAGAGAGACACAGGACACTCTTTCCCCAAATATTGCGCTACCGTACATGCTGCCTTTGACGATGATTTTGTCTGATATGCGTGGCCTTGTAGAAGGCCCAGCAGCATCACTAGATCGGTGATTCGGCGCAAGAATATGCAAGGTCTAATCGAGACACTACATGAGCATCACCAGATCGGTGATACTCAGCGGTCACTCGCCGCGGAGGCCTGGGTTCAACCTTCGGCGAGTCCACGTGGGAATTGTGGTAAACAGAGTGGCAATGGGACAGGTTTCTCTTCAAGTACTGCTGTGTCCCGTGTCAGTATCTTCCCACCATTACTCCATACTCATTCATTCAATTATCATCGACGCTATGTAATCTTAGCAATTTACATGGTTTTATATAACACGTAAATATAAAATAACACAAGTCACAGAGGTCCTCATTACGAAATTTTGTTCAGCCTTCCGTTATTTCCTCCCCGTTAGGTTCACATACTTTCCTAAACTTCCTTTTGTCGAATAACCTCGGCCCATATTCTTTCCTTTACATGAGTGACAAAGTTTGCTACCCATAATCCAACGACCTTGGTAAAATCACAAAGACCGCAGTAGAAGATACGTATAATGTACTCCAGTTGGACAGCTACAGAAGTCCTATTCCTTGAACTGTCTTGACACATCGCATAAATGATTGCTCAGATCATCATATTCCTTATGTTTTGTCAACATGGCAGCAACTGCGCACGTGGCCACATTACGTCACAAGACTTGGCGCGTTCGCTAGCTATGCAGTGCCAAATTCGTGGGAAATTATTCAAAATGTGACAGGAGATACGTGATAAATTTTGCGTCACCGCTCATCGAGAAAACTTTCACTGATTCATCCTACTAGTGCCCACAGTACTTCCTATCTTCAGAAATACCGACAAAAACTGATTTAAAGGAGGTCATTTTATTGCTGCACATCGTTGCTTCTTGTCTTCAAGTATACCAAACTGTTCTCGAAAAACCATGACAGTTTTCCTTTCTAGGTAAGCTGAATACTTTGGTTTAATATTACAATTCTAGTCTTATTCTCTGGAAGTAGTCTAGACCAATCTCGGTCGCAAGACTGGGTAACATATCACAATATTCAGTCCAACAAAATTGTTTCCATACATTTCATATTACAATATCTTGTTGATCACTCCTACATGTTTCGATCCCCTATGGGATCATCATCAAGGATTCACATTAAATTAATACTTCACAAAATTGAACTAGAGAACCACGTACACAATAAAAAGATGTAAAAGTCAATCAGTTAAAATGTAGGCGGTGGTTGTGTACACTGCATACTGTATACTGGTATACTGTGTGTTGGAGATTGCCTACGTATGTAAGGAATGATGAGACAGACAGGCGTATTTGCCTGGTAGAATTGACGAAAACAACAAGAATTCTTAGTTTAAACTGCCATTTATATTACACCCGTAAGGTAGGTCTGAACGTGATGTTGCCTCTGTGCAAAGAACGATTGTACGATCATGTAAGCTAAAGGTCCCACTTCATCATTAGAGGTAAAGTGTTTATTTGACACTGTTCTCCATTTTGTAGAGTCTGAGATAGCCGCTCTGACAGAGTTTGTCGTATAGAAAAAAGAGAGGCAACGTATGAACTGTTGCAACGGAAAGACAACAATGCATACTCTGTGTGTTGTTGAGATACATTACACTGTCAGCAATATAAAAATATTGGGTGACCCACAACGATGCTTTTTTGGCGAATTTTTGTCTCCGGCTACAATGAAGTGTAATTATATATTTTCACATAAAGTGCCCGATATTTTGCCCGATTTTAACCAAGTCTGAAGTTCCTAAACAGATTTTAATTACATTCCCTCCGTCAAGTTTCACGGAAATCCGTCCAGTGGCAGCCGTTTTGGTAAATGTTGACGGACATGACGAAACTAATAAACGCTCTTCGCAACTATACGAACCCGAGCAAAAATCCAGTTTCATTTGAGACAGTGAGCCCCAGTCGTCCAGTTCATATTCAGTCACGTTACTGACTTAGCTATCCCGATATACTCACATGCCGATACGTACTAAACTGACATTTCCCTCACAACCTCTCATATAAACCCCCGAAGTCCTTTGACAAGTAGTACGCTATCGGAGAGGCAACTCGCAGACAGGGACGACCTCGTCATTGTGTCACAGAGCGCTGCGGCCTGCTTCGTGATCTGTAGGTCTGGAAGCAGGCCGTGAAATCTGACTGAGGTGACTCGCAAATTTCTTCAATTCTTGCAATTCTTAACAGCAAATTCTCCATTAATACCTTCAATGACTGCTCTATTCTCCATCCTGTAGATGTTATCATTCGCAGCCATGCTACATGTTGCCATTGCATTACCTCTGAAGCTGAAAAGCGTCATCAATTAAACAAATCAATCTGCTGGCGAAGTCCGAATTTGATGCAAAATCACTCAGTAATCCTAGAATAAATCATAACTCCTGCAGGTGGAATATTATCATCAACTTGTTTTGCTAAGTGACCGTTTGTTGTCAGGGCGGAGCATCGGAGCGGCCCGCTCGACGGGGAAGTACTAAACCTGCGGTACTACGGGGGTGCTGAAGGCAACGTGCTAGTGTATCATCCTACACTGGGCCTCACACCTGTCCAGCAACAGAAACCATTCAACAAGGACGATGATGAAAACGTCGGTGAGGAAGATGGGCAGGGAGGCGGCGACGGTGGCGACAGCGGGAATGCTGAAGCTGATGACGGCGTTACCATACAGCTGCCACCCCCAGGTACAGTTCCGCTTTTTGAACAGTCATGATCCGTGTGAATTTGCCTTATTTTATGAGGATAAACAAATACTGATTTATTCTATCATAACAGGTGCTTTATGTGCGTATAAATTGTGAATAAATCGACGGATTTTCATCAAACTTGGTATTCACATCATATCACAAGAGGCTTGTAATAGTGAGACCTTTTCAGTTGAGGACGGAACCAGCTGTGCTTAATGTAATGTTGAGACTTCTTCTATAGTATTTCACTCAAATATTTCCGGAAATATGGAACGTAGGATAGAAATTCATACCCCCTTGAGTAAAGTATGGCTGTCACTGAATCGATTTTCACTAAACTGCCCTTGCTTGACAACTTCTTGTAAAGCCACCCCTACATAATTTAACGAAAATCTAAAGAAAGCTTTAGTTGCTGACACTAGGCTGCAGATAGGCGGACGGACAGACGAACGGTTGTGGTCTTCACATAAGGAGTTCTGTTTTAGTTAGTAAAGAACGCCTGAAATCTAAGAAGGGCTTTGAATGTGCATGACCTTCCTCAAGTCGATCGAGATAAAATTAATCGTTGAAGCCTTTGTGTAGCCTATAGTCTGAAGTGAAACAGAGCTAGTGCATAGCAGCTCGTGACAGCTAGCGAGAAGACAAGGACACTTCCGCGAGCTTTGTGTGTGAGTACGCAAACTGACTATTCTTTCCTTCCGTTTCCAGGCGCGTCAATTGCAGAAGTCCGTCCAGTGGGTTTGTCCATAGCAGGCATTGGCGGAGTAGCGGCGTCCAAACCAACAGGCACTGCCGTTGTAGGACCCGGCGGATTGGCCATTGCTCGTCCAGTAGCTACAGCCATCGCCGGGGTCCCACCAGATGCTGTATTGGGTTCCAGCTCGCAAGGAGCCGGTCAACAGACCGCGGATACCCGAAACGTGAAGGCAGCTGAAGAAGCATATGTAGCTGTTGGTCCGCACAAGCAGCCAGGCGCCAAGTACAGTGTAGTTCCCTTGGCAAGGAACGTACCCACCCAAGTACCAGTTTACTTTAGAATCCAGCCCCATGTGATGCTGAATTCTGTCCGATACAGTCACCAACCCGTTCTACTGTACCCAGTGGCTTACTACTAGGAATTATTTTCACGTTTCCGTGTAAAAGGGTTTCGCGATCTCCAACCTCGCTTATGCCATAAACTTAAATTAATCCATTGTAATGCTAGGCGTCTATTTTATCACTACATAAACCCGCAAACAAGATTAACTGAAATACTTTCAATATATTAGCATGAATGCATCTGCTATGACGTAAAAATGCTCTCTTTATTAAAATATAATTAAAATCAGATTTAGCTTTGAGAATGCATCCATTTTTATACTTTTTTTTTTTCACAGTCCTGTATTCATTCAGCTACAACATTTGCATTTTGGTTCAAATTTCACTTTCTTGTTTTTACTTTAATACATGTTTCTCAAACGTTTGCTCCCACTTCATGTTGAAACAGTTTATTTATCAAACAAGTTTTCTAAATGTCGTACCCCGAAAACAAACATCAACGTAACAGTCACTGAATTTCTGCCCGTGATGTATCAGACTAGCTTCACTCGCACGTAATTTTTGACGTTACTTACCCTTCATAAAAGTGTTTGAAAATTTCCTTCAGGCCTTCTCTAGAATATTAAAATGAATATGTAAATTTTTTCTCAAAATTTTAAACAATTATTTCGAACATCACAGTATTTATATAAATTATTTTTGTTGTCAAACTAGTGGTTTCAAAGAAAGTGGAAACACCGAATGGGAAAATAGGAGCTTAATATCTGCTGAGAGGTGAGGCCGTACGATTTCGTAGTTAGGTACATGTATTTCGGCGGGATACTCTGCCTTCGTCTTCAGTGTACTTTCTTTTATACCTGGATGAAGGTAGCACATTCCTCGGAAAAGTCGGTACCTGCCTACAAAAATACGCGGTGTCGCAACTCAGAAGACAGTGGTTTTAGAAGCACAGTCGTGAGAACCTCAAATATCACAGAAAAATATAAATATTTATGTGTTAATATACTTCGACACTTTACATTACGAAGAAAGCTTTATGTATTATTTAATTTGAAAAGCTCTTTTCATTACTGAGAATATTTCAGTATTTGGATATGTACTGCAATGGATGGAAATAATAAAGAATACTTAGGCATCGATCTAAAAAAGATTTCAAGACCAACTATTATTAGTAAATAAACACGATATCAAACATTGGCCTGAAATCTGTCACAGTTCTGGCACTGTTATTTATTGCCACTGTAAAACTCCAAACACTCCTAATGTATTCCTACCCATACTCTTAATTCCCTCTCACAAATGTGACTATCAGTTGTTACTAAACAACCTATTTCTTTAAGATATTCATTCACACGTCTGGAAGAGGCAAAGCGACGACAGAAATTGACTTTGAGAAAATTGACGTTTTTGCAAAAATTGCAGCCAGTGACCCTGTCCGAACTTCGCATATGACTTCAAAACTAAAGAAATGATTTCTAATATAATTAGTACTGGGTTCCACTCTAACAGTTGACAAATAGATTCAATTTCTGCCTGTATCAGTCCAAGAAAATTTCTACTCCGTATAAAACTTAAAATCATGCACAAAGATTTTATCAAGACCAGCTAATTGTAAAACGTACTCTTACAAATTACGTACCTCAGTGAGTTCTAAAACATTTGTGCAACTGTGCTAATATAAAGAATATGCAAGGAAATATAAGAAGAATAATTTATGACCCTGTAAATTACTGTCTGTTAAAATAAATTAGAAGATCACAGTTTTCTCAACAATCCCGATGTGTATACAGTAATGTAATATAGTGGCCAATAAATAACGTAATGTATACGTGAGAATTCTATTGTCTAGGATGCAACAGATACATTCAAGACCAATTGTAAAAGTTACATATTTAAAGGGAACACAAGATTATTAATAAAAAATATACTTAAGTTATCTATAAATACATTCCAACATTCCAATGGAATATATATTAACCTTTGCCCGTAATTTGTGCTCCTAGCCAAGAGTATAAAATTAAATTTATTGACTTAGTGATCGAAATTTGCTGAAGAATTTTCCACAAGATTTGGTCACATAAACTGTTAAGTCCCTTAATTAAATCATATATAGTTGTAAAACAAATATATCTAAGTTTCGATTGATGGTGATGCTGGTGTAATTCGTAGATAAAAATTACCGAAAAGGAATGTTACCTAGCAATAAAATACGTTGTTATTCTCACTTGTGTTAAAGAATATATTTTGCATAGTTTTGAGCAAGCGTCACTTGTGAAATGTTCAAAGATAGGTTGCATTTTACATCTTTGTTTGTCACTTCATTTCAGATAGAAAATTAATTTTCGAGTATATCAATGTTGACACAAGTCACAAAGTGAACTCCGAAATAAAGATGAAACTCCATACTGCATGAAGAAAGAGAATTATAAGAGCAGAGTCTCCTTTCAATTGTTTAGTGTGATTTTATTTAGAAAGTTATAGACGCAGGTACAGAGTGACCGAAGAATGATACCTGTCCAGAAGTCACTACACGAGGACCGAACTGACTTCTGACAGCAGAAAAATACATTTCAACTCCGTTTAATAACAAAAGATGCTGCAGACGTTCAATTCACGTGAAATAACACAGTCCAACTCCCTCAGATACATCCTGATGTTACCTTGTCTGTCATTCTGTATAGTCTGGTCTCATTCAACTGTTAGAAGATCATATGAAGTTTGTAGTACCTAAGATTTTCAATATTTTTCCTGCAATTTTATCACTGTTACTAATACACAGAGCGATCACAGTGCGGTGGCACTAGGAGAAAACAAACTTTACATGAATTGTAGTGCAATTTATAATGGGAATTTTGGAATTGGAGGTTGTCCTGCATTTACATTTTATGTACTGTGTGTCTATTTGAGAAGAGAAAACATTTTAATAGAAAGCAGTCTACAGAAATGTAAAGGTAAAACACGTTGGATTACTTGGATATGAAGACTCGATTTTCAGAAGTAAAGTTCCAAATTATTATATAAGCAAAAACAAACGCGAAGAAACTTAATGAAAGGACTACGCAAGAAAGCGTAAAATGGAAGAAGCAAAGCGGATTTTTTAACTAAATAAGTCTTAATGTTTAATGCATGAAAACTATTGTCACCATTGGATGGTGCTGTGACGCAAAACTCCAACCCTCCAGCTGTCTGGGCTAGTTCTGAAACATCAGAATTTGCGCCACTGTAGGGTAACAACCATGCTCTCGAAATCTGAGTCCGGGGACCTTATCCGGTAGCGTGCCTCCATCTCTTGTATATAATAAGGAACACTGCAGGGGCTGCGAGAGATCAGACCCTACAAACTACCCTTCTCTAAACTCGAAGACATAGGTTGTTTAGAGAGAGAAAGAGAGCAACCGTAATACGGTTAATTTCCAAACAGAGTATATTATTAAAAATATACATTATTATATTAAGGGGCGAGGGTTTCCTACGATACATGAACTGACAATTCAGTAGCTTCCACACCAATCACTGTCAAGAACCACCATAGATCTTTGGTCAATTCAGCAATAAACCTCCCTACCTTGTATATGTAATACGAAGGCGTAGACCATCAGCACGGCGTCGGGCTTCATGCCTGTGACAGTATGTCACCTCGACGATAATAATGACACGATGACTCTCTCAAAATACAGCCCAACTGTCCAACTTCCTGGCGTTTTTACACCTAAAATATTGCTTCTTTTCACCCTACTTCATCGCAAGTTCGTTATTTCTCAACGAAACAATAACTACCCTTGCTGACGGTATATCATACAGTTTGTTTGACCTCGGTCTAGGCGTTACATATTTCTAAGTACCTGGCCTTCAGCAAATGCTTTACATACCAAGTTACTCCATAATATTGTTCTGGCCTTCACATATCAACAATTATGGAATTCTATAACATAATAATTGTTACATCATTGAAAACCTAATTTATAACAGCATTTTCTAAATCTGACAAGTGGTCAGTGTTCTCAAAATTCACAACATTAAAGATGGCCATTTTTAAAACACCATACAATTTTGGGCAATGTCTGTTTCACTAAGCTATAAGGCTCATGTTTTGGACATCGATCAGCCAAGCTGAAAGTGCGCAGTAGTTCTCAGCCAGTGTTTTCTTGTGTGTAATTCGAAGTGACGTCTTAGTTCTTTTAAGCGGAAGTAAGAAAAGTTTTAGAAGGTAAAGGCAAAAGTCATCCTGTAACCTGCTATGAAGGCACAGAGTGGGAGCAGAGATATAGCTCTACTCTTTCTTTAACCTCAGCGCTAGATAAGGGTGGGTGGTTAACGCCCAGCCCCAGCTGTTTTACCCCAGGGAATGACCCGGTACCCACTGTATAGGAGGCTGGGTGAGCACCAGGACCGGTCTGGACGGATGCGGAAAATCTCGCCCCCGCCGGGATTCGATCCCCAGACCATCCAGCCTGGTAAAAGCATTATCTAGTAGCATTGTTATGATTGGGACTTATCAGTTTGTTCAGTGGATTTTGTAGAAATTAATAGAAATTCTGAAATTTTCGAGGAGTCCACATACTTCCACTTGATTTCTTGTGTAAAGGAATTGCAGTTCTCTGTACATCGTTGCATTTTCCCTTACTTTTTAGGCAAGAAGCTGAAAAATTAGTTGAATAAATTCTGCTTCTTCAATTTATCACTGAACCATATTTCCTTGAGCGTTGTTAATAATGACCAGAAAATGTCGGCAAACAAAGCGGGTGAGTCAGAAAATTTTCGGAATATAGTGTTTTAAAACAAAATATTATTATTTGATTCTGTACAGTAGCGTAATTTTCCCAAAAAAATCACTCTTGTTTTTAGCGCATTTAACTCCAACGGGCCAAAAGTGTCCGTATGCAGAGAAAGCAGTACGGCCAACAAAACAAAATTAAGAATACATCCTTCCGGATACCGTCTGATTCATCCACTTTTAAGCAGCTTCTTCTATGGCAGCGATATTTGGGCTGTAAATAAAATGGATGCCATAAAACTATAGTGACACAAATGAGAATTCTAAGATCGTTATTAGGCTCTACATCACTGGACCATCGAAGAAACTCTGGCTTCAGCAATACTTAAAAGGAAAGGGTATTAAGAAATACAAAATCACATCATAACAGCCTGAGAAATTAACTGAAAAGAATTGACAGATGTCGTTTGCGGAAGCTACAACCTCAGGGACGACGGAATGTGGGACGACCTAGAAAAGGACGGAAAGGCCAAGAACGCCTCAAGCTTTAATAGAACAGGCCTTTATACCTAAACCTGGATTGTGTTCATGATAATGATAGGTATGACGCTGAAGTTTATAAACTATGTTCAAACACAAGTTGATATTGAGATTAAAAAGGTTTATTGCAAATACCTGCAAATCTATTTGAAGTGAGCATTTCCATGTATTGCATCATGCAGCGGAGTAAAGAGCAAACGTTCAGTTCAATCATACGATACCAGCTGGAAGAGTGTTTGTGGAATGCACACTTAAAAATCATTAGGAATACGAACTAAACATAAGTCGTCTAGCGAAATATCTCAATAGAATTTGGCGTTTTTGCAGAAAACGTGGAAAAGAAAAAATGCGAAGTATTCTTTCTCGCTGTCTTGAGGACAAGAAGAAGATGGCTGAGAGCAGGAAGCAACTTCTGTCGCATATTAAAAGCATTTGTTTGGTGTGGACACTAACTGTACGTGATAAATATAAGGAACTTTGTCCTTAGAAACACTGTATAAGAACACTTTTTAACTTTTTTGTCCTGGTTTGGAGGTGGTTCAAAAATAAATTGTTGTGTAGCAACTGTCCTTAATAATTCAACTCTCAGTTCTTATTTACTTACGTGTTGACTAAACAGATCAGAGACCAGTTACATATCAGCGCTAATATATATATATACACCTTATACAAAAATAATAATAATAATAATAATAATAATAATAGGACAAATGAATGGAATGGTACTAAAGAGGCGCAACGGGCCGTGCCATGGCTCAGGCGGTTAGTCGGCGGCCTCCCTCCGCGGAGGCCCGGGTTCTATCCTGGGCCAGTCCATGTGGAATTTGTGGTGGACAAAGTGGCACTGGAACAAGTTTTTCCCCAGAGTACTTCGGTTTTCTCCTGTCAATTTCATTCCACCGGTGCTCCATTACTTGATAAAATGAAAAACCTGATCATCTTTCATCTTCATCACAGTGTTGCTTAATGAGTCCCAAGGCTGCGGTGCATCAGTAGGTTCTGCTGCGGGGCTCTTCTAAAAAAAGCACAATTACAAAAAGGCAAACTGTGGCAAGTCACGAAATGGGAAGGTAACGCCAATTTTAATTCAAATTTAAGAAATAATTTACCATCTAAACACGAATGCGTTTTTTGACTTCATAACCAGAAATAGCTAAGTAAAAATTAGGGCATTGGTACGTTGAACTTTTAAAAACTTATAATTCAATACAAGTGTCACGAACATAGATAAATAGAGGGCAACGACAATTCATAGCCCACGGAAAAGAAAAATGCTCCACGGTTGCAAATAAATACATCTTCTTGAAGGAACTTAAAATAATATAGTATTAAGTAATAACGAGGCACAAAAAGGGGGAGGTTTTGTGCAATTAAATATAATTATACAAATCGTGTCTCAAAACGTTTAGAGTACAAATTAGACGAGGAAAACAAATTATATAGGATGGCAGTAACTAGAGTCATGAAACTGAAATCAACAGGAAGTAATTAAGAGTGCAGTTAAATACACAAACATGACTAATAAAATTTAAGTTTCATATTTATTTGTTTATAAGATCAAAAAATTTAAGACTTTAATGCAGCCAACGAGAAAAACAAGATATTATTTATCGTAAAATATTTTATAAAATTTTCCTTTCAAAGTGACAAGCGAAAGCTTCAGACTGTCATCAGGGAGGAGCCTTGTTCGAACTTCTTATCGAAAAGGAAGTCTTTTTTTACTCAGTGCCTCCAGATAAAGTCCTGGATAGTGCCTCGATTATGCCACGACTGCATCCTTTCAAGTGCTTTCCAGCTTCTGACTTAGTACTCTACCATTTTAAGCTACGTGTATATAGTCATCAATGCCGACTGCCTTGTTAAATATCCAACCCTCCAAAAAGAAACAAATTAATGATCAAAATAAATATATTTATGTAAGTTCACTCGTTCTTATTTATGGGAGAGATATTTTGTCTATTGTATTGAGAGAAGCATACACTGAAGTTAAGTTAATTCTGAGGGCATATGAGATAGGATGTATCCCTAGGGAATAAAAACACTTTATGTAAGCATAAGTTGAGCTATCCCTCTTTTTTATTCATAGGAACTGTGAATGTAAAATTCCATCACTGTCACTAAATGGTGGCAAATAGAAGAGCTACATAAACGTAGCAACTCACGGCGTCGTTAAATGGCCCATTGTAACTCTTAAGAAACTTCAATTTTCATGAAAGGAAACATCTTAGAAACGCATTAAGAGGTCACTAAATGTAAGCTTGCCGTTGCCACCACGCACAACACTGCTAGACCGTAACTCGACATCACAGTGAAATGTTTGTCAGTCAAAGCTGATACCGCATTGTATAAATACATACTTCTTCTTCTTCCATGGCGTTACAGCCCGAGGTGGGCCAAAGCCTCCTTCTTTTTGGGATTTCATCCCGAAGGTTTTCCTAGTCGGTAAGTGTGCATTCTGTAGTGAGTGACCGGCTCACTGACCTCACAAGTTTTTGTTCAATCCCGATGAGACTGCCAGAGCCATCTGGCAGGCAGTCAGGAGACTTGGGTGAGAAATGGCCGCTTTGAATTTTGCTTACGGACATTACTGGTTCTATTCATGCCCGAAGGTTCTTTTACATGCCGTAAATCTACGACATGGGACCGACGGCTTTACTTCCCCTCCGAAGGAAGTGGTGCTCCGGATTTTTATCACCCTTAAAAATCCATCGCCCTCGGTCGGGATCGAATCCGCGAACCTTGGGTCCAGTGGCGAGCACGCTAACCACTAGTCCACATAAATACATACATAAATACATAAATAAATGAATAAATAAATAATGAAGTGGCTAAATAGCTAATTGTTAAATACGTAACTAACTAACAATTAATTAACAACTTCGTTGGAGCAGGATCACTCGGGAACAGTTAGAAATCACTTAGATAGGGAAGAAATCTCCCCATTTTATGAGACTCTTAGGTTTACTAACATGTTCACAGCGGCCCACTAATTCCGAGACCCTGTGTAACATTTCATAGCATTCAGTGTTTAGTCTAATGTCCTTCCTAATGTAATAATGTGTTTATAAATATTAAGTTAATAAGTGTTTCGAAGGGGGCTGTCAAAGTTTATTTCAACGTAATATCTCGGCATTCATCAGGACAGAATAAAGGACATATATTAGGATAGGGAGATCGAAATTCGAGCCAGGTACTTATAAAATCCATCCCTAACATAAGCTGTACTTTATCAGATACGTTTATGTCAACATAATATTGAGGAATATCCTACTACAATAAAAAAGAAGAAAGGCTGAATGGATTGGTCACATCTTGCGCAAGAGCTGCCTTCTGAAACACGTGATTGAAGGAAAGTTAGAAGGAAGGATAGAAATGACGGAAAGACGAGGGAGAAGACGTAAGCAGCTGCTGAATGACCTTAAGGAAAAAGAAAGATACTGGAAATTGAAAGAGGAAGCACTAGATTGCAACCTGTGGAGATCTCGCTTTGGAAGATGCTACGGACCTGTCGTAAGACAGACTACAGAATGAATGAATGAATGAATGTAATATTGAGGTGCGCTACGTCTCGAGTTAACGTTTGTTGAGATGAATACCCCGGAAAGTTCAAGTTCAACGTAACAGTTTAACAGAACCATTACATTCAAACTTAATTCTAGGCATTCTGTGGTTAATGTTGCAGACTGACAGACAACCATTGTAGGTGTTCAGCCATGCTGGATCTTGAGCTACTCGCATTACCATAGACCTGTATGTCTTATTATTCTGTGAGAAGAAAATTTAATTGCAACACTGATCATTGTTAACGTGTCCGATTGGCAACAGAAAGATTTTGCCCACTTTAACAGTTGCAATCGGAGTAGCGAAGTTTCGAGGTCTGTGACATAACGAAATAGGCATTGACTGGCATGCAGAGATTCTTGTACTGTTACGTAAGAGCTACAGCAGTTGGCTTTCTATTAGCGTGGGCGGTGTCAATATGCTTCAAGCGAAACTAATGAAGTATGAACCTGTTTGTCCTTACTCATGGCATGAACTTATGCTAACGGTTTAAAGCCCCATGGTCACTGTATATATCACCTGCTCTCTGTACTTTGTCCGCACAGTGTATTTATGTGTTCGGTATGAGTCTCAAAATAGACAACCATGATTTTCGTATACAAGACTCCCTGACTAGAATTTTCAATGGAAGAACGCTGTGTTTTCTGCGAGGTGCGAAGTGATTCTACATATGTAGAAAGTAGATTAATTATAATGTTCAAATGGTTAATAAAGAAACTTGATTTTATGTTCACCATGCATTTTGTTAATATATAAATGGAATGTATACAGACAAATGCACAAATTAAGTAAAATTTAATTACACTTTAAATTTTACTTAATTAGTGCATTCGTCGGTATACATTCCCTTTATAGGTTAATAAAGAGTATTTCATCTTTAGTAGACAGGCTATTACCGGGGTCCTCATCACAAAGAGCATAGCAGTAACAAACTACAAGGAGGTCCACCTCCCCTCAGGCTTCATATTACAAACTGCTCACCGAGTTGTAGTGGCTTTTGGTATTACAAAACTCGTTAAGATCTGGATTTTTGCTTGAAATATTTTTTGGTAAGTTGCGTAGCTATTAATGGGCATAGGAAATCGTGTACGACGTTGTCAATTTAATACCTGTCACCGAATGGCTCTAAAGGAACAGTTTCATAACATAAATAAAATAACACCAAGGTCACTCAGCGAGGTGTAAAGAATCACAAAAATGCATTTGCGAATCATTGCAATGCAATGGATTAAAACATTTCTATTCTTACTTAAAGACAGGAGAGTAGAAAATGTAGAGTAACAGTTATAAATGTGAACATCACTGAAGGATGTAACATATAAATACTAAAGCAATAATACCCTAACCTATACATCGTGCTCCTTCGAGTGTAGAGTTATAAACATTATTCATTCCATATCAGTAGGCTGTACTACACATGTTGGCAACTTCCCAATCTTCTAAGAGTATCACTCACATATGTTCCGTACTGTCGACATGTTGAATCCCCATTACTCCACCTACAGTATTCCACTGGTACTAACACAACAGTCTCCTCATGCACTTGCGGTAAAGAAGCTCTAATTCAGCTCGCTGCTCTTAGACACTGCCTAAATCTAGCCAAGGTGAAGAAACTTCGAATCTATTTTCGGTTTTCATTAGCAAGACAGAATTGCCGTTTATATAATCTTCTTAAGGTAAGGTCAAGCTAGCCCTATACAGTCCTGGACAGGCCCCTAAGACTCCAGGAAGTTAAGGCCTCCAGATTTCAAGATAATTTGCACATGAAGGTGGTAAGGTTGTCAGCCTTACGCACCGGCCGCATTACCCCCCCCCCCCCCCCCCCCCCCAAGGAAATATTCCTGGTACTCATACCTGTTAGAGGCTGAGTCTACCCCAGATTCCATCGGGAATCGAACCTCGAACTTCTGTCTTGCAGCACAGTGTCTCAACCAACTGCGCCACCACGTGCCCCAATCTCTTTAAGGATGTTTTAATATCTCCATAGCTACAGGCATTTTTTAAAATCATCGTGCTCTGAATTTTTGTCATATATTCATAGCTAAAGACAATGGATATTTGAGGCCACGGTAAATAAAAAATGAATTCCTTTCCATCTCCATGGCCAGCGACAGTCGTTATTTCATAATAATGTCAACTATGGACTTCTTTGTCTTTTCATAGTTAGAGGCAGCGGCCAAAATAAAGAAAATTTGAATATTTTTTCCCGACATGCACTTAGTGTCTCTTGTGGCCACAATACAAATAACATTTAATCTTCCAAATTTTCATACCTTGAAATATTATTTTACAGATATGTGTATGAGAAGTAACAGTTGGGCAATAATTGGCGTTCAGTACATCGCAGACATTTTTCGGGTTAAGGAGTCAAAACATATAATTGTGAGGACTAAAATTATATTAATATAATTTATTTCCGAGAATAAGTGTAATTACATAAAGAAAGCCTATAAATAACGGTGTGGCGCAGGACATGACCTAATGTTCAAAATGTGGAACAGAAGTTTGAAGCTGCAATAATAATACTCAGTTGATGTGCAAATTGTAATTATAGGCGTGATAGGTGCCTGCAACTGTTCTCATGAGGTTAATTTCGTATAACTGTATCATGGTCGTCAGTTTAAAGTTCACTCATGAGTGTTATAGACGTCATCCTTACGTGTACACATAAAACGCACACACAAAAACTTGAAACAGAATGTGAAATTCAAGTTATTCGTGTATTTATTGTCCATTCATATCAAAATTTCTTTTATTTATCTCAGGTAAATATTAATGGCCGATCCCAGTGGCCGCGCGCTCAAAGGCGTCGGTCTACGGCCGCTCGCTTGCTGGGATTGTGGGTTCGAATCCCGCTGAGGGCATGGATGTCTGTCTCTTGTGAGTGTTGTGTGTTGTCAGGTAGAGGTCTGTGCGACGAGCTGGTCCCTCGTCTAGAGGAGTTCTACCGAGTGTGGTGTGTCTAATGTGTGTGATCGCGAAACTTCGAAAAAATGGGGAGGACTAGGCCGCCTAGGGTCTGTCGAGCCATAGGAAAAAAAAAATATTTATGACCACGAATAAACTATAAATTTTATGGTTTCATTAATGAAGTCCTCTCAGTAAAATCACGTAGGCGACGGGATTAAACTATGTTCTCATTCGTTCTTAGCTGTCCAGTTGTGGGATTCAAACCTGTCCGCCTGCATGTCCTTACTCTTTATAGAACATTTAGTCCAGCCCGAGACGGACCACACGAACAATAATTCTGTTCTCTTTTATTATTTAGCAACTGGTCAATTTCTGGTTTAAACAGCATGTACTAAATTTACGTCAAGTTTTTCGTGAATATCAGTGTTCGTGTTTTCACTTTTACAAACTGTGCAAACAAGGCAGTCTAATCTATAACCTTTCGCCGCTAGACAAGTGTTGGATTTCTCGGTTAATGAAAGGGAATCCAAAACTTATCACACCTTGCACACACAGTGCTGCCTCAAAGACACATTATTATTACAGATTTTCCTACTCATTCTTTCAGCGAATATGTCAGTATGATTGGAAGGTTGACAAACGTGCTTTGCACTACAGAGTTCGTTATTTAATGTATAGTTTTGAAAGCCGGATAGTGCAAATGCCATTTTTCAAGATTCCATACATCTCTGCAACAAAATGCTGGAATAAAACCCTAATGTATCTGCAATGGCCGCAGTGGCCAGTGCAAATCTAAAGAAGTCTGACGTATATATGAATTAAGCACAGTGATTTAAACAGGACACTTCCTTTTTCAGAGGTAGCATTCGATTCCATGCAGCTCTGTCCCTAGTAATTTATACGGCTCCAACCAGTTATTTTCATGACTACTAAGCAACTTTTTGTTGAAAATCTTCCGCTCTACAAGCCAAGACGTATTTGTAATTTCTGTAAATTTATTCCATATTTTTGCGTGAGTATGAGAGGCCTGTGCTGAAAGGCTGCAAAGTTTCACGTTCAAATGCGTGTTTGCGCATGTCTACGTGTGTAATATCATTTCGCACGTTTCTTAAGACTTTTTAAACAGTAAATAATAATCACAGTTATACAGGATTTGTTTGCATATAAAAAGTTGTATATTTCGAATCATGTGCGCAAAGGAGGTGTTCTAATTTTTAAATGTCTGAGAACCGCTGCGCTAGGCACTAGACCATGCGATCTTCCCGGACCTCACACCATGGGCCAGACGAGCCACGCATGTAACATAACATTACAGTATGCGGGACATGTCAGGGAGGATTACAGCCAAGCCGTAATGACGTAAGATCTGCTCAGGTCTGGAGGTGGGCTCGCCGGATTTCTGGTGGGCGCGAATTGCTTTCGTGAGGAGGGTCCTTGTTTGCTTGCAGGGTTCGTCGAGTGCGGTAGCCACTTAGCGCCTCTAACCCATAGAGGATTATGGATATTGCTGGTTTGCGTCGAATATATTGCCTTAGATTTGTGAACATTTTAATATTTTAGTGTGGAATGTGCAAAATTCTATCCAGCCAGCGGCGATGTTCCTTCCTCTGCAGATTTAGTTTACAAATTTACCTAATATTTGTAGGTATTTAGCATGAAACTTCCTTCATGTCACCATCCTGTCGCCTAGAATTTTCAGGTGGCTTCTAGATTTTTGGCAAATTCGTGAAGGCCTGTATATATATATAGATATATATATGTATATATACATATAATTAAGATAAAAAATAAATTATGATTCAGCACACCGTCCCTTGAGTACTCTTTGATCATGCCTGTATAACACGAATCGTCTTTCCTTATGTGTCACTTCTGTAGATATATTCGTATATTTATATATCAAATTAAAGCAACTGACAAATTCTAAAACAAGCCTTTATTTAATATCTTATATATGGAATATCATGCATCACCTTCGTATATATGTCATTTCTGATATTATGTAGTATTTAGTTAACCAAATGAAATATCTCTATTAAAAATAGCTCATTATAGTGTTATTTAAATGCGCTGTTTCAACTGTAAATGTTACTGGCGTCGAGAGAGTTGGATCAATGTTACTAACCGTGCGTAAGAAGCAGTTCGGAGGAAGCAGTCTTTGTGTATTTAAAATGACTACTTCGATATGCACCTGGAAATACTGAGAAAAACCACAAAGCCTAGGTGATAATAGTCAGTAATTCCATACAAATTCTAAACTGCTACAAAATACTCTACAGCAACCTTTGTATGCCCTGTATGTAGGCCTAGGAGAATGTGTTTATGAGAAAACGTTATATCCAACATGTAGTATGTGTGAACCTTATTCAACTTCTGTAGCAACGTACCAAATGCACCCATAACGTCCCGGACCGATCTATCATGGAACCTTAGATTTACGTGGGAGCTGAACTTCCTCTTGCGACAGCCGGGTGGCTGACCAACACGAGGCCAACGCTCCGAGTGGCACCATACATTACCTGGAGGACAACAAGCGACGGTGTAACATTAAGAAAACATGCAAGCAGATCCGGCTGACAAGCCGTTATTAGAAAACTTAGTTTGGAAGCGTTAAACACTGTTAAGTCCCACACACACAAATTGCATTAGTCCCATTATTTATGACGATATGTCTGTGGTTTGTATCTTGGAGAAGAGATAACAACCCTGCCCATTCCAGTCATAAAATAATATTGCCTGTGTTTTGGGACAGTGTTGTCAGGAATTTAGAGCCAACTGCCTTTTTGCTGGAACTTTGAATGGCTTACAAAAGGAAACAAGATAAAAAGGGAGGCGATAAAACACGAACGTAAATAAAAATATAAACAACTAAACATAAGAAGGGTAAAAAATAAAGAAAATAAAACGATTCTCAGTGATGAAAAAGATGGCTACGCAAGAAACCAGGATATAAATAAATAAACAAGTAAGCAAGCGAAAAATAAAATAAAGGATGAAGGAAAAAACAAACAAAAAATGAGCGACGAAAGAAGAGTAACCTTAGTGGCTTTTCGCTTTGTCTTTGTCCTCTTCAGTTTTTTATTTCACGTATTTTTATTTGCTTTTATTGTCCATACGAAATACAAATTCAATGGCTTCAAATTCGATTTTCTCAGAAATGTAACTGTGAAGGTTAGTTGCTTTGGGATATGACGCCGTGTCATTTTTTTACAAATTGACCAAAGTTACGAAGCAGGCTGCTGCCTCCATCTTTACAGTAGAATAATGCGGAAGATAGAGTTAGTGGGTTCTTTCGAAACTTTAGCAAATGTCTACCAAACTACAGGATATCACCTCAAAAAACACAATAATTTTTATCTTCATTATGATCCTATTTTATTGCATCTGGCTTCGAACATAGGCTTAT
Organism: Reticulitermes speratus; assembly: GCA_021186555.1. Classification (NCBI taxonomy): domain Eukaryota; kingdom Metazoa; phylum Arthropoda; class Insecta; order Blattodea; family Rhinotermitidae; genus Reticulitermes; species Reticulitermes speratus. The sequence goes on along the minus strand of JAJKFL010000039.1, from coordinate 17,174,178 downwards.
ATAATTGTAAAACTCGTACAACGTTCTATTGCTGTTGCTTATTCCTTTACAGATAAGTCCATCGCTCATTCATCCACAGAAAGAAATCCGAATTTGGGCGCGTAATGTACAATACACAGACTGGCAGCTATATGAAGCAGAGGCACAAAATTCTCTAACTGTATGCAGTATCTTAATAACACGAAGACTGAAATCTTCTGTGATGTTACATGTCATCGACTGCTAAGTAATTACTAACGTTTTGAGGAAATGTAACGCCTCCATCTGCGTGGTCAAGCAGACCAAGAGGAAGAATTGCAATCCTCCAAAATGCTAGTAATTATTTACCACTCGACATGGCCTAACATGCCAAAAGACTTACATCTTCATCCACACTGATGTAGGCACATAAAATCTCGTATCGTAATAAAACGCGCAGTGAATGATGGATTGAACGAGGTACTTCAGATCACTTCAGAACCCAGATCTGATAAAGTTCGACAATTAATTTTGGTGTTCGGCGAAGAGCAAACGTTTCAAACTGAGTCTAACCGTTCTTGAAGACCTAGACACTACAATCAGGGACTATATCTGTGACAGTCAGCCTTCAACATGGAAGGAAATATCTAAAAAAAAGAAAAGAAGAGAGAAATAGTTCAAACAATTCACAAAGACATATACATGTACTGAAGTTATGTACTGAAATATATCACTAAATTGTATAATAAGCAAACTGTTTCTTTCATGGTTCGACAGACCTACATGGGTCTAGGCCTCCTCAGCAAAGAGGTTTCGAGATCACACTCAGTGGGACACACCACTCGCGGTAGGACTCCTCTGGAAGAGTGATCGGCCTGTCGCAGAGACCTCTACCTGACAACACACAACACTCAGAATAAACAGACATCCATAACTCCGGCGGGATTCGAACCCGCAATCCCAGCAAGCGATCGGCCGCAGACCCAAGCCTTAGACCGCGCTGCAACTGGGATCTGTCGTTAACGTTCCTTCATAAAAAGAAACATTCGAAGTAATGTAGACACCATAATTTACTGGTAGAACGTTTTCGTTTTGCAGTAAAATGTATCCCCGATCCCTTGTAACCGTCTTACACTTCGTAATTGTAACAATTGCTTTCTTGCATTCTACTGTCCTTACTACATCTTCATCACTTTATTAGTACTGTGGCTCTTATGTACGAACAGTCCTATCCGTAACGTAATTTATTTCTGTTATTACAGTAACCGGTCTGTATGATCGCGTAAGAGCATCATTATAAATGCACTGCTATTCTACCACGCAATACATGTCCAAGATCACGGCCAAGGTGGCCCAGTTTGAATAACGTAGAAGTGTAAATTCCTGAATTTAATTACACTCTGTTAATATTTAGATCTATAAAAAATTATTAATTATAAGCGTATCGCAACATTCCTTGCCTAATAATATGAGATATGTGATATCCAGTTTCAATTTTTATCACAGCTCAATTTATTTACAGATACTCGAGACAGGATATTAAAATTATGAAAGTACGTGGGGGGCTTTTTTGAAAGCCTTATTCCAATTTGGTTTCCATGAGATAAGAAATATGCACACAGAACCACTTCCTGCTTGTAGAATAGCCTGATAAAAATTCTGAGACCTGAAGACATGACAAATTTCCTTTGCACATAAGCTGAAAGACATGGAATGGTTATGTAGCACGGAGTGGAGAGATGAATTCGTAAAAAAATATTAGTCGAAAACCCTGAACAGAAGAAATCGTTTGAAAAATATCGGAGTAGAAGGAGGCGAATATTAAATAAGTAGACGCGAGAATATGGATAGAGTCCAGTGATCATATATTGTGGAAATGACATTGAAACTTTAAAATTCTCAAAACAAGAGACACTTGTAACTAGCTGACGGAATATTTACTGGTAGCTGCATAAGAAAGACTCCATTCCGTTAAGTGAGTCATTAGAGTTAGGATATAATTAAAGTTATCTAAACTTAAAAATTAAATGAAAGCAACTTTTAAGTGAACTGAGTTTTGAAATTTGTAATATTCTTCGTTATCTACCAATCATAATACAAGTTAGGTGTTTGAGTACAGAATGCTGACGGAAATATTTAGACCTAACAGCAAGAAGTAACCGAAGGTTGAATAAAAAGCATAAAGAAGGGACTTCATAATTTGCACGCATTTTTATACACTGTTTTGAAAATTAACTGAAATAAAACGAGAAAGCAGAACATACAGTGCACATATAGAGCAGAAATCCATAAAACACTTAGTCACTTTGCAGACTTAGGTTCAGGTGGGAAGATAATATTAAAAACATCTTAAACATATAGGAGAGGAGGATGTGGACTGGCTTTATGCATCCCTGGCTGGAAAGGAGTGGTGAGGTTTTGGCTTCTCGAAAAGGACTCTATTGCATGAGATTAGTTTCTGGTTTGCCTTTTACCCCTTATAATTAAAGACATTTCTAGTTATACTCATTATAGTACAGATGGGATTCAGTCACTGGACGGAGCGATTCGGGACATTATTTAACGCAAATTTTACGGTCGTGTTCTTTAGGAGACACTAATCAATTTCGCAGACTTGGAATAGATCCCTGCAGCTCGCCGTGGCGAAGCATGCTGGCAAAACGAAATAAGCGTAGGGCATGAAGATCTTCGGCAGTGGGAGAGGCCTTCCAATGCCATGCCAGAATGCATGTCCGGCCGTCCTGGGTGGCTTACATCAGTTCTTTTTATTGTTACCTGCCTTCCCTCTCCTTCAGAAAACCCCACCATCCAGTACAACGTTTCCCCATCAACTGCTTCATCTTCTGAGTAGTATGCATTGCTAAAGCTGAAAAATTCAGGCCATTGTGATCAAGCCGGGCGAGTTTATAAGCGGAGCTCAAACCGGTGAATCTCAGCATTCTGTCAGACACTACAACGCCAGCAACATGACGCGGCAGGTGAGTGAACGACAGCTTACAATTCGTCATCTTTACGCTGGAAATGGCGTTTTGTAAAACCGTCTTCTGTTTTTATTGTTACTTGTTCAGTTTTGCACATAACAGTGGCATGACTTGCAATACATTATTTCAAGGTGTGTTGTGTTAATCTTGATGTAAGCTGCACTACATAATTTTAAAGTCGCTCTTTAGTGGGCTGTTGTAAAGGGTACAGTTCTCCCTAGAACAGGCCATGAAGGCACAGAGTGGGAGTAGAGGTAAAGCTCTACTCTTTCTTTAACCCTGGCACTAGATGGGGTGGGTGGTCAACTCCACGTCCCGGCCGCTTTACCCCGGGAAACAGACCCGGTACCCATTCTATAGGAGGCTGGGTGGGCCCCAGGGCCGGTCTGGAAGGGTGCGGAAAATCTCGCCCCCACCGGGATTCGATCCCCGGACCGTCCAGCCCGTACGAGTCGCTATGCCGACTAAGTGGGTTATTGTATAGAATTCTAAAACACTGTCCCAGATTAATAAAATTTATAATTTTCAGATTTAAATTGCGTGTGTTTTGGAACGTAGACTGACAGTTTTGCAGAGAGGCGCACTATATGAAAAAATGCGACCTGACAGTTACTCATTACAATTTTAAATTCGTCAAAAGAAAACAATTTTAATACTAGCCAAACATATGCAGAATACTTATTAGATTTTGTGTTTCAAGGATGCGACTTAAAACTTTGGCTAAGGAAAATTGGATAACACATGCAGCGACAATTTTCAGTCACATATGTTGCAGGAAAAAGTAATAAGTGTGAAATAAATATGTCGAAGACTTACGTCGTATTCAGAATTTATTACATCAACAAATATGTTCGTTTTCTGGATCGTGTCGTGTTCTATAAGAAACTGACAGACTTGTTTCTATATATGCAAGAATAAGAACATGTTATTTCTAAGTTGTCTATTTTACTGTCATTCTAAAAATATGTTCTGACGCTCCTTGCTCACAAATTCACTAAAGTTTAATCAATAAAAGTTAAAGTGAAAACAGGGTTTAGTACCAGTAAAGCAGTAAATATATTACAGTTTTAAATTCCGCATTAAAAAGATATATATTAAATTACAATTCAGCCTATTTAAATATTTTGTACCCAGCAAAATCGGCGTTTCTTAGAAAGTCGTTACCTAATTCCATGGAACAGACTCCTTCAAAAACAAGTGCTCACTCAATACGCCAAGAAATTCCTCGTATCTTACGAAACCCGAAGTTTTCATTGACTAGCTAAATCTGTGGTTTCCTTATCGTGTTCACAAGAGTCCACATCTCGTTTCGTCTTTAAAGGGTTAAATGTGCTGTACGGTATATCTTGCCATTGAATAAGCTACATAAAAGTCTTTAAACTTGAAACATTAAGACTGATCAATTAAATTATGAATCAGAACAAGCTAGATTTCCAAAACAATGAGCTTTAAAGGGGAAGAAACTTGTACTATTAAACAAAAGAACAGTCTTCCGCTGTCACTTCGTGTTTGAAGCTAAAATGACAGTCAGTACGAGCTGCCTGTAGAGAGAAATGAAGTGAATATGTATTACTTTGACTACTGTACCAACCGTATGTTCAAATGAAATTTATATAATAAACATCAGTTAAGAAATAGCTATATTGCTAAGTAAGTCTGTGTAGTAGATTCCTTCTTGTAAAGTTGATAGTCGCCCAGTTAGTCAAGAAATTCCCTGCCTTTAATGAAACCCATAAGTTACTTCCTGTTTTCGTAAGATCTTGTCATTGGTACATGTTCTGAAGGAGATGAGTTTAGCCCACGACCTTAGGCTCTCTTATTTTAAGATTGATTAAGATTTTAAGATTTTAAGATTACCTTCCCGCCTATACGTAGGCCTTCCAAGTGATCTACTGTTCCAGATGTTCAAACCAAAATTGTGCATGCGTTCATAATCTCATTCACACATGCCAGCAACCCCATCTGGCTCTTCCTACTTAATTACATCACCCAACATTGTATGGCAAAGAGCACAAGTTATGCAGATCCTTCTTATTAAATTTTCTCAGATATTCTTTTACTGTATAACCTTTACGTCCAATAAGCTATTTTCCTCAGCACTCTGTTCTCGAACACTCGCATATATTCTTCCTTTAGGGTGAATGATATAGTTCTGCGCCCATAAAATAGGATATTAGCAGGTCCTATACAGGATACGTGTGATCGTGTTTAATGATGAAACATCTTCACAAGAAGATTGTAATAAAGGAATTACAGTTTACCCAATACTTCAGAATTGACAACTAGCACGGCAAATCAAACTTGGAAAGATGGAATAGCAAGCCCTAAATTCTAAATAATCTGAGATTCTTAGGAAAAATTTCTTGCTTCATAAATGTATTTCATAGTCTTCTGGAATGTGGGGCCGTGTAACCCAGTAAAGGTGTATCGACGTTTCAGAGAGATCTGCTGCCTCCATCATTAGAGAACCTGCGATCTCGGTACAATTTTACCAGAAAAAAAAGGTGTCATATTGCACAAAAGAGCTGTCTTTGTAGTCGCCGCCGTTGTAGCCTCAAATCGCATATTTCATGGCTATTTGTCAGTTCGCCCGTCACATGGGACAAATGCGAGAGTAACCAACAGTGTGTGTGTGTGTGTTGCATACAGATTTGGTGTGTTCCACTGACAAACCTCCCTGGCACCATTTTCAATAAGGACAGAAGCGATCTATTGCGTTATCGCTGGTTTGTCTAAATGAATGTCACGCCGCCTTGAGATAACCAACAAACTGCTGCGAATTATAATGACGCTCATAACACGGTCAATTTCTCTGCAAAGTTTCTCGTCATGCTAAGTAATACAAGAAGGAGCCTTCGACGTTTATCATCGACAGAGATCTGACTCCATGCTACAGCTCATCTAAATTCCGTGCTTCTATGCAAAAGCGAAGTTTATTTAGTGTTCGTAACAACCCGCAAGAGACCTGCCCTTATTTGGTTGATCCATTCACACTCTTTCACCTCACTTCTCTAACATCACTTCTAACACCTTCCCTCCATCTACTGCTAGGTCTCATGAATAGTATCTTCCTGTAAGGTTTTTCGACTCAAATTTTGTATGCATTTATAATCTCCCACATGCGTACTACGTGCAACTCCGAAGCCTCCATTCTGGATCTAATTATGCAAACAATATTTGGTATATGATACAATTATAATTTGCTCATTACATATTTTATCCATATGCTCTTAGTCCCAAATGCTCCCTTGGCACTGGGATTTCGAGTACCCTAAATATAATGTAAGAAATGAACAAAACAGGAGACGAAGGACGGCCGTAGCGCCGAAAGAGAGAGACAGAGAGACAGAGCTGTAAGCCTGCGAAGTTACGAGGTTGCTGTCACAAAAGCTTTTTACGAACTGCAGTGCTGAGCATGATGCGAAGTGCAGCTTATTACTGAACGGTTATAGCAGTGCTACTGCTGTGATCACATTGTTTGTAGCAGTATTTGTTATAATTAGATGCGAAGTGCAGCTTATTACTGAACGGTTACAGGCAGTGCTACTGCTGTGATCACATTGTTTGTAGCAGTATTTTTTATAATTAGATGCGAAGTGCAGCTTATACTGCACGGTTACATGCAGTGCTGATGCTGTTATCACATTGTTTGTAGCAGTATATTGTTATAATTAGATACTCCGTCTCTAGCAATACGTTTCTGCCAGAGTAACTGCCGTCGTATGTAGTTTAGCTCATTCTATTCGCATTCGAAACCTCTGAGTATCGATTTAATTTCTCGGGTAAACCATGTAAATCGGGGTGTTGATTTACAAACAGGGAAAATTACTTCCAAAGCAGTCATCGCAAACTTGGGTGGAAAATTGCAAGCCACTTCGGAGTATATGAATTTCCAAATAAGCGTATCTATGGAGCGTTCCATTCAGTGCTCCTCTACAAAAGCTGGCAAAATGCTTCTGGATTAATTTTGACACGAAATCCATCCCGTTTGCGATCAGTTTTACAACAGATTTCTCGAACGTTTATGGAACTGTTTCGACAAAGCTTTCCCAGACAGTTAAAAATCAAATTTAACGAAGCGGCAATCAAAATGTACGAATGAAACAAACTACGCCGATAACCAAGTAGTACGTACTCGTAAACCAGGCTCACTTGACGACTAAGCACCATCAAACCGACAATAACTTTTCCAATACCGTAAGCTTTCATTACATTTTATGCTGTGCAGCATGCTATTGACCCTGTGCGAGGTGTGATGTGACGCGCGTTGCATAACCGCGCTGTGTTTCAGATGTCCACAACAAAGAGCCTGGCGCTGAGGGTGACCTTGACAGTCCTGTTGCTGCTGCAAGTGGCACCAAGCCAGACCGCGCCCCATCACGTCCCCGAGCACCAGCAGCTCCACTACTACAATCACGTGACACCCCCACAAACACTGCAGTCAACCAACGTGGTCGTCGTGCCTGGGAACGGCGCAGGGTACGTTTCGTGACGTATCGTAGCCAACCGATCGGGGCCCCGCACGACTCGATAATCGGGGTACCTTATTAATTATCAGCGAAGTTACTCCCAGATCTCGTAACAGGGATCCAGAATACTTCCTTCTGTCTAAAGAATGAAATCCAATTCTGAACATGTAGGGGCCCTCCTGACTAACGGGGCCCCCCGCACCGGGGTATGTGAGGGTCTTACCTATGCCACTAGTTTCATGCCTTCGTTCTTCATGGTCTTCATAAACCAAAAACGTAGCAACGGCGGATTTTGTTGGCAGGACTAGGTCCTCCTGCTTCTCTGAAACCATCGTACTTATCTGTCAAATTGCACAGCGGTACATCCCACAAGACCGTAAGTCTCTTGTTAACATGGAACCAAAATGTGACGCGCAGTCACCGTGTTGATATTGTGTATCGCTTTTACTAACTGATCCAAACTTAGTTCTATTTTTTTGCAGGGATATATCACTATACAAATCTTCTCGGCCGTACATTGAATTGTTAGTGTCGCGCCCAATTCAAAATTTCGCAGGCAACAGTGTTGTACTGCAGATGCCACTGCATCACAAAGTAACAAGGATCAGTTCAATTAATCTTCAAGAATGGGGTCCGAGATAACAAGTACCTACAGATACTGAGTGTGGAATTTGCATTTGGCCTTGGCAGTGGTTTGGGCTGGGGATAGGTGAAAGTCCTTTGTTTGTGACCAGTAACCGATGTATTCCAGTTAAAACTATGCAGGGCTGAAGTGCTGTCGTGTTTTGCGCGTGTGAGATAATACAGTTCTTTCCTGTAGTGTTCTCTGTGGTCAGAACTATGCCTAAGTTTGACTTTAGGCTTGTTATAAACAAAAACACTACGTCGTACTATGAGAGAAACTCATGTTTTTGACAAGATCTATGTTTTTTTCTCCCGACAGTCATCCCGAGTGTTAAGGGACTCTCCCTCTCTGTGCAGGTCAACTGCATCCTCTTCAGTAAGTGCCTTTACATGCAGCTCGCAAATACTTCTGGCTGTGTCTTAGACAAGTACCTCCGGACAGGAGTGCACAAATTCTGGGCGCCTGCATAATCACTGCAGCTTTTCCCCCTAACGTACACAAAAGTGTATCAGTTCACATGCACTGAGCACAAAGCTTCAGATGACAGTCAGGTTCCGAGGTCATTCTAGAACTGTAGGTCTTCAGTATTAAACTTGTTTCATATCACCCTTAGGGGCCTTGACTTAGGAGGTGGCTCTAAAATTTTTGAAAAATTTGTGGACCCTGCTTCCAGATATGGTAAGAATCAAATTTGGGAATATTTAAATAAGTAACTGTATGTGTCCAAGTAATGACGAGAGTAAAAAATGCGCTTTGCACAACCTCAAAGAAAATAATTTTTGGGCCATCTCCAATTTCTGACAAGACTGGTGTATTTGTATAATAAGCTGCCTGAAATATGTGAACTACTTATAATGTGCAAAATGTTAGAATGTGTCACGATTCTAATGTCAGGGAAAGGCTGAGAGTAAACTTAGAATATGTCAATACTTTTGGCTTTATATAACCGATCACGATAGTGTCAACTGACTTTTGCAGCATCCGGCAATTCGCAGCGGCCGGCGTCCCGCTGCCGGTGGGTGGTCAGTACCTTCTAATAGAGCCTGGTGCTAACCCGATGCTCTACGTGCCGCGCAGCGAGACGGAAGATAACAAGACTGGTGGCGGCAACGAGAGTGGAATTGGCAGCGTAATTCTGGGGATCATCAGCAACTTACCAATCCCAAGCTTTCCAAGCTTCCCAAACCTTCCAGGTTTCCCGAGCTCCGAAACAAGTGAGTCTACGACTGCCGAAAAACCAACCGAAAAACCTGACTCCGACAACCGGGAAACGGTAAGAACGCCCAAACCCAACGGCCACTGCATGAAACTGATCGCTTACAGAATGCAAATTTTGCTTTCAATTTTCTGAACAATATTTCCTTTTCATTCAAACTGTACAGTTTGTGAGACCCCGACGGCACCTGAATTGGTGCTAGACCCACTACATGTGGTACCAGTCACACAGGACCACAGTGAAAATACACACGTCATGTCAACAAAACACACAAACATAAAACATAAGCCAATTACTGCAACGCATCAGTTATAGTGAAAAATATCTCAACCACAAATCAAGAAGAAATGATAGCACTATAAAATAAACATAACAGATTTAAAACAGTGTAAAAAAATTATACACTAACAAAACAAGGATCAAATAAATAAATACAACTATTAAATAAGTGAACACAGTGACTGCAAAATATGGTCATCTCGAAACTGCATTTATAAGTAGCAGAGCAACAACGAAAAAAGTGCCTAAAAAGAAAAAATAGCAACCATAAAGTTTACTTCTTGTTGATAATATGGTGACGATAAAATGCATACAGTAATAATAAAATTAAAAAATGAATAACGAAAACTAGACAACTGCTTGGATCCAAGCAAACACGCATAATATAATTTCGTCTAGTGTGACATATTACTTTAAGTATGTGATGTAGAAATTTCCTTTACATATTAATAAGATAAACGTTGGTAAATTATTCATAAATAGGATACTACTGACACTGGGGATGCTTTCTTGAAAACCAAGACGCTTTTGTAGCGGAAGCAGAAAAGAGTGATAAACGGCTTAAGTTGTTGTAATTCTACATATTGTATGGCAAACAGAAGCCACACGGATTAAAGAATTACAAATAAAATCTTATAAAAATTAGTTTAAAAAATAGCTATCGCAGTAAACACGAGGATATTAGGATACATGCTTTCCTTTCTTGGTATGCTTCCACTAGATATAAAAACATTTGAACAACAATAAATAATTAAGAGGTCATTGGTCGCTGACACTCAAATATCAAAAGACATTTCGAGAGAACGAGGCTGGTGCTCCTTAGCGGCCGATTCGTTCTTGACACGATCCAAACATAGCAGTAGCAATACTAAATCTCTCAACCATATATATTAAGCCGTAATCCGAGCACTAAGCACTAGTTCTTCAGTTGTATTTAATGTATCTAACTAAGTTTCAAGCTAAAATATCTGTGACAGTTATTATCATATCATAATAATCAAAATAATCATTTTTAGTAGTAGTAGTATTAGTAGTAGCATCAGCAGCACTAGATCTAGTCTGACTGTAGGCTTTTCCAGTCAGATTTTCATTTCCGAAAAATAAAATCATCCTGCTATCATTCATTTATCCTCATTTGAAATCCCCTATAAAAACAAAATGGCATCTCTCGTAACTAAAAATAAAAGGTTAAGGCACTTCCTCTATGTTCACCATCAAGGCAGATGACGCTGGTGATTGAAACAAGGAAGTCTTAACTATGACGAGTTCATCGCTCGAAAAGAATTTAGTATATTTATTTCTAGTGAAAAATTCAAACCCTTCGTCTAACGTCTCTTACTTTCCTTGCAGCCTATCAAATTGGTGGAAGGACAGCCTGAGAGCTCGGGGCAACAATCCGCCTCACTGGAGAAATTCGACGAAGACGCTCCGAGCCCCAAGCCTGCCGTTCCCTTTCTTCCGGCCTTCGTACCTGCAGCCCCTGGCCAACGATTTGTCGTCGTCGGTCAACCACAATTCTTCGGAAATTTCGATGCTCTGAGAAACCACGCTGTTCATCAAGGGCTGAGTACTAACGGTGCTGTTTCTAGTTTTCTCCTACTGAAGAACCAACAAGTCATCCCTCTGGTTTCTGAAGTCAACGGAAAGTTTCAAGAGGCTGGTAACTCAGTGGCTGAAGTTCCTGGTGCAAGTGCCCTAGACTTTCAGAGATACCTCAGCGCCGCGAAGCAGCAACAAGCACAGCAAAACGTTGCCAGTGTAAGTTCTGCGCCTCTTGGTTATCAGAAGGTGGTTTACGTTGCTAGGCAACCACCTGGACAGAACCCTGTTGTCAGCTCAGTAGACGATTCAGCGGCTATAACAATAGAAGCCGTGAGAGGAAAACCACACGTGAGGAAAGAGGGTGAAGACGGAAATAATGAGGACACTGAAAATGTTGAGGCGAACTCTCCAGGCCCGTCAGTGGCTCAGGTCAAGCCTCAGGCGATCGCTCTGGCAGGACCTGGTGGAGTGGCAGCGGCTGCGCCAATAGGCACGGCCCTGGTCGGACCTGGAGGACTGGCAGTGGCGGCACCCTCAGCTACTGCCGTGGCGGGACCATCAGGAGGGGCACCACCACCCCCTGGAGCTCAAGCCTCAGCGGCACTCAGCTCTCCTGCGTCATACAAGGCGTATCTGTTGGAGCAACAGGCAAAGGGCTCGTACCCAGCTGGTTCCTATCATGTAGCATATCATGTCTGAACTCGATAAACTAACAGCAGGCAATTGCTAAAATAGGTGATGAAGACACAGCGGTGTTCTCCAACCTCCTGCGGGTAGAGTGGTTCGAGTAGTTAACTAGAATTTAAATTTATGTGTTGCGATGACCTATCTTAGAATTACCCACCTTCAACTGTACAATCAAGGTACGGAATAGAGGTGCTGTCGCTGAAAAATTACTGAGGGCCAGTTAATCGATAAGCTACGTTCTGTGCTCATAGCTTTATAGGATTTTCTGTATAATGTGTTGGAAAATTGAAATAGTTTGTGTTTATTATGTCAATAAAGTAAATGACTAAGAAGATGGATAATCAGAGTTCCAGTCCAAGAAAAGCAGGATTTTGCATTTCGCCACTGATTAGTTCTGAAATTTGCATAGCTCCCTATCCAGATTGTATTTATCGAAACAGATTTAATAATCTGAAATCGGAACATTGGAGGGGGGGGATATTCTGTGTAGAGTCTTGTGTTTACTAATATACTTTGGTAGATACTAGGTCGTAAGACTCTTGGAAATTGCCGTTGCACTATGAGGGATTTCTTAAGACTGATATGACTTCAGCTTTATTACCGGTAGTACTGAAACGCCTAAAGTGCGAAGTCCAAATTCACCCATGGTGTTAAAAAATTATGTATGGTCTCGCAAAGTTGCCTACTTACTTAATTGTCGCACCTGTTCCTGAAGAAAGAAGAGAATCTATAAAATTTTGATTTTAAATTGGCCTACGAGTAAATTTATTCTATCTACAACGAAAATAATTCATTTCTGTTGTATTTATTGCTAAGGAAAATATGCCAAAACAAACACAGAGACAGTTGTCATGCATTGTTACATGACATTCGTTGCTACAACAATAAATATTTGTTAAAATAATTTAGGTGTTTTTCATTATTTTACTTATTTCTGTCTTCTTTCTCAGATTTATTTTTATTCATCATCATTATCAGTGGCACTACTGCAGCTCTAAGAGGGCCTTGGCCTCGTACGGGATTCTCCGCCGTCCATGTTAAAATTCACGAAATATTTTTATAGCTCAAACATTACTTTTTCCAAAAAAAATGCTAACGTTTGAATAATTTTATCGAGCTGGCTGAAAAGAACACGGACGTTACTCTGAAAGTTTCCAGGTATGGTGGATGTGAAATTAAGAAAATAATTGTGTTGCGAAAATAATATAACCTTTATATTTACATTCATTCATTCTGTAGTGAATGAATGTAAATATAAATATAAACATAATGATAAAAAATAAAATTTGTTAGTTAAGGATTAACTTAACTGAAAATAAATTCCATAGACCACTGCTCCGAGATGGCACGAAATCTTACCTTGATAAAAATAATTAAAAATTATATTATATTATAAGACCCAAACATATATTTCTTTGGAAAATAAATAATATCATTTACTGATCTTTCAGTGATATGTGGAGGAATTAATCACAGCGAAAGACCTTTCCAGGTGTTAAAATATTCCCGCTCCCCCTCCCCCCCCCCCCCCCAGACTTACGAAATCAAAAGATGGCAGTAACAAACACAGTGGGATTTTTCACGCAAGGAGACGAATTTACTTTGGTGTAAAATTAATATCTGACTTTTTCAAAATTTATTTTTATAAACTGCCAGACAAATAACCTGAAACTATTGCATAGAATTATTTTAAAACTGTAAAATAAGCCTTTAAGTTTTTTGAAAGAAAATGCTAGCCATAGTGAACAGCGACTTGTGACCAGAATAGCGATATCTAATTCCGAGGCATGGCTGTATGCCCTCGTCTTTCTGTGTTGTGTAATCCTGGTATAGGTAGAAACCTTGCCAAACTTCGATCCTCTTGCAGGACGTCTGAACAAACACACAAATAATCGACTGTTTCACAGTTAAGAGCGCATTTCAACAGGCGATTAGGCCAGTGAGTCTAATTATTGAAATAAGAAGAATGTATGTGGCGATAAGTAAAGCTTCACGTGTTCAAGAGTTTCTTGTAATCAGTGAGCGATTCCATTTCACTCTTGTTTAAGCCTTTCAGAGATGTTTTATTAACAACTGTGCCGTACTGCTTTGCACGTACGTATGGTAACTTAGGTTACTCTTTACTGCTTACATAAGTATGCACCTTCAGTTGCAAATGCCTATTTTCTTAGATATTAATAGCGACATTATTTGTTAGATAATCAATATTTGTTGGCGAAGTATCTCTCCAAATAACGAAAGCGTTAAACATTAAGTGCACCAATTTAATTACAATTTGAATCTTCAATCTTAATACTAACACAAGGCCAAGAACGTTTTGGGACAAACCTTGTCAAAAAATCTAAATTCAATAACTTGCAAAGTTACAAACAAACAGCTAAAATTGCATATTTATGCTTGAAAGTATAACAGTAACCGATAAGAAGTGTTGCAGTCTAGCATACCTCCAAGAGATCCTCTATATATACGTATGTTCCTATACATAATTTTGAGCTCTTCTCATACCGACCTCCCATTACCTTTTCTTAAAACAATTCTTTGAATTCTACTCATATATTTCCTTTTGTATGCTCCAAATCTTGCTTTCATTAAGTGATTGTTCATAGAGGTACTTCATAGAAGTTTGAGTGTCGTAGTTTAAAATGTATTAGATTTTCACGGAGGTAAAGATTTACTTTGTGATAATGTGGGTTGATACACTGCAGTCTGGTAAGTGGAACCGTCTCTGAAGATGAAGGCAATACATTCCTCCGAAAAGTTGGTGTCCACCTACCACGCCACAAAGTGTTACAATCCACAATACCACAACAAGATTAGGTAGTTTACAAGTGTTCCGAGAAGACGGTAAACTGCTCCTTTCGACAAGGAACATTTTCGCGCGCTCAAGTGCCATTATTAAGCATCTAGGCAGGCCGTGCCATGGCTCGGGCAGTTAGTCGCCGGCCTCTCACCGCGAAGACCCGGGTTCAATCCCGGGTCAGTCTATGTGAGATTTGTGGTGGACAAAGTGGCACTGGGACAGGTTTTTCCCCGAGTACTTCGGTTTTCCCCTGTCAATTTCATTCCACCGGTGCTCCATTACACGGAAAAACGAAAAAAACTGATCATCTTCATAACAGGGTTGCACAAAAAGCCTCAAGCCTGCGATGTGTTCGTAGCATCTGCTGCGGGGCCCTCCAAAAAAAAGTATCTAGGCAAGTTGCTAACATTTAAGTGCCAAGATTTCCTTTTCTATCTTTACAGGAATATGTGTGTATTTATATGTATGTCTACGTCCGTGTGTTTTCCTTGTATACGCAGAGGTTCGACAAATTTTACATCAAATGACACCTAATTAACTGAGAAAAATTGCGCTGAATGGTGTGAAAGGAAATAAAAGAACTACGTACTTGCCTTCACGTTATGCGTTTTGTACAAACTGTGTATACAATTAATTTCCCAGCAAAATATAATGTGTTCGAAGAGACCTGAGCGAAAAGAATGAAGGTGCAGTGTCATTAGGTGATATTATGCTCACAGCGTGTCACGTGTTCTTATCACGTTGGCATCGGTTTCTAGAGATCCGAGTTGCCAGCCTATAACTCTGGTTTAATGATTTATGTCGTGTTTCTTCGGCAGCGGGCGTTTACGAAGGATTTGCCTAACGGCACGTGAATACAGATTTAAATTACAAATTAGAAGTGCGAATATTGAGTGAAATCATATGTTACAAAACAATGCCGTTATATGCCTTGTGTTTGTCGAATATATCAAACTGCTGACTAAAGGGATCGTGTTATTAGCTGTACTAGAAAACACCAATTATCATAATTAAGTTACAATATTTCTACACTTGCAGACATGTGTACTTACGTATCACTGTATTAATACTGAAATATATCCTAGATAATGTATCTCTAAATGCATGGCTTTGATAGTAAAATATGCATACATTACACATTATGAGGATTCCCAAAAGGGAGGCGGCAAACTCTGTTGCAATTTCCCATTCCATGACACGTTTCGGCTCATTAATTACATCAACAGTAATTTCGTTTTCTGTGGCGCTGCAGCCCAAATCAGGCCCAGGCCGCCTCGTTTTGAGGTTTCTAGATCACACACAATTAGACACACACACCCCGGTAGGACTCCTCTGAAGGAGTGATCAGCCCGTCGCAGAGGCCGCTACCTACACAACACACAACAAACATAAGAGAAGAACATCCATGCTCTCAGCGAAATTCGAACCCGCGATCCCAGCAATCAAGCGACCGCAGACCCACGCCTTAGACTGCACGGCCACCGGGATCGGCATCATGCTGTAATACGTCAGTGAAAAACGCTAAGTATGAGCATACATTCATAGATTGAGGAAGTGGCTTTGTTCAAACACGAAACGGGACATGCAAAAGATAATTAAAAAGAGAAAAAGAAAGAAAAAATAAAATATAAAGGCGATTCGAGTAAGAGCTCCTTCAATTCGAGGCACGGAGAGACGCTAGGTAACGTCTGCATTCTGCAGATCGCTGCATCATCACCGGGAGCTGGAAGACATGAACGTTGGACCCAGATCTTCACAGGTGAGGTGCAACCATGTACGTCAAAAGTCAGGATTGAGAGTAATTTCTTTGCAAGCTCGCTGACTTATAGGTTGTATAACGACAATGATTCAACTACATATTACTTAAGCAATTAAAAAGTAGGAAAATTGAAGTGGTAAATGCAGCACGGTTGAAGAAAACGTATGAATCGAAAATTTTAGTTAAAAACTTGCAAGAGGAAAGATTGCTTTGAAGGTATAGACGGCAGGTAATGTGAAGTCGGATCTTACATAAATAAGACTTGGAGACTGAGGAGTGACTCTGCTGGGCGTGTTTACAGCGTGCATAATAAATAGTGATATGTAAAAAGCAATCCCATTACAGGCCTTGACAGACCCTTCAGGTCCCAGGAGGTTGAGGCTCTCAGATTTTTAGACAATCGGCACATGAAGGTGGTAAGGTTGTCAGCCCTACGCACGGGCCGCCTTTACCCCCCAGGAAAGATTCCTGGACTCACTCGATAGTCGAAAGCGCGACGTTTCGGTTTGTAGCGCAGTGCCTCAACCAACTGCGCCACCGCGTACCCCGATATGTACTAAACTATGATGATGATGATGATAATAATAATAATAATATAATAATAATAATAATAATAACAATAGCAACAAGTATACTGCGGATCAGATTTATATCGGGAAGTGCGCGGTTCTACATTTGGCCGGAATACCAATTACCCTCTGCGAATTTCTTCATCAGCATCTTCAAACGTCGCAATACTGCATCTGAAGAGTATAAAACCGTCCCGATATGGAAACAAGAAGAGCGAAACAGATAATTATTTCCATGTAAGCCTGTGCAGGAATTACAAACAAGTTCCAGTGATATCCCGAGGCACAGTGGTGACCCAGACTTATAAGGCGAAAAGTTCTTAACCGGTATGTTGAACATAGCGGCACCAACTTGACTTTGAACATGAAGCGGTCACTCCGACCACACAGACACGTTGAAGCGGCTGCGGCAATAACAAGAACGTTTCGTTAAATTTTACAGGCCAGTCCTGGCTGAAGTTTACAAGGTGTGGCTATTCTTTGTGATCTCAAAACGCCTTTGAGTAACGAAGATTCAATGTAGCCCATAAAACTATTGCAGTAGATATATATAGCTTCCAACAAGGAGCTTAAATTTTATAATCTTATCCAATATTAAAATGTGTAGGAGTGCCTCGCGTCTAAAATTTATTCCATCAGCATTAGACTTACTTTAGAATTTCAAACCGAGGTACAGAGCTCCAATAAAGATTTAAGCGAGAAATTTTTCCGTCTGCATTTTTTGTCTCTGAAACGAGGCTGTCCCTTGTAGTGTGCCGAGCCTTTCTCAAATTTGCAGAATTAAAAGAAAATTAAAACCAGCCATTTTACTTTTAATCAAGTAATATTAATTGCGCCAAACCGTATAGATATGAAACAGTTTATTTTTATCTGCCTTCTGCGATAATAATAAAGTTGATATACATTGTGCCTTATTTGGCTGCATATATCCATTTTTATTTTATTTCTGTGCTATGTCGTTTTGTGCCTTTTTATTTTAACACTTTAATTCTTGGACCTTTGGTGACGACATGCACGAAATATATCATATGTAACAATGTCAAATTGTGGGGCAAGGGCAGACTGTCCTGCACACCCAGCCATAAAGGAGGCCTTGTTTGAAATTAGACAACAGATTTACATTAGGGTAATTAAGTGTCCTGAGTCGCCCTAAGCTTTTTAAGATGAATTTACCTTACAAATTATTTAGAATTGATAAATAAATTTTATACAATTAATGTGTGCCTTTCTTCTTAAACGTAGCATCCAATATCCTGTTGCGTATTGTATTGCGGGATGCATTTCCAGACGCTGCGGCTAGTGACAGCTGTATTGCTCTTATTTCCACTGACAACTGCGCATCTGATTGTCGCTTACCATGTCGCAAGACCCCCTGCACTGCTGCCAGTTCACAGGTAACGATGCCACATATAGTCGGTTGCATAATGAGCCACGCATGTATAGTTTGCCTGTTTAATTGTAGCTACTAATAAGCTTCAGTGGAAGGCCTGGTTACAGCGCATTACCCGACCAAGTTCATTACACTTCGACATGATACCGCCATCGTGGTTGCCCACAGTGTAACAAGTGTTTGAATGCAATGATCTGACAGGCTTGACAGTACAAAAGACAGCCAAAATATATTCTTGGGTGGGAAATGTGTCGTTCGGCAAACTTGGCTTTCTTTACAGTACTTCAATATGCAGAATATTGGAATTTGGTACCAAATGTACCAGTGTTAGATATAGTAATTACTTAGTTTAAAACATAGGTTGCAATATGGCAAATAGTTCCGTTAAGTTAGAATGTTATATGTGCAAACATGAAAACACATACAGCTCTACCAGTTATATTATTATATGGGCATAAATAGTAAACGGACTGTCTAAAGGAAGATAACAGATTGAGGGCGATTCAGAACTAAATTTTGAGTAGAATATTTCCGGAACGAAAGAAGAAGTAACAGAGCGGTATAAAAATGCGCCTACGTAAATATAACAATAATATATAATTTGTAATTTTAATCTAATAAAGACAGGTTGATTAAATCAGCAGAGACGATAGACGGCAGGTGTTGTACAAACAGAAGTTGCAAGAAATGCACACAAGAGTTAATGGGAAAACCTCAAGTGAATATATCACTTGTGATAACTAGAGGTAGACGGAAGATAATATTGAAGTGGATCTTAAAGAAATTGTGAGCGAAAAAGTGGAATAAAATAAACTGTTTCAGGATGAGGCCCAATGGTGAATAGTGCGAATATTGTAATGAAATTTCGGGTTCAATAAAAAGATCCTTGATCAGCAAAGTAACTGTCAAGTTTTCAGGAAACAGCATGCAAAACGATGTTAGTTATCTTAAAGTACTGATGAAATCGTAAATGAGATGAACATACCGATAAGATTTCAATGTAGCTACATATTCGAATTGAATTTTAACATGTATTTTATTATTCCTCACAGCTTCCAAGTGTTCGCCGCTCACACTAAGCTAGTCCCACACCCACTGCCAAGTGGAGGGGACAATACGGACGCCAGGATATCATAGTACAGCAGTTATTATTGGTCCAGTCGGCGGCGGGGCCATTGTTGCGGCACCAATCATCGTTTACAATCCACCAAAATTTGTTGAACACCAGTTAGTTCAATACAGTGCCACTAATGACGTTCCTATAGCTACTCCATTGAAACTATTGTTTACACGTTTCCCGCCGTTTATAGAAGCAATTGTTCAAAGAATTCAGAATTATTATTCTACTTATAATCACGTAAGTAATGAAAATTATCCATATTCACCACCGCAAAATAAGCCAGTGCCTCCAGATGTAACAAAGACGACGACGCTAGCGCCGGTATCTGCAACAAATGAGATGCCAACTACAAAAATTGAGCCGCCCTTTACAACAACTGAGACGCCCACTACAATAACTAAGGAGCCCACTACAATTACTGACCCTCCCCTTTCAAATAATGCAGAGCCAGAGACCGAAAAATGGATTTATGTTGGACCAAATGGTGATGACACTTCAACAATGCCATCATCTGTTGAACAAGAAGAAAGTTCTACGTACGAAATGCCAGTAACCAACCCTTTCAGTTAAAGTCAATAAAAATATATTTCAGGGTTTACAAAGTGCAGTCTCGATTCTCCGAGTCCCGATTTTTCGAGGTTCCTTTTCATCGTAGCCCATGCTCTGTAGTCAAGGCCGTTCCTATGGTGGATAGAGAATTGAACTGAAGTGTGTACCTCTGAATGCACACGTGTTTTTCAGGCATTGCTGTACATTGGTTACCCGTGTCTTTGTGTATTCTTATGTAATGTTACGTGATTTAAATATGTATTTAACTTACAATAACAATGAATGCTAAAAGCAAGAAGATTCTGTGCAGTCCAAGTTTTCGGTAATTCGAACTGTCGAGATTCTACTGTTTTTCCGTACATTTACTATCCACGAACATAACTGAATATCTTGTGCATGGGAAATTTATATATAATTGTGTATTTTTAATGTTATTAATACATACATGTTCTGTAATTCATAATGGTTAAAGTTGTGAATATTACCTAAAATTTAATTCTCTTCTAAGAGTGACGTTATGAGATCGGCATGTATTTGAATTGTATTCTTCGTCTCTATTTTTAGGGTACATTAATTAAAAAGAAAGAGATTGTGATACAAGCGGCACGCATGAGAAAGTGATAAATGAACACAGTTTTAGAAGACACAGCTGCGACTTTCATCAACAGCTGACAGACTCAACCTAACTAACATGTCTTAACATTTATTGCCACGCGCGCCAATAAAGGTATGCTGTATTGTAGGTTTGGCGATTTTCTTCGAGTCCTTTCAAATTTATTCGAACTAGAATAATGGATTTCCCCGCAACAGATACTTGAGCCATAAACGTGATCATATGATGCTAATAATCAGTGATGTGAGAAAAATAGTCACACAAGGCGCACTAGGAGTCAGCAAAGGCAAATCCAGCACAAGGGGAAATTACCGGTCGTAGCCTATTGCAACAGCTAATGTTGAGACCGACTTTTGATGACGCTCGTCAGAAATGAGGCAACTTCCATTAAGTAGCGGAGGTCATTCACCGCGAAGAGTAAACCATACTTCAGGGGTGTTGAAAATTCAATTCTTGTCGGCAAGTATGATATTCAGCATAATATCCTCACTTCATAAGAGATAATTTAGTCTATGTCAGGACTCTTCAAATCACGGCCCGCGGGTCTGACCCGTCCCACCACACACTGTATTCCGACCTGCTAAGACGTTTAAATAGTAGATAATAAACAAATTATATCAGGGGTTTCCAATATTAATTTTATGGCAGAGATGTCAAAAGGTCCGCAGTCGCTTTGGGCAAAGCATAGAAAATCCTCTTTTCTGTGTTATGGCATATCGCCAATGAAATACTAGTAAAATAAAACTATCTGAATTAGTAAAGTTACTATAGTTTTACAAGTTATATCTGCATAACTTACGTGATAGATTTATATATAAACCCTGTAAGACAGTTACCATGCCAAGAGTATATGTAGCCCACCCAACAAGAGTAACCTTTTTGTTTAGGTCTCTTAGGTGGGTAAGTGAAGTGTAAGATAAGTCTGAAGTAATGAGCAGAAGCAGAAACATTAATCACTAGGTTAAATAAAAAAATAAAAAGAAACTCCGTTTGAATTAAAATATCTTCCACCAAATATCACATTTTGTCCAGCCCTCCAAAAACATTCTTTTAGAGAAAAAAAAAATTGAAGACCAAGATGAAAACTTGCATGGTAACATCCAAGGCTGAATTTTGCAGTGAGATTAATACAGCGACAAAAATGGTCACCGTGACGCACTTGGAAATTACATCGCAGTTACAAACAGCAGACCACAATGAGATATTTATGTTTGCTGTTGACAAGGGGTCTGGTTCTTGTATGCAATTACTGCATATTTGAAAATTTCGGAGGATTGGTGTAGTTCATTAGAGATATTTTATTCGTCATTCTAATAATATGCAAGCATGTATTTAGAATCTCGATTAGGGCACGTGACTTGAAATAGATCGAAATGGTCTTATTTCATCTACCTTGTGTATTCATATTCCTGTTTCTACAACACTACTCTTCACATAAATATTAACTACTGTAGCAAAACAGTTGGTTGAGGCACTGCGCTACAAGCTGGAAAGTCGCGGGTTCGATTTCGATAGTGTCATTGACATAATCCTTTCGGTCGCGCTATGGCCCTGGGGTCGACTCGGCCTCTAACAGAAATGAGTACCAGGAATATTTCTTGGGGCATAAAGGCGGCCGGTGCGTAGGGCTGACAACCTTACGACCTTCATGTGCCGATTGTCTAGAAATCTGGGAGCCTCAACCTCCTGGAATCCTAAGGGCCTGTCCAGGCCTGTAATGGGATAGCTTTGTCTTTTACTGTAGCAAAATATTACATAAGCTACATCACGGAAGTCACAGGGGATTCTGCTGCAACGGTTATCATTTATACTCTATCAAAACAAAAACAAAAATTCCCCAGTGACTAAACATGACGCCACGAAGATTTATACGGATATTAGGATTCAAGAATCCGTCAACCTTAACCGTCACCAGAAAGTCTTAACATTACTTGTTACAATAGTATTTCTTCTCTTCTTTTATCATTTTTTTGCGAATCACATAAATGAGCAAATTCGAAATAATACTAATTTTCGCCACAACACTTTATGTTATATTTTTTGGAGCCCAAGTTTTTTCTGTCAACACATTTGTATGCTAAAGTATAATTTACATTTTTGAAACGTCGAGAATGTCATTCTTTCACTAATCTGTCTAAACACTAAAAAAGACAGAGTATAAGGTCCAGGTTTCCTAAGTAGGCCTATATTCTGTACAGCATGTTAAAATTCATATTGTTGTTTTTTAAATGTTCATTGGTAGATTAATGTCACGTGATATCTAAAGAGGACTACAGGAACTTCACACAACGTTCATCACACAGATCATTATATAATGACCACACATAAATTTCGTACTGCCTGCAGTAGAATATAAATTAATTTTGGTGTTACTTAACCATGCTATTCATTATGGCCCATCGAATCATAACGGGAAGTTAAGTCTCTCCCTTCTAACATTTCATCTCAAACGCTACTCAGATTTTGCATTAGAGAACCACGTCACAATTTGACTGACGAATCATACTTGCTCCATGACAGTACAATATAACCATACTTTATGTGACATTTCAACTTAACTTTATATTCTTTCTCAAAAAGGGATGAACGTACCACATGTTACCTTATAAAATATAAATCTCACGAGGATCTGTAACATTAACTAGCCCCTTCTGTCGATATGATTAGACCCATGTATATCGAAATCAAATTTATGACTGTGGTAAGCCTGCTGGTGGTGTGATAATCTTCGTTACCATAAAAGACCACCAAGGCCAGTCAGGTGTGCACACTCACAAAGGACCAATTTGAGAACCATGTATAGGGCCCACTGCCGTGAAGTTCACGTTGCTGCTGTTACGTCACACGCACACACACACACACACACACACACACACACAGGTGACGATAAGCCTACACGTCATCACTGAGGTCTTTCAACTCTCTTTTCTGAAGGAGTGTACCTCAATACGTGATTCCATTCCCACCTGTACTTCAAGCTTAAGAGAGACATAGTTAAGAGGTCTCATTATTTGTCCATTAACGAAGGTACTAAAGTTAAACCAAAGGATAGTCACTAATATAAGCGTCTAATCTTAGTCATTGCGATAACAGAGAGCTACAGAGCAGGAGCAGAGATCTTCCTAAAATGCAGTTCAAGTCATACAAATATCTGAAGCATAAAAATCATCTAAATTATATTTAAAAATTGAGTTCATATATCTTAAGCAACCTACTGCATCTCCGTCAAAACATCAAGGGTAAAACTGAAAGGTGCTTATTATTTTTAAAATAAGCAGTACGTATATATTATTTACATACGTGCTTTAAAAGATTGGCAGTATGTAAACCGATTTCGGCCCATAAACCGGAAAGAGCCATTGTATGAGACAACAGAAAGTTAAAAAAGGAATAGCACTCAAATTAAGAAACAGTTTTACACGTACTACTGTAATTGAAAAAGGTAAATTTGGGTATGAGGTTATTAAAATAAGAAGAAAAATTTATTGCAATATTTGGCAAATTTCTTAGCAGCCTCTCTACTTTACATACCTGCATGAGTACCCAGAAAATTTCACCTTTTGTTCTTCACTGTTATCTCTGCAGTATAAAAGCGGGAGTAGAAAGTACTAGCGTGGAGCCTGATACTGAAGGAAAGGATTGCAAATGTTCAGAATTTTGCGTATAATGTTAGAAAATTTTAAAAATATATTTATTGGAGCTGTTTCAACTGAAGAAATTAAGTGATTTTGGTAATATCTAAAACTAGACTTGATGTAAACAGGAAAATGCCTTTATGAAAAAGTCCCTTAAATATGAAGGGAAAATAAATGTAAAATTATTTCTAAAATGTAGAAACAAGTTTTAATATTTTCATAAGAATGTGTATTTCATTCTTGTCAAAAATGGAAAAGTTGAGCCCGGCCATCTATTGAAAAGTCAAGGATAAAGAAAGACATTCTATACATGTAAGCTACATATGGATTAGTTGCTGATGTGTAATTCCGATGCACGAATATGTTTCCAGTAAAACTGATATCCACAGGAGACAGTAGTACTTCATCTGTCCGTGAATCAGGATGCTCACCTCTTCATTCCATCTCATATACGGTTATAAAACGTCAAAACCCAATCATTCAATCGCCAACAAATGTCTGGTTAAGCATCTAGAATATGATTAGGTACTGACTGGCAGTGGAGGAGCCTGATTTGCATCTAGCTAGTCAAAGGTCATTAGGGAGTGTGGTCTTTGTTCCTGCCTTCCAGTTTGCTCCTTCTTGCTACACTATATATTGGCTGGAAAAGAATACCGACCCGCAAACTGCAAATGTTTCTACGGCGAAGATGATGTATTGCATGTATCTCTTGAGACTGGAACATTCGTTTGGAAGCAGCAGTTGCAGCTGGTCTTTCCAGTAGCCAAGAACTGTTGCTACAATGTCGAAGACAAAGGTAGGAGAAAAATAATTTCTTACAGACACCAAAGATTGTTATACAGCATTACACTAGACACTGAAACAAACCTGATATCAGCGTGTTATAACCTAAATCAAAATTTCCTTTTGTTCTTATGTGAGAGGACTGATAGGCCTACGTTCGGACCTTCTAATCAGAAACTACGCGTTTAGTATTTTGGCAAATATGTAATATGTAACAAATATAAGGAAGAAGAAAACCCATCAGTCACAACCTAAACGGCGACAAAATTGCTATCTGTCAAGCCGTAGGCCTACTACGTGTTTCGGCCTATACAATCATCATCAGGTTTTCATTCTTTATAAAAATATATACATGGTTTTCTTTAATACTTTTATCCGTTACCTATTTATTATAATTATAAAAAAGGGTTTAGCAAAGATAAGAATTACTGCTGTGCCTCAGTTATAACGTGCAATTTATTTTGTCCAAATGGCTCAAGAATACTTGAATATGTTTTAAACAAATAACGGCATTTTTTTGCTGGTGACGTCTAGCGAAATATCTAACATAACTAAACATATGCAAATTTAAGAAAGTGTTTGGAAGGAAGAACATTGGCATTATATTCGGGTAAACACAATACCCATTAGAAACGTGAAAGGACAGAAAATGAGGCCCACTTGCCTTTCGGTAGACGTTGCGAATTGCGAAACACTGAGGGTCAAATATGGCATAAACAGAAAAAACAGACACAAACACACGCAGTTGTGAAATGAGTGCTTTTGGTGGATTTGCAGATGCTGCTGCTGCTGCTGGTAGTGGTTACGACCACCGTGCTATTTCCCGGGACGTGTGCTGCCCCCTATGTGCTGCTACAGCCACAAGTAATTTCCGCTGGGTGGCCAACTAACAGCTTCCCAGCGTTCATGGCTCTGCACAGGTGACTGCCTATGCTTCTCTATTTTTGCATGCTTTTCATATTTCCTGACGCTACAAATTCAAAATAGCCTATGCAAATAATTTTAGTGCATGCAATAATGAAGCATTGTTGTTTTCTGCCAACCCAGCTACCTTTCATGCTACGTACCTACTTACCTACTTATATTACTTTCTTCAGTTCTATCTATTTATCTATCTATCTGTCTGTCTGTCTTTCTTTCTTTCTTTTCTTCCTTTAGATATTTTATTAATTTTATTTATTTGCCTTTTAATTTATTTTATGTACTTTTATATACATGTGTATACACTGCATATAGTCATTTTTTATTTCTGTCTTGGTTTTCTCTCGTTCATTTCACAAGTATCTAATTTCATCTGATGATAACAGCATACGATTGCAGTGCTCGCAGTGAGTTACACGTAGAACGCATTCACCACCACGAATGATTCGATGGCCAGGCTTTGGTCTGTATGGGTGTAAATGAATCAATATCAATTGTTCAGCCTACCTTTCTTAGCAAGCCTGAGAGCTTTATCGATTTTTGACATTGTTGTGACAGAATAATCTTAAATACATATATATTTTTATATATTATTAATAAAGGACATGTTTCTGTTGTGCCAGAAGGTTTAGCGCTAACACCTGAGCCAGTTATATTCACTCCCATTCTCGTAACCACTTTTCTAAGGCTCGTTTTATTTTACTGTCCTAGCTTCTTTTGCGTCTTACCTCTATTCCCAGCACACTGTGGCTTTTTCATTTTACTAATAAACTAACAAAAACAGACAAACAAACTGGTATCTAACTAAATGCATACGGCTGAGTCCTACTTGAGCTACTGACAGGCAGCAAACAAATTACTCGCATTTTATCGAATCCGAAGTTTCATTGCCGTGTTGACAAGAACCCACCGCTTATCCCCAAACTGAGCCAGATAAATCCAGTCATGTCCTCTCGCAATATTTCTTTCCTTAAGAGCAAGTTTAATATTGACCTACCATCTGCGCCTAGGTCTTTCAAGTGGTCAAAGTATTGAAGAACGTAAAATAAAAATAAGGTAATCTATGAGGTAAAGTGCCTGTAAGATAAATAGGTACATTAAAATGTATAAAACTTACGAGTGATAATATTCGCATAACTAAAGTTTCAAGATTTCTTGCATTCTATGCAAACAATAAACATGTATACGTAAAACCTCAATCCCCACATGTACATACAGGTCAATAACATTTACATCATTGTAAAAATACACAGCCTAAAGATGGACGAATAACTGTCGAAACGCGTAGCTGATTGCTGATCAACCGCGATATAGTAGACTAAAAACTACAGTTGTGTTAGATGGCCTTTCTGTTGATTAATTTGCAGTTAATGAAGTTTGCACATCCTAATGCTCGCAAAGTCGAAGTGTTGTGTACCAATCTTCATCAAAATTTGAAGATTCACGTCTTCACACATGCAACGCTCTGTTGTATCATCAAACAGTCCAAAAACTCTTCTTCCTGAAGTCTCAGCAGCACCTCCGTGAGAACGTCAAACCTCGCATTCATCAAAATATGTAAAATAACACAGAGAGCTATTTAGATCTTTTTACTCTTCACCCAGTATTATTCCGCGGGTCAAATCAAGAAGAATGATATGGGCGATGCATGTGACGCTTATGGGGGAGAAGAGAGGTGCATACAGAATGTTGGTGGGGAAACCTGGGGGACAGCGACCACTTGGAAGACCTAGACGTAGATATTATGACATTGAAATGGATATTGAAGATGTTGGATGGAAGGGAGTGGACTGGAGTGGTCTGGCTCAGAACCGGGCAAAGCGGTGGGCCGTTGTGAACAAGGCAATTAACCTCCGGGTGTCACAACATGCGGAGAATTTTTTGACTGACTTACAAACCGTTAGCGCCCCAAGAAATACTCTGTTCCTTGCAGCTAGTTGCTTAGGTAGTTAGATAGATAGATAGATAGATAGATAGACAAATAGTTAGTTGGGTAGTTGGTTGACCCTGTAAGGCCCATGTAGCACAATGTTCAACATTAACAACTTTCACATTTTCCCATAGATTTTATTTGTGCGTTTTGTATGGATTTCAGAACAAACAGTGATCGCTTCTCTATATAACGACAACATATTTTTTATGACCAAGAGGGGCAGTGCTTCCTGCGCAGTTCGAATGGGGTATTTTAATAAAATTCAGTTTAATTTTCATCTTTAAAAGGTTAGTTAGTTTGTCCTCAAGTAAACTGGTCGTCGGAATAAAAAAACTAAATGAAGTCAGAAGGGCTGCATTATCATTTGGTGTCGGCTCTGTTACTTGCAAAGAGACGGGCATGAAATTTTTCGTACATTTTTTTGGGTTATTTTGTATTTTCGAAACACGCCTAAATCCGGTTTCAGGACAGCCGGTGCCTAAATATAAACCCATCATCTTTTCCTACCAAATTCATACGCTCGATTTATTATTCAAATAATTCTCTTCTTTCAGAGACACGATCTTAACTCTAATGCCATATGCCAATGGAGTCTATGTACTCAACACGGAATCGTCTGCCGGAGTAAAGAAGTCTGATCTGCCATCTAGCGACAAATATGTCTACCCATACATACTAAACACGACTTCGCTCCGCGGGGAAGACGTGTCTGACCTGCCATCTGGCAGCAAATTGAGAAAGTCCAACATTACAGGAACAACAGCAGATAAGTACGCATTCCCACCAACCTTGGGGGACGTGATGGGATTAATTCCGTTTCTTCCGATTGAAATTAATGTTCCTAATGTGATTTCGTCGGTGATGACATTCTTTAACTGGATGACAAACAGGAGACCCCAGGAGCAAAGCACGCCCAGAATGTATTTCCTACTCAGAAATCATCATGGGTACAGACTATATCCGCTCAGCGTGTGGCCAGCACTCACAGTACTTCCTGAAGATAACCACCCGTCTTATGGTGGTTTAACGGGGCGATTAGTGCAACCAGCGTACAATGCACCAGCTGCTTAACTTTATTCTTGCGATCCAGATATATCAAGTAGAAACATAAGCAATTTGTGCTCTGAATAATGTTGGTGTTTAACCATGGACGGATGAGCACTAAACCCCTATAATTTTTAATCATCTTTTACAACTTTAACATCAGTTTCTTAACTCTACAATTGCACATCTATGACATAATATGCTAATGTTTAGTTTTTCTTTGTCGAGTACCTCCCCGGAGATGGCCGAACAAGGCTAAAACATGTAGGAGGCTTACTATATGATTGTATTCTTTTGTATCTAATTTTTGCGCAGTTGTTGGAATAAACATTGTAAAAAACGTAATGCTTATCATAGTAGAGATACAATTGATTTCATACGATAAAAAAATAATACAGAGGAAATAAAAATCTTTCTATATTAAATGCATGAACATAAAAATATAAATAAGAAGAAAGAGCTGAGAGAGGAAAATATTTGTGATACAAATAATATAATGGTTTCTATGTTATTTACAGGCAAATATTAGATGGGTGTCTCGCCACATAATAAAAAAAAAGAAGTATAGATCCAGATATAAAAATATTTTACTTGGGAATCAGACAGAGGTGCACGATGTCCTGAAAGATCCGGCAAATGTAAATCTACAATTTCAAAGACCTTCTTTGTTGTAGTATAACTGAAAAGCATGTCTCCTCGAGCGTGAAGATTACTGTTATTTAGGAGAAAAATCAGTTGTAGTCAGGCTAATGTTTGTTGATGTTGCAGAGGGAACCCTTAGACACCATCACTGAGTAGACGATGGAGGCAGCACGTTCGTCTGAAATGTCAATATGCCGTTACCAGACTACGCGCCTTGCCTCTGTCAGTAGATGATGGAGGCAGCACGTTCGTCTGAAATGTCAATATGCCGTTACCAGACTACGCGCTTGCCTCTGTCAGTAGACGATGGAGGCAGCACGTTCGTCTGAAATGTCAATATGTCTTTACCAGACTACGCGCCTTGCCTCTGTCAGCAGACGATGGAGGCAGCACATTCGTCTGAAATGTCAATATGCCGTTACCAGACTACGCGCCTTGCCTCTGTCAGTATCATTCCAACAATGCTCCATACTTATTCGTCTATCACCGACGCTATATCATCTTAGCAATTGACACCATCATTAAATAAAACAATCATACAGGAACTAAAAAGCTTAAAAAACTAATTTGTCCATGCTGCGTTTTTCCATCCCCTCTTACTGTCGTTGTTTTCTACACCATATAACATTACATAAATATCAATATATCACTTTCTTATATAAACACACAGGCTTATAATATCTTCTATATCGTTAAATTTAAATTTTGTGTATAGAATTGTTCCGACAGTGTTGAAAGGCGCCAATTAAGTTAGAAAGTTGCTCAAGCCGCGAACCTCTTGCCATCTTACAGTACTAAGTGCAACTTCGTTGTAAACAAACGACTGCAGATATTTTTCCGCATTACGTGTTTTTTCATGACGTTTGTTCATTTACTCTCACTAGCAAAATACGACTATTAGTTTAAGATTGAAAAAGAGTAAAAACGTTACATATTACCGCAACTTCATATGCCCTTAACGATAAAACACATTATGAAAATGATTACAAAAAGTCGTTTAATATCTACATTTTTATTTTAGTATTTTTTAAGCAATATACATTTTATAACTTCGGAGACACATATTTATTTCTTTCTGTAAATGACAATTTTCGTGACTATGGAGGGATATTTATAGTCGCAAAAATATGAACAGAGTTATATCAACTCAATACCAGTCCTCAGTAACAGAGAATCCTTTCAAATAACGGGACGATATCCAAAACAACACACAGTCCTTAAAATTGTAACAAATCCACCAGCCTCAGTTAAATTCTTCACTCCCGAGTATCAGTACATACCATGCCAAGTAATGATACTCGTATCACAAGCTCAACATGTATAAGAACGCAGTATGAAATACGCTACATTTCAAAATGTGACAGCAATCCTGCCAGTCAAGTGAGTCTCCCTCAAGCCCCACAACTCAATACTGTTATTTCCTCGCTCCTGACGTTTCAACATACAGAGGCATTACTTGATAGTTCTTTATAGATTCCTTTAAATGTGGTGGAACCTGTGCGTCGTGGACGGCAGCTACAGGAATTGCACCGAACAAAGCAGCTTTCTGCGACACCGATAAACCATCTTTGGCACTCGCCGCCCCTGTCTTTTTCTCATTGTTGTTCTTGTCTGCTTCCATGGTTCTAACTTGCACATACAAAGGAACGGGATACCTGAAGCTATAAAAGAATCCGCCAGGTACTTGAGGTTGTTCCACTCCGTCTGAAACTCCTGCACGTGATACTCCAGGTTTCACTTGCAGGGTTTTGGCAGCTCTAAGATTATTTTCGTATGTATCTGAGGACATATCTGGATTATCCACAATAACAGCCTCTCTGTTAGCATCGTGGACATGTGTGGGATCAAAGAGGTTCTGAGGAAACATCTGAAGATTAGGATATCGTGTCAGGTCCCTTAAATCGTCGTCGGCAACAGTAGTGACATCGTCACTTTCGACTTCCACTCCTTTGTGTTCGTCTTCCTGCTGTGAATCTGTTTGCTGAGGTTTCAAATTGCTGATGGGAGTTGTTTCGCTTGTGGAAGCAACAGCAGCTGCAAGTGCTTGCTGAAAAAGCTGGAGATGCTGTTCCTTTGCCGCCATTACCTCGGGAGTGTCTTGCACCGGTTTGGGCACCTCTGCATATATGCCAGGAAGATTATTTCCGGCTGCGTGGAATCCTGTACCATCGTCCCAATACTGTACCTGAAAACACAGGAATAAAACTGTAGAACGGACCAAAAATTTGTCTGCTGTTCTATAGTCTGTGTAAAGTTAAAAGTGTGAGATTGGTATTCTCTAACAAGTAAAGTAGGTTTCAATCCCGCAAACCCCTACCCCGCGCTTGGATGCGAAGAATGTAAGTGTACATACAAAGGTCAGGTAGCGGAAAAATTGTAAACTGGATACCTGAATTTTATATTGTATGTACCGTGCATTTTGTCATAAGTGTAAGTTAAACCAGCTAATGCACAAGAATTATTAACAAAGTAAGGTATATTTGTAACCCCTACACACGTTTCTGCAATCAAGTTGCCATCCTCAGGGGGCGCATCAAAGAATCACAAGTATCTATGGCATCCAGATACACATACATTTGGCATTATAATGGAAGTACACATGCCGCTCACAATATTAAAATGAATAGATGCCTATGGTCATAAAACTAAACGTTAAGAGTAAATAATACAATGTGTCTAAGTCAGTGATGTAAGCTAATACTTCATATTACACAATAAAGATTATTATATATAAATATTGTTACATGATTCGACTTAGACGATTAGAACATAAAAGCTTTTTAAAAAAAGTTTTACTGGCTGTTGGCCATGTATACAATCATATAGTCGATCTCATCCTGTGGCTTGCGATGTTGTGTGTCCGGTGAAGTGTCGTGTAATCTTTATTGTGTAATATGAAGTATCAGCTTACATCACTGACTTAGACACATTGTATTATTTACTCTTAACGTTTAGTTTTATGACTATAGGCATCTAATAATTTTAATATTGTGAGCGGCATGTGTGCTTCCATTATAATGCCAAATGTATGTGGATATGGATGCCATAGATATTTGTGATTCTTTGTTGCGCCCCCTGAGGATGGCAACTTGATTGCAGAAGCGTATGTAGGGGTTTCAAATATACTTTTTTAATAATTCTTGTGCATTGGTTGGTTTAACTTATACTGGATACCTGAAGTCGGAGGAGGCATCAACTTTGGTTTGCACATCCCGTTGTGAAGCATACAATTAAAAAATAAATGAATATGCCGTCGAACACAAATATATTATACGGTGTTTATTATTCTATACTACACGTTTCGACCTTTTGGCCGTCATTGGGTATATCAGATCACAAAAATGCTCTGAGGCATGTTAATTAAAACAGTAATTTCAATGATAGGATAAGATCTTATTCTATGATTTTATTTTTAACTGGATGAGACATGAGTTAACATTTTAAGAAGAATCTTAGTGAAACGCCGTGAAGACGGGGTTGACGGAATTGGTGCATACATACGCGGTCTGCGCTTACTTTGACAGCGTTTCCCCAAGCATCCAGGTAGCTGTAGGAACCTCTCACGGTCCCGTCCTCACTTCGAGATTCGATGCGAGCCTGGTCAGGCGTCGTGTAACCGAAGAGGGCTCGGCCTCTGTGGTCCTGCGAGTGGAACTGCGAAGTCTCTCCTTCAATCACCTCCTCGTCACCTGAGGTCTGTTTTATGTGAGCTTTTAATGACTTCTCACCTCCTGTTGTGTGCTCAACACCCACGTAGCTGCTAGCGGCAGGATGTGGCGGTAGGATCCCCACGTTGTTAGGAGTTAGGTAGAACAACTGAAGGGGATACGGAAGTTGGTCGGCCAAACTGGCGGGTATGCAGCATACTAAAATGACCTTTGAAACAAAAAATAAAGAGCTTGATTTAAGGCTTCCACCGCGATGTTGATGAGATCTAAGTTCTTCTGGGATATTACGGGGCGTCGTGTGGTAATTGTTTACCGACGTTTCGTGAAGATGGGACCGACACGTTGTCCCGAAACGTCCGTAAACAATTACCACACGACGCCCCGTAATATCCCAGAAGATCGCAGATCTCAGAAATAAAGAGGACAAATTTTTTAATTTTGAAATAAAAGGAAATAAATAGGGAAATAAATAAATAATCCGTCCAATTCTTCCGCAACGTGGAATTAGCGAAGAGTAATGTGTGCCCTCTTTAAGGACTATCAGACTCATTCCGTTCACAGAGTGCTTAATATTAACTGACTGCCATGTGCGACAGTCAAAGCAGAGACGTCGGCATTGTTTGTTTTGTAACGATGTTGAACATGCAGTGACGCAACATGTAACATATATCCACGTATAAAATCAGTTCAGACAGGCACAGTTTGATACGTAGTGGCGGATGGCACATTACTAATGTGATTAGAATATCCCTTATAATAATATGCAATCGTGACGCGTAAATGGAGCAAGCTGGGAACTCGTTCTTGGATTGGCAATGGCAGTGACCTCACGAGACTGAAAGTCAAGCTGAAGGTCAAGACGAAGGTCAAGCCCAACCTGCAGTCACCGCCCGGCATGACTGGATATATACATATTCAAAGGAAATAAGTGCTAAGAAGCTGCATACCAGACCCAAAGCACCCCACAAAAGCCATCTCTGAATATCATGTCTAAATGCATATTAGGATGCATAAACCTATCCTAGCTCCAGTGACTTCTATTTTAAACTTTAATGGTAGTGTAGCCAAGACAGGGATAGCTTGAAATAGAAAGACCAAATACGAGAATATATTGGATGGCTAAAATAAAAAGGACATAAGTCTAATTGAATACTGTAAGGTAAAGGTAAATTTTTCCTGTCCACACTATGAAGGCATATAGGAGTGGAAATATAGCTCCACTCATTCATAACTTATACACTATATGAAAGTGAGTGGTCAACATCACGCCCCAGTCGCTTTGCCACCAAGAAAGAGACCTTTGTACCAATTCAGTAGTAGACTGGGTGGGCCTCAGCACCCGTAGAGATTCTTTGGATAAATAATTTTCCTACCCATGCCGAGATAAGAAAGAGCCCGTAGCCCTGTCCCTGTACCAGCTCCCGAAGATTGCTGTACGAAGACGTGAAGGGTAATGGAAGCAAAGTTGTATGTTTTCTTCACTGCGGACTAGATGCAGGTGAGGCAGAATGTCCTGTCTGTATTTATTTGCTTCACATTTATCTATTTTATTGCACTATCGCCCTGAGTGTCCAGAACTCCTTATTCCTGAACCTTGCATACCGTTTAACATTAGGCGGCAGAGCAGATTGTAGGCTTCAAGAAGCCAAAGATGACCTTTGAAGATGCTTTGGGATATCTAGGTCCAGAAATATTCAATAAATGGCTGAACTGCTCGGCACTATGATGATCGCAAAGGATTTGCTGCTGGAATATTCAAAGATGTTTCACATACATATTAGTAGGTAGAAATCAATATTATAACCAAGTATGAAAGATGAACTGGAAAAAATGGAGAATGTTCATAATCTACTTGCAGGTATTAATACAAGATTTACCGAAGTAATTAGGCACGGCCAGGAAAAATCTCAGTCAGAAGTGTGACAATATACAGTGTACAAAAACAATAGCATTACACTCCTATTTAACGTTAGTTCAAATACGTAACAAGACAGTTATGCCACTGCTTCTCTGAACTGTTGTTTCGTATAAGAATAAGGCACGGCAGAGGAGAGAGATTAGAGTTATTGTGTGCAAGTACTAAGCCCAAGAAGCTGACAGCCTCTCATTGACGCGAAGCGTACGTAAAACAGTTTCTATAGGATAGGTAATTTAATTTCCCAGCAATTAAATGAACAAATAAAAATTACTTCATCATCCTCTTAAATATCCACACGTCATTACCCTAATACGACATAACTCCGCCTGTGATAATGCTTCAAAGAACAGACATTCGGCATCTCAATTGAGTACCGTCTGGCGGCAGCTCAAGAAAGACATGTTATATGTTCCCGATTCATAAAGCATTCCTTGGACTCTCCAGTTCTATTGCATTGGCAGATGATTCATCCACAGGCTGTTTAAAAACACTGTAAGAACTTCAGGGGTTTATTGCAGTAAAAAGTGTTTTGACGATTAACATGAAAGATGATTTAGAAGGAAGTGGAGGAAAATCACCTAAAGAAAGGAGGTAATAAAGGAAATGCAGAAGGAAGAAAGAAAACGCAACTTATTGTTTCGCAAAACCGGGGGTTTTTTAGGCGCGCTCCCAAAATTTCGAAAAGCGGCTATTAGCTTCATATTGTCTGTCTGTCCGTCCGGATGAAACAACTCGGCTGCCACTGATGGGTTTGTCATGAAATTTTAAATTTGAGTATTTTTTTTCCAAAATCTGTCGAGAACATTCAAGTTTGATTGAAATCTGACAATAATAACGGATACTTTACTTGACGACCTACAGTCTACAGAAAAGTAGGTATTCGTGGGATCACATCTGAAGTGAACACCTGCCACGAAGGGAAGAGTTTAGAATTTGTTTTCTGATGAAAGCAGGAAGCTTGCTTCTACCAGATAGTAAGGCGATTATGTGGAAGGTAAGACAGAATATGAGATCTGAGCTCTTCTAGGATATTACGCAGCGTCGAGTGGTAATCCTTTACCGACGTTTCGGGACAATGTATCGATCCCATCTTCAAGGGTCAAGAAGTCCAAGTCTTGGACTTCTTCGCCCTTCTTGCAACTCGACGCTGCGTAATATCCCAGAAGAGCGCAAATCTCATCAATATTGCGGGGGAAGCCTGAAATCAAAGACAGAATACGTCTGATTACTGCGCAACTTTTGTCAAGTGTAATGATAATATTCTCAGTATATTCTAGAAATGGCCATTACGATGACCAGAAATATCCTCAATTGTAATGAATAACTTCATAAAAGCGTGAGAGCCAATGCTTTCCGATATTTCCTACATCAATGCAAAGTAGGTCTGTAGTGTTGCCGCACGCTATACCTGTCTTCGGAGTTTTGTCAGGCTCGTACTCACTCCGCCCTCCTGCCTGTTAATGATATGCCTCGCAAGTCAGAATTAAAATGTACGTAACCTTCGTAACACCTGTGAGGCTGCGAGCATAATTGTCACAGCTCAACTAGTATTTATCAAGGTATTCAGAACATGGCGCTTTCGACCTTCTGGACCGAACCTCAGTTAAGATCTGCGCAGCGGAGGCTACTTTTAACTAAGGGGGTAAATCAAGTTTTGCCAGTATTTTCTACATTTATCTCTCGATTTGGATAAAACGTGGTATATGAGATCTCCATGTAATGTTGCTCGGTACTTGTGAGTTTTGCTAAAACCGGTCAAGCGAAAGCTATAATTTACCTAAGGGAGTGAAAGAAATTTTCCATATTTTCTACATTTCTCGTCCTATCTCGATAAATTTCGGCATATGAGACCTATATGCATTAGAGTTGAGTAATTGTGACTTCCCTTATAGTCGGTTCAGCTAAGGCTATATTTACCTAAGGGAGTAAAGGGGATTTTGCCCTATTTTCTACATTTTTCGCTCGATCTCTATAAAATTCGGCATGTGAAATCTATACGCATTATTGTTGAGAAATTGTGATTTCCATTAAAGTTGGTTCAAATCCCAGCTACCGCTCTTTCTAAGGCGTGGGTCTGCGACCGTTCGCTTGCTGGGATTGCGGGTCCGAATCTCGTCGGGACATGGATGTTTGTCTGTTGTGGGTGTTGTGCGTTGTCAGGTAGAGGTCTCTGCGACGGGCTGATCATTTGTCGAGAGGAGTCCTACCGAGTGTGGTGTGTCTGATTGTGATCGTGAAGCCTCGATAATGAGGAGGCCCTGGTCCACTAGAGGCTGTCGAGCCATGAGGGAGGAAGCTATACTTTACCTACGCGAGTAAAGGGGACTTTGCCCTATTTTCTACATTTTTTCGCCCGATTTCAGTAAGTTCCTACACAAGTTTTACTTCCAATACTGTTGGGTGATTGTAAGTTTTATTAAATACAGTGTCTTCTAGTTTATGACGCCATGTATCAACGTTCCTCAGGAAACTGCTACTTCCGTCCTCTGGGTATCCATGCTGCTACACTTCTATTCTGTAGATGGAAGCATCTGGCTCCTCCGAAATAGTGGACCAGGCTACACACAGTCGTAACCAAGAAGACTGCAATGCCCATGTACACCAAAGTAAACATTTCGGATTCTGACGAAGTTAGGAAGTGAGAAATCCTGCGTTCCATTCTGCAAGCCTCGGGTTCGGCACTTAAACCATTTGCTGGACTTTTTAATCCCAATATTTTGAATTGTCCATGTATTATGCTATTATTTATTAGAATACAACCAAATACACTGATTAGATTTTATATATCTTATCATTAAAGCATCTCCAACGTGTTTTGGCATCTACTAAACCATCTTCAGGGAGATATATATGGGAATATATATATATATATATATGTGTGTGTGTGTGTTAATACACAATTACATTTGAGAGTAGCACACCTGCATCTCTCAGTATACAAGTCGTAGCGGCTATAAATGTTTGAATGCTACGAGTATAACTGAATGCCTACGTCTACAAATGAAGGAATACTTGCAACAACAAGCTTATCATCATTACTATTTTAGATGTTTTAATTTTCAATTTCATTGTCTAATATTACATCCGTGGACACTGCCAACAATGAATAACACAGTGATGTAACAAATATTACATCAATGGCCGTTATGACTTTTATACTGGAAGATGCACGTGTGTTGCTCTCGAATGTATCTGTGTACTTATGCATATATTCCCTTATATATATTATCCCTGATGGTGGCTTAGTAGAAGCCGAAACATGATGGAGATAGATTAATGATAATCAGATATATACAAACAAAAGGGTGTATTTGGTTGGATTCCAACAAATAACATTCGCTGAATATTGTGACTGGTTTACGTGGTTCTTCACAACCGCTCCATGGAAAACCTAGCACCAGCTCGACCTTCTACAGCTATTGCCACAACGGCGTGGTCTGGACAGACTGTGGTTAGTATGCTGGTTAAACGGCATGGACATGATGTCATTGGACTGATCACGATCGGTTACATGATACGGTTGCTTTCAGCATTTAGAGTTGAGTGGTTAATATATTTACCACCAGATTTAATGTAATAGGCTGCACTTGACGCATTTAGCGTCAGGATTGAACACAGTAAACGCAACCTCAATTCCGTCTAGCCATCGAGCAGGTTAAACTAGCGGTAAACTTCTTGATGTATATTTGGTAGATACCCGGATTTCAGTTTATTCTGACCGAGACATTTCTTTGTTTTCCCCAGTTACTCTAGGTGAATAGCGAAAGATGACTTCCTTCCCAATTTACTTTTCGCAGTGAACCTACCATCCAACGCTACATGA
Source organism: Reticulitermes speratus (assembly GCA_021186555.1). Lineage (NCBI taxonomy): Eukaryota > Metazoa > Arthropoda > Insecta > Blattodea > Rhinotermitidae > Reticulitermes > Reticulitermes speratus. The sequence goes on along the minus strand of JAJKFL010000039.1, from coordinate 17,135,254 downwards.
TTTCTGCTGCTGAAACAGTGTCGTTAAATAAATCAAGAATCAGTTATTTATAATATGTACAGATAAGACAGTGTAATTAAACAATCCAATAATCAATCATAACGTCTGTAATTTAAACATCATCGCTACACAAACCAAGAGCCAACCAAAACCTCTTCATTTTAAACATCGTCTTTTAATATTCCACACCATCCTCTCCTTTCACATTCTCATAATAGACCCAAGTGATTCTCTTTCGCGTTTCCCTTTGTATGCTGCATAACTTATCCAGTCTAAAATGCGTAGTTTAACCTACTGGGATATTTATTAATTTATGGTATTTTAACGGCCCTGTAGTTAACCCCTACTATAAACCATCGAATGGCAGAATGATTGGTAAAGAGTTAATTGGAAGTGATTTGGAAAGAAGCAGTCGTGACCTATTTTGAGGCATTTGGCTGGAGTAGCGAAACGAAATCACAATATATTTGAACCAGGATAGTCGGTTTCTAAAGGCGATTTAAATTTCAGACCTCCCTAATAAAAAACAGAGGTGCTGCACACTCAAAACAATTCTAGGCCGTCACATATACTGTATGGTTTCGTGCACATATAAAAACTATTCACAGGTTTCAAGATAAATGCCTAAACATAACATAAAATTTAATTCATTTTCGTTGCATTTGTTGTCCAGTAAATAAATAATTTCGACTTCCACCGGGTAACACCGTACAGTCGTCAAATTTAGATATGTCACTCAATACAACAGACGTCTTTGAGACGTAAAATCACGCCAGTGGGTTAAGTAAACTAACAAAGAAACAAAGTATGATCGACAGACTTACCAAGAGGAAGCAATACATGTCGCACGTTTTGGTCGCAGTGAGAGTAAGCAATAACTGCCGATGCTCAACTTTGCTGGTACGAAGCCGAGACAAAAGGGTTGGAGGCCCTGACGAGAGAGACGCTACCATCACAACCAGCCAACCAACAGAACTGTCTGATATACCCCTACCAGCTTCAGGCGAAATTTTGCAGCGCTTTTCGTTTCTCTTTTATTTCGATCCTATCTTTCCTTTTTTTTTTTTTTTTTTTTTTTTTTTTTCTACAGGGCCGAGCCCGACCAAGTGGTCTGTAGCTAGCTACAAGCAGGTGGAAATATTAACCAACAGCAGACAACGTGGTTAGGCACTGCGTTAATCTTTATTGGAAGACGACAATGAATAATGGTTTTTATTCAGTGTGCTTTACAAGCTCTGTCAACTGCTAATTAATGTGTGAGATTCCATTGTGTGGAGTGTAGAACAAAGAAAATTAATTAGGAAGGCTGACATGGACTATGTTCCCGTATGTACTATCTGCTTTGATGTATATAGAAACAAATGAGACAATAAGAATATTACGCTCTCAGCTGTTTACCAGTTACTTAATCCAGGAGCGCCAATGGTATAAGAATAATGCCTGTATTTATTCTCCCTTAGAGAGGAAAAAGAAATTTCCAGTCCTGTCTGCTTTTCTACAACTTAGTCGACTTTCGCCATTCGTATGATGTCAATACAGTACACTTATAGTAGTTTTCTCCTATCCTCCCTTAGATAATGCCATGAAAAGAGACTTCCCGTCTTGTAGGTCTCTCTGAAAATTATAACACTTTCCGGGGCGCGTTACAAATGTAAAATATGTGTATTACGTACGGAAAATTGCGGTAACTTATTTTCATGCCTTGAATTATTTGGTTTTTGAAATATGCGGAGATTTCGTTTCGCAATATTAGATCGGCGTGTTAGTAGAATTTGGGATACGCAGTGGTACGGTTGGTTGAGGCACTGAGCTACAATCTGACAGGTCGCAGGCTGCATTCCCGATGGGGTCCTTGGAATATTTAATTGACTTAATCGACTCAGACTCTGACAGAAATGAGTACAAGGGATATCTCCTGAGTAAAGGCGACCGGTGCGTAAGACTGACAAACTTACCACCTTCAGGTGCCGATTGTCTGGAAATTCTGGAAGCCTCAACATCCTGAAGCCCTAAGGGCCTGTCCAGCTATTAGAACTTAATTTGAATGCCCAAATGTCAATGTTATTAATGAAGGTACTTTCTGTGAGAGAGCTTGTTTTGTTTATGTCAGATAAATGCAAATGTTAATACAACTGTCACGAATAGATGATAACTAAGAACAGAGATTATAGAAACAGAACTAGTTACCGAGCAGTTTGTTGCTGCGCTACGCTGTCTTGTGTTCTTAGTAAGAAGAAAAATAGCCGGAAAAAAGGACTAAAAGTTCGACGTAAAACGGTTATTCAACTTTACAAAAGCCAGGTAACGCCCAAAAGGGTAGACCTAAATTGTAAACAGAAACATAGTTGACAACAGAACTTGTTTTCCTTGTATAGTGACTGAGGAACAACATTAAAAGAGCATTAGGATACATCTGTGGCACTATTGGTAAATACGACTTCGTATTTCAGGACACATTCTGCATACATACATACATACATACATACATACATACATACATTCCATGGATCCATAAGTCTGTCGAAGTGACAACTGGATGTGAAATAAGTCATAATATACAAATATACAGCTATACAGACTATAGAACTTTACATTTGAACACTATAAACGTGTTACATACCTCACTATGAACCATCTTTATACATAAAAAATTCATCTACTGAGTAAAAGGAGTGTGTATTTAAGTATTTTCTTAATGCTACTTTAAATTTTGTCTTTTCTTTCTTAAGACTTATGAGGCTCAGAGGGAGTCTGATGAAAATTCTGATACCGGCATAGAATGTACTTTTTTGAAAACAAGATAGGTTGGCATTTGGCATATGCAGGTGGTGCTTATTCTTGGTGTCTATACTTCCATCATTGGAAAAATTATCAATCTCATTAATAAATTGGTAATGAAGCTCCTTAGATTCCTGGCAAACTTCTCCTGAATACAGTACTGAATTCGTGACAGTCTTTTGAGATAAAGGTCAAGGTTTACGGAAGATCGAAACATGAAGCAAGCGTGCCCGGACAGAAAATTAAAGTAAAGCAATCAACAGTATTTCAAGAGATTTAAGTCGCCGTTAGAGACGGCGTGTTTCCTTCTGTGTTTCTTTGTTTTTGCTCTTTTCTTCCTTCCTATCTTTACATTCTAGTTTGTTTTCTTCCACTTCCCTTATGATTTCTTTCTTTTTTCTCAGTACATCTTTAAATGATTAAAAAATCAAGTCTTCTGAGGTGTTACGCCGTAACGACTGGACATTTACAGTCGACACGGCGTAACATGCAGAAGACTTGGTAACCCCGCTATAAGAACCTCAAGTTTTCTTCCTTCCTTCCTTTCTGATTAAATCTGAAAGTTCAGTGAATAAAGTGCCTGCATATTAACGACTGGGTTTCAATCTTCGGCGGGGGCAGTTACGTTTCCTTTCACCAACAAATCGAGATTGCCTCTCTTTCTCACTCCGCCTCCGATCCAATAGCAGACTACCGGTTGTTATTTCTCCAGCAGTACGAGGATCGTTCTGTGGACACTTTTACGGTGTGCCGATATAGCCCATGCATATCCACTTTTAAGAAACCGGTCTTCTTCACGTACGTGTATAATTTCCTCTAAATTTCCATCACCATTTATCTTCTCATTTTATGCCGTTCTTTGCACTAGGACCATAAAATGAACTCATAATGGGCAGGTTGTCCTTCTGCGTGTTCTATTTTGGAAACCGCTCAAATAATGTCGATGAGATGTGTTATTTGATACCTACACTAACACGTCCAGAACAAACTTCATTTCGCCACATGTTGTTCTAATGTAACTTCTATTGTTTGTATGAAGCGAATCAGTGGAAAAAGTACACACAAATGCAGTGCTATGGAGGGTGCAGTAATCAGACCCTCAACTGTGCCGCAGTGGTGCAGAAACTTTTCGAGTGCGTTGATCTCTAGAAATTTGAGCCGCTCGTTCACAGTAATGATAGACACCCCGCAGCACGTCCCTGCTACAGCAATCCTAACCTCTGGTCCACGAATTCGGTATTACTTCCTCTTTTATCTTTACGGATCACTAACTTCGTGCCTGTATGAGCCTCAAAATTCTCTTTTCTTCTTCTTTTTGATCTCTCTCTTACTCTTCGTCCGCAGGGTTGTAACGCAAAGCTATGTTCGGTCACCTGATTTTGCTATTCTACATGGTGTTTGCATCTGCGTTGTGTAGTAATCTGATCAGCTATAGACAAAATTAAAAATAGCAACTAAAATTTATTGTCAGTACCTGTTTATTGTCAGTACCTATTTATTGTCAGTACCTATTTATTGTCAGTACCTATTTATTGTCAGTGCCTATTTATTGTCAGTACCTATTTATTGTCGGGGCACGCAGTGGCGCAGTTGGTTGAGGCACTGTGTTACAAACCGGAACGTCGCGGATTCGATTCCCGATGGTGTCACTGGAATTTTTCACTGACATAATCGTTTCGGTCGCACTATGGCCCTGGGGTCGACTCAGCTTCTAACAGAAATGAGTACCAGGAATCTTTCCTGGGGGGTAAAGGCGGCCGGTGCGTAGGGCTGACAACCTTACCACCTTCATGTGCCGATTGTCTAAAAACCTGGGAGCCTCGACCTCCTGGAGCCCTAAGGGCCTGTCAAGGCCTGCAATGGGATTGATTTACCTTTACCTATTTATTATCAGTGCCTATTATTCACTACATGTTTCGACCGACTTGGCCATCTTCAGGTACTACAACAAAATACTTGCGATGTTCTAACGTAGTTTACGTAGTATATATTATCACAAAGGGATGTATAGAATAAAGGCTCTTCAACTATATCTCAACCCGAAATTTTCCATGTATTCTAATATTTAAATTGTAGTCTTTTGGATGTGTTGCCATGTGGTTTGGTAGACATGTAGGCTACCTATCTACGACAATACATGACGTCACATCCCAGAAGACTTTAATATTAATACCATCGTGAGAACTTCAAGCCTCATATTAAAATTTTTATTTTCTTTCGGGCTATATTTTCGTGTCTAGTCATGTCGATCTATGTAAAGACAAGGAAGAACTCATTCTTGCTGCCTCTATTCTTCTATTGCCTATGTCACTCCATGCCAGTATTCGCTACGCTATCCTTATACTTTCTGTCACCCCATGTCAGGGTATTATTCTGTTGTCTCTGTTGTCTCTGTTACCCCTTGTCACTATATCACTATACGCACAATATTTTACCACTGAAAGGGTTTTAATTGAAGTTCTTTTTTCAAGCCTCTGTCCTGGCCAATTACCGTTGGACCAAAGATGACCGTAGTTAATAGATATCTGTTCAGGACACATAATGTACAAATTTCTGTTTATTCAGTACGTTTACTGGAGTTTAACGCATGGTTTTAAGTAGGCTATATTTAACATAAAATCCAAGATAAAGCCAAAAGATTTACAGATTTCCATATTATGATGGAAATTTGAAAGAAAACTGGTCTTGTGTCTAAAGTTATTTGTGCCCGGGGAAGTCGACCTTTTATAAAGAGTCACGGCTTTTCAATAGCATAAAATGTAAGTTACCAACGAAATACACTAAGAGATAAAGGGTTACGTAAATGAAAGTTAACATGCAAATGTTAAAAATTTTAGTAACCTATAACTGTCTTTGGAAACACATTTCATCCCAGCTGTACTGCCAAGCAAAAGTACGCTCCGCGGACCACATTTCAAGTACCTCGGATTCATACGAGTAAGATCATACTAGCAAAATTTATTTTAAGAATTTTCCTAGCTTGCTTTACGTAAGTGGTAAATATGATATCATTTTACGCAAATAAATGACACCTCTTTTTATATTTCCATCAAATATGTGAATGATGCAATTCCTTTAAGCGAGTCTGTTAGATGCGTAATATTACTACAATCCGCAACAAAACTGTTGAGCAGAGCCTCAATTTCCAAGACCTTGCGTCTTTTCAAGGTCTACGGGTGTTCAGTACTTATCCAACTACAGGTCCAATCTGCTTGCATGGAGATAAACATCTGAAGACCAGTACTCACACTGCTATTTGCTACCCAGCTTCTAGTACAAACAATGCACAATAAAAATGTCGTACAGATGTCAATTTCAGAGTAGCCTCAGACACAAAGAGATTTAAAGCTGTGTCCTACGTGACGTCACAGACCTTCATTATTCAGAATCGACGAAAGAACGTGACATGTATTTTCAGTTTAATTATTTATGTGTGTGCACATGCAAATAAATACACACATACACATACATAAACACATATAGATCAAAGAGAGAAACATTTTGGCTGTCACCTAATTTCTCACTTGGTTTTTAAAGTTTTGGCAATTTCACTCGGTCATTGTGACACAGAAAATGGGGAACCACATTCAAGGAAGTCCAAATAAACATATGCAGTGGGGCGCAACAACTGGTCTATTTTACAAATTATTTTTTTTTTGTCGTTTCAATTAATGAAATTCCAAGGTTAAGCAAGGCGATTCTGTGTATTTTCACGGCTGTAATTACCGAACCCTTAACCTATTGCCATGATGAAAGCAGTAACCCTGTGCGTTTGGACCTCGTCTATATTTCACGTTACGTAGAGTGAAGGCACATTTGTATAACGAAGCCTTCTTCAGAAAAACTGACAGTTCGATTCCTGTTTATAGTACAGAAGTGGTTACATTTGGAATAAACCAAAATTAAATTCGGACTTTTTTTTGTCGAAAACCTATTACGAACATTTCACCGAAATACGCTCAGTGGTTTGAAAGATAAACCAGACAATGACATTTGCATTGTAACAATATATTTCTACCAGGAATATATGAATATTAAAATCAATTATGTAAGAAAATAGCTGCACTATTTAGATAATAGGCGTACATATCTTGAAAACTACTTTTCTTGCCTGCTAGATCATTAAACTGCAGTGCACAGTGAATGTCGCGGTCAAGTGGAAAGAACTCGTACTTCGTATTCGGTAAGTCCCGGGTTTAAATCTTGTGTCGGTGTCCTTCTATTCGTCTATCCCGGCATTCGTCAGGGAAGGCAAATCACAAAATTCACCAGAGAGGATAGCTGGGAATCTGGCCGAATTTAGATTTGTCTAGCTTTCAAATAAAACTACAGAAATGTGCCCGTACGTGAAGCTGTTCGGTGTACAGCCAGAGAAGTTTAACCAACTCCAGTGTATACAACGAGCAGAATCGCATCGTTTATGTGAGTCCCACACATTCATAACAATATTAAGATACAGATGTTGGATTATGATATGAGGCACATCAATCTTGTTCACAACTACTGACTTAAGAACTAGTTTAATACAGCTTTCCATTTAGGCCTCCGTATCTCGTGTGCTATCTTGCAATGTGATATGTACTATTATGTTCGGTAGGCCTATAGCTGTCTTTTTTTAAACTACAAGCCAAGTCATTGATAAACATTTTTATACTCTACCATTCAAAACTTTGTTACAAATTCTGATTTCAAATTCAGACATCAGTAAGAAGCAATCTCAATTGTATTTAATATTGTTTTCACCGTGCATCTCGTATATATAAAGAAAAAGAACCAACTAGATGCACAATCACTATTAAAAACTTTAATAGTAGTATTACATTAAACCCGACATGTTTCGGTCAGGTACCTGACCATCTTCAGGGGTACACTACATTAAAATGCTATGTCCATATGTAAAACACACTTTAAATGTGAGCATATATATGTTTTATAAAACATTATACACGACTAGACCTTATATGCTCATATTTCAAGTGTGTTTTACATATGGACATGGCATTTTAATGCAGTATACCCCTGAAGATGGTCAGGTACCTGACCGAAACATGTCGGGTTTAATGCAGTACTACTATTAAAGTTTTTAATAGTGATTGTGCATCTAGTTGGTTCTTTTTTTGATGAATCTCAATTGTGATTACTTCGAAAACCAAAAACACTGCTTATCATACGGAATAGTTAAATGACAAATAAACAAGTAATAATAGACAGAAGTCCATTTATTTTTCAGCTACAAAACCAGTACAGAAAAAGCAGTTAACACATCATGTCTAAGGAAAAAGAAAATAAAACGAAAGTTACATCACAAATATTTGTATATAAATGACGTAGTGTGGCGAAGAACTGAGCTGTGCATATTCGCTACCTTCACCATTGTAATCTGGTACCAAATTACAGTCTCAGATCATAAACCACAAAAAAAATTTTCATTCGCAAAATAAAATATTTGTTGAATAATTACTGTATCCACTACATCATGTATAATGTGGGTAGCTTATTAAACCGGTTCTAACACCAATATATTGCCCACGACTGATCCTTGAAATTGACTCGTTCTCAGGCACTGGCGAAAACATGTCACGAAACTGGGTTGCAACAACGTAACTTAATATCTACCTGGAAAGATCACGGCCTTTGTGAGGGCCTGGTCGGTTTTCGGATCAAGCCGTGACCATCTTTATTTTATCTGACCAACTATATTGCAGCGTGACGCCAACGAGTACATGGAGCAAAAAACACATTTATTGTTGACCTTCATAATAAGGTTCACGGTCTCTATAAATATGAAAATATTAGAAGGGTTTAATATCAAAAATTATGATTTGCAATTTAGAATTTCTGTTACAGAAGTCACGAAAATTGTATAGAATAAAGAAAACATTCTATTAAAAGGAATACCTAAAGCACATCTACATACTGGACAGTGTCGAGGTTAAAGAAAGAGTAGAGCTATACTTCTACTCCCCTTTTGTGCCTTCATGGCATATAGGTAAAATTTACGTTTACTTTATATATAATGAGACACATCCAGTGTTTATTTCAAAACATGTACAGCTATGGAAAATTAATACTTACGACAGTATGAGTAAATTTTATTCAAATGCATGACGAAACCTACCATCAAATACCCCTTAAAAAGCCTGACTTACGTAAGTCTGAAATGTTAGCTGACCTGTCACTGCGGAAATGTTTCCTATAATCAATATAATGGACCCTTTAGAATAAACAGAGGTCATCACTGCCTATATAAGACCAGACTCGAAGTGAATATATAACCGTGGCTAATAGTATAACTGCATCCACACGGCTGGCTATGCTGTGCAAAGTGATGATCCATAGTGACGTCACTGGCATAAGCATTTGAATAATAATAGCAGCAGCAAGCATAACCTCAGGTTTTAATAAACTATGACGGTCTGCCAATTAGGTAAAATAAAACTGTCTCAAGATTAGATGCCCTGACACCTTTAAAAATGATAAATTTCATTTCAGAAAGTATGTTACATACACTTCCCTTCTCCAACCCAATTCATCCACTGGGATAACGTGTGATATACTTTTTACTCCAAATGCATGCGAATGTATAAATATAAATATATACATATAGTTTTAAGATTTCCCAATGAATGTCACAAATTACCACACAACTTATATGCTGCTCTATTATACTTGTGGGCCATTAAATAAACTCCTTCGATTTTCAATTGGTGCCATTTCAAGTCGTGGAAGTAGCTATTGTATGGCAGTCCCGAAGCGGTCAGAAGTATGCCAATGGATTAATTACTGACGACAATAAACGCAGATACCAAAATGCTGTCACTGTATCAGGCTTCGTAGCAAAGGTTGGTCGAAAAATAACGTAGGCCATGACTTGAATGATTTTAGTAGTTAATGCCTGAGACAGGGGGAGCCCCATATACTCCAGCAGCTTGCGCGAAGTGACTGGGCCAGTAATGGCCGGACATCCACGAGTGGTCAGTGGCGTAGGAAACCATGGGCCATGGGTACTGCATAGAACTGCGCATGTGCATTGTGCTGGCTGGCGTCTCATTCAACATGACGGAAGAAATGTCACGACGCCTGCGCACTTCCGGTGCTAGAGCGGCCGCAATAGCCGCCTTCTCATATTCCTTAGCGAAGAGGGCTTTTGCACTTTTCACCTGATGTCAAAAGATAAAATAAGTTAGAAATTTACAAGGCTAACTTATTGAGTCGGAAATGTTATAATTACGAGAAGTTATAGGAAGAACTCAAAAGTTAAACTATTGCTTAAACCAACAAAAAAAATAATAAGTACATACTTAATAACATACTTTTTACATAATTTACACTTATATATATTATTTTAGATGTAAGGTACAGGCGACAATTGTGGCCGAAAGAGTACCTCAGGCGTGTCTTCCACGGGCTGCGGCATGCCCCGGGTTGTGTCCTGCGATGGGATAGCGACTTGCACAACGTGGGGGTACTGATAAAGGCTGGACACGGGCACTCCAAACAGACCTTTCATCTGCACCGGATTCTCGACCAGAGACTTGACGACCACCGTGGAAGGTTCCTTCACGGCCACCACTGGAGTCACCGCGCCAGCTGGTAGGATCGCTGTACCGTATGACCAAGCGAGATGCTGAGCCTCTATACTTGCCCCCACCAGCACCAAACTCAGAGCCACCTGAATAGCCACAAAATCATAAGTTTACAATGAACAGTCACCAACAACATTAGAAATTTTATATTGTAACCTTCTGGTTTATGAAACAATATGCTGTGTTTTTTATTTTAAGATGCTCTCATCGTCTGGGATCATACAGATCTGATTATAGAATTATTTGTGAATGATAAGTTGCAAAGGATTTGGAAGGAAGCGGTCCTGGCCTAATCCAGGTACTACCACAGCATTTGTCTAGACCGACTGAGGTAAGGTACGGAAAATCTCAATCAGGATGATTCGTGATCGACAGGGATTCGAACAGGGCACCTACCAAATACAAGTCTCCGCAGATCTACTCTGTGACACCGCGTAATCTGGAAGGTGATATCAGCCCTTAAGGGCAACCTGCTGCACAGTCTGCACCAACCTGCCACACAGCACAGTGTCTTAAACCAGAAGACCACAGTGTGAATCTTTACGGTCGCGGAAAGCATGTAGCTGATTTTTTGTTAATATTACAACTTAAATGAACAAAAGAGCGAAATGGAGAACTTAAAGTTGACTGATATGGCCAAAAGAATCTTGAGAATATAGATGTAAATCGCATCTAAAAACTAAAATTGCTTTGACAGACTTAGCTACAGTATATGTAGGCAAGAGAATGGATTAAGTTTTATACTAACTTTGGGTGTTCTATGCCTATATCACGTCTGCTGCAGAAAACAGAAGACTAAGAGTAAAGTTGCGAGATTTCAGTTTCTCACAGCAGTGTTGCTGAAGACTCAAATATCAAGTACAAATACTGCATCCAGTAGAAACGTTATATTAGATGAAAGATGTTCCTTGTACAGTGATTATGTAAAAATTATAAAATCATGTGGGAGAGGAGAGAAATGGATAAACATTTAGTCGGAAAACCTGAATGAAAAAATCACTTACAAAATCAAGACGTAGATGGGGATAACAGTACTAATAATCTTAAAAATTAGGATGCAAGAATTTGAACTAGATTAATATCTGAGGATAGGCTCCTCTGAAAACGGTGTTGGAAATTCGATTTCGTAAAAAGGAAAAAAATTTACAGAGCAACTAAATAAATATCGGCCTATAAGAAGGACTCTGCTGCACAGAATTAGAACTTCATGGGGTCCACGTTTTATGTTCTGCCTCTACTACTTAGTAAACACGAAAGCGGTTTCCGATCAAAGAGATAAAGTTCGATTTGAAGTTAATGAGAAATACGTGTTATAGCGGATCGTTTGGACCAAACCGTAATCCGGAAGCTGGCCTTCAGAACAGACCTCTAAGGCCAAACATCACCGAAATCCGTCGAGCAGTGTCGGAGTTGGAACACGCGGCCTGATGCACAGACTCGGAAGCTCTTTGTGTAGAAAGAAGTCATACCAAATATATTCGTATCTCAACCAATTATAATTATAATTATAAAGTGGCAATTACTATCGTCTAATTTGTGTCTGATGAGCGAACTTCCCAAAATTATCTCCCTGAATATGCAAAGTCTGTCAAAGTAACCTGGTAGTCAACCACGAGGAGTGTAAACTCACCAGAACGTTCATGATCATCCAGAAGTATGGTTCAGTTCTTCAAGGCTTCACACTTGATGACTTCCAGACGTCCACTGACCTATATATATACCAGAATACTGCAGTCTTGGGCTCAGACAGGACGTGCTCAGAATCTCAGATGCGTGACACAAGAAGAATAGTGTCGTGGTAAGCAATTTATTCCGTCCTTCATATATTTCCACAGAAGTTGCTTTACGAATTTTACCTCTTTGTTAATTATGGAACAAAACGATCTTAAGTTGAAACATGATTGGTTAGATTAGGACTTAACTGTGTTTCCTATTGGACGATATATTCGGTAAACATCAGCATTAGGCTGGACTGCTTATCGCCATTCATCTTCGTCTTACATACCAACATAAAACATTACACATTACAGTGACAAGCTCTCTGAATACAGGATACGTGATTCGCTGGTTATATGTTCTCAGCTGCTGTGATTGGATGAAGTTCTAGGGAGACATGAGAGCTTGGCATCCCTTTATGCTGTCCTTCAGGGAAAGAGTAGTCAGGGGACGCCCTCGTCTGGCTGAACCAGTTTCACTTTGCTTCAGCGGGACAAATTCTTCCCCCTGCCCCTTCTTGGTGCCCTCTACATGACCTTCCTCTTGTGTCCTGGGTCAGCGGTGCACAGGCTGCCAATTGTCTTTTATAAACACTCAAATACAAGGACGGAGCCGTATACTATATGTGTTTAGAAACATTACAAGAAGAACTATTTACTTTTAAAAGCTGATTCACATATATATATATATGTGTGTGTGTGTGTGTGTGTGTGTGTGTGGATGGATAGGCAGACGGATGGATGGATGGATAGATCGATAGATAAATAGTTAGATAGATAGAGAGATAGGTAGATAGATAGATAGATAGAGAGATAGAGTGATTGATTTAGATTTATGTGACAGCTTCAGTGTCTCACAACCTTAATTTACATTAAAGTAAATTAAATACAGACGTAAAGAAGGACGACAGAAACTGAAAAATTACACAAACCGTACTTCAGTAGCAAGCGTACTTGGCATATATTATACAAGTGTAAAGTAATCCTATATTAGACGAAGTTGTAATAAGGAGATATAGGTTGACCATCTGACCGCACCTTTCATCTCCATAACTATTAAAGGGATTTCTAAGAAATTTCGCACTGGGGACCTTACTCAGTATTTTAATGCGAATTTAATAATATATTAAGATACATACATGCAAACTTGCAACTTTTTTCACGTTCGTAATGATCACAATTTTTAAACTGAAAGTTGTAGGAAATAGAGCAAGCTAAGAAACACAGTACAGCCCACATGTTTTGGCAGAATATATGCCTTCATCCGTCAGAGTACGGTGTTACATATCTAAAGGTACTGATACACCTAGCACAGCGAAAACTTCTTCAACACCACTGCTAAGCAGACAAGTATAAGTTTCCGGCATTACATTGCGGTGTGAAGCATGTTATATAGAATGCATACATACGTACTGTCTTATGGGATGTGAAACTGTGTAGTCTGGTACATAAGTACCGGTCTTTCGAAGAAAATCCTTGCCTCTATGTTCAGGATATAAGACGGAGCAGCATCTTCCTCCGACTTATCCAGCAGACTACACGGCATCACATCGAAGACAACAGTAAATACAATTATGTGACTACTTCGTTAAAACACAGCTAAACCCATTCCAAATCTATATGAAAGGTTATGGTCAATTAGAAGTTACTATCCAGTATTTGCCTAGACATACTTAAAAAAAATCACGAAGATAGGCGGCCAAAACACGAGTAGCCCACATCTCAACTAAGATTCGAACAGCGAATCCTGAAAGAATGAAACTGTTATAAGTTCGTTAGGACTTTATGGACAGGGGATAGGCACATCATATGGCTGCTATCTAAACATGACAAATCGACACAGCGGAACTTGGACATCAATGCTCAAAGTGGGTACGAACCCGCAATCTCAGTTTTCGAAAGGTGAAAAATGGCCAAAAACCATACGAACACTTTTATCGACTTTTTTATGTATTCCTTAAAGGTATTTCTGTGTTAAGAAGTCCGTGAGTAGTGCAGCGTCTTCCAGGCTTAGCAACACTCTTATTGACAATGAAATACCAACAGAAAAAAATATACTGTAATCGCAAATTCAGTCATAGTTATGAATTTCAACGTGCACCAAGTCCCAGGACAGTCCATGTGGGATCTCTGGTGGATGAAGTGGCATTGGAACAGGGTTTTCTCCGAGTATTTCCGTTTTCTCCTATGAATATCATTTCACCCATGCTCCACAGTCACGTTTCGGTCATTTGACACTGACGCTATACGATCTCAAAGACTGATAGCGTCGTTAAATTAAATATATCTCCCTTCTGTCAACGAAGTCTGAGGGACTTAACTAAATTTCTTAACAGACTGTACCAAGTCGACAACAGTGACGGACTACGTACGTGCACGGAATTTTCAACAATTTGTTTTTGTTTTAATGCCCTTATGTGAAAATTACGGCACAGGAATTTGTCACTTAGCTGCTACAGCAGCCGCAAACAATATGGTGGATTGTCAGTTCCAGTTACGAACACAAGGCCGGTCAGTTTAAACACATCAGAAAGCAATTCTTTGTCTTTTAATCCTTTTTCTTAAATAAAATATTTTTGCAATTTTACGTATACGTGTACAACGTTTCGCTGGTAACAGTCCAATTATACAGCGAGACTAGTTCGTTTATTTCCGAATACACCTCAGCAGTAATTCTTTTCACTGTTGCCGATGAAACACAAGAAACTGAAACATCCGGTCCTCATGAATGTTCCTGAAAGCAGGATAACGATTTATTACTCCAAGCCATAAGCTGACACTGATGTAATTAGTAAACAATAGTTATCGAGGTAGAAAGAAAGAACTCAGACATACGGATTACAGACGCAGCATCTCTTCAATTTCAAACATCGTGTTCACGTGAGAAACCAGAGTAATACTTTATAGGCCATTCCCACTAGAGATCTTGAAGAGCAAAGAATTCAATATAAGCTAAAGAAAAGCTACGAAAGATCCAGATAACCATCAAACGAAGAATTTAAGCCTCAGAAGGGAAAACATACATTAAAAACCAAAATCATATTCACGACGACTTGAATTCTATTATATAAATTCTGGTGTGCCAGATAGGGCATGTGCCTAAAGTTCTAGCGAAACCTAGCGTAGGACAGGCTGTTCTTATCGTAATATTTAAATGTGTGAGGTTATAAGAAATTATAAAATAATAAACAATGAAGATTATGGACATTTTACCACCTGAGCCATGGCACAGCCCCTTCGTAACTCTTTGTGTGAAAATCATTATAATAGAGGTCATCCAAAAGTTACGCTCCTTAATCATTAATATGCAGGTATCTGTATGAAATTCTGAGGTGGGAACTACACTAACTTATAAAGACGGCAAATTTGGTGTGACGCAAGATCATAAAGAAACACGCACAGTTTGCTGAGGTAATGTCCTAGTAGGAATATTTTACAAGACACAGGCGCTTCTCGACTTAACTAAGTTTCAGAGGTATGTACAAACCTGTCCACATGCCCGGTTGCCTTTTCTATACGAGATTAGCCTATACAACTTTTAAACCCATTTTCCGTGACCTAAAACCATAATGTGATAGTATGTGGTGGGATACACTGAACTGTACTGCACTGTACTGTAATAAACAGATCTTTTGTACTACAGGAGTACTTTTCATCACTTTTTAAAACATTTTTACATGTTTGGTGCGACAGAAGTAAGAGTGGATTAACGCACAAGTGGACCTGCGGACTCCGAAACCTAACCAGTTCCTAGTACAGGGGCTCTTGTATTATTAGGGTACATAAATGTACGCGGATGAGACGTAACTTACATGTAGCACAACAGCAGTAACAGGATAAAGTACAAATGCATATACAATTTTGTTACAGTTACTTGATTGGTTGGTTGGTTTGGTAGTTAGTTAATGACTACTCAGTCAGTAAACACATTAATAACATCAAGGAAAAATTTCAGTTTTCATAACAATGTTGCTATTATGTCTTTTGCGCCCCTGCAGTTAGGAGCAGCCTCTAACAAAATTCCCTTTGCACATCTTTAATAATTATCGTGTCTTCTAAGACCTGAGGGAATCCCCCTGCTCACATTGCAGCGTCTTCCGTGATAGGAAGCCGCGCACTAATGTGGTATTCCAATTTCAGACACTGCTCCCTGCTTCTTAGCAACGTGTAATAAAGCCAACCAAGCACAAAATACTCAACCAACAAATGCACTCTTATCAATATTATTTTTTAGATATATTATAATCCCTGTAAACCAGTCCAACATGTTTCGATCCCTTCGTGGGATCATCATCAGGGACACTTGTGAGAGTATAAATTACATAAACTAAAACCAACAATATAAGTTCGTGTTAAGACTATAACATGTATAAGAGATGGATAAAATTGTAGGCTATCACTTCGGGGTGACTCCCTGGTCTACTGTGTAGAGAGAATTGGTTCCTTATATGCGGATGGATAGGAGTACTGTCCTATCATACTCTTATACATTTTATAGTCTTAACATGTACTTATATTGTTGGTTTTAGTTTATGTAATTTATACTCTCACAAGTGTCCCTGATGATGATCCCAGGAAGGGATCGAAACATGCTGGACTGGTTTACAGGAATTATAATATATAATACCTAAAAATAATAAGATTGCATTTGTTGGTTGAGTGTTTTATGCTTGATTGACGACAATGCACGGTATGAATAATATAAAGTGTAATACAGGCGTCGCGTCAAGGAAGTTAGACATCGTTTCTCAAACTAACTTGGCCACGAAACCCAAAAGGGGTGTGGAAAGTAGCAAAATAAGCAAATGTCACCTATTTTCCTACCTAAAAAGTGCCACGTGTAATGCTCAATCGCATGTATATCCTTCCTGTTTATTGCCTTCCTGTGTTTGCTGTGTCAAGCTGAACGGTCAAGAGCATATCTCCCTCCCTCTTTTCTACCAGCACCCTGTTTAATAACAAGTCACCCGTTGCGTCTTTCAAACCACGTAATTTTAATATTTAAAATTTTACACGTGCATTGGTTCACATAACTTTTGTGACAACTCAATGTATTTATTCTTCGTAAAGCACCTCCCTGAGGATGGCCAAATGTAGCAGGTATTACTGCGTTTATAGTATATTTTCATAAACTTGTGTGCATTTGTTGGTTTTAGTTACCATATCTAACTGTTCAATGGACGGTTATGGATCACTTAAAACTTGTAATACTTTATATATGTACATTTTTGGTATATACGTATAATTAATTAACAACATAAATAACAATGTGTTAAAATATGCAACTCTTATTTCGATCATATTTATGTATTGTGCATATTTAACTAAATACAGTGAAATTTTTTTTAAGACTGCGCTATGTGGTAAGCGTATGGGCAGTGTGATTAGCTTTGCAATAATAAATTTGTATGTATAATACAGGTACTTCAGTAAATAATAGTATAAACACAGACCCGCAAAGAATAAGTTGGGAAATATGTATACTGCAAGTCAGAGAAAACTCTTCCGTTCTCTTTCGGTTTTAAACAGAAATGACTTCACAGCAATTTGTAATTACTTAAGGCAGCCAGTCTTACTGCAGGTAGCAGCATCGTGTCATTGTACTGGTTCCGGTATGGCCTTCAAAATAACTGTTTTATATTTCTTTCTCAAGAACCATAACCACCGTGTAGTAATATGCAAATCAGCCATCAATGTCATCTGAAAACATCTCCCCATCCGATTCTCATGGTCGTCCAGACAATCAGATACAAGCTTAGTCTGTATATTCAACCTGTCCAGCGCACCTGCCTCCAGTTTTAATACTTTCCTTCAGGTTACATGAAGCAGGTCCAAGAGAAAAATCACTCTTTGTTACTACATATCGAAATAAGACGTAAAGTGATAATTCTGGCTGAGGTGGGGGCAGTATATATCAATTCAGAGTCAGAACTGATGATAAGTTAACAAAACAGAATTATGGGTTTTCAGTTCAAAGGGATGGACATATTTTTAACTAGATGAGTTGAATATTCACACAAAAAAACATGTTTCCATTTAATGTACTTTCAAAGGGGTTGAAATTAAGGGTTGCATTATAAAATTGGGAGAGAGGGGAGGAAATTGTATCCAGGGTCATGGGGAAGAAGTGGGGATAGGGCTTAAAAGTGTTCTCAAGGACTAAAACTCACTTTACTTCGCATTCCTTATTTTGAAGTGGAGAAGATACTAACATCACTGTAGAGCTGAGGCTTCGATATGGAATATATGTTACGCGTGTGGTTATTAAGTACAGTGCTGTTATACGGCAGGTAAAGGAGGATCTCGCCAACTGCTCGTCTCTCGCTCTAAACATTCGACATCAACAGGAAGACATCAATGACTGCGATAAAGCTACTTGTTCTTGTACGTATAAAAACACTCTTGAGTGCGTAAATAGTCTAAAAACAGAAGTCTATGTTGAGATGTACTCCAATACGGTACACATATAGTTAACACGCTCTTATTAAGACATTTTGCATACCTAACAAACTTATATGTTCTTTATTGCAGACAAAAATATAGAGTTTAAAAGCTAATTACAGCACACATATAATGCACGGGGCCAAAAGTTTTATGTGGTGACATATTTGCAGACTACAGAGACCGTTAAAACAAAAGTTGTAGATACGTGTATTAGATTTGTATTTCATGTAACGTGTTCATTTTTGTGCCATGGGCGACTTTTAAAAAAGAAATTTAACCTTCAAGTTAATAGGGGTTACAATACTTCGATACGAACCACAATTTAATTCGCCCAACGCGTCTTTATGTACACTCGAAATATAAGTTTATTACAATCTGTTCAGTAGTGCCGGAGATGTAAAAATTCAGCGACCAGACGAACAACGGGCTAAAACCTCCCCATTATGAATTCACTTGGTACGAAGACCGCATAACAAATAACTCTTATGTTGAAGAATAATGGTAAAGTATACGGCATAAAATTAAAAGGCGCTTCCAGAAGAAGGAATTATGAATGACATGCCGACACCCACGCTGCTCAAACTACTTGAATAGCTGATGTAAAAAATAGGCGTAATATTCTGTGGCTGGTATAACAGTTATTCGCTACGGGATGATCCGTGCAGTGAGTGTGTGGGCTCACCGAGTAATCAACATTACGGCGGACTTTTCCTTCACATGTAATAGACAAACGAGACACACGCCGTTATTCACTGTCACTTGATACTCAGCAATGGCCACTGGTATGACACGAACCAAAGGAAAATTAAATATTTAAGTATGCAACCTGCTTAATATACGCAAAGCCGTGCGGTAGTTAAATAAAAGAATAAAACAATTCTGATTCCTACGTAGTCTAGATGAAATTGAGGCTTTCTTTTGTTTTCACTGGCAGTGTATGTATGTTCGCTCACCTCCACCTAGGGCCGAGATTAAGAATCAGTGGTGCTATAATTCTGTTCCCTTATGTGCCGTCATGGTGCGAACAGGGACAATTTTACTGTTATGGGTATGCTCGGAAGATCATTGGCGGTTGTTCAGTACGAGGTTCGCGAAGTACGAACAGCATTCTTTTTATTATCTCGAAAACCGCGAGATTTAGAGGAAACTGTATCGTACATACAATCACGTTTATTTAATATCTACTTTAGTTCAAAACATTTTTCGATCCGATAAAAGTTTAATGAGTTACGCTCGAGATTCACACAGAAAAGTAACAAGTAGTCATGTAAAGTGTTTGTTAAATTATTCGATCTAACTTAAAAACGAAGCAACTGGACAATGTTTTGTAAATTTCTCCAATATCAGATTTCAAGAATATCAATTGAGCGGTAGTAGTTATTACATGCCTACAGACAGACGGACAGAACGATTTTAACACGTGCTCCGCTGGCAAGCGAACACGACAAAAAAGTGACACATTTTAAACACGACGTAATAATATTTATACTCGCCTTCATAACACAAAGTGATAGCTCAGTAATATTACACTCACTTGTATAAAACAATTAAAGCCATAGCTCAATAATATTTACTCTCACTTGTATAAAACAATTAAAGCCATAGCTCAATAATATTTATACTCACTCGTATAAAGCAGAGTGACAGCTCCATAATATTTATACTCACTCGTATAAAGCAGAGTGACAGCTCCATAATATTTATACTCACTCGTACAAAGCAGAGTGACAGCTCCATAATATTTATACTCACTCGTACAAAGCAGAGTGACAGCTCCATAATATTTATACTCATTTGTATAAAAGAACATTTCAGCTCAGTTAGTTAAGTAACTGATTGTTCCTCGGGACAGGAGTTCGATTGCCGGCAGAGGACGATTGGTTTTATTCCCTATCATCCAGCATGACTCTGCTCTCTTCCGAATGTAAATCAGTAGGAATATAAAGTTGACCACTCACCTACCATTACGGTAATGGCCATACGCGGCCTCGTGTCAAATGTTTTACACATTTGCATGCAGGGTGATCGTTCTTTTAGACAATGGAAAACATTTAAAAAATTCATCAGCGTCTGGTATCTGCAGTTCACAAACCGATAGGTTCAACTGGCTACATTACGGTCGAATGGAAGAAGGCTTTTACTGTCGCGGTGTGAGAAAGTATTCCGGCTCCATGATGGTATCGTGCACAAAATGTCAACAAGTTTTCTGTTAATCTATCGATATGGGTCAGTGGCGTGACAATGTGCTTGTTTATGTGGACATTGTGAACAAGGCAGTTCCAGTTATTGTCTGGACCGTCATATATACTTTGAAGAATATGTGATGGACCCAAAACAGCGACATATTACTTCCACACCAGGATGTCACGTGACGAACAAGGCCCTCGTGCAGCCTTCATAAGACCAGTACAGAAACAAGGCCGGCCAGTGTCTCAAACTGCAACCTCGGGTCATGCACGATTTCAAAAATACGACACGCGCTCGACAAAATAAAGAAACATTTTGGGAATAAAAACCTCCAACTTAGTGCAATAAAATAAACAAACAGAAATGTTTGGGCCCAAGTTCGATGAAGTCTATGATGTTACGTAACGAGATACTTTGTGGTTTATACTTGACAATTACAACTGTAATGGTATTTGGATAAATTAAGTTACGATGTATTTTGGATGGGGGGACAAAATCTGCAAACATGATTTTGATCTTAAAACCTCTCAAACAACCTAGCTTTGTTGACGGTGGAGATGGGAGAGTATATCGAGATGGATCTTAGGGTGATAGACAAGAAAATGGGGCATGAACGCGACTTGTCCGTGATCATACCAAACTGTGGGTTCGGGAATTAAAGATGTTGAAGCTTCGAGTTATTCTAGCTAAGAACGAATGAGTTAGTGAGTCAACCAGTACACTCATCCCTCGCTTTCTGCGAGGGTTAGATTCGAAGCCCCCGCGAAAAGCAAAAATCCACTAATTAACCCCCCCCCCCCCAAAAAAAAAAGTTTATTATCTTTAGTGTTCTTCTTTTCTTTGCATAAACATTGTGATGAGGAAGCTGGTTCTTTTCTCTTTTTTTAAATTCCTTTAACATCACGCGGTATAGCTCGAAGACAAATTCGAGTTTTCGAACAATTTTGGTGCCCCTAGCAATTGAAGGGACCGAGTAATGTATTTTTACTTTCGGAACTACCCCGAGAATTTGCGAAACTGCGAAGTATGAACCCGCGAAAAGCGAGGAATGAGTGTATACAAGGAATACTACATCTGCCGGAAACTCTCGAAAGTTTTCTTTCGAACCAAGAAGTCGCCTACTTTTCTTACTTCATAGATAAACGGCTTTGATACTAACTGAACGTTTCCTTCCAGAAAATCAGTGAATATTAGCACTTTCAACCACGTGCACAAAGACTATTCTTTTTACGCCTAATTCAGAACAACTCGAAAGGTCCCATAGCTTCGTTTCGTGTCTCTCCAAACGCACGTTGTAACAGGAAATGCTGGCACTATTTTAGTTGTGACGTAACGTTGACCACACGCAACACGAAGTGAAAAGTTAGTTTGCAGTGATCGGTACTGCTGCTTGGTTTTCGGTAAGTCCCTACCAGAAACTGCCCATCCTGAAATGTTTCGTCATTTTCACTTCATATGGGCTAATAATGGGATAATGCCTCCAAACAGGCCACGATCACTTCCTTCTGCACACTTTCACTTCGCCGTTCTTTCTTCCAGTGAAATATACCTTGTGCCGTTAAATAAACCAAGCACCAGGTACCACCTGTCTATACCGATGTCTAGTTAGGTCAACTTCAGCTTTGTAGTCTTTCATTCACTTTAGATCTCGCCTCGTGCCCAGATTTCAGATTTTAACCCTTCCTGTTTGCTTCCTTGCACTTCTAACATTCTTCATCTCTACTGTTTGTAACCTGCTTACATCTCTCTTAGCTTGTGTCCAACCTACTATTCACTTATTTTACAGCCCTAATGAAATTCTAACATACAAGAACCAATAAAAATTATAACTTACATCCATCTGTCCGAAGAAAGGATGGTACTAGAATTTCGAGGGATCATAACAGATTCCATACAGAAGGGAAGACACACAAAGGCAGGAATCATAATCCTTTTCAAACATCACGTATTTCACCATCTGCATGGCAGAAGGTCTTTCGTGAAATATTGATAATTACGTAGGTGATGAAGAAATTCCCTGCTTGCATGTATCTGGAAATTCATCGGTAATGTCCAAAATGCCCTACCTGACCCTGTACTAAGTCGATTACAGTTTTACGGGATGTGATGATGCCATGTAGTTTGGTAGCTAGGTACAATCTTTTCAGAGGAATGTAATGAGGCCACCTACAGTGCAGAGCAAGGCTATAGAGAAGTGCAGACAGTAACTGGAGCTGTCAGCAAGACAACCAGTGGGAGACGATAGACTGAAAGAGGTGAGAAACAAATTCCCGAGATGAAAAATGGCAAGAAATAAATTTTAAGTTCAAAAAGGCGAGAATTTTAGAGGAGACAGTGCAGTGGTGAAAGACTGGATGGTACATAGTTTTGGGAGGATTGTCAAAGTACCAGGCAGAGTTCTCAGTAAGTTCAAATGCAGGGTCCCACGTAATGGCAGCTACACTGACTACTGGTCCACTTACAAGAACCTCAAATATTACCATCCTGAGTCGTTTGAATCGTGCACGTCTTTACACTCCATATCTACATGATCCACTTTAATACCGTGCTCCCACTTGCTCTTAATATATGTCTCCCTGCAGTTTTATGACATTGTACAGAAGTTTAGTACTTTATCCATGTGTTATATATGCACTGCCCACCTCTTCCTTCTATATTTAACCAACCTAACAATACTGGGTCATGAATAAACATTATTTTAAAGCTCAACATTTTGTTACTTTCTCTCTTTTAGGTCCAAATAATCCCTCAGCATTTTGTTCATCCCTTACAGTTACTGAGACATATTGAAATCTAACTGCTGTAACTTGTATTATATGACACTGATGTAAACACATTTTGAAGTTCCCAATGAAAACTTTCATTTGCACTAATGAAATGTGACATTCCTACAGCTACTTGCTGGGGCATTGTGTATCCACAGTCTAACTCCTCAGCAACGCTACCACATCCCAGTACCCATTCCAGCTAATGCTGAAGCACACTTCAAGGTCCTGAATGCTTTTGATGGTTCCTACCATTTTGGCTATGACACCGGTGAGAATAAGTATGAATTCTCATATAATATCATAAAAAGTGCCTTCTTAAGCATTTCTAACATGTCAAATAATTTAGGCCTTTTGACAAGGTGTGACACCCAGAAGAATGTATAAATAATATATATTCATTGTAGTCTTCTTGCTGTTGTATAGTGTTGAAAAGAAAAAAACACCCACACTTCAGAATAACTTACTTTCTCCTTTTAGTGCTGATGTGAAGAGGTGTAAGTACTTCCAAAATGTAAAAGAAATGTACCCCTTTGACAAGGAGTGATACCAAGAAAAATGTACGAGGAATGTGGATCACAATAAAAGCCTTAAGCCTCAAAAATTATATGGCAATAGACTAATAGGCCTAAATTTACTAGCTAAAAATAAAATATTAAAATTACATATTAAATGTGACAGTGAATTTAATCATGCAAATATGTTTTGTTTGAATTAAGCAAATTCTTTACAATGAATAAACAGCAACAACAATAACTAATTCTGGTATATTTTTGTGGACTTAACAATCTGATGGTGTTCTTGAAAGAACTTACAATGCCTATTTTCCTTTAAATGTTTCAAGCTCTGAGAAAGCCAGCACAAACTATAATTATGCAATTCACTCATCCATTACTATAATTTCAATTAGCATAATTTTCCACTGTGTTAAATTTCTCAGACTTCACTTTTTCTTTCCGTCACCAAGTATGTAATTATTACCATATAAAGAAGGGTTTCATACAAAATCTGAAAATTATTTGCAGTACTTGCCCCCAATATGAGTGTTATGTTCTAGGGCTAATGCAGCATCAGTCCTTCCGTGAAGAGTTTCGAGACCCAAGTGGAAGAGTCAAGGGGAAGTTTGGTTTCATTGATCCACAGGGAATACTGTGGATAACTGAGTACACAGCTGATAAGCTTGGCTATAGGTAAGTCCCATCGTGGAGCACATATGACAGTAATCAAGACCATCATGACCGTGGAGGAAAGAAAAAGGCGAAGTTTGCAGTATATCTTAGCACCATACCATGAAGGCATACAGGGAGTGTGAACACAGGGCTGACTTCAGCGGTGAGCGAGCTTGGCTGTAGGATGATAAGGGTACCAAACCAAGCTCACACTTCACAAAAAATACCCAAAATTTGTTTCCCTTCATCTCGCACAATCATACACTTTTCGGTGCACCACAAAACAATTGTGAAAAGTAACTAGCAGCTTCACCATATCTGTCAGTCCATCTGTTTGCATGGAACAATTTACTTGCACCACACTGATTTGTGTGATAAGTGATGCTGGGGATTGTTACTAAAATTTGTTCATACATTCCAATTTTGATAGAATTGGACACAACAGACACTTAAATTAAGATCTACATGCATTTATGACTATTTTTGTTTCCAGTATTACCACGGTTACCTACATTCCTACAATTGCTATGATTATCTTTGTTACCGAGTTTGACAGATTTACAAGAACATGCCAGAAGTGTTTCAGACTGCAGACATTTCCTATCTTGTACTGTCTAAGTGCCACAGCACACTAAGAAAGGACGTAAAAGCTTCCCAACATGCCTTAAAACAATAAAGATATCATTGTCATAATGATGGAAATGATGATGCAGTGGTTTCTACAAGTGACCTCTTAACGAAGAAACTCTTAATGGTGCAAAACTGGTCTGTGAGGCTACAAAGTGTTACTGTCCCCATGGCATTATTTTTCCTAAGGCTAGTCATATATCAAAATAAACCCCCACACATTCTAGACAACTGAGTTACATGGATACAAGATCCTCCTAAGGATATGTCTGTAATAATTTACAAAAATCTGTGAACTGATTCTAATTTATTGTGGAAGGAATATGAAGACTCAAAAATGTGCACATGATTGTCAAATGGTTACCCACACTTTTGAGTACAAAGTATGTAAGTATGTGCTGCAATCTACAGAACTTCTGGTAGATGAAGTAAGTTGTGCCACATCATGAAAATACATTCTTTAACCACAATTCTAGCAGAACGATGCTGTTCAGCTTCATGACCTGGATGCTCTATCCCTCATAACTGGACAGGAGATGAAGCAAGCCCCATAACTGATATAATGTGCTGGCTAGAAGATAAATCCATGTCCATGCCAGGAATTGAACTCCAAGTTGCTCAGTGCCATATCCAGACACATTACTGAGTTATTTCAGCTTTCTGATTATTTGTACAAATGTTCCAATTCATACATTGCTAATGTGGTGCTCCACCAATGCTCATTACCTTGCCTCACAAAATGATGCATTCTCATCAGCAGTAAAAAAGTTAGCACTTACTTTATTTTCTTTGCAGGACAAAACAAACAACTCATTATTTGGTGAAGAAGAAAAAACCATTACCCATCATCGGTCCAATTCCATCACAACTTAATCCAAAGAGTATTTACGCCACAACGATAAAGTGACAAAGTCAACAAAGAAAGTACCTTCATCAACAACGAATGAATCAATGTCATCATTTTTCTGAGGTCTATATGAGGTGCGATCAAATTGTTCAAGGACTGATTCTGTTACAGAGATATAAAGTACATGATAGTGATACTAAACAAGTGGCACAAATGGCAAATCCTGCTGACATCATTCCTACCAATTTGTCTCAGTCATGAAAGAAATACCATTTTTTTGCATATGTATTTCACTGACATGTCCTGTTGTGAAATGACTGACACAAAGGAGCAAACCTGACATTTAAGTTCTGTGTAAAACTGGAGAAACCAGTCATGGGAAAAGAAATTTAACTGGTTTGCTCCTTTAAAGATGGTCACATTTCTATGGAAAAGTATGCAAGCGTTGACCACTAATCGATTTTACACATTAAAAATCAGTTGGTAGCTTTTGTTATACATTTCATGAAGACAAATAAATGACAATCTGTGAAGCTGCAGCACAACTTGGCACCTCCTGTAAGAAATTGGAGATGTCAGATTGAAAAGAATCTTGACAAAACTCCCACCACAGCTCACCAAGATGTTTTCTCACACTGCACTCTGATAAAGGGAATTTAAAAAAAAAACACAAAATTTTATTGGTTCTCCCCCAAGTCACATTACCCAGGTTTCACACAGATTGGCATTCTTTATTCCTCAAACTGAAAAGAACATTAAGTTGTGAATTCTGTAAATGTCTGAGACCACACAAAGTATTTCATCCTGGACAGAAAAAAAAAAAAAAAAAAAAGTCCCAGAAGTGGTAGAGCAAACAGCTACAATTGCAATACAGAAATATTCTTTGACAGACAAACTGAATTAACGACCATAGCCTTTAGTTTTGCCCCCCTCGCATCTCAGGCCTGGAACTTTTTCATCAGACCTTACTATCATGAACACAGCTAGTAGTCAGAAATGTTAAGAACCAGCAAGAAGTTTCCAGAAAAATTCACATGCTTATACTTAGTCCAGTAATGCATATGAGACTGGATGGACCAAACAATACAATGACAATACATGCAATTATAATGCTCAAGCCAACAAACTAATGCAGTTAACTGTATTCCATTAATGACGTG
Organism: Reticulitermes speratus; assembly: GCA_021186555.1. Classification (NCBI taxonomy): domain Eukaryota; kingdom Metazoa; phylum Arthropoda; class Insecta; order Blattodea; family Rhinotermitidae; genus Reticulitermes; species Reticulitermes speratus. Next base: position 17,107,976 of record JAJKFL010000039.1, on the reverse strand, counting down.
CATTCTGCTTCAAGAACAGCCAACAATATATAAAAGGTCATGCCACTCACACATAGAAATTAAAACGTGCTCTGCACATCACTATTACAATTTTACATTATAATGGTAAAATATATAGAAATATATACACAATTTCAGTTTGTAAATCATAAGGGATGACACTACTGAGATACAGGCATGGTGGGGTAGGATAGTAATACAATGGATCAGATAAATGTGGTGTGGGTTTTGGTCACTGTACTTGTCTGACTCTGGACAGAGTCCAGTGGTGGATTCTTGTGAACAAGGCAATAAACTTTAGGCAGGAAATTTATAAACTAACTGATAAACAATTAAGTTCTCAAGAAGTAATCTGCTCTGTGGAATTAAGAAATGAACCACTAATATGTACCAATGGAACAGCATTTCTATACAGATTCATAGCTTAAGTGAGGACTGAACGCAATCAGCCGTCTCACAGTGCAATGAACTTCCATACTAACACGACTCATCCTCCACAAAGACATGGCATTCAGTTCTTGTTTCCTTTTGGTTATCACACATATACTAACCAACAAGATAACTCAGCTCTCATGTTGATGCTCATCTTAATTAATATGATGAAAAACATGAAATCAGTGTAACATTCACATATTGAAGGTGGCTCTCAGAACCAAATCATGTCTATTTTGATGAAGGAAAATGAAGATTTCATGGTCAAATAGGAAATACCAATCATTAAAACATAATGCACGACAGAAAACATTATTCTTAAACAGTGGTAGTGAAAGTGAAGCACAAAGTTCTTTAAGACAGGACACTTTTTATGTTGGTAGTAGCCTACTGGTTCCATTCATTAATTTATGCATTCCAATGTAATGCAATTGTACACTCTGATTCTGTTGTTTTCAGTGCACTACATCTATTAAAACTTAAGTTTTTTTATGCTTCATGTTTTAATTTATGTATTAAAGACCTCCAGCATTAATTTTATGAGATAATTAGATCCTACAGCTGTCCTATATTTCGCACAGAAATAATATTAAAATTAAATACATTTAAAATACATTACTTTTCTTTCAAATTGGTATTGTGACCCTATAACCTTTAAGAGACCAACACCCAACATTACAAATCACCATAAAAGAATCCATTCACTGTGAGGGCAGTACTCAATATCTACTGCTGATGTGACTGAACACAGCAACATTTGGCAGATGATGAGAAGAGTGGAGGATCTTGGTCCAAAAATATAAAAGTAAAGTTGTCTCTGTGCACACCATGAACACATATGGGGGGAGCAGAAGTAGAGCTCCACTCATTCTTAAACTTGGTACCATATGCAAATGGTCACCCACTTTGCTGCTGGGGAAAGACTCTGCAGTACACATTAAACGTGAGGCTGGCTGGGCCTCAGAACCAGTCTTGGAGAAAAAGATCATTTGCCCATGCAAATCAAACCATGATTCCTAGGTCATCTAAACTGTAATGTAGTCACTAAGCTGAGCTATACCAGCTCCCAGATGTACAAATTCTATACAATTATTTTACACTTCCTAAACCTTTTGTCTTCTCACCTACTATTTAGAAACTCAAAAATTAAAATATAAGAAACTACAGTTTTGACTACCAATTTGTATGGGTGTTAAACTAGGTCTCTCACACTGATGGAAGAGCACAAACTAATGGTGTTATAGAACAGGGAACTTGGAAGAATGTTTACACCTAAGAGAGAGGAAGTAATGGGAGGCTGGAGAAAACTCATAATAAGGAACATCCACGATTTGTACTTTTGACAAATATCATTACAGTGAAGAAATAAAGTATAAGATGGGCTGGGCATGTGGCACACAAAGGACAAAATATTAAGGCATACACAAATATGGAGAGAAAACCTGAGGTAAAGAGTTCACTTGGAAGACAGTCATAGATATGTCGATGATATTAAACTGCACCTTACAGAAATAGGATCAGAGGGTGCAGACTGGATTAATATGACTCAGGATAGGTCCCACTGGTGGGCACTAGTGAACATATCGATTAATGTTCAGATTCCATTAAATGTGGGGATTTCTCAACTAGCTGAGGAACTATTAGCTTCTCGAGGACTATACACCATGGAATTGTTTAGACCCTTTTCAATGACCTTTACAAACGATTCTTTTGTCGTAGCACTGTTTGGCACCACAGGAAAGGGGATTCCCCTGATATGTTAGTCTTAAAACCCTAAACATAAAGACAGGTGAAGACTGAACTTACCTTCTGTCTTCAGCTAAGAAAGTAGGAAGGCACCTGCTTGATTGGGCATGTCAGGGTTTGCGATTTTCCAACCTCTGGGCCCAGCTACCTCTGTCTAATGGACTGAACTGCAGCCAAAATGTGTTTATATTTTTGTTTTTTTAGCACTAGGTGATGGACAAAGTCCAAAAGATAAGTAGTCCTAAATGTAACATACCATCATCAAAAGTCCATAGTACCTCATATTAAATAAACATTACTGTTTTCAGGAATGCAACACCATGCGTCAATGTTGTGAAGGAACATGCTGCTTCAATCTTTAGGTTCAAAAATGGCAGCAGCATGTTCATCTGAAACACTGGTACCTACTTACCAATTTTGTGGCATCACATTCCAGAAGAAAGTAGACTTCATAACCTCACAGATGTGTACTGGCGACACATGAGGGAGGTGTATTACAAAGTATAAAAATGCTTCACGTTGTAACAAAGATAATCAGTTATAAAAATGCATTCAGGCAAGGGAAACTTCTGGCATGAATCACTGAATGACCTGAAGCCCCAAGCAATCAAAACACTACAACATACACACACACATAATGTAGGTAACAGAGAGTGGCATACAGCTATGGCAAAACTTGGAAGCAGAAAAAAAAAATGTTTGTCATGTAACTCACTACATGACATAGGTCCTTTTCTAATACATACGGCTTATCGGGGTAAACTGACACACCTGTAATTCCAGCAGCAACTTGTCACCTTGTCCTTGCACTAAATGGTGAGGCTGCAAATGGCAGAGGGACAAATAAGAAACAAAGTTCAGCACATCCAAATTATCCAGTCTGCAGACATTACGTGCAAAATTCAGGAAAGGAAGAGAGAGGAAAACACAAAATATTGTGTGCACATTTCCTAGCATAGGCACAAAAGTAGTACTAGAATGATACTTTTTTTTACAATTCCCAACATTTAAAAAAGTGATCAAGTATATTAACATTACAACCTTACATGATGTAATTTTACAACAATATTTGGCAAGTGAAAAAATCTGTATAGATCTTCCACCAGCAAAGTGTGTTTCCAATGTGTCTCAGTAACAGTGCTACAACTGAAGGCTAGGTTTTCCCAGAGTGCGATAAGAACTGTCTAGAGGTTATCAAGTGGGATATGAATTCCAAGAATTACATATGCTTGTTTTCACCATGACCTAGCAAACGTGCTTATTTGGGTTTTCTCCAAGCATAACTTACAAACACTCCTACCCATTTCTGAAGTTCTCAAGTTTCCACGTCAACCATGCTATTAGCAATGACTGTGGGAAATTAAAACTATGTTTTTGGGGTGTGCTCCAATGGCACAGTGTTTATAACAAGCTTTGTGAAAATCAGTCAACTGATTCAAACATTGAAATGGGAGCCACACACAAACACAAACAACATTGTGGATCTTCCTCCTAAGGAAAGAAGCGGGCTGAAAATAGTCACTGATACATGTCACTTCAAATCTCTCTATATGTTTTGTATGAAGGCATCAACTAAGAAGGAATGCATGTGATTAGTTCTGTGACACATCTCACATGAAAAATGACTTGTACAAGTAGAGGGAAGAATTTTTAATGCCACATCTATTACAGAATCAAATCCATACATAACTTACTCTTCTACTGACAACCATACACAGCTGGTATTTACAAAAGAGAACAAACAATTATAACATACAATATATGTGTATAATTCCAACCTTATAAGCAATTTTATGACACATAGGTACTTCAGGTAGTCTGATATTCTGTAAAACACCTCAGATATGTCTATCTCTTCTCAAGATTCTTCAGTCTCGCCTCCAGACGTTTAGAATATGCATCAAGTTTGAATGCTGCTTGCTCAAGCTTTGTAACACTGTCTTCAATCTGGTCTATTTGTTCCAGATAAGGCTGCAGACTCTTATCTACAAGGGACAGATCAATTTACATTTCAGCTTATACAGTTACAGAAGGAACTAGAAGTGAACAGTGGGATGGAAGTTGCTCCAAATTGCATGTCTGTGTTGTCCAGGGAACAATGCTCCACTCGAGTTTCTTCTCAGAATTCCAGACCCGTGATAATGAAGGCACTACATTCCTTCGACACACCAGGAACAGACTAACCAGTGATGCAATGTCACATCCCAGAAAATGTTGTTTGATTTTGGGTACAAGGCTGCAAAACATTCCACAAGATACTAAACTACAAATCAGTCATCAAAATGGCGCATACCAGTGGTGTCCGTTTCATGCAAGGAGATATAACTAAGTATCTGTTGGCACAGAACAAGTCAGTGGAACACATTCAAAAAAGGCAAAGAGCTGTCTACACAGATTACGCTATAAACAGAAGCACTGTTGGTCACTGCATACAATTAAATATGTAAAAAGAATTACATGGAAAAGCTGATGGTCCTGTGATAGGACAGGACTTTTACTGGCAAGAAATAAATGCTGTTATTTCTTAACAGTGTAACACAATTCCTTAGAAAGAAAGACATAAAAGTAACTCAGATGTAGCCAGTAATAAAATGGCTAATTGTATGTGCAAGTTCAACTTTTCACCAATACATTTTGAACAAGAAACAACTGTCATATATTACTTTCTGCTTAACCGTCTTGAAATCACAAGAAACGATCCTGCATGACAACAGCAGTGGTGGACATATCAATTGACCAAAGCTCCAAGACATCATGGTGTACTGTGCATACCCTGCAATTAACCCATGAGTAAGTAATGCTGCCCCTTGAATAAAATGCAGCAATGTACCGATTAGAACTTCACAACAGACAATGGGGTACAACAGTTAAGGTCCAAACATGACATTACCCGAGCACACAACAGACTCATAACAGCACAATACATATAGTGCCAGTTCACCCACCCACACACTGTCTAGGGAAATGCTTCTAGCTGCATCTTCAGGAACCTGGTATTATACTGAGAAGTCCGCTGAACCACTGTGGTGATCTAGTCACTGACATTTAAGTTTAATGTTGCATGCTTCTGGTCTGACAGCCAGTCACAGTTTGCAGCACCCATTAAAGAGCAGAGGACTCCTGCAGACTATCACCCTACCATCAACAGTTAACAGAGAGTCTGCTTTTGGTGGCCAACCTCACAGAAATATTCCTTCACCATGGCCATGGGCCATAATCAGCAGAGGCCAGGAAGGGTGAGCAGACTATAACTAGAAGCATCAGCCACACCACCACCATCCACAGTTATACCAGGACCCAAACCTGACCCACATCACAAATTCATACTGCTGAAGCAAATAATGCAGATTTACCTATGAACAACAAAGCTCTTATTAATCCATCCAATTTCAAATTACCAATGATACATTAACAACAATAATTTTGTCAGTTGTTTTGTGTGGTTGTAGAACATGGTTTCTCACTCAGAGAAAAAACACATACTACAAGCTTAGAATCACTCAGTTTTTTGAACATCCTAACTTTATCTGATGATGGAAGCATATGTTTATTAAAAATATCCAGATTTTGAATTCTAAACACTGGATTATTGACAAAGTCCAAGAACTGAGTGACTCTATGGGATAAACCATCATCTGGACAGATGTAGCAGGTGGTCAGTTTATTGAGACATTGCATAACAAGGAACAAAATGTTTTGAAAATATTTATACCTAGGAAGGCTAAAGTATGTCAGCAATTTGTTGTTATATAATAAAAAAATATACAGGTTACTCAGCATTGTTTAAGTAATGTAGCCTACAGGGTTATGATGGGTAACACACAGACAGGGAAGACCCCAAATACAGACAGAATTTTGGTGAGGAAACTTAATGCAAAGCAGCAACTTTGAAGATGAAAATGAAGATGGGAGGATTGCATTAGGATGAATGGCAGGGACACATATTGTGGAAATGGGAAGTGCATGGACCTAGCTCAAAATCACAACCAGCTGGTGGGCACTGGTATTTGTGGTTCTATTACCAGAGTGTTAGCACATCAGTGTCACTTACACTTCTCATTCAAATCAATCATGGTGCGAGCCACATTGCCAGCAATCTGTTTCATGTCAGAATATTTGGTAATTGTCACTCGATTCATTGACTCCAGCAACCTATAATCCTCCTGCAAAAAAAACAGAGCTTGTGTAAGTAAAAATAAAAGCTAATGTTGTCCCCATCATCATCAAAATGCCAGGAAATCATATAAGGGCAGCAGAGGTAAAGCTCCATGTATTCTGAATCTCAACACTGTCTTTACATCCTACAAAAATCCATAAAACAGATGAAAATTTAAATACTCAAACACATTTCACCATTATTTTGCTTCATATGAAATTACAAATAAACATGCATGGATCCCATGATATCAGATTTTCTGCATCTCTAATAATTTATCATGGAGAAGAAATGTTAGTTTAGTTTACCTGCACTTCAAACATGGAAATTCATTCATTTGTGACTTTTTCACTAATTACACAAGTACATGAGTGTATCTGTTGAGCCGTTCTCATCACATACGTAAGGGATTACAGAAAGTAACTTTTCAAATGTTTTATGGTCAATGACAAGCAGTACTCACATGTTGCATACACTACTGCATATCAATCTGATTCCAATGGAGTCTCTTCTCGCATTAACCTGAGGTTCATGATAAAATTACAAGAATAAATTCTGGAAATGCTTGTAATTCCCTTGTCCAGTGTGGGGGTTAGGGGGAATGATAATGGCATTTACACAGTGCTTCAGTAGCTGATGCTACCAGCTTTTATGTCAATTGAATGAGAAAATGCTCGCGTTTATCTACGTGTATTTACATTTTTCAATATTCAGCAAATTTTTTTTTACCCACATACTTAACAATTTTCAACAGTGTATAGACAAAATCACACTGGGAAAACCTTGGAGGACAAACCCACATTGGGCAAGGGGTTACTGTATTCAGTATTCAGTTTGAAGAATGTTATCATCATGTCTACTTTTTGAAGCAGTAATAACAACAATTTTACCATTTATTTTGTATGAGCGACATCTTACTTGAAAGAAGAAAATAAATTACATCTGCCTAAGTATAATGTGCTGATATAAGTATTTCCTCCTAAAAGTGATGAAGTGCGTAATTTAGAATTCATGCAAAAAGGCACTTTGTAACCCAGTCTTGTGAAGTTTCTGAAAGCTACAAAGAGGTAGATAAGGCATGCATATGCAATTTTGATGGATGAATTATTTTACAATGTGGTCATCTGCAAGAACAAAGAGGAGATGGGAGGTGGATGGTACTGGCTCATGACTATGTCCAATGGCAGTACTAAACTTGTGACTCTACAGCTTCAGTAGATGATTATCCACACCTGTGTTGCTGTCAATTCACCAAACAAGTAATCAGCTGTTTTCTGAAACATTGTAGTTGCCAGACGACTTAGATTTGGATCATGTGGATCGAGGGCTTCAAAACTGCTTGTACTTGTGGACAGTGTTGGTCCTGTAAATGTGTAGTAAAGATATTTCCCAAACATGTTTCACACAAAGTGGTGCAGATCAAGTTATATGCATTTAATGTACACACATACACAAATTATTTCATAGGACATTAGCTTCACAGTTGAACCTCCACCAGACAAGCTAGTTGCCTTACATTGTCCTGCCTGGTTTAAATGCACATTTGTTACCAACATATTTATCCCCATACATGTTGTGCACTGTTGGAAGCAGCACTACTGCTGGTAAAATTTTGACATAATACTGTCTCTCAAAATTTGAAAAGCCTGATTTTCAACTGTCACATTCGGTTTACCTTGACTTTGTAGCAGTATTACAGTTAATGACACGTGTTAACAGATGAACTCACTCTACAAACACAAACCACTTTATTTAAAATCACCTGTGGAGTAGCGACTACTATTCTTCAATCAGCTGATGTGAAGTAACATACGATGTAACCACTGACGGTACATATTTGAAACATATATGTAGCTAATCACTACAAACAGCAAAATATTTCAAGAGAAACAAACTCTTACAATACTGTACATTATAGCATAGTTACTGCTCTTTAAACAGTATTTAAAAATCTTGAATGGTTAAAATGTAGAATATTACTTGAGTCTCCCACCATGCCAAACTTCAGCACAATTTCAGATTCCAAAATGAAGTTCAGTTCTTCTTACATTTCTTTTATGAAGAAACCACAGTATAGTATCAAATTTTACCTCCCAAAAATGCACTGAATGAACACGTCGTTTCATCTGCTAACACATCCATTATCCTAGGGTGTTATGTATGTCATAATACTGTACTGTTGGTATTACAGTCAATTTGAAGATTCCTGTCGTCTAGGTTGTTACTTCGCGTCGACTGGTATACAATTACCGACTTTTCGAAGGAACACAGCGCTTTCGTCTTCAGGATCAAGCCCTTCAAGAAGTCACTTTTCTCAGACTGCTTGACACTGAAGATGTATGCACTATGTTCCTTCGAAATGGCGGTTAACTATTTACCCCCAGCACAGCTAAACATACCAGAAGACTTTAATCTTCAGCAGCAGTGCTGTGAGAACCTCGAGCCTACCAAGTCAATTTGCTGGAGAATGCAACTGTCCTATTATCATTTTATGACACTTCTCACCTTTCTTAGGAGAATCCGTAACTCCTCCTTCACTATCACCTTCATCAGCCATTTCGATTACAGATATGAAATTACAATGACTGTATTTCTTTTATCAGCAGTTCGTTCTGATCAGCATTAATCTTATATTTAAAACAAATTACTTGATCGTATTACAAACCATTTATATTATTTGAAAATTGTTTAAATAACAACAACACATTAAACACTCTTAAACCGCACGAACTTCGAACTACAGACAATTCCCTCCCGCCAAGCATACACCACCGCCCACCTGAGCCCTTGGCTCTGCTACACACCACAGATTAGTACATACATGGATAATCCGTGGTGTTGACAGTTCAGGGTGTAGTAGTGTGGCGTACAATATAGCGAGGTATTTTTTTATTTGTGTACAGTTAGCAAGTACATGTTAGCATCATCTCTGCGAGCTTGAAATTTTCCACTACTGTACCATAGCGTTTCGGGGGCTGGGCATTTTGAATGCATTTGTAGTACGCATGCAGAGTCGTTCCCGATAATGTAATAGATCCTCCGCGTGGCAAGAAATTTCCCGCATTTGATGGAACCCGAAGGTTCATGCCGTGTTCACAAGATCGTGCCATTGGCTCCACAATCCTGAGCCAGCGCAATGACATACATGTTTATTCATCCACTTGCAGTAAGACCCTCTTCAATATTATTCTACCACTGCCAGGTCTTCGGTGTGGTCTCTGCCCTTTAGGTTCTCCCACCAAAACTCTGTATGCATTCCTCTTCTCCTGTGACATGACCCATCCATCTCATAATTTTGATCACCCTACTATTATTTTGTGAGGAGTACAAATTTTGAAGCTCTGCATTATACAGTTTTCTTTGGCTTCTTGTTACTTCCTCCTAGGTCCAAATACCTTCCTTTGCATTCTGTTTTCAAATGCCAGTTCTATATTGTGTTGTGTGTTAATGTGTGACACCAAATTTCATACCAATATCAAAGGATCAGGGAACACTAACAATTTCATTTTATTTTTAGTCATCAAAATGTCAGTCCAGAAGGAGCATAGACTCCTGGATTGGCAGTCTGGTGCCGATAAAGCTAATAAGGATGTCACTGAGACATTTTGCAATTCCAAGAATGTCTCCTGCATTCTGTTTCAGCAGCTATGGGTTTGCCTTTATTACCTGTGATTCTGGTTTCTTCGTGTAATATTTTGAGAATACTCTTGATAAGACAGCCCATAAGCACTGCTGTTAGTTATGTTAACATATTCATGATCTGAGCTCATGGATTGGAGCAGTTTCTTGGATCACCTGTGTACCATTCATGAGGACATTTAGTTCACCATGGAGAAATAAAGTCACATTCTCTTTTCAGATCACAGAGTATACTGAAAACCCTCCCACACCAACCTGTATCTCACCTCCAACTCCCACCACCACCCTTCCAACAAACAGACCATGCTTTCCTGATTGTTTCGCAGGACCAGGGCTGTTGGTGATTGAGATAGTCTACATCATGAGCTGGAGCTTCTGAAGATTACATTCAGACAGAATTGCTGCAGTGATTGCCAGAGTCAGTGGGCTCAGTCCACATAAGGGCTGCTCTGACCCAAGAGGTGTCTGCTTCAATTGTCTTTCTTGTTCTTGCCATCATGACTTGTAATCACATTATTCATTTACTCTCCAGGCACAACATGAAGTCTGTTGGCCTCCCTCCCAAGAAGGTCTCAGTCTCCTTCAACATAAAGATGATAACTTACGACAGAATACATCAGGCTCGAATGATGTTTCCTGCAAATGTGGTCAGAGTTTACACTGGGAAAATTGGATATTGTATTGAAGTCTGGGTCAAGGAACACCACCAGCATATCCCTCTCAAACATACATACATATACATACATACATACATACAAACACATTCCATAGATCCATCATCCATTCAAGATGGCATGAATATGAAATTGGTCACAAAGAAAAACAGGAAAGAAAGAAGAGGAAGATGTGTTGATTTGAATATTCAAAATTACATTTTTCTTAAGTACTGTATGTGATGTTAGAATAAACTTACACTGTGCTTCAGGAAGGCCAAGAAACATTCAAAATGTAATTTCCTGTCAGTTCAGATATGTAGCATTAAAACAAAGGCATCAGTATTTTGTTTTGTACATACCTTTATTTGAAGAAATTATTATTGGCTAAACTGAGAACTTGTGCAGTGCATGGAAGATGTGATATCATCTTCTTTCAATGGGTCATGCTTGTGGTGAGTTCTGTCTTACCACCCCATAATACTAACTGTGACAAAAGAAGTAATGTGATAGGAATATAAAAGTGACTGAAAGAAACTTCAGTTTTTATTGTAAACGTCACTGTTGCTAGACATACGGTATTTTAGGGGTCAGGCACATAGTTAACAGAAAGTTGGTGTTTTAGCTCATATGTACAGATTATAGTGCAACAATATGCATGAGTCATAACCTCACAAACAAGATTCAATACTAAACATTTTTTTAAATGAATAAAAAACTATAAGTGAAGTTGTTCTATATAACTGTATAATATGATAATTTTAATAAGTCTTATAAGTACAGATTATTAATAATTCAATTAATATATATATATATATAATAATGCCAGAAATCATATATGTTACTTTGATTAAAATTATATGAATGATTCATCAGAGTTTGATTAGGCCCCTATGTGACACCACACCCATAATTTGGTCATAAGAATTTTCTTCAGTTAACATTTTGGTGTGTTCATTATCATATAAAGGATACATCTTCCTTTGTAAGGTCTAACTTGTTACACTGATTATGCAACTATAATTTCAGAAAATGAATGCCATAAAATCAAATTATGTAACAATGTAATGACCACATATAACCTTAATAAAAGGTCATCATCCCTATGCTTAATTAAGCACCAAACTTTGAAGGCATATGGGGACATGAATGTAGAGCTCTATGCATTCTTAACTTCAGCACTAGATGGAGATGAGTGGTCAGCTTTATACCCTGGCTGCTTTAACCCTGTGGACTTCTGAATTTTAGAGACACATTAGCATTGTCCATTGTATGCATTACCCTTGGGGAAAGAGCCCCAAGTACCCACTGAATAGGAAGCTGGGTGGTACCCAGAGCTGGTCTGGATGCTTTGGAGGAGAGAAAAGTTTCTTGCCTCTATGGGAAATCAGCCCTAATGCCTTGGTCATCCAGCCCACAGCATAGTCACTACACTAATTTTGACTTTCTCATATGGTACGTAACAATGATGTCTGGGTTTCGGTGATGACACTGATACACAAGGAAAGCTAATTATGAATCATTATCATCTTAAGGTAATGAAAATCATAAATTAAATATTCATTGCTGAACACAACACCATGCAAGCCTTATTGTATATAATTTTACACAATGTGTACTCTCAGAACAATTTCCAAAACCTGTTTTTGGTTACCCTATTTAAAAGTTTGCACCAGTAATGACAAATCATTCATGTACTGTCATTAAAGTAAGATGCTTATAATATGTTTGTCATTTCCTTATTACCAACAGAATAGTGTTTTTTAAACATGCTTTTGGCAACGATTCTTGTTCTCTAAGTTACAATACATATTAAAATAATAAAATTAACTGCTAAGGTAACTTCTTGGATACATATTTACAAGCTATGTACTATTATACATAATTTACAAACAAGTCAGTTGGTTAAAAATATTACTTAATTGAATTCACATATGTTTTGAAAAATAACTGTTTATATATAATTGTTTTAATCTGTAATATCTTTGTATATCACAATCTGTAATTTTTATTTAAAATAGATATGTTGCACAAGTTCACATGGATGAATTCCCACAAAAATACAGGAGCAGAAGGAAGGGAAATTACAGCTGTACAGATGTTTGTTGTCTGTAGCAATTCCTTGTGTAGCTATCAAGGCTAATAAACTGATCCTTAATGTCGATTGTCCAAACCATGGTCTCCTGATCAATAGATGCAACTCATATGGATCCATGTTAAATGACCCTGAATCACCAGTTATCTAACTCTTATGGACTTGTTTTGAAGATCCTGTTAATGTCCCACCCTGACCAGCTGAACCTGATGACATGATATATCAAACAGAGAATTTCTTGACCACCTAAGTTGGCCATTTGCTTTTGAATATTTAGCTCGGGGTGTCTGCCTCATTAGAGTTAATTTGGTCTCCCAGTATTCTTTAGGAGTGACAATTAATCAAAATCTTTTGGATCATATTTATAAAATACCTGTTTTGTGTTTCAACTGTTTTATAGGAGACCCATGAATAAGTTGTTATGTTCATATTGATAGCACCTTCAGGGATACAAACATTTAATAAATATCCACACATGATGTTGAAGGTGTATAAGGGGAGTAAAGATAAAGCACCAGACTTTCATAATCTCAGCCCTGCATGGAGCTGAATGGTTAATCTTACACTCCAGCTCCTTTTAACTCTTGGCAAGAACCCCCACCAGTACCCAGCCCACAGCCAGTCTGGACATGGTGGCAAAGTCGTAAGTCCTGGCCTTTCACAGAACTTAATCACAGCATCCAGTGCATTTACTGATTGAGCTAACCTGGTTCCTATACATAACAAATAGGATGAGAATGTGACAAAATCTGTCATACCATCACAGGATATTATATTGTTGTTTTACGTTGTATTTATTTACATTATATTTTCCTCCTACGTGTTTTGGTCATTAGTGTTCATTTTCAGGAGATTATGTGCATATTAATGTGACTTGATGTGCCATTAATATCTTAAAATGGATCATTTTCATACCATGCACTGATGTTTAATTTGATTAAATCTTTTTAAACCATCACTGTATGCTAAATTGTTTTTTTTATGTTCTTGGAGGAAAATGTAATGTGTATAAATACAACTTGCAAGAAAAATTGAGTATTCTGTGATGGTACAAAAAGATTTTGTTAAATTGAATATTAGTGTGTGGTCTGAACATGAACTATTTAAAATAAGTTGAGAATTTATTTGAGTGTGTGGCAGAAAGACTAGGTTACAAATGACACTTTTCTAGTTCACATTCAAATAAAGGGTGCTTCTTTAATAAAATTCTGGATATAATTATTTTGTGCTTACTATAAAAGGACAAATCAAGAAGCACTGAGCGTTGTCTACCTTTGGCTATCTCTTTCTGATTGAAGGATATTTGTTTAGATGGTGTTTTGAAGTCTTTTAGTAAGTGGCTCATCTTAAATTTAAGATATTCTCTCAGGCCATCTGTGCATCAGGCTAGTTCAGACATAACTTATTTTATATATACAGTATTTTTTAGATAAAATCTGGAATTAAGAAGTTATGCATTATTAATTTTGATATTTCTTCTGTCAGAGAGTGTAATAATGCCCAGCTTTGGCACTTGTTAGCATGTGTGTAACGTTTGCTTTCATAGATATAAATAGAACCTACTTCTTAACATGAATGTTGATGACATTGCAAGCAGCATAACACTAAGCAGTAAATCATGACAGGAACAATACTGCAATGGAAAGAAAAATTAATAAACGTACTTCAGCACTTACATATATGGGACCAAGTCTTTGTTAGTTTTTAAACTCCAATGCCAACCTTACATTGTAATAATGGTTCCACACTGAGTGAAAAGGTTTTGAATATTATGTGCATACATGATTTAGCATTAGAAATCTGATGGAAAATGGAAATTAACTCTTTGGTGACTAAAATTAATCTGCAATATTTATAAAGATTTGGGTCCTGGCTTGCAGAGAGCACAGTGTGCTTCCGTGAGAAAGACCAATTGAGTAATGTTGTATAGGGAGAGTTGCAGTTCATCGTAAGAACTGTGTGGAACACATAATTACACTGTATAGGAAAAATGTGGAGTTTTTAAATATTAAACACGGTGGTACTGAGCTTCAAAGGGTTAAGAAGAAATATGATATTCCTAGAGAACAGTCTGAAAGGAGACCTGGTTTTGTCAACCTCACAGATTGCTCCAGACATCCCACATACTTAAACATCTGTAACACATGACATTTCTATTAATATCTCTTTTTTACACAAAAACATCAGAGTAATTTGATTCCATGTACAGATGATAAAAATACATCCCACAGCAAGGCTTAAAGTATATAGAGTCTACCCACATAATCAGTGAGTTACAGTGTAATTGAAATGGTAATATACATGATCCACATGGAACTACACCAATGTCATACTATGAGAATTTCACATATTCTAAGCATTTCCATCTGTTTAAGCTCCTCTTAATTGGTCAAACTTTGTATTATTGTCATTAGAATACTGTACGAACTTTGTTTCTTAAACAGAGCTGCAGTTAGATTTTGTACCCAAGAAAAAGTAAAGTTGTCCTTGTGGTTAGTTAAGTGTCATGATATGAAGATACATGAGGAATGGAGGTACAGTTCCATACATTCTTAACCTCAGCATTTTGGATAAAGGTGAGTGGTCATGACAATGCTAGGCCACACACAAATGTGCACAGCAAGGAGGCCAACACAAATTTTGGGTGGACAGTGTTGCCACATCCGCCCTACAGTCCTGACCTTGTACCAACAGATTATCATGTGTTGGTCATATGAAAAAAATACCTGTGAGGACACCACTATGCCAATGACGAGGCACTGCAGCACGCTGTGTGCCAGTGGCTGCAGAGGAGGGACAGCAACTTGTACTGGATGGGAGTTTATGCTTTTGTTCAAAGATGGAGACTGCACTGAAAAATAAGTATGACTTCAGTGATGTTGTAGTGAAGTTCTGTGAAATCTGGGTAAATTGATGTGGCACAGTGAAAGGCAAGGCACAATTTTATGCCTACTGTCACATATACTTACACTAGTAAACTGAATTTGAATGTGAACTGGAGTAGCACAACAATGCAGGCTCACATAATGCTGGAACGTAAGTCACTTGTAAAGAGCCCCTGCAGCTCACACCACATAACTCGGTAAACAAACAGAAAGCGAGCATTGTCTTTTCAAGTGTGATATAAGAACTCAGTCCCAGTATTACTGAGCACTAGTTTTAAAAATCAAACAGAAGGTGTTGTAGAGTGGCATTTATGACCAACTATATATACTGGACACCCTTACAATGCTCTATTGTATGAAATTCTCATAGGGTGATATTTAATGAGAACAGGCAGTATTGCAGCTCACATTTTAATTTTATATGACCATAACATCACATGCAAGCAGATCATCTTGCACCTTGGCGGTGACAAATACTGTTGAATAAATAACTTAGAAAGGATTTGGCAGACTAATGAAAGAAAAGGCAATCAAATGCCAGAATTTACAGTTAACACACTGAAAATAAGGGTTTCCTACACAGGAGACATGTCAATGTCACATTTTTACTGCTACTATATCTTCAATAGTAGAGTGAATTTTAACACATTTTTTCACATGTGGTTGGCCTAAAAGGATAGTGGATTCATATAAAAATAATTCTTATGCACTGAAACCATGTCAGGTTTTCAGTGTGTGGTATGCCTAGAAACCAAAAATACCACAGCACAACGTTGCAGCTACTCACTGCAACAATTTTCTTTTAATATTTAAAATTTATTTGTCAACAAGACCTTCATAATAATAATTTAAAGTGTATTTCAAAGATAGATAAATCTAGTGATGTACTTATTTTTCAGACATGTGCTAAGATTTGTGTGAAACAATGAAGGAGTAAAATTTCAGAGAATAGAATTTAATGAGGTTAGCCACAATATCACTGTTCTATATAATGAATTATATCTGAAATTTTCGTACAGAACATTACTAGTTCATGAACAAAACAGTTGGAAAG
This sequence comes from Reticulitermes speratus, assembly GCA_021186555.1. Classification (NCBI taxonomy): domain Eukaryota; kingdom Metazoa; phylum Arthropoda; class Insecta; order Blattodea; family Rhinotermitidae; genus Reticulitermes; species Reticulitermes speratus. The sequence goes on along the minus strand of JAJKFL010000039.1, from coordinate 17,091,316 downwards.
GCACTGAGCTAATGTAACATACAATTCTGGGAACTTTTACCAACCATGTATTGATGTGGTCCAAGAACTGGGGAAAATTACATAATGAGGGGTTTCAAAATTTATAAACCTCATATTACTGTATCAAAAATCAAGATGTTGAATAAATGACCACTGGGAGTCCAAATAGAAGATTGAGAGACTGAATGGGAGAAGATTAACAAAAAAGTGGATACAAGAGGAGAAATGGGAAGGCCTTGTCATCAGATGACCCATTAGTGGGGGTTCATGAGGAATCTTACTTACAAAATGTGTGAGACAAAATATAAAACTGTATATATTCATGTTGTGCCAAATGGTTGGTTCTTATGTTGTTTTATGACATTTTTCCATGCTCACAGGTTGTTCAGAATTGAAATGTTAGATGATTGTGAATGATGAATGAGGAAGTATGCGGAAAGAAGTGGGCATATCCAAGATATGAGTAAAACCATGATAACCTCAGTTGGGATGAATCTGGACAGAGATTGAATCCAAGATCACCCGAATATGAAATGCTAACAACAGCACTGAAATTCAATATGTTTTTTAGACTTCATGTTTAATTCTAATGAGAGCTTTGCTTGTCATGTATTACTTGAATAAAAACATGGGCACGAGTTAACAGAGATAAAGTTTCTGGGAAATATTAGGAAAGAAATAAGAGTGGATAAAATCTGAAATCAGGAATTTAGAGAAAATCTAAAATTTCAGAGTGGTCCCTCTCATCACACCTTGTATGCTCATGTAAAAGTAAATGGACTGACATGTATGCATTGTGTGAACTTCGTAAGAGCAGCAGAATCTAATTTATTGTACTTTCAATGTGTAATTAAATTTCATTATTATTTTACAGTAAAATGTAACATGTATCGTGATTAACCTCTTTCCATTTAAATATAATGTGCTACCAAATTCCCAAAGTTTTAAACTAATAGAATAATTCTTGTGCTACTGTACGTCTGGAAACAATGAAAACAAATCGTATAGCAATCATACTGTTTTATCCACCAAGTATGTTCTGTATCACAAAGTGCTATTTTGTTCCCACCAGGGTAAATGCCCATCATTAAAACAAACAATCATAAAAGCCCTAAAATATAAGTTACTCAATTTATAATTCTTACAGGACACAAGGGATGTACAAATTCCAGGAACCAGGTCACCAAGACAACCAAATTTTGTGTGGTGGCACCTTACATTTTTGGGTGGCTCCTATATTTCTGGAAAATTTGTACACCCCTGCATTACACCATGACTGCTAAACTAAGTACATACCTGAAAGTGAAACTACATGATTAAATGATTAGGGGTTCATTCTATTTCATGTACCAACTCATTGTGAACAAATGTAATGCTTCTATTACTAACCACTGCCATGTTCAGTTTTTGTAGCACTCTGCAAAACAAAATATAAACAAGAAAACACTTCTCTAAAGGTAGGTACATAATGAAGTGTTTTCTTTTATCCACTTCATTAAAAATTATTACCTAGTGCATATATATATATATATATATATATATATATATAATCCCTGAAACAAAGAGCAATTACGTGTATAAAACTTTAAAAAACCTGACTTTGTGGGGTTATTAGTTAAATACAAGAAGTTAATCCTAAGCCTGCATAATTTATGGGAATAATGATGATTTAAGCACAAGGGAAGAAAATGATATATATTTGCTGTCCATATATTTTGACACATGGAATGTTTATCAGGTTTCATTTATTCTGTTAGAATTCAAATATATATATATATATATATATATATATATCACTCAGTCAGACTTGCAAATGAAGCACAATTTGCAAACATGAGAATCAGTCTGACAATGTCCTCTGAAGTCCATTTATGGAAAAACACAACAAATGATAACAGCTAGATTGTCACATTTTTTTTTAAATTTTAAGATTGCTAAGTTTGTGGAATTACATTAAACATTGGACTGGAACATGATTTTGGTGAATGCAGAACTGAATCCAACAGTGGACCTGACAGCATTAAGCCTACAGGGAAGGGAGATGTGTTCACAGTGCAGATTTACAAATTCTACACTTGGAAGGCTTTTATTATTCCCTTTTGAGAGCTCAACACACCTATTTGCATACAGCAGTTTACCCATACTGAAACACGGCCATCAATGATTTGGCATACTAAGTGCCTAGTTTCCAGCTGCCAGCAGCTGGCTTTTTACCTGTGCTGTAGCCAGGGTCCTTTCTGGGAGGCAGTAGTGTTCATGTTGCAAACAGCAATCACAGACGTACAGTACCATCCACAGCACTTACTATATCACACAGCCATGGTGTTGCCTACTTTTATGTACAATAATATAAAGTTCAGTTAATTACTGTTTGCTCCAGGTCATGACACAAACCTGATTTAGCGTATAATTGTAGGAATGCTTATTGCTGTTTGCAGCCTTACAATTGTATATTAGGCTTTTGTCATGACCTTCTGATTCACATGAAGCTGGGTTTAGGTTTGTGGGGCCAAAAATAGTGTCAGTAATCATGGCTCACCCTCTGTAGTGGACAGACATTGGTCTGCAGGTATGATATACCGGTAGTCTATGTGAAAATTCTGACCAGGTCCTGATATTGTGAATCTTGTCAAAATTTTCAAGCAGGATTATGTATGGCACTGACATCCAGAGGTTTGGCATATTACATATTTTAACAGCATATGAAGAATTCAGGTTACTTTTTATGGCCCTTCTTCTGGAAAGTTGCCCAGTTTCTTATCACACCAGTGCACTGCCTCAGTTACTGTGTTAGTCCGCAGGACTCTGCAGCTGATACATTCAGCCTGTTCTACTGAGAGGTTACTGCCATATATTCACTGACATCACAGTGGTCTGTGTGATGCCTAATACTTGCGATTGTGACTCTTCTGTGCATGTTGAGGCCAGAGTCTCAAGCTCCCAGCAGCTTCTTGACAGTGTAACCTGGCACTGAGTAGAAGAACAGCAACAACACAACTGCCAGGGCCAGCACAGCCAGAATTTTGAGGATGGCCCATTTGTAGTTGTGCCACACAATGTACCGGATTGACTTCAGTGGGTTCAGGAACCACATGAAGGATGCATCTGGCCGACTGGTGAACATTATAAAATTATACATATGCACAGCCACAAGGTGTCTGAGAACAAAGTCCTGTGGAGTATGTTTGGAAAAAGGGAGTAACAGGATGGACACAATTATATAATGAAAAGTTTTGTAAACTGTACTCTTCACCAAATATTGTTAGGTGATTAAATCAAGGAGGATGTAAAGAGTGGGCAAGCAGCATGGAGAGAGATTATAACTTTACATAAAATTGTTAATTTTATAGCTCTGTCATGGAAGAATCAGCAAAACTGAATCTTGATCACCAAGGCATAATGCTTAAAACCTGTCTTTTGTATTAAAAAGTGTCTACAATGCGTGAAATGATTCATATTTCAGTACAGTAACTTGGTACAGGTGTGAACATGCAAATGTCACAGATGATTGTTACATTACAACAGAATTTAGAAAAAGATATTCATCAGTGGTCTGGCCATGTGAAGCGAATGAGAGAATGTACTCTATCTGAAATGACAATGGAACTGAGAGCAAAGGGAACTGTGGGAATTTCTTATCCAGAAGTGAAACTGAGGATGTAAGATATTATCTTATATTGAACTCTCAGAAGAAGACATGAAATATGGAAAAGAGATGATCATAAAAATTAAGAAGAAGAAGAAGACTGGATCTCACACTATATGGTGTTGGCATTTCTGGTTCATATTCACAGATTCTGTGTTTGAATTTCTCCTGTGGTTTGGCTGTCCAGTCTGTAATATGCGTGTGTGTGTTATCTTCAATTATTCCTCCATGTAAACCTTTGATTGCTTCCTTGTATGTTTCTTCCAACCTGTCATTCACAACTATCTTATCATTTGCCACTATATACAGTAAAACCCCGATTTAATATTCCCGCATTTAGTGAAATCCCGGATTTAGTGATGATTTTCTCATGTCCCGACAATAGCTCCGTATTAATTGAAAACCTCCATTTAATGAAAACCTCGATTTAGTGAAATATATTCTAATCCCCCAGCAATTCACTAAATAGGGGTTTTATTGTATTTATATAGATGATAAAGGCATCATTAAATAACACACGAATCAAACAATCAAATGAAGCTGAATGGGGAGTAAAGAACCAGGAGGAGAAAAAGCTAGAGGAGAATGCAAGAGCAGCAGTGGAAGTATAAATCCTTGATATTTCCTTTAAGTCTAGACAGTGAACATACAAAGAACAACCAAAGACCACTGTACTTACTTGGGTTTGTCAAGAGGGTCAGGTTCACTGCGGCCCAGTCCTGCTGGGTTCTTTTCTGCTTCCTCACGTGTTAGAAGATGAAGCTCAGCCTCTACCTTGCCCTGGTGCAATGACAGTAGTATTAATTAAATAATGATTACAGAGTTATGACACTAAGATCTCTGATTTTCTTCAGAGTGTACTAACCATAATACATTTTGCATTACTACAAATTTAAAAAAAAATTAAATTCATTAATGCATGTCTCAAAGTTGCTCTAAACAGTCCAATAGGCAGACAATTGAGCAGTGCATCCTTATTTCAACTACCATATAAAGGTGAGTTAAAATGAGGTAACTGCTACTCTTATAATACAGTGTACACTAGTGTAATGTGAAGTACCAACCGTAAGCTCCATTTCCTCATTTTCTTTCTTGACATAGAATGGCCACCAGCCTTTCACCCTCTTCTGCTTGAATATGCTCACCATTGGTACAGATCCATCAGTCCTGAGCATGTCTAGGGTGCATAGCTTGGAGGACTTGGCACCCCGAGGGAAGCGATTCAAGTCTAATGTGATGGCACCTGCATTAGAATATTAGTTACTTTTAAAAAATTTCTGGCCTTGCCACAGCAAACACAGCTGAACTCCGGCTTCTAAATCTAGAGATATGTTATCAACCCCACAGCACTCCATGTGGGATCCATAATGGACTAAGTGGCACTGGGACAGTTACTCTCTGAGTACTTTGGTTTACCCCTGCTGTCATCATGCCAGCAATGTTCCATACTCATCTATCTCTGTCAATGAGTTGCGAGTTAGATGTGACCAGTTGGTGTGTACACAACCTTGGGTCCCAGGTGAAAAATCACTTCTGCACTAGCACCTGGGCATTAACTATAATTAAGCAACACTTCTAATGAAAATTCAGTTCGTTCTCTGTTAGGGTACTTGGTCTGCAAACTAAACTTCTCTGTTCCAGTCCATCAAATTGCCTAACAACTGAGACAGTGATAGTAAGTAATTAATAGGGCCTATTGCATATATCAAGGGTCATAATAGACAAGTACAGAGTAATAGAATGATTACTGGCAGGGGAAGGAGAAAGGTTGGGCTCAAAGTTTCATCAGACCACGATAATATGTAATTATAATCTTCCTGAAGAAACCTTATGATATAACTATACTCTTTTCCTTGTAATAGTGAGATAATTAAATTAGGAAGGTTATACTGAACAAATACATAGCGCAGATGGGGGAAAACTACACACAGGAAATTTTGGTGAGGAAACTCCTTGGAAAGTGACTACTTTGAAGACTATGATTGAGATGGAAATGGGAGGACCAATATTATAAGAACCTTAACACAACTGATATTTTTAGTGTGGACTGGATGAAGATGGCTTAACACTGATGACTGATTACTTTTTCTGTTACTGGTTCTGTATCCCTTGATTCCTGTTACCAGTGACTGGCCAGCTCATCCTGTTCCTATTCAGAAGGACAATAACTCCATATTTTATCCTGGTATTTTAAAGAAATGTAATAATAATAATAATAATAATAATAATAATAATAATAATAATAATAACAACAACAACAATACAAAATAAAGAATAACATTTCATAAAGTAGCTAACAGATATCAGAAAGAGACAGGAAAAACACAAAAACTGTTTTTAACTCTGAGGCCTGCAATGATAATTTACAGAGAAGGGTTTGAGTGTTTATGCCGGCCTGTTTATAATGCAAAAAGTAGCTGTGTTTTGCATAAATGATGCAAGTAGAAGTAGGTCTTAGAAACTTCTATTTAGAAGTTTCAGTATAGTACATTCGTTTTCATACATCTATGAAATTATAATATATAACAACGAAGTGTGGTATTGCTGTTAAAAAGAATGTGCACCGATAAAACACTAAGAATAAAAACGATCAGAATATAAATTACCTAAGTTTGTACTTAGTAAGTTATTTTAAAATGCACATTACATGTCTGTGGTTAGCAACTGTGCTTTGTATTTGAGAGGTTCTAGGTCCAAATGTTAGCCTAAAGATTGAATATCTCCTTTTTGAACACTGTTTTCACTATTCACAAGTCAATTAACCACCCACTGTTATATATTCTGTGCAGGTGAAGAGTGCCATCAAATCAGTCAGTGAAGTTACAAGTAAACCTTGTGATCCTGCTTTTTGTTATCCCTTATTTTGTGTTATGACATGTTATAATACGTACTTGTTCTTCTGCAAAGTCAGGAGAATAAATAAATCAAGTACAAATAATGTGAGATTTGAAGTTCTCACAGTGTTGCTCATGAATATTCAAGTCTTCAGGGATGTAACACTGTGTTGCTTGGTAAACAGTTGTCAGTGTTTTGGAAGGTCATACTGCCTTCAGAGTCAAACAACCCAAGAATACATTATTGTCCTCTAAAATGCTGGTAATTACTCATATTTACCAATAAACATGGCATAATATCCCACAATATTTAAATTTTCAAGTTCAAACAATCTTGACTAATATTTTGGAAACTGTCAGTTGTCTAAATTTGTTACAAACACAACGTTTCAGAGACTCTGTCTGTGTCTTCAGGTGGGGAGGGGAGATCAGGATCCCACTTTGTTGGGCCTGTCAGACCACTGGACCAAGTGATAACACTACATGTTGTGATAAACCTACATGATAGACAATGTCCAAAACATTAATGAAGTTTATTATGATGCACCATTTTCAGAATCATTTAGAATAGACAAGATCGAACATATTGATGCATAAGACAGATTAAGAAATACAACACATACCTAAGAAGTCATCAGCCGAGAAGTGATCTGCGTCCCATACCTGCAGCTCCAATCGGGCAGGAATCTTGCACTCTGTCTCATCCCAAGAGAACAGAGACTCCTTTCTTGAGATTACAATTTTCTCTTCAGCTACCAGATAGTCAAAGGGATAAATGAAGCGCCAATTAAAGTTTCCCTCACCTGTCAGTGAGCGATAATGGATGTCAGTGCACTGACAATCTTCTGGTCCCTTGAGCCACCTGTACACAGAAGAAATATATGACTTCTAATGCTTCAAAGGCAAGTAAATAGGTATTATAAATTATAATTATATCTTAGTTACACACATGAGAAGTTCTATCTACCCTTCAGTCTTGGCTTGGTTTTGGTTAACTTATTACACATCAGCTGTTTTGCATTACTTACATTGGTGAATATAAAATCATTAACAGTCCACGGTATTTACTAGAAGTGACCAGCCCATAAACAAAGGGCTTCTATTCATCACAGCAATTAAAAGAACTCCTGAGTCTTGAAATAGATAAGAACCCAATATGTTGATGATGACCAAATGGTAGCAGCTTGCCTAGGATGCTAGTTTTCATTATGTTAAGCAACACACTTTGCATTCCTCTTACATTATGAAACAGAACTGAAAGTGGATATGATCTGTTAGTTTGCATTCTAGCCCGCATATCCCAGACTCACTGGCATATTAAAGACAATGGACAGGGAAGGGTTACTTCTTCATCAGAACTGCTTACAACAGTAAGACAAACAAAAATAAAACCAGGACGGATATAAATTATATAACAATGTACTTAATCATATAAAAGAAATGAACAAGTAGGTGTACAAGTTTTTTAAAAGGGAGTTGAGATCCTTTTTATTACAACACCCATTTTATTTAAGAAAAGAATATGTCAGTTAAATGTGGTTGATATTTGCCTGTGAGTGAAAAAAAGAGTTAAAGAGTTATCATTTATTTCATATACTATTAGTGTAAATGTGTTTATGTAATTTTAACAAGGTTATGTTTAGTTAGGTGTCAACTGTGATTGATTGAAATTAACATATCCTATGTTGAATGAGATGGATGAACAATAAACTAAGGTAAACTAAATTAGACCCTTAGTAGAATGCATATGATTAAACAAAACAAGGAAAAGTGCAAAACCCAAGGTTGAGAACATAATTGAGATTACTATGTCCAGGAAAATACGAACAGACCATGCTGGTGGAATGAGTGAAGACAGACGGCCAAGACAGCATGGAATTGTAAACCTACAGGGTGATGGGTGATGAGTAAGAGGTACATCAAGGAAACATTCAGAACAGGATATTAGTGAGGGGACGTATATTAAATGTGCTAACCTGTGAAGATAAGGTGAAGTAGCAGGATGATGATAAAGAAAATGATGATGATAATGCATATTTCTCATGCTATGGATAATATAAAGCTTTGCAACAGCCGAAGTGCAACATGAAAATAAAATGCTTTTTCTATAAAAGTGAAAGGTTTATCAACACTCACCCTTTCACATAAATGTCAGACATCTTTTCCCCAGTGAAGAATGCATCATCTTCCAGCACTACTTCATCTGTGTTCCATATAATTATGCGCAGTTCATATGCCTTGGGCTTCCTCGGAGAGATGTCTAGAGCTGGGCCAGGAAGGGGCATATCCATAGGGAACATGTCCACCCACATTTCTAGTTTTCCCTGTACAAACAATTAAACCTCTACAGACTCCAGCACGTTATGCAGGCATCTCTAAATGGTGTACTGTAAATGACTACATCAACATGAGTCACACAGGTCCAGTAAACACAGATCTATAAATGCTCCATTACTGAATGGATTTCAATGAAAACTGTCTCGCTGTGTTGGAGGGGGGTTCCCTGCAACTGACAAGTGAAATATATATTGGTACATGCTAATAAGCCACAAAGTGTGAATGTTGTTTTGCTAAATATCATACAACTACAGCTCCTATTTTACATCAAGGTGGAATAAAAATGTATCAGTTTTCTTAAAAATGAAACATCTAAGAAGAATCATTCTTCTCTGACATTTAAAACCTTGGATATGAGATCACTACATTGTCTCGAAATGTCAGGAACCAATTACCCAGTGATGTGGCATCACATCCCAGAAGAACTTAGACCTCAACTACTTATGAGTTCACACAGTGTAAAGCCCCAGAGGACTTAAATCTTCAGAGGAGATGAAATTTCCACAAATTGTATAAAAAAAAGCATACAAGAAGGAATGAAATATAAAAGCACGGCATTATCCAAGAAATGGAAGTATAAATATTACAAGAAAGGTTAGTAAAATTAAGGACACACATGTGTTACAAGTGGATGAAAATTCCTTGTTGACTATAAGGTATGATGATGGTGAAGAAACAACGCCTGTGGACAATAAGAAAAAGTTGGAGGGACCAAGTGAAGGAAGACATACAATGCAGAGTAATGTACGAATAGGCACAAATACAAAAGCAGTGGCTTTTCATAGGTAGACACGAATTGAGAAGTCTATGTCACAGTATGACCCAACCTGGTGGAAATATTTATAAACATCAGTGAATGTGATGGTTGACTATGAATTATGAATGAGTGTGGAGACTAGCACAATTTACTATATTTTACCTGTTCTATGCCAGGCTTATCAGGGTTGTAGAGGGGCCGAGTTTCAATATGTTCTGGCACAAGCTGGCAGCCAATCCGTGGGAACTCATGCCAACGATGGAGAACAGCCAGTGCCATGTGCTCCTCCAGACCTGTAAGTCAGATTGTCACAAATGTACAGATAATCCTGTCATGTTAATGAAAGAAAATAGAGAATAGTAAGTAAATAAAAATAAGTAACATGTTTAATTTTTTGATAGTGAATATGAAAAATCACAGTCTAATAAAAATTTCATACCAGTGACAAAAATGAGTGGGTACCATGTAACTGAATATTTCTTCAATGGATTTACTGCATTGGATTAATGGTTCTTGTTGATATCAAAAATTTTTATACACCCTTTGTATGATATGATGTTATATTTATTTATTTATTTACTTATTTGGTGTGTGTAGTATAATACAATATGACCCTCCTGCATTACCACTTTTTTATGAGATAAGGCCCTTCTTCCCAACAGTTTTATGATCCATTAATACTTCTTTTGATACACTCCATGTACATGTACATAACCACTTCATTTACAACCCACTCATTTTTTCAAATTACTCTCCGTTTCATTTCCCTATCACCCTCTTTCACTCGTTTCTGAAACGCATAAATTTCTACCTAACATTAAACAAAACAATTGCTAAATAGAATGTTTACCCTCTAGATCTAACAAAACAGAGAATATGCCATTTCCTTCTGACCACTGACATCCAGGTTACAATGTAATACAATATTGACCTTTCCAGTCATTTTCTCACCATAGCAGTCACATTTCACAGTAAAAGTGTTACTACCTTTAACTAAGTTCTTCCAGAACTTCCTGAATCTTCCTATATTGCCATTTTCTATACATTGCATGGAATATTTACTAGTTCCTTGACACTTCAACAAAACAATACAGTATTATGTTATTTAACAAATCTGCACATGACTCATTAGCATCTATCTAAGCAAATTCACACATAAAGAATTCCTTTAAACAAAGTGAACAATGTTTAATGCCTGAACATGTGTATTGTTTGTCCCTTTTATCCCTGTACCTAGGTATAGTCTGCCCTTATCCTCAGGTCTGCTGGACTCTCCTTCACATCTCCTTCAGTACCCTGAACTCTCACAACCCAGTTTCTTAAGTGACATTGTTTGGATGTAATGTGAATCAAACTCCTTGCCAGTTATGATATAAGCTCACTCATGGATGTCATTCCTGCTACATCAGCTGCTGCTATGACACTATGTGACATCACACATTATTTGTATGAAATATATAAAGCAGAAAACATGATTGACAGGTTGTGTCTATCTGCATACTCATTTCCAAAACTGTCCAACAGATTATGATTGGCACTAGTATGAAGGATACCCAGAAGTTACTAGAAAAATTCAATTCTGTTCTATACTAGTCCAATATACTTTTTTTATGTGAAGCTGAAACCAAACTTCATTATTTTTGTGAAAAAAAGCTCACCAGATAAAAACTGGTACACGACAAAAAATACAGATACCAATAAAGCATAAAAATTTTATTGCAAATTTTTTGACATGGTAAACGTGTGCACGCATGTGCACAGACACACACACACACACACACACACACACACACACACAATGAAGTAAAATTAAAGTGATGCATCCTTTGTTCCTAATTCAGTTTGCCAACAACAAGTGTTTACTGCAGTTTACATGACTAGACCAAACTGAATTCCAGGCTTCTTCTATTCCACCAACCTTAAATAAAAAATTTTGAAGAAAAAATAAACAAATAATTGAACACAATAAAAATAATGAATATAATAACATTATAATTTAATTAATAAAGATCATATTTAAGCAAATGTAAACAAAGACACAGACAGAGAAACAAACAGACAAACCCCTTTCAATGCACAATCTTACACTAAGTCAGATTCAGTGACATCTGGTCTGAAAGACGCTGCACAGTGAGGCACAAGATTAGACTCTCACTGTATATGGTCAAATAGAAATGGTACCAAACGTGAAAATGCTGAACTTTGAATTACCTCTGGTATTCAAATTGCAGTCGCTGTCATCTGCCTGAAGGAAGAAAGTCTGACGCCCAACTTTCACTTTACCGTTGCTGTAAGAGGGACCATCTATTTTACCATCCTTGCAGAGCTTTGCAAGTATCTGAGTTGGTTTCATGGGGTCTCGCCACTGGTTATATCCAAAGCTGGAAGAAGACAACTCAGAGATTTAATCTACTCTGTTATGCTAAAACTATGTTTTTAATTAGAAGGTGTGTTCGAGAATATCAGTATCATGCAATGAAAAGTTAGTTTATTTTATATTACTTTACAATGTCTGCAAGAAAGACATCTACATAATGCAGAAAAGCACATGAATCATTGGACACAAAATATTAAATTAACTGCATCCTTGATGTTAGAACCAAAAGTCAACACCAAAGCCTGCTGCTGGACATAATTCTTAGCCAACGTCATCCGTCACCGCCACCCCCTCCCATTCTCATAACCTGTCTCCCTAACACCAAATTTAAAGTTATCAACCTCCCAACTACTTATTGTTTTCCAAGTGGCTACTTCCTCATCAAAATTCTGTGAGCATCAATTGTCTCTCCAATCTGCATTACATGTCCAGCCAAACACAGCCTCCCAGACTTCACTAACTTAATGATAGTAGGTGGCCTGCACAAGTCATGTAAGTAATGTTAAATACTTTAAGAATTAATTTACAATGCCAATAGAAGTCATAATGAAAATTAACAAATATCGCTGCTAATAAATAATCTGTTATACCAATAAAAATATGTAATCAGTAATCGTACATAAATTTCTCTCATACACAACTATTATCACGATTATGTATTTATGGGCCAGATGGTGCACTACTTACTCTTCATACTTGCGAGCAGTACCACATGTGGCTCTGTGACGACTGTAGAACCGGTTCTCCAGATCAATGCGAGTCTCTCCAATCAAATCATCTGAACCAACCAAATCCCAGTCCAGAATCTGTACTGTCAGCATTGAGTCCTGAGGAAATGTTGCTTCAATTTCAAAGCATCTAGGGAAAGAGATGAGAATGACATATTATTTCATAAGCATAAAAATTTTATTTTGAAACAACATTTAAGAATGTAAATACAAATATGTACACAGTAACTCCAATGTTAAAATTTCATTAAAAGAGTGTTTGAATGCAATAATTACGAACTTTGGACTCGGTGGGTTTTCTTGTTTACTGACAATATGTACTGTAACAGAGATGCACAAATACTGGGCATAAGGTAGCCACGGTGACTAAATTTTGTACAGTGGTAACAAAATTTTGTATGGCGGTGTCTAATATTTGTAGATCCGCAGTATGGATCTTAACATAACTCACCTTCCAAAGACAGGGTTCAGTTGCTTTGAGATGTAATGTTCCTTGTCGCTGATTCTCTTGGAGCCAAGCTGCAGTACGACGTAAGGATCTGCCTTGCCGTTGAGGTCCATTGGGTGCAAGTCATTTGCTTTCACTACATACACACGCACCAGAACATGAATGGGATCATTAGATGGGAGACCTTGGAAAAACCCGTACTGTGGGTCAAATCCCATAATTGTGTGGTCCTCAATGTCTTTAGGCAGTGGCCACTTGTAAACTTTGATTGAACCCTGTATATGAAACAACATAATACATTAGTTGCAGACATCTACCAATGTCATACTAAAATCAATTACTCAAGTGAATAAATTTCACTATTATTAAGACATTAAAAACAGTTCACTTCATCAAAGTTTCATGTATTGACTTGAGGATTATGTGCATCAGCTCTGTCATGTTTCTTAACTGTAACAGAAAATTTTTAATTACTGTATTTAGGTTAACAAATATCACATATAAAGTCACTGAGATAGTAACAAAATGTCATCAAATTACATGGTAAAGTCAGTAGCTCTTCGAGTCCTCAGTTCAAGGCCCGGCTCTTGACTGTTGGTCTGTGTGGTTTTCCTCAGCCTCTCATGGCAAATGTAGGCCCACTTCATATTGAACCACAGCATTTCCAGTTCATTACTTGCCAAACATCCTACAGTTTAATGCTACAGAGTCTTGAGCTTGAGCTACTGACATAAACCATACAGAAGTAATGAAAAATCATGCTGTAACTCAACATGTGGTGCTGCAAAAATAACTGAAGGTAAGAAACTTCGAAAAGATACACAGAAAAATATTTGCAGTTCCAGCTGGCTTGTACAAGTGTGAAAATAATGTGCAAGGTAAGAGAAAGTGATTAAAAGAGAATTAAATATTCTGAAATGACATTCCTAGAGACATGTTGGTGGAATGGGATTTAGACACAGAGAACATACATTAGGTAAAGACACAACACAATGGAAGTGGGTAAGAGGATAGATAACATGACATTTCTGGGTTGATCATATCTGGAGAATGGAAGATATAAGATGTTTATGAATTATTAAATAAAACACCAGAAGGAAGAAGGAATTTTTTAAAGAACTCAAAACAGCAAATCACTTTGTACATAGATCAGTGTGGATCCAATACAGGTCAAGAGAGCTAACTGTGACACCAGACTATGTCTACTGCACATATACCATACTCAGTAGTCAGGCAGCTGACAGCTGCTCTGTAGCTTTCATGTTAACACCCATTTTATCCCTTTGCCACAACATTTAAATTCATTATGTGTTTACACTATTTTAAAAGTTAATATAAAGACAGATAGACAGACACACAGCAACACACACAACACACACACACACACACACACACACACCACACACTATATTTTAGTACCCCAAGAGTGTCAGGGTACCATAAGTTTTACTATGTTCTACTGTGTTAACATGGTGAAGGGTTAAGATAAGACAAGTATGTGACTGTGTTGCATACTGTAAACTTGCCTTAAATATTCCTACAACTCTGCTCTCATCTTCCAAGTCATCTCCAGTCTTCTTGCCTCGGTACAGTTCGAATGTTTGCAACCATTCTTTGAAGCCATTGTATTCTTGCTGCATCTCCAGCTCATTGGGATATATCTGAACAGTTTGAAATACTTGTTAATGCTTATAATATTTAACATTTGCTTTAAGCTATTAAAAATCTGTCAGGCTACATGAGGACACATTCCATTTCTGAACTATAAATAACAATTTGGTAAAGTCTACGCCATTATTCCACAAATATGTTGCATACTGTCCATTATTTGAGGTATTTTAAAGCTCAGGACATTGTTAGTTGATAATGAACATTACAGTGAATAGTTCCTATATCTGCTTCATATCTGGAAAATCCAGATTTGAATATTGGTCACATTTGCATTTTCTTTTGACATTGCAGAAACACTTTTGCAAGAAAATTAAATATTTATTGCCAAAACAACATCCCTTGACCATATTATCCCCAGCAGCACAAATAAAGATGGCTTGGTCAATACATGCAAAATGCCTGTTATGGGAAAATATTATGTGTTTTGATGTTTTTGCAGTTGCATAGCTGACAATTAGATTCTTTTTGGATATGACACTGCATCAGTAGGTAATCATTCTTCTTGGACATTTTGACCCTTAAAGATTAGCACACTGCATTACCTCATGTCAGAATCCAATTACCATTGACACAGCATAATATCCCAGAAGAGTGGAATTCACAGTAATATTAGGAATGAACTGCAACAAGAGTACTACTGTAAAATTACATTTTCTTTGAGCTGAGAAAAAACAGCAGACACAAAAGTTTTGTCTGCAACCCTGATGGGAGTGAGTTGGACACTTCATGTGGCCAATCCCCGGCAGCAAAATCCTCAGTTCTTGAAAAGTTAACATGTTCAGCTTTTCTGTCTATGACTACACTTCACCATGGCAATCATCTGTGTAAACTCCTATCTGAAATTACTTCTGTTAAGCTAAGGATCATCATATTTAAACATTAAAACAAAATAACCTTCATGAGTGCTGTTTTCTGTTCCGTCTTTCTGCGCATGCTCTTTGGACTGAGACGAGCAACCAACTTAGCAGTTGTAGATACACCTTTCAGAGTATGCTTCTTTCTTTCAACACTCTTTTCACTACCAGTCCATGAGAGATCACGCTTTGTTTCCTGCAGTGCTGCTGCACTGGTGGCCACTGGTGTGTCTTCAAGGTAGATGGGCAGCATGCCATTCTGCTGGTTTTGCATCTGTGCCATTTCCTTACGTGCCTCTTTGCTTTCCTGCAAGTAAAAATTCAAGTCACTTTCCACATTTCTCCCTACCATCCAGTCCAAAAAATTTTATGTTCCTTTGTCTTGTCTATATACCTATGGATTAAATTATAAGAAAATAACAGTTTTTAGGTAACTATGGGTTAAAACCTAACCACTGACTGTGAGCAAAGATTACAGATTTGGGTGTGTGGAAACAAAATGATGAAGAAATCATTTAAACTTAAGCAAGAGAAAGTAAGAGGAGGAGAGTGAAAGGTACATGGCTTGCTCATATGAATGCCATACGTGGATTTTTCTGGATGAAGGAATGGAGGCTATTTGTTACCAACAGTTACCACTGGCATTCAGGCAGGCTTCCCATTGACATTCAGCCATTTTAATGCACAATGTTTGTGGGTGGAAGGATAATTGCAAGACACTCTTATGGGTAATACCAACACAAGATAATAGTATGATGGCTAACAGAGGGAAAATACAGCTTAATGGTTTCTTCAAACCATCATAGAAACCTGGCAATTCTCATATTCACAAAATGTTATCTTTGTCCCAGTTGCAGAAATAGAAAGGTGTCACAAGGGGTCTGCACTAGATCTGTACACTCTTGAACCCTAGACTGTGGTAATGAATTTTATATTATATGTACCGTGCATTTTGTAATAAGCTTAAGTTAAACCAACTAATGCACAAGAATTATTAACAAAGTAAGGTATATTTGTAACTCCTACATATGTTTCGGCAGTCAAGTTGCCATCTTCAGGGGGCGCATCAAAGAATCACAAGTATCTACGGCATACAGACCTGGATCCAAAACGTATGTAGGGGTTACAAGTATACCTTACTTTTTTAATAATTCTTGTGCATTAGTTGGTTTAACTTAAGCTTGCGGTAATGAAATCCACCACCTTCCACCTAGATTGATCAAGTTCCTTAATTGCAAAATGTTACAAATATTTATTTACCTCAATCATTGCTTCAATGGATGCAAAATACTTGGTCCACCAGTCACGGCTTGATTCATCATTGTCTGCATCCTCTGGTAAGCTCTGTTTCCGCTTCTTGTTAGCTTCAGTTTTTAGTTCCTTCTTAGTAGCAGGTTGCCCTGTCCCCTACATGTGTAGAAGTATTACAAACATGGTACATGAAAAATTCACAATTACATGCCATTGTAATTTAATATGTTTGCTTATATAACTAAAATCCTTATGTGTTTGGAGATGATTCAGGTTTTAATTTCTATTTCACCATTAAAACATTTGGTATGACATTATGAAAAGTATATTTCTGACTATGTTTTCAATATGGAACAGTTCTGTGATGATGGAACATTTCTGTAATGAAGAAACAAAATTTTATGTCAATGAAATTGATTTTAAAGTCTTAATAAGACAACCATTAACTTGTGTTCCTGATTTCAAATTCCAGCTCCAAAAAAAAAAAAAAAAAAAAACAAATTCTGAGTACTGTGGGATCACATTCTTCACAGTGGTCCTAATATCCACACTATTCTCTTGGCCCTGTAATCAACAGCATTTAATATTCTTATCCTTTAAATGAGACACACTGTTCTGCAACTAGTCCTCCTGCACCGCTCCTGCACTGTATAGGTTTTGTGTATAGCATCATCAAGCAAAAATATGCTCTGATATCTTTTCGTACCTTAAGGTAGCATGACACAAAAATAATTTATAAATTACAATGAAAATATGTAACAAAACAACAAGTCCAACTGCTGAAAATATATGCATGGTAAGTGTTAAGTGATCAATTTTGGCCACCGTACTTCCATTTCCACAAACAGTGTGTGCACATGTATGCAAGTGTGTGTGTGTATGTGTGTGCGTGCATGCATGTTCATGTGTACATATATACATACTTATACAAACAGTAGCAACCCACATAAAGTTAATTACTGGAAAATCAGTGTTAAAGGAAACTCATGGCCCAAATATCTCACAAGGTATGGTTGCCAGCTTGTTTCACAACTTCTGTAAAGTTTATTTATATCTTTGGGTCCCTAAAGCAGCCACTCAAGACAGATGAATTCCAAACAGTAAGCAAGGTGCACATGTTGTGGTGTTATCAACTGTATGTAATTGCATGATAATCTTACCCATATTTTTGTGACTCCATAGGATGAATATCTCAATGCTTATGGTGACTGTGTGATCAAACTAAGCAGATCCCTGGTGAACAGACACCAGCACATTTTTATTGAATCTTACCTGTACCATTACATTTTTCACGGGGAATATTCTTAGCAAAGTATGAAGTATGTTTCCATCTTCCTTATCCATGCAGGCTCACCAGCAAGTGGTATTCTACTTGTATCTGCAGTACGTTACATACATTTATCACAATGAATTTCTTTAATTAATATTGAAATAACACTTAACATTCTTAAACAAAGTGTAAAAAATGATGCCAGCAATGCCACCGAATATACTGAATACAAGCTATTACTCACATAGTCCAAGGTGATTGGTGTGTTTTTTGGCAACAAAGGACTCACTTCTCTGTTATCACTGTCGACAGCAACATAATTTCCAGATGTCATTTGATTTGGATTACTGGGATCAACGTCTGAAAATGAATTCAGTCTGTTTCACTAACTAACTAACTAGCTCCATGGAGCAGAGTCCTTCTTGAGAAGCTAACAGGTCGTCAGCTAGTCAAGAAATTCCCTGCATTTTATGGAACCCAAAGGTTCATTACCGCATTCACAAGAGCCCGCCACCTGTCCCTATCCTGAGCCAAATCAATCCAGTCCATGCCCCCCCATTCCACTTCTTGAAGATCAATTTTAATACTATCCTCCCATCTACACCTGGGCCTTCCAAGTGGTCTCCTTCCCTCAGGTCTCCTCACCAAAATCCTGTATGCACCTCTCCCCTCACCCATACGTGCTACATGCCCCGCCCACCTTCTTCTTCTTGATTTGATCAACCAAATAATATTTGGTGATGAGTACAGATCATTAAGTTCCTCATTATATAGTCTTCTCCACTCCCCTGTTACCTCGTCCCTCTTAGGCCCAAATAGCCTCCTCAGCACCCTATTCTCGAACACCCTCAGCCTATGTTCCTCCCTCAGTGTGAGAGACCAAGTTTCACACCCATACAAAAAACAGGCAAAATTATAGTTCTGTATATTTTAATCTTTGTATTTTTGGATAGCAAACTGGAAGACAGAAGATCCTGCACCGAATGATAACAAGCATTCCCCGACTTCAATCTGCTCTTAATTTCTTCCTGAATGGAATTTCGATCCATTAGGGTTGTTTCCAAATATTTGAACTGTTCCACCCTTTCAAAGGATTTATTATCTATCTTTATGTTGTGATTCTGTCCTGCATTCTGATCTCGAGACATGACCATGTACTTAGTTTTCTCAGCATTTACTTCTAGACCAATCTCCTTACTAGCAACTACTAAAGCTTCTGTGTTTTTCTTTACAGCATGTATGCTTCTGCCCAGTATATTAACATCATCAGCATAAACTAGAAGCTGATGTGTACCATTTAATTTCAAGCCCTCCTGGTTTGCCTGAACCCTCCTAATGGCATATTCCAAAGCAACCATCATTATCACTAGTACTATTGATTTAATATAATAATAATAATAATAATAATAATAACAATAATAAAATATAAATCAAGCGCTGTCTCAACAGCCCCTTACCATAAACATAGATCAGTAACTGTGAAAGTGTATCAAATTAAGACAAAATCTGTTTTATAGAAGTAACAGGTTTCCTAAAAAAAGTCAACATCTTTGCACACCAAAAAAAAAAAAAAAAAAAAAAAAAAAAAAAAAAAAAAAAAAAAAAAAAAAAAAAAAAAAAAAAAAAAAAAAAAAAAAACAACAACAACAACAACAACAACAACAACAACAACAACAACAACTACAACAACAGCAGCAGCAACAACAACAACAACAACAACACTGTAGCCATCCATCATAGTTTTAGTGGTCGCCACCACTGCTGCTACCATCGTAATCATTATCATATCATCATCATAATGAAGTGTCTGTATATAACTCTATAACTATATATATCAACCTCCAAGAACAGCATAATAATATACTTATACTTACTCTGTAGTTGCTGTAAGGGTTTCTTCCGTTCCTCAGCTTCTCTCTCTCGCTTTGTAATTGGCACATACATATATTTATGTATAGAATTAATCATGTGTGTACCAACAAGTGTGTATCGACCAAAACTGCGACAGTCTACGGCTCGTATTGTCAGAGGTGGCCTGTAGAGCTCCTGTTCTGGCAGTTCCTGCAACAAATAAAGTGTAAATAACACAAAAGTACATCAAGTCATGTAGAAAAACAAGGATATAAAGTGAATATCGGATTTTTTCGAGTTTTAAAATTGTGATCACCTGCTTGCCTGAACTGAGTCACTTTTGCAAGATGGGGTGCAGAAATTCGTAAAAATTGTTTATACTAAAATAAACAGATGCAGTTTTTATAAAGTTTAAAAATTATATTAATACATTTGCAGCATCTTTCCATGCCTTTTTACTTGTGATAACTACAAAGTGGTAAAAAGTAAAAATGATTTAAGTTTGCAAAGGGGCAGATATCAGCATGCCCTCAAAAATGTTATATTCTTCTATGTGTAGTGCCAACTTCACAAACATCTCAATTACTTGGAAAATTAATGTAATAAACTTATGCAGGTTTTATTGTGATAATATAGATCTGAAGATCATTGGTCGACTGAAACATGTAGGAGTTAAAAATAAATACAGATAGAAATTTAAAGTGTACTTAATAGTTTTATATTATCCTATAGCTCCATACTAATTTACTATCACCTCATCATCAGGCAGAAAAAATATCAAGATATTCAGTATAAGCTCATTCCTGTCATCATCAAATTTCTAATCACATAAATGGCTTACCATTTCTAGAAACTTTACAGGTGTGCTAAAGTTGGGATTCTTCTTGGCATTCTGTATTACTGATGAGTACAGGATGTGTCCTGCACACTCAATATCTACTCTTGGTTTGTCTACAGTCATGAGATGTACCCGTTTTAAGTCACGAAGGCCCCAGAACAGAACTTCTATTCTGTGGGTGAAATATAGAGGGATAAGTTTGAGGCCATGAGATTTTAGGTAGCTTATTAATAAGACACTATATTACTTTGATTTGCTTGGGAAGGTATTACATGAGTAAGCTATCACAACTAGAAACACTAGTTAAAATTTACGTAACAAAACAATCTCTATGTAGTGTTAGAAATCCAAAAAACTGAGTGCTATGCTGTAAATGGCAAGAATACAGTGCAGTCTTGATGTTTGTGAAACTTGATGTTGGGATTTTCACCTTCTGTGATCACCAACTGTAATGCCACTGTCTCAACCTGCTGTGACTTGTTCTAACAAACTGGGATGAGACTGTGGCTACAGTTAGCTTTCCCCACTCTCCTGTCCTTATGCAGATCACTCTCAGCAAAAACTCTGCCTTTCATTAAGTGAGGTTGATCGCTTTGGTGATTTATGGAATGAGACCCTCCTTCTGTCATTTAATACATTTTGTGCTTCTGAAAAGTTTTTGAACCTTGTTAAACATAAACCATCAAGCTTTTTGAGCTTTTTCGGAAAACTCTGTATTTTTATTACTGGTGTTTCATAATTTCTTGGAAACAAATAGGTGTTTTACATTTAAAATGGATTCCAATGTTGATGATGTACATGAATCTGAGCTTGGATTAACAACCCATCTGACCTGTTCAATCACAAGCATTCCCACTCCCATATCAAGAACACTAGAAGAGGGGAGACTATCTTAAATTCTAGCTGTGGAGGCAGTAGAAAAAAAAAATGTCTTTTTTGGTTTTACAATTTTAGAGAATAACCAACTGAATTCAATAATATAAGATTACCCCTTTGGTGCTGAAGGATGACTGCTGTCATCATGATGCTGAGATAGCCAAATGACCACTATAGCTGTCAGGCAATAATATGCAAAGTAATGGGCAGATCATTTAAATCTTTGTCTTTTGCAGGGTGCAATGGGCACTGAATTCTGGTGCCAAAGGGATAATTCTAATTCACTCTCCTAACTAATCGGAACATGACTCCACTTCTATATTTGATGGTGAAAATAAATAGTAACCACCTACGATTTTGACACCACTGTTATTTCAGCACTTTAAGACACTACATGCACTTTGCACACTTATACTCAGCATGTAAACTTAACACTTTAATAAATTTCCTTTGCTTTTATTTGTATTTATTAAAAATTGGAAGCACAACATATTTTGTAATTATTTCAGGCTTTAATCTTGGAGTAACAGACAAGAAGAGGGGGTGGCGGACAGAGAAAGAGGGCCATCCACCCACCACTCACCCACACATATGTCAGCATGCACACACATGTGCATACAGTCAACTGACATATATTTCTACACTGACCATAAAACATGTATTCCAGAACAATGAACAGCACTTTTCGTCATTACCTGTATTTGGCTAGTGTGGGGCGGATGCCTCTTGGAACAGGGAGAATGGGTCCCGTGTCAGTCTCTGGAATTGCATCTGGCACTTGTTTTGGTTCAGGCAGTGCTGGTAGGCCCGCATAGTCAGATGGTGCTTGTAGCTGTAGTAAAAGTAAATCAAGTAAGCATCTTTGGTAAACAGAAAGTGTTAGTATTATGAATAAAAAATATGTCTCTCTCATTAACATTTCAGAGAAAACTGAGTATTGGCTATGCTTGAAACTTGGATGGGTCCATGGAAACAAAGTTATGTTTCAAGTGGAGTATGAATTAGTATGAGGGAAGTCAAAAGTAAGAGTTCAGTACGCTGATAAAAGCCAACATAGAACGCCAGCCATACAAAGTAGAATGAAATATAAATTGTGAGCAGTTAAACAAAAGGAGTAATATGAAGCACTCAAGTCTAGCATGACAACAGCAAAACTCTTACATGATATTACATCAATACAGTGCACAGAAATTAATAATTAATGTTACCACATACAGAATATCACTTTAATGGGGCATCTGAGCATGTACACTGGCATGTGATGTCCCTGAAGATGCAGGCTTTCTATGTGATAGAGACAACAAACATCACAAATGTGTACTGTGATGCATCTAAGAACATGTACAATATAGTCTGGGGAACTAATTTATGGAATGAATGAAACAAGTCTCATATCTGAGCAACATGTCATGTGGGTGTATTTAATATGAGAGATGCTGGCAAAAAAGAAACCAAATATACCAAACAACTAAATTTGCAAGACAAGTGGGCATCATTTTGCCATGAAACCAAGAGAATTCCTATGATCCTGCAGGTGCAGTGTCCTCAAAATGCACAGGTGGCTTTTCTGCCCACAAAAAGCCTTAAAAAAGTCTTGTAACTCACCTGTAGTAGTTCAAATGTAGCTAGAAGCTCCCCTGCATGGTCAGGTCCACGATTCAGCTCATACCACTCGAGTGAGGGAGGAAAATGTGGTTTGGTATATGGCTCTTCTGCTAACTTCACATGTGATTTTGCCACTGTTCGTCCAATGAACTCAGATTTACCCTGTGAGATTGTGTAAATATAAACATTAAGAATCTGGTGTTCTGTGAGTACAATAAAATCCATTTGAGATAGAAAATGGATGATGACTTAGAAAATGTTGTGGTCCTATAAAAAGACTAAAGAGCAGTTTAACACCATACCTAATAACCAGCAAGCTGCAAAATGTCTGTAGGGCATGATATTTCTGGCACTCTCACTCTGTTATTTTCTTTGTAAGTTTTCTCCATATCTTAACAATGGATAATAACATTGATTATATTCAATTACTATGTTTAGGTTGTCAAGCGTTCATTCAGCCTCAACTCATACCTCACAAACAACAGAGACTATCTCAGTTGTTAATTTTATGTCTGCAACTGTTTCTTTGGTCACAGTTCATACATCACGGAAAACACATCTGCCTCCAATGAAAAGAATTATCACATACATGCACATAGATCTTCATGTAAAGTGTCTGTTGTTTTCATCTGACTTCAACAAAAATCACAATAGGTAAAAAAAATTTAGTGAAAATCCAATGTATGAAGTTTCAAGAAAATCTGTCCTGAGGAAGACATACTGTTCCATGCAGACAGACATGATAATGCTAACAGTTGCCTATTGCAAGTACTTTCTCATTGTACCTAAAAATGGTTTAATGTAGAATAAGAGAGGGAAAACAAAAACTCAATTTTAAGTAGTCTGTCTGAGTAAATTCTCTTCATGTACTGCAGTGTACATATGGACTACAAATTGCTGGTATAAATAAATAAATATATCAGATATTAACTATGTAATATTCCATTTAAATTTTAAGTACCTAAGTTAAACAGAAACCAGTCTCAAACAGAAAAATGTCCAGGATTTTTGCAATTCTGTTGTAAGTCAATGTTGTGTTAATATCTAATATTTCTACTTTCAAGTGTAACCATCTTGAGTTCTTAAACAGTTCTCTGCTTGGAAGTCATCAATGCAGTGAAAACAGTACAAACACATAGTTTACTGATAATCTGTAAGGTTTTATACCATCACTGTCTATCAGTAGTACAGATATAAATTTAAGCAATTGTGAAGTGCTTAACCTTCAACTAATATGGGCGATATTAACCTTTCAAGACAGGCATCTACCTAAATTACACATAAAATTTTATTTTTATGTCTGACATCCCATCGTGACGTGTAAATTAAAAAGGGGGGAAGAGGGCAAGTCAATCACAACTACATCTTGGCAGTGTCTTAACATATATTGTGCAACGTGTTTTGGCTCTAGCTAAAAGACATTATCAGGCATTATAAAAATACTTATAGAAAAAAACACATGCATACAACATGATAAAAATTTTTTAAGTGATTGAGGTCTCAACCTTACATGTTGTGTGTTGTAAAAGCCAAAATGGAATAACATAATCATAAAAATTAATATATCTTGGGATATATTAAAAACATTATACAGTACTTTGGTTAAGTGAAAGGATGATCCTTCTCTATTATATAGGGCTCCAAGGAATGAGAATTTCGTGGTTACCTTGCACTTCACCGACATGAGAAAGTGAAAGTAATCCTCCAATATTTATGAAAGATACATTCCATTTGTTTATTTCTACTTATTTGTCTACTATTCAACTGGGTAGGAAAATAGATACAATTAAATAATTACAAACAATGCTTCACTTGACATTTTACTTCCCTCAGAGGCCTATATAAAATAGAAGAATCATCCTTTCACTTAATCAAAGTACTGTATAACGTTTCCAATATATCCCAATATATATTAATTTTTATTATTCAATTATTCCATTTCAGCTTTTACAACATACAACATACTGTAAGGCTGAGATTTCGATTACTTAAAAATATTTTTATTGTGTCGTATGCAAGGGTTCTTTCTAAAGTATTATTATAGTGCCTGATAATGGCTTTTAGCTAAAACCAAAGATGTTGCACAATATACTTAAGACACTGCAAAGGTGTAGTTGTGATTGACTGCACCTCTTCGCCACCTTGTAATAAAAATTCAGTTCGTAACTCACAAAACACACACACTGTGTCCAATATAAAAACCAAATGCTTGATGTTGTTTAGGAAAATAATTGGTGTTTATTGAAACACATAAATGCACTGTGTGGAAAAATGCAGTTCCTTAATGTTACAGCAGATACTGGGAGCCAGAATAGCAACTAGATTGCAGGCTGGAGGGTCCAGGTTTCAAATCCCAGCAGGGACAAGAAACTTTTCTCTTCTCCAAACTGTCCAGACTGGCTCTGGGGCCCACCCAGCCTCCAATTCAATGGGTACTGGGGTTCTTTATCAGGAGTAAAGCAGCCAGGGCATGATGTTAACCACTCACCTCCATCTACTCATAGAGCTGAGGTTAAGAATGAGTGCAGTTATATGTCTGCTCCCTGTATATGCCATCATGACATGGACAGGGACAACTTTTAACAGCTGACAGTACATGCAGTTGCCATGGGACTTTTAAAGGTTAAGATTTAAAAGAACAATTCTTTACTTATTTAATGACATATTTTTGATTGCTTAGGTTATGCATCATTGTAGGGTGATCTGTAAATGAAGAATTGGAAACTACATAGAAGAAAAGAGTCGTGGCTTATTTTAAGTTACCATCCTTACATGTACCTAGATAGACTATGAAAAACCGCATATATCTTAGTCAGTACACACAGGGCTGAGATTTGAATCTGTGAATTCAAAGATATAAAGGAGGAATGCCAACCATTATTCCACAATGTTTGATACAATTCTGATGTTATGTAACAAAGTTTAAATAATGCAATACTAATAAGCTAATGTTCTCATTTATGAGTATAAAGAAATGAAAATAAAATTTATACTGCCTTACACACCACTTTGTCCTGGTCAAAAATCTCAATGATGATAGATGGTGGATCTGCCTTGATTTCTTCCTTGGTCCCATAGATAAGAATCTCATCAAAAATAAGCAGTTCATCCCATGTAGGACTCAGTGTTTCATCAATCACCTGAGTCACCTTGCAGTATTCACCAACGATGACTCGAGCAAATGGGTCTGATAATCCCGATGCATCTGACCCAATCAGTGAGCGTGCCTGGTACATGTGTGCACGTAGTTGAAATGACTGCAACAGAATGTATTAATCCACCAAGTTAAGTGACCAAGTGTCTGATGTGATCTGTTGGAAGTTATGTGTCTTTTACATGAAGTGGATAAATCAAGCATAATGAGGGTATTATATCTGTACATCAATATAAATGGTTTTTCTTGGAAATATTAGAACAAACTCCAATTATATGGTACTTGGGGACTACATAAAACATTGTTAGGTGGATTTGACTTCACTGCCAAAATGTATTGGTTCAGCATAACTCTTCCTCTACTACAGTTTCTCAGTTCCTTGAAAAATGTTTTATAAAATACAGTGGTATTTAACATAAAGAAAAGAAGGAATTACATACAATCAGTATAAACTAAAACCCAATTTGCCTGAAACTTTTAATTGTATATTCCCCATAAACAATTTCATCAAAATCTTTCCAGGGGTTGCTGAGATAAAATTTGCAGATTGACAAACACAAGCTTCCAATCACGAATTTATTTTATGCATTTCACACACACAATGACCAATAATGTAAGTATTGCAAATTTGTGCAAATATTAATATATATATATTAGTATAACAGAATATATATATATATATATATGTTAGTGTAACAGAAGAATGAACAAATTAATTCTTACAAAGTCAGATTTTCTCTTTTTGTTTTTGCATGATGGTCTGCATTGCAGTTAATGGTTGTGGAAGCAAATCATTTCACAAGTTAGAAGTTTCATATTTCCATAATTCATAATAATTTATTTGTATTTGTATTATTTATGCCATACTCTGCAGTGTTATCTAATGTTCTTACATGGTCAGTCCAGTGTGCTACAGAAAGTTGTAAGCAGTTTTAGTTTTTCCATGTCATTGTAGTGATAAGATACTTACATTACCACGGAATGGCAAATGTCAGTTTTAAAAAGTGTACAAGTTGGTAACATCAAACTGTTTAGGAAAAGCTTATTTACACCAAAAAACAAAAATTTTGAGAGGAATCTAATTTGGACTTAACATAAAACTTTTGAAACTACAGATGTTTTCAAAGCAGCAATTTATATACAAGATCAGCTGACATCAAATACTCGCAGTAGAGTGAGTATTTTGCAGACACACCAAGCAGGCAAATGGCTCAAATGATTTTAGTACTTCACAGTGTTACATACATGTTTTTCTGTGTAGTGAATCACAGATGGTGGAAGGGCATGAGGCCGCTCAGCATTTCTGATCTCATGAGACACCTCGTAGCCTTTTGGCAGACCATTGACAAAATTCTTCTTGTGTTTGATGAGTCCCAGCCACATATAAATCTGAAGTTTAACCTGGATTGTCCACCCACTAGGCCCCACACCTCGTTTTCCAGGTAGCTGTATGAAAAACACGTCACACTAAGCACTCGGTTAATATTTTAATCTGGAAGAAGATTACACTGTTTCAAAAGTCCATTACAGCTGTGTTTATTTTCATTATACAAAGACAATTAATATTTCTACATTTTGGATAACCTAAATACCCTCCTACATTATATCACAAAACTAATCCCTTAATAGCCAATCTATAGATGTCTGTACCTCAGAATAATTTGCCTCTCACAATATGGCAGTCAGATGAGATGAAGAAATTCAATCACTGCTCTTACTGCATTCATGGGAGAGATAGGAGAAGTAAATGGTAGTTTTCCCTATGCATGTCATAAAGGCATATGGGGGAGTGGATGTACAGATCCACTCATTTTTAACCTTGGAATTAGATTATAAATGATCAGCTTCACATCACGGCCACTTTATTCTGGGGAAAAGAGCTGCAGGACCCAATGAACATTGGAGAGATTTTTCAGGAATACGGTAATAAGAAGAGTGAACAAAAACAAGACTTACAACATGATCAGTTAAAATGTACAAAATGTACCATTCTTATCTATCTATCTTATATATCAGAATTTATATGCAAATTAATTTCATTAGTACCTTAAGGAACATTGTTTGTACTCTTCCACAGTCATGACCACTCTCTTCATCAACAATTGAGTAGATCAGGTCACGTGCTGGGATTCGTTGGTATGCTGTCCTTTTGCCAGAACTTATTACCCATATAAACACATCAGGCATCGACTCCTGAGGCTTTAAAGTAAACAATTTGCAACTCATCAGTAAACTAGCACAAAATGAAACCATGATAAATAATTCACAAAATAAACCTATAATAATCATGTAATGAAGAAAATCAGATACAACATCTGTAGTTACTGAATAAATTTGTTTACAGCAAAAATACCAATAGCCATTCAGATATAGTGTGTAATCTTATATGACCCCAAACAAAAGTGTTTTAATAACAAACCAACTGAGAATATTACTTAAGATTAAAGTTTAACAGTAATTTCCTCAGCATTGCAGAAACTTGAGTTGCTTCTATAAATCAGAGTCAAAGAAGCCCAGTATGCAGTGGAATTATCCATAGTCCCCTACAAGGACAAAAACTCTGTTTATTAGGTAAAGGTTATAATTCTTTTTATGACCACAGATCCTCAAATTTGTGATTTCCAGGATTCTGTACCTCTGAAGAAGGCATTCAAGAGTTGCCAGTTCCAGACAGATAATGTAATGTAGCATGCTGTGTGCCACTCATTTCAGCAGCATGTTACAGAACTGGATTAAAAAAATCATTCAGTGCCTGTTAACTGAATGGATTGGAAGTCCCAAACCTTGTACTATCCATGTAACTGGACGTTAAGGACATTATAGGTTTATGGTAACTGTCCTTAAACTAGTTTAAACTGAATTTTGTGTTCAGGTTCCTTATGCGAGGTTTTCAAGGTGGAAAAAATTAATATTGTGATCTTCTAGGTTATGACATGATGGAATTTTGTACTGATTACTAACATTTTGGAGCAACCTACTACCTACACATTCATGGCTCTAACTGATTTCTGACAGTATGAGTTGTTAGGAATAAAGCTTTGTAGATTTCTTTGATTATGTCCAGTTATCTATCCAACTAAAGTGTACCCTATAAACAGAAACAAAAAAGTTATGGTTAATCCTGTGGCTAAGCACCAGCTATGAAGGTGTATTTTGTCACTGGATAGACGTTTTGATGAGCTGCAGTGCTAGTGTGAATATTATGGCAAAGAGAAAAATTCATGATCTTCTTGAGAACCAAACACTGACCACACAGACTGTAGCCAGTCACTTTACTGTGGAGCTAATCTACATCTTTGATTGTCCAGCTGTGTTAAAATATTCCATATGGACCTGTACTCACGTCTTCAACAAGGAACTTAAGCTTCTGTAGGTAGGCCTGTGCTGTCTTATATCTCTCCTTGAATGAATGTTTGGTGACAAGAGCTTTCAAGTTTCGTGCCATGCTTCCAATCTGTTCCTATTGTATGAAAAATGTGATATTATTCTATGCACAGGTAAGAGTAGAACATGGAGTAAATGAGCAATTCAGAAACAGTGACATACATTTGAACTTGGCTATAACATCATGAAGGAGACTAAATACTTTGGGCCATTACAAACAAGTGTTGTATTTATTATTTACTATATACCAACATGATGCACATGACAATATAAATTGAAAAGTCAACCCTACATATGTTTCAGCTCTGCCTGAGCCATCTTCAGGGGTTACTGTTATTAGGCGTCTACTGTTTTCACACTCACTATGTTGGTTAGAACAACCGTGGATCTAGACACTATGGCACTATAACTGATGAAGTTTGAGGTTCGGTTTGCTGGTTGTTATATCGTCGTGTAGAGACGCTGATGATCGATGTCGAAGCAGACGAAGTTTAGTCCTGTGTGGGAAGTATGTTCCGCGGTCTTGTGGGGTTTTCTTCGGTCCATGTTGGTCGATGTTCTAACCAACATAGTGAGTGTGAAAACAGTGGACGCCTAATAACAGTAACCCCTGAAGATGGCTCAGGCAGAGCCGAAACATATGTAGGGTTGACTTTTCAATTTATATTGTCATGTGCATCATGTTGGTATATAGTAAATAATATCTTAATCATGCACGGTATATACAACTTCAAAAAAGTGTTGTATTTATAACATTATGATTAAAAGTGAGAAATTAATGGATACCACAGAATGTCTGACACTACAGATGAGGTGTAGCATAACCAAAGTCATTATAACCAGGTTTGACTGTATATTATGGTGAAGATTTTGCTTCAGAAGTTCTTTGAAAACCTACACCTGCATTGTTCATAGATTACAAGCTAATGACTTCAACTGTCCAGACAAGGTAGGAGACTTTTCTAAAGCCAATCAGGGTAAAAGAGTTTGGTTTCAGTACAGTTTATCCCATTTGTAGCATGGGAAGCCTTAACTTTATGTGCCATAAACCATCAGTGGTCTGCACTGTTTCCATCAGCGTTGAGTGTGGTTTTAGTGTAGAATATAAACTCACAATTTCTCTTTGACAGAGCTTAAGACGTTCCTTGTCGAGCTTTGTTTTCCCCATCCCAGCACCTGATCCATTTCCTTTTGTTATAGAAACAAAACGAGCACAACTGATCGACATTTCTTCCAACACAGCCCGCAGCATTTTCTCCACATTTGGGTCTTCCAGCTCACTGAGGGAGTGCACCTCTGACAGGCCTTCTTCCTGGGGACAATGCATGTTCTTACAACACCACCTTGTTTTAACAGGACAAATATTATTTGTTATACATTACAATGAAATTCAACCTTCTTTGAGCAAAGTTCTGAACATTATTCTACCAGGTCATATTCATTATATTCTGACAACATCAAATAAGTTACTTTCGCTATATCTTATAGGGCTTGTAAAAAGAGAAGGCAGAAGTCTTCGTAACACTTCTCCAAGTCGCTGGTTGTTTCTGTTATCTGCTACCTAAAGTGAAAACAATGAGGCACTATAACATCATACATTTTAAAATGACAGAAAATTTATTCACAATTAATTTACTGAATTTTGCTTTGTCACATCTTTATCTGATTCTGACACATTATAAGCTATGAAACAACACTCAACCACCATCAAATTGGGACAAGACAGTAAACAAGTGCAACAGTCATTAAGAAGAAAGCTTTGAGCCAATCACATTGGTTTAGGAAGCTGACAACAGTTGTAGTGCAGCTAATCAACAGTGTAAATGCTGCCAACATTTGCAATATGCAAGTGTGCTGAAACTTAAAAACTTTATGAAACCAATCTGATTTACTACCAGAACTCTAATACCGGTTTGTATATACTGCTCACCAATTTGTCCACAATCCTGGCTATGATGTTGGAGTTGTACATGCGCCTCCTGTAGTCAGGCCACACTGAACGCACATGCATGCATGGTTTGTCATCCCAGTATGGCAAGAAGTGATATATGTGATCATTAGTCATGGGTTTGGCAGGTGATGTGGTGCTTTGCCATGACAGCGAACCCGTAGTTACTATTTCTGTTGGAATGTGAGTTCCTGGCATTATTATGTCTTTGCAGATAAAATACACCTAACTTCAAAGATAATGATGTATCATAACATTCTTTATTAACAAGAAGTTCTGGAACACAATTATGTTCTGTCTCTACATCTCTTTCTCTCTCTGATCAACAAACTGCCACAAACATACTCTTCTGTGATATTTGCTTAAGCAAAGGCCTTCAACACACAGTAAACAATGCTGAACATGTGAGTACTGAGGTTTTTATAGTAATGTGGTTGAGGACTTCTTTCTTCTGGGACATGATGCCATATCAACAAGTAAACTGTTTCTGATGTTTCAAAGAAGCACCTTCAAAATACTGGGAACCAATTACCCAGTGATGTGGTGTCACATTCTAGAAGAACAGAGTCCACATATGAATCTCTGTGTACTGTTGTTAGATTTCTTTTTCCTCATATACCGTATATTCTCGAATCTAATCCGCACCCGAATCTAATCCGCACCCAGTTTTTGGCGACTTCTTAAACGAAAAAAGTTAGTTCGCGATTCTAATCCGCACCTTTCCTTCAACCACCCCTTGCCCACGGGGCGACTGATTGAATAATATTGGATGTTACCAATGCGTTAAAATCCGACGCTACGCCTGTGGCCGATGAGTCATACCGATAGAGGCGGGGCCTTTCTCAACAGACGTGCGCAATCTCGTCTGAAGCCAGCTGAGCTTTAGTTGTTGAAACGTGGGAGGTGCTTGTTCCAATTTGTCGTGTACCGTAGTTATGGAAGAGGGACACCTGAAATCTAAACGACTCTCATATACGGCGAAGTTCAAACGTGAAGTTATTCGGTGCGCAGAGGAGAATGGAAACCGCAAAGCCGCTGCAATTTTTGGAGTTAATGAAAGCAACGTTCGACTATGGCGGAAACACAAGGCAGCGATCAGCGGGTGTGACGCAGCTCCTTCAGAAGTGGCGCGGTGGGTGTCGGCTGCATGGAAAGCCATCCCGGAGAGCATTATCGTCAGATCTTTCAAGAAGTGTTGCATAAGCAATGCTTTGGACGGAACCGAAGATGACATTGTATGGGAGGACGATGTTGAAGATAAAGATGATAGTGACTGGGTGGAGAGCACGGATAACGATTCAGTTATGAGTGATGACGGCGAGTCTGATGAATAATAAATTATAATAATAAATAATAAAATAATAGATTATTGTATTGTATTGTTCTTACGTTGTTTATTAATTACGTTAATTACGTTATTGTTATATTGTACAGCAGCTCAATCATTTTTCCAAAATCCAGCTCTAGACCGCGAATCTAATCCGCACGCGAATCTAATCCACATCTAATTTTTTAGCCCTCTAAAACTGTAAAAAAGGTGCGGATTAGATTCGAGAATATACGGTAATGTTTAATTTCTAAATTAACAGTCACCTTGTAAGGTATGAGACTGTCACAGTGGTGAGTATGAAGATTAGAGTATCAATAAGCCATGCTTGGAAAAGCCAATACAGATACAGAGACAAGGTGGACTAAGGAATGGCTCTCAGTACACTAATATGAACAGGGAAAGAAAAGAGAACGGAGAAATTAAAATTAGTCTGGGGCCTTACATAGGGGCAATTAGTATAAGCCCAGGGTGCTGCCCTGGTACACCCTCACCCTATACCTATACTGGCTTTTACACATGAAGCTTATTTTTCTGCCCTGATGACAGAGGCAGCAGAATCCTCTGAAATGTCAGTACATATCTGCCAGATTACATGGAGTCACATCCCAGAAGACTGTAATCTTCAACACTTGTTCCTGAAAAAGTTCCTTCATTTTAAGTTTTGCTCTATGTGGTGCTCAAACACTTTGTCCCCAAGAGACAGCCGAATATAGGTTTCATTGTATGAAATCATACCTAGATTTTCATCACTGTCTGATTCATTGAAGTCCTTTGATGTCTCATTATGGCCATCCAGGGAGTTTCCTGCATTGCCAATACTGATTTCAAAAAAAAGAGGTTTATCTCCCAGTTTCTTGTCTATCATAGTGGCATCAATAATTGTAGCAAATAAAAAGAACTCTTCATTCTTTCCATAGGAAGTCTGCAAAAAATCAATATTAACTGTACGTAAAGTAAAGCAAAATTTTCCCAGTTCCTAAGCACATCATAAACGCATACAGAGGGAGCAGGGACAAAGCTCCACTCATTCTTAATTGATGCAGCTTACAGGGTTACATTTTTGAACACTAATATAAAAAAATAAATCTATTGTTAGATTGACAGACAGTCTCCAAAAGACATGAACAAAGTTAGCTTTCAAAATGTCATATATGTATATGTTTATGAACACAGTGTAATAGATCAACCACTGTTAGATGCTTTTACACAATAATCAAATGAAATCAAATAAACAAAGAAAATTTAGTCTTACCTCACTGATTGGGAACGTGGGTTCCATCTCTACCTCTGATGGTGCAAAATCAATGTTGTCTGTAATTTCAGTGCGGATGGCCACAAGAAGGCGGGCCCTGTAAGAGACTCCCTCTCCCAGACCTGTATTGAGGTTTGAATGCTCATCGATAAGACTGTAGTCTCTTGTTGACCCATACAGGTGGATAAACGTGGGACCAAATGTTGGTAGAAACCCTGTGAAAATATGAGTTGTTAATTAATTTGTCACATTTCTCTGAAATGAAACTAATATTTAGATTTATATATAAGAATAATATATGATGACACTTTCACGACAACTCTTCAGTGCATGTTAACCCTTTGTTATGCCATTTAAATTTTCTATAGTCTAATGTTATTAGATTATTTCATTTAAATATCCTTTGGAAAAAACTGCATAATGAAGAGCATCATGATTGACACTGCTTACCAAACAATTTTTGGAGGAAGATGAGATGGGTGGGGCATGTGGCAGATATGGGAGAAATAAGGAATGCATACAGAGTTGTAGTGGGAAACTAGAAGGAAAAAGATTGCTCAGAAACCTAGGCACAGATGGAAGGATTATTTTAAAATAAATAAATGGACTGGATTGATCTGGCTCAGGATAGGAACAAGTGGCGGCTTCTTGCAAATGCGGTAATGAACTTTCAGCTTCAAGATAATGTGAGGAGGTTCTTGATTAGCCAAGAAACTATTAGATTCTCAAGAAGGACTATGCTCCATGGAGTTAGTGAGCGAGTTAGTTAATTGGTTAAATGTTCTTTATATACAACATTTTATAAGGCAATAGATCTCAGTTATTGCTATGACTTCGTACAAGATGGATGACCAGGGGACCAGGGTTCAATTCCCAGCATGAGCTTAGATGTTTCTATATGATGTTCCCATTTTATTCTCATTGACAGTTTCACTACACAATAAATGCACCTTCATATTTCATTGTGAAATCAAGAAAAAATTCTCATATATTACATGCATTTAATTTCTATGTACAAACAATAATTTAGGCCAGTATGCACTGTCTCCAAAGACTGAAAGGAATTAGCAGGTACGAAATCTGATATACGCAGGCAGAGTGATGGGAAATCATCACATTCAGCATAATTGAGAGGAATTATTCTGTGTCATGTAACCTGAAGCTTGATCTTGCTGCCATACAAAGCAACAAAAAATGCCTTGATTTCAAGCTTCCGCCACGATTTTTATGAGATCTGTGCTTTTCTGGGATATTACGCGGCATCGTGTGGTAATTGTTTACCGACGTTTCGGGACAACATATCGGTCCCAACTTCTACTTCCTTTCCTTGTTATTGCTGCATTCCATACATTGTTCTCCCATTACTCTCACCCTGCTTCACTGGCAGTTACTTGGTCACCCTGAGACCGGTTCTCGCCCAGGTATCCTACTAGCCACTTTATGTATCTCTCTCCCCCACCCCCACCTTCACGCTGTTTTGATTTTTCTTCTTCTAATTTATTTATTTTTAATTTTTAATTTTTACTGTTGGTTTATTTGTATTTTATTTATTTAGCTTCATCTTTATATTTTCCTCCCTTACTGTTACTCTGTTCCATATATGTTTCTTCCAGCTGTCTTAGCTGATTGCATTCTTGGTACCACTATCTCCTTTACATTGTCTCTATCCACCCCTCTCTCACCCTGGTTCTACCCTATTGGCTGTCATCACGTCATAATTTAATGGAGAATTGCCTTCCTCAATAATTTTTCAGTGTTTATTATCTTGCAGCTGAAGTTGTATCTGCCATCAGCTTTTTTTTTTTAATGGCTTGACAGCCCCTTGGGGGCCTAGGCCGCCTCATATTTTCGAGGCTTCACGATCACACACTTTAGACACACACATGACTCCTCTGGACGAGTGACCAGCCCATCGCAGAGACCTCTACCTTACAACACACAACACTCACAAGAGACAGACATTCATGCCCCCGGCGGGATTCGAACCCACAATCCCAGTAAGTGAGAGGCCGCAGACCCACGCCTTAGACCGCACAGCCACTGGGATCGGCGCCATCAGCTTTAGAGCAACAAAAATTGATGATGGACTGATTTCAGCAAGCCTTCTTACACACACACACACACACACACACACACACACATACACACACACACATACACACTGTTCTGCATGCTCTGACATTGCTCCCTCTTATACTGGGAACAAAAATTGCCACATTTCTTTGTCAGCAAACTACTAAAGTGCTACAGTTCTGTGTAAGAGAACTACCACACTGCTACAATTCTGAGTGATGGAACTACCATACTGGTACAATTCTGTATGAGAGAAATACTACACATACATTTTCATGAGAGGGAACTACCACACTGCTACAGTCCTGCATGAGGGAAAAACCACACTGCTACAGAACTTTGTGCAGGAACTACCACACTGCTACAGTTCTCTGTGGAGGAATAATAACACTACTGTTCTGCGTAACAGAACTACCACATTGCCACACTTTTGTGTGTGTGTGTGGAAAATACCACAGTGCTACAGCTCTGCGAGGGAAGTACCACACAGTGACAGTTCTGTACAAGGGAACTACCACACTGCTACAGTTCTGTAATGGGAACTACCACATCGCTACAGTTCTGTGTGCCAGAACAATGTTTCTACAGTTCTGTGTGAGGGAACTACCACACTGCTACAGTTCTGTGTGCGGGAACTACCTGAGGAGGCTCACCCTTCTCTCCATCATTGGAAATATTCTTCAGGTCAATGAAGTGTGTCCCGATGACAGTATTATTGACGGGGTCATTGTCACGGAGCTGCAGCTTGATGCGTTGACAAAGTGGAGGAAACATCTCTGTAAAAACCAGCTGTTCATTCCACACAGGAGCATAACTGTTCTTTTTGACACTTGTCTTGCCCTGGGGGAAGTAAAATAATTTCCATTGAGATGTCCCCACAACATATAGGCTACTCACTCACAAATATCTGCTGTCATAAGTAGATAATTTACTTATTAGTCAACATCCTGGTAGAATATATAGACATGACCTCATTGTCTCTAACTTTAAGTGTTCACTTTACATACTCGTGCAAAAATTCATAAAACTCTGATGTTGTACTTGGAAAGAATTAAGAGAATATGGAGATATCATACTACAAATTTTCAACTTTGAACTACAAAACTATGAAGGAATAATGTATTTTTCTATTACATACAATAAAAATGCAACTGTGACTTACTGTAAGACCAGCAAAGGAGACCTGCACGTATGGATTGACAAGGTCCTTCATCTCACCAGTAAATGCTTTTTTCACATTTGCAACAATGGAAGAGTTCATTTTTGGCAGCCCATCTGCTCGATACACTCTTACAATGAAACGAGCACGTTGCCGCTCCACTGGCACTCCGTCTGGCAACAGCAGGTTTCTGAAATTCATGTCAGGACGACTGGTAGACAGAATGGCAGTAATGACGGCAACAACAACAACAACAGCCCAAAGCACCGTATGTCAACTATTGTGCCAGCAGGAGTATGACTGAACTTATTTTAGTTGGACATTTTCCATTGTCCACAAAAATACCGGTAAATGTACAGTATTTCTAAAGCTCGCTCTGTTTTTGTGTGTGGGGAAGAAGAACAGAGTATCTACTGTGTGGGATATAACCAACAAAGCAAATCTAGTCCATAGGATATATTCCCATAAAAGCCTAGTGTTAACAAAGATCTTTATCTAATGAGCCACTTAGAGTAGGTACCCTTGTCTTCTACCTGAAGCAGAGGCTGACCCAGCCCAAGAAACATCATGCATTCCTCTATCCAGACAATGGTCACTGGCCAAAGGAAGTATTCCAATAAAAGTACCTAGGAAAGGTCAAGGAATGAGGCTAATGGGGCAGATTTCATTATGCTGAGGGCAAAGGACCTTACTGATACACATCCAATAGAACAAGCAGTCCGCACATGATGCCTACACTTCTTTCAAGATATCTTTGGAATAGACATAATTATAACAACAATAGGTGCACCAAGTGAGAAACCTGATTCACAATGAGCAAACAGTTGCAGTGAACGAGTTCTGAACTTCCAAATGTCACTTAACACAACTAACCACCAATTTCTATAACAATTATAATAAAATTTTTGCTGATTTTCTGACTTCCCACTGTTCTGCTGCAAGTAAATGACAGAGAAATTTCCCACCCTTGGCTAGCATGTGTTTATTATGCTTACTCTGTAGAAATTTTGAATAAAATATACAGCCCTGAAATCCTAATTTAATCTTCTTTGTGTGGAAACTAATCTGAAAACTAAAGTGAGAAAGACCTTCTATGCTTACTTAGATGATGAAGCACCACTTTGTGTAGGAAATGCTGAGGTAATAGGGCAGAGAGTCTAGAAAGAGAAATTTAAATGAAGGAAAACACTAAATAACAAAATTATGCTGCTGGACAAATCTCCCACCTCTCTTCCCCCACACAACAACCAAACAGCATATTTACCATTTCCCTCATAAAACACCCAAACAACAGTTCACAAATTATACATCAACGAAATGCATGGTGAAAATAAGACAAAAAAACACAAACAACAGATTTCTAAACTTGCTCCTATAAAACACCCAAACAATACATCTCCCGTATCTCCCTATAAAACACCCAAACAACATATCTTCCTTAGCTCTGCCACAAAATGCTCGAACAACACATCCCAACTCTTCTCCCATTAACACCTAAACAACATTGCTTTTAAATTTCCTTACTATGAGTGACTTAAATTTAAGGAAGAAACTAGTAAAGTGCTACATTTGGAGCATAGCTTTGTACAGTGCTGAAACGTGGACACTTCGGAAAGTAGATCAGAAGTACCTGGAAAGTTATGAAATGTGGTGCAGGAGAAGAATGGAGAAGATCAGTTGGACCAATCAGTGAGAAATGAAGACATATTGCACAGAGTCAAGGAGGAGAGGAATATCCTACATACAATAAAAAGAATAGCTAACCGGATTTGTCACATCTTGCGTAGAAACTGCCTTCTAAAACACGTGATTGAAGGAAAGTTAGAAGGAAGGACAGAAATGACGGGAAGACGAGGAAGAAGGCATAAGCAGTTACTGGATGACCTTAAGGAAAAGAAAAGATATTGGAAATTGAAAGAGGAAGCACTAGATCGCACCCTGTGGAGAACTCGCTTTGGAAGAGGCTACGGACCTGTCGTAAGACAGATTACAGAATGACAGAAAAGGTATATAATTTTATTATGTTCTATGTCAATAAGCAAGGAAAAGTGTTAAGTGTGTTAAGTTCTCATTTTTATGTGACAAACATTATTTCATTACAGGTCAGTTGTAACTCAATGTGTTACAGAAAATCTACAGACAGAGCAACAACACCAACACATAAAAAACAATCTCACGTAACTTAACACTTTCCATGCAGAATTTTTCTTTTATTTTTGTTCTTGAGTGATGACAGCATGTTGTGGTGGATTGGTTTATTGACATTTCAGAAAACATGGCTTCCTCAAGATATGACTAAAGAGCAGCCTGACTTTTCTGTTGGGACATGCTCACGAATCAGAATGACAAGTGTCCCAATGCTTTATGGCTACGAACTATAAATACTAGCACCAGGCCACTGTTTAGTCAATCTGTATTGAAGATGGAGAATGCAAAATCCTGAAGACATATGTGAACTTTATTTTCTTAGTATAACTGTTGAGACATAACAGAGAAGTTCCTTTCTTTGATATTCTGAACCAAATAAAATCACATCAGAATGGCCTATAGTTGTAAGTGAAATAATTAGTGAATGGTAAGGAATGGCCTAATATTTTATATCAAAATTTACCTGGTGAGACTGGAGAAAACAAAAGTTTGTAGTGTGTTAGTGTATGAACAATGAAGTGAGGTCTGTGAACAACTACAATATAATAAGTTTCAACAGATACCCACGCTTCAATATCATCTTCATCCTTCTCACTTTTGGGTGGAACTTTCACTGAATCACCTTTCCCAATCACACTGATGTCACATTTCAGGTAGCCCTTTGGCCCCCCAGCAATATCATCAGGGTCAGTCAGGAGAGCCCATTTATGGTAGAACTGATGATCTGTAACGATATATGTATATGAACTAGGAGCAAACTAATTTTATGCAATCACTCTTTCTTTAATAACGGTTTCATTACTAACTCAGACATGTAATGTCAAATGGCAGAATGATTAATGAATAATTTATTGGAATGAACATGGAAGGAAGTGGTCACAGCCTGTTGCAAGGTTCTATTGGTACTATCCTGGCATTTGCCTGGAGGGACTAAGGGAACGCACAAAGACTTCATGATTGTCAGTTTCCTGGCTGATATTCAAAATGGTTACCTCCCAAATATGTCAGAAGCATTATCACGTGGGCTTTGTTGCTTGGTCCCTAATTACAGTTTAAATGACAAGTTACGTAACTTCAAAGAAAAAAATAATTGTCATAAATGGCTTAATTGCTAAAGGACTCTGTCTGAATCTGTCAGGTGCAGACCAGGATATCTATCACTCCAATATTAGGCTGTGGTTTTTGGAAACTGAATTCCATCACCAAATCCAGTTTCATATGTTCAGAATTGTGGACTTCCCACATTTTGACACGCCCTGAAGTGTGCTATTTAATCATACAAGGTAATTGTTTTAAACGTTATATATTTACATTGATTGGAATACTTATGACAATTATAAATTCTACGTAAAATAATTTTACCTTCAATGCATGCTAAGTGCATACTCCTCACACAAATGGCAATCACCTAAAATTAATAGTCACCTCATGAACAATGAAGGTATCTTAAAAAATCAAGTTTTGCAGTACAAAGCGCTCTCTTGTGTAGATTGCAGTGATTGACAAAAAGTGTACATTCAGGAAATTGCGACTAAAAAACTCTTCATTTATTTAAGGTATTATGTCAAATAATTGATTTTAGAAAGTGAATTGATTTATTAGTTTCATTCAGTAACCAGTTACTGATAATAATTTTGTGGATCTGAGTATTTATTGATATGTGTTTGTTGTGCACATACCATATATAATTATAGTACCTGTATATTTTTGTTATGAAATATTTATATATATATCCTCAAACTTGATAAGCCTATGAGATGGCTACCTTAACAAAGACTTTTTGGACAATGGGAAGAATTCCGTAAGCCATCTCAGAATACAATACAGGCTATCTGAATTTCCAGGATCACCATTGGCTGAAGCTACATCTGAATTACATAACTAAAATTACAAATTGAAAATTTTAAACTTATGATGCATAAATACATACATACTTTATAAAAATACTCTAAAAAATAACAGGTGTAACAGTGAAAATCTAAGTAACATGGTGACCTTGCACCTGCGCATTTATTGAACCCTCCTAGTTTCTATTACACACAGTCATGCTCTGCAAACACTGCAGCAGAAGGAAAGCAAACAAACCATTGCAAACAGAGTGCAGCAGCCAGTGCAGACACTGATTTGGTGAGAAACACAAAACAACACTGTGCATTATATGGCAATTACCTTAGAAAACGGACTACATTCATTTAAATAATTTCAGTAGACACAATTATGCATTATTTTATGGAGTGCTTTCATAACGGCGGGAAAAATTTTTCTGATTTGCAAGAAAAGAGAATCAGATAAAACTGAAACTTCTCACATGCTGTATAGTTAATTGTAATGTGAATATTCCTTCTGGACAGCACTCTTAATGGTAATGGTATTTTTATTGTAAAAATAGTTAGAGTGTTTATCATATAATGACATTAAAATAATTCACATTATACAGTAATTTGTTTTATTAATCAGTATGCAGGTCAACAGTGGTTTTCCAACACCTTTAGCAAAAGTCAGACTTGCCTAAGATGGGGGTTAAAGTGACAAATGCATACAGGAGACAACTATTTACAAAGCTACAGGAGTTCTAAGTGATCAGGCTGCAAGGAGATTGTACAGTAACCTGCAGATTTAGACTATGCATGGTGACATAGCACTGCTTATTAGGTTTGTCTACTGAATGTCAGACACAGCAAATACTTCAGCTCTACAACTGTGCCAAGAATAGACTAAAGATTCAATTACAGAATACCAAGTTACTTTTTATTGTATCTTTAAGCATTCTGTACATGAGGTCACATCAGTCTGTTTGCATTTTAAGTCTCTGAAAGTAATGAATGAATTTTGATGAGATTTAACATTTGTGTACACATTAGAACATACCAAGTAAGTTTATATTTATGTGAGATTTTAGATTTTCAGGGCCATGAACATTCCTACTGCAGTATTCTGGGTTATGATAATGTGAAGTCTAGTCAGTAGACATTAACCTTTAGAGTGAACATGCTGCCTCCATTGTCAGGGTAGAACAACTTATGTTCCTCCATAATGTTGGTACCCACCTAACAAAGAACATTACCCAGAAGACCACAAAATTCAGTTTAAATGTGGTTCATATCAGTTATACACAACCCCA
Source organism: Reticulitermes speratus (assembly GCA_021186555.1). NCBI lineage: Eukaryota > Metazoa > Arthropoda > Insecta > Blattodea > Rhinotermitidae > Reticulitermes > Reticulitermes speratus. The sequence goes on along the minus strand of JAJKFL010000039.1, from coordinate 17,048,404 downwards.
CTTTAAATGACACTGGAATTAAACTTCACTAATTTTCTAACAATACGGCTCACCACAATAGAAGTTGCAACATGATACAAAATACAGATCTCATTAATATATACAAATTGTATATTAAAATATTTTCATGAGATAATACTCAATGAAATAAAAGAAAAAATAATGTGTGACTCTGCACTGTAATTATAATTTGACAACAAACTATAATCTGCAATAAATGAACTCAGGTATGCAAAATTACAAAAAATATCTTCTGAATGTGTATACTCTAAATTGCAGCACACTTGTTTATTCACCTTTTTCAGGTACTCTGCCCATTCATCCATCCATGCATCCTTCCATACATCCATCCATCCATCCATCCATCTGTTTGTATATAAACGTGAGAAGCACTAAATAGATCACAATGAAATTTAGTACTGGAAAATTTTACGAGAAATCATTGAGCCACTTCACTTTTTGTCAAACTCAGACAAACACAAAACAAACTTTACGTAAAGACATATATTCATTTCTGTGCACACTTTGAGCTTGCGCAGACATATGCATCAACCTATCCAAAATAAAGACAGCTCTACATAGGTCTACCCATCATCCCATGAGTAAAACAAACAAAGTTTAACTGTGTTCTAGCTACAGTGAAGAAAAAGTGTGTTTTGTTGCTTTAATGTGGTGCTGCATTAAAATATGTTTGAAGCTTTACTATTCACTGTTATTACATACTTGATGTATTAAGTTTTCTTTGTATTCTAACAACAGTGATAAAACTAAGCATGATAATTTTAAATCTATTGTTTTCATATAGAAAAACCTTAAACTGTGTGTTGTGTAAAAAAAACTGGAAATACACTTTGAAATATTTACATTCATCAGTATTTCACTTGACATAATCTACAGGTATTAACAGAGGAAACATGCCACAACCATTAATTTATGCATACAATTCCTCCGATGTTGTTTTGATGACAAAAACAATTTCCAAGTCATGTGACAAAATATAATTTATAATTTTCTTTAACACAAAATTTCCTGATTTAAATCTGACACAACACCACTTCAAAGGATGACAACAGTTCAGAGAACTTTCATCTTTGCTTGTAGGATGAATAAGATTTCCTTAATGGAATGTGTAATGGGAACAGTTGGGGAAAACTACAGAAATTAAGAATTGATTGGTATCACTACATCAGTTGAGAAATTGCTGACGATTGCCATGCAAGTTAAAATTGACCTTAATGCTAGCTTGCAATCTCCTCTTGGTTCCAGCAAGTTGTTCTCAACCTCTTTTTTTAAACAAAGACAACCTGCTAACATACAACGCAAACAACTTTTTTTGTAGCATGGGAATGCCTTTTGGGATTTGGCAGTGTAGGGGAGTGGGAGTTTCCTGATAATGTGTCAAACACTGCAGTTGCTATCTTCAAGGTGAATTAATCTGATTTTTCCCCTAGGAGCTGTCTTGTGGTTCTTGTAGTGGGTGACAACCAAAATGGACAGAGGAAGAAAGTGATGCTAACCAGTAAGTGACCTTCACTGTAGTTATTAAGAGAAGTGATGAAAAGATTTTCCGGTAACCTGGGGGTCATGATAAGAGCTAAAGGCAAGATCCGATATTTGCCAAAACGTGGGTAAGTTCTTATTCTGCTGCACGGCCTAATCCAGAACGCCTATTCATTGTTAATTAGAGGGTATATTTTATGCTTGTTTTTCCCCAAGTATGCTCCATTTTAGGTGTAGCTTAGCTTGCCTGCCTTGTCACATTTTGGTGAGAAAAATATCTTTTATCTCAGCTTTCCCACAATATGTTTGTAGGAAGAAAATATGCCACTTTAATACTATGTTGACATCTATTTCAGCTAGAATAGTTTTGCCATGAAGAGGTTAACTCAAAGAGGTTTAAGAAACAGAATTTATTTTTACTCTTACATCAAGAAATTAAAATATTATTGTCTTGGTCTTCATCTTTCTAGAAAAACAGATTTATTTTCAAAAGAAGCAGTGCCATAGCACCTCTATATCTTTCTATACAATCTCCTCATAAGGACGGAATGCCATTAATTATTTCTACAGCATCAGTGGAGTTGTGTGTGGGTTGCCAAGGGTTGAAAGAACTAACTAGTGTGTTTAATGACAGGCATGACACATACTGCCAGCGCTGTATGACATAGGTATGTTTGTGCGCATATACGTATAACATATAACATTGCACTCATTGCTGCGAGTGAAGAGTGGCATATAAAGCGGTTGTAGCAGAGTGTCATGGATATCTCTACTGGTAAAAGCAATACACTATTGTTGTGTGTTGCACATCTGTTTAAAGTAACTAAAACTAAACTAACCAACTAATAGCAGAAACCTACGCTCACAACGCTAACACCAATTCTTGCCATAGGACATGCTCCTCAGCCAATTCCAGTCATCTTCCATGCTCACAACATACTTCCCTAATGTCCACATTCATGTTATTCTCCCACTTTCTTCTTAGTCTACTACCTAGTAATTTTTCAAGAGGCTTCCAGGCTAAAATTTTATATCCATTTCTTTTCTCCTCATTTTATCTATATTCCTAGCACATAGGACTCAGCTTGACATCAATATCCTGAACTGCTTGCTTCATCATCTTCTTAAGTGCAAATATTCTCCTGAGCACTTTGTTTTTAAATACCACACACTTGAAATTTATGTTCTTCCTTAGAGATACAATGCTCAGTTCATACCCTCACAAAACAGTTTGCAAGTTTATTGTTTTTCCTACCCTGATTTTTAACTTTCATAAAGTAGACAGGATCATAACTTTCTAAATAAAATGCTAATATACAAGGAAGTTTCAAAAAATAAATTAAACCCTCTGTTGCCAGGAACATTATTCTGATATCAATGCATACTTGGGACATTGACATTTAAGCATTTGTCTCACCATGGCATCAAGGCTTGTATCCCAGTGTAGAACAATTGTTTTCAATTGTCTGTAATTAGAATGGTACAGTTTGCTTCATGTCAGGTTAAGCATATGTCCCACCATGGCACCAAAGCTTGCATCCTGGCACAGACAAACTCTGTGTCATATGTCTGTAGCCAGGAAGTAACAGCTTGTATCATATCAGTGTCTATTGCAAATTGCTTGGCAACCAGGTGCCTGTTAAAGGGTCCAAAAAACATGGAAATCACTGGGCCCCATAGTGCCAACCAGACTTGTGACTGGTTACAGCACTATGGCTGGAAGGTTATGAACCACCCTCCCTATAGGTGTGATATCACACAGTGATTTCTATATTTGGACTAGTCTGGCTTGCAACAGACACTGATAAGAAATGAGCTGCCATCTCCTGGCCACAGACACTTGACACCGATATAATCCATGCCAAGTTACAAACCTTGGTGTGACAAATGCTGTAATGTCAATGGTGACTACATGGAAGTCTGATGGATACCATGTGCTTCACATGCGCCATTTATACATCAAAGCCAATATAAGGTTCTCAGAATCAGAGAGTTTTGTTACCTTATTTTTTTTCACATTCCTTTGTAGATTATCAAATTTATTCTTCTGGTTTTATCATGAGTCTCATTTCCATTTGTCAGTGTGGACACCAGTTACTTTTTGCAACAACTGCAAGAGTATTCAAAATTTAAACCTGAGAAAATAAAAGCCCTATTGCTGACAGATATGTATGCTGTGAGAGGAACACAAACAACAGTGGATGCTGCTGTCAGTGACTGATGCATCACCAAGGGAACTCTACTGCTGCAAGACGCAGTACGCAGCACACACTTTGGTCTCTACGACAGTGAGTGTAGGGACTATACTTTCACTGTACCTGGCTGAGCCCACACTGTTGCCACATCTAACTTAAAGCTGCCCAACATTTTGTCTGATCTGAGAAAGTTTCTTGATTGCAGAACCTGTGATGGTCGGAAAGAAATTTTACAGAAATAAAAGAGTAACATACATGATTAACATCGAGCAGAAATACGGAAAAAATTAAAATTTCTGAGAAGTGCACATATTCCTGAGACAGAAGAACAAGAAAAACAACATCTAGCATGGTTTAAAGACAAAGCATTTATAAGAGTTTCTACAAATGCTGATGTCCCTTTTGATCACAGTGCTGAAGTTCTTGTAGCAGTATTATGTCACAGTGGTCAAAAAAATTAATTTGTCTTCTGTATCGAATATTTGTTTCTTTAAATCCATATGTTAACAGTTATTGTTAGGTGTTCTACAGCTAAGGTGGTTAGTTGCTGATTTTTCATAACAGAGGTGTGGATTCAGACCCTGTTACGTCTATGTGGGATCTGCAGTGAATAGAGTGATACTGGTGCAGGTTTCTCATAGTACTTCAGTTTTCCCCTACTAATCATTTCATCAGTGCTTCTTACTTATTTATCATCAGCATTATCATCACAGGCTGGTAAAATATGTCAACTGAGGGTGCAGCACCAAGGGACTCATTGTTACTCCACCATTAAATCATTACTTCTCACCACAATTACTGCAGGAATAATAAATTTGGTAGATGAAATTAAGCAAGGTCATGTAAAAGAAGGTTCATATTTTAAATCCTAGACTTATAAAAGCAACACTCTACAGAAACAATAATAAATCTATGAATTGTTTCCTTCCAGCCACACTCTCGTGTTACTGATGTAAATGAAATGTCCCCCGATCATAAGATATGAGAACAGTTTAGAGAACATGTTGAAGAAACATTATCAGTTTTTACTATGGTGGGACTACAGTATTTTGGCAGAATGGCTGGTGGACATAAGTTGCAAAAGCTGAAAATCATTACTCCAAAGTACAGCATCTAACACAGACAGACTCTGTTGACAGTTGTCCCAAAACCAAGGACTTAGTCTAGCACCCAACTAAGTGACAGGTCACAGATGAAGTACCCAACTTACAGACCAAGAATTTGATAATTTGCTACCTGATGGGGGCCATCACATAAATCAAGGGGTGATGACAGGTAAGTATGAAGCAATGGTGGAATATTATTAGTCGGGGAAAACAAAACAAACTTTCAGAAAAACCTGCTCCAGTGCCAATTTCTCTACCACAAATCTCATATAAACAGCAAAGGAATAATCTTAATTGTACTTACTGAGTTGAAGAATAATCTAGTGATGACAAAATTCCCCATAATATTTCTGTAGTCACAGTCATATAAACCATGCTCATTAGAAGTGGTGGAATTAGATGCTGGATGGACAGATAGATGGACACTTGGAGCAACATTATACAGTAATACTGATTACAAATGCGATATTAAAACTTTGAATGCTTTAAAAAGAAACAATATTTTACAGGTAATTTTAATACACATTTCATTCTAGATAACGTGTATCAAAAATTGTAATCCACTCAAAGAGGGTATTTTTGCAGTACACAGAAACAAATGGATAAATATGTCACAGGGTAAAACTAGCTTCAAACTGAAGTGAAAATGAGAATTTGTTACAAGCATCACTTATTTCTGTAGCTATTTTGCAAAGAAGTAAGATTTTGTGACATGTTCTCTCATTCCACAGATAGAGAATTAAATCAGAAAGTCCAGAGATTTATGTAACTGTTATGCAGTGGTTGTATGAACTGAATGAAGTGAATTCAATATGGAGAAGTCATGTCCATCAGTTTATAATTTGCATCCTGCAGATCACTTAACAAACCTCCACAAATTTTAATATTGTAGCACTACACTAAAAGTTATGCAATGTACATTTCATTTATATTGGTCACATATAATCCCTACATTACACAAAGTTCAAACCAAATTTTGATTTTCTAAAAACAAATGGCTCATTATGAAAGGGACATTTGGATTGTGTGACATGACAATACTGCCACAAGAATAATCAGCCAAATTAGTTTATGTGATATTGAGAAATTATGTTTTCAGCACTTTCAAAGGACTAGAAATAGACTTATGATGGAGGAAATTCCAAGAATTCTGACTTACACCTATGGTGTAGCAGGGAGGGAAAGAACTTCTTTGAGCAAGGCACCATGGAAATCCCAATAAGACAGAAGCAGGTAGAAGGAACAGCTTCCTGCCAGACAATGTCCTTTGGGCTGTTTAGCCATCCTTACGCATAAAAGGCATCACTGGGCTATCTTACAGGTATCTTATAACTATAAGAGAGACTGTGTGCTGATGTCAAAGGATCTACTGTCTTGGCTAAGGGCCTTTACAGGGACTTCTACTGCAAATGGAATTATGACCTAATGGGGGGAAGGGTTTAGTTGGATGGATGTCTGGTATAGGTTGAAGGTCTCTGTAACTAGCTGGCAATCACTTTGGCCAAAGGCCTCTTTTGACTGTAGGGGTGAGGATTGTGGGCCATGCAGGATCTTTCGCTTATACCCTGGCATCTGCACTGCAACTGAGGTAAAGTTGTACATCCACTCCCGCTATGCCTCCATGAAGTATACAAGGACAACTTTACTTCTTACTGATAAAATACAATGCCTATTACATATGGCACCCAAGTCAAAAGTTACTAGCTTTTCAAAAAACAACTGGTAGCACAAATAATTGATAAAGGGTATATAACATGGATCTAATTAAATCTACAGTTTTCATTTGAAACATCCTTTTGCTACAATGATCAATAATATATTTTAGTTTCATCTTACATTTCTTTCTAAATTTATGACTATGCTTCAGTCACACACATCATTTCGAAAATTTTTCACTTATTCATACTCACCACATGTTTCGGTACGATTGTACCATCCTCAGCGGAAACATACAGAGTGACCATAAAAGAACTTCACGCACCCAAAATGATACAGAAAGCAGATGTGCTGTACTTAGAACTTCACATTACATTAGTTAACTCCCAATGTTTTGTTTCGAATGACCCGGGTCACAGTTGTGGCGTGCCACTGCCGCTAGATGACACTAATTTTGAAAACGGCAACTTTTGAACCGAAGTCTTTTGCATTTGGCGAAGACAGTAACAACTGCACAACGTGCATTTAGCACACAATTTCGCAAGGAACCACCTTGGGGCGTTGATTTATCTGGGTTGCTTTGGTAGCAAGCCCGAACACGGTTAACAGATTGCATCAGACACACAAGGCGGACCAGGACCCTTGGCTTTGCAAATGCACCCTTTCTGCTCGAATGTCTTGCACTACGAGTAAATTAATACTCGGCTGTGTTCTTCCGCGTCATATTGTGTGCGAAATGCGTGCTGTACAGCTGTTACTGTACCAAATGTTGAACAGACTAACTACGCTGCCATATAGCCATTTTCAAAACTAGTGCCATCTAGCAGCAGCGGCAAGCGACAACTGTGGCCCGGGTCATTTGAAACAAATCTTTGAGACTCGACTGATGTAGATTTTAATTTCTACATACACCGAATTTTATGCTGTATTATTTAGAATGTGCAAAGTTCTTTTGTAGCCACTCTCCGTATTGTCTTATCACAAACTATTCAAAATTTGATACATTTTATTCATTACAAAAATTAGGTTTAGCATGGAAGAATTTAAAGCAATGTATTAATGTATGGAGCAAAGCGAACCTACTGTAATATTTTAAGATTATTTTAATCCTAATTTTAATATTGACTACAATAAATTGGAATAGTGTGCGATAAGGTGATACACATTTTGCCTGGGGATGTTAGTTATACCAAAATGTGTAGTGGGTAGGAGTGAGTGAATTGAAACATAGAGTAATAAATGAAAAATGAATTTTGTTTGTTTAGGTACAGTATCTGTATTATAATGAGGGCTGCAGAAATAGATTTTTGTTTAAAATATATACAAATTGAGATTTATGATGTATGTAAAATATGAAAAATGAAATTGGAAAATTCATGTCCTGCATGAGACCTTTGCTTTCCTCTCTTCTTATGAATGCCTGAATTATATAATGGTGAAATTATTTATTAATGCCGCAGTTTATTCTACACAGAAACTACAAACACATTTGTATTTCTAGTCCAATCTTTGTACTGAAAACACTTGTAAAACCTAGATGTAACCAGCAGTTGTTAAAAATTCCCAAGCAGTGTTCAAAAAGAATACACAGAATAAAATAATAAAATATATCCCATTCCAGCACCAAGCTACAATTTATGGAAAGAGCACCCTTCCCCAGAAAACCACACTTGGAGCCAACAAAATGCCATGGATGAATAAAATACCAGGAGCATCATAGACTGTCTTCAGATCTATCTTGAACGACCCCACCACTGTTCCTGAGCACATAAACTTTCTAGAATGCAATACCTAAAAAAGAGAAAGACTGAAGAGAGTAAAAGATAATTAAATATCCCCTCTTATTGTCAAATTCAATCCATGGCACATAGTAATCAATGCTGAAATTGAATAAAATTAATAGTTTAACTGCATTTTGAATCAAATATTAAGGCATAAAAGAAGATGCCAAAATATCACATAGTTTCAGTGAAAGGTGTTTCTGGTCATCTCATAAATTTATTGGAATTATGTCTACCACACAGCAGTGTATTACCACCTGTCACGTGGAAGTCTCAGTACTAGTCAATTAATTGCGGTCTGTGTACATTTCCCCAGTCAATCATTCTTTTTGTTGCATAAAAACCCTAAATTTTTAAACATTGACAGGAGACTTTTTATTTCACTGTGGTGGAATAACACATAAATTCTGAAGTGAATGGTTTTTCTAAACATGGTACTTCAGTTTTAGCCCTGAAGGAATAAAGTTGACAGGAACACCTTTCATTCAGACCAGCTTTTCAAATGTATCAAAATATTTGGTGACAAATACTATACTATGAAATTTTAAAATTATAGTTACATATTCTCTCTCTTTAAAAGTACCTTACAGTGAATTAAACAAACCTGTAAATACAGCCATTATACTTACCATGACTGAATGTTTGAAACCAGGTTTACATTTTGATAGTCGAGTGTGTAATTTCAATTTGTTCTCTGTATTTAATACCAAGAATAAATAGTCAAAACATGGATATATAAATATCGTAGAAAATGTTTATCATTACGGTTTAACAAAAGAATCTTTATCATACAGTGTATTCTCATGGTTAAGTTCAACAGTAAAGTTGTTATTGAGTACAAACCATAGATGTGCAACCTATGAATAAGCAGATATAAACTGCACTTTGCAAAACATGGTCTTGTTGGAATTGTGGCTTGAAATGTACTGTTTGTGTTATAGGCTATGATGGAGGCAGAAAATGCACTCATGCAAAGTAAAAAAAGTGTGGTAGATCCTGATACACCACTGAAAAAAATTAGCATCATCCAAAGCATGTGATAGTAAAAATCATTGTACATGTTTACAACACACTCCACAAAATACTCAACTAAGACTCTACAAACACTCTTAGATAGACATTTAATTAGAGTAGCATGATATTATGTTCTCTGTCCATAAATATTCAAATACGAAGTCTATACAATAAAACCAAACAATTCACAGGCCTTAGAATTGTTTTTAAAAATTTAATTCATGACACTCAATTGGTGTTGATAGGAGGTGAATAAGCATTGGTGAAATGACATTGACTGTTAAATGCAGAGTACTCAAACAGAAAGCTGTCCCAGTGCTACTTTGTCGACCACAAATACAAATCCCACATGGAATGCCCGGGGTCAAATTCCAAATCTACGTAGTGAGAAACTGGCATCTAACTGCCTGAGCCGTAACACAGCCTAGGCCCTAGGAATTGAAATCTGAGATGTTTTTATGGAAATCACTGAAACTTACAAACTGTTGTTGCAGAATACCTTATATCACTGGAAAACATAAAATGTATGTATATTTCTTCCATAGTGAGTACAGTGTTTCCACAGACAACATTTTAAGATGGACAGATATCCATATGCATTTCTGGCACTAGGATCCATTTCCTTACTTTGCAGTGGCTGATATTTCCCAAGTTGAAGCAATGAAGCTCTAGGCCTTGATAATGACCCAATTCTTACAAGCTCACAACAGAGTTTGCATCTTGCTGTCACTTTAAATGCAATTTATTGAACTACACTGCAATTGATAATACGAGTATGTGTGCTGCAACAACAGTATGGGTTATATTATCTGTAGAATACGACACAGAGTTTCTGAAGTTACATTTAGTCTTTTTCATATAATTTATATTTGTGTGCTATGACAATCTGATATTCCACTCTTAAGAAAATTTGGAAACCCTTCTATGCAGCATGTAAGTTTATCTGTTTACTTGAAAGTCTTGATAGCAGCTCTCTAGGCCAAGATCTGAAATATGGGCCTTCCAATTATAAATCAGGAATGATGCCAGCTTTTATCATGATATTCACTTACAGCCTGTCTTAAGAAACTTTTCAGTTTCTCTGTTGTTAAAAAATTCTCCCCTTTTGTAGAACACAAAATATGATTACCACATTCACAAGAGCTTCCAGATGAATGCATGAATCCAGTATACACCCTTATTTCCCATTTCTTTAATATCCGTTTAACAATACCATTTATCCACAACTAGATCTCCATAGCCTAATGCAAGAAAAAAAAAATTGCAGTGTGGATTCAGATATGTTGTTATCTCCTGTTAGCATGTTTGTGAATTCTTTTGCTTGTATAAGTGTTCCTCATATCTTATTCATTCTTATCTCTAATTTATCTCTCCCTGTGGGAACAAATGGTGTTCCTGTAGATGTGAATGTTCATCTGACTTAACATGTGAAATAATTATGAATGCATAGTTGGGTTTTGTGGCGTCCTTCGTGCAAAATTGTAAAATTAGAAACATATTTTAAAGTGATTTCCTTGTAGTTTCTACAGTCTGTGGGGTGTATTGGATTTTCCTCCAAGAAAAGAGAAAACATATATTCACAAAAGTCATGTCTTAACCACATGTTCAGTAGCAAAATTAAAAAAAGAACAAATGAGGGCTCTGCGCGCAGTGTTCGTGAAGAAGTAACAGGCTGGAAATAAGCTGGGATCAATTACGTTTTCAAGTATTTTGAATAGATCATAGGTACCAGTTACAAGTATTTTTCTCTGTAACCTCTTTGTGAAGGGGGCCCAGGGAGGGATGAGAACACCTGATAGCAAAATACTTGGGCTATAAAAATTTAAGTGCAGCAAAGTTTTCGTTTTACTGTGTTGTGTATCATCTTTTTCATTTCTGTTATGACAATGGAAAGATATTTGTTACTTTTAATGTGCTTAGAGTTTTTGTGATAGGTTACACACTTGGTAGGTTGCACATCCTAGACACTGAGATTACGTCAATGTCTTTTGTTGCAGTTATTTAAATAAACTAACAGTAAATAAAATTAAAGGGACAGGAAGTTATACTTACTGATAATGTGATTATTTTATCAAATAACATCACTGGAGGCATGTGAAAGTCAAACACGAAGTACTGAAAAAGAAAAAGGAAGCACAGATTTTATTTTGTTAGGCATAATTATTTGAAATGAAAATGGGAAAGGTCGCTTTTTTATTAAATTTACATTCAATTGAACAATTTTATACCAACAAATGCTCACAGACATATAATGTCAATAGTTTCTTTTTTAATAGCTTGTCCCAATACGTATTTCGGCTTGCTTACATCGCCATCTTCAGGGGGTCGTTGAAGTTTTTTTTAACATAGACCACTATTTATAAAATACATCGTAACAGCCATAGTTATGTATAATAATTTTACAATGTTAATCAGTGTCACTATCCATAAAAATTGTACAATGGTATATTAATAAAATTAATAAAACAGTATAAAATTATTGGGTAGGTTACATAGTATAACGTAACTGATAAATTATTGGCAGAGAGGTCTTGCGTTTTGGCTTGTGTTGCTGTACGTTGGTTATCTGTGAGTGCTGCTGTGCGGTGAAATGTCCTTGTCGCACGGTATCTGTGTGGTGAGTGGTGAATTTTATTAATATACCATTGTACAATTTTTATATATAGTGACACTGATTAACATTGTAAAATTATTATAGATAACTATGGCTGTTACGATGTATTTTATAAATAGTGGTCTATGTTAAAAAACTTCAACGACCCCCTGAAGATGGCGATGTAAGCACGCCGAAATACGTATTGGGACAAGCTATTAATAAAAGAAACTATTGACATTATATGTCTGTGTGCATTTGTTGGTATAAATTGTTCAATTAACAAAAACGCACGGTGAATGCAACGTAAAATTGTAGCTCTGTTCATTTCTTGCCTCCTTTACATACAATGGATACCAGTATAACTAAATAAATGCTTTTGTATTTCACTACAAGTCAGACACTGTATTGATAAATTGTCAACTAGAGGACAGAAGTATATCTAGACATCATTGTATAAAATTATTTCTACAAATTGTAATATAAACTTTAAAGTCTTCTTAGGCAATTGGCTGTGTCACAGTAGATTTATACCTGGAGTGTTATTCCGTATTGATACAGTTGAGTTTCTAGGAAGTAGTCATCTGGTCATCATAAGAACTTAATTATACTTTTAATACTATTAATTAACTATTAATTATACTTAATATAGGTATTATTAATTACCTCATTATAATATGGGCAGTTTGTACTCTCTTTCACACTTGTGTACTTCTTTTGATCTCCAACCTGGATGCAGACCACCGGGTCCATATTCAGGCCTGCCAGCTGCCGCGCTTCTATCACTGTTAGACACAGCTGAAAGTCTTGTGCCTTCAACGCTGACTGCTGTAGAGTCGGTGTCATTGGCTTCAAACTGGCAATTTTACATAAACAAATTTCAATAAAGTATGTAAAATACTTGAACTTACGACACCGATTTGTCTTTAAATGTTTCAATCAATAACTGATGTCCACAGAAAAAATCACATTTAACAAATATTTATGTGAAACTAAATAAAATTAAATGTGTGGTTTTCAACAGATAAAAAAGAAACCCTGGAGGTTTTATATACCAACCTGTCCCAAATACATATTTCTGAATATTTGGTTAGTGGTGCTGTAATACAAGCCTTGTATCTGCCTTCCTCTGGATTATTTAAAAAATCAGAAAGAAATAAACCGAAAAAATGCACACATATTGAAGTCAATAATCAAAATTATTTTAAATTACATTCTTCCACCCCAGATAAAACCCCGTTTAACAACTTCCTCATTAAAAGCGTAAAATTATGCATTATAAAATGGCTTAAATGAAAGTTTGTAAGGAAATTTTCCAGCTGTGTTTTCCTGGAAAAAAATCGTGGCACTACCTACGTCAGTGTTGATAATTATCAACACCACTGTAAATTTTCAAACAATGGCTATAAAAAGAACGTTGAAATTCTACAAAATCATGCAGGTTTATTCCAAAGGCAGAACGCGGTTTAATGATGCCCATGGCAGATACATCTGCCATCACATATTAATATTCTGATGAATGGTTTAACCTTCTTATTTGCCAAAGGTCTGGTGTTGTTACCGCTTTGTCCGCTGGTTGCGATCCGCAGAGGTGGGACTGAGTGAGCGCTGGCTGCCGTTGTCTGAATCCAGGGAAGACACACTGCTCGCCCTCGACACGGCGTCAGTGGCCCCTGCTACATGTTTGGGGCCAAGTTCACTGTCACCTCGCAGCAATGCCCTGTTCTCCTCCCCGTCGGAATCCCGTGGCGGTCTCTGCTTTCCCAGCCGCATGAGGGTCTTCACGCTCTTGAGAGTCGAACTTCTGCAGTATAGAAAATATACCGCAGGCTGCGTTAAGCTGGGGCATGATTCGTTGATTCTTAGGGGACGTAATTACACCTAATCACCGGCAAAGTTTACAGTATCGAAGGTAAAGTTAAAATTGTCGCTGTACAAGTCTGAAGGTACTCTATTATACACATATACTTATACACGTGCCTATATATAATTGACGAGTAATATTTATATACTGTTGACTTGTTTAACCGTCTTCCTGATTCTAAGATTATGTAGCGTCGAATGATAGGTGATTAGCAAATAATGATTCTGAAAGAATTAGAAGCTCACCTCCATATAGCGCCGAAATGAAGAATGTGTGGTGGTACCCCTCTAATCCCCCTATATGCCTCTATGGCCTCACCTGATAAAATTTACCTTTATCTCTGAAATCATGGGTTTTCCTCTTACTTTAAAACGCTATATCGGAATTTGCGGTAATAGGCTGAGGATAGCCACTGAAACCTTCTAAGAACACAGCTGGTCTAGGGGTCGTGACTTGAACCCGAAAACCCTGCTTTAAAGTTATGAAAAGGGGTGCAATGACGCGTATCGTTAGAAAGACGAATGGTCATGCTCACCGCTTTCTCTCCGGTGCCGGAGACTTCTCTGGAGCACTGAGCGACCCCCCGCGCTTCAGGTGTGGCTTCGAGGCAGATGAAGTGGCTGCCATTTCGCCTTCCGCTGACTGGCAGCTACCGCGCCGACCCTGGGTAAAGCTACGCTCCAGATTCGCAATGTTCTGCTCGATGTCTATCAGCATCTGCTGGTCGTCGTCCAGGGCGTCGTATGCGTCGTTACCTGACCAGGAGCCCGCGGAGCCGTCAGGGGCGCTATACCACACCTCGAAGGTCACCTTGGCCTGAAACAAGACATCATCAGCAACGGTGGATTACTGATGACTCATGAGAGAGCAAAATGACAGTGACGAAGACGAAGAAAAATTAAAGAACAAAAAGGAAGAAAATAAATAATGTGAAAAAGGCAGCGAGATGCACAATAGAAACAGAAGTGAAAGAAACAGAGAGAAAGGAAAGTGAAAGAAAACAAACAAAAAGAAACGAAATCGAAGGATTAAAAAACCGAAAGAAGCAAGAAATAATGATAAGGAATGGCCGTGCCATGGCTCAGGCGGTTAGTCGCCGGCCTTCCACTGCGGAGGCCCGGGTTCGATCCCGGGTCAGTCCATGTGGGGTTTGTGGTGGACAAAGTGACACTGGGACAGGTTTTTCTCCGAGTTGTCGGTTTTCCCCTGTCAATTTCATTCCACTGGTGCTTCATTATTTGTAAAACTTGGTAAAAAACTGCTCATCTTCATCACAGGGTTGCACAAAAAGCCTTAAGGCTGTGGTGCATCCGTAGCATCTGCTACGAGGCCCTTCACCATGTAAAAAAAATAAATAATGATAAGAAATTAAGGCACGTTCAAAAGGAAAGGGAACTGGACACACGCGCGTACACACACACACACACACAGATTATAGCACGTGTGCGTAACCTGAACAAAATATACCTCTTGGAAGACCTTGGCTTAAATGGGAGGATAAAATTAAAATGATCTAAAAAATAATGGGAATGTGGAAAAGTACTGAAAAGTGATTAAGGCAAATGAAAGGCAGCTTTGCATTTGTCTATTCCTTTAAAATAACAAGCATGTTAATGTCTGATTATTCAGTTGTTCATTTTCAATTCAGTCTAAGTTGTGACGCCAGTTGCTAGTGGCATTCGCTTTATTTGCTCTTAGTCAACTGTTGTGGTCTATAACATTGCTGGTGGGCGGTAGACGTTATGGTCTAAACTAGAGCCATTACAGGACATATTAAGTGCTAAACAGGACCATAAACCGTCATATTATGAGCGTGAAGTAACGATTGCTTCAATGTGTCTTTGTGGAAGACAATTCTGGGGCAGCACCAATTGCGCTGTTACCAGCTTGCAATAAATTACTTAGGCAACACATACACTATGGTCTTAATTGTTTACATCCCGCTGTGCTATACACCGAGGTCCTAATTGAACATCTGTTCTTTCTGCAAAACAATGTTTTATATTATTATGTTATTATTTGTATAAACGTAACGATTATAATTAAAAAGCCTCACCACATGTTTAGATCTGTATAGGTTTTATTCTACATGTAAAGAGGTGTTTGGTTATATTTCAGTACTTTGTAATATAACTGTGCTGTACTGAAGTTGGAATCCATTGCTCTGATTGTCATATTTACATATCGATTCTTTGCAGTCCCGAAGTGCACGCTAAAACTTTCACGTTATCAATTGCATCGTGATTTAATGCTATTGAAAACCTATAACACTAGCATAATTACATGTTCTTTGTTAGAACTTAAAATATATGACTGTCGATTAGTGTTACTTAACGAATCAACCTCGTTTTAAATTCAGTTTTAGCGTCAAATAGTATGGAAAAGGTAAAGGTTTCCTTTTAAACACCATGAAGTCATATAAGGGGAGTTGCGGAACAGCTGTACTTATTTTAATTTCAGCACTAGATAGAGATATGTGGTCAGAATCATGCTATGGTCTCTTTTTCCCCTAGGCAAGCTTCCCGGGCACCAATTTGAAGGAAGCTAGCTAAATGTCAGAGCCGGTCTGGACGATTTCGAAACGAGAAAGCCTCTTACCCTTACAGGATGTGGATGTCAGTTTTCGTCCACGGTCAGTCGAAGGTTTCAAAATCATATCGTTTTCGTTCACGAGAAAATCAGGTAGCTCTCAAGCCCTACAGGATAACCCAAACACGATATTTCAGTTGTCCAGCCCGTGGCCTAGGAACCAACACACTACTGCAACCTCTCAGATAGGGCGAAGTTTCGAATTATAAAACTAGGAATGTTGAGGATGGATTATCTGCTTGTTGTTGAGGACTGTCACGGTATTTGTGTGCGGTGTCCGAGCGAGAGTCTCGGTATTTAGGCAAATATTCGGACGTGGCTTGTCCGTCACGCAACGTCCAGTTGTGGTTTGGGAGTTTGACACGCTCGTTACATAAACTTAGAAACAAGTGAACTGCTCTCTTGGCCACTGGGAACAGGTAATCGATATCACCGGTTCTGAGACTTCGCTAACAGCACATGTTGCTTTGATGTCAAATTCCAGAGTATGCCTTCTTAGCACATATAGATTAACGTGACAGTCTCTAACGAATCATTAAAGTGTAGAAGTGAAAGGAAAGGTAATCGTTTAATAGGGTATATCAGGAATGTGTTGTCTTCCTCATGGTGTTACTAGTATTATAGGCAAATAGAGCGTTGTCAGAAAGTGACACCACCATGTGATTTTAACTTACAATTTTCTTAAGAATGATGTTGTACATCTACGTTCAATTTTCAGATGAATATTACAGAAATTAAAAAAAATTCTGACAGTATAAAGCAACATAAACTTAAAAGAATATACAGAAGAAACTTAACTCCTTAAACCCTAGTGTTTTTACATGTACTGCCAACTTTGACATTAAAAACTCTGCATTATTTCCACAGAGACTATTTACTTGTTTCGCATAATCCCCATCATAAAAAATTACTTCCCCGTACAGCATTATTGCCGATCGGCAATAGAAGCACACTCTGCTCTTTATAGGGTATGGACTGAAACATTTAATACAAAGAAGATTACTGCATGAGGCTTTCAAAATTCTGTTAATATATGATTTTGTGACAAAGGTTTCAGCTAGAAAGCAGAAGTGATTCAAAATTATGAAAGGGAAAATTTTCTCAACATTAAAAAACGCGAAGCCTGTGACAGAAAATATAAGAAGCTTAAACTTTGTAGCGATGTAGCTTACAAACTTTCAAGGGACTAAGCTGTCATTAAATGTAGTATAAGGTAAATAAAATACGGAACAAGATACTTTATAAAGTCTGGAGTGACAGAGGCCTTATGTATATTGTATACATGTACACTGTAAATACCAAGACCATGGCCACAAGACAGACCGGTCCTCTCGTCAGAAAAGAGGCCTCAAAACGACTTTGACTGCAATGGACAAACTCAGGTTTTAATAGGGCCCTCGACACCAAGCTGCAGATGTGTCAATTGAAGAGTGACTTGGACTTAGTCCTGAATGAGAAACATTTACTTATTATGAAGGAAAACCAGAGCGACACTACTGCTTCCGCAACCCCCTTCCACCAAATAAATATCTCATATTTCTCGCATGAATTTCCCTTTCAAAGATTAAGTCTGAAGTACGTAACTAGAACTAGAGAATGACCCTCGAAAGAAACCGGAGCAGTTGGTATAGCAACTAGGCTACGAGCTGGAAGGTAGGGGACTTGAGTCACGTTAGAGGCAAGAGGTTCTTCTCTTCTCCAAACCTTCCAGACTAGCTCTGAGGCCCGGGGTTCTTTTTCGGTGTAAAGCGGCCGAGGCGTGAACTTGACCACTCGCCTCAATCTAATGTCGAGATGTAGAATGAGTGGAGTTACACCTCTAATCCGCTATATGTCTTCATGGCATGGACAAGGGAAACTTTACTTCATCACTCTCGAGAACCCCTATATTTTTAATAAAAGGTAAATATTTTGATTTTAAACAATAATAATTTAAACCTATCTGACTGATTTTAAACCGATTTTTTAGCTATTACAATGATCTGCCTTTTAATCCACGAGAGACAGGCAGTTCGACTGCGGTAGGAATTCAGCTGCATGATCTATTATATTTCGTGAGCTTGCATTGATAATTATCAATGCAAGCTCACGAAACTTCCATGTTCTCCGGACGAATTAAACACAAATTTTACCTGTGATAGTACTGCCAATATTACGAAACCGACTCACAGTCTTACTTTTGTGCACAATGTCCAACTACAGTTTGATTTTGGCGACTTTATTCATACTAGCAATATTACTCTTTATAAAATATTATGTCAACAGAAATTTGTATCAATATTACGAGTCAGTTACACTAGCGTGCCTCACTCGATGAGAAACATTGGTGTAAAACGATATATATAGCCTGTGGGGTTCCTGTTACGATTTTGTGAATAATGGAGAAAAGTTACTTTGCTGGAAAAGGGTGTGGCTATATTTTTCAGAGCTTCATAAACCTGAATTATCGCTGCAAAAGACAACAGAAGGTACAAGTCTGCATTGTTCATATGGACATGTACTAAACTTTACCGTATAACTTAGCTTCTCTGAAGAAGTTAGTTTCCTTGAGTTTTAGATCACAAGACTGCAAACCTACTTAAATTACATACCTTAAAATCCATTCTTGCATAAATCTCATCCCACTATACCCTCAATGTTCACTTACTGCAAACACAAATTGATGTATTATTTTCTTTCGCTTTATGCGTCTCATACGGAGCAGGATTGTACAGTCAGTATGGTGACTGGACTACGGCCTAAACAACCGAGATATCGTGGTTCGCTTTCCAGCAAGGCAAAGTTTTCTTCTCACTTACAAAGCGTCCAGATTGGTGTTAGTATTTACACTAACTCGTATTCAATAGGTGTCGGGAGTTTTTCCTTCGTGGATAAAGCGGCAGGGGCGTAAAGCTGACCATTCACCTCTGTCTAGTGCCGAGGTTAACTTTTAGTTTGCTAATGTGTACTTCTGGGCTAGGGGGCACGCGGTGGCGCAGTTGGTTGAGGCACTGCGCTACAAACCGGAACGTCGCGGGTTCGATTTCCGATGGTGGAATTTTTCACTGACATAATCGTTTCGGTCACACTATGGCCCCTGGGGTCGACTCAGCCTCTAACAGAAATGAGTACCAGGAATCTTTCCTGGGGGGTAAAGGCGGCCGGTGCGTAGGGCTGACAACCTTACCACCTTCATGTGCCGATTGTCTAAAAACCTGGGAGCCTCGACCTCCTGGAGCCTGACAAGGCCTGTAATGGGATTGCTTTGCCTTTACCTTTACTTCTGGGCTAGCGACTGATATTGCTGAGCTCTGCTAACGTGTACTTTTACGTGAGCTCCTTTTGGCAACATTGAAAACGCGTCTCTTTCTCTGTCTGCACAATATGGCAACTCTGAAACAGTCTGCAATATTTTTGTTGTTGTATCTATGTGTAAACACTTAGCCAGGTCCAAACTTAGGCCCTAAATTGACCGTAAATATGTAAGTGGCATACGTGCTAAAAACGCACTGCGCCGTTAGGTTAGTCTTGCTTTTTGCAAATGGAATGTTAGTCATAAAATCATTTTGCTTCCTGAGCAGCCGAGTAGAGGCTCTAAGGGGAGGGGAAAGGAAAAATGTCCATTGACTCCGAAAACAGTTAAGAGAGTTTGCTCTTGAACGGGTTGCCTATATTAGATATTTTATATTGGCATTTTAAGGAATTCTAAGCAATTTCTCTTTCCTTCCCATCAAAGTGCCTTTTATTTCATAAATTTTTTCCGATTTAGAAATATTAAAGTATTTGTAAAGCATGCGCAAAATTTAAATATCCAGGCAGAGAAATTCGGTGAGCTGGGACTTACAGCTTGGATTTACCTTGGCATTTAAAATATTAAGAACGACAGGAACTACAGCTCAATTCCTGTGAATGGTTTCGTGGTGTGCACAGGGATAATTTCTTTACCTTTAACATCACTCGTTTTAAAATGTTATGGCAGAAACCAGCAATAAGAATTAGTAAAACAGACAAAACTAAGAGTTATTTTTGATAAAGGTAATAAGCAACACGGCAGCTATGACATCATGTCGCCAACATTCACTGCATTGCAACACCTTTAAAATTAATTTTAGATATTAAGGAGAATCCTGATAGTGTTACTATGTAACATTTTGTGCAATAAGCTATCATCCAAGATAAGGATAACATTCTATTTGTCCTATGTATATATATATATGTATATATATATATATATACATATATATATAAAATAAGACATTCGCTAAAACTTCGGTGCGACCTAATCACTAAATACGGATAAACATAAAGATACCTTTTTCCTTCTCCTTTGAATAAATAAAGTGATGTTTTGCATGGAAGCAGCTGTCTGTACATTGTAACATATAATCCTCAGCTTCCTAATTTCATATGCGCCATGTCTGAGGAGCAAGAAACTTCACCTCAACTAAGGTCCAAAAACTGTGCTTCGGTGCAGGGTTCGATACGGCGAGACAGTGAGAGCGAGAGAAAAGGCCATATTGCTCTAGTAATGCTGCAAGTCGTAATTGTGTATTTTCACATAATCTCGATCTAGAGCAGATTTCACGGCGGATTTTAGGATTCTATTCTCTCAGTGACAAAAAAAAACACTAAAATCACTTCAAAAGTCCACGAAAAATTGCCTGTCACGATTTGATGCTTAGCTTTGTGTACAAAATTTAGTTGAATTCCGATTAGTGGTTTTACATTTGAAACGTGAAAAAATAGAAGCGAGATTTTTATAATATATTCATTTTATGTGCAAAATGCAAGAAAATCACAATTTTAATAACAAGCTTGGAAGAAAAATTTTGCACTATTTTTTATAAACAACCGTTTGGAAAGCATTATTAAATTAAGTAAGACGAATTAAAAAAATTGTTCAGAAATAACACTTAAACCAGAGAATCTGAAAGAGATTATGGCCTAATTTAATAAACTTGAGTTCCCTATCGGATTTCTTAGTAAGAAAACTGAATTTTGAAATAAGTCTGTAGTTCACATGCAACTACCAAAATCTCACTCTTTTTATAACAGACATTTTTAAATTGATATCTGAGTTTTCTCTTTTCCTTGATATTAATTGTTTTTTTCAATTAAAAGTTTCACATTTTAAGAATGGTCCTGGGGTCGACTCAGCCTCTAACAGAAATGAGAACCAGGAGTATTTCTTGTGGGGTAAAGGCGGCCGGTGCGTAGGGTTCACAATCTTACCACCTTCATGTGCCGATTGTCTAGAAATCTGGAAGCCTCAACCTCCTGGAACCCTAAGGGCCTGTCCAGGCCTGTAATGGGATTGCTTTACCTTTATATTTTAAGAATAATTATTTTTCCAGTTTTAGTTTGGAGATTTTGCCTTTATGGTGATTGCTGCAGTGAATTATTTTTAAATCAATATATTCACATTATTAAGAACGTTTAAATATGTAGAGATTTAAAAAAATGAACCAATTAGTTACTAATGTCATATAAATAACGAAACATATATCGGCATCCCTAATATCATACGAAGGCAAACGCCGCGTGTGGTGGTAAGCCTAGCAAAACGACGATTCTTTCAACTGGCTTGGATAGACATGTCGTATAAGAGATGAAGGAAAGCGAAAAATAAATGACTGCTTTCCTGAAATGAATTTCTTGAGACGTGTTGATGGTGAGGGGAAAAATTCACATGACAGAAAGATAAAGTATATTTGAACCAAATGGAGAATTCTGAAAGACTAAATCACAATTCGACTGACTACAAAAAAGGATAGGATAATGAAAGCTACATAAAATAAATATTTAAAGAGAAACCAAAGGGAGACAAGGTTTAGGAAAACCTCTAAAGAGAAGGACAGATTAATTATAAAACTTGAATCCCGGCCGGATCCAGATACATAAACTCTTACGCTGTGCAGTGAAGCGACGAGGGAGCGGTCAGGTTCGATGATTTCAAGAAATTCTGCGCAGAAGTAAACGGCCTAAAATTGAAACTGACATATATCGCAAAGAGGGACATAACCATACATCACTGCTGGTGGCTTTAAGCGTACGTGTCATCTGATATAAAGTCTGTAGATCTGACTTTAGGTACAGATGTTCTGAGTCCCCTATTGTTGAGGAATATGCAAATGGTGCCCCTGAATTCGTCACACAAAAATTAAGAATTTCTTGACAAATTGGGTAAATTAAAAACACTTCAGCGGTAGTCTTGTATAAAATATATTCAAGTCAAATACACAGTCTTTTGAACTATTCTACGAAGGAACGTACAAATCCCAAAACATGATACCTGAGCCTTTTTTTAATTTTTAAATTGCAGACTTCTATTAGAAATTCGGGGTCCTCTCTCAGTATGGCACGAATTAGGCACGGGAAAAGCATCTCTGTAGGCCCAATACATATAACTTTATCCATAATTTACACAGTTTACTCTGCCAACTCACAGCTAGTAATAAATCACCCTGGGCGTTCCACTTCGATTAATCAAGATGATGTAATGTTGCGATATCACAAATACCGAAGCAGTATGTCAACGTTCAATTCCTTAAACATAATGTTGTTTTAAGCCATGCTGACAGTGAAGCCTCACGTCTGTCTGCAGTCTATACAGAACAGAAGATTGGCCTTTATATTATTTAATTACATTCTTCCATCTGCGGAGGTTGTGTAACAATGAATGACAGACGAGAAGAGTGATGAATGGTGAATATACACCGATCGCAAAGGAGGCTCTCGTGACCTATTTGACGGCACTTTTCCGGCATTAACTTGAACAGAAGCAGGAAACCATGAAGAATCTAAACCAGGAGGGGATTCTAAACATACATCTTCCGATAGGAAACACCAACATACTAGGAACTGCGTGCAGCTATTGTACAACGCTGTTTCAATTTCATAAGTTAAAAACCATTGACATGATCATGAATAGTGAATGAATAGAGAATTCAAGATTATGGACAATATGAAAACCATTCTACTTTCATTTAACGACGCTTTATAAACTGCACCGAAGTGTAGACTGAAAGGGGAGAACATTGTGAATGGCAGCTGGTAATAGACGTAGAGGCAAGTGGTCTTGTACACTCGTGCCATATCCCATTATCTGCTGCAAATATATTATTGTAAGTACATGCTGCTTCTGTGCCCTGATTAGAAACTGGTAGCTCTCGAGCATGGGGCAAAACATTAGGACAATTTTTGCCTCTCTGAAGGCACTATCCAGGTATTCACATGGACAGACTGAGAAAAACACAAAAACAGCAATTCGTACAACCGAAGACTCGAAAGAGAAAATATCCAGTTTGCTTCTACACAAAAGAGATCAGTGGAAAGTCAACATGACGGCCTCCCTCTACTTCAATAAGCACTACAATATACAGGCATATGGTACAGCGGATATATGGCTCCATGCATTCTTAATGTTGGCAACAAATATGTGATTCAAAACACAACACAAACGTAGAGAATGAAGCCTAATATCCGTAATTTGCTTACTTTATAAGTTGACTCTAGTAAGAACTGTAGATTTTACAGCTTTAATTTTAACGTTTCTCTCTCAGGGTTGTGAGTAGTTTCTACTAGCAGGCCTACTTACAGTGTTCCTTTTATGTTACGTTTATGAGATATAAATTCAGAAGTTCACATCACCGCCATGTTTGCAACTATAAACGTAGAGGCCCATAAAACACGCTTTATGGAATATTACATTCGTGATTATAAACCACTTCCTTAGAAATGTCACCTGGTTCATTGGTTATTGCCCTCATAAGAAAAGGTAGATATCCTTACAGATTTCGTCTGCCGGTATTTTTTTTATTCCACAAGACTGTGGTGTTTATGAAAGCTGCTTATGTTCCCAAGATTTACCACACACAATTTCTTGATCCCACATTACATTACATGTTTCCGGCCTCACAAATTTTCAGAGCCGACTTGTTAATAACACTAATGTATTGAATTATAATATACAACTACGTATTTGGTTATTTATATTGGCTTCATATCCATACTACTTTTCAAATACATTATTCTGTGTAAGATTTATTGGGTCAGATAGTTATATGGAGTTCATAAAACCAAATTTCTTTCCGTACAATGAAAGTTAAGCAGACTAAAAATAGGCAAAAAGGTAGCTAATAAATGAGGCGGAACGTGGAGTTTAAATTAATCGTATTCTATTTTGCTGCGCGCGTAGACAATACAGATTCAATCCTCTCCAAGGCAGCAGAGTGCTGTAGAATTCCACTTAACCGAGCCTGTTATGTAGGACACATATGCAAGACAGAAGAGAGACTCGTAATCTTAGCTAGATCCTGTGAAGGAACAAATTGTGAAATCTGCCTGGGTTTTAAACAAAATTGGTTTTCCTCTCCTTATTACAGGAATTCATGTGAAGCAGTATTGAAAATAAACATGTCAGCTCAGCCCGTTGGAATTTGTTAAGTTCAAGTCACAGCACAGGGAGTTACATTTCAAATCTTGAGTCTTCAGGTAGTTCCTTCTGATATCCGCAGTAATGGCATAAGAAAAAAAAAGTAAAATTACTTTAGTGATAAACTCCACTTTAAAAACAAAACCATGGCAATTTATAACGCTCAGAGCGTTAAAAAAACCATAAATACAAAACCCGAATAATCTTACTTCTTAGGATATGCTAGTCATAGCTTCATGCTCCAGCAAATTTTGTCCCGTTTACCCACTGGAGTGGAAGCTGGATGAAACCCAGGGAAGGTTTGAATGTTGCAATGAAGGGAAAATTCCACACCGCTGTTGGGATCCGAAACTTGGCGTTCAAGCACATGGTTGTTCATATTATCCATGCATCCCGTCTCATATACAAAGACAGTACTTTGAAACATGCCTCGACTGCATCGTCTGCAGTCCTATTTCAGTATCAGGTCTGTCAGCTGAGCGACACTTGCATGAGGAATATCGGTTCAACTACCGATTAGAAACGAAATTTTTTGTAGGATTTTCTGTCTGTATCAATTATTCTTGGTCAGGATTCACAATCTGTCCGTGTTTCTTACCTATCTTTGCATTGTGGTCCAAAAAGGGCTGTAATGACCCAACCACGAAAGAGAAAAGAAAATTATTCAGTTTAAGGTAAACCAGTGAAAAGCCGTCCATTTTTTGACGTAATATATATGACTGAAGCGCCGTACATAAAGTGGGAAATCATAAGATCGGGCCTCCGTTGCCTCAGGTAAGAGCCACCACTGCCTTTCCTACTTAGTATGATTTTAAAACAGAAGAATATTACTTTCCTAACAGTCAACAGTCTAAAATATTATTTGGGGATTTGAAATGAGACCTCGCCCTTACTTTCCTTAGAGACGAGCCGCCACTGCTATAATCTGAAATACACTTTTTCATATATATTCCATCCAAAGAGAAATACCCTAAAAATAATTAGATATTTGTAGTAAGGTGTAAATGTCCTCAGTTACGAATATCTACTGACAGTTCTAATGAGTAAAGCTGGAAGTAAAATAAATTGAAATATTCTCGAGACTCCAGCAGCCTAAATAAAGTAAAACATACATATTCGTAATGAATATTTTCTTGCCTCAGTAGCAAGCCGCCTCACAAATTGTAATTATTACTCAACCGAGAGTGATACTGGTTCCCTCGAGACTTAACCAGTCTCAACGTGTAACACTGCTTTCCAATGAGACAAATGTACATTTGCATGTAAAAGGCATCTCCTGCCATTTCCTTTTGTAATTTGACTTTGTTTCTTTCGAAAACTTCGCCTTTCATATCGTGACTCTCGAGGGTATAGAAACAAGTCGAGTTCTCGCAATCTTGCAGACGCAACACCAGTTAATCTTCATGATACATCTCACAGAATCCACATGTAACGGATCTGGAGATGTATTATTTGGGAAAATCTGATTACTTTTCGGTTCAGATACTTTCGCATTTTGCCAGAATCCAATCCGAAAAACCTGAGAGGGGAACATAAGGAATTATATTTATTGGCTTTTGATATTAAACTTTGTTCCTCGCCGTAAGAAAAGACCACAAATTGAAGGGAGTTGAAAACAAAGAGCTGAGAACAAAAGTCCGTATAGGCTATGAAAGAGGCAGTAATAGAGTAATGGAGAGAATTACGTAAATAAAAGCTTCATAATGTATGATCTTCGCTTAATTAAATTAGGAAAATAAAAGTCATATAGAAATGAGAAATGCATATAAAATTTTGCTCCAAATCCTCACGAGAAGAGCTCACTTGGGATACCCCAATATGGATAGGAATAAATCTTACAGAAACAACGTGTAGGCTAAATATTTGGATTTGTGTAACTTTTTTACATGATCCCGTGACGGACTTGTCTGAGCACGGTAATAAATTTTCTTATTGCTTAAAAGAACCGAAATTTCTTGTAAGATTTAACGGTTTCACTGTGGTCAGTATAAACATTGCCTCCTTCTGGAATGTGACACCATATAAATAGGTAGATAGGCACCAACGTTTCGGAGGAATTTTCTGCCTCCATCTTCAGAGCAGAAATATGAAACAAAAAAGAGAAGTAATAGTTTTACCAAAACCTTTGTATGAAACTAACGAACCACAGGGCTTGACATCCCAGAACACAGTAATCTTCAGATAATTTATGACCAAACACCTAACCCTCAAGAACGACATTACACCATGAAGTTTCTTTGCACGTAGTCATTTGCCGATAAGAAAGGTATAGACTATAATTTATAAGGATAAACCTACTCAGTATAGCACTATGACACGATTCACAGAGAAAATATTTGTCAAACTATCAACCCTGTCTGTTGTGCTACCGAGACTAGAGAAATTTCCTGCGTGAAGAGTTCTGAAGGGCACTAAAGTACAAGCGCATAGACTGTGCAATTTTATTACGGTTGTTTGGGAATTAGCAGGGGTGAAATACAGGCACATTCATGGATTAAATACTCGTACTGCCCTGTCATATCCAACAAATAAGTTATTTAAAATTTGAAGCGCTGGAATAATTTTTTGTAAGCCCTGTATTGACATTCTGTCTGGCCTATTTTGAACGTCATGCGGTAAACATATTTTGAAGAGTGGTATAAACGGCACATATATGCCTTGCGCGTCATAGGAACATGACTGAACATATTATTGTAAATAAAGTTGTGTTTATCTCCCCCGGTCTGACATTCACTTCCGAGAAGGCTTGTTTGTTGACCTGACCACTGACTGTAAGCCATCACCGTCTAGGAATGAGGTCAGCTGTAATGAAATAATAAGGTAGAGCAGGCCTGCACTTCTCGGAAGGCGGCGAAGGGCATGTTACTGCAAAGAAAACAGCTGCTGGCTGCAGGGGTAGATTCTGGGAAGGGGGTAATCCATTATTATTAATTTTCCGGTTAATTAAAATAAAGAGATTTCTAGTGATTTTTGTTCTTAATTATGAATCACGGAAAAAAAAGTTTCCTCGATAGAAAACATGTGTGTTTTTCCTAATCACCGTGTAAACGTAATGAGAGATATTAACAGCTCTCATCGGCAAAAAAAGCTTGTCATATATGAAGAAAATTTTTCTAAATATTTCCAAATGATCGTTAGTCAGAGAAGAACTTTGTTTCTTTTTATTCACGTTCATGGTGGAGATTTTTTTAAAATTAATATTATTCCCAAAAGTAGACACTGATCGCACAGAGAGCCACAGTGGGCTCATGCGTCCCGCGGACCGTAATTTGCTTAGGCCTTCTGCAGAGGATGTAACCTATTCCCCTTCCAGTTACAGGCCGCTAAATCTGACCATTATGTCGTCACAGACTTTAAAGTCTGTCTCTGATATTAATTTTATACACAAATGTCTATATTTATATGTAGATATTTTAATAAAATACACTGCAATGTATATTTTACCATTTACCAAAGACAATGTTATATTTTAACTACAAATAAACCTTTGTATATTACGTATTCCCTGAGGATGACTACAGAGGCTAGCCGAAACATGTTGGATAAGGTTCTTTATATATACGAACTAGTGCAATAAGTTGAAAATAAATTCACTTATATATATGGATAGTAGTGTATTGACTGTGAGGCAGGATCTGAATTCTCTTATGCGATGTAGATAAACCACGCGAATGAAAACCTGCAGGTGTTCCACTGCATTGCACTCCTACGTTGCCTCTCGAGTTGCCAGACAGCTTGGCTGCGGCCGGACCTATGTCACTACAGCAGCTCGCTTACCCTCCAGCGAGCTGTACGGAGATAACACGAGTTTCTGGAAGAGTCCAACGGCCACCTGGCATGCAGCACAACACCTGGTTTAAATTAAGCTACTGAACATGGTGTTATCACTGTCATTCGTAGTATGAGATTTGAGGCTGTCATGGCAATGGCTGTTTAGCTTAATGCCTCTCCCTTTAAGGACGCTGTCTTATTAATATAATGGTCTGGGGAGCAGAATTTTGGTCAGGAAATCTTTTGGAACACCTTAATTTGGAAGACCTGCAAGGGATGGAAGGATAATATTATGACGGATTTTAGGCAGATGGATTATGATGATGACGGATCGATGGAACTAAGTAGATCAGGTGACGTGGAGAACTTGACAGGTTTAACACACTATGCTATTATTATTATTATTATTATTATTATTATTATTATTATTGCTGTCAGGAAATTAAGTTTTATACGCTATTCAGACGAATGCCATTCTTCAAATGACTAAATTACCAGTCGCATTACGATAACACAAAGTGTACAATTTTATTTACTATGAATCTATTAGACCAGAGAATTTTCGGTTCTCCAAGAAAATGTTAATCCTACAGAAGTTCAGAGACTGTAGACTCTAAAGGAGGGCATTTGGAGGTACCACAATGCTTCTAGAGCTGCAACACTCTATAACAACTCTATATTCGTATAAAATCTCGAGATAAATAATTAACTCTTTTGTTTCTTATTCCGGAGGTCATGGATATCCACAGTGCCTTTAGCCAAATGCCCAGTAGTACCTTAAATTAGACTACAACCGCTTCCTTCTTAGTCCTTTCCAATTCATCATCCCTGAATCATGCGACCATTCCACACATCATAATTTTGAGCTACTATAAGCGTCGCTAAATAAACGAAGACAAAATAAATAGGGCCTAAATAACATAGAAACAGAGTCAAGATTTTCTCTATGAAAAATTGCATCAACAAATGTTGATAGTTAACATTATGTAATTATAATAAATATTACACATTTGTATCTTTTCTTTCTATAAATAAAGGCATCCCTCCGTCCAATTTACTTCCTATATTAAGGGTTCTCGCTTGTTTTATTGGTGCTGCCATGTAAGAAAAATTAGTATCCGTCACCGCACGTGTCAATACTGATAGGGGTGGGGAGAGTGGCCTTGATGACGTACACTTGTTTGGAGGGAAAGAAATGCAGTGGCGGATTTTTCTTGCAGTTTCTCAGTGTACTCAAAATTTCGGTCAACTCCAGTATGTTTCTCTGCAGAAAAAAAAATTATTTTAAGGACACCGCTAAACTTTTAAGGTAAAACATACGTGGGAAAATAATAAGGGAACTAAATATTTAATGTGGTAGGAAACAAATAGATATTAGATTGCGGTAAACTAGAATAAGTTATTGCGCAATTGCGACAAGTAGACTTAACTGTAAATTTGCTGGAGATCCTCACACCGCAGCAAAATTCTGTTATGGCGGTGGTCTACGTGTTGCTGTAAATTAAAACTCAGCATATTAAATACTTTTCGGAGGAAATTTCTGCTTCCGTTTCATAGTCTAAGTCACTTCATCTCCGAAGATGGAGGCAGATGTCACCATCTAGAAAGCACAACATAAACACACTCTGTGTTAGGTGCTCTGGCCAGAATTTCCGTTAGGGTTGTTGAAGCAGAATGGCGTAAAAAAATTTGCATAGTAGCATTTGGATATTAAATTTCGTAAATTGTTACGCATGCAGAAAATATTAGTCTTATTCCAGTACACCCAGACAGTTGTCACTCGAAAGAGTGCACAAAAATGGGCACGGGCATTAAAACTGGAGGCTTGCAGAATTTTAGCTACATAATGGCAGGAATTGACTGAGGACGAGACTCTTTATGAATACTGACCCCAGTCGTGATTCGAATAGTCTTAGTAGTAAAGATGTCCCTGTGCACCCTTAAAGGTGTATGTGGCAGTGGAGGTATAGGGCCATTAATTTTTAATCTCGGCTTCAGATTCATGTGAGTGGTCAGCCTCACGTTTTATTCGCAGGACAAGCGCCCCTGGTACCCACTTAACAGGATGCTGGATGGGCCCAGAGCGGGTTTTGACTCCATGCAGAAGAGATAAACTTTTAGCCCTCTCCGAAATCTAACAATTATTCCTTACGTCCAGCCCATGGCCTTGTCACTAAGCTGACTGAGATATCGCGACTCCACAGTCTTAATATTGTCTCTCAAAATTTCCACGTGCCTTTTTAGCTAAAATTGTGTAATGTCTTATGTATTCTAAGTGTTAGTCTACCACTTAATTTTTCATTTGGACCCCTAAAAATATTAGCCGAAAGTTGCGAAACGTCAAGCTGTTTTTAAATAAATTTATCCAATTTTCAATTATAATATATGTCTTATTTCCAGATATTCTGAATGCTTTTCTTCCATTACAAAGAGAAACCACATGTCGCGTCGGAACAGATTACAATACAATTATAATCGAAATATTAATTTCTGTTCAGTTCTTACATCGGAAAAAAAATGGTGCAGTATTTCAGATTATAAGAGTTGTCAGGGAAATGTCTGGGTATTTCACATCTTTTGGTTTAGATTTTTAACTGACAAACTTGATCTAATCTTTGTAATCCACCACTGGAGGTCTTTGACATTGACACGCGCAGCACATACGTCATAACACTGATTCCCGCCTAAACCCAGCCATAAGTTCGGGAACATTCGTTGAGGATGGACGTGTGCTGGTTCGCTGTCGGTTTGCCTGTTGCAATATAGTTTGCTGCATGTGGGAAGGTCCCTGGCCGCCATAGTAAGTTTAAGTTTCTATTTAATTAGCAGGCTCATATGATTTTATATTAAAAGCAGTTGGAAACCAAATATGCTTCTTGCGTTGTTGACACTAAATATGATTTTGGCGCTTTTTCCAAGTTTAGAGTTAAACACGATATAACTTCCTTGTCGTGAAGGTCGTCGTAGTTCGTCTGCAGTTTGCCATTACGCTTTTCGAATCAAATGTGTTGTATCTCAGGCTTTCATTAGGAATTATTATCGGTATAAAGGAAGGTGAAATATTAACTGTGAAAGACAATTTTAACAGGAATTTTTATTTTTAACGTTTGTAATGTATTCATGCGCGTGTAACTGCTACAGGTTACACTACGTGTTCTGAAAGTGTAACGGATGTCTTGTCGAAGTATTGTAGACACAGATGAAAGGATTTCCACCTACAGCTACAATCTGCTTGAAAGGAAAAAATCACATGCAGTAACCGTCATCTTCCTGACGTGTATTCCGTAGGCAACCAGTTCGAATCCTGACAGGGGAACTATTTTATTTCATTAACCAGACTTATCATGGCATCCTTCAAACAGAGTAACAATGACAGAATATCAAGTTGTGTAAGGATAAATTAATTCATTATTTTTATAAGTTCCTATAGGTTAATGCATTAAAATAGATTACGATTTATCTGTATACGCTCCTCTTTCTAATGTTAAGCAACCGTTAAATTCTTTCCAAGTTTCAGAACTAGTGACTTGACTTTCTGAAGCGTAATTTATAAGCAGTTATTTTTGTCTAGAACTATCAAGCCTGTTAAAAGTTATAGTTTATAAAAGTGTACCACAACATATTTAAATTTTTAAATGAAAATGAATACCCATTCATAGATTTCGATCGTCATTGGTAAGGAGAGCAGTACGTTAGCAGCAGCACATAGAAAATTAATATACTAGATATCTAACATGATAAATAGCATACAATGCCGAGGTTAAAAATGAGGGGAGCTCTACATCCATTCTCCCTATACGCTTTCATGGAGCGGTCAGGGACAGATTTACATACGGAAAATAGAATATTACTAATATGAGAATAATTTATGTTGCGAAGTACTGTGTTGGTGCCTTTATACTATAGTATATTTATTCTGTTTCCTCTGGATATGACAGAAGCAGTAGGTAGGAAGATAAATATACTGGAAATACGTTTAATAATGAGTGGAGCTATACATCTACCACCCTTTATTTCTTCATGGCGTAAACAGGAAAAAGTTATATTTGAGAAAGAGGATAATACTAATATTAGTAATATATTATTTTGCGAATTAAGGAGGTAGCACTTTAACACGTTAGTTTACTCTGCTACTCGTGTGTACGTTAGAAAGGGTACATCAAAAGATACGTAGTAGGTACATGGTTAAGAATGAGTGGAGTTATACCTCCATATGCCTTCGTGATGTAAACAGGAACAAAGTTACATTTGGGAAAGAGGATAGTATTATTGATAATAATATTTTTTGCGTGATATTTTCACATGTTAGTTTACTTATTATCTTCTTTCTGAATACATTAGAAGCGGTACATAAATAAACGTAGTGGATCTCTGGGTAATAATGAGTGGAGCTATATGTCTACTCCCCCTTCATGCCTTCATGGCGTAAGCAGGAACAACTTTACGTATGGGAAATAGGATGGCATTAATGTTATTAATATATTTAAAAATTACTGAGTTGATATTCCGACATGCTAGTTTATTTACTTTGCTTCTTGTGAATATGTCAGGAGTGGTACATAGAAAGATAAATATATTTCTTACTCAATTTGGGAAACAGATTACTATCAGTGTTAATAACACTATATAAATTTGGCTGTTTGTTTCGTGCTTCAACATGTTAGTTTATACATTCTGCTTCCTCTGATTATGTCAGCAGGTGTAGGCTTACATAGGAAGACAAATATATTGGATATGAAATATGGGGAATAGGATACTCTGATTATTCCTGATAGTTTAATTTGCGAATTGTCGAGTTGGTGCTTGACATTTTAGCTTACACATTCTGCTTCTTCTGAATATGTAGAGCAATGAATGCCTGGTTACTAATCTTTGGAATTCAAAGTGATAGGGCAATACAGTGTTACCAACTTACATGTTTATATTACTAGTGTTATATTTTGCTAGCATTTTCGGTTTTGACTTTCAAAGTACATCTCCCTTATATTTTTGCAATAGGCCTAGTGTTTTCATGTGAATTCCATGATATTCAACTGAAGTAAAAACACTACAAACTTTCCCCTCTCACCCCTCCGTCTCTATGTAAATCGACGTAATTAATTTTACTTGTTTCTTCATTGCTCTCTTATTTCGCAAGTTTAGGCACAGTTGGCCTCCTTTGTGACCGAAGAAAACAATATTACGCTCTGAGTCTTCTTTTGCAATCTATAACTACTCATTGTTTCAGAGTGTTTATTCCAGCGTCTACGCTTGTGTAGGACCCCTATTGTTTGTCTCAAATCATATTACAGACTATGCTTCCTGTTGCTGCCATATGTCTTTGAACTTAAAGCACTGGAATTCTGTCACGTTATCAGACTAATATTCAGAAAATTTGAGTTTGCTATAATCAATGTTTCTTTATTTTGAAGCTCTCCTTCTCGATCTTTTTTGGTATGTCTTCCAGGTCTTCTACTAATTGCTAGAATACTAGCAGCCTTCTCCCCATAAGCCCAAATAATTCGACGTAAGAAACTTCACTTTTATCCTCGTCACCATACGTCGCAGATTTAGGGCCCGTTGCCCTGCCAGTGTCCTTACAAAGGGTAACCTTATTTTCTTCATCACATTTCATGATTTTCATCAGATAATTTTATGTTTCAGTACAACCAATTCCCAAGCGAGCATGGAAAAATATGTGATACATACAGTGTTGTTTCGCTTGCAAAAATCTATTCTGTCTCATGAAAAAAGCTTCAGTTGCTGTTTCGGAGTTTACCATTTGTGTGCTCCTTTCTGTCTACGTACTTAATATATTTGCCTTCCAATACATCATTTTACCTTTAATATTCCGAAGGTTTTTCTTCATGTGATTACATTCAGTTCTTCTGCAAGCTTTCATGTGTAATTAAAACGTGTTGACAGAAATTTCCTTTTTTACTTTCATTAGGATGAAGAAACTAACCGATTTAATTTTATTCAGTAATTAAGGCTTTTCATACAGTGTCGGTAATTAATGGTAGAACCATAATATGATTTGTTCGAAATGGAGAGCACTTCGTGAGAACATTCTTTTGGTTCTTTGATTCAGATAACAGCTGTTTAGACCGAAATTTTTCATACTTTGCCTAAGAATTTGGTGCACATCGCCGCTGTAATTTCACCACGGACACAACTGATACAAAGTCACATATATATATATATCGTTATGCGTTACCTTGAGAAGGCTTACATATTTATTATTTATGCTGAAAATGTTATAAAATTAATCTCGGCTTACTAGTTTTCTTATGTAACTAATTAATTTTGGAATTAATATTGTTGTGGGTTAAACTGGGAAGAAAATACTGCTATGACGTAGGCGTAGATGTCAAAATACGAATAGCATTCCTCAAAATATGGGCATTACAATATTAAATTTTGGCTCTAAATTTTGACCTCGCAATATAAGAATGTTGCCTGTGATTTTGAAATATCATTCCTGATAGTACCACAACAAAAGTGAAAATGAACGTTTTCTTGAACGTTTGACTATTACTGAGTTCATAGAATTTTGTTGATATTGTAACCACAAGAATTTCAGGTGATTTCCTATTTACTTAAAATACATTACACTAGTATTGCGAAGTACAGCCGCCAAGAAAAATTACATCTCTAAGTTGGCAACATGCGTATGAATGGCACAATCACCAATCTACATTTATCTCTACTAACAAATTAAACAAACTAATAATTTTCTCTTCTGGTTGTGGGTCTCTTCTACTTTCTGCATGGCCGGCACATCTAACTAATACGATTTGTACATCCACATGCATTCACTGCCAACCGGTGTTAGTTATTCAGAATAACCTTAATATTTTCAATTGCAATTACGTACACATATAAAAATTTTAGTTTCTGCTTAATTATATTTTTTAATGTTTGATACTTTATTCGGTAAAATTTCGGTTTTTTAATTCAGCAAGTTTCTTTACTTTACCATTTCTTAAATACTAGGCATGGGCCCGTTAACAGTTTTAGATGATGGATAAATAAACTTTTATGAATTCTCCTAAACAAAATGTCACATTATAACACGAGTATCTGAACAACAAGATATTAATTATTAAAATGTAATAGACTTTGTCTTTTCCTAGCGTTCGAGTAGTGCTGTAGTTGTTATTATTCGTAAATACCTTCTAGGCGAGTCCATTCTGAGGAAATATTAACCTCGGAGCAACAGCCGGACTTCGCGGGACAGAGCAGGATGTTGGTAGTACTTTTATCAATGCAGATCAACCAGAATTTTCATAGTAGTAAAAGTGGGCACAGCTTATAAAATGTTCTCGACCCTCTTGATATTTCTGTGGCTTTCTTCAGTGCGATTTTTCAAAACACAATTTCAGTACTAAGTTCACTGCAATGAATTCGCTATATGGCCTTCTCATAACGATGTTCCCTGTAGATGTCTTCCATAAGAGTTCCCAAGTTGGAGGTTTAATACAATTTTAAGCAACTCTGAGCTCTTTTGGTGTATCTTACAAGCTTTCTTCCGTAACCTTTTCCAAAATAAGGCTTCATTGAAATGTCACTGCACTCCTCTCTGTCTTCCTATCCTTCCTGGTTCCTTATGATTTTCTTAATAAAAAATATCTGAAATAATACTGACGAGGAACGTTAGTAGCAGTTCCATATAAGGTGTTCTCAGCTATGGTGGTGTTTCTTTGGTTTTACTCAGTAAGAGCTTCAAAAACAAACTTTATTGGAATGTCCATACAACTTCTGTAAAAGACGTTTTCAGCCCTTCTTATATTCTCCGTGATTTTCTTCATTGACATTTTCCAAAATCAACTTAATTGCAAAAACACCTTTTAACACTCTCAGCCCCATTTGTGTTTCACGTGATCTTCTTCAGTAACATTCTGTATATAAAACTAAAATTAACACATATTAATTTTATACAAATTTCTCTCTAGTCTCAATTTTCTGGCGGTTATTTTCAGTAACAATTTCTGAAACAAAATATCCGTACGATATTCATGAATACATTTTCCTATATGGCGCTGTCTTCTCATCTGCTGTATTTCGTAGTTTTATTGTGCATTATTCCCAAAAAACAATATCATCATATTTTCACTGGACTTCAGTTTCCTCTAAAAGAGCCTCTGTTACTATATCAGAATACCTCGATTTTTTCTATGAAAACAATCACCCTCTACATACGCCGCTACTACACGGATCCTTCTTGACATATACTGTGAAATTCGCATCTCATTTCGACCCAAGGCTATACCAATTCCCCGGTCCAGTTTTCAGCCGAGAGCCAATTGGTAATTGTTGTGAAATGTTCGCCGAAATTTCAGCCTCACAGAATCTGCCATTATACCACACAGTGAACCTGTTTGTTCCTGATCTCTCTCCCACAACCTATTTCCGAAAAATCACGTTTTAAATTACGATGACGTTCACCACGAAGTTTCCCAAATAATTGCTTATTAGCACTGTATCGACATGAGTTTTAGTTGGGGTAAGATGTCATGCAATGAATGTTATAGTACGAAGGAAAGAAATGGAATAGCGTGTTTGTTAGGAGGAGTGTGGGAATGGGAAGGAATAAGAAGCGGTATAAAGATGCACGTTATATTTGGGAAAAGAGGATGTAAAATATATAGTGCTGAGCTGTCCAGAAACAAGAAAATGTAGAAGGGAATTTATAAGCAAAAAATGGCTGAATAAGAAAGAGGAGGTAGGTTACAAAAGCATTAAGTTTTATTAATAAAGCACCCACCCCAGTCTAGAGCCGAGGTTAAGAATGGATAGAGCTATACTTTTATTCTCCTCCTGTGTCTTCATGGCATGTTTCTGTGCCTTCATGGCATGTTATAGGGTGAAGTTTAAATGCTTACTTTACTAATAAAACATTTGTTATAGATATAGGATGGGGCTTATAAAAGTTAAATATACGTAAAATATATCTAAATAATATGTATAATTAATATAGTGGGTTTCGATTGGAAAGTAGTCTCAAAACATTTAAGATGGAATGAGTGTACTTATTATTACTATTATTATTATTAGGGCGGGGAATTTCATGACTACTCGAGGAACAATTAGCATCTTAAGGACTCTGCACCATGGAGTTAGTTATTGTAAAATTTATTATTATTGTTATTATTATTAAATATTAAACTTGCGGGTCACACAAAATGCGAGGAATTTCATGACTGGCTGAGGACCTATTACCTTCTTAATAAGGACTCTGCACCTAGGAGTTATATATTGTATATTATTATTATTATTATTATTATTATTATTAACATTATGATATTAAACTTACCTTCCCATAAAGTACGGGGAATTTCTTGAGTAGCTGAGGAAATAATCGCTTCTTAAGAAGGACTCTGCACTATGGAGTTAGTTACTGTATAATATTACATTATTACATATTATTATTAGTATTACATTGAACCTACGGGTTCCATAAAATGCGAGGAATTTCATGACTAGTTGAGGAAATATTAGCTTCTTAAGAGGGACTATGCACCATGGATTTAGTTATTTTATAATATTACCTATTATGATTACATATTATTATTATGTTGAACAAACGTGTTCCATAAAATGTGGGGAATTTTGTGACTAGCTGAGGAACTATTAGCTTCTTATTACTCTGCACCAAAGATTTAGTTTTTTATAATATAATATATTATTATTATTATTATTAAAACGTGGATCGTTATAAACACTAGAGCACTGATAAATGGCGTCCATTTCCCCAGTAGGACGAGATTACATCACAATCATACAAAATCAGCCATTCAACGTGTTGAATGATGCAAGTCCAGCTCACACCATGGCAGTCTTATTCCATTTTGTTGTTATATTCCCGCGTCTTTAAGTGACTATTTCTGAACAGGTTTCTCCACAGAATTCTGTATGTACATCGTGTCACCCATTCGAGGAATACGTTCAGACTATCGTAACAAGTTTCTGATTAGAGCAGATGTCACAAAGTGCGTAGCTACGTAATTTAGGCCATTCCCCATTTAACACCACAGGCAGACAAGCAGATAGGTAGGCACGGAGGCAGGCAGGCAGTGACGCAGAAAGGCAGGGAGGCAGGCCAGGAAGCAGGCAGGCAGGCCGGCAGCCAGTGCATTGGTTTCTTGCGGCTTCAACATTTCGGACTTATCATTTTCGGGAGTGTTTCTGCACCGAATATAAACATTTTTACGTTTTCGGGAGTGTTTATGAAACAAGTATAAAAAAGTTATTGCTTTCGAGAGTGTTTATGAGCCGAATATAAGCATTATTACTTTCCGGAGTGTCTGTGCGCAGAATATAAGCATTATATTTTCGGGAGTGAATGAAATTTCTTATACCGCATATTTTAAGATATATTATGATGTTCTTTATAATCTCGAATTGTGTTTTTAGTGATTAGTGTTTTCGAGTGCGCCGTTTGGAGCTTAGTGTTCGTTTGATTGTTTTGTGTCTAATGATGTGTGATCTGAATACGAAAGCGTCTGCGACGACCTCGTAAGTGCTAGTGATAGTGATAGTGCTGCAATGATAAGTGCGGTGATTTTTTCGACGGTTGCAACAGTCCAGGGATTACAGCAGTATGCTCCCGAAGAACGACTTCGGACACAGGACCGTGGCAAGAGGAGCAACGCGCAGAAGGTAACAGCGACGGACAACTAAAGGTAGGTCCCATACATCGAGGGACAGCACGACTGACGGCAGCGAACGGTGAGTCATGGACTTCTGTCATTCTTGTACATTGTTAGGAATGAGGGAAAAATCATGTCAACAATTTGCTTTTCAGGTGTCTGTAAAAATCGTCGTTGGTCGTCGGATTTTAATGTTGTGCGTAAAGAAAATTTAACATACTTAGTCATTAGTGTTCGAACAAATGAACGTATTAGAGTGAAACTGAATTTGTTAGCTTTGGATATTCCTGTGACTAGTCACCAAGCTATTGCTTTCCTTAGCCTGAAGCCGAACTAAGCGAAACGGCGTTTATTAGACTGCGTTTATGTTATCGTCTGATTTCCGAATCGAATGGAGCGTCCTGTGAATACGATGCATTGGTTTTGCACTTTCAGCAGAAGAAGCCGTCGACGTTTATTTTTTTAATGCGACAGCAGCACTTTACTCGACTCTACTATTAAACTTGCGTAATGTTCAAAAAGCAACACCGAACATGCATACATTAGGAGCTGAACTGAATATGTTGTAAGTGTATAGGTCTGTCACTAGCCACTAGGCTTCGTTGCATTAGAGATGATGAATATAAGTATTTTATTTGTTTTCTGGATACTTCAAGCTTCCTCTGCTTGTCCAGTTATCATTTTGATCAACATTACTACAACCTTTATCCTCTGATTGAAGGAAATGTATTTTTGAATTGAAAACTATTGAAATATATAATAATGTTACTTTCATCACAGGCATCAGGTAGAGAGCGACAACAATTTAAATATATAATAAGCATCAGGGAGGGAGGGCTAAAACAATATAAATATATAACACGCATTATGGAGGGAGGGAAATATTTGGTACATAATATGGACTAAGGCTGATAACACCTAAAATATATCCAATCAACATGGCCAGCAGATAGCGCCTGTAATTCTTTTGATTTCTGCGCTGTAAGAAACTTTGTTTCAAAATGATAAATTTACGTATGTTGCGCCTTCAATGCTAGAAGATATCGAGACTTCATTTTTTCGCCGAGTAGGCGGAACTCTTCTGAAATGATAAATGCTGTGTTTTCATCTGCTACAGTCAAAGATAGACAGTTGTATTTTAATGTTCATTACATTATACTTTCTCAAAAGGATTGTAACTCTAATGAACAAGTCATATACAGCAGAGATGTGCCTGTATTTTTTATGTATGAAGTGAATGGCGTACTGAGGCCAGAATAATATTTTTAAATACCTCGTTGTACCTTAAAGAAGACACTTCACCATGAAATTCAAGATAGCGAACAGCGCAGGTAAGTTCCTGTTTTCACAATATTCTCATTTACATTCTGTAATTATCTGCATTGTTAGTGTTTGGCGCTTTCGCACAGTCGCGGAACGCACCTTTGTGTTTTTGTTGTGTTCTGTTTTGTTTGTTTCAGGTCCCGCTCACATCCTGTGCCTCACCGTGGAGAGCGGGTGAAACAAGGAACGGTGCATCCCCGAAATATTGCCATTATTATGACTTAGGTGCAAACTGTTCTAATTTATAAACTATATGTTTAATTTGGATGAATATTTTCGCAACACCTGTGCGTCCACATTCAATAATTTGGCTTTGGATAAATTTTACGTTTACAGCGATTACAGAGATAATTAAAACTACAGATCAGATCCGAATTTAAAATCGTGAACTGTATTTTCACAAGGCCTACACATTTTTTACATTTTTCCCTAATTATTAGCAAAAATATGACGAAACGTGGCCGATCCCAGTGGCCGTGCGTTCTAAGGCCGCTCGCTTACTAGGATTGTGGGTTCGAATCCCACCGGGGGCATGGATTTCTGTCTCTTGTGAGTGTTGTGTGTTGTCAGGTAGAGGTCTCTGCGACGAGCTGGTCCCTCGTCCAGAGGAGTCCTACCGACTGTGGTCTGTCTCAAATGTGTGTGATCATGAAGCCTCGAAAAATGAGGTGACCTAGGCCCCCAGGGGGCTGTCGAGCCATTGGAAAAAAATGACGAAACGTGTAGCGACTGCGAGATTAATATTTATTGTGTTTTTGCGCATTATTTATTCGCCATCTTCTTTTCGAGGTATCGGCTGTCACACAAGCATGACTGCGTGGTGTAGCACAACTAGGGCTTCAAATGTTTAGGATGTAATATTTGGAATCTTGTGAGAGGTGTTTTATCTGATTTTAAGTTTAGAACGTTCATTCAAATATAACATAATTGTTGTAGCTTAGATAACGGTTTTCACAAAACAGACACATTCTTTGCAGACATTATTAAATCGTTATTTGTACCGTGTTAAATGTGTACATTTGTCCGTTCATATGAGTATTAAGAATATTTTTTGATCTTTTATTCTGTCCGTCCACTCTTTTAATATAATACCGGATATAAATGAGTAGTAGAAAGTGAAAAAAATTACTCCACACAAATCCGTGAATACTATCAGCCCCCAGAAACTCTTTCACGTTTTGTTAAAGTAGTATTTGAAAGTCTGAGAACGTACTTTAATTTCACATCACCTGAAAACTAGACGAAGAGAAAAGTGACAAATAAAAAAAAATTCACTCTCCTGTTGCAGGATATCTGTAGGTCTGCACTACTGAAATTTCTGCTTAACAATAATGTATTTAAATGTAGACCACAGTAAATATTATAATTCATTTATTTCTTTCAGTAGTCTGTCTTACGAAAGGTCCGTAGCCTCTTCCAAAGCGAGTTCTCCACATGGTGCGATCTAGTGCTTCCTCTTTCAATTTCCAGTATCTTCTCTTTTCCTTAAGGTCATCCAGTAGCTGCTTACGTATTCTCCCTCGTCTTCCCGTCATTTCTATCCTTCCTTCTAACTTTCCTTCAATCACGTGTTTTAGAAGGCAGTTTTTACGCAAGATGTGACCACTCCAGTTTGCCTTTCTGCTTTTTATTGTATGTAGGATATTCCTCTCCTCCTTCACGCTGTATAATACTTCATTTCTCACACGATCGGTCCAACTGATCTTCTCCATTCGTCTCCATCACCACATTTTAAAACTTTCCAGATAATTCTGATCTATTTTCCGAAGTGTCCACTTTTCAGTACCATATTAAGCGATGCTCCAAATGTAGCACTTTACTAGTTTCTTTCTTAAATTTAAGTCCAGTTTGCTGGTGAAAAGATTTTCTTCTTGTTGAGTGCTGTTTTTGCCATGGCAATTCTGGATTTAATTTCACGTGTACATCTTGCATCATTTGTTATCATGCAACTCAAATAATTGAAATATTTCACATTCTCTAATTGCTTTTGATCTATCATAATTTTCATTGGGGATGGTTGTCTTGAGATTCTCATTAACTTAGTTTTTTCCACATTCATTTACATTCCATAGCGTCTTCAAATTTCAGTTAGTCTATCAACCATGCCCTGTAGCACCTACTCTTCCCTAGCCAGTACACAAGGTCATCTGCATACTTTACAGTGCTTATTACTTGTCCTCCTATTTTGAAGTCTCCAAATCCTTCAAGAGCTCCTTGGTAAGGTACTCGCTATATAAGTTGAACAGAATAGGCGACAAATAGCAACCTTGTCTAACTCCTCTTCCAATCTTCACACTCCTCGTCTCCCCTTGATCCAGTCGTATTTTGACACTCTGTTCCACGTATAATTTACTGATCAATCTTCTTTCGCGCCAGTCTATCCCAATTCTTTTTAAGATCTGCATTAATTTGGTCCAGTTGACACGGTAAAATGCCTTCTGCCAGTCTATGAAGCAAGCACACAATTCGTCATCTATAACCAAGGTTCGTTCCGATATTATTCTCAGCATCCCAATTGCATCGCTAGTTCCTTTTCCTCTCCTAAATCCAAACTCATCTTCTCCAAGCGCATCCTTAGTCTTTCTTTCAATCCTTTTCCTACCTGGCCTCGCTACTATCTTTGCTGCATGTGCGATGATGCTGATTGTGTAATGGTCGCTTTATTTGGTAGATTTGGACTTCTTCTTTAAGGCAATCATGGTAACTTCAATGAAATCTCTGGGCCACTCTCCAGTTACATACATGCTGTTGATCAGCTGTGTCATTAGTCTGAGACCATCTTCTCCCAACAATTTGAGTACATCCCCCAGTACATCATCATCTCCTGTAGCCTTCTTATCCCTCATCTCCTTGATAGCTTTTTCCACTTCACATTGCAAAATATAAGGGCCTTTCTCGTCTTCATGTACTT
This sequence comes from Reticulitermes speratus, assembly GCA_021186555.1. Lineage (NCBI taxonomy): Eukaryota > Metazoa > Arthropoda > Insecta > Blattodea > Rhinotermitidae > Reticulitermes > Reticulitermes speratus. Next base: position 17,005,057 of record JAJKFL010000039.1, on the reverse strand, counting down.
CATCTTCAGTTTCGACTTCCAGGTGTTCTGGTCTATTAGCTCGATCGTAGAGCTCTGTGATATACTTCTCCCAAATTTGCAGTACTCGTCTCTGATCTATTATTATATTCCCTTGAGAGTCTTCGATGCCAACGTTTTGAATTCCATGGGTTTCTTTCCAACCTAGCTCCTTTGTCTTCATGTAAATTAGATTATAACGTCCTGTTCTTTGAAATCCTATGATCTCCTCGCATATCTTCTTCTTCTATGGCTCGACAGCCCTATATGGGCCTGGTCCTCCTCGTTTCGTCGAGGTTTCATGATCACACGCATTTGAGACACACCACAGTCGGTAGGACTCCTCTGGACGAGTGATCAGCTCGTCGCAGAGACCTCTACCTGACAACACACAACACTCACAAGAGACAGACATCCATGCCCCCGGTGGGATTTTTTTTTCTGTCCGGGGTTTGTCCCCTTTGATCCATTTTTGTACTGTTTAAATCCTTTTCGTCCTTCATGTCACTTTAAGATCCATGCTACCGTCCTTATACAACAAACGCAACACAAACATCCATGCCCCCGGTGGGATTCGAACCCACGATTCCAGTAAGCGAGCGGCCGAAGACCCACGCCTTGGACCGCACGGCCACTGGGATCGGCTCTCCTCGCATATGCTTTTCAGATATACCTTTTTGGCGTTGTCCGTGGCTCTTTTCAATTCGTTCCTCAGTCTTCTGTAGTTCTTCCTTCCTTCTTCGTTGTTGACATTCTTCCATTTCCTTCGTTCATCCATTTTACTTATCATCTCCTGTGTAATCCATGGCTTTCTTGCTTTCCTCTCGACTTTTCCAACCAAATCACTCATAGTATCTAACACACATTTCTTGATATTGTTCCACAGCACTTCCACATTCCCACTTTCACATTTGATTGCACCAAGTTTTTTTTTCTAGACTATCGTATACTTCCAGTCGTTGAGCATATAGCTTCTCCAAATCCCATCTTAGTTTTCGCTTGTGGAAACTTATATATTATAAAGGGCACAAATATTATTACTGTATTGGTGAAAATCTATTTCTTTTAAAACAGAAACCCGAATTCAGAAATTCGAAGCAGGTAATTAAACAACGGACATCGTGCTGGTGCCCCCATTGCAAACGTAAATGGAGATGAAACCAAGGAAGTTTTAAAAGTATAGGCCCATACAGAAGAAAATTAGTTTTTGACCTTTAAATGTTCCAAATGCCGAAACAATTACATTTTTCATGGAGTATAGAATATCAAAAAATATTTTCTACCTTTCAAACCGCTCTTGCCAAGTGTTTATTTCAAAATGAGCAATTGAGGGATGCACCTTTCCTTGGCCAAACAGGATATGTTAGGTGCAAATATTATTTCAGATATTCTTCCTCTGAACGAAGTTAATCAGTCTTGCATTTCCTTGACAAATACAAAATAATCTTAAATTAAGTTATAGACCAACTGATGCACACTAGAACCACTTTTTAAGTAGCTTTATTATTAAAATTGTTAAAATTGTACCCCTACACGTGTTTTGATCCTAGGATCATCGTCAGGGGGTTTTTTTGCTAAAGGCTACAGTCACTTCAATCACATGATTTAAAATATTCTATCGGCACTTTAAAACATAAGTTAAAATCTTTTTACAAGATTTTAACTTATGTTTTAAAGTGCCGATAGAATATTTTAAATCATGTGATTGAAGTGACTGTAGCTTTTAGCAAAAAAAACCCTGACGGTGATCCTAGGATCAAAACACGTGTAGGGGTACAATTTTAACAATTTTAATAATAAAGCTACTTAAAAAGTGGTTCTAGTGTGCATCAGTTGGTCTATAACTTAATTTAATATGACGAAGATGCACGGTGTCAACAGTGTGAAACAAAATAATCTGTTTAAATAACTGCCTATTTTAAAACCTGATGTCACATCGCCTTCGCCATCGGAGGCTTTGCAAACTTTTGGAAACTGGAGGCTGGTGAAAACAATAGCAAAGCCGTGGAAGCTGAGTTATAACGTTTTTGGGAAATGATAAATTCTCGAAGCTACTTCCATTAAACTATCAACCTCACAAAGAGTCTCCCTAGGATCCAGTATATTTTCCCATTTACTTTGAGGTCTTCCAGTTCCAAGTGATTTATTTTTCAAAATTAATTAACCCAACACCAACAGTGACCTCAATATAAACAATATTTAGATAAAAAAAACTTGTTCTCTGCCATAAAAGGGGGTTTTACGTCATATCTTCCCAAAGCCAATTTTATCATATTTAGGTGTCTTTCTCTAAGCAAACAGAAGCTGTGTATGTACACAACTCGGTGCACATGTAGATCAGCATTATGTGCATCTGCTGACTTTAGATTGTCTCTAAATATGTTTTAATAACTTTCCTAAAATACTGCGTGTTTTAAAAATGATCTTGTAGACAAATGTGCCACGCCATAAAGACCTTTCAAGAAAATGGAGATCAGCCTAAAATTTGGCGCTAGACGGCAGTGAACGATCTGTGTCTTGGTGTGTCAGCTTTCTTCCCGAGGACGAGACACCAGAGTCAGCGTGGATGCTGTGCAGAAGAGAAAAATATCTGGGAATGTCACCACGATTGCTCGGGCGTCGCTATACTGACTGATTCAACCCAGCTATTATTATTTAAGCTTTTCAAAGATAATTTGATAAGCTAAACATATATTTGTATATTTTTAATTTTATTTAATAAATGGGTTGTAATAACGTATAATTATTTTACATATATATATATATACATATATATATATACATATATATATATACATACATATATAACATGTTATATATGTTACATGCATATACTATGGATGTGATCAAAGCAATAACATTTCATGATGGGAATGAATTGTGTGACTTTCTGCATTATAACTTATCCCTTCAGGCCCAGGTAATTAGGAAGGAACTAGCTGCTGGAAATTCGTAATTTTCTAAAAAGACACAGGTATGGAGACATATTCTTAGTGTTCTTACTTTTCTCTCCCTTTCAATTCTATTCTCTTCATTCTGCCTTGCCATCTCTTTATTCTTTTCTCCCTCACCTTATTCTTCTAGTTTATTTTCCTTGACTTTCTTCTATTTTTCATGGTGTCTCTCCTCGCTATCGACCCACATCTATACCTTCAGGGTTTGAAAGAGTTCTGATTGCATGCAATTTGTTGTTAGCATTACAATTTTCAGCTACCAAGCACTGAAATTGCCTATTAATAAAATTTTCTGCTACGTGATGAAACGCCTAAATATCCTTAGTTAGACTGCACGCAGGATGGATGTGTTGGAGAAGTTGCCGATATTGCACGGCGGGTCTGATTTTGTGTCTGATGCCGAGGAAGCTCCAAGCGATATGTTCAGTTCAAGAATGTGCTGTACGAAAGGAACCTTTACTGGTTTTGTTAAACATTTTTATATACTTATGAATTATACACGTTAAGAATTAATATAGTTTGAAGACTGAATACAAAATAAAAACATAAGCCCTCTGGTAGCTTTTTAATTGCGATTTAGACTGTAAACAATATTTCCATCAACAACTGACGATACAGATACAGGCTCACACAGGCTAGTAAAGTGTTCTTATTAATTATCAAACTAAAATTCCCTGCGAAGCCTGCTGTTTTCGTTGCAGTGAACATGTACGTTACTGTCTTCTGCAGTGTGAGGACACAATCTGTGATTCAACCAAGTTCACTTCTAATAAATAGATGAAACATATTATTTCATACTATACAGTCTCCTGCATGTTTCGACTCGGACGAACCATTATCAGTTAAAACCAGAGAAAAGTGAAAAACATGCACTGAAATAAAATTTGGATGTTCAATAAAATGCGTAAATAATACACGTATTCCTTAAACATTTGAACTTGTTTCCAAGCATGTTTTTTCCTTGTACCTGGTCCTCCCTAATAATGGCTTAGCTGAGCAGAAACATGTAGGAGACTATATATTATGAAATAATATATGTGTATTAACTATAAGTGATTTAGCTAGACTTGTTTAATTAAGTAACTGTGTATTGTACGGAAAATGGATGATATAAGTATATAGTTTACTACTTCAATACTAATATTTCGTAGAACCCCCCTGCCTTCACCGCTGGCTTCTTCAGAAGCATCAGCAGACTGCTTATCAAGCGGACTATATGATACCACATACTAGAATAAGACAGTAACCTACAATACTCTCCTTAAACATGAACTAATTTAATTTGAAAGAACATGCGGTGTTTTCTTGGAGGTAAAACATAATTTAATGTCTATTGCTTATTTTATGCTGATTTCTTGGTTAAAAATGCAACGTATTACGAACCAGTATGTAGACAGTTGAGGCACTACGCTACAAACCGGAACGTCGCGGGTTCGATTCCCGATGGTGTCATTGGAATTTTTCATTGACATAAACCTTTCGGTCGCACTATGGCCCTGGGGTCGACTCAGCCTCTAACAGAAATGAGTACCAGGAATATTTCCTGGGGGGTAAAGGCGGCCGGTGCTTAGGGCTGACAACCTTACCACCTTCATGTGCCGATTGTCTAGAAATCTGGGAGCCTCAACCTCCTGGAAACCTAAGGGTCTGTCCAGGCCTGTAATGGGATTGCTTTACCTTTACCTTTATGTAGACAGTATAAAATACCGACTTCTGAAAAGGCGCAATAAATGAAAGAAATAAATGCACAAATTTAAAAGTGCAGCGGCCAATATTTTCTCAGACAGCTTGATGAAACTGTAAGAAAAATAGGATGGAACCACGTTTCGCTCTTATTTTAAAATTTTATGCCATATTTTTATGTATGTATTTACATAAACAGATTCATAATACTTAGACCCACGTGACGACACACCGGCTGAGAAACACTGACCTCACGCACACGTTTATATTTAGCTCTCTATCTCTTCCCTTCTTCCCACAGTACAACAAACAAGAAACAAAAACAAAACAGAAAAAGCAAAAAACAAGATCGTCCAAGAAGGTGGATCCTGCATCATAATATTCACTTGTAGCCTAGATCACCTTACGTTCACATTAACAGCTTATACCCTGACGTCAATGCCGAACAATCAAGAGCAGAGCTCCGTAAACATCAATTAACTAGTACCTTAATTAGGAGTTCTGAACTAATTTCATCGTCACCAAACAGCGGATCTGTGGCATGTATCCCGAACTGGCTCGACCGATTATACAAAGTGTAGTCTCTATAAAAAATATTTCCAGTAATGGCCAAATAAGTAGACACTGGTGTATGAGAAATACTGTGGACAGTGACGTGCAAGAACCGAAGGGTAATCGATAGCCTGATATGTTATCACTAGTGGCATGTTTTGATTTTTTTGTCATCTAAATCGACATATCCAAGAAAAAATGTATGCACTCTGCTGCAATTAGCTTACGAAAGCGTGGGCATAATATTTGAAATAGGTCGAAATGATTAAAAGCATAAATATTTAATTCAATAAAAAAAGAACAATATAGAGTAAAGAGGATGGCTACAAAATTATTAATTTGTGTGTTATGATAAATTGCCATAAATTTAAGTGGGGCCGAGTAATGTTAAGTTGGCACCACGGAATTTGAGCAAACAGAGGAAAATTACGTAACATCGAGGTCAGAATATGGTCCTCTCCGTTGAATTAGAGCTAGAGATATTTCAAGTAAGATGGAGCTTCAGAAACTTTCTAAATAGAACTCCATGAAGACAAGCGTGAAAGAGATGTATTTAAAATTAATTCTTTGCTGCATTATGTGCTGCATTTTTCTTCATGCAAAAAAAGTAGATTCTTTCAAAGGCCGAGACAGACACAGCTTGCCGATATGTATTCGCTTGTGCTGTTAGTAAAAGACAGGGATAAGAATTGACCTGCTCGATAAAATTATATATAATCAAAATTAAATTTTCAGCAGTGGAAATAAATTTTAAAACTGAAAAGGTCAGATAGTCAAGTGGCGTTGAAGAGCAATTGCTTTCTTTTCCATACCTTTGTTACGCCTGTTGGAAAGAAGTTCATTAAATGTTATTCAGAGAGAATGGAGGAGTGAAGTTGACATTGCTTTAATTTTGTAGTATTCTAGTAATGGAAGCAACGAGAGCGTACGTTGGAAAAGAAAGAAAATAAATTATGGTAGAACAATGAAAATGAAAGAGCATGGAAGCTGTATAATGGCAATGACAATTCAATGCAAACTTACAATGCATCAGAATTCATCGTCGGGTTTTTAAGCGATTTTTCTGCTTCATTTCGATACAAATTTTAATTCATGTTTTTTATATTCCTCGGGAGTATGACGTGATATGTTACCTATCAAAGCGTCAAGAGTACACATCCACAGTGAAGCTGCTTAATTTTTTAAAAACATTTTATTTTTCTTCTTCCAGAATTTCGAAATTTTTCCATTCCGACTTTTCTCAAATGTGCACTACTGTGAGTAATTTGTCGAACTTCAGTTTAGTCTCAGTTCTTGTTATTCACTTGCAGTTTTATGTCGAAAATTATTGGTCTTCTTCCCATGTTATTGTGGCATATAAATGAAATATGACATCGAAGGAGTTACAGTGTTGTGTACACTCAGGTGTACGTTTATCTAACACCGTAATTTTTAAACTTGAATTAAATGAATTTCTTTGAGTGTTATTGCCTTGGCTTTGTTTCATAAATGTTAGAGTTGTTATTTTAATAAATCATACGCAGTCATTGTCTATGCCTTATACCCTTTGCGTAAAATAATGGGTTCGTCTTTGTCTTCATATTTAGCCGCCTGTCTACTTCAGAGTCAGCTTTATTGCTCCAAATTTTAAAAATTTCGGCTATATATATATATGTATATGTACATATACGCGTCTATTTTCGTCTATTTATGCAAAACAGACTCGTGTATAAGCTAAAGCCTTGTAGTACAATACTGTTTTACAATAAATTCTTAAGATATATTTCTCCCACCTTCTTAAATTGCAGGTTTTTTTCTTCCTCTCATTGTCTTCCTTCGGCCACATCTAAAAACCAAAATGTTTACCTCTAGTTTACGTAAGCTTAAAACAGGCTGAAGAGTAAATCCAATCTAAACGTTATATAAAAAGGCGTCCTTACTGCAACAAAATGTTCAAGGCTTTCTTTACTTTTAAAAGATTATTTGCTGCTAGTTTAAGAATTAAATTGCACAAAACAAAAAATATATTAAACACTGATATCAAAATTAAGATTTCAATAACATAACTTTGCATAATACTGGCTTATAACACAATCTGTAAAATTATTTATGGGGTACACGGAAGTGCCGGCAATGGGGCTCACCCAGCCTCCTGCTCAGTGGGGAGAGTTTTCTTTCTCAGGGCTATAAGGGGCCGGGACGTGCACCTGACAATCTCACCTTCATCTAGTACGAAGTTTAAGAATGCCTGACGGCGTACCATAACTCCCGAGCGGTCATGTTGTGCACAGAGACAGCTTTATGTAAAATATGTTTCTACGGCAATTATCCCTAGAAATCGAAAGAGCAGTCTAACATCGTGCAAACATTTCTCACATCGGACTTGAAACTTTCAGATTTACGTGAAAAAAAGGCCATTTATTCTGTAATTCAAAACGAGATATGTTTCTTATAAATGTGTGTGATTTCAAAACTGCCCAAACAATGTTAATAAAATATTCTTATACGTGCTTGTAATTAACACAAGATCTTGTATGTAAACTTTACATGCTGCAATCAAATTAATTGTTTTAGAGCAAAGTCGCATGCATTGTACTCAAATTTATCACAAGATTAACCTAATATTCAAGCATGAAAATAGGTTCAGTTTTAAATAGGCATTAAACATTGTACGGAGTCATTCGTTACACTACACACAAAATCTCGTGCTTGCAAGAAAACTACGTTTAATTTATTACATCAACGCGTCTCGCAGCGTTATGGAGGCAGTAGGCTTGTAACATGAGACAAAATCTCATCTTATTTTCGCAAAGTTCCTGACAGTATAACATCATTGGGACTGACGTGGAAGATGACTAGACGGTTCTCGCCATAGAATTTCAGTCTACGTACTTATTTTATGCTTAAAACAGAAGTAGACTTACTGTACCCTGCATGTATGCTCATGTGTACCCCAGCCAAAAGTTTCTCAAACAACGGATAATTTTATGTGATACTGGGAATGCCCATCATGCCACCACGTCTCCTTTGTACTCCTTAATTTCCTAAGTGCATTCCACCCTACAGAGTTCTCATGTGGGGTCTCTTGCTTGAAATCTGATGTCGTGACTTTTCTCTTTTTGTGCGATGTAAAAGGATAACATATGGGTTCCGCAGCATTTTTACTTCAGTTTGATGAAGGAAATTAGTGCACCTGTTTACGTACTGATACTTACAAATTCTGTAAGACCGATTGAGTTAAAAACACGAAGTTGTCTCTGTGCACGCCATAAAAGCATATGGTTAATGTAAGTATAGCTCCACTGATAAATGGCCTTGGCAAGACGTGGGTTGAGTGTTCATCTTCACGCCAAAGTCTTTTTACCCAGGGGGAATAGCACCCTGCACTCACTGAATACAAAGTTAGGAGGGCGCCTGATCCGGTCTGCAGGCGTCGGACGAAAGGAAATTCTCTTGCCTCTGACAGAAATCGAAACGCAATTTCCTGGACTTTCATCTCTTTGCCTAGTCACTGTACCAAATGCTTTATCCCCGACACTCTATTCAATGTTCAACGACTCTTCTCTGCAGAGAGGTCAGTCAGCCTCTAATCTATTAATGAATGTACAATACCCGTGTATTCGATAAATTAAATCTGATTTCAGCACATTACAGCTCTATCAGCTTTATCGAAATATTGGCTGCGTGTTGCAAGCAGCACGCTAACCGATGTTGATAGGAATGTCACCTAAGTCACTGCATATTCACAATTTTTGACTTGTCAAATGTGTATTTAATATTGGCACTGTAATATATCATCTGATTAGAAAATCCACAAATTACACGAAAAAGAGACTCTTCATGAGAATCTTTTGCTTGACTTATATGGGTGTGAGACTTCCTGTCGCACAAAAAGAAAAAAATTATAGACTGGGAGCACTTGAATACTGGTTGTTCGTAAGAATACTTGGATCTAAGAGAGAAGTAAGTGAAGGATACAAACCTATGTAAGGCAGAGTTTGATTATTTGTACTTTTTACTAGTTGTTATTATGGTGGGCAAATGAAGGAATATTATGTGGACAGTACATGTAGGAAGGATGATGAATAATAGATAAACATAAACAATTTTAGTGGTAAATTATGAAGGAAGACACCACTTGGGGACTGTGGACGTCGTGGTGTGTCAGAGTCAGAGTCCACACGCGACGTCACTTGGGAGGCAGAGGAGTGGATCTGATGATAATAATAAAACAGTTAGGAAGTGTTCGTCTAACTTAACACTTTCGGCGCTTTCGCTGTTATACACCCTAGAATTTAAATTCCTGACTCTTATCATGAAAAACATTGAAAATGTTAGTATTTGGAATAAGTGTTTCCATGTTTCTCGCAAGACACAATATGAGTTATCCGCATCTTAGCAGCAGTTTTACTGTCGGCAATAACCTGTATTTTTTAAACGGGAAGATATCCTATTTTTTATACTTACCTCGTAAAAGGCTAAATGGAAAATCTATTGTGTTTTTTCTTTGTTATTATTTCATCTTCTCCTCCAGCGTCAGATCTTACCTCACAGAGGAAACAACATCTAAATTATCAAGATCAAAAAAATGCGTAATATTATCTTATGTGTATACAGGTCTTTATGTAGAGTTCCAATTATTTTTGACCCATTTTTAAAAAATCGCAAGTTATGAAATATTTTTGTAAATATTTTGTATATGAGATGTTACGAAAATCTTCCCTGTAGGAGTAGCGCTTTTTCACGCAGAAAGACACATAGAGAGACACCTGAAGAAGTTCGACGATTTGTTTGCAGCTGCTTTGTAAATGTATCTATAATCATGAATAAAGATTGTGCCAGGATGTGGACGGAAACTTGGTGCCTTAGGATATGCCAAATTGCTGGTTATTCTGTATATGGAGATGAAACCTAAGGTTCCGTAAAGAAGAAAATTTCACTATCTGCGCAACCATACATTCCCAAAGAAATAATATTCAATGGATTTATTTATTTATTCATTTATTTATTTACGTAGGCTTTTATTGCATACAACTCCTAACTCCAACTCTCTGTGTAGAAGTTAGAAATGAGGTAAATAAGTTAATTTACACCACTAATACAAATGCCCATACCAGCAGATAGGCTGTGTAGTGCCCATTTTAAACGGATTATTGTCTCTGAACAGCGGTATTGCCATGACGCAAGAGGCGTCGTTTCCAATTATCTGATGGTGGTACAGCTTGGGGCTGGTGCATGTTGTATTCAGATAACAGCACGCAGATGAACAAATTATCATTAATATAAAAGAAGTTTTTTTTCCTATGACTCGACAGCCCTATATGGGCCTGGGCCTCCTCGTTTCGTCGAGGTTTCATGATCACACACATTAGACACACCACAGTCGGTAGGACTCCTCTGGACGAGGGACCAGCTCGTCGCAGAGACCTCTACCTGACAACACACAACACTCACAAGAGACAGACATCCATGCCCCCGGTGGGATTTTTTTTTTTTTTTTTTTTTTAAATACTAATTCCTGGGTTTTCCCCTTTGATCCATTTTTGTTCTGTATTAATCCTTTTTCGTCCTTTTCATGTCACTTACGGTCCACAACCGTCTTTTTACAACACAACACAAACATCCATGCCCCCGGTGGGATTCGAACCCACGATCCTAGTAAGCGAGCGGCCGAAGACCCACGCCTTAGACCGCACGGCCACTGGGATCGGCAAAAGAAGTACATTGCAACCAGGATATTGCGTTTTCGGCTGTCGATTACTTATTACAAATTCATCACATTAACTGGCACATCAGGATGCTAAATTAATTCGGTGATCTGAATAGGAAGTTATCACTACGTCGTTTCTATACAACTATCTGACTCCATAGAACACAGTCCACTTTAGAAGCTAACAGTTCCTCAGGTATTCAAGAAACTTCCACCCATTTTATGGAAAGAGAATGTTCATTACCATATTCACAAGTACCCTCCACTTTTTCCTAAAAGCACCCTTTTCTTTTTGATAGCCATGGATTTGAAGGAAAGCTGATAAGTGTGTGGTGATACACGACAGTTCAGGGTATACTTGAAAAGCGTTATTAATTCACCTCCAGTGTAGACGATTCGATGTTGTACAATATTTTTTTTTCACTTCTCCTATAAAACAATAAATTTTCTTCTAATGTAACAGTTACTTTCGAAACGTCAATTGTTTAATTGTTTCTTGAAATTGTTAACCCACTCTAGTCAATTAAGATATTTGTTTTTGTATATCACCCTGAGGCATAAAGAAGGAACTCTTGTTATGGCGTCATTCGCCTGAATGGGGCAACGCGCGGCGAGTTTCAAATTTGGCAAAATGACAGCAGTATGTACTGGTTTTAAGTGGGCCCCAACGAGGTCATGGGTTATGCCGCACGGGTACATTATTTTGAGTCAAATCAACCCAGTCCACGTTCTCCCGCTATAGTTCTGGCACAGCTATTTTAATATAATATTCCCATCTGCGCCTAGGTTTCACGAGTTGCCTCTTCCCCTCAAGTTTCCCCACTAAGACCCTGCATACACCTCTCCTTTTCCGGATGTGTGTCACATATCCTGCGCATCCCAAACCTCTTTATTTGAACAACAATTTGTTAAGACAACAATGTTATATATTCGGTCTATACGACCATATTCAGGCATAAGTGTACGCAATTTAAAACTAAGTTAATGCACTAGAAGTATATTGTCATTTGCGAAATTACAAATTAAAATATATTTCCAATGCTATTCACTTAGTTTTAAATTTCATACGCTCATGCCTGAAGATATTTTTATTGACCGAAATATGTAACATTTTAAATATAATAAATTGCTTTATTTATTTATCAAAACACAACGGGACGAATACAATCAACATAATTATTGTAATGTCTTGCAGTGTATCTACTGTTGATTACTGCGTCAAAATATGGCTAAGTCACCTATAAATTAAAGTTAACAAGGAGAAAGATAAAAGTTTACAAAAATGTAGTTGCACTACAGACTGGAGTAGGTAAAGTTAAATTGGTAAAATTGATCCTGTGAAAGACGTGGATAAATCTCAACTTATTCTTATCATCGGCACTAGATCGAGGTGGTGGTGAGCTTGATGCCCGGCCCGCAGTACCTACAGGAAATAGTTTCTGTTAGCATTTAACAGGAGGCTGGGTGAGTCTCAGGACCGTTTTGGAAGTTTTGGAGAAGAGAAAAATCTGTTGCCTCAGTTGAAATTGAAACTTTATTTCCGGTTATCCAGCCTGTAGCTTAGCCGCTATGATGACTATGTTATCCCGGCACAACCTGTAGCCGGACAAAGCAATCTGTCCTGTTAAACCTACCCACTGATCCATACACGCTTCTGTAATGAGAAACTGTCACCCCAGCTACACAATTTCAGATTATTCTTTCCAAACACTGACAATACATATAATTTGTGAAGACGGCAAGGCTATTACGCAGATGTGTATTCAAATCAGAAAGTAACTTGAATGGAGCAGCTTCTGTACGCATCGGGAGAAAATTAAGTACAAACGGATAATTAGGGCTCATGACTATTAAAATGTAACATGACTCGCAGCAATGAATGTCCCTGAACTCTGGAACCGACAAGCAACTAAGGTAACAGAAAATAATTATTTTTAATATCTGGAACTTTCACATAATATCCGCACAACTATACAGATCTAGAAGTAGGTTTGCATTTTCTTGGCATCCATTTCTGACACACGAATGTATCACAAGCTGTAGAAGAGGAAAAGGAGGGGAAGAAATGAACAAGGAGGATAGAGGAGGGAAGGAATACAGCAAGAAAGAAAAATCGAAAGATTAAGTAATTGATGAAAAAAAGAAAAGAAATAGAATTAAAGAAACTGAAAGAGAAAAGAGAGAAAAAAGACCAGAGAGAAACAAAGTCTGGCAGAAGAAATAAAGGCCCTGCAACCTCTGACTGAGCGAGTTTGGTTAGTAAGTGCCAAGTGTACATACCAGATTAAAAAAATGTTAATGTGTATAAAAGCATGATTCTATAAACGTAAGGAACTTACCGTAAAAGTTTGTAATAGTGTTTGATTCGTCATACAACAATTACTTTGTAAAATCCCCATCTGAGTCTTTTTACGTTTTGGGGTTCTGTAGTATTCAAGTCCCATAGAAACTTTTCGTGTTTGTCTTTCTTTTCTCCGGTATTACTCTCAGTGATTGGAATCGATCCCTTATGCTTTAAATACTATGGGCCAAGGTCAGCAACACCCAGAATAAGCCTTGCTTTTCTAGTGACTGCTGGATTTCCACTACCGAACACAAAGATCATGGTGACATAAAACCTCTGCCAATCTGTAAGATAACACCGAAACCACTATGATCAAGTTAGTGTATATTTCTTTGTACCAAATAAGGCGTGTAGAAGGGAAAGTACGTAACCATTTTTGCTCTTACCTTCGTCTTTCATCATTGTAAATACTGCAAGGATTCCAATTAAATTTAATAAGAGATTTGAGTACTAGAGTATAAACAGTCTTACTCATAAAATTTTGATCTATATCAATTCAGTGTAACTCTTTCCAGCACGAAAATCAAATATAAATTTATCTTTTCTTTTAAATGCTGGTAATTGTGCAAAGTATTAGACGTACTATGAAATATAACGTCACGAAGTCTAGAAATTTATTTTAAATGTTTTAAATGTGAACAATAGTTAATGAAATACATTAAATAACGTGACTGCCTTCAGTATATCCAAATTGTGATTAGCTTCAACTGTACTAAGTTCTGAGGTCTATCTCCAATAAATAAATGTCAAGACTGATTAAATATGCAGACATGCTAAATAGCAATGAAAACATTCGTGACATATGCGAGACGCAATAAAGACTGAAAGCATATAAAGCTCACTCTACTATTTAAGAAATAAAATTAGGTGATATAAAATTTGTTTTATTTCTGCCGAAAAGGAATTCCTAGCTTTGATAATTGTTCCCCGAGAAGAATTCCTATTATTTTCACAGGAACACTGTCTTATTCAAGTGCACCCACAGTAGTCGCGAAAAAAGACTAAGCCTTGTCCTGCCTGTCCGTCCGTTTCCTTTCCACATAAAAAAACGCGAAGCGTATAAGACCGATTTTCATAAAACTTCATAAAAGGGGTTCCACCAAATTTGTTGAATATTCTGATTTTGGATAAAACCAGACAGACATAATAGACACTTTACATGAAGCCCTACCTACATTCATGCATAATATCTCGCTGTTACTGGTTTTTATAACTAAGGCAGAATGTGTTTGCTGTGCGTTACAAGCTGAAAACAAGGAAACAATGACAGACTAAACACAGCGATGGAGCATGACACATTGTAAACATCCCAATTACGGAATCCTGACATTTATGAGATATAGAGTTTAATTGATTTTGTATCTGTTGCTAAGGTACAAGGAAATCTTTTAGTGTGAGTTGAACAAAAAATGGAAAGGCATAATAAAAAATTCTCGAAAGTCCAATTTTTTTGAAGAACTCTAATTGTAGAGAAAATAACAAAGCGCTCTCGCCAATAATATTAACTATGCTGAAATTTTCTATTTGTTTAAAAACCAGTAACTTTTCAAAGCTGGCAGAATGTTTATGTTGTTAGAAAGCGCTTTAAACGTACTGAATACACAGTGTACCTTTAATATTTGTATTCTTTCCACCAGCTACGTGATTATTAATTCTTTAGAAAATAACAGACATCCAGTCTGTTTTTGTTAGTGCTTCTGCCATAAGAAATACCTGCTGCGGATACAATGCCACATCCGCCCGCCTATTTAAGTGTTTATTTACACAATCAGTCAAGGTTTCCCATAAGCAGGGTAGGGAAATTTACGTTAAATTTTCCTGGGACAATGTAATTTTGGTTTACTATAACTTACATTTTTTCACACTGAACTTTGTCTGGTGGACTGAAGAGCACATCGCAAGAACAAACTTGTGCGTGGCACAAAACTTCTATTTTTTAATACCTTAGACTTTCATTTGGACGCTTCCCGACGTGTATTATATTTAACTGAATGACTAGCCAAACGGGTTATGCAGTATACTAATATATTTATGTATATTATAATTCGATATGATAAATCTTAAACTAGGCCTATACGTTTCTACGTCACAGTGTGTAAGGCTCCCCCCGGACAACTCAAGTTACTAATGCATCCATACATTTTCTAGAATGTCAATAATACAGATTAATAGAGTTCTCATTGGATATATTCAAGCTGTACTGCAGTGTGATCAGCAAATGAACTTAAACAGTTCATGCGTCATTACCTCGCATCCGGAACGCCATTTAATTTAGGTATATTACAGCAGAATCAACACCACTGCTACTGCTAATGACAATTTTAACAACAGCCGTTAGGGCGAAATTTTCAAAATTTACTTTAAGAATAATAGCATAATCAATTTCAACTTAACCACAGTCCTCTTTCCTAAACATATTCCCTCTTTCTCACAATCTGACATTGTCAGTGCCGCACATCACGTAATACTGCTTAATCATACGCCACTTAATTGGCCAACCTAACAGCGGTTCAGGTTCTATAGCGTCGAAGATTAGGCTAATTATAGTATAATTATTTCAAAGGGCATCAAAGGAAGAGGTCATGATCTAATTTGACGTAATATCCTGGAGATTGGTGACTGGATAATTTACCATGAGATACCTCGAAGTATGTAGCTGGTCTTCGAGGCGATGTTTGAAACCGGGCCTCGAAGATATAAGGGAGGATTTTCAATCATTTTTCCGCGAAACGCTTATTGGTCGTGGTTCAGTAGATTCTTTGTTGGTGTTACTTTTGCAAAGTGGCAAGCCGAGGAAGACTCAGGAGCCGTATAAGAGGTGAAGATTTTTCCATAAAATTACTATGGCTTTCTGTTCTTAACGTGAGACAGATCAAGGGAAATGTTTGTTTAATATCGTTAATATTAAGACTGGGATGTTAAAATTACTTTCTGTGAAGTTTTCAGAATTTTGCTATGAAGCGTGATGGCAAAGATCTCCTCCGGTACCATATATTCTCCATAATCTTGCCGTTATAAAAGCTGTTACACGATCACTAACGTTTCTAAACAACAAAAAGCAATTAGGTAGGATAAACTTCATTTTATGTCTGTCAAATAACATGAAAAGTCGCCATTGTTTGTTCCCCAGTACCTTAAATAAAGCAGATAAGAGTTGACAAACAAAGACCCTTCGTTCAATCATTCCTGACTCTGATTTAATGAAGGGAAAACCCCGCATGTTTGTCAACTTAGCGGCAGTGAATAATGAAACTGGAATTTGATTTATAAAGAAAGGCCAGTTTTTGTAAATATTCCATAAATCAGCTCATTGTCGTATCCTTCCAGCACGGTATCACTTCTTTCGTCAGTGCTACATGCATTTCCAGGCGGAGGAAAAATGTTTTTTCTAATGTAAAGTTCCAATTTTAAGGTTAATTGATGCCTACAAATTATGACGCTAACCAGTCTATTGTTACTTCATACAACTTAGGTATAAATATGCTTCCCAGTATTCTGTGATGGAGCACCTCGAAATACAAGTACAATTTCAGACGTGAGGAGTGTGAATATTTTATGCTGTAGCACCTCGAGAGTAATTTAATTTTAGAATCCGGAGACCTTTTTCTGCTTGCTCTCAGGAGGGCACTAAATCTTCCCCGAGTTCCAGACGTTTCAACTGACTGTCGTTATGTTGTATTACGAAAAGTAGTTCTTCCGGTTCAGTCACTGGAAATGTATGTCGATGCTGGTGCGGTCTGTTACAGATCTGCTTCGAGACATGAATAGTCATTTACTATCCATATCCGAACCTGTTAACCCAAAACCAATAAACTGAAAGTAAAGCCATTAGACGTATACAATGCTTAGAAGAAGAGGCGACGTGTTACTAAGTTATGACCTTCGCTTTTGCGTAGAAATTCTAGAATAGCTATAGTAAGTATGTGTGGGCCGAAGTAGCGTATTCGGTATAGCGACTCGCTAAGTACTGGACAGTCCGGGGATCAAATCTCGGTGGGGCGAGATTTCCGCACCCCTCTAGACCGGCCCTGGAGTCCACACAGCCTCCTGTACAATGGGTACCGGGTCATTCCAAGGGGGAAAGCGGTCGGGGAGTGGCTTTGACTACCCACTAAGGTCGAGGTTGAAAAAGAGTACAGCTATAATTCTACTCCCCGTCTGGGCCTTCATGGACGGTTATAGGGTGACCTTTACTTTTTACAGTATGTTCTTTTCAACAATGTAAGAAATTAAAGCATGATAGGAAACTCCTTTTGTATATGTTCCGAAATCTCTCCGTTCTTCTTGTTTCTTTCCTCCTCGACTTCCTGACTTTCCTCCCTGACTTCTAGTGTTCCATTAAAGTCTTTTACATGCATTCTCTTAAAATTTGAATTCAGTTCTTTTACGTTTGGTCAGGAATCTTCTTTTTCAGATAAATTCCAGAAAACATGGCTTAGATTGTGTTAAAAGCAAGATATAAATGCCGAAACGAAATATTTTTCCTATAAAATCTCGTTGTTCGCAATCACTCCCACTTTAAAGTGTTTCCATTTATAGAAGGTAATTTGAAGTATTCTTCTGTCCGTATTGTCAGCAAGGATTTCTTCCCCGAAAGGGCATTTTTAAATTACTCCAGATTTACTTACAGATATGTTACTGTAAATGCTATAAACACTTTCTACAATTATTTTGCACCATTTCTGAATCCCTCGCGAACCATAGCACGAGGTCCACACTCCAATCAGTATAAAAATTTCCTTATTTTCTCAGTAATTCTATCTCATTTATCATAGCTGAAATTGTCACTAAAAACCTCAGTAGGCCTACATTATGGCAGTAAACACTTTCGACAAAGCATGAGTAATTCAAAGCTAGAATTGCGCCTGTTTATATGCAATACATTCGACATGGCCGTAACATGGTTCACATTAGTTGATCCCGACATCTCTTCACAGGCTTGAGAATCTGAGCGCGATTGCATGTTAAATGGCCCAAGAGAATCATCCGAGATGAAATAGGATTACATGTGGCCATTACTATGGAGCACTCTACATACAGAGTTCACCGTCCTCCTGAAGCCTTTTAAAAGTCTCTTGTACTCTACATTTTTACGTTTTCCTTTCACGCAGTACATAAACACAGAGCGTGTAGTTTATTTCTCTCTGTCTTTTCAGATGTTTCTTATTCTGAACTATGAAATATATTTATGCTAAATTTTGCCTGGGGATTTACTCTAAAAATTGTTGGTAACTGCAAACTCCAGGTTTTCTATTATTACTATTATTATTATGTGTATTGTATTATTATTAATTTTGTTATTATTGTGTCATATCTTGGCCTTGATTTATTCATTGTAATTATGCATAATTTTTTCTTGTTCTTGACTTTAACTTTGATCTCAAACGTAAATTAATTGCAGTAATTAGCTTCTGCTTCGTCTTCCGATTTGCCCTTATCTTTATCTGGTTCGTTTGTTATGTTCTTGTATTAGTGCTAATTTTATAATTGGTCATTAAGCTGTCAATTCGGTATGTTAATAAATAAATTATCGCCTTGAATTAGACTGAATTATTATTATTATTTTCTCTCGTCGTGCTGGAGGCCTCAGGTACGCTTATGTGACAAAAATGAAGTAAAATATTACATTTACAAGACAAAGACCACACAATCATATTGCCTATATCAAGTGAAGAAAATTGTTTTGTAATAAGAAATTTCTCAAATTATCTTTAACATTATAGTCACCACGTAAATGAAGTTCAATATAAAAGAGGTGTGATGAGTAAATACACTTTACTTGTAAAAAGATACAAATTTTATCCGCCTATTGTTCTAATATTATATAGGTGTAGAATAAAGATATACTGATAATATGAAATATTTATAAACAGTAATTTTATTTTTGGATTAAGAGTCGTCTGGTGTTAATGTGCCGGTTGTGGTAAAAGTACAAATGTATTAAGAATAAACCGTAACTCTTTATCAACTCACTGGCAACGGCTTGTTGTTGAGATCCAGCAGTGTGTCTGCCACCATGAGATGTCCGTCTTGCACAACCTTCTGCAAAACTAATCCGTAAGTGCCCAGCACTTTGTTGCTGAAGTAGCGATTATATGACAGAAGCTGGATCTGCAGCACTTCATGGCTCTCCACCGGACGAGCGACCGGCCACTCGAACCTCTGCAACAGGCACCAAATAGAATTTTGACGTAATTTACGTGTCGTCTTACTGCTGAAGTTGTGATTACATGACAGCAGCTGGATTTGCGATTTGCAGGACTTCATGGCTGTCCACAGCGCAAGACACCGGACAGTTAAATTTCTGTAACAGACATCAATATTTGACATAATATATCAGGCGTCTTGTCGTTGAAGTAGCGATTGTAGCTATTGTTAAGCCAAAATATGCATCTGAAGTATCTCATGTGGCCTTCCTTCATCATAGCTATGAACATGTGAATGTTAACAGTGATTGTAAACGCCTTATTTTTAAAATAAATATTGCAGTAGCGCAAAGTAATCTCTTTTAGGGAGTGTTTCAATGGTAGGGGTGGATAAATTTTAACAGAAGTATGAAAAAAGCTGAGTGGTGATATAAATTGTGAGACACAGTGTAGCAGGCAGACTTGCATCTCCCCGAGCGGTGCCCCGTCTGAAACTGTGAGACATACAACAGACCGTGATAAGGCAGGGGGGCAGTAAACCTCACAGTAACGTGGACACGATAATAAGTTTCTGTAAACAACTTGTGAAACTAAGACGCAACGTAAATTGTTTCCATTACTCCGGCAACATTAACTGTACGTTTTGTGGCATAGTGGAACAAGTTACATTTCTCTTGTTAAGGTGTAATAATTTAACGTAGTTTGGTAAGTGTCCACCTGTCCGGATACATAAATCAGGCCTAAAGGATTACAGGGTATTGTAAAATGTTTAAACATTTGCTAGATGCATGGTTATCACACTGCGTTGAAGAGGATGTTTTCTGTTTTGTGGGACGTAATGCCAGCTACTTCCGTAGATAGAAACTAATGATTCGGAAAACGTGCAGCTTCCCTGTGCAACGAATATGACAGATGAAGCTGGAGGTAGGAAATTCCCCTGAAACTTTGACCTATCTACCGAAATATAAGGCTTCATATTCCAGAAGAAAATAGACTTCATTTAAACGAGTTGTTCTTTTTCCAAGCACAAACTTTGCTGCTTTTCTTACCCCATTTGCTTTCATGTTAATCTATTATTTACACACTGCCGACATAATATTACGTGCATAAAACCAAGAGTTATTTTTGTCTTTTTCTATTGAATATTCCCTATATTTGAAGAATGTTAAAAATACTCTTTTCTGTATATATGTGGTGTCTATACTTTATTCTGACGTAACAAAATGTGTACAATACTCAGCTTTATTAGAAAAATACGAAGATGATATTTGAGTTCTTGAAGGAAGTAATTTTCGCTAAATATGTAAGGAACCAAAATTAAAATTGCCTGAGGAGATTAGGGTGTAGACCACAATATTAAGTTTTATCAAAATCCTGTCAGTAGTATCCGAAATAAAATATGGGTACAGACGTTACACCCTTATCGAACATCCGTTTTTCATAATGCCCAAGAATTCATAACGATCTGCATATGAAAGACAAAAACTATCCTGAGCTCAAAACCCAGAGTTTATCGCAAGTCATAGTTATAGCAACAACACACGTCTTATAAAATTCTTTTTTAATTGAAGAAATTGTTTAAAGTGTGCAATATCTGAGATTCTTACAGCAATGTTGCTGGTCTTCTGGGATATACTTTGTGGGCTGTATACAGTTACAGACGTCTTTAGGAGGCACTTGTCTGCATCTTCAGCTTCAAGCAGTCCAAGAACTGCTTGAAGCTCGTCCGAAACCGCAATAACTATTTAGCAGTCGACACGGCGTAACGTTTCATAAGACTTGAATGTTCTGGTTAAATCCAGTTTTGTCATTATATAGTATAAGGAAACGTATTTTAATTGTGTCAATAAGGAAGGCAAGCCTAATGCTTCCATAAAGAAGGAATAGTATTTAAATGTTTTTCTAGTTTAGCCTCTTACGTAGGCTAATTTGACCTATTTTAACAAAGCCACAGGCGGTAAAAACTGGTAAAATATATGTATGTATGGATGTATGTATTTATATATACACATGTGGGTGTATTATGTATGCATGTGTATATGTGCCTATGCATGTATGTAATTATGTATGTATATAAGTATGTATGTGTTAATATACGTATATATATATATGTGTACGTATGAA
The DNA here is from genome assembly GCA_021186555.1 of Reticulitermes speratus. Lineage (NCBI taxonomy): Eukaryota > Metazoa > Arthropoda > Insecta > Blattodea > Rhinotermitidae > Reticulitermes > Reticulitermes speratus. The sequence continues at coordinate 16,983,568 of JAJKFL010000039.1, read as the reverse complement.
TTAATGTAGGTACACATGTTTGTGGTGATGTAGGTGCACTCTGTGTACGTATTCATATGGTTATGGTTGCATATATGCGTGACGTTTCTTACATCAGTGTATGTGTACTTGTTTGTTCTGTACTTCGTATAAATAAAGCTACAGCTTCATAAAGCAAAGCTATTTGTCGCAACTGTACCAATTATTGACGACTAAGTGCAGCCCAACAAGCCCACCCCCCTGCAGATATATTTTGACCCGAATATGGCACGAGGCTTCAAGATTTCAGATTTGTATCTCTCTTGTCGCAGGAGTGAAGGCTGACTGAGGTGATTCATTATAGCAATAGGCTCCACATACGCGTGACCGTGAAGCATAATGGAAACTCACGCAATATGCGCCCCCTTTTTTCTTTTGTTATCAACAGACAGCGTGCTGCATTATTAATGTAGCTAAGGCACGATGCACGACGAATAACTACGTAGAGCGGGGTCTGTGTTGTGTCCAGCCTGTGCGATGCCGTCAAATAGATGTGCATGAAAAGTGAGTCGTCCAAAATTACACAGATGTCAGTAACAAAAGAAATATGGCATTAGCAAAGGGAAAAGAGGGATAGAAAAATTAACATAGAACAAAGAAAAACAGATGGGAAGGACACATTGAAAAGGGAAGGTGGAAATGTAATTGAATAGAAAAGAAGAAATAAAGAGACAATGTGGAAGAAAATATTCTCACACGCGTAAAATAAGGAAGTGTAAGTTTGGCAAGCATTTACAAACTGAAATTAAACTATGGATTGCATTGATATCTTCCTTTAACTTCGTAACTATGCTTCTTTTCGCGCGACCAACACAGGCATTTCCCGACAATTAGACAGAGTAATTCCACAGGAAATGAAAGACGTGTGCTGAGCTCCAGGCTACGTTACTTGCGTGAAGTTAAACAGGAGGAGACTTTTCGTACGCAGGAAGTTAACTTATTTGCTTGTAATAAATACACACGCAGCACTCTGAAGCTGTTTTTTTCCATCGATCGGGCCGACTGCGATGTCTGATATCTCAGCAGCGTTGTTCAGGGTGCATTGTGACTGGCCCCAATTCTACAGATAATATTCACTTCTAAAATTTTATTTAACGATTGTTTACAAAAGTGCCCCACACGAACGTCTGCTATCTTTGATATGTACGAGGGGTTGCCTATACTTCTGAATACGAGAATCAAGAACTAGAATATTTCTTACACGAAACAGGAATTTTATTTATACAGGAAGACATGAATTACCAATTCTCATGAATTCTGTTTCGTATCTCCTTCCAAAGAATTCGTTCTATTCCGAAGCTCTGATATTCTGAAAAGTGATAACTTTTAAGGTTAAGAGTTGACAGTTTCTCGCCCAAAGCTCAAAGCGGGTATCACCTTCTGCAAGGTTTCCATAACTCTTCACTTAATATACTCACACCATTTCTGGAGGCCATCTCCTTCTGCAGCGCCATGTCGCAAAAGGAAGCGGCTCAAGGACATGAAGTGCCAATGCATACTTAAGTAAAATTTAATACTGTCAAATTGCTTCAGGAAAGCACTGCTTCTCGCTCTTAGGAGGGTTATATTTCACGTTATGTGTAGTTCTTCCTAACGATGCCTCGTGGTGGCTTTATAAATCTTGCTTCATTTCTCAAAGAATCACAAAATTTTAGCCTGAAACTTCCTCAAACTCTTCTGCCTAACCTGCGTAGCTTTTATTCGTGTTCTTAATCCATTAAGTTTTTAGGTACCTCACTTTTATTCTCTGTCACCTTTTTTCACGGTCTCCATATATATGGTCCTTGGGTCTCATTTCTAATATATTACTAGCATATTTTCTCTTCTCATACCTCGGAAACACCATTTCTTTCCTTATCGTGTATAAAAATGTGATGGTATAAAAGTTTTGTTTCTGAGTCCGCCATTATTTCTATACATTATCTCACGCGGTGTCCATGTTCTATTAAGGAAATTTACCGCTGGCATAATTAGTCCAAGGACGTACGTAGTAGAATTTGAAAAATGTACTCCTGGATATTATTTAAACACAACCTCAGTAAATTATTCTCCTCATCAGCAAGCCTACAATTATGAAAACCTTATTTTCCAGTTGCCTCTTATCATAAAGTTTTCTTCAATTACCTCTATTTGAATTTATCCTGCTATTATTTTTCTACTTAGTACAGTTCCCCTTTGAATGAAGGTCATTTTCTTCGGCTAGTCATAATGGTTATTCAATACAAAGGCTTAGACGGCGGTATCTGTCATTCAGAAAAGCGGGGTTTTCGACTTCTTCCATCGCTTAATACCAAATTTAAGCACTATTTTTCGGAAAAAGAGCCAACTCCTGAAACTTCGTGCTTCAATTGTACATTAAACCATGGACAAATTCCAAGAGAAGAGGGTTAGTTTTTCGTGAAAAACAGATGAAGCAATTCAGATTTATCTCTTACATTCAGAGTTTTAAAGACATTGCTTTGATGTCCGACATAAGGTTCTTTAATAGCTGAATTGTAATTAAGAAGATTGAAAGATTGCCTAAAATATACCTACCTGTATTACAAGGTGCGTATCTCTAAACTCCACCTTTTGCAAAGTACTTTCTATTTCAAAACATATTACACTTCTGCAAACAGAAGGCACGTTAATGCATTAGGTGCTAGCTTGCTTGCGAGCTCATAATAAGGCAGATATAAGCTAAATATTTTATGAAGTTTATTTAACGCGCTGTCTGTATGTAGACTGTACAGCGTCCATAGCATATTGACGAATGTGAACACGGTAAGTTGGCAGTATAGGGATAATTTTTGATGTGGACAGCTGTACAGTGAACGTATACAGACCAGGGCGTACAAATGAATTACAGTTGACGAAATTGACCAAAGTTAAAATGACTCAGTCCAATCGACGTAATTGCACCAAACCTTTCAAAAAACTATGTCCGTATGTATATTTTTCCTTATGTACATAGATAGTCATAAAAACTATGTAATATGAAGGGAGTGTAGAATTGCTCCTATGGCGATACAGCGCTATATATAGGTGTTCTGGGGGCTGGAGTTTAAACTGCATGAATTATGGATGTCGGTCGAAATGAAGGTGACAGATTAGATTTACAAATTTGCCCACTTCATTGTCGGGGAAAGATAACGGGATAGGAGGCTGGGTGGATCTAATGCAGGTCGACACAGTGCCAGTGAGGAGAAAAGTTTTGCTTTTTCCGAACTGAAAATAAGCCGTCTAGCCTGTAACCAGTCTATTGTCCGAGTTATGTCATATCGTATTCATTAGACGTCTGTTGATTATTTTTATTCGATTTATTAAAGCCCTTTATTAATTTGTTTAATTCATCCTTCACATTTATTAATGTTCGTCACTTTATTCGTAAGAAGTTTCATGATTCTTCTTCCTCTTTACTTATATTATATATATATATTTATGCGTCAATTTTAGGAAAAGTAGAAAATTAACACATATAATAAATGCAGTGTCCTTCCGCCCATTTGCGTGTTTAATTTCTGGAATTGTTTCACGGATTCGATGAAGTGTTTTATTTAATATCACAGTATGTTTATGAAAAAGAATATTGTTGAAAGTACACATACGCACTCGTTAGTAAAGGCTGCGACACAAATATTGTAAATGTGCAGAATTCCCTATTCGTTGCGCACGTGAATGCTTTGTTTATGCTCTACACGGTCAGTTAAATAAATATGCATATCATTGCTGAATTATTTATGTGCGTGGAAGTGTATAAAATTAATCACGCTTTTATGGATGACGACTCTATATATGCAAGTTTATTGCGTTGGCACATTCCCTGTTATTGTAACGTACGGCAAAGCGGAATGTGGTTTTATTGTCTTTGCTCTGATTGTCACAAAAATCCATATAAATAACAAACAAAAATAAAAACCGTAATACTGTTTCCTCTGGGATTTTAAATTGCTATGTTAAAAATTGTGTCCCGTCATCAACCATCGCCACCAGTTTCAATATTTCAAGCACAGTTGCTGCTATATATACCACCTCCTATAGCAAAAATAATATCGTTTGCCCAGACAGTGTATAGGATTTTTTCACGATGATTCTCATAAGCCGATCCCAGTGGCCGCGCGGTATAAGGCGTGGGTCTGCGGTAGCTAGCTTGCTGGGATAGTAGGTTCGAAAAGGGCTGTGCCATGGCTCAGACGGTTAGTCGCTGGCCTCTCACCGCGGAGGCCCGTGTTCGATCCCGGGGTCAGTCCATGTGGGATTTGTGGTGGACAAAGTGGCACTGGGACAGGTTTCTCCCCGAGTACTTTGGTTTTCTCCTGTTAATTTCATTCCACCGGTGCTCCGTTACACGTAAAAACGAAAAAACTAATAATCTTCACAAGGCTGCGGTGCGTCCGTAGCATCTGCTTCGGGCCCTTCACCACAAAAGAAATTAGAAACTAGCAAACTAAATTTTTATGCCGATCCAGTGGCCGTGCGGTCTAAGGCGTGGGTCTTCGGCCGCTCGCTTACTAGGATCGTGGGTTCGAATCCCACCGGGGGCATGGATGTTTGTGTTGTTTGATGTAAAGACGGTAATATGGAACGTAAGTGACATGAAGGACAAAAAAGGATTTCATACAGTACAAAAATGGATCAAAGGGGAGAAACCCCGGACAGGCAAAAAAAAAATCCTGCCGGGGGCATGGTTATATTTCTCGTTAGAATGTTGTGTTTTGCCAGGTAGAGTTCTCTGCATCAGGCTGATCACTCGTCCAGAGGAGTCCTACCGAGGTCGTGTGTCTGAGTGTGATCGTGATGACTCGAACGTGAGGAGACCCTGCCCCACTAGGGGCTTCTACGCCCTGAAAAATATTCTCATGACGAGCACCAGTTACTTCCGTAAACAAAGTGAAGGGCACTTCTCTGTAATGGGGAGGCAACGTGCCTCCTGAAGCGTTTAATACAAAATGTGTGTAGAATTTAGCAAGGGTATTCCATCCGACTGACAGTGTGGGCGAAAGGCAGTGCCTACTCTTACAAATTACATTATTTCTTATTAATGTAATTTGCCTTAGGCCCATATTGTAGTTCACAAAAATACGAATAGTATCCTGTTCCAATGTATTGTTTGCATTTTATGAATGTTAAAAGACGATGTAAAGTTTAGTTACTACAGTAATTCTCATGGAATGGAAATAACCTAATGAAGGTCTAGAATATTCCATATGGATCAGTTCAGCAATTTGGTGTTCGAAACATATAATCCGAAACCAACAGGCTAAGGCGAAATTGACGATGGGCAAATAGTGTAGCGTTACGAATTATGATGTCAGTGCTTCCACGACAGCTTGTATTCATGTCTCTATGTGGATCACAAGGTATAGGATATTTAGTTAAGCTCCTCCCATGCATACCGCCTGCTAATTTCAGGCGTGCTCAGCGTACAAATAATACGATCAGATGTGGTATTAATACAGGTGTACTGCAAGTAGTCTCGTCGGTGGAAGGCTTGCTATAAACGAAAATAGTACATTAAATATGACCTGAAACTTGAAAATATCTCTCTTCATTGTCGCTATCCACAGAATGAACACTGACAACATTTGTATTTCTTCTTCTAATAAAATAATGACATTGTTATGATCACAGTCATAAATTCCTGAGAATGGAATTGCCTTATTTATGCGTATTCTGCAGTTACGGATTTACTTTCACTAAACACTTCTTTCACTGTTAGTACTGTGTTCGTAATTTATTCTGGAATATTATCGATGCTATTTCTTAGATATGCACGAACAAAGTCTCCCTCTTTATACCAGACCTACACACACTACACTTCTATGTAAGTAATTTCGTTGTGAGTTTTAATTATCTTCATTTTCAATAAAAATTACTTTCTTTGGAATTAAGTAACATATAACATACGTGATTTCTCTATCAATTCTTACACTTATCCAATGACGTCAATTGGACTTTCCCTAGTTTGCCTAAAATTTATAATTCAGGGCCTTAAGAAAAACGAACCGGACATTTAATACGGCATGTATATTCATAGTAACACGATCATCCCCGTTTCAAAATTCTCTCTATTTACAGCATATCAGGACTTATGCCCAATTCAATTGTGTGTAATTTTTAAGTTATTAGCGAAAATATGAAAATAAACACTCTCATTCCAGACATTTTGAAAGAAGGTCGCTCACTCCCTTCTTATTCAACTCTCTCGTATTCCTCATCCTCAGCCTCTTCTTCGTTTACGTTCCTCAATGATAGAAGTAATTGCTTAAATATAGTTTTCAAACTCACAAATTACACACCAACGAAATGCACTATAGTGCATTTCGTTGGTGTGTAATTTGTGAGTTGTTAAAAAATGCACGGTGAAGATAATATAAAATAGTTTTCAAAGATAAATGCAGCCATATGAATTCCTCCTTTTTATGAAAACTAATTACACAGCACAGGTTATGAATACAACAAACCAAGAAACACCAATACAATATTAAGAACATCCTAAAATAGAAATTGGAAATTGAATTTCAAACAATGTTGAAACAAGCAAAAAATAAATTGTGCCATTTTCCTGTTAAGACAGCAAATACGTAAAACTGTTGTGTGACAAATATCGTATTACGTTGTGCGTAAGGGTAGCGCCGATTCTGTATATTTCCCCATTTATTTTATAGTAATATCCTACTAGAAAAAATATACACACAAACAAACACGTACATTCAAAGCCAAGCTTTCTTCTGTTGCCTTCTTATTTCGCTCATGCAATTCGAGACTCTTTCTAACAATGAGTCCTTTAAACGAGTTCTTAGATAGTTAGAAAAACGCGTGCTGATGCTTCTTTGTGAGTTGTACGTTAATAACATTAAAGCTCTTAAAAGTATTTTTACGAAGAACTTTATTGTCAAATTTCCTCTTATATTTGTATTGTATATTCTCACAGTACAGTAAAACTTCTGTTGCTGAAAAGCTAATTCCTGGCTTTAATAACTGTGAGATGGAAGAACATACTTCTTCACTGGCTTTATGAAACACAAAACAAAATTCAGTATAAAGAGCACTTGGAAGACAGATATCTCTTTCCCGTTGCGGGAGGTATTCTTCTTTTGAAAGTGAAAACGGTAGTAAGGATTTCCAGGGACAGGATTGAGAGCTTGGTGCATAGAATGACTTCTACAATCTCAGTACTGCAATCCCTGGAGTGGAAGGTACATTTCCGACGTTCCTTATACTTTGTAATTCCCTTCCCGTAACCTGATATTCTTATTCAGGAAGTGGCTTTGTTTACAGCCGAGCTGTAGACGTACTTGTAAGTCACTTTTATTTCAAAGAATGGAGCGTAACGTTTCAAAGCAGGTATTCAGCATGCATTGTTTAGAAGTTGTAGGTAGTTTTCAAGACTTTTTTGAGGGAATTTTTTTATATTGCCACTCCAGTCCGTTCCTCTTGGGGACTTTAGTCCTTCTTGGAGTATTACCGGACAAGTTAGCTCCAAGGTGAAGCATTTTACTTTCTCCACACAGAGGAGAATACTATACCCGGTGTATGACGCAATTTACTGCTGTAACTTCTGCCTTTCCTCCTTTCGTTACAGGAATGGCTGGCTGATATTATTGAGTGGCACCTTTCAATGATTTATGTAGCTAGAAAGAAATATTTGTCCTTCAAAGTCAAGAATATTTCATCTCCCTGTATATGGAAACGTTAATGATACCTGAAGCATTTATCGCTATGGTAAGCATGAAAATTTAGGTCCATATTACAAACAAATCAGAAATGTTTATCATTCTGTGCTACGGTCAACCTACGTTACTTTAATTAAGTAATTGTTTCATCATAAGCATAATAATAATAATGATAACCATCATTATCATCATCATCATAATTAACGTTCTTACGTGTTATTCATAAGTATCTACTCAACTTCAGACACTGTAAAATATACATTATATAGGTTGTCGTTTTAGAATTTTTGATACTTTGTACTTTTATTACGCATTTACTTCTTCGTTCTTCGACTAGCTATATATTCCAATACACATATTCATTAACGCGGGAATCATACCCTTTCAATCAATTTGTATCGCCACTTTATACCAACGTCACGGTAACACGTAAACACAGAAGTGTCTGCCCAGAGGGAGCTCCACAGCAATGACCATCAGAGATGTGTGTGCTCTGTCGCGAACATTGTTGTAGCTCTTGTGGCATTCTTATAAAATAAAAGACAGAGTGCATATTCCTATGTCGAACACAAATATACCTACAAATGTGTTGGTCTCTTTGTTTTGGTAACACACAGGAAGACAGATTCAAACACAGATATAAATAACATCAAACTTCAAGTGCCTTTGTACTGCGAATGCAGCAGTAAATGTAAATTCGCAGACACAGTTGTAAAATTGAACACTGCATTCTGCATGAAGTGGTCGTAATATTCAATACCTCGTGCACTTTCTACGAAATACGTAGGAAAGCTGTCGTCTTCAAAAAGAATAGAATTTTACATAAAAGTCATATAACAAAATGATGCGTGCTGTACGCTACTGCTTTAAGGTTCCCAAAAGGATGTCTCTTATTCAAATAAATGTCAAGGTACCGGCATGCAGTAGGAAAAAATCTTAGAATTCGAAAAATGCAGACAAATTTACACATTTGTATTCATACGCTTGTGTTATAAACTTGGAGCAATAAACAACACCAAAACCATCAGAAAACAACTTTAAGGTGTAATAATAAAAGTACGTACATCTGCAGGTCTCGAATTTCAGAAAGCTATCATCAGTGGAATTGTTGTCATCAATAATTTAAGTAGTCTAGAGATAAATTCGTGCCTATGAAAATATATTGTTGAATTATTTTAAAATTTGTAATAAAATAATATGTTATCTCTTCCATGAATACATCAACAGATTATATGAACACCAAGGTTATGAGAAGAGAGACACCAAGAAGGAGACTAAGTTTCCCATCCTTATATAAAAACAAGATTATAAATACCCAGGCTTTAAAATTTATACTTAAATAATTGAAACGAAAGACATAATATCCTGGACCGAATAGTAGATGTAGAGGATAGAAGAAAAGATATTGAATAAGCAATATCGGAAAGCCGACAGTGGATGGTCTCTGGTTTGGTGTTTGGGCACGGGCCTAATAAGTCCACGTCTAAGAATTAACATGTTACGAAATGCTTTACAAGTCCTCCACAATCCATACAACTGTAAAATTAAAAAAGGACACTTGTGGTTTGTGATACGTCAAAAAATTAAATTTGAACCATTAAACAGAGCACATTCCACCTCCTGAGGTGTTATTTCTCAAAACATTTGGAACGCAATGTAGTTCACGCTTAGCGAATTAAGCTGCTCGTCACTTTCCTCGAAGTTTAATTGAACTGCAAAAGCTAAATGCGATGTCGACAGCATGTAACTTTCAAACTGCCAGGCAGTTTCCTCTCTTTAGTTTCAAGCAGTCTAGCACTTGAATTTAGACGTTTCAATAAACCATAAGTATCCCCAGGTGTTGTTTTTTAAACCTACTGTCAGTACCTCAGGCGAATTACTGGATAATAAAGAATAGTATAATTTTAAAGATACGAAAGGAAGCGGTCGTTAGGTTTTGCACCATTTTTTGTCTGGGGAACTGAGTAAAACCATAAAAAATCAATTAAAATAGACGATGCCCGATCCAGGATTCTATCTGGACCTACCCCGGATAAAAGTCAGCATTATCTCTGAGTCAACTGCTTCGGTAATAACAGTCAGAGTGTTTTAATCTGTGCCATAAAAAAGGCGTTTTATATTTTATATCTGATTAGCTTAACTAACAGGACGCTTTCGTGGGAAGCGGGCAATCTTCCAGCTAGTCAATAATTACCAGAATTTTATGTAACCAGAATGCTTACTGCCGTGTTCACAAGGGCCATTCTATAGTCGCCATTATAATACAGCTGAATTATTCCACACTTTCCTGAGCTGTTCCTTTAAGAACCCATGTAACAATTCAAACCATCCAAGCCTAAATCTTGTAAGGTGACTCTACCTCCGCGGTTTTGTCAAGAATTGTGTATATATTTATCATACCTTCCAGCAAAGGCCAATCTCGTTTTCATTCATGTGATCACTGCAATAATTTTCATGTACGTTACTAACAACGCTCTCAGTTTGCGAGATTTTATAGTGCTAGTGATAGGTGAATGAAAGGGCATGGAGAACTGGTGGAACGGTAATGAGAGTGGACAATGGAAGTACTCGGAGGAAAATCTCTCCAAGTGTCACTTTGTCCGTTGTAAATCTCAATTAAACTGGTCTGAGATTGAGCCCGAGCCTCCGAGTTAAGAGGCTGGTGACTAAACTGCTGAGCTATGGCACGGACCACCATGGTGACATTTCATGAACACAAATTATAAAGCTTCTCTTAACAGAAAATCCTCTAACCTCGGGGTTCCATCTTGGTCCTCCGCAGCCTCTCTTCACATACCCTCGATCTATGTTTTTCCCTTAAAGACACGGACCAAATTTGAAACTCATGCAGAACAAGTAAAATTCGACATTATGAATTTCAAGTTAAATATTAATCTCTGGATTTCCTTGTTACCGGTGAAAGATAGCTGAATAATGAAGCTAATCATCCACTCCAAGATAATATTCAAATTAAGAAGGTATGGAGACGTACTTTCGCATTCCTTTACATCTCCATGCGGTGGATCTTACGCCCAGCTGCCGCTTCAAACCTTTCAGTATGAAAAGAATTGATTGCGCCCTGCGCAGCAACGGCACTTTTTCTGTCGCCTATTATTTGAAGCGCTGTTTGTGCAAGAGGCATTTGAAACCATGGACCAATCTGCATAAACGCAACAATCATAATTAGTTTCTGGGAAAAATAAAGCGCTGGAGGAATGAGAAACATTCTTATCCCTCGTAATGGAAGCGAAAAAGGGTAGGCCTGGAGTCCATAGTTCATTTGCATTTAAATTAGAGAACTCTTTAAATACTTGGAACTAATTTGCAATGGCACCTGAGCCCTATGTCATGCATTTTATGAAGGCTAAGTTCCAATCAAGGGAACAAACATGTTTCACAAAATTGTACCCCTGAATGCAGAACTAATCACTTAACACTCGTATGCTGTCATTGCACAGGAGGTGTGTGAAATACATTCTGTGTTACCCTCACTTCTTACCAGACATTCTAAACAGACCTGAGAGGAGTGGCACTGGGAGTGTATGCGCAATATGTGTTTGTGTGCGTGCGTGCCTTTGTGTCAGGAAAACTAATACTGCGTCTATATTATTGAAGATTTGTCGTGTTTGATGTAAGAACGTGCCTCTTCTTCTTGAAGCGTGTGATAACCGGAGGGGCTGGCGGAGGAAAGGGAATTGTGGTTTCAATCGTCCAGAAGATGCATAAAAGGGAACAGAGGATCCGATTTAAAGCGTCCAGTGTAGAAGATACGACATCTGAAACTGAGTTCTTAGGGGACCGATCCGCGCTATAGTATCTCGCATTATTTGGGACGTTTGTGAGATTCGCAGTGGTGGGAAGATAGTAAGGTAATGCTTGTTGGTATGTCTTCGCTGTAAGTAATGAATTACCCTGTGTTTTGCAAAGAAAAGGAGCGTCTGACTTTCTACATATCAGGGGGGGGGGGGGCGGGGGGACTGTTGACGGAGTTGCTTATCGAAATATATTCTGGAAGAAATATGTTACCATTAACTTAGTTTTTTCGAAAAGGTGTAAATTACTGACGAGGACAGGAGAGATATTTTTTTCGTTGATTTACATACAACAAAGTTGAAATCTGGCAGCGCTGTGTAGTGATGTGTTTTGTATTACAAGGTTTGTTTTTGTGTTGTAATATCCTGTGTTGTCTCTTTGGCCCTACAGAGGAAATTCGAGGCAAGCGTTATTGATGGACTGCCACAGGACTATTTTGAGACTTAACGTCAAGAGTGTACGTATATTCAGTATTGTTTTATTTTTTATATTTTTAAATTCTGTTTTGGTTGTTTCTGTTCTTCTTATACAAAAAACTCGCCAAAAAGCTCAAATGACGAGTAGCGAGGAGGTAGAGAACTCCCCTTCCCTAAAGGACGGTTTAGACCTGCGAAATATTACTGAAAATTTCGCCCCTTTTAGGAACATAATTTGAATGAAAAATTCCAAATATTTGCCATCCTTAAATCACTGTAGAAAGTTTCTTGTTCTTCAAACAAGTGAATTATTCAGACATTTACACAATACATATTTTGAAGAGATTTACGCTCTTCTGGGTTATTAAGCAGAATCGAGTGGTAATCCTTTACCGAAGTTTCGGGATAACCTATCGGTCCCATCTTCAAGAATCTTGAAGATGGGACCGATAGGTTGAACCGAAACGTCGGTAAAGGATTACCACTCGAAGCTACGTAATATCTCAGAACAGTACAGATCTCATCAAGATCGCGGCGGAAGCCTGAAATCACAGGTAATATATATTTTCCATTCCTTTCCTTTTATTCACGGGATAGGTATTATATTGTCTGTACCGCACTCAAATCTCCTTCGCCAGCTTCTGTTAATTCAAACTTACAGGACTTACTGGACTGTGGCTACATTGAACGTGTCGCCATTGACCGCTTCCATGGTGCTTTCTGAACGCCAAGGCCCAACAAAGCACAGCAGAGCAGACTCGTAGCAAAGTTCTGTACGTGTGAATTCATATATAGCGGTCTATGGACTGTCTTAAGTGTGACGTGGTCTGAATCTGAGTAATCTGCCTATCCTAGGCTGCCTTGCGACAGAGAACAGTTGGAGTCCTTTCATGTGCTTGTGAATTAGCGAGACGAACCACAATCTGAGTAAAGTACTCGAACAGACACACTTCAGTCTTTTACGTATGAATGAGCCTCCTCTCTGCTCGTCTTAGATGTAAGAACCTAAGCTTCTTTCCATGACCTAACTTTACCTATTCCACCTACCTACCTACCTTCCTACCTATTTTTGTCGAAACCCTTGGATAATGTTTACATCTGTATTACACAATACCTTTCACTGAATGAATCATTTATTCTGAGAAGTCTTTTGTGTTGTGGAAGCTTAACCGAGTAATTGTATCTTTTTGTGAAAACGATGGTTTATTGTTGAGCGTTATTATGTGACTGGTCGCGGTAAATGAAGACTCTTTTAAAAATAACTATATAAATCAGAGGTTCATTTATGGACATAATTTCTGATGGATTTCTCGAAAATTAAATTTGTTAGAACAAGTATCGCACTGTTGCCATGTTGGTATTTGCAATCTCATTAAAATACCTAAGACAAAGTTGTAATTACCTTTTTACACAGAAAGTGAATTTATTCCTTCACACGCCATTAAGTTATGTCAGGGCGTGTGGGTACACCTTCACTTACTCTGAACCTTAAAACGAGATAGAGTTTAGTAGTCAAATTCACGCCCCGTTCGCCTTACTACCGGGGAAATCTCCACGGAGTCTTTCGAATAAGAGAGTGGGTTGACCGCAGAGCCAATCTTGGAGCTTTGGAAAAAAAGAAAAATATTCCCCACCCCCCGCCCGTAGCCTAGTCGCTATATCGATTGTGATGTTTAGGCGTTCCTTCCTTGTTTGTACTGACTCAAAATTTCACATGCATAATCCAAAGTCAAACATCGTTAGCGGAAAACATTTTGCTGGTCATACCTTGACAGAATGTGCGTATTCGTTAAAGATTCATTGTATGCGGCATTTTTGGACTAGTATTACTGCATGATAGTATCGCTTTCATCTTGTAAATTCCTCACAGTCGTCACGTTGTTAGTATTGTGGGTAAAGAAGTATAAGTACAAAGGATAGGCAGCTTTCAGTACGACAATTTGCATAACAAATAACACAAAATTGGATCCATTAGTTCAAATGCCATTGTGTAGAGTTGAGCTTACGGCAGATATTTGGCTCCTGCAACTCCCTACTGACACGAGGTATAGAGGTAGAGTAAACTTAATGTTATTCGTCGTAAGTGACGGAAAGGGAAAATACTTCATGTGTTTAACAGGAGTGGAAAGATGTGCTCCTCTTCAGAGCTTGCATTCTTCGGGATTATGAAATTCCACACAGTGTAATCTTCTCCAGTAATTTCTTACTTGCATCACCCTTAACTACAGACAACTTTCCCGGAGCTTCTTTGTGACCGACTTACCCTCTGTGTTCTTCCCTCAGCAGAGTTAGCTCTGCCTTAAGTTCAAAGGCAGTGTCTAGCTTCGTCTAATTTTCTCATATAATTTCAGACATTTCTGTTCCCCTCCAGAACCACGGGATTTTTTTTTTAAATTTTAGATTTTTCCTGGATTATGACATCATGTGTTTTACCAACATTTTGAAGGAAACTGCCGCTTCCATCTTCAGCATAGCAACAGATTCTCACCTACCAAATTACAGGCTGTCATAACTCACATGAACTGGTTCTCTTAGCTCTATTAGCACGAAGCAGACAGATAATTTAATATATTTCACAGGCATCCTTCCTCTTAGCTCCTCAGATTGTGTGCTAGCAGACATGTTTCTTTGAAACGTGAACAACATTACATTGATTTGCCATAAACATACTTTCCAAATGCTTCCTTCCAATTGTGCATAAAACTTCGCTCTCATTTTTATATATTTTAAGTAGACAATTCACGTAGCTGTGCATTTATTGTACAGAGATATTTTAACTGGTATATAACACATTTTGTCTGATCTCTACGATATTTCATAACTGTCTAAGAGTTAAACGTCGGCATGCAGTAAAATGGTTGTATTCGCACGTGATACAAAGGGCTGCTCCATAAGATCGATATTTTCAGGCCATGATACTCTGACGTCTTCTAATAATTTTGCAAATTGACACTGGAAATGACATCGCAAAGCTGTCAAGGACTTGAACCTTCTTTCTCATTGAAAACGAATCCACTACGTAGGAATACGAGATAGTAAAGTGGAACGGTTTCTTCATCCTACGTCGTGAGCTTGCACTTGAACTTAGAAGCAAACAGGAACCAATACTGAGACGGGGCAAGCCACGAAGCATGCTCAAACGGAATTTCTTATCAATGCAGTTTAGGTAAGTTTTGCTTTGTAATATATATTTCGTATTCAAAGCAGTGTAAATCTAGAACAGGCTCTATCATCATTAACTTCGCATTAAAATTTCATTCCAATTGTAGGAAGACAACTCTTTCCGACATCCTGTCACTTCCGTCGCTCGAAATCAATGCATTGCAACTCACTCAGCACTCAGACTGCGTAGAGAGTACAGGGAAGTACGGGGTCAAACAGAAAGAATACGAATAATAGAATCAAAAGTATTATGAAGAAGAAGAAGATTGTGGAAACAATAGGAAAGAATGAGAAGTGTTAAAAGAGGAAAGAGGAATGAGAGAAAAAGTCACCAGGAAAAGAGGCATAAAGGACAGCAGGGTAATATTTATTTTGATAGTTGGTACAATAATAATAATACCCTAATAATTAGCAAGACAAGGGGAAAGAAAACGAAATTAAGAAGCTGAAGAGCACTACACAGCTGAGTTTCCAGCAAAGTTCCTCCGAAAATAAAAGCAGGAACACAACACGCAATTTGCTCACGATTTCAAGTATATAACGACCGTTGAGCATGATTTCACTGAAAAAAAAATCGTGTTAAAATTATGGATTCTGCAGACTTTACCGAGTGTCTCGTTTAAGTTAAAATTTGCATACGTTGCATAGTCTAATCTGCCCAGACGGTGCTAGAAATTTTATTAGCATCCAATATTTCAAAAACACATTTAAAATGAAAAGGAGCAAATTCTTATATTTGCCTTTTTTCTCCATTTATTCCATCTTCTCTACATTCGCCTTATTTCTCGTCTGCTACCATATTCTTTATTATTGTCTTACTGCTCTTAATATTGTCTCTGCACTTATGTCCATTTCCCCATGGATGTCTCTCCAACTCTTGTTCTTATGCACGGCATTCTACATTTTCACGAAGGTAAGGAGAGCGTCGTCAATCACATCAGTCTTCATATAATAAACTGAAATTTACTCAGCTACATGTTTAATTCACCTATAAAAGAGCCATCATCAGGTAGTAAGATACACACAAAGAGAGGTCACACTTAGAAATATATGTTTTCCCCATATTTAGTATGAGTGGTACAAGTTGTTATGTGATTTATTCACCCTCATCAGTGGCTAATGATTCATCCCATAATGTTGTTGCTCACAGCGCTTTGTTACTTCATTCCAGATGGCTCCAAGTAAGCTTACTCTTTTTAGTACTCTCTCCTCAAAAGCCGTCTTTCTGCTGTCTGATTAACGGCGAAAATCTCAGTCACATACGATTATAAGACAACTGTAAAATTATTATTTTATACATTTTAATCTCGAAATATTTGTAAAGTACGCTGAAATTTAGTTTCGTCTTAATTGGGTAGATCCCAAGTGTTTGTCACCATGTCAAAGCATTTAACTGATGTTCTTGTATAACTTTTAGGCTTCATAGTTGTTATTAATAAAATGTGTAAAAATTAGTGAGGGATTTCTTTGTGTCATTTATACTACCAGCTCATGTTTTTTCATCTCATTACGTCAAAGTACGTACTCGCGTCTCTACTGTTACAGTAACAATAAGCATTCACTGATGACGAGACGAAGCAGAAACTGTGGCAAGGGCTACGTCGGAAATATCAAATTTAGTTTCGTTCTTGTTTACTACCGTAAGATTAAACAATTTGACTTAAGAATGAAAAATTCCAAATACTGGGCTATTTTGAAGTATGTACACCTAAAAATATATTAATTTACATATGTATATGAAAGAAAATTCCTCGTAATTTTCTTTGTTAACTCAGTATGATTTTTACCTGAAGATGTCCCTTCATAGGCCAAAATCTGTCAGAAAAAGTAAATGAATACATTACGTAATCCCATCCTCTTGTGTATATCAATGGCCTTTCATTGAGTGTTATACAAATATTTATTTACTTTGTTGCGTAAGTCACCTTATGGACTGGAGCATTTGAAGGTAACCAGACATAACAGCAACTTCCTACAATTCCTTGTTAAAACTACACCTGCCAGTTGGCCTCAGTATTGCTACATTCAAAATCAAATTTTTACACATGAAAGCAAAGATTTCCTTCGAAACTACGGCTTGACCCCTGAACTCTTGAAGAAGAACGTGAAAGCATAACGTGCCTTAGAAACGTCGAGAAAAACTAAAGCAGCAACACAGCGCCACATCCCAGAAAACCCAAATCCAAAATAAATCTGCTGTGTAAACCTGAAATCTCGCACAGGCTTAAACTTGGCGCTGGTAAGTACAGTTTACGACCTTCAAGTGCCTAAGATGTCGTTATAGCTAGAGCCAAGTCGGATAAGGTACAATCTACTTTACAAAGCCTGGTCTGGCAAAGGTCTGTTATATACGCTGTACGTGCGCAACATTACAGCACAGTACAGTACATTACAGTACGGTACGGCAGTATTTCATAGGCTTAGTCCTGTCAAATATGTTAAATATATATACTTGACAAAGACCAATACACTAGACACAACCAGGACCTTGACTTCTATGACCAAGGGATAAAGAAGCCATTCTAAAGGGAGATTGTCTAAAAAACATATATTTTACAATAATGTATAATCCATATCAAATACAAAATGAACCACTTCCGGATATGTGCTTTGTAAACACTTTCTGAAAACCAAACATTATTTACTTTTCGTTGAATCGTATCCAAGTTGGTAAGTGTGTTGCAGAATAAAACACGACATTGGGATATCACAAAGGGCAGTAGGAACATGTAGTGGAAAATTTAGGATTCGTTTCGGTGTTGACACTGGACACTTGTAGACTGAATATAATGTCTTCAGACCTGTCGGGCAAAAAATGTTTTAGATCCCTGCCAAGTATGTAATGCTTATTTGACAGAGTCTCGGAAGCCTTTTTCAAAGCGGTACAAATCCCAAAATTTCTCCTTTCAATTTGTATCATTTTTGGGTCATTCTAAGCCTTCTATTCGATAGGTACAGAGGGCGCTTCCCCCAGGAGTAGTGCAGCCTACCCATGAGGATAAACACTCTCCTCCAATCAGTGCCGAAGTTAAAGATATATGGAGCTACACCTCCACACCCACGTATGTCTTAATTGCTTCTACATGGACAAATTTACCTTTATCGTAAAAGACTTATTATTTGCTATGTATTACCTAGATAGTTCAAATAATAAACCATAAAAGTGCACTTATAATAATCAACTGTACTGCTTTATTCAGGAAGCTCAACATGTTTCGTTTCAGGTGGGACAGAGACATATATCAGCATATATCGAGAATACCTAATACTAAAGGCTGTGTTAACCAGTTTATACAATAACAGATTGTCAATAAGAAGGTAATAAGACGTTTGGTGTAACCTCTCTTTTGGTACAGATTTCGATGTTAATAAAAGTAAGCTGATGGAAGGTTACATTCCAATTCTGTTGACAATATAGTAATATACTGGTTGTAGCTGTTAATATTGTTTTCCCTCGTGTATGCTAATATATGGCTCCTGCAGGGACTAAAAGTTTTAGATTTTCTGTAAAGTGGATGCTGTTGACAGGTAGAAGGTTTCCGCTTGTCTTTTTCACTTGGGATATCATGTAGGCAGGTGAAACAGGTTTTGAAGCGAATTACAGTAATACTTCCTGAACCCATTCCTCTCATTTTATAGAGACTACCTGGACTACCTTTTTACTTGCGTAATTCCAATATAAAGTTCTAAATTTTATATGCTTTGAAACATAATATAACAGTGCTTGAATTGATGTCTGAGAGGAATTTGCTTCGGTAAACATGATTATCTTCGGAACAAAAGTAAAGTTTATCGGTCAGGTTCCGGAGTGAAACAACGTGCTGTGGGTCACCATTCGGGCAGCGAGCATTCTGCAGGTGCGTGATCAATATTACGGCGTGACCCGAGAGTCGGCTGCTCCATCAAGAAGCTGAGTCGTGCGCTACGACGTGCTGTTTCACCGTACGGTCCGGATGGTTCGGAAGTACAGTAACAAGTTGAAATGTGCACGCTGGGGGATCTCAAACCTCAGAGGCCTCAAAGTTCATTTACTACAGGCACAGAGTTGCTGGTACACAGCCTAACGCACTACAAGTATCACACCGCACATAATGCACAACTGTTCTCCGTGTTAACTAGTTAAATATTCACCAAATCTGAAAACGTTTCGTACGAAAAGTTGTAGATATCGGTGACTTCTCTGTCAGACAAAGTTGTATATTTAAATTTTCCATGCGCACTTCATGAAGGTACCATAGGGGGAAAGGTGGTACAGATCCATTTATTCTTGCCCTCGGCACTAGAGAGCGATGAGCAATCAGCTTTGTGCTCCGGCCTCTTTACACCCATTAATTATGTACTAGTATAGTGTGCAGGCCCCGAAGCTGGATTGCACGCTTAGAAGTAGGTAAAAATATTTTGTCCCTGACGGGAAGTGGAAAAAGGTTCCTCAGATTGATATTGCAGACCAGTACGTTGGTTCAATATCAGGGGGCAGCTGTTACCCAATAAATTTGGTGCCCACATTATATAACGTTTCTTCTATCATAGCAAAAGTGCTAGAACCAGTGTCAGAGGAAAAGCATATCCTTCGTAGCTCTAGCCTGGGTCTTCATAGAAGCCAAAGTACCACGATAATTTCCCAATGCGTATATCATTTTTATGTTTTGCTTCATTAAATTATATCTTCATATTTCGTTCTTAAATAGTAACTTTAAGAAATATTTCCATAACGCTCAGGTTTTGTATTTCTAAATCCCACAAATATGATTATGATATTTATACACGAATTTTGCATTCAGACAGAGCATATCCGGCCATAATTCTGTCACATATTAAGGGAGGTTAAACTTAATATAAAGAGCTTACAATATTTCATTTGGAATTAGAAATACAACGTAAATATTCTGTAATACTGTTCACTATCGCACTGCTTTCTGGTAGGTATAAGGTTGCTGAGTATCAGAAAAGGGGAAATAAAGTTTACTTTGCTTTTCCATGGGAATATAATATTAATAAATTGCAGTTCCAAGCTTTTTCCTGTACTTTCGCACCTGTAGGCTACATATTATACAACCTTCTGCAAGCTCTATTTAATTTACTCTCAGCTTTATTATGAAACTTGCATGTATTGTAGACACAAGGTACAGCGACACTGAGGCGAACACTGCTTCTGAGTAATGAAGTAGGGCACAGAAAAGGATTTGTGATCTCATGATTTATAAAGAGAAGTGTGGGCCACTGTTTAGCAGATACTCTATGGTCTGTGGCGCTGTAGGAACAACACGCAGGAGGCCTAAAGTTATTTAAGATTGTAATGAAAAGTTTATGAATGCTCTTACTTTACTTTTATTAATGGTTGTACCTTAGGTTTGAATACAGACACATTTACAAAATTCATTATGTTATGTAATGAGTCTTTTGATTTGGATTTTACCAAAGGAATAGGAAGATCAAGCATATTTATCATGATGCAGAGCTACTGCTGAGTGAGCTTGGTAATGTTTATGATACTCACATTACCTGAATTTTTTCTCTTTTTGGATTCATAGTCGTCCTTTGTTAGCGCAAAATGAATTGGGTGGCACTGTTAATAGATAGCAGATAAGTCAGCACAGACCCTTTTCTTTGAATCAGTTTCCTCCATCTCACAGTTTTTCTCGATCAGGTGTCCTTAAGGACTAGCATATAACACGAAAAGGAAGTCAATATTAGAACATTCGGAGCGTAATTTCTTCAGGGGTATAAAATTTTACTTTATATGGGACTCTAAATTAATCTTTGTAGAATGTAATTTAGAAAATTATTCCTTACTATATTTTCGCAATGTCTTATAATTCTGTGTTATTCCTTTCATCAAATTTAGTAGTATGAATTAGAAATAAGTTTAGATATCGGAGTTATAAACTGCCTTATCCTGCAATGAGACATCATGTCACATTAGAGAAAGTACTAGTAAGCATAGTGATTGGACTGAACAGGCAACTTTAGAGAGATTAAGTCCTAGTAGTTACGGAGCATGAGAGCTTATGGGGGACGAGGCTGTTGTATGGCTTTGTCATGAACCAATACTTATTTGGGGAGAAAGGTAATTACCTACATGCGTAGCGGTTGGTCGCACTAAGAGACCCGAAGCACTACGAGCAGATTTCTTGGGAATATAAATGAACCTCATGGAGCTATTTGGCAGTTTAGAATACTACATAACGAGGAACGTAATTTCATAGGTGTATACGTAGGCACACAAAATCCCGTCACCTAATATTGTTAGGACTGTAAAATCTAGGATGTTAAGCTGACTTGAGGTGTAAATCACGTCGGAAAGAAAAGAAGGTAATTAAGATTGTCAGTGGAAAACTCTCGCAAAACGAGCAATAAGACGATCGAGAAGACCTGATGATAATATTAAAAAGACCTTAAGTAATAAATCGACTCTAATGATCGAATGTATATGGAAAACTCTTACGACGGTGTTCAATTACGCATTTGATATTAATGCTTTAAAACAAGTGGCTTCTGCTTTTAGAGACTCAGTTACTTCATCTATCGCCGAATACCTGTCGGAGAAATATTTTCACGACCTTAGGCCACGTCTCTACTTTAGTATAGGACACTCCCATCTTTAGTAAAAAAACTTATCTAGGCACAGCATGACCGAACTGGCAAAAAGTACATTTTTATTAGGAAATTCATAGGGAAGGAGCAAGGAAAACTGAAGCTAAGTAACTGAAGTTACTTACACTGGACGTTACTTCATTAATTTTGCATGCTTGCGTAATGATTATTACAGGTTCCATGGACTTGCTAATACACTTTTCTATAGGATTTAGTACAGATAATTTATGCAGGAACACTTCTTATAAGCTTATATGTAGATAATTAAATTGATACTTTATTAATAGTTATTTCAATAAAATATATAATTCTCAGTGCTTTGTAAAGATGTAAGATAAGTGATTCAAAAGAAGTCTACAAAGGAGCAAGTGTTTTTATCACCTGGTTACAGGATTTTGTATGAATGTTTCTAAATTCATAGCATAATCTTCTTCAAAGATGACATCCTCCTAGTGTCAACATAATTTTCGAAATTGTGAGGCCAGGATGTAAACTCACGTCTTCACCTTCATTGTGCGAGGCATGACATGCTTGTACATAATTCTATACACAAGCTGAAATGTGTATAGAATATTTATATACTTCTATTAAGGATGATGTTTAAACACCTCCTTATTATAAACAAGAAGAAAATGGCATCTTTAGACTTATACGTTTTTAATTTAGTCTCCTTAACTTAAGGTCACAAAGAGGCTACCTCATGCGCAACATAAGAGTTAATACAAGTTTTATAAACGTACATCAATTAAAATTTATAAGCTACAATGTACTCAGGTAGGAGTTTTATGAACTGCATCATAGAATAAAAGATTTATAACGAATTTACACTTTTAACATGATTATAAACGTTATATGGTGCGTAAATTAAGTGCGATGTGTTTAGCTGGACATGTGGCACGTATGCAGACGAAAAAGTCTCTCAAGCCTGCTTTAAATATCTCAAAGAAAGAGACAAATTGCGAGACGAAGCCGTAAATGGAATGATAATATTACGATGAAATTTGCCTTGCGTAAAAATGATTGAAATCAATATTCTCAGTATAGGGTCGGCTTGAGAACTTGTTTGAATCTAGTCATGAACTGTGTGTTCAATAAGAACAGGAAGTTTCTTGATTAGTTAAGTAGCTGTAAACTATCGAATAAAGATTCTATGCCACTGAATCAACTGACGGCAAAGAAATCGTATTTGTAATAGCAGGAAACTGGATCAAACTGTACTGAATTGGACAAATAACGAGTTTTACCTTAGTAAAGTCTTGTTAAGTGTTGGGAAAGACTATATTTATTTGCTATCTCTCAGATCTTAAAGACTTGCTATATTCTTCAACTGTCACGAAAGAAATACCAATAAAAAGTCAAAACATCCAGAAAACTTATATTCTGTCACAACAAAATTTCGGTATTAAAGTCGAGTAGTTTTGTCACGTCGAAGGCATTTCCTCTGAGTGGAGAGATGAAAAGATTAAATAACATTTCCACGAGGTAAATAAAAAATGCGATATAGTATTCTTTACAGGATTCTCACATTCTTGGAAAAAAATTGAAGCTTACTTTGTTGAAAGTGTTTCTATCCACAGAATAGCAGGAATTGTACAACTTTATAATAACATCACCTCACGTCACGTTACCATGCCGAATTGGGTCATAATCTTTTCAGTTATTCCTCTTATAACAAACAGTGGTGATGCATATATATACTGAATTTACGATGTTATATAAACCGCAACTCAAGGTAAAGAAGGTGTTTTAAAATGTCGCTTGTGGATCGGAATTTAATGTGTTTCATATACTTCGGTCACTGGAATGCTACATAAAGTTTAACACTTGGAAGGCAATATAAAGTTTGTAATCTTGGCTGACATTATTTTAATTAAGTCACATGAAGGACACAGCTGTGCTACGTAGCAAATTATTTTATGAGGTGGATGTAAAAGTGCAGTAAAACGCATTTTATCTGAGCTTGCAGATTTCCGTTCCATAAATCAGTATGTAGAGAAGTGGCAGGTCTTCTTTAAAGCAAGGACAACAGACTCAAAGTTGAATTTTATCGCATTTGCCAGCAGAGTGCGCCACAACCTGCTAAACCCACGCGTAAGTAGGATAGCATTAAAAGCAGCTTAAGAAAAATTCCATGTAAGTGCTTGGACTAGACTAAGCTGACTGAATATATATTTAATTATGGGGATTTTATGAACACAATGATGGAGCTTATTATTCCATAAAGACAGGAAGTTTCTTGACTGAGAGCGAGAAGCTGGTGCCGAGCCTTCAGATAAAGAGGAGAGCGAGATCAGTAGCAAAATACAGAGTGAGCTAGTAACCACTTCCCAACTACGGTGGAGAATTAATCTAGACAGGCTTTCTTTCAAAGAAACAGTGAAATGATATTACTTGAGGAAAGTAAAGGTAAGGTAAAGGTAAATTTCTCCCTAGAACAGGCCACGAAGGCCCAGAGGGGGAGTAGAGGTATAGCTCTACTCTTTCTTTAACCTCGGCGCTAGATGGGGGTGGGTGGTCAACTCCACGCCCCGGCCGCTTTACCCCCGAGAATGACCCGGTACCCATTGTATAGGAGGCTGGGTGGGCCCCAGGGTCGGTCTGGACGGCTGCAAAAAATCTCGCCCCCACTGGGATTCCGTGTCTGGAAGTGACATGTTCAATTCGAGAGGAATTTTTCATAGGGAACTTTCCGTTCCGCTACTGTCAACATGCGTTTATAGTGCTGAGTGTTTAAAAATTTCGTTATTTACCAAAGTGTTTCAAATCCAAAGTTATATAGACGTTTTCATTACATTGCTCAAAATTGATGTGGGAGAATTTCACTGAAGGTCAAGGAAAGATTCCGATTTTCATCTACTAGTATCCATACTAAAGCCTAATTTTCAAAGAATCATGAAAGAATTTATGTTTATCCTGCAAAGCGTTTACAGATTTTACTGAAATTTGTTGCCTTATAAATGCTATAAATTATCCGGGAATTCCGATTTCGAGACATATCAATTTACGATAAAACCTATTTCACGTAACACGCCATAAAAGTATTTTCCACGTGTCCCATAAACTCCCCCACAGATGCTACTAAAATTCTACATACGAAATCTTTATTAAGCCTTTTGTCAAATTCAGATTTTCAGGCAATCTTGTCTTTAAAATTTATAGTTACATAAATCCACAAAAGAAAGCTTCTGTATATTATATAAAATAGTTTACTTTCTTTGTTATCGTTGTTTGTGAGACACATATGCTAAAGTTATCTGGTAATTTAAATTTTCATCCTAGTTTACATAAGGCAATAACTGGGTGTTTCCACAGAATTCACTAACCTATAACACATGTATTTGTTTTCGAATTCGACACAGCAGACACGCCAGTTTCTATTATATTATTCCCGTTTTCAGTAGCCTGATAATCTCTAAAGAACACCACTGGTAAATATGTCTACTGCGTATGGAGTACATCCCTTCCGTTCTTGTTTCCATCCCACTCTAAATTCTTTTCTTTTTGGGTAAAGATTCTGTTCGTAATTACTTTGTTGTCAAGCATACTCCATTTATCTTCTTCTCTTAAGGCGACAGACCAAGTTTCCATCAACGTAAAATTATCTTCCTAGCTGACTCCATGGAGCAGAGACCTTTTTGAGAAGATAACGTTTCGTCAGCTGGCTGAGAAAAGTCCCCGCATTTCATGCAAAAAAGTTTATTAAGCCTAGCGTGTTCACAAGAGCCTGACACTTGTTCCCTTTTTGAGGTAGACGAATCCAGTTCACGTCATTTCAATTTATTCCTTTTAGATTTATTTTAATTTCAATATCCCATCTATATCCAGTGTTTCCACGTGGTCTCTTTCCTTCATTGTTTCCAAGCCTGAACCCTAAATGCATTCGTATTTACTCCCCCATACAAGCCACATGCTCCCCCATACGTCATTTTAAACAAGTGAAACCACAGCCGTAGGTATTTTAACGTCTTATGTTTCATAGGATTTCTTTTCAGGTGTTGGCAACCCTCTAGGGATAAAATATATTTTTGTTGCAATTTTAGAAGAAGAATTTTTAGAGTCGTATTATGTACACATACATACCTTCCCCAGTGAATACCGAAAAGGGATATTATACTAATGTCTTTTGTGCTGGTATACATATATAAATACATTATTTAATTTTTATACATTTGAATCCATACAATAAAATTTTTAGTAAGGCAATTCAGTTACACTTTGTTTATTGCCCGATTACAATAAACCTCCTCAAACTACTACATTTCAGAGTCTAGCTGTCTCTACCTCTTCAAAGAACTAAACTATGCTTTATTAATAATATGCTTGTACTTTGAAAAACAGGCAGGTAGGCAGACATGGAGACAACCGACCAGACAGACACACATGCCCGCCACATAAAGCATTCTTATTTTCACTTTGTAAAGAACGCCTGAAAGAGCTTTGTAGTCCAACAGAGATTCGAATCCAAATCAAAAGAGAACATTATTGCCATAGCAATATTTTGGGCACATTTCTGATACGCTGTGTACAAGTCCCGTGTGACATTTCTCGCGGTCCCAGTAGAATTTACGTTTATCATTACATTGGTCACGGTGTGCCTGATGAGTGCAAAATTAAGAATTCTCTTTTTTATGCGATTTCCAATAAGGCAAGATACTTCTGAAGTATTTAAGAAATTATTCGCAACCATATATCTTACACGTATTAGCGTTATAACGGAAGACAAATGCAGAAAGAATGGCCATGCTTAATTCACTGTCGCAGCATTCATGTGAAGGGGCTTATAATAACCACGAGAGGCATCAGTCAGGATAACCGGCATTTGGACAGACAATCGAAAATAAGACCATCATAATATGAATATCAGGTTCTGACAGTTCCATAACCAACTACCTGTCCATTGTGTGTATCCACTGAAGCAGTGTCATGTTCCTGAAGAAGAGAATCCTTACCTACTTTCCTTACTCCTACTTCGTCACACCAAAGCTCTCACGCCAGCTGAAGAAGTGCATTCCTTTGGCTATAAAATTTCATCAAACCTGAGGTCTATGTGTAATTTGTGACTGTTACCTAAGAGTTCTGCGTCATGACCACATCTCTCCCCGTTGTGTCTGTAAGCAGTCTCTTGTCCGCAAGACTTTCTGGCTTCTGGAACACAGTCTAGAAAACGTACTCGTCTTTGTAGGCATATTATGAAATAATAAGGTACTTATTATTAATGCCTAGCAATGTTCTTCTCAGAAATGTTTTTGCGTAAAGTTATATTTTAACCACTTCTTAATAATTTCACGTAAGTTTCGTCACATCAAATCCCTTGTATCAGCAGTCGAATTCACACGTCTAGACATATTATGTGGCCAGAAGAAGTATTTCTATTTGAGGGCCCATGGCAAAAATCTTTTGTCCCTTTTTGCCGGTCTTCTTTGCATCATTAATGAATATAAAATTTCTCAAGATTGCTGCCAGTCACTCCCTGTAGGGCACAGACACAACATTTATATTAGTATCAGAGTAAAACACGCTCCAGTGCTTGGTACAATTTTAAAAAGGAACTTACTCCACGTAAAATAGAGTAGCGTGAATGCTCCCAGGCTTCTCGACCTACTGTGTATAAACCAAAATGCATTTCTTTATGACAATTCTTTAAAGTGATTTCACGTTACGTGATAATAAAAAGATTTGCTGAAGAGAAGGAATGCTACATCCTTCCCAGATTAAACACAGCCATTCATTCTTTTTTTGCAGTCATAAAGCTCTGAGATTCATTTCTCTATAGTCTCACAGATTAGCCTTTCCGAACCGCAAGTGCTGTGGCTGTCAGCATTCAACAAACTTCTCTTAAGTCAGAGAATTCTCACAAGTCTATACTCACATGAAGACAAGTTCGTAATATGACTGAGAATGTCGAATTACATAATATTAGTATTAATAAATTGCTAAGGACGTAGGAGGACGCTGTCGTGGCTTAAACAATATACGTACTATCCCAGTAATTGCCTGAAGAATGGGAAAACACGGAAAACTCCATCACGACTTTCGGTGTCTCATCCGAAATTCCAAACGGGTACCCCCTGAATATAAGGCAGAATTGTTACTGCTTAAAATAGCTTGTTGAGTAGAAGGCAGTAAGGAAATAAAGCCAGACTATAAGGGACTTGCATGTTTGTGTATTCCTTCTGTTACAGTGCACACCTCTAAGCAACATATGTATTTCCCTGTGATGCAAATATAAGGTTACCTTATTACGTGTTCGATTAATATATGCCAAAGACATGGCACATTGTATTTGTTTATACTTTGCTGTTTTAGCCGTGCCATGACTCAGACGGTTTCTACAGAGGTCTGAATTCGATCCCAGACCACTCAATACGGGATTTATTGTGGACAGATTGGCAATAGAAGAGGGTTTTCTCCGATTACTTCTCTATAACTTTGTTGGTAACATTCAACGACTGCTGTTTATCCATTCGTCTATTGCTGGCGCTATATAACCTTAGCATTTGACAGCGTCTTTTGATAACACACATATAAGCACACACACACACACACACACACCATACTGTTTGAATGGTACAGAAACGTGAATCAATTTGCCATCAATATAGGTATTTTAAAAATACACATATGGGGGGGGGGGGACTCCATTACCTGTGTTCCAGTAATGGTTTTCAGCACTGCTGTTCGTCTGACTAACAAGGACGCAGGAAGGTTGGAGTTATAAAACCAACTACAAAGAATTTCCAGGAATATGGATCAATGAAAAGTACAGGCAGGAATGGAAAGAACAAAATACGAAAAATTAATAAAAGGTAAAATTGTTCGCTGCTGTGCCTGGCCATGACACTGCCTACGCAGTGCTAACCATCATTACCACCGTCTACCTTGTTCATATTAATATTTCATTCTGACATGAAGCGAAGTCAGGATATTAATATAGTGAGTAGGCTGCGGGCTGGACAATCGAGGAAGCGGGGTTCAATTTTTGCTATTCACCGTACAGGACATGAGTTTGGAACTCGGAATGTAAGGAGTCAATAGTTTAGGATTAGTAGAAAGACCTCATGATTCTTACAGCTAACCAAATTTTACTGGGGTAATTCCGTATAGGAGGATCAGATAGGCGGAACATGTGGTATGTACGGAAGACAAAATAAATTTATAGAGTTTTGGAAGGGAAAGTTTGAAGAAATGGGACCACAAGGAAGACAAAGATGTGGCTCAGAGGATAATATTAACACATATTTTATAGATATGAATGGGAGAGCGTAGATCAGATTTATCTGGTTTAGGATAGGGAGAAGTTGTAGGCCCTTGTGAAGACGGAAATAAGCGTTTGGGTTACATAAAATATGGGGAATTCCTTGGCTGTCTGTGGAACTATTAGTTTTCAAGAAGGATTATGGTCAATGTATTTAGTTAGTTAGTTAGTTGTCTTTACTAGTGAGAAAACCCTGTTCTGTCCCTTCTAAAGATTTCGGCCAATTTTCTGACTGCTTAATTTACAAGTTACCACGAAAGATTAAAACAAAATATTGTATTACTAATGAAAATGTCAGGATTTTACAGTTTCATGGGATAATATTCACGTTATTCGGTGATATTGACCTCTCTTTGCAGGATGATGATGATAATGATTATGATGATGATAAACCCATTAAGGTTATATACCTCACTGCTTGCAATAAAAATGAAATGTCCGTATAATTAGGACATATTGATCGTATGAATATGTCATGAACTAGCTGCAGTGTATAAACGATAGTTGCGTGCGGCGTCCTGGTGTAAAAAAATTCCGCTTTTCACCGACGGTACAGTCGTTTAAAGAGC
This sequence comes from Reticulitermes speratus, assembly GCA_021186555.1. Classification (NCBI taxonomy): domain Eukaryota; kingdom Metazoa; phylum Arthropoda; class Insecta; order Blattodea; family Rhinotermitidae; genus Reticulitermes; species Reticulitermes speratus. Next base: position 16,954,086 of record JAJKFL010000039.1, on the reverse strand, counting down.
AATGCATGCAAGAGACATATGATAATTACGCCAGTGATATTCGTCCTACCCAAGACTTTTTATTCAGAATTACTGACATTGGCTCTCTTTAGTTGCCTCTTTTTCTCTGCGAGTTCTGAGCTTAGCCTTAATAAGATCAAAAGTCATACCAATTATTTCCTGTAGAAGCTTCGTTATGGAACTTAGCGGGCGAGGGGTTAGCACTCTCGCTTCTTTCACATCCTCGTTAATTCATTATTCATTGTCATCGTGACATTCGATGCTGTAAAATCTGAGTTATGGAAAGCGTTGCTGAATAAATAAAGAAAAAATATGTCCCATGAAATACTGATAGCCGTATAGCTAGACAAAAAACTCTCGATTTTTCCAATACTCCAATATTTCTCAAATTTTTTTTATAAAATCTTTATAAAATATTAAACCTTAAAATTTTATAAACGTCAATGGTTGTTATATGTACCAACACGTTTAACACCCATTTTGCTGCATTTTTTTGTGTTTCAATGATTCGGCGAATAAACGATGATTTTTTCCATAAACATCTGCCATTTTGTCCTTTTACCGGAGAGAGATTTTTCTCTGTGAAGTAGGAATTGAAATTTCAATAGAGTTTAGATTAATTATAGTCTTGTAAGGAGCATTTAACGTTTTCATGACGTGTATACAGTTGTTTCCCAACTTTTCTGTGCTTTGCTCAACACCTTCACGATTGCTACATGTCCTGTCTACCTAATTTTCTTGACTTCTCAGTCCTAAGAATAACAAGTGAAGAAGAGTAAAATGGTAAAGTGGTTGTCAAAGCCATGAAAGCATACAGGGGGAGGTGAGTTATATTTGTATTCATTGTTAACCTCAGCGCTAGTTGAAGGAGAGTAACCAACAGTAAACCACGGCCGTTCTACTCCATGGAAAGATCCCCGTAGCCGCTGAATAGAAAGCAACGTGAAGAAGGTTATAAACATTAATACCAACATACAATTACTGCTATATTACTGTATTTATTATGCGTTTTTTCGGCAGTCTTCTAGCAAAATACATATTCCCTTCTTTTGGAAAGGAAACAAAACTGATATACGCACAGAGCAAAAAATAAAACCGAAGTACTCTGCATTTCAATATTAATTTTCATGTGGCGGAGAGGAAATGTCAGATACAAACAAAATAAATTAAACCCGTTAAGACGTTGGGTAAAAAAACTTGGACTGACAGATTGACATATTATATCCAGGGGATACAAGTTAGCTATACAAAATACACATCAATTTCCCGCACAATGCCCCATACGTACCTAGAAAATAAAGCATTACCGAATGCGTTTACAATTACATATATATTAAGCCTATATACGTAAGAGACAATATTACACACTTCGAATAGCCTATGAAGCGCAAATATATGTGCCTTTGTGTAATTAAATATAATGTAACACGTACTATTCTCAGTGTTTTCTGTCCATCACTCTGTCTCACAACATAATAATAATTCACAAGATTGGGAAAGCTCAGAAAAGTTATCATTGCTCTGCCTTTTATGGAAACGAACGAAAGAAAGAAAAACACACACTAGCGCAGTTGCTAGCATAAGGGGAAAGCCCCAAACTCAGTGGGAAACACAATATAGCGCAGTTGCTATAATTTGGAGAAAATCCACTTGGAAAATATCTATCGGTTAGAGAAAACTCAAAATGGAGACATTAATGGGTAATGAAGAGAAAACACTCGCGTTACCTCACTGGATGAATGGCGCCCAACATTTCGAGACAACGTGGTGGTCGCATCTTCAAGGGCCGAATAACTAGTCATTGGACGTCTGACTTTGAAGATGAGACCACTGTACCTGTGGTGCCTGACTAATGGAGGCAAGTGTCTAGTAATTGGAAACTGGGCCCTTGAAGATGCGATAATATTCTGCCTCGAGATGTCAGTTACTAAACGTCCAGTGACGCGGCGACTTATCGCAGAAGAACGGAGACCTCAACTGCAACCCTGGGGAAGTCCTCCTCACAAAACTTGTCACGAAATATCTTTATCACTCACGGTGATACACTTCTATATTTAACCTTGAAAATACAATAACAATATTTGTAACCGTGAAAAGTCCCTGTAAGTATATAATTCCATTAATCATATTGAAGGGACATACATATTAATAGAGATGAATGAGAGTAGATGTGAACTGTGTACTTACCTGGTCAACATCGATTAAATCTCCGGGGTCCCCTAGCACACGTGAGTAATGCGACACACCTACGGACACAGAGAGCAACTAAATTAGAATACAGCACGTAAGAGGCCGTTTACCAGTTCAGATGATAGTCGATATATCGACTAAAAAATAATTTCACCTTGGTGTACGTTCCTACTGAAACACCATTCCTGCAATGTGTGTATTTGTTGCACCCTCGTAAAGCGGTGGTCCTGGCTGCTTCATAATTTACACACAAAACATTCAGAAATAAATGACAGCAATAACTAACCAACACGAAAATACACCATATTAAGTGGAGCTCTTGTCATACAGAGGCCAATGTGACCTCTGTGTGGATGGTTATCCAGTAAATGTGAACCTACTTATCTGGATGCCGGATGCCCTCTCCAAAATCTCTATTCCTAGAACACGGAATTTCATAGTGAAATGAAAACCATCGGATCCGGACATTGATGTAACTGAGCAACGCCAGCCAACGTAATATTCCGGACATGGATCTTCAGCAATAAGGCTGTAAGAAACTCATACCTCGCAAAATAGATGAATATTTTCGTGTTGGGTATATTAATGCTCCCATTCATACACGACAAAATATTTCATCTTTTTATTCCTTTGCTTATTTAGGATACATTTATGGTATCATTATCTCGTGACATAGAGCATGAACGATTTAATAAATTGTAAAGCTAATAATGTATTTTCTTCAAATTTGCCATGAATATCACAGTATTAAAAGCTGAATCATATTTGATATTTGTTGCTTCAATGCCTATCATTATACATATATACATATATATGAGCCTACTTGTAAATTTGAAAAGACACAAATGCTACCTAATGTATGGTCCAGAAAGTTTATTGGTAAAATAAGTAACCTGAAGAATGGTAAGAAGTTATATACGGTAACCATTTTGTCAATTATGTAACATACACAAAGTTCCAAAAAGAAATCACAAAGGGTACGTGCTAATGCTCAGGCACCCACTCCTACAAATCCCCTGTTTTTACTGTCACAGCCAACTGCAAAGTGCATTTCAGCTAGTGGAATAGCGTAATGTACTTAAGGGCAAACTCACTGCAAGTAAATCCGTAAAGATTAATATCAAGCTGGATGAAGGTAAATACAAATTTGCGTAACATATTTTTACATTACATGGCGTAGACTACAAGTTAAACTTCACAAGTACGACAGTAAATAAAAAGCAGTCACAGCTTACCTGCGAAATTCAAGATTATGAAATTAAAAAAATAAGAGATTTGAAATTTTCAGGGCTGTATTTTGAATGTTCTAATTTTCTGGAATACTACTCTGTGTTGTTTGGGTTGTATTTCCCCTATTACTCAAAAGACACAATGAAACATCCCGGAAGACTTGAATATTCAAGTGAAAATTATTTATGCGCAGAATTTTCCTGTTACATATATTCCCTCTACCATAACATTTTCAGACAAAGGCCTATCATCAACGTTTCTTAAAGATGCCCTCCTGCAACTCTCGTTATAGGCAAAAGGTAAGTGCCTCACATACAAAATTTGTATATATATTTCTCTGCATAAATATTCGCGCTCCAAAAAGAGAGTCTTTCTTTAGTTATTACTGTCACAGGCGAAGGCCTTTTTATTATTTTAGATTAATGGGAAAATTTTCTATAGAATATTTGAATAACTTCTGTCTATTTCTCAGCTTAAAATATTTCTTGGTATGAAATAAATTTCCATAATATAGCTCTTTTTAATTAAAAGTTTCGCACTTCTCCCACGCTGATGATACCTATATTTCGGAAGTACATTAGAGTTGGAGCGACCGTTGAGGGCACAGTATTCATATCAGGTTTCGTGATGGTGGATCCAAAATAATTTGGGGTGCCTTACACAAGCCGGCGGATTAAAAGAAGTTCATACAGGTAGAGAAAACTGTGCATGATAAATATTACAACATGAAAAATTAGATGGAAACCTACAGCCTTAATTTTATACTGTGCAGTGTGACCCTATATAGGATTAAATTAACAGAATGCAAGCGGCCTTTACTGTAAGGGTGAGGGGAAAAAAGCTTTAATTAGCAAAGAGAACTACTTGGAGTGAGAAAGACCAGACTGGAGATTAGATTATCTGATAAATTTAAGCTGCGCTGTCTTTGCCTACGGGGCAATAAAAAATTCCTAAATGACATTCTTTCACATAGAATACTAGAAAAAGTCACGGTCAGTAAAAATATATGGCGAAGCAGCCGTGGCATTAGTTAATGACCTCTGGCAGTCACTGCACTGAAGCACACAGTCTGGCCAGTACTGCTGCGCGACAGAAACAGACTATTGCAAGTAGCACACGAGCCAAATGAGAAACAGAGTACTTGGTGGCAAAGTAAGATGGGAAAATACATAAGCGTAAATGGAAGACAATATTGAAATAAATCTTAAATAATGTGTGCAGGTGTGGAATGGAGGAAGCTATTCAAGAATTATGGTAGAATTTTGTGAAAACGATGATAAACTTTCGGGTTCCATAAGAGTAGGAAATTTGTTTAAGTTTACGGTCTTCTGCGAATTTTCGTCTTGGATCTTAGTAGATAAAGTATTAAGTTGTGGACAAAACTGCTGCCTTCATATTGCAACCTGATGATGGATGTAACATACCTACTTCTCTGAAGTCCTTACTTTTCTACAAGGCTACAAGGCACCTAATTCCTGCCATTGTAACCTCAAATTTCAGATAAAATATTTTGACTACCAGAGAATCTATACCATTTTCAAGGTTGATTCTTTACCAGTCTAAAATTCAAGTGGAAAGTAAAGAGAGACATGTGCCTACATACATGTGATCACCTTATGTGATGCCATGAAGTCTGGTGACACAAATTATAAATACCTACATACATATAAGACCCCTGGTCTTTTATACTTCTTCATGAATAGTTACGTAATGGCATATTAGATGCCAGGTGTTTAGAGACATGAAGATTCAGACCGAAGTCTCGACAGTTATGACACTGTAAACTGCTTGGTCGTTATGAATGTTTCACAGAAGCCATATGCTTCTGTGTTCAGAGTGAAAGCGGAAGTACTTGCAGCAATCTTAGTTTTGTATCTACTTACATAAAGTACAACGCCATAACGCAGGAAACCGCGATCTAAGCACATCAGGAAAGTCACCGAATAAGCACGGGTATATAAATGTTTCACAAAGTAACCTGCGGGTTACGTAAAGCGTGAGGACTTTCCCTAAGATGTGAATGACTTTGGGCTTCTTAAGAACTGCTGTGCTCGATGGATTTTACTATAGAACAAAATATTTATCAATGGAGAGGGGCAGACGTGCATAGAGAAAGGTTTCATAAAATAGGGATACCTTTCCTCACATAACAAAGAAAACGTGAGTTAAAATTTACCGAGGAAATAAGAAACAAAACCTAACAATTAAAGGTAAAATCACCTGTGGAATATAAGGTAAAAAATTAGCAATCAACATTGTCGTACGAAAATTAAAGTTATAGAAAGTGAAAGAATAAATAAAAGTGATACATATAATCAAATAATGAGCGATACATTTTAAAAATCTAATTTGTTCATCTGAATTTCATTTTAAAAGTGCATACGTATTTATGATATAGATCAGGCTGTGGCTTTGACGTTTGCTCCTACACAAACATTGGACTTCGTAAAGATATTATTATGTCTGAAATAAAATAAATAGATGCAGTTTAGCTAGACTTTTTTGTCCTCTACGCCTCTTGAGGTGCCTATATTTCCAGCATGCGAGACGATGTAAGCTGTAAATCCTATCGCCACTTTCCTGTCTACATAAAAAGCATTACGTCCTCCGGAAATTACAGAGTTTAACGGTTCATTACTTTTAGCAGAATTACATGTCAGTATGCTTAGTCACATGTGTCCAGATCCTACTTCTGCATTCTATTTCTTTCAGAGCGGTTTCAATAATATCCTCTCTTCTACGTTCAGGTTTTCCCAGTGGGGCCCAATCAGCCTTCTACTAAATGCATAAGGGAGAATATTCGTGGGTAAAGTTATCTGGGAGGGAAGCCGACCTGTAACCTCCCTGTGGGGTCGAAGGTAAGAATGCATTGAACTATACTGCTGTCCCCAGTATGCTTTCATGACCTAGTGTTTAACTGGTGGCAGAAGTAATTTTATAATTACATTTCCTTCTTGACGTAAGCACACAATACTAAATATCCTTCAGTAGTCTCGGAAAAATAACCACGAAGACAGACCTACGGTGATGACCTCACCATTTCTTATACTTTGTGTAAGAGACACATATTTTTGCAAGGCTATTTTAAAGTGTCACAAAAAATTATATTAATTTCGAAATTTTTGAAAACACAAAACTCGAGGAACAAGGGTACTGTGGAGAAAAAACCTAAGGAGAATTCTGAAGTAATAGACAACACAAGAGACTGCTGCTAGTGGATGAGGAAATGCGGAACACATAAAAAATGTAGCATGCATTTCGCATTAGCAGAACACTACAAAATGCGGTTCTTGTCCTCCCTAAAGATGTAAAGAGAATTTACAAACAGATGATCCTACAGATTCTAACTCACGTTTCCCCTCGCCTCTTCTTGTTTTACCTCGTCGTGTCGATTTACTAATGCGGTTTAGAGAGACAGAGCTCCTGGCTGCAGCAACAATATTAAATGAATTGTGTCTTCAGCAACTGGGTATAACCGAAATTATTCACTCCAGTTCCTTTTCACAACACTACAAGCATTTAAAATGTTCTTAGCCAGGTTACACGTGCTTTATTATTGCAATTTCTTTGTCTACAGGAAAACGCAATTTAATAACACTTTGTTTCTGTTAACCATGCATCTCATAAGAACTCTGGAATTAATAAAAGGAAATTAATCAACCTGGATATGAATATGTTCGAAAGGTAATCACGCATTTATAATTCTTATTTCCTATCATCAGTTACGTAAACCTGGCCTCCGTGAATATTTGCAAGGTAAGAGCAACAATAGACACACGCTCGGCAAATGTCCATAAATTCCGTGCTAGAGATCTTCGAAAAATATGAAAATTTCTTAAGATTTTCTTCATGTAAAATGCAGTGCAAAGTAACAACATAGCAGCATCACATATGTTTTACTTATTACCTTTGAGTTTAATTGCTGCAATCATTAGGGTTTTAAATGTAAAGTATTATATTGAAGCCTTCATAAATTTCTTTTTTCAGGTAGGTTTTAGGAAACTGTAAATAAGGGAAAATTACTCCTTATCGCAAAATACACTATCTGAATCGAATTTGGAAAGGTTAAGGGGAAGGATACCTCACAACTACAAGGCAGTTGCATTCAGTCCTTTCAATACGCTGCCAGGTTGGAATTAAAGTTAGATTTAAAGTAGTAAGTATGCATTTCTGTCGCAATAACTAGAGAACACCAGGGTGCAATAGGCTAAATTTTATTTTCACGTCTGTTTTATTTTATTTCTCACCAATACGTAGCTTGCAAAAATTTGTGATTAGAATGGACATAAAAGTGGAAGTTCTATACAGCATTAATTAAAAAAAAGTTCCCTGCAACTATCTACGATATTTCTTACTGAATTAAGACAGAAGTACTTGCCGCTCTGTTGTATCCCATTGATATTTATTGTCTTTGAAATTTATTTGTATCGATAAATAAACACGAAACTTTCGAATTATTATTTCCAATTGTGTTTACACGTATAATTTACTGCTGTCGAATGTGTTATCTACTTCTTTAGCTTCATAAATTGATAACTCCACGCCAAACATAATATTATATTTTACACAATGAAGGTGTAAATTTTATGAAGAAAAAGGCTAGGTCACGCTATACTTGAGCTTGAACGTCTTGCTTCTTCCCTCTACAATTTTCCGCAAATCCAAATTCCTAAAAGCCTTTCATTACCAACGACATATTAGTAATTAAAATATACACCACATGGACCCAATGTACGTCACATGAAAGCCTACAATTTGTAAACTGTGGCCTTCCCTCAATGCAGCCTTATATATTGATCCTGTAATAGACATGAGTAATAAAAGACATTTTATCATAATTAAAGGTTTGCAGCAGAACATGATTTACGGACGAATTTAAACACGCCTAAATTATTTGTGCGTAGCACTGCCTGGGTACTTCACTCTACAATCGATAATGCAGCCCCAAGTTTACTTCCTAGCCATCTACACAACTCAATGGATTGTTTACCCTGACATTAAAAGAAATCACGCTATTTCAAGTCGAGATCATCTTTATGTTGGTTCTATCACATAAACGTGTTTTGCACGTCAGTACTCTGTCACAATGTGATATATCGTTTCTAAATTCTCCGATGTATCTTTTGGTGGATACCAATAAAACAATTATAACTCCTTTCCTACTTATTAAAATGTTTTCGTATATAAATATGTTATATTAAAGTGAAACTAAAAACTACACTGCAGTTTTAATAAAAATTCTAAACCGACAGTTATTAATTACATATACAGTCGCAAGATTTAAAGTAACTTTGTATCACGTATAATATCGAAGAGTATCCAAAAACGCCTTGAAGTGCTACATCATCTCTTGAGAATATTTGTCCCGGCGAGATCATTTCGGGTTGCGTCTAACTTGAAGAATGTGGGATTCTCAGTGTGTTATTACAGCTAGCAATATTAGACTCTGTGTTAGTTCTAGCGGCCCTTCCTGGCTTAAAATGCTGCCCTCCGAACCACATCGATAAATCGAGGGTACAGGAATTATGTTTCGGATTGAACGCACAGATTGCGTGTACAGTCTGCATGCTGATACAGGCAAATCGATGGTCAAAGTAATACCTGTTACCAACGTAGTTCTATAGTATATATCTACCCATCAGGACAAATAATATCGAAACTTGTTCTCTTCTGGGAAAATACTTTCCTATCCGCTGCGGTGAGAACCCCATATCGAAAGAGTCTATTTGATCGTAAGATAAAAAATGACAAAAAAATAAAACATTTTTCCTAGACTGTCCACAAATTTATCGCTTGTTTCTTGCCTGCATTCTCTTATCAACAAGTACATTACTCTAACAATTTCAAAATATCTGATTCTGTGTGCCTGTGTGTGTTGTGCTGGTATTTATAAGCATTTCGGAAAGGTTTATTTGTTTCGTAATTTTTATCTGTCCGCAAGTAACAGCAACTCAAATTACGTGGCCGATTTCAAAGACCCTCAGCATTTTGTACCCACATCAAATTCTCACAGGCAAAGTTGTTTGTATTTTTCTTTGATAATTTTCAGGTTCCTTTAATTAAAGGGCCCAAATAACTTTATATACAGTTTTTATATTTAAATCCGTTGGCCGATTCTAGACCTGACAAACATATCTTCTATTGTTTAGTACTGGAAGTCAATTGTCTCTGTGCAATTGAAAAATATATACAGGGAAGGAAAATTATAAATCCACTCATTTTTAACTTTAGCAATCGATGAAGGTGAATGGTCATTTTCAGGTTCCTAGCACTTTATTCCAGGGAAAAGCGCCCCCGTTACCCATCGAATATGGGACTTGGTAGGCCCACAGCCTTTTTGGGTGTTTTGGAGAAGATAAAATCGTTGTTTCTGGCGGAAATCGAACGACTGTTCCCCAGATGTTTAACTCGTATTCTAATCACTACACCGACTGAGCTAGTATGGATTATTCGAGTATTAACCTGTGTTAATTTAGTTCAGAATGTCTAATTTTAAGTCTGGCATGAATTAAGTATCTAAACAAATTTTAGGGTAGTGTATAGCCTTCTGATTTCACACGAGACAAAAATATTTTCAATTAATTTTCAGGTATACATGAAATTGAGGTATTGTGCTTATACATCACAATATTTGTAGGTATAACATTACTGATTTCCAGAGAATTCCTCTTCGTCCAGCAATAATACTTTCGATTAGTGTGCGGCATCGAACATGTTATCCAAACTCATCCGATAAGCCTCCTATCTGATACCCCTGCAACTAATTACAACGCATTACAAATGCCTGCACAGTAGACAAGCGTGATGTTCAAACACAGAGCTTTATTAATGCCACGTCCAAATGTACATGTAACGGTTATGGCTCATTCTCGACTTTTATACAGATGACTTCAGAATAAATTCCATTGTTGCCTACGTTTATTATGTGTAAGAAGAAAACTTTTCCTATAACCTGTTCATGTGTCTGTGTTATTCTGTATTACAGTATTTGAATCTGACTCTAAAACAAATATCGGCGTATATGACATTTATACAACGTGAATATAAGAAAGGCGGAAGAACACAGGAACTGGAATTAAACTTATTAAGTAAATCTATGATCAAGTTTAAAACTTCCTTCTATGATTTTCCAGGTCTGAAAACCAGTTGCGCTGATAGGACGCTCATGAAAAATGTGGCGTCAAACGCAAAATTCTAAGCCTGTGCTCTGGTGTCAAAAATTGAAGTCGGCGGTTAGGGAGCAGAAGAAACATCTTAAGGAGTTTGGTAGAGAACAATAAAAAATAATGTCCTCTACGAGTGTTACGAATTGTACAGTAAGACTGATTTATTAGTAGAAGTAGATGAAAGTCCTCGGTTAAAGGTCAGACACTGAAGATAGGATGGATTTCGATTGGCTTTCTTTTGCGGTCCAAGAAAATGAAAAATACAAGCTGCCCGATAATTATTCAAGCATAATGATGAGTGCACAAAATTATGCAGACTTCTTGGGGCTTTAAAATTTGAAAACACCAAATGCTGAAATAGGTGACGGCCCAAGACTAAGAATTTCGCTATACATTGGGACGTGATATTTTTTTATATGTCGTAAACTTTGGAAGAATTTCTCTAGCCAAAATTGCGTTTAACGAAGAAGACATTTTCTATGTGTCGAATGTTAACCGATATAAGGTTAAAGTTTAAAGGAGCATAAATCCGCCTGCAATGACTGAAGGTTCAAGGGACATTCCCAGTTTCAATACCTTTGTCTTGTGTCAAAAATGTTTAAGGATTCCTGTTTGTCGCAGGCAGAGCGACTAGCTTATTTCACCTAGAAATTCCGATCGAATTTAGAAGAAGAAAAAGTTTCCAATGGCATGCTATTCTAGCAAGAAGAAACTCCATTGCACCCACAGCAGTTCGGAGTCGTCTAAGATTGCAAATTTTTGGGGAAATGAATTGGCAGAATGTAACTATCACTTGGCTACTTTCTTTCCCCGACATTACCTCACGTGGCTTTGTCCTTCTGGGAGTATATAAAGGATGTTATTTAAATTCCAACATTGCCTACCATTTTGTCGACCTTCCGAGCTGCTGTGCCTGCACATGCACACGTCATGTTTACAAATGTGTGGACTGACGCTGAATACAGATGATATGCGCCGAACTACCGTACTCACTCTGCCGTCACTAAACATCTGTAAACTCTCAAATGTAGGTCACATAAACTTGATCATATAATCTACTGAAAAATTTCCAGTTTCCTCTCTCGTCTGTCCCATCCTTCCTGAGCAATAATACATTTAAGTCATCTACGTGTCATATTTCACTCCGTAAAGACTCAGCTCTTACTGCACAGAAAAGAGTGTTTTTCGTTTGGACAGATAAAGCGGTTAAATTTGACAGGGAAGTAATCGCCCTTCAACGTTCATACGGAGCATATACGTACGCTGTGGGAAAATAAAAGAGTTTTTAAATGTTAAGCATGTCAGCCCATACAGTACTACTGAGCTTGAAAGGCGTAATCAAGGTATGGTTGAAAAATCGCCTTAAAAAGCATGCCTGTTATCCCGACGTCATCGGTATCGGATGCACGCAGCTCGACTAAAATAATTAAGAAAATATGAAGTCGTGTGTTTTGCATGTGAATAGCATGTGTTCGATTCGAAGCTATGTTCATGAATTTCGTTGTTTTCCCAGTAATCTTCGCTTACAGAGCGTAAATACCGTTACATGATGGTTGTATTACCAAGTTGTGGTCGCTGACAGTAGTGATGAAAATCGATAATTTATCCAGTTCAAATGACGAGCGAAATAATTCCCTCATCACGTAAAGATGTTAATTATACGGTGCGTGATAGGTCACAACCTTACTCCTGGCTTCGATACGAAGTGAGAAAAGGGTCCTGAATTCTGTCCGCATGCCTGAATCTATGTAAATGGGTCTCTTCGATTTTCTTTCCGACGGCAGTGTATATATTAACTAAAACACAAGTTAAAGTTGCTTGGTGTCTAAACATCACAAAACATAAGGTATGTAGAACTAGTTAGACGCAGTCGACAAAAAGCTGCCATTTCTGAATTTAGTTATAAATCGAGATGATTTGATTCAAGCTCCGGCAGTCATAAGTCCAACAAAGAGGTTTTAGGTGAGGTCTGGGACGAGACGTTTGTCACGGCCGGCAACAGAACGCTGTTAATCCATCCCACCTTTACTCCTGTGGCGGTGTCTACTAAACAGAAAACGGAACTCTGTATTCTCTTTCGGTTTTCGTCTATTTTTATTGTCCGTATCTTTGGAAAATTATTTCCTTTGACAGTCCATGTGTTTATTCATTGCAGATGCAACATACTGGACAGCTGTTGTTACAAAGTCCCGCATTTCGTAGACTTGTATTACTTCCCTTGTATTTAGTTAAATAAGTAAGCACCAAACACATCACCGTAGACCCTAAGTGCTTATATTTACTCTCGTTGAGATCTCACATTAAAAGGCATTTCTTCTACTTCACTGGAGGAAAAAGTAAAGCCCGCCCAATGCCTTTTCCCACCAAAATTCAGAATTCTGTCCTTGAAAATTGTCAGGCAGAGAAGTTAGAAAAATAATATGACTACAGAAATGTTATCAGGACATGATTGTTCATAATGCAATGAGCATGGCAAGTAGTAATATTATGTTAATTAAAGAAGATTTTCCAGTATATATGGCACATAAAAAAGATAACAAGGCAATAATGAATGGTGAAGGGAGCAGGTGTCTTGTACTTGGAGTTACTAAGACGCCATCCGCAAGGCTAAGGGAGACATACAGTGTTTCCGTCAGGACAGCTTGTAAATCAGTCTTCTCTCCTGACGATGTAGCAAGCATGTTCCTTCGAAATGCTGGTACCTAGCTACTAAAATACTTGGTGTCATATCCCATAAAGATCGTAAATACACGTCACGTGAAATTCGAATCGAGAAGCGTAAGGGTTAAGTAAAAGTGTTCGTGTGTACACCATGAAGGCAAGTGAGGGCGTGGAGGTAGAACTGAACTCATACTTAAAGTCGGCACGGGCAGGAGGTGCGTTCTCATTTTCACAGATCGTTCACTTTATTGCTGGGAAGCAACTCCTTATACCCATCGAATAAGAGACTGGATGACCCCCCCCCCCCCCAACGCCGGTCTGGATCTTGTCAGGATTGTGACAAGGCTAGTGGCTCTACGATCAGGAAATCGTGATTCCATTATAGCAGTGCCAAAGATTTTGCTCTTCTCCAAACCGTCCAGGTCATTCACCTTATCTTTCAAGACACAAAACTTTCGGCTAAATTACTCTCGTTTTCATTTTCTTTTACTTCGAAGTTTTTATAGTTACGCAGGATTGTAACCTCTCTATTTCAATAACCTTATTCTTGGCCTACCCCGCTTTCCTTATTAAACACGCCCTATTCTTTTTTAAATTTCGTAGCCGTTGTCGTTCTCATGGTTGTGATAACAGACACGTTTCATAACCTAGTTATTTCATTAAAAATTTTGGTTTAATATTTCTAAACTCAAAATGACAAAATTTAACTCCGAAACTTCGATATCCACTTAAAGGCTACACACTTTCATAGCCCAGGAAACTACACCATAAAAATCCATTTCCGTGAACACCTGAAAATTTATCCTTCTAGAATACCGTTGTTTGGATGAGGCAAGTTGAATGTGGCATAAAGTTATAAAGGTTTCGTAAGAAAATCCTGAAGATGGAGGCAGTAGGTTAATCCAAAAAGTTCTTAAATTTCTAACAAACACAACGGCCCCACATACCAGACGACAGATTTCTTCATTCATGTTTTGGTATAGACATTTTTGTATCAATGTATCTTCTGCTAATATTCTTCATTTTCCCTGCCCTTTACATCGCCGAGATAGTTTTTGTAGCAAGTGGGTCTAGTGTGAGTATAAGGCAGGAAATCTTTTCAACACTTTCCTTACGTCAATAGGAGTGGCAGGCTGCAAATGTGTTATTATTCTTTTTGCCAGCTAACTTAAAAGATATAAGTGTCGTTAATAACTTTTTTTTACTTCTGCTTTCGCTTGTATGGCTCTTTTCATTTGGCAGGCTAAGAATGTTATTATGAACACCGTAGTTAGTGGACAATGGGCTATGCGCATAACAATTTGTCTGCTTTTCTACTTTTTCCAGCTGATCTTATACATTATATTAAATGAATGCTAGGTTGTTACATACATGTTGACCTAAAATTTGAAATAAATCTTTTAACAGTAAAAAGTCACTTAAAACACGTAACTGTGTTGCTTGCAATAATTGTCTTCTGTAAAACGAAAAAATCTCTTCAGCGGCAAACACAGAGATGGAATTGATGCCTGTTCCTTCCAGGCTGTTTCATTACAGATATGGACAGCAATCAGGATTTGAAAAGGATCAAATCCACCCTCAATCCCCGTAACCTGATCCACGCGAGTGTAGTCTTTAGATTCACACATTATTTCTATAAGACTCATAAGCCTCATATCTACATTTGGGTTTCCCCAAAGTATCCATGCCTGTGAGCTCTTTCGACCAAAATTTTACGAGTTTCTCCTCTTTCCCTCTGAGTTACATGTCCCTTCCCTTGCATCATTCTCAGTTTTATTAAATTTAACACGATCCATCCCGCTGTGCGAATACAATCAAATAACCAACACAATATGTTCCGTTCAGCACAACTTACATTTAATAGTTAATATCTACTCAGGACACAATATGGGATGGAAATGAATGTGGGAAAAACTAAGGTAATGAGAATCTCAAGGCAACCATCCCAAATGAAAATAATGATAGATCAAAAACAATTGGAGAATGTGGAATACTTCAATTATTTGGGTAGCATGATAACAAATGATGCAAGGTGTACACGTGAAATTAAATCCAGAATTGTCATGACAAAAGCAGCATTCAACAAGAAGAATCTTTTCACCAGCAAACTGGACTTAAATTTAAGGAAGAAACTAATAAAGTGTTACATTTGGAGCATAGTTTTGTATGGTGCTGAAACGTGGACACTTCGGAAAGCAGATCAGAAATACCTGGATAGTTTTGAAATGTGGTGCTGGAGAAGAATGGAGATCAGTTGGACCAATCGTGGGAGAAATGAAGAAGTATTACACAGAGACAAGGAGAAGAGGAATATCCTACAAGCACTAAAAAGAAGAAAGGCTAACTGGATTGGTCACTTCTTGCGTAGAAACTGCCTTCTAAAACACGTGATTGAAGGAAAGTTAGAGGGAAGGATATAAATGACGGGAAGACGAGGAAGAAGGCATAAGCAGCTACTGGATGACCTTAAGGAAAAGAAAAGATACTGGAAATTGAAAGAGGAAGCACTAGATCGCAACCTGTGGAGAACTCACTTTGGAAGAGACTATGGACCTGTCATAAGACAGACTACAGAATGAATGAATAAAACACGTTTCGGTCGTAGGACCATCATCAGGTGTGCCATATAAGACTCAGTACAAGGTAAAACATATAGTCTTTGTGAGATCTCAGAAAATACTCCTATAGTTTTTGTATTTTGTGAGATCACACAAAAATTACATTTTTTACCTTGTACTGAGTCTTATATGGCAGAAATGTTGATGGTCCTAGGATCGAAACATGTTCTGTACCGAGAAGATATTAGATATGAAATGTAAGTTGTGCTGAACTGAACATATTGTGTTGTTTACTCAATTTTATTACCCAACAATATTTGTATTATGTAAATTGTATAGCCCATGAGACTTTATATATTACGTCTATATAAAATACAGTAGTAAATTACATTTATGTATATAATCAAATTCTCAAAATAAACGGTGACTATTCTCCTAAAAATATTATTTATTAATTAATTAATTAGCCTTTGTAAAAGAAAATTTAGGTCTACACTTTTTGTTAGGCAAGAACAGTATATTTAAATATTACTTAGTTAAGCCTCATTCATAGAAGTGTTAAGTTTAATTCCCAGATAGAATTGTTCCAAGTAACACTGCATAAGCCAATATTCGTGCAATGATCACACAACATTGAAGGTGTCTTGTTCTTCTCGTCAACTGCGTCCAACATTTATAAGAGAATTTGAGCGATCTGTTGTTATTGCATTATTTTCTTGGAGAACGAAAGTTTTATACGGCCACAAACGCCGCTTGAAGGCCACTGAGCTGTGTGCTTCCTTTTGTACTGGTAAACCAGTTTCCTGTAATATAAGCCACACCGTCCCTGACAACACACAGACAATTGATGGCTTTGGGGGAAAAATATTGATACCAATTCGGCTGCGTTTTTTAATTTAAGACATCCCCGTTGGTGCGTACAAGCAACAGTATATTTTACTCTTATCAATAGTACAGTCACAACCAACACATACACATACGGCCTGATTACGTATTGCAAGTGTATGTTTTGGTTTACAAACACTGGCCATAACTTAATCTGAAGCATAAAAATGCGGAACTTCATTAAGTTGAGTCCAAATCTGGAAGAAGTTATTTGCTCACGTTTCCCTTCTTTCACTTTTTTCTTGATTTAATCGAACTTAGTGAAGAGTACATATAATGAATCTTATTAAAATGTAAATTTCTTCTACCTTCGGAAGAAGAAATATTCTACTCACCACCAACGTCTGGGTTCCTCTCCTAATTCGAGGCCCATCAGAAAAAGAACATTACAATTCTGAAAATGCTAACATTAAGCGTCGTGATAAGTGTCTGGAGCACATCGATTAAATTATATATGCAAAATTGGAAAAATTGAAACAACTAAGAAAATACGTTTTTCCGTCTTCCAGTACATGCACTTGTGGGATGTGACCGCATGGATCCCTGTAGACGGGTATAAACCTTTTTAGTAACGTGCTGCCTCCACCTTCAGGAATTCGCATAAATGACAGCTTGTTCCTCCGAAACATCGGTATTTACATGCCAGGCTACACGTTATCACGTCTAAGAAGAGGGCAATATTAATGTTAATTCCTGTGGTACTCAAACTTCATGTACTTTAATTTGTTTTAAATTTGTTGTATGAATGGGTTCACAGTACAACACTTTTCTCACAAGACACTTTCACTTTCTTTACTCTCCGGGTTTCAATTTTTCTGTTTAACCAGAAGAAACTATGTGTCTATGCACCACCTGCTACCGCATTTAAACATTCAGGATATTGTTTACAAATTAAAATTATTTATTTGTCTCTTAAGATTCTAACAGTCAAACTAATAAATTCCCTGGACAGCATTAATGATATTTATCACATTCTTTAATAGCTGCGTAGCGATTATCATTACACGAACGAGTGTTTTGTGTTTGTAGTGGAGATAAATGTTCTCTGTTTTGTGGGAACAGACTTGTACGTGATGTATGTAAATTTAGCTATAAGACAGTCTATTATCAAGGCACTATCAGCAGTATATCTGCTAAAATTATGCAGCAATGCAGAAGAATTATTAGGAAAGATGCCAATTATAATATTGCAGAGAATTTTCTCACAATTTTTCTGGAGGATATGATAAATTGCGACAAGGTCAGGTTATTGCAGTCGCGATGTAAACAAGTCTGTAAGTACCAAAAGAGAGAGATTCTGCAGTTACGTCAAATTTGCTAGTAACTGCCTCATGTTATGGTAGGGACGGTGACGTTTTTCTCTTAGAGGAACCCCAAAGATTAACGTAACATTTTGTGCTGAGCCACGTCACCCAACGTAGATGCTTCGAACAGGTGGCAATCGATCATCACGATAGGTGAACTTTAATTTTGACCCTTCTTGAAAAAAGTTATGACATAGAATTTCAGGTTTCCCTCCAAGATGGTGCGATAAACCCAGTTCCCGCATTTTGCAACTTTTACAATGGGGGTATTACTGAAAAAGGAAGACAGTTGAAAGATATGATGGAAAGTAGAGATAATCGGAGTTGAGAGGATTACATAATGCAACGCTTTATTGTTTGTATCTTTTTTCAAATATTTTTGTGCTGAAAAATCAAGGAAGATTTAATCAATCAAACAACATATGTGAATACTTCTGGGATAAGTGAAAATGTACAATTATGACTTTCATATTTATATCAAAAGGGCTTAACCCTTTAAAGAAGAAGCGTAAACTGTTTTTTAAAGACCCATTTCGTACCGCGCAGTAAACACTTCATCTCGGCTGTAAAAACCAATCAGTTTAAGTATATAGGGCAAAAGTCGCTGGTTATTCTGAAATAAATACAAAACACATAAATACAGTGTGGGCAGAAGGTACAGTTTTTGAATTTTAAACCTGGTGGTACATCAAGTAACCAGCAGGCTTTAAAAGGTTAAAACTGTAATTTCGCAACAATTTTTAGTGAAAATCTCCTACGTCGAATTTCAATAAAGTGTGTGAAAAATGTTAATACAAACTTGGAAAAGTGCATTTATAATCCTAAGAAAATTGAGATTTACTACGGATAAATATGGCTAAACTTTATGTAGTGACCAGACATCTCATAATAGGCGTCTCCCATAAAAGTTTAAAGAAAAAGTTAAAGTTTTCCTTGTGATTAATTAATTTCCACAACACAAAGAATGTGTTGAGAATGGAGGTCTAATTTCATACTTTCTTAACCTCGACATTAGATTGATGTGACTGTTCAGCTTCAAACCTCGATTTCCTTATTCCTGGATAAAATGACCCCTGTAGTCACTGAATAGGAGAGTTAGTATGTCCATGGGTCTGTCTTGATATTTTAAAAAGTAAAAGAAATCTCGGTTCACAGCTTTGTTTTTTAAAACACAAAGATTAATTCTGGTTTAGAGCGGCAAACATGATGTTATGAATTCTACTAAATATGTACAGCGTAAATTTACATATTTCAGAAGATCTAATGCTACTTAAATTTTCCATGCCCTACATTTTCCTGCAGCTAGTTTCGTTCTTACTTCAGATGTTCGTAAAACCGTAATTTTGATAGCACGAAATAAAAGAGGAAAAGTATGGGGAAGTTATGACATCTCTAAAAACTTTTACGTTGTCATAGTAAGGCTTTGAACCCCACGACCAACTTCTCGGCTGGAGAATTTTTTCGTTAAGTTGTCTCTTTACGTTATTCAACATGCATTTAGAGTACCGTCAGTGTGTTAAAATGCAAACCAAAGGAAACCCACTTTATATCACTACAAAGAAGCAGATAGCAGCAGAATCCGATGCCTAATGGTACAATTTCCTCTTCCGGCGTTAAAAGGAACTGGCATTTATCAGAGAAGCCCCAAATCTACAACGCTGTTGAGTTACGGATCTTGCTTCAGTACCCAGTTTAGTCAGGCTTGCTTTAACACTTTCCCTGGCACAGAAAAGACAATTTTTCTATTATTAAAAAAGGTTATTTTCTTTATCTTTGGTGCAAAACTATGTTAGTGGATTCTACAGACCGCTACATTGAAAACCATCAATAGAAAGAACTAGAAATACGTGGGAGGATAAGAGAAAGATATACAGGGGAAAAAACTTCAGAAGATGCGAGATTAAAAATCTAGCTTTGGATTATTTTTATCGGAGGGTTTTGGTACTAATGGTGTTAAAACTTCGGGTTCTGTTACCCTAATATTTCCCAAGAGTTTCACCTAATGAGCCAAGGTCACCCTCTGTGTGAATATTTCGCACTTCTTTGGGATATTTCTCCTCGGCGATTGGCCGCAGAAACGGTAGGTAAAATTCGCCATACTGATATTTTTACAATGACAACATTCTTTTCTTTTATGTTTTCATGTAAGTTATAAATTAGTTGTGTAGGTAGGAAAAGGGGTGGACTTAATGAGTCACTAGATGAGAAGAGTGATGTGATTTCAGTGGTAATAATTTTCACCAAAGATACAGAATAAAAAAGCAGATTTCAAAATGACATGTTTCGTTCTATCAT
This sequence comes from Reticulitermes speratus, assembly GCA_021186555.1. Lineage (NCBI taxonomy): Eukaryota > Metazoa > Arthropoda > Insecta > Blattodea > Rhinotermitidae > Reticulitermes > Reticulitermes speratus. Next base: position 16,933,797 of record JAJKFL010000039.1, on the reverse strand, counting down.
AAGAGGTGCTAGCAGACAATAAATATAAAACGTTACTACTTCTACGTGCTAAACTTATCACCTCAGAATGGAAAACTTTGGAGGACGCAAGAACGGTACAAAATGAATTTAGGAGACGAAGTTCCTTAAATGCTTAAATTTGTATCGAGATGCTAGTAGAGATTAGGCCTATAAATCAACAAGTAATATAACTAACTAAATAACTAACTCCATGGAGCAGAGTCCTTCTTGAGAAGCTAACAGGTCGTCAGCTAGTCAAAAAATTCCCTGCATTTTATGGAACCTGAAGATTCATTACCGCATTTACAACAACCCGCCACCTGTCCCTATCCTGAGCCATATCAATCCAGTCCATGCCCCCCATCCCACTTCTTAAAGATCCATGTTAATATTATCTTCCCATCTAAGCCTGGGTCTTCCAAGTGGTCTCCTTCCCTCAGGTCTCCCCACCAAAATCCTGTATGCAACTCTCCCATCCCCCATACGTGCTACATGCCCCGCCCACCTCATTCTTCTTGGTTTGATCACCCGAATAATATTTGGTGATGAGTACAAATCGTTACGTTCCTCATTATATAGTCGTCTCTACTCCCCTGTTACCTCGTCCTTCTTAGGCCCAAATATCCTCCTCAGCAACATATTCTCGAACACCCTCAGCCTATGTTCCTCCCTCAGTCTGAAAGACCAAGTCTCACACCCATACAAAACAGCAGGCAAAATTATAGTTCTGTATATCTTAATCTTTGTATTTTTGGATAGCAAACTGGAAGACAGAAGATCCTGCACCGAATGATAACAAGCATTCCCCGACTTCAATCTGCTCTTAATTTCTTCCTGAAAGGAATTTCGATTCGTTAGGGTTGTTCCCAAGTATTTGAACTGTTCCACCCTTTCAAGGGATTTATTGTCTATCTTTATGTTGTGATTTTGTCCTGCTTTCTGATCTCGAGACATGACCACAACAAGTAATTTAAGTATTTGTATGTGCATAATTGTCACTATTTTCGACGTAATCTTTGTGAAAATGGTCATATTTTATAAAGAATATTTAAAAAAGGAATTTTATGAAATTTGAAATAAAAATTTTACATAATTTCAGTTTCATTAGTTACTATTATCGGCAAATAAAACTAGGGGTTTGCCTAGCCATGAAATTTTATTTGAATTTCCTTACCCTTAATTTTCCCGAGGGTAAAGCGGCGTGGCGTTGTCCACCCACCACTATCTAGCGTCGAGGTTAAAGAAAGAGTAGAGCTACACCTCTACTCCCCCTCTGGGCCTTCATGGTCTGTTCTAGGGTGAACTTTACCTTCTTTATTCTTAATTTTAAAAAAAAATATTTCTGAAGAAGAGAAACTCTGAATTGTACTTCACTGATTTCCTTATTTAAACTCTTACTTTAATTCCTCTGTCAGATTATTCTGCCATTTACAAGAAACATGCTAGCCTATTTACCATTCTCTACTGAGTGAGTGTATAAGCGACGCTGATGTTTTCCAACCTTCATGATTTAAACCTCATTTAAGCTTTGTATATGCATACATCCTCTTCCTTATATATCGAACCTTTCCTTCACTGATTTGCTTACCCTATCTCTTCAATGTCCGTGTGTGTTATGAAGCGTTACTTACATGCATAAAAATAACGCATGCAGGAGATATCATATCTGTTCTTATATATTCCTGCTTTTGAACCTCAGAACCGATGGATTCATTGTGAATGCTACTGCAAAGATTCTAGTTTTCAATTTCCTACAATGGGGGTGCAACGAGGCGGACACACAATTTTGTGATTTTGTAGTGATGTTCTTATGGTTAATACTAGTAACGGGGCGATCATCGCTACTCCGAATGCCTAGAAGCAATGAGAATACTAATCTATACGAATTGTAAATTTTGTATTGGAGAATGTCATGTACTTAGGTTTGAATTTCGAAATTCCCGTCCTGCTGCTCCGTATATTTGTAAGCTTTCTGCTTTCTTTTATTAAACATTGGATGGGTTTCTTCCTTTTCTCTCAGTGTGTTTCAATGTTTTCAATGGCTTAGAATACATGGCCCAGAATGAGAGAAACTTCGTGAATGATAAATTGACTAGAGTGTGGTACAAAACAGTCGAAGAAGATTAATGGAAGGGAATTCAGGAAAATAAACCTAAAGTTTAAAAGTTATAAAAAGTATAAGAAAGAGAATGTGTTACAACATTGTAAATGACATCGGATTTAAAAAGCTTGGAGGGATAATTTTGGCATTGGAACTATTGGTTGTAGATTGAGCAAATTATGTAAAAATATTGTTTTATAACTAGATGTAAAGGCTGCAGGCTGCGAAGAACCCGGTGTTAAACAAATGCAGTCTTCTGTACAATTTGACTCAGTAAACAAATATTTTATTTGACTCAGTTAATCTTTATTTTAAGGTACCATCCTAGAACTAGTTTGCAGGATGTGCGAGAAACAGCGAAAAGTCGGTTTTCGGGCAGGAAATCAAAACGTTGATTTCTCGAATATAAGACGATTATGTCAACCAATTTATTGCAAATTTCATTCACATGCCGAAGTATGTTCATATTGTAAAAGTCAAAGAAAAATTCTGATACATAATTGTTTAAAGCATTGGTACTAAATTTCCCCTTTTAATTTCAGCAAGTAGTGCACAACTGTTTTAAATAACTGCTGGAAATCAATATCATATCAAGGTTACAATTTTAACACGCTGTAACATAATTTAGTCAGTACTGAGTAAGAATGGGCTGGACTGTTTCAGTTTCAATTTCTGGCACGGGGTGGGCATTTTCTAACAGACATCACCTCCAGAGCAGCTCTGTGCCTCACCCAGCCTCTTATTTAGTGACTAAAGACGGCTGTTATCTCATGGGTAAACCTTGAAGCTGAAACATAAATTTAGCTAACAGAGAAGACGAAGAAATCCTGAAGAATGTTACATAAAGAAAAGCATTTTCAGTTCATTTACTTTACTTAGTATTGCTAAAGCATTAATAATGTCGCCAAAAATCAAAGGAATGTTTCCATTGTCACAATGCTCAAAACAGTCACTACGTTTGGAAAGCTACCTGCTTCCGTTCTCAGGTGAGTAGTTTCACCTGAGCAAAGATGCAGGTAGCTTCTGAAAAGTGGTGATTTTTTGAGTATTGTGAAAATGGAAAGCGTCCTTTTGAATGTTGGTGAAGTTACTAAGCATAGGGAATATGACAAACATATATATAATTTTGATAACGAAGTCTAAAAGGAAGAGACTATTTGGTGAACATGGGCGTGAATGAGTGCATAGGTCTACCTACTATTAACAAATTAACTCCGCAGGGTAAAATTCGTTTTTTGGAACAAACACGTGCTGAGTCCAGTTAAGAAATTCCCAGCACTTAAGAGAGGCAAACGCACATTAGTTTGTTCCCCTTATATCCAGTTTACAACATACCATCCACTTTTTTCCTTCAGTTTTAATATCTTCATTGCATCTATATATAAATATTGGTGTTAAATGCTAAGTGGCCTTAAAACAAAGAATTTTGTAAAATCGTGTAGTGGTATGAATTAATTAATTATAATTATCACTGCGATGAAAGTTTGGTTTCCATAGGAGAGGGAATTTCTTCACCACATGAGTAATTATTTACCTACTCAAGTCAGGACGAAGGACCATCTCCATTCATTTAGCTACACTGCTGTGAACTTCCTATTATTAATTAAGCCGTGTGTGTGTGTGTTTGTGTTTGTGTGTGTGTGTTTGTTTCTGACTGACAGTAATTTGTTTCTGACTGACAGTAATTTGTGTCTGCTACAAGACTATATCTGTCACTACCTTTAAACCGTTTTGTGGTGGAGTAGACCCGCTTTCACTACGTGTTCATTGAATAGCGTCCACTGAATGGGCAATAAAAGCTGCTCTATTAGCCATCAGGAAAACAGTCTTTTCAGTTGCGAAGTTGTAATGTTTAGACACGTCACTCTAGTTTAGGGATCATGGATTAAATGGTGCTTGTATATTGTAGCTGGATGCAATTAATTTGCGAAAATAAAGTGAGGATACCTTTGGGAAAATTGGCTGTACTCAAATGGAAAACACCTTCCTGATGTAGTATGTCTTATCTCATTACTGCTAATTTTTATCTACTGTAGATACAAGTTTAATTTCACACAACTAATCGACACTAAAGAGACTTTAATTAACAAGCAGTTCCTTTCAGAACTTATGAACCTTACTTCACTAGCCTCAGACTTCCAGCACTGCAATGTTTGCGTTGATATATATCATGTCAGGGAAATGCATGTTTATAGTACAACAATAAATTGCAGCTTAGCCCATGCGTTAATGCTTTAGAAACATGTGGCTGATGAGCATGCAAAGGTATACCAGCAAAGCGAAAAATTTGGTTATTGTTTGCTATCGTAAACACGATACATATTACGTATTATAATTCAGGAATGTGCAAATCCCGGACTCCAGAAAAATTTTTTTACGGTGGCACCTCATATTTTTCGGTCATCATTATGGAACTTACTTTACGTTACATTTCTGGCGCCTAGAGCTTTATAATGCTTCCTATATTTTTGAAAAATTTGTGCATTTCTGCATATAATCACCATCATATAATTTTGCTACGGACTTATTACTTAAGGGCATATTTTTTATACTTTCAAATGTTGGAAAAATGTACCCAGAAATATGTAATTATTGAATCCAAATCCATTCTGTAGAAGATATGTAATATAGGTTATTTTCTATCTTCACACGAAATTTTAAACGCCTATTTCCAGTGGTTGTTTAAGTTATAATGCTAATTTATAATACAGAAATTCAATTCAATTTAGCTTATAGGCTACTCTGTCGAACTCACACGCAAATATTCATATGATTAAAGAGTGGTTGAGTAAAATTTAATTGTTTGGAACACTATTGTTTTCAATATTGGGAATAATTTATTACTTAAGTATATACGTAATACTCTTAGATATAACCTCAAAGTTTCGCATCATTTTCGTATTTGTAACTATTAAGTAAATAAAATTTTTCTAAAAATTTACTATGTACACACGCAGGTATAAAGATTTAAATTCGATGATCAATTACGAGTCGCAATCAATCCAGGAGCCCAGTACTCTTTTCATGATTACGCACACTGACAGCAGGTGATATCAGCCTGTTATTCCTTTCCAGGAAGATAAGTAGCTTAAAATATAAGAGCTTTTATTAGAACCTATTAGCATACATTCATACAAAATTTCGTGAAAACCGGTCTGTTGGTTCAAAAGTTGCAAGAGAAGACTTTCATGTATATAGAGAGCATGGCAATTTCATGAATCTGATATTTTTGCATTAGTCTAAATGCAACATTCTATACACGTCAATGATTCATGTGTCTAAATGTTACAGATCGGAACCTGCAGCACTATTGTCAGCAAGTACAATAAAGTTTTGCAGAAATATATGTACCTAGTAGCGTTTGACTTTTTTTTTTATCTTTCTCAGTCGGATGCTTTTGTTTAATGCTGGGTTTATTGGTCTGAGTTCTCCATTTTTGGCTACCTTTTTCTCTCAAAGATACCTTTAAAATATTACGAGTCAAATCCATGTCAATCATTCCTCTGTTTTTCTCTAAATAGAGGTTGCCCTAAAATTCGCTGTACAAGACACTTCGAATATAACGAAAGGAGATATTTTGGGCATTGCCTATTATGTTCCGTATTTATTGGAACATAATTTTGGGAAACTGGATCTGTCCCGGTAATAAGATGCTTGATCAATGGAAGTGCAGTGTTCGAAGTTACTCATTTTGAAGAGACAAAATTTGATAGGACCTTTTCCTTCTTCACACCTGTTTACAGAAACAGAACCAGCTTTCAATAACGTGTTTTTAAAAAAAACTGAAATAAATGTGCATTAAAAATAAGTAAATTTCACAGCAACATACCGTGAAAGACGTTTAGAATTTCCCTGAATATAACGTAAATGAGATTATCTTTTTCTTTAAATGATATAGGCAGCAAGAACCGCTTTAGCGTTACTGGTTACTTGCCTCGTCTTATGTTGTTTGACGTAAATATTATTTGTGTGTTCTTATGAACACTTATGTGTATAAAAGAAAGATATTTTGAATAAAAACTATAAATTACGTAAGATTTTGCTGCAATAAAATAAATCCTACAGAAAATTCCTCTTTTGATCAACCCTTATATTTTCCAACGAACTATTAGATGTGTCAAAATCGAAGGTTCCTTTACTCTAACAAAACACATTCATGTTCCAAAACAGGATATCGAAGTGTATTCCAATGGTTGTTGCTTTATATTCCTGTGTCCCAATAGAGAATTTCTGTCGGGAATCCCGCTATCATTTCAGATTCACTCGCTCCCAGCAAATAAAAAAGATTAGCTTCAACAAAAAACCAATCCCGCTTCTTCCACGTCCGTTCTGCTCCACCAAAACATAACTGCTTTCATTCAGCTCTGCATAATTTATTCAGCTGAAAAGGCATTATTAGAAAACCAATAATCAATCTGCGAAACCCTAGGAACTCGTGAACCTAAGGCCTGAGTTATGACAATGTACTACTCACCCCTGAAGTCCACCTTTATGATTTTCTCGCCTTTGCATCTGACTGATAGCTGGAAGTGTTTGACGCGCAGTGTGAGAGACATATCTGCTGGTTGTCTGCTGTCAGTGCATTACGACAGAAATTACGACCTCTCCGCTTCGTCACGCGAGCAACACTGAAGGAACGACACAATACGCCAGCCCAGTCCTGCGCCGTAGCGACTCCAGCACAAGCACCCTCTTGATTCACTAACAGTCGGCAGTGCCATGTACCCTTCTGGCCCAGTCAGCAGTAGTATTTGCAAACCCTGTTTATTGTAATGCAAAAAGTGTCAATTGATCTCAGATGTGTCTAAAATTCAGCGTTCCTTATTCTGAGAAATAGCTATTGTTTTCATATCGTAGTAATGCTCAATTTTAAGTTGGAATTTGATTACTAAAGTTGCTTAAAGGTAATATACAAATTACAGTAACTGAAAAACACCCTTGCACGTAGGTTGTTTCTTTTTAATTTTTTATTTTCTTGCTTTACTTGCTCCTCATTTTTACTTGTTTGTTACATTTCTATTATTTTCTTCTTTTACACAGAATATTATTTCTCCTTCTTTACCTTCTCCTTTCATATTTTTTGTCCTCCGCTTTTATTTTATTCATTGCAACTGCTAACTTCCTTCTTGTTAACTTTTCATTCAAATAAACTTCTCTCTTATATTTACGTTGAGATTTCTCCTCTCATTTACTTTATGGTTCCTTTAACGATGCAATCAACAGTTCGGATTATACAACGTCAAAAAATGTAATGTCCGTAGAAGGAAAGAGGTAGAGGTGAAGGTAAAGTTCTCCCTAGAACAGGCCACGAAAGCCCAGAGGGGAGTAGAGGTATAGCTCTACTCTTTCTTTAACCCTGGCACTAGATGAGGTTGGTGGTCAAATCCACGCCCCGGCCGCTTTACCCCCAGAAAAGAGACCCGGTACCCATTTTATAGGAGGCTTGGTGAGCCCCAGGGCCGGTCTGGACTGGTGCGGAAAATTTCGCCCCCACCGGGATTCGATCCCCGGAACGTCCAGCCCGTAGCGAGTCACTGTAACGACTACGCTATACCGACCCACGAGAAGGAAATAGACCTGTATTATTTTAAAACCATCCATTTATTCGACTGAAAAGAAAAGACAATGAAATCTCAGTTAGGGTAGTTGATGTCCCTGTCAAAATTGGCGTTAAACACCTCCCAATTAGCCTACGAGCCGAAAATCTTAAAACTGAGCCAATTGCTCCGTTACCTCATGTTTTAATTTTTTAAATTCACCCATTTTTCACTTGTGAGTTACTTCAGTTAGCCGTCGTGTTGAAGTTTATTCTCTTTCTTCCTTTCCTTTTACTTTCTTGGTCTCTTCATTATTATATCATTTTCTTTTCCTTTGTCTCTCCTACAGTCCTTCCATTACATCATCTTCCATACAGAGATAGAGTTGCAACAAATGCAAATTTCCAAACCTCATGCCTGCTGCTACCAAATGTAGCAGTATCTTGTCTTCGAGTTCCTTTAAAACATTTTTCTTCCCCGTGTTACGTAACCGTTTGTTAGTTCTTACGTTTGCTTGCTTGTGACAGTTACGCCTTAAGGAAATTAACAGAGCTTTACATGAATACTCTTTTTTAACGGCCTAAATGAAGCTGAAAATTCTTTTTGAAATGTCTGACTTTATATTTGTCTGTGTGTATTTCTCAAACTTCAAGATAGTTAGACAGTGGTGTTTAATTTCTTTAATAAAAATATTTTTTACATTTAAATAAATTATTTTCTTCGGAATTTATTCAGTTTTCCGAATAAAAATATGCACTGCGTTTGGGATGCTGTGTGTGTCTCAATCTTTCGAGAGAAGGGAAAATTTACTTGCTGCCTTCGGTTCTTAATAAAACTGTTCCCTGTTAATAGAGTGTGATAAAGGACGCCCATGGACAGAAGGATTGCATTCGAGCTTAATTGCCTTTTTCGGGGGTTTAAACAAGAACATTAAACTTAATATTTATTTTCGTAGTATGATGAGAATACTTTTTCAGTTTAATTTTGGAAAATCACACTTTGGAAAAAAACGTTTAAAAATCTTTCAAACTTTTTTACAAATTCTCTGCTAAAATAGGGACGTTAAAAATGTGAAATATACCGAAGACAAATCCTAAGTTGCCGACTGACCTCTTTCTATAAATAGATTCAAATATTTTCCTTAATCTTGTTACCTGTAGCTGGTACTTTCTGTTCTTTCCTCAAAGTAAGAGACAGTGATTCAGTCACACAAAATGCTGACGATTTTTGTGTTCACATATGTTTGGTCTTGCTAGATTTGAGGCTCTAAAAGCTGTGACAAAATGATAGAAATCTACCGACTTGTCTTGATTTTGTATTGTGTGAAGTGGAAAGAAGAAAGCTTAAATGATAATAACCACTCTTATAATTTGTTTTCTTTGAGAAGAATAATCAGAAATATTTTCCTATATTCCTCCTCTTAATTTAATCGTAAACTTAATTTTCACTTACAAATGAAAATTAAATCACCGCTGCTATAAATATAATTATGAACACCAACAGACGACTTTAAACTTTAAAAAAATGAAAACGTATGGAGCATATTTTACACTTACATTTCTAATATTTTTCCTTGGTATCAATACTTCCATCATTGAAAAACAAAAAAGGAAAGTAACGAGTTCGTATTTAGAAAATTTCTTGTGTTTTAGGATCTGTAAAACCACAAACTTTCTCTTTTAAGCCAATAATGAACAAAGATTACAAATTCCAACACGACAACACCAGAAGTCAAAATTTCTACCCTCCATTTTAAATGTTTCCTGCAAGGTTCTAGATTTCAAATCAGTATTTCGAGTATAATGTTATCTTACGCAGGTTCAACTTAATAGAAACAGAGGAGTCGGCAAGCCCTACAACTTAGTGGCAAAGTTACAACTGGGATTTGTATCTAATTACTCGGATCATCTGCACCTGAGAGCAAAACAGAGCCCAGCATTTCAACGAAGATTCGGTCTCTGTGCAGTCTTAGTAATCCCACATAAGCCTGCGTGGTTATTATAAATTAATGGCACCAATAAAGCTCAAAATATTGATTGTAACAAAACAATTACCTTGGAATGACATATCAATATAAATTTAAACGGAATTTCAAAAGCCTTTGTTGTATAAATTGACAAAAATATAGTTTAAGAAGACACCGATTATGGAATATAAAGAGTTTCTCGGAGTTCTAGTCATAAGCTAAGGTTCTCAAGATCCCCACATATCCGAATCTACCTATTATAAGGTTATGCTGCAGGTCATGTCTATGTGCTAAACTTACCAAATGAACTTGATATCCTGAAGCATAAGAAGCCTAAAGCCAATGCATAAAATTAATAGGAAATTTTGAGGCGACTTTCTGTAGAAGTTGTTTTTAGAATTACCAGGTTTTTCTCTTAGATTAACGGAAGAATATAGGAGAATGTTGCGATGAGGAAAACATTTGGATTTAAGCGGGAGTCAGTAAGACGAAGGATGAAAAGTTTCACCGAATATAAGTAAAGGTAAAGCAATCCCATTACAGGCCTGGACAGGCCCTTAGGGTTCCAAGAGTTTGAGGCTCCCAGATTTCTAGACAATCTGCACATGAAGGGTTGTCAGCCCTACGCACCTGCCGCCTTAACCCCCCCCCCCCCCCCCCCCCCCAGGAAATATCCTGGTACTCTTTTTGTTAGAGACTGAGTCGACACCAGGCCATAGTGCGGCCGGAAGGATTATGTCAATAAAAAATTCCAATGACAACATCGGAATAGAACCCGCGACCTGCCGGCATGTAGCGTAGTGCCTCAACCAACTGCGCCACCGCGTGCCCCGACCGAATATAAGTAGAGTGATCAAATTAAGGAAGCGAGAGCAGGGCATGTGGAACATAGAGACAACAAGAAAAATGCATGCAGGCTTTTAGTGAGAAAAACTAGAGGACAGAGAACACTTAAAGGTGTAGGCCTGGATGTGAGCATAATAATAAAAAGTGTGTTCAAGGAATTGTATGAGGCGATGTAGACTAGATTTATGTGTTCCAGATTAGGGACAAGTGACAGGCTGTTATGAAAATGGCAATAAAGTTTCGGTACTCATAAAAAGGGGGCAAATTTTTAATAAACTGAGAAATATTTACTTCTGAAGAAGAGTTCTGCTGTATGGAGTTAGTGAAAATTGCCAGTGAAGCCAGGTTTGAAAGTGTTTTTAATGTATTTGAAGCGAGTAATCCTTCCCAAATTCGTTTTTCATTTTGACAGTGAAGTTTTACGAAAAATGCAAACATATAAGTTCACTTTGATACTTGTGGTATATACGAAACCCCACTTCAAACGTAAAAGCAAGGAGACTGAAGTTCTCACTCTCTTCCTCCTCGTAACAAGATCGAGCCAATGGGGCTCTTGTAAGCACAAAAGTGTACACCGGAGTTAGGAACGTAAACCCATTCGCTCTGCTTTTTTCCACCGACAAAGATTTAGTTGCTTTTGGAGGATTTTTACAATAACCAACACATAAAAGGTTTCCTATCCTAAAAATTATATTACAAACAGCCTTTCAATGTGTTTGTTTTGTGAAATTGGGGTTTTTATCGCGTTAAAGGATAAAAAGAAACTTACATTGTCATACTTTGTTATACGAAAGTATGGGAAGTTTCAGATCTAAGGTTCTGGCAGAACTGATTCAATTGGGTGGTAAATTTTCACGTTTTGAAAAACGTGAAATTATTCTTTCCATATGTAAAGTAAGGAATATTTGCCACAATAATATAGGGAATTAAATTCACTAAAACAAAAACATATTTAGGGGGTTGAGAATAAAGTGCTGATAAGAATATCTGGATTTATGGAAGAAGAAATTAAAGAACTTCGAAGCAAAATTTTGTAATGATCTTCATAATTTGTTATCTTCATTATATTTTTCGAGCGACTGCAAAAAGAAATTCAGTTTTTGTTTTTCTCGATGTTTTCACAGCGTGTTTAATGAGAATTCAAGTTTTCTGTCATGGAACACCAGTTTACCGGTAGATAGTTAAGGACTTTGCGGAGAAGCATACTGTCTCCATCTTCAGGACCCAGAATATTGTAAGTTTATTTAAAAAAAAAAATTTTGGTCCAAACAAAACCCCACTTCCGAAGTCATAACAGTGAGACCGAAGACTTTATCGAATTGTTGACTAAGAAGATGGAGGAAATAATCTCTTCGAAAACGCCCGAGACTATTTACCACCTAAAACGACGTAACACATAAAAAGGCCCGAGTTCCAACCTTTTTATCCCTTTTACTCATAGGTAAGTAGAGGCTCTGGTATATTCATGTCCGTGTCTCTTACTCCGAATGAATGATAAAATCACATGACAATTTATATGAACGCTATACCACTACTGACACTCCTACATCTGCACTTTCAATCCTGTGCTACCTATATCAACATGGGCGCCATTCGATTCGCTGAGGTAAAAGAAAACTCTAACCCCAACGCCCTGTATGGTAATATATCTCCTTATAGCTACAGGGGAAAACGACGTGGGACTTCAAATTGCCGCCTGCTGAATGTTTTTGAAGATATTGGTTAGATTCCTGGGATGAGGAGTCCGCTATTTGCTATATCTCTGCTTATACAAGACAAAACAAGCACCGAATAAGTACAGAGATATATCCATTCTCAAGTAATATTCAGACACATGATCCCACTGTTCCAGTTATAGAATGCTCTATATATCTTAGACAGTGCGTCAACTGTGACAAGGTGTTTTGTACTATATATGCACATGAAAAAAGTACAAAACTTTGTTAGTTTTTATGGTGCTAAAACACGATATTTTAGCCAGTCGAAATCTGTATTCAGCCTTTTTTTTGATAGCTTTAACTGAGAGAATCGTGGAGCAGAATTTGTAAGAACAATATTTAATATGCTAAAATTCACATACATGGCAACGTATAGCATCTGTGAATTTACGTATGACAAATGCAGATACGGAAAAACATGCAAAAGAAAGTTTTAAAATGAGAGCGATTCGTAAGCAAAGTTTATAAGCGTAATCATGAACTTTAATTCTAGTTGGTTTTCCGTATACATTTAATCATCTGAAGTTAAATAGGCTTAACAAGTTACTTTGTCCCATTCCAAATACAGTGGCTTACATTTAGTTATAACAAAATCAATTAATAAAGTTATTTATTTTTTATTTACTTATCACTCGCAGGTCTTTATAATAAATATTTATCGGCTTCATACAAAATAAATTGCAGTGCCGAAACATGTGCAATATATTGCAAAGCCGGTCCTAGTATATCGCAACTTATTCAAAATTACATTGGTCCAAATACAGCCTCCTTCCTCCAGAGATTATCGTAACCTCGAAGGAAATATCACCAATAGCCAAAGCCGAGTATGACGACATATTTAAAGATTTAATTAAGTCTCTATTCCTGTACGAACACAGACTCCAGTCATCTCTGTTTTCACAGAATCACTTACCTCGTAAGTAGAACTTTGTGATTTACTTCAGTCCCAAACCTTGCAGTCACTGTGCTTAATTAAACTGAAGGCAATGGAAAGTTTGTGTAACAAATATGAATAAAATATCGTGAAAGAAGACCTAATTTTATGGACAGAAATATAAAGCCTAGTTCCTTAAACACCTACGTTTTCCACTCAAGTTTTCAGTAAATACAACAGTGTATGGGTGTTATGTCACATAAAGAACTTGCCATGTACTGCGACGCCTACTGCCGTCTACTCTCTTTTTTTTTGTATGGAGAAGGGCCCCGCAGCAGAAGCTACGGACGCACCGCAGCCTTGAGGCTTATTGTGCAACCCTGTGATAAAGATGAAGAGAAAGATGATCAGTTTTTTTAATTTTTCCAAGTAATGGAGAATCGGTGGAATGAAATTGACAGTGAAAACAGAATTATTCGAGTAAAAACCTGTCCCAAAGCCACTTTGTCCGCCACAAATCCCACATGACCGACCCGAAATCGAACCGGGCCTCCGCGGTGGGAGGCCGACGTCTAACTGCCTGAGCCATGGCACGGCCATCTACTCTCTTCTAAGTCTTTAAAACTAATGCAGTGTTGATATACGTCTTTGATTAGTAAAATAAAATAAGACCTATTTATTAAAATATAAGAATTGAGAAAATATCGCTATATTTGCATCACTGTACTTGAAGTTTTGTGCTGCTTGTGTTGTGTTCTGCTTTATTAAATATGAACTTCTTATGGAGTCCGATTTTAGCCATGTGGAAATGGTCTGCACTAAATTGGTCACTGTTGAAGTTGGGTTTTTTTTTGCTGTTACTCTTTTATGTTTTGGGTGACGTGCACTGCTGTGGACGTAACAAGGTTTGTTGTTGTTGTTGTTGTTGTTGTTGTTAGCGTGTTCTTGTTAGTGTGGGGTGCAAAGAAATCTACGTCCCATCTGACGCTAACAGCAACACCAATGGCAAAAAAAAAACATTTAAATCACAAGTAAGAAGCTACAATTGTGGCATCCAGATGTGATATAATTAAATGTATATTAACACACGTTTATTTGACACAACTCTACACTTTTTATTTCCAATATTTCTACTGCATGTTTCCTTTGTAAACAATCATATTAAGTTTATTTTTAATACATCAACCAAATTATGCACTTAATAAAATATATTCAGAAGCAATTATAAAATTCCTACATGTTTCGGGACCGGGGTGCATCGTCAGGGATTTATTCAGAACAAAGAGATAAGAAGTCCAACAGCTAATCTAGGTATTGTGTCTGTCTTCTTAAAATAATTAAAATATTAAAATTCTAAAATATACAAAGCTAATAATCATAAAAACAATGTTGTAAATTTAAAATTTTTAAATTTTTAAATTTAGCCTTTCCAGGTAGAAGTTGCCAATTATTTACACTCTGTATGGTGCATGTATACAAATATCTGTCACGATCTTGTAGGATCCGAAGGGCTGTCGTTCTGATAGAGCATGTGAAGTGTGTCGTATCAGTCGGTGTGGTAATATAGGTAATTTCTCCCCCTATTTTAAAAGAAATAAGAATGTGTTGACCAATATAGTAACGATACCTCTACAAGATTTTATGAACCTACCTCCAGTTAAAGCCGTGTTTTTCGATGCGAAAGGACAGAAGGGCGGATGTGACAAACCTAGTAAAACTATTCGCAACTGCATGCTGCGGCCTGAAAAACTACGAAAAGCCACAAATTATACATTAGATACGATAGGAAGTATCTCGATGGGGATTTGTAACGATAACTTCTGATCCGAAACCTAGAGTACTGCTACGGCACCTGCATCAACAATTAGAGTCGTCTAGAGCTTTGAAGATGATCTTGAATTTGGGCCATATTGAAACCTATTTTATCTCACTAAATGTGCGTAATGTTTGGGTATGAACGTAATGAATTTGACTACATGACTGACTGGCTTCATTACAGAGTTACCTTAAAGAAAGGTTAATTAGAGGGGACATAGAAAAATCCATAATTTTACTACAACTTTTCCTTAACATTTTATGGACTACATCTGTCCTCCCTTTTAATATGACATTAAAATTCAAAAAATACCGTATGAATTAAATGTAGTATTTGCGCGAAAGCCTCTATCTGCACGACATAACACGGCACAGAAAACGCCGACATACCATGACTTCAGCGAATAGCGAAATTGAAAACCCGCGAAATAGAGCAGTCACGATTATAAAAGCAAATATCAGAGGTTATGACAAATTGCCACCTGAAGTAATATTATTCGTGAATGAATTTTTTAAACACACTGCACTGAATTAATGGCTGTCATGTGTAATGACGCTTCATAAATTAACTGCTACAGAAAAACAAAGTTATGCTTTGCAAGAAATAGCACTTAGTTTTTATTATTTAATATTAAAATTCGTTTAAGAAATTGAAGCCAGTGACAACATATATCGCTTCTAACACTAGCCACGATTGTGGAGCAAAGTAATTGTGTCATTACACATTTGTCATTTCTCAGACGTACACCGTTTTGAAAGCCGCAAAATCTGTGATTTGTCTTTAGTAACCATCAAAGGGATAAATAAAGGAAGAAAGAACATAATGAAGAAAAGGGATCTACTAATAATTATCAGGGTACAAGGAAAACGGAACAAGACTCGGGGAAGGAGAAGTTCCCTATATTGGACACTACAAATATAATATGACTCGCATCAGAATTTAAGAGCATAAAATAACTTAAAATAAGTTATAAGTCTACATTTTTAAAACAAATTTGTTCATTACATACATGACGATATCCAAGAACTATATACGGAATGTCTATTTGCAATCTCGGTCATAAGATTTTTGGATTTCTCATTCCTTACAAAAAATGACGAAATGATACGTCAGTTAAGCTTTGATTGCCAGCTTCAAAAATATCTATGTTTGATCATTCAACTACTATACTACTACGTACCGTAGATATTGAACAGTTCAAGTACAGACAATTTTTAGAAAACCACAGAACTATTTTATGTACCTGGATATTGAGCATTCAGTTTAAAATTTGTAATTGAATCAAGACACAGAATTCTGATAACTGTTTCAACATTAAATTCCTACTTTTCAAATAAAACATATGTTATGTTGCTCTTATGTTGCCTAATATAATCTGTATAGAAATAACTACCCCCAGTTCATGCCACTTAATTCAGCAATATATTCAAAATGTAAACACAAAATAAAAATATTAAACAAATTCATTTAAGAAAATTAACATCCAAGTGATATAAAATTCTTCTTTTGAGGTGACCTTGGAAATTATATAAGTGTCCTTCAAAAAAACAGCATGACATTTGAAAGCCAAAATTTGCGTTCTCCCTCGCAGAGGTCTCCATCAGCAACCGGTGTGCTGAGCAAGAAGTCAGCAATACCTGGCAGAAGAACTTGTGGGTGTGTCGACTGCATCGTGAGCGTACGGAGCTGAAAGCGAGTGAGTGAATGGGGAAAAATTGTTTTAGTCAAATTAAATGTAATTCGTAACTTATTCATTTGGTCATATTTTTATATTTTTGTATTCATATATCCATCCTTTCTTATTCTCATTTATTATATTTTCCTACTACCCATAAAGTACGTTCATAACTTTTTTCTTGATATTTGCTTCCTCATTGTTTAAAGAACGTTGTGCTTTTAACAAATAATTCTTTATTAATTTATTTAATATTACTCTGATATACACGTATACATTGTTTATGAACATATCTAAGGTGCTATATAAGGTAAATGGTCAAAGGCATTTTGGCTGGGACTCAGTTGCTTTGAAGTAAGCCACAACATAAAAATTATCGGCTCTTAGTTTCCATTTTCCTTCGGTCTATTGGGTACTGCGTGTATTTTATGCGGGGATATGGAACACGATATTAAAGCAAACAGTTTAAGTGAATTTCTAATTCACCACCTGTATTTATACATATATATAAATGGCATGGTGCCTTTCGGAGGTAATATGCTTCTACATTTTCACGTGTTCAATTTGGCGCTTTTATACTTCATTCTTCTCTATTTATTTAATCGTCACAATACAGTGCCGCATTATGGTAGACATACTTGCCGAACCTGCGTTTAAGAGCGGCAAGTAAAAACGCCGACAGTATCCAGATTTACAAGTACCTGATCATTGTGTGCTTAGTTTACACTAATGAATATTAGGCCTTAATATGTGGTACCTGTAATTAATAAACAAATCAAAACACAAACATAAACCATGGTCGAATTGGTTTAAATATTATAACGATGAAAAAAACCCAAGTAAATTAGCGATTACAAAGCTCACACCTTCAAGGGAACAAAACCGTTTTTTTACAAAGTAAGGATTATGAAGTGTGAAGACGTATAGATAGATAGTTAGTTACTTCTGCATGTTTACCCTGAAGATGGAGGCAGAGAATTTCAGTGAAAAATTAGTATGCCTATATATCCCTCACGTTCAATGACGTCGCTTTACTCAAGGGACTAGAAACTTCTTCTTGCTAAACACGATTTAGTGTGATACGTTCACCTGTGTGTAATATTCAGAATCCCTGTGTTCAAACACGTATGGAATTACAGGCGGACGTTTTGTTCTAAGAAGAAAAATCTCTAAAAATAATGTATTTCTTGCAAGTACAATTATCTGGTTTTAGGCACATTCTAAAACGTCATCTTTAAATCAGGATACCAAGGAATAACATCGTACGAAAAAATAAACAGTCTACATCTTTTCCCTCGCATACTTAGTTTCTAAAATGGAACAAAAATAGTTGCTGGAATATAGTTCCATAATGAGATTAATCAGGTTAAATGAGCATTCGTGCGAATATACATG
Source organism: Reticulitermes speratus (assembly GCA_021186555.1). Classification (NCBI taxonomy): domain Eukaryota; kingdom Metazoa; phylum Arthropoda; class Insecta; order Blattodea; family Rhinotermitidae; genus Reticulitermes; species Reticulitermes speratus. Next base: position 16,915,869 of record JAJKFL010000039.1, on the reverse strand, counting down.
AATAAGAAATAATATTGCGCCAATACTACGAACAGAAGAAGCTTGTTTGGTTTTCCAATCAACGCAAGCCTCTTACCCACTTCACTGCCAGTTGATATTTATATCCAACCCACTTGCATAATTCATCTTTGTTATGCAGTGGAACATAATCTCATGTGTCAGAAAAGTCATTGACAACAATCCGGGCTATTTTTATCACTTGTTGATAGTCACTGTCGCTTTGTGTAAAAAATCCCATTCCAAAATTCTAAATACTTGAGCATGGAGAAGAGTCACGCACCAACAAGAATATTATATGTAGTTCTATCTATGACACCACCTGTACACTTAATACTTTCTGTTTATCTTTAGAAAATTAATGCTTATAATTTCACTTGATGAGAGTACACACATAAATATGCCGCACTCGTCTGATGAAACATATATAAATTCTGTATTAAATTGTCTCAATTCCATACCAAGTAATATAATTGTCCATTACAAATAGCATATTTTAATGACAATTAGTTTTAAAATTCTTCTATATATAGTACAATATTTTGGGGGGATATTAATTTGGATCCCTACGTTTGATGTTGCAGTGTCCCGAAAAAGTATTTAAGTGTAATAGGATTTTGAAAAAAGGATTTGATGAAATCATAGAATATCGATCACAACATATTTTAGCTGATATGCTTAAGTATTTGCAAATTGCAATGGAGTATTTGACACATGAATTGAATAGATTCTCTCTCTCACGGTTTCTCTTGAATGTATTAGGTTTCCCTTCTACATTATGCATTTTCCTTGAATAAATGTTATATATATATATATATGAGAGACCTTCATACGAGTAACTTGTTTGAGAATAAATTTATGGGAAAAATATCTTAGCCTGAAGTCGAAGTTACAGTAAAACGGAGAGAAAGCCCATAAGCTTCGTCACTATTGCGCACTCCAAGAAAAGATTTATATATGAAGTCAAGCACTGGCTAGAGGCCGGGCCGTCACGCGGGCTAAGAAAATAGAAATGCATAAATATTTTGATAGGAAATGCTAGTGATGAGAGATTACTTTGGAATATAGACGTATAAATGGGGACAATTGCATGACTACTTTAGTATACATTCATATAAAAATTTTTCGCTCCTGAAGAAAATCAGACGACATTTTCTGTAATAAGAAGAGCCAGAATTTTAATATATGTTATATATTAATTCTGCCATATGTATCTCCATTCAGACTCTCCTTTAGATACTATGAAACAGAGCAAAATATTGGATACAAATTTTGTGACAGCTTTCATTCACATTTCATTTGCTCTTCTGTACACTGTGTGTAACACGCACAGTTTCGAAATCTATAGGAATAACGTTACTCATGTAAATCCTATAGGTTCCTGTACTTCATCAGCACAATGTATTGCTCATGCAGCACTGAGACATTGATGTATATCTCATCGTGGTTATGTGAAAATATTTCAGCGAAAAAAAAAAGACTTATCTGAAGTTATTGGCATGGCTGAATACTAACGCGGTTTTTTCCGATATTCTTTACAGCAGACTCGGAAATGTTCCCACGATATATATATATATATATATATATATATATATATATAACGGTTAGCAATTTAACACATCAGCACCTGATTGATATTCTGATAATATTATCCCCGAAATTGTTTACTACCTTTTTCAAAGTAACTTCTGCGCTAGTATTGCCTGGGTTGAAGTGAAATTAGGTTGCATTAGTGCACTAAAAATCGTACATAAATATTTTAAAAATTCAAAAGCATAAATGCGTGAATCGTACGTCTATTGACCCAGAAATTGTTTTCAAAATCATGATATAAATTTGATTAATAAATGTATTTTTTAAGGAATAAAGAATTCAAATCCAGAATAAATTTCAAATGAATCAAGTCATGTAATTGAGACAGGAAATTTTCACGCTTGTCTAGATGAAAGTTTAAATAACATTTATTAACTCAAATAATTTATGATTTCAGGCGAGAACTTATCATCTAGGCAACATTAGCACTACAGAATTTTTCACAGAAATGGATATATTTCGAGAAGACAGGCAGCCGACATTGCACCAAGCAGCAAAGGATGGTAATAGACAACTCTGTGAAAACTTGCTCGACAACGGAATGGACATAAACAGTGTCGACACTGACAGATGCACGGCATTGTTTTACGCTGCCCAGTGTGAACAGAGAGAGGTCTTTGAATTGTTGCTGAATAGGGGGGCCGATGTGAACATTATGGATAATCAAACTGGTCTTACGCCTCTTCACTGTTTGGCGGAAATAGGAAATGTGAATTTAATGAGGCTTATGATTTAGAACCGTAGGTGTACCGTTGATATATGTATCATGGATAATGGAGAGGAAGGAAGGACACCCGTTCATTTAGCCTCTCAAAATGGTCACGTTGAAGTAGTTAACTTGCTCTTAACAAGCACTAATCAACGGCCTGTAAACTCTGTATCAGGTTCGGGAAGACACCACTGATGTACGCTGCACAGTACAATCACTTGCCGGTAATACGTGTCCTTGCCGAACACTCTGCAGACGTAAATTATAAGAGCAGCAATGAGGAGGGACTGACAGCTCTTCATTATGCTGTGATGAATGGTAACAAGGAAATTGTAACTGAATTACTAAATATGGGAGCAAATGTGTCCATCAGATGCAGCAGTACTGGGACCACACCGCTACATGTTGCTACCATGAATGGTAACTTAAAAATTCTGAAACTGCTGCACGAAAAAGGATGTAATTTAAATCAGGCTGTAGGTGATGAAACAGGAAATTTGCCCATACATCTTGCAGTCATTTATGGACAAAAGAATATAGTACAATGGTTATATGAAACGGGAAGAGTCCCTACATTCGTATGGAATAAAGAAGGAGATGGGCCACTGCACTTAGCTGCCAAGCACAACAACGCCAATATGCTTAGCTATATACTTAATGTTGTTCGGTTACCAATCGATATGCGCACAATAAACGATCACCAACACACAGCCCTTCATATTGCATCAATTTTTGGTAACTACAGTGTAATTAATTATCTTATATTTCGAAAAGCTGATGTAAATAAAGCGTCAGGAAACAATAGTTTCAGACCGCTGCATTATGCTACAATGAATAATATTCCTCAATGTATACAATTATTATATCAAGCTGGAGGCAATGTCCATATCCATTACGGTAATGAAGAGGACACTGCAGGAGGTGAGCCTTTGCTGATCACAGCTGCGAAGCATAACTCTTGTAATGCTGCTGCGTTTTTGTTGTCGGAAAACATATGCGTGTACCATGGTTATCGCGATAAAAGTGGTCTCACAGCCCTCCATCATGCTGCCATGATTTCTGACAAATATCTAACAAATTTACTTTTATCAAAGGGTGCAAATGTTAATGATCAAGACGTATCATGGCGAACACTGTACACTATGCAGTTGAAAGGGGTGACACTTCTATACTTCAAGAAATATTATGGTTCTCCCCGTCGTTAGCAATTCAAGATATATGCGGAATGAATGCAGTTCACTTGGCCGCGTTACTCGGAAATCTCCCATGCTTTCAAATGTTACTCACCGACATAGCGTACTTTTATATTAAGACATCTAATGCTACACAGGATCTTCTAATCCACCTGGCTGTTTATGGAGGAAATATTGATGTATTGAAGTGGATTATTGAACGTGGAATGCCTTTCGACATTCCTAACGGAGTTGGAAAAACTGCACTGGATATTGCAATTGAAAGGGGAAATGAGGAAGTAATACATTTACTGCAAAATATAGGTGTAAATTAAACGGGTTATGAAGAGCCCGATATCTAAGAACGCCATTGAATTTTTAAAACGCATTTCGAAGTTATTTACAGTTTCGATCTTGACAAATTATAGTGCTGATGTGAACCGAAGGGAACTTCAAGAAGAAAGGCTATACGTTTTGAAATCTTTAGAATTTACTAGGTCCTTTTCCATGCACGAATGTCGACATGAGAGACTTGAACTTACCTCACAAATAGAGACAAATTTCTTAATATAACTGATTTCTTTGATAGTAGTCAGTTTATTTCTTGTATTTTTCATATTAATTATTGTATATCTTTAATCCAGTTTAATTGTTTTAACATTTGTAACATGAATTGTCATTTATATAAAATGTATTGCTCAAAATATTTTTGAAGAATTAGATGAAAGTTATACTACCTGCCCTTCACTTTTACAGAATTTAACAAATCCCTCTTATTAAATTCAAATGTATAGGTACCTTAATTCGAAACTTTATTAATACTTTCTGTATCCTGTATTGAGAAGCCTTACGGAGAGAAATAAGTGCAATATAAGGTAATTCATCCACTTTATATTTTATTCAAATGTTATGTTGTAGAACAGTGTCCTGTTTGTGTATGTGTTGTAAGCTGTGTCTTTTAATACAACATAATTAAGTGCAATCGCATGTTGGAACAACAATTTGATAGACGATTATGCGCTTCTTCTGAGCGTTAGATATAGTACGTGGTTGTGATTTTGCAGTGGAAATTGCTATCCTATATCAAGATATACGCGGAATGAATCCAGTTCACATAACCCGCACATAACGGAAATCTCCCATGTCTTCAGTTGTTAATCAACAGCAACACGTACTTGAATATTCCAACCGAAAATGCGATTCAATATCTTCCAATCCACCTGGCGGCTTCACAAGGACATACTGATAGAATAAACTGGATTATTGAACGTGGGGTGCCTACCGACGTGCGCAATGGATTTGGAAGAAATGTACTGGATGTTGCAGTAGAAATGAGAAAACTTGAGATAACAAATTTATTGAAAAATATTGTTTTTGCAACTGAGAACATTAATACTAAGGCCAAATATCTATGAACATCAATGTATTCTTAAACTAAATTTGGATGTTATTACAGTTTTACTCCTGACAAAATATCGTGCTGACTTGAACTCAAGGAAACTTCAAGATGACGGGCATTATGTATATAAATTTGTAGAATTTACCAGGTTCTTTCCCATGCACGAATGTCGATATGACAGACTGTAAAGTATTACTCACCTAATGACAAATGTCTTCTATTTGTGACTATTTAGGTAGTATTTGGAATGCTTATTAATAGCTTTTCTCAAATTTTATTTTTATTAGTCCTTAAGCAGTTTTAACATTTTCCAATCCACTTTATCCAATTTCGAAACATGAAATGCCATCTTGCAGAAAAATATTTTGCATCACATTTTTCAAGAACTGAATGAATGTTATATTACCTGCACTTCACTTTTACAGGATTTAACAGATTCCCTCGGAATACAATTCAAATGTATATATACTTTAATTCTAAACTTTCTGTATTGTGTAATGTAAAGACTTACAGACAGAACTAAGTGCAAACTTATGTTGGGAACGAATTGTAATAAATGAATATGCGAATCCTGTTAACGATAAATAAGTTAGTAATTATAATGCTCCAGCGGAAATAACTATCCTCGTTGATTAAACAAGTGGCTATTTATTTCACACTTTTACATAAATTACATAATACGTAAATTTGGTGTAAATCATGAATATTTTATGTGTAGATTCTTTGTTTTCGTAAGTACGAGTTTTTTTAGAATGCAGTTTGTTTTATTTCTAGAGAAATAAATACAAATGTTCCTCTAATTCCAAACCTCGGACTTTATCCACGTGATAAATATTAACATGAAAGTAAATTCGAGCTTATATTTCAAATAAGGATCTTTTCTGCGAATGAATAAAAAAATGTTCATTTGCCTGCACACTGATGCTTCAAAATCTTTCTTAAATTCTCAAGGCAATTTGTTATTTCCAGCACTTTCACCAACAATACGTAAATCGGTGTTCATCTGACCTGACATATATCAGTACAGTCACTGTCATCGCTACGAAGACGTTACCAAATTTAAAACCACATTCTTGTCATTACCTCCTTTTGTCTTATTAATGGAGACTTCGAAGGGAAATATGGTTACGGGACTGCATAATAACTGGAGTGAATAAGCTTTACGTTGTATTGACCGTGCATCATATCACAATTGGAAGTGTTTATTTTCATACCAACTTATGCTCAAAATCTTACAGTATTATTAATTAATTTACCCCTATACGTATTTCGGCGTTCAAATCGCCATCTCGATAACAATAGACTAGTAACATGATGTTTTAACTTTTTACATATATGGATGTAATAACATATACAATGGGTGTATAATCTATGCTTTTAACTCTGTGACCCCCTGACGATGGCGATTTGAAGGCCGAAATACGTATAGGGGTAAATTAATTAATAATACTGTAAGATTTTGTGCATAAGTTGGTATGAAAATAAGCACTTCCAATGGAGTGAATAAGGTCTACGTATAGCGAATAAACTTTCGAATTCTAGACTGCATAATTCCCCGACTAAGTTCTCCACCAGACAGGAAACGCTTCTTTACAAAAAGTGTTTGAATTGTTTACTTGAATCGCAACTTCCAAATATTTACACGATTATTGAATATTTTATTCATGTTTATATTTGTCTATTTATATATATACATCATTTCAAGGGAATGAAACTCTATTTTCGTCTGTAATTCTTCAAAGAAAATTTCATTGTTGTTGTAACGTCTTCATGGCTTTATCAAATAATATTGACTTCATGTAGCACGAAGTCACATTGCAAAGATAACAGGCTTGACGGGTTTGTTTAAATCATCACCGCAACCAGTCGGTTAATTTCATTAATACAATGTACACAGTCGTGTAATTTGAGGTCTGCATAGCACGTATTCTGATCTGTCATGATCTGCACCACACACACATTAATACACGCACAATGCTGTATGAAGGGCTATGTAAACCACAGTTTACGCTACGATCCGATTTCACAACACGCTGTCAGAAATAATTAGAGTAGTGCACATGTAGCCACATAATTTCAGATCTGCAACACACACACACACAATCGGTTATGTATTGAGTCCGATATGTGCTGCTACCGTCGAGGATCGCAGGAGGCGCCACAACTAAGTCGTGGTGAAAATAAATGTTCGGCAGAAATCACGCGCTCGGATATGCTCACGCTATTCGTGTCAGACTTTATACATTTTTATCAGCCGCTTGCAAAATGAGTTCTTCTGAAAACGTTTTCCTAACATACAACATGCCCTGACAATCATATTTAGCACTTCAAACGTACAAATTTTTCAGTTTTATTGTTTCGAGTCGATAAATATTTCTTATCTATCTGTGAAATTTTATGTGAATAATCGTCAAATTTACTTAAATTAAGAAATATTTCTGTGTAGCCAACATAGATCCAAAGCCAATATTAACAGTTCTATAAAAATTAAATATATATCATTTTTACGGTACCCTTGTATTCTATATGTTTTACTCGTTGACTTGTTGTTGGTGCCTTCTTCTTCTTTGACAAGTTTTTGATCAGCAAGGGACTTCTAAATATATTTCTGAGATGTACTTATCAGCAAGTGTCCAATAAAGTGCTGAAGGAAAAAATTAAGGAAAATGAGTTTCCTTACATTAACTAAACTAACTCCATGGAGCAGGGTCCTTCAGAACTAAGAGGTCGTCAGCTAGTCAAGAAATTCCCCGCGTTTTATGGAACCCGAAGGTTCATTAACGCATTCACAAGAGCCCGCCACATGTCCCAATCATGAGACATATCAATCCAGTTCACGTCCTCCCATCCCAATACTTGAAGATCCATTTTAATATTATCCTGCCATCTACGCCTAGGTTTTCAAGTGGTCTTCTTCCCTCAGGTCTACCCACCAAAATCCTATATACACCTCTTCCCTCCCCATTTTCCTTACATTATGTATTACTAATATAATAAACATCATGCCAGCATTTGAGAGTAAAAATCTGTTAAAATAAAACTCTTTACATTTTACAACACCCCATTTTCATTATGTTCATAACGGTGTACTAAAATTCTAGATGGATCACCAGTTTTGAATCCCAATCAGAAATTAATGTTGATCTCCGAATCCATCCAAACAAATGACGGAATGAATTGTCAATTAGGCCGGGACTACCAAATTCAAAGTCCTTTCTGAATGGTCAATCACCCACCATCCTACCATGACGTTAAATAATTCAAGTAGTAACAATTTTATTTACAAAATTATACTATACCAGCATATGAATATTTAGCTAAATAATTTGTAATTAAATCAAAATTTCTATTTTGATGCTGACTAAACTTTAATTACCTCTTATCAAACAAAATTATTTTCCATGACCCCTGCACAAAATGTACGTAAGAAAAACACTTCCCTACTGCATACTGTTCTCTTCGCCAATAAATTAATAAGTACTTCATTACGTTGGTAACATTAATCAAATTCAATTACAAAACCTAATCTCAGATACGTACAGGTGACGGTTTGTTGTGAATACGGTAATGAGCCTTCAGGTTTCTTAAAATGCATGGAAATTCTTGACTAGCTGAGGCCCTCTTAACTTCCCAAGAAGGACTCTGCTCCATGGAGATAGATTAGTTAATCATGACAGGGCTAAAGCCGATATAATGTGTTTTATAAAAAAAAGAAGTTTATGTACAGATAGTTACTTTGGAGCTTGCAGTAGGCCTTAGCAGTAGTTTAAGCAGGGGAATGTCACCCGCCCATTGTTTGTGACGAATACCGACGTATTCCAGTTAGAAGTACAATATATATGGGAATGAATTGCAGTTGTTTTTTGTGAGTGTTAATTTATAAATTTATTTTCAGTAGTTTCCTGCGTCGTTAGCCCTGGACATAAATTTGACTTAAAGCTTGTTACAAACGAAACACCTAACAAACTGCGACCAGTCGAAGGAAGGTAAATCAGTGATAGAGACTCATGTTAGTGACAGGATCTGTATGCTTTTCCTCGACCGTCGTCTCGAGTGTTAAGGGAATCTACCCACGCTGTGCCGGTCAACTGCATTCTCTTTAGAAAGGGCGGTAGGTTTCTGTTTGTTTATATCACTGTTCCTTTTCTATAATTTTCTATTGCTTGGTTGGGCACGCGGTGGCGCAGTTGTTTGAGGCACTGCGCTACAAGCCGGAAGGTCGCGTTTTCGATTCCCGATGGTGTAATTGGAATTTTTCATTGACATAATCCTTTTGGTCGCACTATGGCCCTGGGGTCGACTCAGCCTCTAACTGAAATGAGTACCAGGAGTATTTCCTGGGGGTAAAGGCGGCCGGTGCATAGGGCTGACAACCTTACCACTTCATGTGCCGATTGTCTAGAAATCTGGGAGCCTCAACCTCCTGAAACCCTAAGGGCCTGTCCAGGCCTGTAATGGGATTGCTTTACCTTTATATAGCTTGGTTTGTTTTTCGTGTCTTCGTCGTTGGTGTCACGTGTCTGAATAGCAATGGGCTTTTGAATCTATTTATGAAACGTATTCATTAGTAAGTTTTACAATAGAGGACAGAAGGATAGAAATTGGGGAAAGTCAATTTCGTAAAAATATATATATATTATAAATATAATATGAGTCATGCCGGCATTTGAATGTATGTCATTATTACATCATTACTTTATATCTCCATTTTAAAATTCTCGTATTTTAAATATGTGTAATACGATGTCCTAGAATTATAGACAAAACGCATGTTTTGAGTCTCGATCAGAAACTTTTGGTGATTTTTCTAAGTTTCCAAACAGATGACAGAATAATACTTCAAGTAAGATCTAATGGATAGCTTAAACATCCTTTTGGATAGGTCATTCACCCGCCATCCCACCATCGATGATAATCTGATCAATAAGTGATAATTTCATTATAGAAAGCACAAAAATATGCTATGTAAAGGGATACGGAATTTTCGAATTAATATTTTGTAGTTAAATCAAAACACATTATTCTGATTATTATTATTACTATTAACATCATTATTAAACTTTAATTCTTCCTTAGAAATCAAAATTATTTTTCATGTTTCCTACACTTAATCTGTGAAAGAAAAACCTTTCCCTATTTCATAATTTCACCTTCGCCAAAAAATTATAAATAATTTAACAGAATTGAAAAATTAATCAAATTCAATAACAAAACATAAAATACCTACACGTTTAGTATATAGTTAAACAAGCATAACATTTTTAAGGCAAACTTGGAAATGAATTCAGTGTGTCACAACAACAACACCCATTTTCAAAGGCAAAATTTGCGTTCTCCCTCGCAGAGGTCTCCAGCAGCAACCGGTGTGCTGAGCAAGAAGTCAGCAATACCTGGCAGAAGAACTTGTGGGTGTGTCGACTGCATCGTGAGCGTACGGAGCTGAAAGCGAGTGAGTGAATGGGGACAAATTAATACTACATAAAAATATTTTAACTAACATTACATATGAACATGTTTGTTTGTTTCTTTATTTGTGCGTAATTATTTATTTGTTTACTTACTCTGATGTGTTTATTCCTATTGTATACTTACCCACCTTTTGAAAATATATATCCATACAAGCTTTAATTTACATCATGATTGTCCAACCTGCAGCCCCCCAGCATTAATTATGCGGCCTGCAGACACATTTGTAAATTATGTATGTGCTATAAGAATTACACAATAATTTAGGCGGTTAGGTATAGCATTTACTGCCATTTGTCTTTGTGCTGCCCACGAATCACCCCGCAAAAACCGGTGTGGCCTGTTCCCATACAAACATTGGAGGCCCATGATTGTCATACTTTTTCTTCCTTGTTTAAAATTTTCTTTATTCTTCTTAAAATTAATTACCATAAAACTTTACATCACTACTTATTTATTTACACATTCTTTCTGAACTCTTATTTTTTTACTTTTATTTATTACTTTGTTTTTAATATGTTCTTAATTTATTTATTATTTACTCTGATATATTTATTTATTTGTTACGAATATCTTTAACATGTTAAGTAAAGTAAATATTTACGTGCAGTTTCCTTGATACCAATTACAAGAAAGGAAATAAAAACACACATATATACCGGCACCTATATGCCATTTGGCTTTCCGTCTAGTGGATACTGCGATTTTTTTATGCGGGACAGTGAAAGACTGAGTTTAATGCGAAACAAATAACAGAGTTTCGCTTTCGTTTATTATTGATTCATTCTGTAGTCTGTCTTACGATAGGTCCGTAGCCTCTTCCAAAACAAGTTCTCCAGAGGGTGCGATCTAGTGCTTCCTTTTTCAATTTCCAGTATCTTCTCTTTTCGTTAAGGTCATCCAGTAGCTGCTTACGCTTTCTACATCTTCTTCCCTTCATTTAAGTCATTTAAAGGCCGTTTCTACACAAGATGTGACAAACTCCAGATAGCCTTTCTTCTTTTTATTGTACTCGTATGTAGGATATTCCTCTCCTCCTTGACTCTAGGAAACAATACTTCATTTCTCACACGATCGGTCCAACTGATCTTATGGTGATTAGACAGAGAAAAAAAAAACCTCTAAATGTTCACTTTTTTATTTAGTCGCTCTTATAATTCTTGCTCCTTTACATATTTAGTTTACACAAAACGGTGTCTAATTACGATTGTCCCGTTTGCATGATATTCTTTTTAACAGCGATAAGCACTAATGGTAGCACTATCCAGATTTACTCCAACATACTCATTATGTGGTCAGTTTATAGTAATGCATGTTAAGCCTAAACACCTGGTACCCGTAATTATTTCACAAATGGAAACACAAACGTAAATGACCCATGAACGTATTTAATTTTTCATCCGACGAAAAGAACCCTAAGTAATTACTGCTTAAAGCTTTTGTTTAAACCTCCAAGACAAAACTGTTTTAAGAAATGTATTTTCCGACGTGAGACTTCAAATCTTAAAAAGCTTTGGGTGTAAATATGACGAAGTTATGGGGTGTAATATCGTGTGCTTATTTATTTAAAGTACTGCGTCCTGTCTACATCGAAAGCGGAGGCAGTGAATTTCTCCGAACATTCGCAGGCTCATAGATTTCACCCTTGGGCATTGAAAGCCTACAGTCTTGATAAAAAATAGTGCACAAATCATTTGTTCATACGTATTTTGTAAGGATACAAAGCGTCACATCTGGAATAATACTCAGTTTTAACACAGCACACAAGACAACTGAACAAGGAAGTTTCACTCTTCACTGAGTGACAATTTAAGCGATTTTTATTAAAATAATTCTTCTATTATTTCAGGATACGAAGTGTGATTTAGGCAAAACTACAAGGATAGAAATGTTCAGAGAAAGGTACATGCCTGGCGCATGCAGCCGTGAGGCATTACACCAAGCAGTGAAGGATGGTAATCTACCACTTTGCGAGTCGTTGCTCGACTTCGGGTTTGACATCAACACTATCGACACTGACGGTTACACGGCGTTGTTGGTTGCAATCCAGTGCGAACGGAGAGACATCATTGAATTGTTGCTGATTAGGGGGGCCGATGTGAACAGCATGAGTGTTCGAACTGGTCGTACACCTCTTCACTTTTTGGCCGTGAAAGGAAATGTGGATTTAATGAGGCTTCTCTTTCAGAAGAGTAGGTACATCGTTGACATATATGTCAGTGATGAAAGTGTGGAGGGAATGTTACCCATTCATTTAGCTTCTCAATATGGTCACGCTGAAGTAGTTCGATTGCTCTTAACAAACCTGCAACCATTTCTCTTAACACCCACACAACCAGTACATATGGATACCGAGTCAAGGTCGGGGAAGACACCACTGATGTACGCTGCACAGTACAATCACTTGCCGGTAATACGTGTCCTTGCCGAACACTCTGCAGACGTAAATTATAAGAGCAGTAATGAGGATGGACTGACAGCTCTTCATTATGCTGTGATGAATGGGAAAAAGGAAGCTGTAGCTGAGTTACTAAATATGGGAGCACATCTGTTTATCCCATGCGAAAGGAATAAAATGACTTCACTTCATTACGCTGCCATGAATGGTAACTTAGAAATTCTGAAACTGCTGCACGAAAATGGAGGCATTTTAAATCAGCCAGTGGGTGATGAAGAGGGATATTTGCCGATACATCTGGCAGCCATTTATGGTAATCGGAATATAGTAAGGTGGATACAAGAAATGGACGAATTCTCACTTTTCGCATGGAATAACCTAGGATATACGCCATTGCACTTAGCTACTTTAGCACACAGTCTTAACGTGATGAAGTATATCATTGATACTGCAGGTATACACGTCGATCAAATGACGTTTGACGAATTCAGACTCACAGCTCTTCATCTTGCATCAAGTTTAGGTGACAACAGCATAGTCAGTTACCTTATAGATAGAGAAGCTGACGTAAATAAAATAACAGGAAAGGGTTACAGACCGCTGCATTATGCGACAATGAAAAATTTTCCTAAGAGTATAGAATTGTTATATCAAGCTGGAGGCAATGTCCATGTCCATTACGGTAATGAAGATGGTACTGGAGGAGGAGAGCCTTTGCTGATCACAGCTGTGAAATATAAAGCTTATGATGCAGCAAGGTTTTTATTGTCAAAAAAATTAGGCATAGACCCTGATTATCAGGATGGCGATGGACGCACTGCCCTCCATCGTGCTGTTTGTTATGCTGACCTAGAAATGATTCATTTATTCGCTTCGAAGGGTGCAAACGTTAATTGTCAAGACAAATGCAAGCAAACTCCTCTACACTACGCCATTCAAAGAGGTAACGTATCAATACTTCAAAACCTGTTACCGCTGTCCCCGTCCTTAGCAATTGAAGACGTAAACGGAATGAATGCATTACACTTGGCCGCGCTACTCGGAAATCTCCCATGCCTTCAAATGTTACTCACCGACATAGCGTACTTTTATATTAAGACATCTAATGCTACACAGGATCTTCTAATCCACCTGGCTGCTTATGGAGGAAATATTGATGTACTGAAGTGGATTATTGAACGTGGAATGCCTTTCGACATTCCTAACGGATTTGGAAAAACTGCACTGGATATTGCAATTGAAAGGGGAAATGAGGAAGTAATACGTTTACTGCAAAATATAGGTGTAAATGAGAACGGTTATGAATAGCCTAATATCTAAGACCAAAAAATGTATTTTATAACTGCATTTGGACATTACTTACAGTTTTGATCTTGACAAATTATAGTGCTGAATTGAACCGAAAGGAACTTCAAGAACACAGGCTATACGTTTTTAAAGCTTTTGAATTTACTAGGCCCTTTTTCGTGGACGAATGTCGACTTGAGAATCTGCAAGTTATCTCTCAAATAAAGACAAATATCTTAATATAACTCTTTTTTATAGTAGCTACAAAGCTTATTTTTTGCATTTCTCATATTTTATTTTTGTACATACTTTAATCCAGTTTAATTTTTTTAACATTTGTAACATGAATTGCTATTTTTATAAAATGTATTGCTCAAAATCATTTTGAAGTGTTGGATGAAATTTATACTACCTGCCGTTCACTTTTACAGAATTTAACAAATCCCTCTTATTAAATTCAAATGTATAGGTACCTTAATACTGAACCTTCTTAATACGTTCTGTGTCCTGTAATGAGAAGCCTTACGGAGAGAAATAAGTGCAATATAAGGTAATTCATCCACTTTATATTTTATTCAAATGTTATGTTGTAGAACAGTGTCCTGTTTGTGTATGTGTTGTAAGCCTGTGTCTTTTAATACAACATAATTAAGTGCAATTGCATGTTGGAACACCAATTGGATAGACGACTATGCGCTTCTTCTTAGCGTTAGATATAGTACGTGGTTGTGATAGTGCAGTGGAAATTGCTATCCTATATCAAGATATACGCGGAATGAATCCAGTTCACATAACCCGCACATATCGGAAATCTCCCATGTCTTCAGTTGTTAGTCAACAGCAACACGTACTTGAATATTCCAACCGAAAATGCGATTCAGTATCTTCCAATCCACCTGGCGGCTTCACAAGGACATACTGATAGAGTAAACTGGATTATTGAACGTGGGGTGCCTACCGACGTGCGCAATGTATTTGGAAGAACTGTACTAGATTTTGCAGTAGAAATGAGAAAACTTCAGATAACAAATTTATTGAAAACTATTTTTGTTGCAACTGAGAACATTAATACTAAGGCCAAATATCTATGAACATCAATGTATTCTTAAACTAAATTTGGATGTTACTACAGTTTTACTCCTGACAAAATATCGTGCGGACTTGAACTCAAGGAAACTTCAAGATGACGGACGTTATGTATACAAATTTGCAGAATTTACCAGGTTCTTTCCCATGCACGAATGTCGATATGAAAGACTGTAATTTTTTACTCACCTAATGACAAATGTCTTCTCATATGTGACTATTTAGGTAGTATTTGGACTGCTTATTAATCGCTTTTCTCAAATTTTATTTTTATTAGTCCTTAAGCAGTTTTAACATTTTCCAATCCACTTTATCCAATTTCGAAACATGAAATGCCATTTTGAAGAAAAATATTTTGCATCACATTTTTCAAGAACTGAATGAATGTTATATTACCTGCACTTCACTTTTACAGGATTTAACAGATTCCCTCGGAATACAATTCAAATGTATATATACTTTAATTCTAAACTTTCTGTATTGTGTAATGAAAAGTCTTACAGACAGAACTAAGTGCAATCTTATGTTGGGAACGAATTTTAATGAATGAATATGCGAATACTGTTAACGATAAATAAGTTAGTAATTATGATGCTCCAGCGGAAATAACTATCCTCATTGATTAAACAAGCGGCTGTTTATTTCACACTTTTACAGAAATTACATAGTACGTAAATTTGGTGTAAATCATAATATTTTATGTGTAGATTCTTTGTCTTCATAAGTACGAGTGTTTTTAGAATGTAGTTTATTTTATTTCTTGAGAAATAAATACAATTGTTCCTGTAAATCCAAATCTCGGACTTTATCCACGTGATAAATTTTAACGTGAAAGTAAATTCGAGCTTATATTTCAAATAAGATCTTTTTCTGCTAATGAATAAAAAAGTGTTCAATTGCCTGCTGCGCACCGATTTTTCAACGCCCTTCTTAAATTCCCAAGGCAATTTGTTATTTCCAGCACTTTTACCAACAATACGTAAATCGGTGTTCATCTGACCTGACATATATCAGTACAGTCACTGTCATGGCTACGAAACAGTTACCAAATATAAAACCACATTTTTGTCATTATAAAATAAAAAATTTCTGATGACGAAAGATTTTTTCTTAGACGTGTACATAGCATATGTGTACTAGATTGTACATATAGGACCCCAAGAAAACATTTTGGACATAGCGATTTCCTCCCTGTGGATCTAAAATTGTTTGGCAGCTTAGAAGAAGTCTGGACGAAGTGTCTGCATTCATAGGTTAAATCTGGCTTTACTCATGCAGCTGTTGTAAATCACGTTCCACCATTGTTCTCTTCAAGGGTTTCAAAGAATTTTAAATCACTAAGCCGTATCCTGACAGCTGGAAATTTTATGGTGTTGACTGTGTTTAAGGACCACTCCCAGAAAGTCCAGACAAACGGACAAGTGACATTAAAGTTTAAAACACCACAAATATTTCTGTGTAGCCAAGAAAAATCCAAAGCCAATATTAACAGTTCTATAATAATTAAATTTATATCATTGTTTACGGTACTCTTGTAATCTATATATTATACACGCTGGCTTGTTGTTGCTTCTTCTTCTTTGTCAAGTGTTTGAACAGCAAATTACTTCTGAGATGTACTTATCAGCAAGTGTCCAATACAGAACAGAAGGAAAGTAATTAAGAAAAATGGATTTCCTTACATTATATATTACAAATATAACAAGAATCATCCGGCATTTGAGAGTATACAATCTCTTAAAATAATACATTTTACATTTTGTAACACACATACAACGGTGTCCTAAAATTATAGATGGGTCACCAGTTTTGAATCCCAGTCAGAAACTTTTATCCATTTCCGAGCCCATCCAAACAAATGACGGAATGAATTGTCAATTAGGCCGGGACTGCCAACTTCAAAATCCTTTCTGATTGTTTAATCACCCGCCATCCTACCAATACGTTAAATAATTCAAGTAGTAAAAATTTTATTTCCAAAATTATACTATACCAGCATATGAATATTTAGCTAAATAATTTGTAACTAAATCAAAACATTCTATTTTTATGCTGATTAAACTTTAATTCCCTCTTACCAAACAAAATTATTTTCCATGTTTCCTGCACAAAATGTACGTAAGAAAAACTTTTCCCTAATGCATAATATTCTCTTCGCCAATAAATTAATAAGTGCTTCATTACGTTTGTAACGTTAATCAAATTCAGTTACAAAACCTAAGCTCGGGATACGGATAGGTGGCGTGTTCTTATGAATCTGTAATGAGCCTTCAGGTTCCGTAAAATGCAGGGAATTTCTTGACTAGTTGAGGATCTGTTAGCTTCTCAAGAAGAACTCTGCTCCACGGAGTTATTTACAAAACTTAAAATCCCTAGACGCTCAGTTTATTGTCAAAGTTGTATAAAACCCTTCTTAGGGGCGACCTTGGAAATGACGTCAGTGTGCCACAAAATTTTCGTTCTTCCTAGCAGAGGTCTCTAGCAGAAACTGTTGTGCTTAATAAGTAGTCACCAACATCTGGCAGAAGTTGTGTGTGTGTGTGTGTGCGTGTGTGTGTGTGGAGTAGAGTCACTTTCAAGGTAAGATTATGGATTTGAGAGCAAGTGAGTGAATGGGGATAAATTAATACTCTATAATACTGATTGTAACTAAAAATACGCATTAACTTCTTTGGTAGTTTGGTTATGTTTGTACATGTATTTATTATTATATTTATTTCTTCTTTAACTTAGTCCTTCTATTTACTCACAAACATGTTTCTTTATTGCTTAAAAATGTGGTTACGCTTCTTACACGTTATTTCATCTTTTATTAATTCACTCATTGCTTTATACAATATAACATTTATTTTCTAATTCGTTTACGACTGTTTTTTACCATGTTTAGTGTTCTTAATTATTTATCATTATTCCGATATATTTATTCGTTTGTTAAAAACCTGTTTAACGAGCTAAGTAAAGTAATTGTTTAGAGGCTCTTTCGCTGGGACTCAATTTCAAAGAACGAAAAGAAAGATATATAACCACCGGCAAGTAGATTACACTTAGCCTTCGGTCTAGTGGGTACTGTGAATGTTGAGGCGCGAGTATAACGATGGGTTTAAAATGAAAATTATAACTGAGTTTCACTTTCACATACTATATATATATCATCGTGGCATGGTGCGTAGAAAGATTAAAACATAAATCTAAATTTTCAATTTTTCATTTAGGCGCTCTTACACTTCTTGCTCCTTTACTTATTTAATTTCCACAGAACGGTGTCTAATTACGACATTCCATTTTGCATGATTTCCTTTTAACATCGACAAGCACTAACGGCAGCAAAATCCAGACCTACTCATTATGTGGTTAGTTTATAGTAATGCATGTTAAGCCTAAACACCTGATAGCCGTAATTAATTCACAAAAGGAAACAAAAACGTGACACTTATATACATTTTTATTCGACGGAAAAACCCCAAGGTAATTAGGGCTTAAAACTTATTTACACATCTAAGATAAGAAAGTTTCAAGAAATGAAGTTGACGTGAGACTTTAAATCTTCAAATATCTGGGTATAAACATAATGCAGTTATGGGGTGTAATATATTGTGCTTATTTATTTAAAGTACTTCGGCCTGTCTACCTCGAAATGGAGGCAGTGAATTTGGGGATATCAGTTTTTATCCATGGTCACTCGAAGGCTTCAAAATCATATCCGTTTTCGTACATGAGAAAAGCAGGTAGCTCTCAAGCCAGTCGAAGGGTATATCCCTGTTAGCCCACGCTATTGTTCATGTTTGCATCCTCGTCAACAGTGCCGATCCAAGTGGCCGCACGTTCTAAGGCGTGGGACTGCGGCCGATCGCTTGTTGTGATTGCGGTTTCGAATCCCGCCAGGGGCATGAATGTCTGTCTTTTGTGAGTTTTGTGTGTGTTGTGTAGATCGCGGTCTCTGCGTATGGTTGATCACTCATCCAGAGGAGTCCTACTGAGTGTGGTGTGTATAACTGAGCGTGATCGTGAAGCCTCGATAACGAAGAAGCCCTGGCCCACTAGGGGCTTTTGCGCCATTGGGAATAATTATCCCCGTCAACAGGAAAAAATAACAAAGTGCCCAGGTATGTGGTTGCCAAATCATATTTGGTCAGTTGAACGACGTAACCTTTGTTTTCACCCCTATCCACCAACATGCTTAGCCATTTAGTTTCGATTAACATGTTATTTACGTACTCACAAATTACACACCAACGAAATGCACTACATTTTCACTTTTTATTCCTTAACCCCTACACATATTTCAGCCTTAAATACAGAAATTGTTAATAACCGTAATCTATAAAGGATAATGAATCTTGACTATATGTGATATATAACAAAATAGCAGACATAAGCAATGGATGTAAAGTAAATGTAGATTACGAGCCCCTGAAGATGGCTTTATAAAGGCTGAAACATATGTAGGGGTTAAAGAATAAAAAGTGAAAATATAGTGCATTACGTTGGTGTGTAATTTGTGAGTTGTTAAACAATGCACGGTGAAGATAATATAAAAAATTTTATTTATTTCTTTATTCAGCCAATCAATCTCGATTAGCATGTTTCTAACTGATCACTGCTATCACCTTCTCCGCTCAAGTTTGTAGCTGTCATTGTTCTTATTCTGAGAGCGATATGCAGATAGGTAAGAGGAACAGCTGACCCTTCACATCTTCATGCACTATTTCGTCGATGTTCTGACGTCACCACTTCATACCCCCGTCTGGGTGTCAACGAGATCACTGCTATCTCGTAATACCTAGCTAACTGGATATTTTGTCAGCAGTAGTCTGCGGCTGACAACGAACGCCTGTAAGTCTTTTCACTCACACTTTTCGAAATACTTTTACCATCCTCACCACGACGTCAAGTTATTCATAATTAAGTTAACAGAATATCAAAATAGATATACGTAAACTTACGAGTCGTTAATTTGCCTGTACTGTGACCAACAAAAGAAGTCACTTGCTGAAGGACTGGTAGAAGATTTAAATTAAACATATGAAAGAGGAGAAATTTCTAGGTTAGAATTTATTTCCAAAGTTAGATACAGATACAAAAAATGATATGTGATATAAGTACGAACAAACTGTAATAAAACGAATAGTTAAGGGCCTGACTGATGTAATTATCCTTAACTTAAGAATTTCATTAAAAGAAGGTAGAGTTCATTCATCATTTTTAAGATACACTACTCGACCACATTATATTAAATTTTATTGAAAGTAATGTAAAGTGCAAGATGTCTTCCATTATTTAGGAACATCATGGTAGAGTTACTTCTTAAACCTAACACCTGTCAGATGTCTCCCATCAAGACTGATGCACTGATGCACTCGGTTCAAAACACTTTCCATTACGCGAAGTAACATGGCACGTGGGATGGAATTGAGTTCATTAGAAATTCTCTGTTTGAGGTTATGTAAGTCTGCCGGACGTGCTTGAAACACTTTGCTTTACAAGTAGCCCCACGAAAAGAAATCACAAGCCGACAGATCGGGCGAAGGGGCTGGTCAAGAAATATCGCCGTAACGGGAGATTATGCGATGTTCAAACACATTTATTCAGGTGTTCATCGACTGCGGAGCAGTAACTGCTGTTGCTCCATCTGGTTGAAACCAGAAGGCGGCAATGTCAATACCACACAGTTCACAGTGTAATTTGCCTGACATTATCAACTGACGAATAACATCTCAATGTTTGTTCTCTACCTGCTGGCCGTGGACGGAAACGGATATGACCTTTTACCTCACGACGGGTAGGGGATTAACAGTGGACGAAAACTGACATGCCTTTGCATTTCTCCGAAATTTCATAGGCCTATATAATCTCCAAATTTAATAACGTTACTTCATAGAGGAATCAGGAACTTAGTTATGCTGAACACGAACTAGCATGTTAGCCACGGAAATGGTTGTTGTCATGAGTGACACCTTCATATGCTGTTCATAATCGCAGTGTTCAAACACGGATGGAATTACAGACGGTTAATATAGTCTAAGAAAGAAACACTCTAACACATAACATGTTTCTTGCAAGTGCAATTGAAGTCTTTTAGCCACATTCAAAACGTAACCATTTAAATCAGTTTACTTGTTGTGAACATAATAGGAAACATTAATAAGTATTTATATTCTTCTCGTCTCACACCTAGCTTTACCAATGGGGCAAGAGTAACGCCACTGCCGGTGAATATAGATGTCTAAACGACTTAGAGGATTCACCTTCGACATTCCGTGGAACCTAGTCGCTTGTGTCAGAAAATTCCTTGAAAATAATCCATGATTTCTGTCAGATAGGAAGAGGCATTGCTGTTTTTATAACATATGATTATCTCAAACTTATTTACTGCTAATTAGACAAAGCACGCACGAAAAAACCTAAATGCAATTAGAGTTATGACACAAACTGTACACTTACAACATTTTCACTTTCGGCTAAGATAATTGAAGTTCTTTTCTTCTTGAAATGACGTCACAAGAAACCTAATTCAGAATATTCTTTATAGTCTTATTCCGAAAAATGTACACTTTATAATGTCCTATTTAATACATGCTTATGTCAATAAATAGTCGACATGTTTCGAACTGTATCAGTTCATCATCAGGACTCTTTACACCAGCTAAATAGTACTCATTAAAACAGATAAAATGGATAAAATGTCTTCAACTATGTTGGGTATATAGCCACTGAGAATATTAAAACAATTTTAAGTTACATTATTTAAGTAACAATCAGTATTATAAAATGATTAAATTTGGTAGTACGACTGTTGAAGTGTTACACTGTACATACCTGCATCTGCTGTTACGTGTTCACTACTGGCTTGTGAAAGGTGTACTAATCTTAAGGTGTTCGAACGGGGGTTTATATAGGTCAATGTCATGCAGTAGAAAGACGACTCTGAAGGTTGTAAACAAAACTTAATATGGGGTTGTATTCTCCTGGGTTTTGTTCTGGCACTAGTTTTTTGTTGTGTGCATATAATTGAATGTAAAACTGTTCCATGGAGTTCATAGGCGGTCCTTTATTTACTTGTTTGAGTAGGGACATGTTATTAATACTTCCATATTCATGTATGTTATTGAGAATGTGGGCTGCATAAGCTGATTGTGGGTCATTATTGCTAATGTACCTGGAGTGCTCTAAATATCTTTGCTTCGGAAACGTCCTGTCTGGCCAACATATGAACGGTCACACGTGCTACATTTTAATTTATAAATACCACTTTTCTTGTACTGATCTATTTCATTATTTGTCCTGTCTTTCGTGTAATTGCGTATTGTATTGGTACTACGGAATGCAATGTTTATATCTGTGTTTTTAAACAAGTTAGTAATTAGTCGGACAGAAGGGTGGTAGTACGTAAATGTAGTCCATTTTTTGGGTCTTTTTTGTGTAGAACTCTGTGGAGTGTGGAGGTTTACTTTTTGCTGTATAGATTGGTTTAACCTTTGAATGATCTTACTCGGGAAATTATTAGTTGTGGCTATGTATTGTATGATATTCCATTCCTTTTGTTTAAGTGATTTTGATAGGGGTAGTGAATTCATACGTGTAAGGTAATATCTGTATGCTGCTAGTTTGTGTTCCATAGGGTGGTTTGATAGGAAGTTGATTGTTGTTGTTGTGACAAAGGATTGACTCTGGAAGAATATTGAGTTTCAGCATGGGGCATATTATAATTGAGCAAGAAAGATTCACTCTTCACTCTGTGACAATTTAAGCAGCATTTATTAAAAGTAATACATTTATGATTACAGGGGACAAAGTAACATTTAGGCAACGTTACAACGACAGAAATTTGCAGAAAAGAGACTATGATTCCTGAATCTAGCTATAAGAGCTTGCACCAGGCAGCGAAGAATGGTCATCTACCACTCGTTGATAAGTTGCTCAACGTCGGATACCACATCAACGCTGTCGACACGGACGGTTACACGGCGTTGTTTTATGCAGTCCAGTGTGAACGGAGAGACATCATTGAATTGTTGCTGAAAAATGGAGCCGATATTAACATCAGGAATACTCTTACTGGTATTGCTCCTATTCACTATTTGGCGGTGACGGGAAAGGTCAATTTAATGGCTTTTCTCTTTGAGAGAAAAAGGTACACCATTGATCTGAGTATGAGGGATAAGGGAGTGGAGGGAATGTTAGCCATTCACTTAGCTTCGAAATTCGGTCACGCCGAAGTAGTTCGAATGCTTTTGACATGGACACAAAATCTACATAAGGATTTTGTATCAGGATCGGGGAAGACACCTCTGATGTACGCTGCACAGTACAATCAGCTGCCTGTAATACGCGTTCTTGCCGAACACTCTGCAGACATAAATTATACGAGCACTAAAAATGAGGGACACACAGCTCTTCATTACGCTGTGATGAGTGGGAACGAGGAAGTTGTAACTGAGTTACTAAATATGGGAGCACATATGTGTCCCTCAAACTTAAGTAGTAAAATGTCCCCAGTCCATTATGCTGCTTTGTATGGTTACTTAAATATTCTCAATCTCCTGCACGAACATGGATGTAATTTAGATCTGCCCGTACGTGATGAAGAAGGAAACTTGCCCATACATCTTGCAGCCATGCGTGATCATGAGAATATAATAAGGTGGATACAAGAAACAGAAGGATTCTCACTTTTCGCATGGAATAACCTGGGATACACACCATTGCACTTAGCTACTTCAGCCCACAGTCTTAACGTGATGAAGTATATCATTGATACTGCAGGTATACACGTCGATATGACGACGTACGATGGATTCAGACACACAGCTCTTCATCTTGCATCAAGTTCAGGTAACAACAGCATAGTCAGTTACCTTATAGATAGAAAAGCTGACGTAAATAGAATGTCAGCAGAAAATCGTTACACACCGCTGCATTATGCGACAATGAAAAATTTTCCTAAGAGTATAGAATTGTTATATCAAGCTGGAGGCAATGTCCATGTCCATTATAACAATAAAGATGGTACTGTAGGAGGAGAGCCTTTGCTGATCACAGCTGCGAAATATAAAGCCTATGATGCGGCAAAGCTTTTATTGTCGGAAAAATTAGGCGTCTACCCTGATTATCAGGATAACGATGGATTCACTGCCCTTTATTATGCTGTTGATTTTGGTAATGTACAACTAATTAATTTACTTCTTTCGAAGGGTGCAAATGTTAATCATCAAGACAAATGGAAGCAAACTCCACTGCATTGTTCCGTCCATAAAGGTGACATATCTATACTTAAAGAACTTTTACGGGTGTCCCCGTGTTTATCAGTTGCAGATATAAATGGAGTGAATGCAGTTCACTTGGCCGCGTTACTCGGAAATCTCCCATGCCTTCAAATGTTACTCACCGACATAGCGTACTTTTATATTAAGACATCTAATGCTACACAGGATCTTCTAATCCACCTGGCTGCTTATGGAGGAAATATTGATGTATTGAAGTGGATTATTGAACGTGGAATGTGTTTCGACACGCCTAACGGAATGGGAAAAACTGCACTGGATATTGCAATTGAAAGGGGAAATGAGGAAGTAATACGTTTTTCTGCAAAATATAGGTGTAAATGAGAAGGGTTATGAATAGCCCGATATCTAAGAACACAAATGAATTTTTAAAATGTATTTGGACGTTACTTACAGTTTTGATCTTGACAAATTTTAGTGCTGAATTGAACCGAAAGGAACTTCAAGAACACAGGCTATACGTTTTGAAATCTTTATAATTTGCTAGGCCCTTTTCCGTGCACGTAATGTCGACATGAGAGACTGCAAGTTATCTCTCAAATAACGATAAATTTCTTAACATAACCGATTTGTTTAATAACAGTTAGAATGCTTATTTTTTGTATTTCTCGTACTTTCTTTTGTATATCCTTTAATCCAGTTTAATTTTTTAACATTTGCAATATGAATTGTCATTTTTATAAAAAGTATTGCTCAAAATATTTTTGAAGAATTGGATGAAAGTTATACTACCTGCCCTTCACTTTTGTAGGATTTAACAAATACCCTGTGAATAAATTTCCAATGTATAGGTACCTTAATTCGAAACTTTATTAATACTTTCTGTGTCCTGTAATGAGAAGCCTTACGGAGAGAAATAAGTGCAAAATAAGGTAATTCGTCCACTTTATATTTTATTCAAATGTTATATTGTAGAACAGTGTCCTGTTTGTGTATGTGTTGTAAGCTGTGTCTTTTAATACAACATAATTAAGTGCAATCGCATGTTGGAACACCAATTGGATAGACGACTATGCGCTTCTTCTTAGCGTTAGATATAGTACGTGGTTGTGATATTGCAGTGGAAATTGCTATCTTAAGTGATAATATAAGTGGCCTATAATTTTAAACTTGTGTATAAATTACGAAATATTGTATTTGCAGTAAAACGTTTTAGTTTTATTTGTATGTTTTCTGTTTTCGTTAAATACGAGTGGCTATAAAACCCAATTTTGTAATTTGTTTTTGAGTTATACTTACCTTAGTGTGCCCTATAATCCAAAAAAATTCCGACATTATTCGTATTTTAAATCTTAACATAAATGTAAATTGGAGCCTATAGTGGAAATAAGGCTTTTTTATTGTAAATGAATAACAAGGTGATAAATTACGAGCTGTACACTGAAGCTTCAAACATCTTCACAATTTCTCAAGGCTCTTTGTCATTTCGAGCTCTTTTACCAAAAATGCTGGTTTGATCTGACCTGTTGTATTTCAGAATAGACGATGTCATCTATACCAAATATAGTGGAAATTCATTGTTGTTGTTGTTGTTATCACTTTTGTTTTCATTGGCATAATGTTTAAAGGAAAATGTGGTTACTTGACAGAGATAATACACTGGAGTGAACAAGGCTTACATATAGGGTATTAACTTTCCATCTGATGACTTCGTAATTTACAGACGAGATTCTTCCATGAGAATGGAATGTCTTGTTTTTTGTAATTGTAATTATTTACTTGATTTCAAGGTTTTAATTGCAAGCGATTATTCACACTTTTATTCGTGTTAAATTTACTGTATTTTTGTAATGAAGATTTATGTGCCCCTTTCGTTTTGCTTTTTTGAGTTGTTTATTTGAAACAAAACTTCCAAATATTTAAATGATTATTGACTCGTTTATTAATGTTTATATTTACCTATATATATATATATATAATTTATGACAAGGGAAGGAAACTCTCTATTTTCTTCTGTAATTTTTCAAAACACGGCTATTTTTGTTGTAACGTCTTCATGGCTTTATCAAATGATATTGACTTCATGTAGCACGAAGTCACATTGCAAAGATAACAGGCTCGACGGGTTTGTTTGAATCAGCACCGCAACCAGTCGGTTAATTTCATTAATACAATGTATACAGACGGGTAATTTGAAGTCTGCATAGCACGCATTCTGATCTGTCATGATCTGCACCAACACACACATTAATACACGCACAATGCTGTATGAAGGGCTATGTAAACCACAGTGTAGGCTATGATCGGATTCACAAAACGCTGTCAGAAATAATTATAGTAGTGCACATGTAGCCACATAATTTCAGATCTGCAACACACACACACACACACTCGGATATCTTCGAATATGCTTCATGTCGGGTACGTTCTGTTACTGCCGTGGAATGCAGGAGGCGTCAGAATAAGCCATGGTAGAAATAATTCTTGGGTAAAAATTACAAGTATGTACCTCCTGACGCAACAAATGTCAGCCGATATATTTGTGTGTAAGGGCCGCTTGCAAAACGAATTTTTCTGATTATTTTTTTCTAACAAGGTAAATTTTTCAATGGTTCGACAGCCCCTAGGGGGCATAGGCCGCCTCATTGTTCGAGGCTTCACGATCACATACTCAGACACACCACACTCTGTAGGAACCTTCTGGTCGAGGGACCAACTCTTCGCACAGACCTCTACCTGACAACACACAACACTCATAAGAGTTAGACATCCATGCACCCGGCGGGATTCGAACCCACGATCCTAGTAAGCCCGCGGCCGAAGACCCACGCCTTAGACCGCACGGCCACTGGGATCGGCTTTCAATGAACAATACGAGTCCCAAACACACCGGCAGCTAGAACATGTGTAGAGCAATATTAAAAATCCTAGAAAGAAGAGTAAAAACAATTTGCGATAAATTTTGGGTTCCATGAAATGTGGATATAGTCAGCAGGTTAATATCTAGAAACTATGTCCTGAAGTCACGCGTAAGAAAATATGTATAGTTTAGTTCGTCGCCGGTGTCTTTGCCGTAGTCTTTGACAGTTTTTTTTTTAGTCGTCCTCTTCTACCTACTCCGGATTCCCGTTTCAGTGTCGAGGTTTGTAATTCCTTTTGATCACACTGAGAGACACACCACAGTCGGTAGGACTCCTCTAGACGAGGGATCGGCTCGTCGCAGAGGCCTCTACCTGACAACAACACACAACACTCACACGAGACAAACATCCATGCCCCCGGTGTTTTTTGTTTGCCTGTCCGGGGTTTTTTCCCTTTGATCCATTTTTGTACCGTTTTTTAGATTCTTTCGTCCTTCATGTCACTTTACGTTCCATGCTACCGTCCTTACAACAAACACAACACAAACATCCATGCCCCGGTGGGATTTTTTTTTTTTTTTACTAATTCCTGGGTTTTCCCCCTTTGATCCATTTTTGTTCTGTATTAATCCTTTTTCGTCCTTTCATGTCACTTACGTCCACAACCGTCTTTTTACAAAACAACACAAACATCCATGCCCCCGGTGGTGTTTTTTTTTTTTTGGCCTGTCCGGGATTTTTCCCCTTTGATCCATTTTTGTACTGTTTAAATCCTTTCGTCCTTCATGTCACTTTACGTTCCATGCTACCGTCCTTACAACAAACATAACACAAACATCCATGCCCCCGGTGGGATTCGAACCCACAATCCCAGTAAGCGAGCGACCGTAGACCCACGCCTTAGACCGCACGGCCACTGGGATCGGCGATTCGAACCCACAATCCAGTAGCGAGCGGCCGCGACCACGCCTTAGACGCACGGCCACTGGATCGGAAGATTCGAACCACGATCCTAGAACGAGCGCCAGACCCACGCCTTGACGCAGCCTGGATCGGCTACAGTGTTGTAATTAAAGAATATTAATTTATGAGGTGAATTTTATTACACGTTTTATATGTATAGATTTATAGCCTGGTATTCCTCATTTATTTGTTACCAGGCTTGAAAATTTTCTATAAAAATCAACTGATTTATTTAAATATATCAGACACACTGAAGAGCGT
Source organism: Reticulitermes speratus (assembly GCA_021186555.1). Classification (NCBI taxonomy): domain Eukaryota; kingdom Metazoa; phylum Arthropoda; class Insecta; order Blattodea; family Rhinotermitidae; genus Reticulitermes; species Reticulitermes speratus. Next base: position 16,887,456 of record JAJKFL010000039.1, on the reverse strand, counting down.
TAGCATTGTGTTGTCGGAACTATTTTACTTCGTGCTTGTTCATAGCCCTAGTAAGATGACGTAAGTCTGCAGAAAGAATTCTGTATTCCTCCGCGGGGCTGTTATGTCGCTTCAGGCTTCGTCATGCACAGAGGATTGTAGAGTTTGTGCAGGCAAAGTCCAGTTATAAAGTGTCGCTCTCTGTTAAGTAACACCCAGTCCAGACAGCGTTTTCACGTAAGTTTACTTCTAAAACATGGGATACTTACACTCATATTGTAATACAATACATTACATGGACGCACATGCAGGCGTATTTACAGCAAGGAGACATTTTGAGAAAAAGAGGAAAACGTTTAAGGGTGTAGAAATAACGTGGCGAAACTGAATATGATAATCATTCTTTATTTGTGAACTAAATAATAATAATAATGTATTTTCGTGAATTGGTATTGCCTATTTTCAGATAAGAGATCTAGCCCTTTGGTTCTTGTACATAAAATAAAATTTATTTCTTCTTCTATGCAAGACGTATTACTTGAGTGGAGGTTGTATTAAAATTTCCTAAAATCTATGCATATTTTATCTTCTAAAATTGTCTACGGTAATTTCTTTAAAGCACATTCATACGTCAGTCCATAGAAAATTAATAATAATAATAATAATAATAATAAATAATTTTCACTTGATTCTTTCACACATTCATACATCACTGCGAAAAATAAATGGTAATATCAAAGAAAAGTTTCACTGCATTCGCCATTTTGGGTGCAGTTTTTGATACCCAAGTTTTATATTCAATAATTTACAACAATTTTTGAAGCTGTAACAAAATTTATTAAGCTCGTGTTAATGTTACCATTTCATTAAACTACGGTTTGTATTTCTGCCTCATTTCTGGAATTAAGCCTCCCTCAGCGTGATTGTTGAATTCTTTATATCATATCTTGAAACCGATATTGTAGAAACTTTCATATTATTTTTGCAATAATTTCACGTATTATGTGAGTCGTGTTTGTTTCTGAAAATTAAAATTTTTATGCTTTCTTACTGTAAAAGAAACACTCTACAAAGAATGTTGCCTCACCGTATGGAGTGCACAATTGGACAGTCAATTCGTTCCATTTAACGAGTATTTCATTTAATAAACATAAAATATTTGTGTATTAAAATGGGTTTTCTTAAATATTGATTTGCAAACGAACTGTTAAAAAAAAGACATCATTAAAATTTTCTCGAATGTATTTGTTAAAAAACATTTGTCGCTCCTGTAAGTTTACAGTGAGTTATTTTCATGATTCGAGAATAAAATTATTCAGGGCTTCATTTAAGTTTCCGTTATTCTTGTCCGAAACTAAATAAAACTTCAAACAAGTTTTCGTTGAATTATTCAGTATTAGATATCATGAAAATTCGTTAAACATTTCTCGAAAGTTACTGTTAATGTTTATGTTTATGTTTCTTTCCTGGTTATGTTTAGTTTTGGTAATGTCAGCTTACTTCCATTCCATATTTTCTGTTTAGCCTTTTATACATTTAATAGTGCTCGCCTTTTGTAACATAACATAACATAGTTCGTTGACTGCACAAAACTGAGTTTTTAAGAGCGAGAAATGGTATCGAGTGACATAAAGGTTATAAAATGTTTATAAATATATTTAAATGTTTTGCGAGTTGAAATAAAGGGTACACGCATAGACAGCACTCCAAAGTCAGATGTCTGCGTTCTTGTTTTAAGAAACGGAACCTACACCGAAATGTGCAATGTTAAAGTAATTAGAAACATCCGATACAGCATTTTTTAAACTTCAGCTTCTTTAGACTGCAAAGCATCCTACAGATTTCAGCCCTGTTAACTTGGCATCAGCAGGGATTTATTTTAATGTGCAGAAATTTAAATTATGTTTTACATTATTACAATCCATGTATTATATTTATATACATTAATAAAACCATGATAATTTGGTCCCTGTCACCACCGCATGGCGCGTCCTCAGGTTGCGGATAGAGAAACGGCCTCCGGATATGGAGGGTAGCTGCGAATACATTGAATAAGCAGTCGCGGACAGCCGAAAAGGGGTGGTCTTTCAGCTTGGGGGTTGGGCGAGGTGCTAACAACTCCTCACCGTAAAACATTACCATGGTACGAAACACTGCACAAAGCCTCGGCTGTTAGCTTCTCAAGAAGGACTCTGCTCCATGGAGTTATTAGTTAGTTAGTTAGTTAATTAGTTACATTAATATAAAGTGTGAAAGAAACATGCAGTCAAACTTCAGGAATGAATCCACACGCAATATAAAAAAACAAATTCATATAAACATGATTATGCAAACATGCTTTCTTGCTTATGGTCTCCTTTATATTAAAAGAAAATGCTCAAAGTGTCCAGGTTGAGCTTAAATGCAGGAAGTTGCTTAATAGTGTTATTCGTTATATAACAAGGTGTCATAACATCTCAAATCCAGTACAAATTTGTTGTTGCATATCCTGTATGCTATTGACTTCTGTAGCACAGACAGCAACTTTCGATATATCTAATAGATTTAAATAGGATAATTAGGTCACGCTGTTTTTCCATCTATTCACCATTCTAGTAAAATATTTTTCAAGTATGAAGGAACTGCAAGACAAGAAGAGGATAGAGTAGCTTCCCACATGAAACAACAATGAATTGTATTATGAAAATCCACATATAACAGTCCCGGCAAGATATCTTGTAGGAAATCGTGGTAAACACTCCCAGTCAAATGTGGTTAAAGAAAGCAGGGTGTGAGAAGTCGAAGCTTTAGGTAGACATTTTGAGCATTTTTTTTTAATTTTCAGGAGGCCGTAACTCGGAAAAATGCTGCAGATTTCCCACATTTACATGGCAATTTTTTTATTTTATTGCATTGTAAATTTCCCTCCAGAAATTTGGCAGTACATTTTGCGTTCACACCGCATAATTTCTCTACACATTCCAAGTTCTTATTAACAAATTTAATGCCACAGAATTGTTTTGTTCTATCGCTTTATTCGAGGCTGGATAGCGTACGCGTTATAGTGAACAGGCTACAGGCAGGAAAGAGGGACAGGTCTCATCTCCAGAGTGGAGGCATATGTTGTGGGAACCATCCAGCCTACTTCACTAGTTAAAGCGGCGGTGTTTGAAGCTGACCACAAACCTCCATATAGTGTTGAGATTAAGAAGTCAAGTCCTACCTCCAATCCATTTCAAGGCGTGCACAAAGACATATTTACCATACGCTTTTAGTAATATTGACTGCCAAGGGCCACAACACTGAAATAAATACAAAACGACAGTCGTTTGTAAATTAATTGTATGGAATTCACAAAACATAGGTTGAGGAACCTGGTTCGATCACTAAATGTGGGATGCAGAGAACAAATGATGTCTAGTTCTGGTAATTTGAAACTTGCTGGGTGAGGAAGTGGTGGGGGGGGGGGGGGGGAAGGGGGAAGAAGTAAAATGTAGGGACATGTTATGAACTTTATATCTGTTTTATGGCACTAGATGTCAGTGAAAATGCCAGTCCCAAATACATAGGCTGCTAGAACAACTGGAGCTGGCAGAGTCACTCTAATGTGATTAAATGCTTTTGCACAGATAGTAGTCTCTGTGTCATACAATTTCGCCAGGCAAATACCAACCCCATGCTACCCGCATTCCTTAAATACCTTCCAGATCTCAGTTTACCAGAACTAAACAGTACGGAATTTCGAAATACATGGTTAATATAATTAAATATATATATAATATATATATATGATATTAATATACTGTATTATACGACTATGATTGGAAATAAACATTGAAAAATTAGATGCATAAAGGGAAACAATTATGAAAAAATGAAATTATTAAAGGAATATCCGCATTTTAAAAGCTAAATTGTTAAGGGAAAATGTACGATTATATCTCTCTTCATAATATTTTTATATTTGTTAGATTAATTTCGCTGCTTGTATTTGATACAAATAAATAAATTCAAATTTCCACAGCTAATATATTAATAAACAATATAAATTACTTTTATTAACTGATATGAAATGTGACTGCATGTTTCGGGTAAAATTATCCAGTATCAATTCAATTGCGTATATTTCTAATTCCAAATAAGTCACAGTAACGTGACTGTGTAAGGTATAAAATATAAAATGGTAGAGATTTTAAAGCCAGGACACAAGATTAAATCAAATTTAAAATATCATTATATATTTTTGTAATAATCAATACATTATAATTTTGCAGCTCAACGGTCTCATATGGAAACAAATCAGATAACTAATGGCAGTGAAATGTTCCCAGGTGAATATTCAGTTTTCTCTACTGAGATAGGCCTCCCTTACTGTGTTTATGTTGGTTGCTGCTCCAATACCTTTATATTTTACTTATAAATAGAAAAGTCGTGGAATTGGAATTTAAATTCATTCGTATTCATGAAATATGCTCAGAATTCATATGCAAACAATAAAAAGTGTATAAAAACATGTGAACTTAAAACTAAAGAAATAGCGCAGAAGAAAGAACTAAGATTGAAGCTAAAATAAGTCTTTCGTTACATAAAAAATATTGAATCTCCAATATTAATAACGCTAACTTCTATGTAACGACTGTCAGAAATTAGTCGATAATCATTCAAGAATCAAGCCTTGGGGACCGTCGTAGGAAACCTGTCAATTTAGTAAATTTTCCATGCGCAGAAGGTTCCTTAAAATAAATGGCCTATCTTAATGTGTCTGTTTAAACTTCATAATTGCAGGTGTCGACATCTTACTCAGCTAGTATATGGTGACAACATAGCACCTCAGAATCTAAGAAAGTTTCTGCAATGGATGCGAACGGACCGGTCAAGCAGTTCCTCCCATTTTCATCATCTTCAATTACACTCAAAGGAAAACCATTACTCGACGCGGGAGGTCCGCTTCATGCCGCCGTTCAGCGTGGCAGTTTGAAGCTCGTTCGCAGGCTGATTGAAGGAGGGGCTGACATGGATTCTCGGACCAGGATTTTTAAAGAGACTCCTATGCACTGGGCAGCAAGGCTTGGTTACGTAGAGTGTCTGGAGCTGTTGGCACGTTGCGGTGGAAGTTTGACGTGCCAGGACGGCAGTCCGAAAGGGATGACGCCAATACATTTAGCCATTTTGTGTGATAAAGACAAAACGGCCTTATGGCTTCTCGAAAATGGTGTGACAGTGAATATAGAAAGTAGGGAAGGTATGAGTCCATTGTTCTGCGCTATACGACGTCGCAATATCGAACTGGTTAAAGTTCTTATAGAGAAAGGTGCGAATGTCAATGCCCAGATTGTGAATATGGATGGCCTAACGCCATTGCATTCTGCAGTAATGGTTAAAAGTCTAAAAATACTTCAAATCTTACTGGAAAATGGAGCAGATGTGACTGCTTCCTGCAATATTTATAACCAAACACCGGTACATGTTGCCGCAAAACTTGGGTATTTAGTTCTATTTACCACAATGACTGAATATAATCCTGACGTATTATTAGAGACAAATGATGAGATTTGTGATAGGCCAATTGACTTGGCTGCCAGTAATGGCCACGTCTCTCTTGTGGAGTGGTTAATAGACAATGGCGTATCAGTGGGAAGTACAAATAAAAAGGGGTACACACCTTTACACACAGCTGCTTATTACGGGGAAATCGAAGTTGTCAAGCTCTTACTAGAGAAAGGTGCGGGTGTGAATACTCTTACAAAAAACAAGGAACGCAATACAGCACTTCATCTGTCTAGTATGAGTGGCTATACACATGTAGTTAAGTTATTACTTCAGGTGGGTGCAGAGATTTACGTTGAAGATGAGACTAATAATTACACAGCTATGCATTACGCCGCTCAGTGGAATAGAGTTCATTGTCTGATCGAACTCTGGAAAGGTGGAGGAAACATACAAATATATGCAGATTCTGAGGATGGCGAGTCTCTAATCATTACAGCCACCAAGTATGACGCTGTGGATGTAGTGGACTGGCTAGCTTGACACAGCATTCTTTTTGAATGCACAGGGAAATCGAAAACAGACACTTCTTCATTATGCTGCATGCAATGACAGCCGCAATGTAGCCTGGTTACTTGTTAACCGAGGAGCGGACGTTAATTGCCGTGACGACGCACTCAGGACGCCGCTTGTCTGTGCAGTACAAAGAAGAAACTATGAAATCGCCTCACAGTTGTTGTCCGGAGCAGCTGATCCATGCACCGAAGACATTGACAAAATGAACGCTTTTCACTATGCAGCAATGGTAGGAGAAGTGCGGTTCTTCAAGTTGTTGTTGCCGCGGTACACTCTAGCGCCATCTGTGGACAAGTATGGCGAAGTCCTCTTCATCTCGCAGCTGCTTACGGCCATGTGAAAGTAGCAAAGTGGCTGCTTAACAATGGCTGGATGGTAGATATATGTAACAAGATGGGAAGCCACCGCTGATAAACGCTTCATGGGGAGGACATTACAACGTAGCCGAAATGCTTCTCAACAGAAATGCGGATGTCAACGCTACAGTTATGAATGGAGACAATCGATCTGTTCTACATTCAGCTTCATTTTCTGGGAATGCAGAATTGGTAGATATGTTGTTGCAGAAAGGTGCTATTACCAATGCACGTACCAACACGGACAGACGTACACCGTTACACTGGGCTATTCATGAGAGTTACTTGCAGATAGTGAGGGTTCTTGTCGAATATGGAGCAGATACGACTGCCCAAGATGCTCAAGGCTTGTCTGCGATGGATATTGCTTATTCTAAAGGTCATGTCGGAATTATATCCTTCCTCAAATCTCTGGACAAATAAGCACAAATTATAGTGCCGTGTTACATGCCAAAGAGTATTTAACAAATTATGTCTGTCTGTACAGCTGTAAAACCCTTTTTATTTAATTATGTAAGCAAATTTTTGCTTATAAATTTCTTCAAGGAATGTTATGCATACCTGTAACAACGTTATGATGTTAAAGTCATGGCATTCCAGGTTTCCCTCACTGATGACGAAGCGTGTGGCATATATAGGCCTACGAAAACTACTCTCCTCTTCCAAGGTGACGTACCTCGCCTGCACCACCATGTATATTAATTCCCCTGCACAGTCTGTTATTCATTTTGTCACGTCTTGTCTTATTTACGGCTGATTTAATTTTTCAGTGCACAAAATTGATTTGCATTCGCTTTTGTTTGCTGCATACGTACATATAAATATTTCAATTCAATTAGATGCAAGTTCTTGTGTTTTTATGATCGATACACAAAAGCTTCATACGCAAGGAGACCTGCAATTTCATCACAGTAGTAGTGCTCATTTTATCCCGTAAGAAGCAGGGCAAAGGGACTGTCTGAGGTCATTTTGGTGTCATTTTAAAGCAATATTTAGTGTTTGTGTAATGTAATATGGCCAGAGACTGAAGCCAAATGCCCAATTACAACTGATTTCTGGAATTTACGTTCCGCCCATCAGTACTGCTTCCTTGCACGCTCTTTATAAGGAAAGAGTTTTCAATAATTTTCCACAATTCTCTCTGTCTATCCGCTATTCTGAAATCGTTGTAGGAACAATAATATCACTGTCAGGTAAAAATAATGTTTGCCTTCAAAGTAAAATCTTTTGCATTTATTCTTTATGTTTCATGTGTAATGTTATAAAATCTTGTAGTAATAAAATATGCAATGTGAGATTAGTTCAACTCTAGAAATTGTAATAAGATTCTTCAACAACAAGTACAGTATTACATAAAGTGTTTGGAATTTACTTGCTGGTATTATTTCAGATAATTTATTCTTAAAATATATTACCCTTGTAATGTAAGTCAATTATGAAAAACTGTTAAGAGTTATCTGTAATTGTTATCGTTAAATCTTAAGAGATGGCGGAAGAATTCCATTCATCGATATTCTGAAACAGCAAATATATACAGAGGGTAATTTTCAATGTTTTCAACTAAAAGGCCTTTTATTTCGTGTATGATTATTCCATATTTTTTTAAAAAAATATATTTTGGAGAATGTCATCCAAATTCATATACAAGTAAATGTAAATGTGGTAATGATATTCGAATTCCTTCAAGTCAGCAATATTTAACATCTCTAAAAACTTAATTTTATAGATGCATTCTCCTTGCACCTAAATTGATACTTAACCGGGCTTACCTTCACGTCAGGGAAAGAATTCGGTTGTTTTCGCTTGCAAGAAGCACGGCCATTCAACTTTCATTACTAGTCATTTCTTTGACGTAAGATCTACCACGTAGCGGAAATATAACCATTTTTACTTAGGCCGAAAATGGCAACCGACTGAAGGGCTTTTGTAAATTATGCTTGCCTCACTACTGCAGCCACCTCAGCTCCCTTATCCAGCAAAGCTTACCTTAATTTCAGTACTTCTCTGAGAGCAATTGTACACGTAAATGAGGCAGTTTCCAAATCCTCTGGGGACAACCACAATAAATCTATCGATATGGAAATCACATCCTCGTGACATAAGGTTACCTCCACAAAGATGATAAAATCTCCTTCTTAGATCCCTGTCCTTTACTGGATATTTTTGCCATTGGCTACAAAAACCTCTACACAGTTAAAATAAACGGCCATTGATGATCTGCACTTTTCTGGGATATCACGCGGCGTCGTGAGGTAATTGTTTACCGACGTTACGCAACACCTTATCGGTTCCATCTTCACGGTCAAGAGTCCGAGTAATATCCCAGAAGAACGCTGATCTTAATGCCTCTAGTTCAGAATTCTAAGCATCAATAAACATTTTATATTAATAATAGTAATAATATAGATTTCATACATAATAAATCAGCCAAATTTTAATAACAGTTTTCTGGGAAAAAATATAAAAACGGGCTAAAAATACATTCCAGTGTCTTCTCTACTGTCTTATTCACATCTCATTTCTACTTTCGTGTCCACCCCCGCCTCCCATTATAATTTTTATAAATATCAGTATCAACCTTTAGTGGTGTGTCTAAAGTGTGATCTTTTAAGATCACACTTTAGACACACCACGCTCGGTAGGACTCCTCAGCCTGTCGCAGAGACCTCTACCTGACAACACACAACATTCACAAGAGACAGACTTCCATGCCCCCGGCGGGATTTTTTTTCTGTCCCATTTTTGTACTTTTAAATCCTTCCGTCCTTCTTCATGTTACTTATGTTCCATACTACTGTTCTTATACAACAAACAAAACACAAACATCGATGCCCCCGGGTGGATTCGAAACCAAAATGCCAGCAAGCGAGCGGCCGCAGACCCACGCTTTAGACCGCGCGGCCACTGGGACCGGCTCATCAAACTTACGCTCTACTATATTCTAGAATACGTATAACCGTTATATATTCCCTTCCTTTTTAGCCTCTCGTAGTTTGCTTGCACCCTTCTATTGGCATATTCTAGAGAAAGTGTGAAAAGTAGTAACGATAAAACATCAACATTTTTCAGACGTTCACAGTAGGAAGTGCATCAGACAAATTTTTGCTTCTCTGACCTTCACAGGAGGTTTCTTTTCAACAAATTTTAAGTAATCTAAATAATTTCATGGTATACATGCCAAACTCAATGAGAATATTGTACAAAAACGTCCTTATAACTGAATCAGGGGCTTTCTTGAAGTCTATAATTGCTGATGTCCTGCCCGTTGTATTCCAATTTGTTCTAATGCATTTGACGAAGGCAGGATACATGATCAGTAGTTAAATCTCCTACATACATAACGACATTGATGATCCCCAGTAACTTTCCCTATGTGCGTAGTTAACCTTGCATATTTTTATGCGTGCACGAAAAACATTTTTTATTTCACAAAATTACTTTTCTCTTCCTGTACAAAGTCTTTTAGGAAATACGTGGGCAGTTACATCCTATTAAATATTTGACTTATCTTGCCAGTACTAATGTACGGTTTTATCGGAACACAAATTCTCACTTGTAGAAAATGGTTAACATTCTAGCTTTGTTGGTGTACATGTTGATTATTCTGATTTGGAAGCTCGAAATCTTGTTAAGTCTAGTGAAGTATAAAATAATATTTCTGTCAAAAACGCATAATACAAAGAGGACTTCAGCACTACGTTTAACCGATTCAGTTGTGCAGCAGTAAATTAAGATACAGGACATTCAGCAGTGAATTTTGGTACAGTAAAGAGGAAAGTGTACCTGAAAAATGGTGATGAAATATTCCAATATTAGGAACAATTATCAATTACATTTTAAAAAGACAGCACCAATAAACCAGTCTGATCCAAAGTAATAGTGAGGTAGGTACGTAAATTGTAATGTTTCCTGTAATAATAAGCCGGCTCTGACGACCGAGTGTCAGCGGTAAACTGTAACATCCAGAACAGAGGAAATGCTATTCTCTAAGCTCGTCTGGAGGCTCTGAATTCAGCAGCCCTACTGCTAGGCTTGCTACCTATGTCTGGCCAGTACCCCACTGGAAGGACCCCCTTTTGTGCTTTCAAGTCGAAGAGGAAAAAGCCGGGCTGATCTATAAGGCTTCCGGCAAAAAGATGACTCGAGAACTTAACAGACCACATAGTCTAACACATGTTTGGAAGACTATTATTATTATTATTATTATTATTATGAATAAGCCAGCAACAGAGTAAGGATTTTATGGTTATAAGTTCTTCTCTTCTCTTAAATGCTATAGAATCCCAGTACATAAAAAGGCTTCGTCTGTGACTGAAATTACAACTAGAAACAAGTGCAAGGAAAGTCGAATAACTTTTCATGCACAGAGTAGCATATCTTTAGTGATGACTTTTTCAGCTCTCCCAGTTTTTTTTATTTCCTACTGTGCTGCGGTGTGTGTATGTCTAGAACACTGAGAGGGATATGGAAATATACTGGAATTAATGAAGCAGTTGCATATTAATAAGTTATTCAGAAATAATATATCAGACAAATGTTAGTGGCACAAATGTATTAAGTAATTGTTTAAGTAAACATTTTTAAGAAAACGTTGCTTATCTTCCTATTGTGGTATATTAATTCGATTAAAATAAAATTCATTTATTCCTTTTCTTGCCCTTCCGTCATTTTTGAGGGGATATAAATAATGCATATTGACAAAATATAGTGCTCTTGTGATTCTAGTACCTTTATAGACACATTCAATATTAAGAGAAAAGAGGCTTGTAATTATATGTGAGTAAAGATTCTCAATTTTTTATTGTTCTCAAAAATGTTTCCTTTTTAATGTACCTGCAAATATTAAAGCATATTAGGCACTGATAAGTATGTCTTCCTATGTTAGCTGTAAGAATATATAGATTTTTTTTTCGAAATAAAAACTGCGTGACTAAATGCAACTTCATTTCAATGCTTTTATTATTATTTTAATTTGTACATGGAACAAAAAAAAATACTTTATTCAAATACATTAAATAAATTTGCTTACGTAGCAAATGGTTCAACACTCTAGCACGGAAAAAAATATTTGTAATTGATGAAGTAATTGAAAATATACAATTAACACAACGGGTTATAAATATCTCCAAATTAGATTCACACTTAAATTTATCATTTCCAGTTCTATAAAGTCCAAGCACAAACTTCCCATACTGTTGGCAATTATCATCAAAATGTTTTGTTCACAATATATATTCATACCATAAGCTTTTTGTTTTTTTACTTGTTTAAATAAATGTGAAATGCTACCAGCAAAACCAACCACAGCTTGAAAGCGCCAGAAAATATATTTATAAATCGTATCAGGAATAAATATCTCCTCAAGATGTGGCCTGTTTTAGAGTTACGTAACTTTCAGAAAACCTTGCCGGTTATAAGCAATCATAAGTCAAATCAGAGGAAACAGAAATATCCTAGCATAAAATTTGATACGAAAAAGTTATAAAATTGCTGCCACTTGGAAAAGTACCTAACATAGAAGAAAGGTCGCGTTTAAATGCAAAAATAAACTTCCAATTTAGAAGCACTAAAAAGTTAGATCTGGGTTTAACGGCTGTTGGTTAGGAAATTACACATTATAATAAAATCTATTGTCCGCCAAAATTTGCGGCTGTAGAATCATACGAATCCCGACAATTGCGGTGTGCACCGTAGTGTCTAAGGAGCTCAATGATTGAGGAACAGTTGTATTTAATCGCCCATTCCAAAGGCGTTCGAGCATCCGTCCTCGCGCCTGCATTAATATCGGCTCCATTTTCTATAAGAAGTTGGGCTAATGCGCTGTTTCTTCCTACACTTGAAAAATGAAGGGCTGTTTTATTGTCGGATTTGTTTACCTTGGCGTTTACATTTGCTCCTTTACCAAGTAGTAATTTGGCGGTGCCATAATGGCCTGCTTTTGATGCAACCATTAATGCTGTCATTCCCACTCTGCTTCTTACATCAACGCACATTCCATTTCTAATCAACCAATTAGCTATTTTCTCATGCCCGTTAGCTGCGGCAACATGAAGAAGAAACTCACCGTTAGCAAAACTGATCGGTTTTGTTATGTCACCTCCAGCAGCAGCCAGCAACTGAAGGCAATGTTCATTGTTATTCAGTGCCGCTAAACATACAGCACTACAACCAAGATAAGATTGGGCCTCCAAGTCTGCTTTCCATGATATCAGGAATCCTACCATATCCAGGTCTCCTGCAGCTACTGCGAAATGTAGGGGAGTCCAAAGACGATTACACTTGCAGTTGACATCTGCCCCCCTCTTAAGCAACAGCTGTGCCATCTCTCGTTGACTATTGTCGACAGCGTAATGCAGAGCAGTGCGACCATATGCGAAACTGGTGTTCGCAGAAACTGCCGTTTCCAGTATCCAGCGAGCCACATTTATAGAGCCGTTAATGGCAGCAGTTACAATCAGCGGTTCTCTGTTTTCACCCTCCATATAAATCATTACATTACCCCCATTATTTTTCAGATGTTTTAGACATTCTAAATTATCTCTGATGACGGCATGGTGCAAAGAAGTGTACCCTGAAATGGGATCTTTAGCGTTAACATTAGAACCATAATGCATTAGCAAGTCCACCATATCTAATTTACCTGACTGAACTGCCAGAGTCAGAGGTGTGAAAAAATGTGGTTTTTTGGTTCGAGCATAAACTTGAGAGCCTTCCTGAAGCAAGTATAAAGCTATATCAAGTTTGTGGTAATATGCGGCCGTATGAAGTGGAGTGTATCCTTTACTGTTCGTACAGTTCACGGAAATACCTTTATCGACCAACCACTCGACTAGGGGCAGGTGACCTTCCCTAACAGCCAGGTGTATAGGATGATTACCTGCTTCGTCACTCGTCTTAATTGACAAAATGGGTCCAAAGTTACACATGACCTCAAAGAGGAAGACTCCACCTTCTCTTGCCGCCCAGTGAAATGGTGTTTCATGACGGGTATTACAAGTAAGATACATATTAGCCCCGCTCATTAGTAACATTAAGATTGTGTCCAAATTCCCCTCTGAAACTGCCATATGGAGAGGAGTGATGTTATTAAGCCCAGTGCATTTAATATTGACGTCTGCACCTTCTTCTATAAGAATATGCACCAAGTGTGAATGTCTGCATTTTATAGCATAAAACAAAGGCGTTCCTCCTTTCCGATCCCTGGCATCTACTGATACACCATTTTTCAACAACCAAAGCATTGCTTTAGCTTGATTATATTTTACTGCAGTATGAATTGGCATCTTTCCTTCTTCTGTGTTGTCCTGCACTGTTAAGTACAACCAAGAATTGATAAAAGCATTAAACAATCAACACTTCCGACTTCTGCTGCAAAATGAGCAGGCGCTTGATTCTTGTTCCTGGTTCCAACATTAATCTCAGCACCTAACTGTGCCAGACGAACAACCATTTCAATGTTCTTCGTCAATATAGCGTAGTGCAGAGGAGTGAGACCTGCGTTGTCAAAACTGTTGACGGAATTTCCTCTGTTCACTAAATCGCTGACCCTGTTAAGGTCACCAACTAAGGATGCGTGATGTATTGAGCTCGCTGCTTCCGTCCCCATCTCCCAGTAATTTGTTTCTCCTGCGGAAGTAACTGCGTGTCGTCACAGCACCTCGATCAAAGAAACGCAATTCAATCTGAAATTAAAACAAAATCGAACACACTTCCTCATGTGCAAATTCCCCTTCAGGAAGTAAGAGTCTATTCCACACACCCTTGGGACGAAACATTATTACAGATGCAATAATTCCTAATTTTCTCTATGGCTCGACAGCCCTATATGGACCTGGGCCTCCTCGTTTCGTCGAGGTTTCATGGTCACACACATTTGAGACACACCACAGTCGGTAGGACTCCTCTGGACGAGGGACCAGCTCGTCGCAGAGACCTGTACCTGACAAGACACAACACTCACAAGAGACAGACATCCATGCCCTCGGTGGGATTCGAACCCACGATCCCAGTAAGCGAGCAGCCGAAGACCCACGCCTTAGACCGCACGGCCACTGGGATCGGCTAATAATTCCTAATATCTAAGTTTATTTGCTCTTTTTCATGTGCGTTTACTAACAATTTATGTCGGGTTTGTCTAAAGTAGAAAGCCAAACGGAAGTCTTGGATTCCAAGACACAGGAGAATATGCACAAATACCAGGGCAGCAATAATAATAATAACAATAATAATAATAATAACTTTATTAACTACAACAGCAAGTACAGCAATGGAGATATACATCATAATTGAATCGTTGTGCGTTTAACCAACATCCAGGAACAAATGGAAACAGGGCATGGGCCTGGCCGTCATGTAATAGGCATATTTAATTGTAATTGTAGTGAAAAAACAGAGTAACCGAAAAAAACACTACCAGACATACTGCTCTATTTAGAGCAGTATGTGTTTTGGCCTTTTATGTTTATATTTTTTGTACAGCTTGAGTAAGTCCTGTATGGTGTAGTTGCCAATGGAACGAATGAGAGGGTTATAGTGCTCAGGGCAGTTTGCGTAAAATCGATTTGCTAAGGATAGGATATACGGCTGAAGATAGTCAATGCCAGTTACATAATGAAGGTGGGCGATGGGAGTGCATCTAGGTGATTGAGTAATAACTCTCAAACATTTATTTTGGATAACTTGCAGGTACTGATACGTCGATTCACTGACAGAGCACTAGACTGGTGCCGCATAGGTCATTGCTGAGCGGATTGATGTCTTATATAGATGTAATTTAGTAGTCGGTGCAAGGGTGGAGTCACGAGCCAGTAGAGGGAACAGCTGGACCAGGTGCCTAGTCGCCTTATGTGCCGACCGCTTGACATGTTCCGTAAAGTTGAGAGTAGATGTGAAGTATAGGCCTAAATATGTTAATGCCTTGGTCCATGGAATCATCGTCCCTTCTAGACTTATCGGTTCTGGATCTGGAGGTCTTCTTTTAGTGAATATAATAGCTTTGGTTTTAGTAATATTTACTTTAAGCCTCCAACGGCGAAGGTAGTGGACAACGCGACTCAATGCTCTAGTCAATCGTCGGGCAATGGTGTCAATCCTCCATGATTGGGTATATAGAGCCGTATCGTCAGCGAAGAGAGCTATGTGTATATTAGGGATGTGGGGAAAGTCTGTTGTGTAGAGGGAGAATAGGACGGGTGAGAGAACTGCTCCTTGTGGAAGGCCTGCCATAGGATACTTAGTAGGAGAGGAGGAACCTGAAAGTTCCACCGAGAATGATCTATGCATGAGGTAGGAGTGAAGGAAAGTGAGCAGGTAAGTCGGAAATTTGAAAGTTATGAGTTTGAACAGGAGACCCTTTATCCACACCGTGTCATAAGCTTTTTCTAGATCCAGAGTGACCATGCCTGTATGTTTCTTGATATTGAATCCGTGTGTTATATACTCAGTGAGGCGGGTTAGCTGTGCTGTTGTCGAATGACGCTTCCTAAACCCGAACTGTTCGTTTGGAATGATGTCAGCACAGGCAGCAATGAAATCTATATCACTGAATATGATATCAATAACAACACATACAGAATAATAATTTAGTATAATTTAATTATATAAAATTATAATTGTGCATCTGTTGGTATTGACATTTTATGAATTTGATTAATGCATGGAATCCGGACCATAAAAAAGTACAGCACCATGTTTAGTAACTGTATTTTCAGGTACCAGAGCAAAAGCCAGGAAAATGTAATCCACCTTCATTAGGATTTTACACTTATCTCTTTAATCACAAAATCCACCTAGTTTAGACACACAAAATTTTGTACCATCAATAATCCGCGCTCCTCAGATTAGCAGATTTTATAAAACAGACACGAGTAAAATAATTTTTATTTTACGTAGGTTAGCTATGTTTCGCCATGATAAGTGGGTCCTTGTCACCACCGCATGGCGCATTCTCGGGTTGCGGATGGTGAAACGGCCTCCGGATATGGAGGGTAGCTGCGAATACATTGAATAAACAGTCGCGGACAGCCGACAAGGGGTGGCCCTCAAGCTTGGGAGTTGAGCGAGGTGCTAACGACTCCTCACCTTAAAAAATTACCATAGTACGAAACACTGCACAAAGCCTCGGACCTGGACTGATTCTTTGGATAGGGACAGGTGGCGGGCTCTTGTGAGTGTGGTAATGAACTTTCGGGTTCCATAAAACGCGGGGAATTTCTTGACTAGCTGACGACCTGCTTGCTAGCTTCTCAAGAAGGACTCTGCTCCATGGAGTTAGTTAGTTAGTTAGTTAGCTATGTTTCGAGTCTCAATTTTGTTGCACAGCTTAGGAATTCAGGTTTCGTTTTGTTGAAAAAACACTCGTAATACTCCTTCCCAATGTTAGCAGCCATGCTTCCTATATACCTCCCGGGCTTTCCATCATGATAACCACCGTACACAATAACTAACCTATTAAATTTATATTAAGTAGCACAGTCCTGAAATAATTTCTTATAAGCACGTGCTCTGCATTGAATTTGTGCATGGACCATTTAAACAGGCCTAACTCTTTCTAGAACACAAAGTTTGCCTTGTATTCTCGATTTGACACGTTAAGATAAGTTACACGAACTGTCTTGTAATTTCTGAACTTCGAAACAAAAGATTTCATGTATTTAAGGAGTACAAATTATTTGTTAAATGGGACTGTATTGTAGTAAACTGGTGTTCCAAGTAAATTCCAGCCGTGGATTACATGTCATCAAATAGATGACACTAAGAAATCGCTGCCTGTATTGAGGTTTAATATTCCTTTCCACAGACATGATGGATCTACGATCCCCTAACATAATAAAAAGAAATATTTTCTTCCGAAACTAGAATTTAGTCCTCATGTTAGCGACTGATGATGTTAAGTTGGCCACCCCAGTTATTAATACTATATATGTCAGCACACTACCTTCATCTCCCTTTCCATTACATCAGTCTCTTACACACGGCGACACAGAAAAAAAAAACCAAATTCCTAGTTCATTAAAATTCTCAGTCGTATACATTACTTCTTTCAGAAATGAGTATTTTATTTTACTAAAAGAAGAATGATAGAAAATTCTGTTTGAATTTGTGTCAATATTAATTCGAAATATTAATATATTTAAAATATTTCCACAACAATAACAACAAAATTGTTTTGCTGTACATGGAAAAGAGAAAGTTGTTTATTTTCTTTGAGGGAGATTGTAAAAAATATTATCAAGTTTCACCGCAACAGGGCCTAAGATCTAGCAATTTACACATTATTATTATTGTTGTTAATCTTTTAATGGCTCTCGTCTTAACTATGTGATTAATGTGTGGGTAAAAATAATCGTTCTGAGACAATACTCATCGCGTATTTTATTAATATTGTTATATTTTTGTTATTTATATTTTTACTATTAAAATTATTCTAATTTTCTATATCATTATTCATTCATTGTCAATTACGAATGTGTTTCACTGGTGGTCACTTAGTGTTTGATATGACTATGTTAAATAAAAAACCTGAACACTGGTGAAAATTTTTACGCGACATAAAATTCGGTTAAACCTTTCCGCAGTATTGCTAAATGCAAATGGAATTACTGTTGTCATTTTTAGACATACGAGTACACAATAGGCTATGCTTTTTATATATCATGTTTTGATTTTGTCCTGATATATAACTAAATTTGCCGTCTCTTCTTTAGAGAGATGTCTGTAATGTGCCATTTGGAAAGTAATCCGTGGCTATCAGTTTTGTCTCCGGGCGCGGCCCTTCAGCTAGATATTCTTCCACTATAAATACAGTTTGTAAAATTTTTACATATATTGTTTTAGAAATTTCTATCCAATTTAAAAAATATCAATTTCTTGTCTTATTCTATGCTTGTTGCTATTCAAGTAGTCGTCCCAACTTTCAGTTAGCCTCGAGTCTGTTCAGTCATTATGCAACTAAGTAAGAATTTTAATTAATTTTGATCATTTATATCCAAGTTACTCGAGGACTATGCATAATACTGTCTTGGATATCTCCATACATCGTCCCCCAGAAAAGAGTAGCTGCCTTAATTCTAGATACCGTACATGTCATTTAAAACGAAACGTACTTACATCACACTGACATCCCGTTCACTTAGTGCAGACGCCTCGGAGAGACTGCACTACTGCTTTATGCAAACTGAGACAGAGGAACACTAGAGGAGAGGGCACTGTGTGCAGTTTGGCCCTGTTTAGGAACGTTCTGGCTGTTGGGGATTCGAAGTTTTAGCCCTCCGACATACAAGCATGACGTCATATTGTTTGGTGGGTGCCAACTTGATGCTTCTATGTTCAGGTAATATATCTTCTTGGACTACCATGAAGACAGAGTCAGCACACTTCCCGAAAAGCTGCTGTATATATGCCAATTCTTATAAAACTCTAGTTTTTATGAGCACAGTAGTGAGAAACTTCTATTTAGCACAATAAAAAGTCGCTTTTCTTGCATACACTGGTGATCCTCACTGACGTCTTGCGGCTTTTCGACTTCCCTCCAGATAAAAGACGAAGTTGTTCTTCAATTAGACCATGACAGATTCGTTTCGATTCACTTAGAATTTATCAGCCCACCCTCTATTGTATAATTGTATAAAATACTGAAACACAAAATAAATGAAAGGTGACAAGTAAAGTTAAAGTGCTTCCTGGCCAAGCCATGAAAAGGTATGGGGAGAATAGAGGTTTAATATAGTCTTCTCGGGCGCACAGCAGCGTCAATTCGTTTGAATACAACGTTTCGGGGACTAGCTCCGTCCCCATCCTCAGGCAAAACTGATTTAACATACAACTCGTCTGTCCCGTGTTTTTCTACCTGCCGCGGCAGGTAGAAAAACACGGGACAGACGAGTTGTATGTTAAATCAGTTTTGCCTGAGGATGGGGACGGAGCTAGTCCCCGAAACGTTGTATTCAAACGAATTGACGCGGCTGTGCGCCCGAGAAGACTATATTGAATCATGTCGCCGCGAAAGTTTTAAAACTTATAATAGAGGTTTAGCTCCACTCATTCTTAATCTCGGGGCTAAATAGAAGTGAGTGGTTAATATGAAGCACCGGCCGCTTTAAACCTAGAGAATAAACTCCACTAACCATTGAATAGGAGGCTGGGAGGGACTCACAGCCGGCATGGACGTTTCGAGAGAAATGTCTTGCTTTTTCCTGGCTTCAAGCCCCGGATATTCCAGCCTGATACTTAGTCCCTATACCGACTACAATATCGCAGATCCACGTAAAGTAAAGCACAACAAAAATTACGTGGGATAATGTTTATTACAATAACGATAAAAGTGTTTTATCTGGGAGGTATAGACCAAATTATTTAATATTTATTACTTTCATAAGTAAACTTAGAATGTACATGAGGTAACGTTAGTGCGAAACTGTCCCTGTGCACGACACGAAAGCATATGTTGGGAGTAGAGGTATAACTTCATTAATTCTTAACCTTGGTACTACACGGAGGTGAGTGGTTAGCTTAAATCGCCGGCCGGCTTATCTCTGGGGAAAAATCTCTCAATGTATATTGAGTAGGAGGCTGGTGCGCACCAGAGACGGTCTGAACGTTTTGGAGAGGAGAAAACCATCTGCAGCAGCCGGCAATTAAAACACCATTGCGCTCTGTTCCAGTCCGCATCCCATCAATTAATTGGACGCTATCCATCCCGTGGTGTAAATAGAATTACGTAAGTAACATTACGCAGTCCATCTGACACATCAAACACTACGTGTTTCGAAGAAGCCTATCCCTCATCAGGTGTTTATGTATACAAAAACTTAAAACTTAAGGTAAAAATGTAAATTGTTTGCGAGCAGTGTGTCGCTTAATGACACTGTCAGTTGCTGAGGTTGTAAAAGTAGTTTCAATGGTAAGTGAATGACGAATGAATGAGTAGGGATTGGTGGTGCAATTATGCTTAGATTGGAAGGTAGAAGTACTGCAGATATCCTTAGGCCAATGCCAATTAGGTTTTTCTGTGGCGCTGTAACCCAAATCGGACTAGGCTGCCTCATTTTTGAGGTTTCTAGATCACACACAGTTAGACACACACACCCGGTAGGACTCCTCTAAATGAGTGATCAGCCCGTTGCAGAATCCGCTACCTACAAAAAGAAAATAAGATACAATCTCCCACAATCTCAGCGAGAATCGAACACGCATCCCAGCAATCAAGTGGCTTAGCCCTAGACAGCACGGCTACGCGATTCGGCTATTTGCTTATATACGTATTGAATTTTATACAATGCTCAAATTTAAAATGAAATTATTCTCAAAATTTTATTCAATTTTAATCATAGCAATTGTTTCCATCATACATCCACGATTTAAAACAAGGATCATTGACAAGAATGATGCTAATATGAAGTGAACAAATATATAAAATACACACCACAATTGTTCTTTACATAAGAATTTACATCAATTCAATTTGAATGACATTCACAGAGCATGAAGTTTTCATTACTCATGACTGCCTACAAAACTTTAGTTAAAATTTACGTACATAAGTCAAGTAAATTTCAATTTTAAAGGACATTTGTAATACATATGATAAAGCCATGATCAATTAGCTTCAAATCAGCAGAAATTTTTGAATAAATTTGTATTTCAAGTAACATTCACATCACAAACTCAAACCCTCAATATGTCGCTTCTTTCTAGAATATGGCTAGCACAGTTAGAGAAACCCAAGTATGTCAAATTATGCATAATTACGACTAAGGAAAAAGCTCCTTGAATTCAATATAACAGAATTTAATAAAACTTTATTCAACAGGAAAAAAGTCCAAGACGTATAAGCGTCAATGGCCATGCACAAAATTAGAGGATTTACAGGCCCATTAGCAGAGTTAGTTGGTATTTATTTGCAGCTTTGTGAGAAGAATGTAAATATTAATATAACCTAGAATAAGAGCCGCATTTGCCGCTGTAAATCCTTCCGAATCTTTGGCATGGATGTCGGCACCGTTACGTATCAGGAGCTCAACAATTGATTGAGAGTTTTGTGCAACCGCCAAGTGCAAAGCCGGTAGGGAGAATGTCCTAATACGAGCATTGACATCGGCTCCATTTTCTATAAGAAGCTGTGCCAACGCTCTATTTCCTCCTACACATGCAAAATGAAGGGGTGTTTTATTATCGAAACTGTAAAATTTAGAATTAACATTTGCACCTTTGTCAATTAGCAACTTGGCGATGTCATAACGGCCTAATTTTGAAGCAAACATCAATCCCGTCATACCCGCTTTACTTCGTACATCGACTTGCACGCCTTTCTCAAGCAGCCAACGAACCAAATTCTCATATCCAAATCCTACCGCCATATGAATAAGGAAATCGCCATACCCATCATTAATCGGCCGATTTATGTCACCTCCAACAAGAGCCAAAAACTGAATACAAACCACCTGATTACTCATTGCCGCATTATGTAACGCAGTGTAACCAGAACAGCACTCTGCATTTATATCTGCTCTCCATGATATCAGGAGTCCTAACACATCCACATATCCAGAACTTGCTGCGTAATGTAATGGAGTCCAAAGTCGATAATCCGTGCAATTGACATCTGCCCCTTGCTTAAGTAAGAGCAGTGCGATCTCTCGAGATCCAAAGTTCGCAGCGCAATGTAGAGGAGTGTAATCATTTTTTAACTTGGTGTTAACTAGAGCTGTTGTTTCCAGTAACCAGCGAGCAACGATGTTAGAGCCGTACTCTATTGCAGTGATAATTAGCGGTTCTCCTTTTCCGCCAACTAGACCTACCATTTTATTGCCTCCATTCCCTTCCAGATGCTTTAGACATGCCAAATTATCCATCATGACTGCGTGGTGTAACGCTGTGAACCCAAACACCTGATCGGCAACATTAACACTAGCTCCATAATGTATTAACAAATCTACCATTTCTATTTCTCCTGAATACACTGCTAGATTCAGGGGTGTATTGAGTTTGGGGTAATTGGTTCGAGCGTAAACCTGAGAGCCTTCCTGGAGCAGGTACGAAGCTATTTCTAACTGATGGAAATATGCAGCCTTGTGAAGAGGAGAAAACCCCATTCTATTTGTACAGTTCACGGATACACCTTTGCTAACCAACCACTTGACTAGAGGCAGGTGACCTTCTTCCGCAGCCAAGTGAACAGGATGGTTACCTTCCTCGTTACCTGTCTCCACGGATAAAATCGATCCAAACAGACACATCAGCTCTAACATATCAATATTACCTCTTCTTGCTGCCCAGTGAACTGCTGTTTCTTGACGGATATTGCAACGAAGTGACATGTCAGCCCCATTCATCAGCAGCAACTGGATTGTAAGCAAACATCCATGTGAAACGGCCATATGAAGAGGAGTGACGTCTTTATTTCCAGTGTATTTCGCATTAACGTCTGCACCTCTTTCTA
Organism: Reticulitermes speratus; assembly: GCA_021186555.1. Lineage (NCBI taxonomy): Eukaryota > Metazoa > Arthropoda > Insecta > Blattodea > Rhinotermitidae > Reticulitermes > Reticulitermes speratus. The sequence continues at coordinate 16,864,641 of JAJKFL010000039.1, read as the reverse complement.
GAAGAATCATCAGTAAATCCAGATCTTTTGCTTCTATAGCACAGAATAATGGTGTTCCACCGTTTCGGTTACTGCTGTTTAAGGATACACCTTTCTTCAGCAGCCAAAGTGTTGCGTATATTCGACGGTGTTTGACGGCTGCGTGAATTGGCATATTTCCTTCCTCCGTATTATCCTGTAGTGTTAAGCTGGCACCCAATCTGAACAGTAACTTCAGACATCCCACACTTCCGATTTCTGCTGCCAAGTAGGCAGGTGTTTGACCCTGGTATCTGCTTTCAGCATTTATCTCAGCCCCCAACTCTGCCAAATGAATAACCATATTCGTGTCCTTATTCATAACTGCGTAGTGAAGAGGGGTGTATCCCACGTCATCAAAAGCGTTGATCGAAATTCCTGTGTTTACTAAATGGGTCACCATATTGAAGTCGCCATGTTGTACTGCGTAATGTATTGTTCTTGCTGTTTCCGCAACCGTCTCCATCTTTCATTTATTTCTTGCCCTTAGGGTTTTACTTTGTGGTCACAGCACTTCGATTACGGAGATGAAGTTGCACCTAAAATAACAAGGACATATCAAACATTTTCATTTTCGTTTCTAACTCTCTAGGCCTTATTGGGTCAAGGGTTTGAATACAGGGGTGCTGCATGAGCAGTAATGTCAAATATTTATATATATAATTTGAATTTCTCATTAGAAGTTAGCAAAGGCATTGAAAATGATAACACAGTTATCGAAAATGTAATAAAATCTGTAATGCCGAAACATAATACCTTTGAAGAGATGTAATAATATTTATAAGAAGTTTAGGTTTCCTGTTCGCAAAAAGCTAGGAATATTTTGGGTAATAGCTAACTAACTAACTAACTAACTCCATGGAGCAGAGTCCTTCTTGATAAGCTAACAGATCCTCAGCTAGTCAAGAAATTCCCGCGTTTTAAGGAACCCGAGGTTCATTACGGCACCCACAAGACCCCGCAATCTTTTTCTATCCTGAGCTATATGAATCCAGTCCATTCCCCCCTATCCCACTTCTTGAAGATCCATTTTAATATTATACTCCCATCTACGCCTGGGTCTTCCAAATGGTCTCCCTCCCTCAGGTCTTCCCACCAAAATCCTGTATGAACTTCTCCCCTCACCCATACGTGATACATGCCCCGCCCACCTCATTCTTCTTGATATGATCACCCGAATAATAGTTGGTGATGAGTACAGATCATTACGTTCCTCGTTATGTAGTCTTCTCCACTCCCCTGTTACCTCATCCCCCTTAGGCCCAAATATCCTCCTTAGCACCCTATTCTCGGAACACCTCGGTATAGGTACATCAGTCAACCTCTTTCTTCCTAATATTTACATCCCTGTACATTGTCATTAGCTCTAATCCTACAGGAAGCAACACCGATGTGGTGTCGTGGGGATGTAAATTCAGTCTCCTTCATTGTGAAAATCTGCTTTTATTCGGTATAGACTACGTGTCCTATTAATAGTAGGATAACAGATGTTTGTTAAGAAGGTAAGCGCTTCAATTGAAATTTTTTGCTGTTTTGTTTTCCACACTTCGTTCCCTGTTTCGGTGGCATACCGATATCCCACCAAATTGTTTTCGTAATTCCTTACTTCAGATCGAATTCGTAAGGTATGTTTAAATAACATGCGTGTGTACAAGGTGCTCTTTTGCTTTGTAAGTAACGAAGTTCTCGTTTGAATAGGAGAATACGAAATCAATATATGAATGAAAACTGTCCTACAATTGAATTCTTCTGGGAATTTAAAGGGAAAATCCCACACTGTATTTAAGATGTTCCGCAACATACATTAATCCCAAAATTTTACTAGCTAAAGAAAACTGAAAACCGAATTCAAAATGGCCTACGCCGTTTAATGGGGAGTTTTTCTGCTCTGAGAAATTCCTTGTGTGGTCCGAATGAGCTGCGTCAAGAGACGAGTTATTTTGTTCAAAGACAGAGCGTCATAACTTGAAGTATATCGCCGTCAAAAGCCTGACAATGAAATCTGGATTCATATCCCTGATGATTTCTTAAAACACGGCAGTGCTCTCTGCTGGCATGTAAAAGACTCTGTTGATTATTGAAATTACAAAATTTAATTTCTCATATCCGGCTCTGATGCGGAGTCTATTAAGCGTAAATTAAAATGCGTAGAAGGCAAAGTGAACACGGTGATGTGGGGTATTTGACTGTTGTACCTGTCCCAAGTAACTGTCCAAGTATGGCAGAAGTTCCAATTCAGTCTTGTTTTCGAAAATTTTGCACGTCAAACACTTTACCAGTCAAAGATAATTTCAGTCACATAAGCAAGGAATTAACCCATTTAAAGCAGCTGGCACACAACACAGAATACCTTCTCGAACTTTCATGACTTCCTTGTCGACGAATCGAGCAGATAGTGAAATCTGCTCAACTTGAGTTATATCGGTTCTTTCGTGTGCAAAGAACGGAAAGAATTTATGTTTGTTATCTTTCGTTGAGTTCCTGAACAAGACAATATTCCCAAGGGTGCTTACTTTATCAGTTCGTTCTGTTGCACGTTTATACATTGCGTTGCCAACGCAGCACACTACGGGTAAAATTTCTTCCAAAATTATATCGTCGCGCTTCATAAGACACCTCAAAATGCTAGGACCGTGAGTACGTACGTCTGTATGTGTGTATGTATTTATGTATGCAATGTACGTCTGTATGTATGTACGTATGTACGTGTGTATGTTTGTGTATATATATATATATATATATATGTATGTATACAAAGGTGTATACCTAATATTCAAGGCATCACAGTCGTAGAACAAAGACTAATAAATCCAACAATAATTACCAACTTGTGTTGAATTTTGCTGCACTACCTTTCTTTCTTAAGTCGATTAGGTTTCCTAAAAATCTTGTTTCTACTAGTATATTTAATTGGAAGCATTATTATCTCTACACTTATATGTATAATTCTTCTGTAAGAAGAACAATGTACACAGCGTGTCACAATCATTTCTGGCAAAAAAAGGCTTTTGTTAGTTTCATATTTCCATTGCTTCAGCTGGGAAAAATGTCAGTGAACCGAAAAAGTGATATAAATCTATTACAATATAATTTTATTCATACGTACGACTATTTGTTCTTTCTCAGAAATATGAGCCTTTTGAAGGGATGTTGAGAGAATATTGATAAATATTAATTATATTAAGAGACACACAAATATGTGATCAAAAATTGTTTTAATTCTTTAAAATAGGCAAATATAGACAAAAATACTTCTTCCTCTTATTCCATTTACTGCTCTTGTGCTTAGAGTAACTTTCAGGTTTTCTGTAAGAAATTCTATAATTAATATTTACAAAACTTTTCTACAGCAAAGAAATTATTATTGTGTTAATGTTTACGTAATATGATATTATATTTTTAATATTGCCATATAAATTGGAAAAATTAATTCTATTCAGATAACAAACCTAGAAGTTTTTCATACTTCACTAACATGTACTTCTAGATCTTATTAGCAGTCATCGTAACAAGCCATAATTTCTGACGCTTAATAAGATTATGATAATGATTGTGATGAATACGAACGTCATCATCGTAATTACCGTCTTCTTATTTATACGAACAGTGACTGGGCAACTAACCTTGACTTATTCTGGGAAAATATTACTGGAACTAGTACGCTATTATTATTATTATTATTATTATTGTTATTATTATTATTATTCTATGATCCCTGTCACATTTGTAGTGCCTGAATATGTATATAAACAACAACTCAAGGATGCAAAACGTCAAAAAGTTTGAAAAATTTTTAAATAGTTCTCCATTTATTTAAAGTACAAACGTCATTAATGCTGTTAAATTCTAAAGATTTTTCTGTTACTTCTTATTCCCACACCACCAACCGTACACACGAGGCTTTGCCATTTAAATGCTTTCTTTTGTTTACCTGCTGGAATGTTTTCGGTCTGTCTAGAGAATGTCAGTTTTGTTGCGCCATTTGAAACGCATTTCATTTCCAAGTTCATTTGTTTCTTTGGGTTATGTCTTCCTTCAGCTGGATGCTCTGTTGTTTGTAACCATACAGCGCGTATTGATTACGCAGTACGTGAATAATTTAAACGACATTCGTTTCTTATATATTGATTGATTGATTGATTGATTGATTGATTGTTACACTTTACGTATTTTTAAGGCCCTTTTATTAGTCTTTCGACAGTTGAGTCATCATGTAACTAAACAGAAAATTGAGTTCTTTTCGATTCGATTATTTTTATCTGGGTTGTTTGAGGACTGTATATAGGTTTGGCTCTCGTGTCTCCGTATATTGACCTGTAGAAATGAGTGACCCTTAATCCAAGCAACTGTATGTTTCATACAACTCCACAACGTACTTACGTCACATTAATGTCTCCGTTCAGTTATGCCAGACACCTCGGAATCTCTGCGGATACTGCTTTGTGCAGACTGTCTTAAACCAACGCAGTAGAGGAGAGGGCGCTGTGAGCAGGTTGGCACTGGAAGCTGCCCTTTCGTAAAGAACGTCTTCTTTGATGAGTAGTAGGAGGTACCAAACTTCCGGTATGTGACGCTGTGTCCACTGGTGTATATTTACCAAATTTCGGACCAACGCTTTGCATATACCGACAACCGATTAATGTGAATTTTTCTTTACCTGACAAGATTCATTTTAAGGAGTAATTAGTATGACATTCATATACATTGTTGTCATACTCTCACTCCTGTGTGAAGAGTACAGGATTCCATTATCTTTATGCTTGCAATCTAATCCAAATTTGAAAGTATGTCATTGCGTACACAACAGAAAGAAGTATTTCCTAGAAACTTAAAATTAGTGTTCTCAGCATGGTAACCAACACGCTCCGAATCCTCTCTGTGAGCATTGTGGCATATTGGATATATTTTCAGCTATAATAAAATATATAAGTTTTTTATGTTTGCCTTTCTTTGGTTAAATACTGTTGTTCTTTACTTTCCAACCTTCAATCTTGTCTTTTCATCTTAATATAACTTAAGATTAAAATATGCACATTTGTTATTTTAGGTCCTTTTGCATTCATGTGGATGTTGTTCTGTCGTCCCAATGACGTGGAGAGAATGGAGATCATTTGAGAAGAAAATGAGTCTGCTGACAACAATATTTTAAACTAATTATGAGGAAGCAGCAGGACGTTAGAGAAACGTGGATAACAAAGTCCTTCCAAATTTGTACCCAACTTTGTCATTATTTGAAAATGTAGTATTTAAGCGTGTTGGATCAGGTAGCACGCATTAAAAGTCTTAATCATAAGGTCATTCCCAATCAAAATGTCATAAGAATATGCTGGCGGTAGAGTGCGAGTCGTGAACATGTTCAAAAAGGAGTTTTATGTGGAAAAAATCGTACATGAAAGCAAATTGGAAAGGACTGACGAAATCATTTTTGATATTTCAAACCAGCATAAATCATGAACTACTTCATATTCTAAATCAATTTGGAAGTCTAATAGCCAAAGACATAAATTTGTGTCATAACTGAAAGCGGAATTTTGAACGTATCTCGACGGAAATGCCATTAGATATATGTAAATAATGTCGAAACTTTTATTACACTATATGTACCCACATCGTCGTAAAATGCAACTTTGAACTGCACGTTTTCACAATAATTCTGACACTTCTAATTTATGCGATTCTGCAGTAAGTGTAGTTGTATAAAATCACTTCACACACTCCATACATTTATTCTTCAAGTCACAGTATACACGGAATATTAGTGTAATTTCTAGTTTTCGTATTATTTACTGCACGACTAAATATAAAATATTATTTCACCATTTCTACTAAACAGTATATTTGCTCTCTGTGGACAATTTAACCCTATTATTCAAATTGATTTTGGAATGTAAATTTCATTTCAAAATCCATTTTACCAACCCCAGAGTTCATATAAAACTTAAATACGCCAATGTTATTCAGAGATTTAATAAGATTAGTGGCTGACTACCAGTAAACACACAATACCTAGTACATATGCATGCTTATCTCTCCAGTTAGTCGGCATAGTAGGCCTACTTCTTCAAGTACCTACGTTGATAACCATTATTAAATTACTCTCTGGACCTCCGTGAAAGCTGACAATTTAATATTTTAATATATTTTGGACATTGTTCACTGAATACAGTCAATTTGGTGTAACATTTGGTAGTTTGTTCTATTCCCGTCATCAGATGTCCGTCTTTTAGGCGTATTTACTTAGTCGGGAAAAGCGATTATTACGTTCGTCATGTACATCCGTCTGCTTGTCTGTGTGTCAGCATGTATCAGCGTGTTTACCACTGAAAGAATTTGCTCAAAATTTTATATTGTGGACTTTGTAAAAATCTGTCAAATATTTAAATTTTGATTAATCTCGGGCAAAATTGTCGGGTTAATTGGGTGCAGACTAACACGTTCTGCTGTCGCTAGCTAAATTAAATTGCAATGACAGAGGTCACTTCGAATGAAACAGTATCACGTTTTTAGAATAGACGAGGAGGTATAAAGATTACGCGAAGGCACCACAGTGTTATGTTATACGTATATTACCTATTCTGTTATTCTACTGGCACATCTCCTATTAATGCAAGAATATAACAAACTTGTCAGCTTTGTCCAAAGGAAAGATTTGAAACTATTTCACACACGTCATCTATATCAAACATAACACAGAAAAGAAAGACGCCCAACACAATGTTATTTTAATTACAAAAAGTATCTCATTACAATTTTCGTTATCCAACCGACACTCTTATACGAGTATTTCTAAGACTAATTCGGAAAGAGGATGCAGAGTCATATCAGCTAAACGGAAAAATCACTCAGCCCCTCAGAAGTGAAAACTTCACTGGGTCAGTATGCCAGCCAGTCGGTGCAAGACTGAAGGCACAATGCTTCACTCGAAGAAGATATCTCAGCGCAGAAAGTTCAACGGTATGCTAGAATATGCATGCAAGTACATTAGGGAGAATGCACATTGCAGGATGAATTTGTGTGTGCGTACATAGAACAGCTTAGTATACATAGGTAAATTGTTAAATTACGACTTATTCTTAATTCCCCTTGTGAAGATGCTGTTGCACTCATTGACTATAAAATACATTGTTATATTTAAATTACGTAAATTCACAACGACTTACAAGATAAGCAGTAGAATCATGCAGGTAATGTACAACTTAAGAATTGGCGGAAGTAAATATTAAACTTACACAGAACTGTTACAATTTATGCCGGTATGTGAAATGGAATAATTTTACGTTTGAAATGAAATTATTCTCAAAGATTTATTTGTCTTTCATAGCAAATTCTCCGACATACATTCACGATTTAAAACAAGGTACTTTGATAAAATTGTTAACAATATGAAGTGAAGAAATTAAAATAAACACCACATAATATTTCTTTAAGGATTTGAATCAGTAAAAATACAGTTGTATAAATAGAGCATAATTACCAAGTTCCCCATGAGAGCATAAATAATATATAGTTAAAAATTACACGTGCAATACATGTAAATGATTATTTCCAAGATAATTTGATAATGCTTCAATAAAACCAAGATCACATATTTTTTCTCCAATCATAGAAATAGATGCCAAATATATGTCAAGTATCATTCACATCAAATAAAATAGACTCCACGACATTTCACTTATTTCTAGATCATATCAGTCAGGGAAAACTAATAGTGTCAAAAGACACATAATTACGATTACGGAAACAACCAACAACCTTGAATTCATTACCTCTAGAGTATCAGTATTTTATACATGCCTCGACACAAAAACGTGTCTAAGATATATAAGCGTCCAGTGTCTTATACCGAAACAACGGCTATTTAGGAGAATTTAAAATATTCGTTGACATTTATTTGCCTCCATGTGTGGAGACTTTTAACATTGTCATAACCACTAAGAACCGCCGTATTTACCGCTGTAAATCCTTCCGAATTTTTGGCATGGATGTCGGCACCGTTACGCATCAGGAGCTCAACAATTGATTGAGAGTTTTGTGCAACCGCCAAGTGCAAAACCGGTAGGGAGTAAGACCTTATACGAGCATTGACATCGGCTCCGTTTTCTATAAGAAGCTGTACCAACGCACTGTTTCCTCCTAAACATGCTAAATGAAGGGGTGTTTCATTATCCCCACTGTATAGTTTCGAATTCACATTTGCACCTTTATCAATTAGCAACTTGGCGATGTCATAATGGCCTAATCTTGAAGCAAACATCAATCCCGTCATACCCGCTTTACTTCGGATATCGACTTGCACGCCTTTCTCAAGCAGCCAACGAACCAGATTCTCATATTCAAATGCTACTGCAATATGAATAAGGCAAACGCCCTTTTCATTATTACTCGGCTGATTTAAGTCACCTCCAACAAGAGCCAATAACTGAATACAAAACTCCTCATTTTCCAGGCCCGCATTATGTAACGCAGTGTAACCAGAAGAGCACTCTGCATTTATATCTGCTTTCCATGATATCAGAAGTTCTAACACATCCACATGTCCAGAACTTGCTGCGTAATGTAATGGAGTCCAGAGTCGATAATCCGTGCAATTGACATCTGCCCCTTGCTTAAGTAAGAGCAGTGCGATCTCTCGAGATCCAAAATTTGCAGCGCAATGTAGAGGATTGTAATAATTCACGAATTTGTTGTTCACTAGAGCTGTTGTTTCCAGTAACCAGCGAGCAACGATGTTAGAGCCGTACTCTATTGCAGTGATAATTAGCGGTTCTCCTTTTCCGCCATCTAGACCTACCATTTTATTGCCTCCATTCTCTTCCAGATGCTTTAGACATACCAAATTATCCATCATGACTGCGTGGTTTAAAGCTGTGTACTCAAAAACCTGATCGGCAACATTAACACTAGCTCCATAATGTATTAACAAATCTACCATTTCTATTTCTCCTGAATACACTGCTAGATTCAGGGGTGTATTGAGTTTGGGGTAATTGGTTCGAGCGTAAACATGAGAGCCTTCCTGGAGCAGGTACGAAGCTATTTCTAACTGATGGAAATATGCAGCCTTGTGAAGAGGAGAAAACCCCTTTCTATTTGTACAGTTCACGGATACACCTTTGCTAACCAACCACTTGACTAGAGGCAGGTGACCTTCCTCCGCAGCCAAGTGAACAGGATGGTTACCTTCCTCGTTACCTGTCTCCACGGATAAAATCGATCCAAACAGACACATCAGCTCTAACATATCAATATTACCTCTTCTTGCTGCCCAGTGAACTGCTGTTTCTTGACGGATATTGCAACGAAGTGACATATCAGCCCCATTCATCAGCAGCAACTGGATTGTAAGCAAACATCCATGTGAAACGGTCATATGAAGAGGAGTGACGTCTTTATTCCTAGTGTATTTCGCATTAACGTCTGCACCTCTTTCTAGAAGAATCATCAGCAAATCCAGATCATTTGCTTCTATAGCACAGAATAATGGTGTTCCACCGTTTCGGTTACTGCTGTTTAAGGATACACCTTTCTTCAGCAGCCAAAGTGTTGCGTATATTCGACGGTGTTTGACGGCTGCGTGAATTGGCATATTTCCTTCCTCCGTATTATCCTGTAGTGTTAAGCTGGCACCCAATCTGAACAGTAACTTCAGACATCCCACACTTCCGATTTCTGCTGCCAAGTAGGCAGGTGTTTGACCCTGATATCTGCTTTCAGCATTTATCTCAGCCCCCAACTCTGCCAAATGAATAACCATATTCGTGTCCTTATTCATAACTGCGTAGTGAAGAGGGGTGTATCCCACGTCATCAAAAGCGTTGACCGAAATTCCTGTGTTTACTAAATGGGTCACCATATTGAAGTCGCCATGTTGTGCTGCGTAATGTATTGTTCTTGCTGTTTCCGCATCTGTCTCCATCTTTCATTTACTTTTTGCCCTTAGGGTTTTATTTTGTGGTCACAGCACTTCGATTACGGAGATGAAGTTGCACCTAAAATAACAAGGACATATCAAACATTTATATGTTTATTTCTAATTCTCTAGGCCTTATTGTGTCAAGGGTTTGGTTAGAGTGGTGCAACATGAGCAGTAATGTCAAGTTTTTTGTACACTCTTCGAATTTCTCCTTAGGAAGCAGCAAAAGGATTGGAAATACTGCCACAGTTTTCGAAACTAAACAAAAACCTCGAAAACCAAAACATATCTTTGGAGGGATATAATAATATCTACACGAAATTAATGTTTCCCATTCAAAAGAAAACAAAGAATATTTTGGGTAATACAAAGTTAAATCTCTTCCTTTTTCGGTATTGTTACATCAGTCAATTTCTTTCTTCCTAATATTTACATCCCTGTACATTGTCATTAGCCCTAATCTTACGAGAAGCAACACCGGTGTGGTGTCGTGGGGATGTAAATTCAATCTCCTTCATTGTGAAAATCTGCTTTCACTCGGTATAGACTACGTGTCCTATTAATAGTAGGATAACAAATGTTTGTTCAAAGGTTAAGTGCTTCAATTTCAATTCGTTGCTGTTTTGTTTTCCACACTTCATTCCCTGCTTCGATGGCATCAGAATATCACATCAAATTGTTTTCATAAATCTTTACTTCAGATCGAATTCTTAAGTTATGTTTAAATAACATGCGTGTGTACAAGGTGTTGCTTTTTCTTTGTAAGTTACGGAATTCTCCTTTGAATAGGAGATAAAGGATCAATATATGAATGAAAACTGTCCTACAATTGTATTTTTCGAGAATTTTAAAGAGATAATCCCACTCTGTATTTAAGAATTTCCGTAACATATATTACACCCCAAATTTTACTAGCTTCAAAATTGAAAAACGAACTAACAATAGCCTGTGCAGTGTAATGGGGAATTTTCCTACTTTGAAGAATGGTGTTTGTGGTCCGACAGAGCAGCTTCAAGAAACGAGATAACTTGTTTAATGACAGAGCCTCTTGTCTTCAAATCTATCGACGTCAAATGTCTGACAATTAAATCTGGATTCTTGTCCTTGATGGTTTCTTCAAATATGGCAATGCTCTTTTTTGGCATGTGAAAGAATCTGTTGTTTATTGAAATTACAAAATTTCATTTCACATATCCGGCTCTGATACTGAGTCAATTAAGCGTATATTTAAAATGTGCGGAAGGCAATGTGAACACGGTGATATGGGGTATTTGACTGTTGTACCTGTCCCACGTAACTGCCCAAGCATGGCAGAGTTTCCATCGCAGTCTTGTCCTCGAATATTTTGCAAGTCAGGCAATTTACCAGTTAAAGTTCCTTTCAGTAATATAAGCAAGGAATTACCCCCATTTACAGTAGCTGGCTCACAACACAGAAATCCCTTTCGAACTTTTATGACTTCCTTGTCGACGTATCGAGCACAAAGTGAAATCTACTCAACTTGAGTTGCATCAGTTCTATCCTGTGCCAAGAACAGGAAGAATTTATGTTTGTTATCTTTCGATGATTTCCTGGATAAGATAATATTCCCAAGGGTGCTTAATTTATCATCTCGTTCTGTTGCACGTTTATATATTCCTTTGCCTGCGCAGCACACTACGGGTAAAATTCCTTCCAAAATTCTATATGCCTCAAAAAGGTTCGAATGTGCGTACGTACATAAGTATTTATATATGTCTGTAGTTCTGTATATATATTGTATGTATGTGTGTATGTATGTTTGTGTGTATGCATATATACATGTGTGTGTGTGTACAACGGTGTGTACCTAATCTTCAAGGCAACTGAGTGGTAAAACAATGACTAATGATTTCCAAAATAACTACGAATTTGTGTAGAGTTTTTGCTGCATTTCCTTTCCTTCTTAAGTCGAGTAGGTTTCTTAAAATTTCCTGTTTTTACTCGTATTTTCTTAAATGGAAGCATTATTTACTTTGCACTTCTATGCATAATTATTCTGTAAAAGCCTACAGTCTACACAGTATATTATGGAGAACAAGCTTCAGTAAAATATTTCTCTTAGAATTTTCAGCCTCGCTGGGCCATCAGCATGCAGACTATGTAGAATACGATTTGCAGCTGTAGAAATGTCTTGCGTTTTATATTAAAATCCGTTCTCTTACGTCCTCTGATATATTACACATCGTAATTTTACATTAATATTTTATCAAAATAGTAATAAACGCAGCCGAATATTTCAAGTCTGTTGTGTGTTTTTCTATTCCGAAAGTAGGATGATTTAGAAGTGAACGAACTTCGTCGATTATAAAGCTAGGGGTTACTTTAAAATAAAAATATCTAAAATGTTGTAATGATGCAACACGACTCTCTGTCGATTGTCTTCATTAAATTCTGCCACACAGTTTATAATATTTAAATGTTCCCGGAAAAGACAATTCTTCCTTTTCAGCCATCCGTAGTTTTTTTCCTTATTGTATCATACATTGGTCTCTTCAATAAATGTCGTGAGTAACGCCTTCGATGAAATGTGAAACGTTATTTTATGCCTGTCTTTGAAATACCTTAAAATGTTCGGGTGCTAAATCTACGAGAATCTGGAATGTGAATATGGCTCAAGACTCTATATAGAACAATCTGCATGAAAATATAAATGAATCAACATAAATATTAAGTGGCCAAAATTGTGTAGTAAGGAAACACAGAAAGTTTAATGCAAGTTGTTAAATTTAGTTACTGCCACTCACTGTTTTGTTAAACCAAAAGCATTATAATTTTCATACTTACAGTGCTTCAGATGTGAAAAAACAACAACGAACAAGCAAATATATATTTGTCGATTAGAGTATAATTGTCACTTATAAATATTTATCCTCTTTTCAAAGGTGTGAGAATTTTGAATGGTTGTTGCGATCACAATAATAAACATTAATTACTCTAAGGACTATACCGGTATAGGCCAAGCCAGTTTATTTTAATTCCTTCAAATTTCAGAAACAAAAATACTTCTTCCTCTTATTCCTTTCACTGTCTTTGTGTTTGGTGTAACCGTCCGGTTTTCTGGAAGAAATGCTGTAATTAACAATTACAAAATCAGTTTATATCCACAGAAATTAATTTAATATATTTATATATTTCTAATATTTCTATACACTTTGCAAAAATCAATTTTAATCCGACACTAAAACCTACACATTTTTAAGCTTCACTGACATATACTTCTAAGTCTCATTAGCAGTCGTCGTAACAGGCCACAATTTCTGATACTTGATAGGACGATGATGGTGACGAGGGTGAAAATAACGAATGTCATTATCGTAATTACCTTCTTCTTATTTATACGATCACTGACTGGGCATCCATGACTTCTTCTGGGGCTAGATTACTGGATCTAGTATATTATTATTATTATTATTATTATTATTATTAAGTTTGTAGCTTTATGTTATAGTCGATTCCTCTCCCGTGACTGCAATGGTTATAGTTATGCTAATGCACTTCAAGTACTTAATTTACGTACTTTACATGACAGAAGACATCAACTTGATGCAATTTTTGTCATTAATGTTTTATTAGGTTCTAAATCCTGTCCGTCTACCTTAGACATTATTGGTCTACGAGTTCCCACTCGAAACCTCCGAGACTTTTCTTTGTTTTATGTTAGCTCATATTATAAAAACTGTCCCTCCGGCCGGTGTGTTATTGCGGCTAATTCTATTTGTAACAATATGGATGTTTTTAGAAGGGAATTTGTTACACTTAGTCAGATGTAATATTTTATTACATTATTTTAAGGTGTTCTTATTGATTCTTTCAGTAAGTCATTGTTTGCTCATTTATTTGTTTTGTTGTGTTTGTCTATTTTGTCCTGTTCCTTGTCCATTGTTATTTGTGTTTGTATGTTGTGCTGTTTCTGTAATTTGCTATCTGGTTGTTGACTCGGCACATTATTAACCTGAATTGAATTGAATTGAATTATACATAAGATCCTTATTACATTTGTAGTGCCTGAAAATGGATATAAACAACTACTCATGGATATGAAACTTCTATACGTTTTAAAATATTTTTCATTATTTCTCCACTTATTTAAAATGCAAATATCTTCATTGCAGTTAAATTGTAATGACTGTTTTCTGTTACTTCTTATTCCCCCCACCACGACAAATACACACAAGGCTTTGCCATTTAAATGCTGTCTTTTTCTTTGATTTCAGGCTTCCGCCTGTCTTTTCTTTACCTGCTGGCAAGTTTTCGGTCTGTCTACAGAGTGTCAGTCTTGTTGCGCCACTTGAAACGTATTTCAGTTCCAAGTTCATTTGTTTCTTGGGTTATGTCCTCATTCAGCTGGATTGTCTGCTGTTTGTAACCACACACCTGTATGGATTTGGCAGTACTTGAATAACTTAAACGATTGATTACTTCACACCAACAAATGCACCAAACCAAGTTTTGTCTTTGATTTCTTTATTAAATCAATTAAATCAATGACAAAACTTGGTTTGGTGCATTTGTTGGTGTGAAGTAATCAATTGTATAAAAATGCACGGTGAATATAATGTGAACTTAAACGATATTTATTTCTTATATATTGCTTGATTGTTACTTTTTATGTATTTTGACCGGCCCTTTAATTTGCCTTTCGACAGTTGAATCATCATGTAACTAAACAGAAAATTGAGTTCTTTTCGATTCGATTATTTTTATCTGGGTTGTTTGAGGACTGTATATAGGTTTGGCTCTCGTGTCTCCGTATATTGACCTGTAGAAATGAGTGACCCTTAATCCAAGCAACTGTATGTTTCATACAACTCCACAACGTACTTACGTCACATTAATGTCTCCGTTCAGTTATGCCAGACACCTCGGAATCTCTGCGGATACTGCTTTGTGCAGACTGTCTGAAACCAACGCAGTAGAGGAGAGGGCGCTGTGAGCAGGTTGGCACTGGAAGCTGCGCCTCAGTTTGTGTAATGAGGAGTAGAATAATTTGGTCTTCTGCAGTATGGTACTATGTTGAACGGTGTACAGTTGTCAACATATCGGAGTATCCTGCTGCCAGCACAGTCAAGTTGACCCAAGTCTTCTTGGACTAAGATGAAAATAGAGGTAGCAAACGGCTCCGTAACTTTGTTACCCTTATACAAATCCACATGGACTCATACCTCCTAAACGTGGTATCTGCATCATCACCGTAGTAAGAAACGTAAATCTCGTATCTTAAGAATTTGCGCATTCTAAAACAGCGCAGACAGAAAATTAGTCGATGTGTTATCTGTTATTTAGAATGGCAAGTCTTGACTGAATATGTATGTGTGTACAGTATATCCATTTTATGATTAAGGGAAACTTCAACTTGGAACGACTACTTGCTGTCAGATAGAGCAGGCAACTCATTTATGACGTTGATTATGAAATAGGCTATGACATAGTACCATCGTTCTGGTGCAGGGGCGTCCAACCTTTTTTCGCAAAGCAACACAACTGTTATTACGAGCTGGTTTGCGGGCCGCACGTTTAAAATTCAGTCAGTAGTATGCCTAACCTCCTAAATTATTGTGTACTGGTTATAGTATGTACATAAACTACAAGTGTGCTCGCGACAGCGTAACACCACCTGGCAGCCCGTTGGATACGCCTGTTCTAATGTTTAATTGCTTGAGTAATTGCTCCACATTTATAATATTCTATGGGGCACAGTGAAATCAAAGTGGAAAAGCCGTTGTTACTCCTGACAAGTTTTCTCAAATAGTCCGTATTAGCCGTTTAACTAAGCAGCATATCTGTAAAAGGTGGGATAGGAGAGCCCAGTCCGTTGCCGACTCGCTATGGACAGGACAATCCGGTCATCGAATCCCAAGATTTGGGGCGATATTTTCCACACGCGTCCAGAAAGGCCATGGGGCCTACCCAGCTACCTATACAATTGGTACTGGGTCATTCCGGGGGAAAAGAGGCTGGAATGTGGCGTTAACAACCCAACCCCATCTAGCGCCAAGGCTAAAGTAAGGGTAGAACTATACCTCTACTCCCCCTCCTGTGTCTTCATGGCAGGTTATAGGTTGAAATTTAACTTTTTAATTTACATATCTGTAAAAGACTGAATGGGTCAAGGACGGGGGTGAAAAATATTAGGTTTCTCATGTTCACTGTGGGCCGGGTTAGTGCAGTAGGTAGGTATCTGTGGTAGGTATAGCGACTCGCTACGGGCTGGACGGTACGGGGATCGAATCCCGGTGGGGGCGAGGTTTTCCTCACCCATCCAGACCGACTCTGAGGCCCACCTAACACCTGGCGTTGACCACGTACTTCCATCTACCGCCGAGGTTAAAGAAAGAGTATAGCTATACCTCTACTCCCCTTCTGGGCCTTCATGGCCTGTTCTAGGTAGAACTTTACCTTTACCTTCACTTTTTTTTCTCAGGTTCACTCAAGTAAACAGGTAACAAGACAACGCGCCAGGAATAATCCCAGCTACAGCATAATTTCCCGAGGGTCTTTTATATTATTTTCTGTGGGTCAGAACCATTCATGGGCTTAGTTTTCTGACACAATGATTCCTTTCCTTTGTTTTCTTCAACTACTTTGAATCATCCCAGTCGAGATGGTATGAGGATGTAGAATACTTGATTGCAATAGAATAGGATCTAATAGAGTGGTTTTATGATCATGATAATAAGCCCCCTCTCTTATTGAAAGCAACTTCCAACAAACTATAGCATCGTGGAATTAGGTCAGTGTCTTATTTGACGCTTCATGCATTTAATAGATGGTGTCTTCTTGTTATATTTAGGCTTCATTTTATGTGCAAAGTTCAAAACTTTCTGAACACGTATTTTCTTATTCACTCACAGGTTTTATTCGTATAACTTTTGAAGTTCTTAAATAAACAACCATTACTTCCATAAACATTAAGTATCTGGGCAGTTTAAAGTATCAGTAACAATCTGAAATTTTATTCGGAAGATGCGCGGTTTTATTCCCGGCCAGAACTGCGGCAGACCTCATTGATTTTTTCCATGTTTTTCAAAATTCCTCCAGGTAAGCCATATTTTCTCAATTATGCCACGATAAATTCATTCTAAATAATTTCCAACTTATCATTCACAAATCATCTTACCTTCGAATTTAGAAAACCTGAGTTATTAACAATTACGTGAAGTAATCCACAAAAGAAACTTTGGGCTAGATATTTGTGTATTATAATACAGATGCAATATTTTATCTTGTAGATTGAAAATACATTATTTAATACGTGCGTGAACTTCGTGCTTGGAAGTGTTAAGGCTTGCTGTAGATTCGCAATTAATTCAGAAACTGTGCATCACGTATTACATGAAAGGACCCCGGGGATATGAAGGAAACTATTATAATAAATGCGCCATACAACGCTCGGACCTCAAGTGAACTAATACCGTGACATAACACGATAGGTTTCGTAAGAAATTATAATGTTGACGAAACACGTTGTCACGTATTTTTTATTCTTTCCAAATTGGTTGTAATTTCGCAGACATTGGGCGACATATGGTGTCATGTGCGTGCAAGTTAAGCTTAAGAACATGGTCACCGTGATGTCTATTTTTTACTGATATTATTATTCTGCACTTAAGACCACTGACTCACAACTGTGCTAGTTAAGACACTGAAGATTACAGAGGAAAGGAGGATGAAGGAACCAAATCAGTTCTCACTAGATCGGCCTGTCCCCCGACAAAGTTTCGAGACAGGACACTTCCAAATTCAGTTGTGTGAGTGAGTACAAGATGTCTGTATACACATGGAGAGGCCTTTTTGTTTTTATGTAATTACATTATATTCGTATGCGTAACCTAAGACATAGGCCACTACTACGCTTGTCATGTCTGCCTGTCTGTTCGTCCGCTTGTCTGTCTGTCTGTGCACGTGGAACAGCAAGATTTTCACTGGATAAGTTTTCGTGAGTTTTTATATTAGGGATTTTATTGAAATTCTTGGGACCTTCCGATTTGGGTTAAAATCGGACAAAAATAACAGTGTAGGCCTACATGAAGACTTACGTACATCTGTAATAATACCTTACCGTGATTGGTCCCAAGACAGTGTTCTCTGTGATGTCCGAGGTGAGGCCGAAGAAACAGTTGATGGTCTAAATATAACAGTAGAGATAAACAACATGATCAGTGTTTCGCAATTTTAGAGCTATCGATTATAATCTATTGTAACTCTGTTGCTAGGATATGGAAAGAACTTATAGTGTGTTATGTGAAATGTGGAAAGGCACATTTCGAGTAGTTTCACTGTCTGTTTTTCTCTTGAAAATAATCACGAAGTTAAAATAGAGGGAGAATAACAGAATGAATTTGCTAGATATTTTACACTCTGCGGAAAGTCCCTAACTTTTCTGAGAAAGCTCCATGATGTCTCTTCAACTCACATTGATTTCATACACCCAAAGCCTCGTAACCGCTGAGTATCAGACCCATGTTGATATGACATGTTTCGTATTTCCCAAGAATATGATTCTGTAGTATTGACATAAAGTCACTCATATTGCATGAAGCAGTGTGCACCTTAGCAAACTCAGGATGGTAGCTGCGATTTTATAAGCTTTATATTATTTGCTTTCAAGAGTTAGAATAGTTATTTCACCGTCCTTCCCTAACGCTCTACTGATCTCTTTTACGAATATTAAACTGTTAAATTCGCCATGCTTTGGAACAACAAATTACAATCTGAAACTCGTTTTACGATGCGCAAATCTGTGCAACATGAATTTGGCGCAAGTCGGAATCGAGTAGGATGTATGGTCAACTGCCAAACATGTGTAGGCCTACTTACTGCACACATATCCACGAATGTCTGTCCTGCACCATGCTGTTTATTATCAGCCATCATGAATATATAAAATAACCATTCACTGTTAAGAAATGTGTTTACCTATTAACAATAAAAATAATTTATTTTTTTCTGATAATGACAGAGCTTAATCTGAAGATGAAAAATAAATGTGTGAGCGTGACTGCTTGAGCGCTCTCTTTCAGCAGCATTCTTCCGCCACGTCCGTCTCACAGCGCCTTCATTCCCGTAGCGAAATATTTAGCGCGCCTTTAAAAAAACTATAATTTGAGTAGGTTTTTTTTTATATGATTTCCTACGTCTCAAATTTTGTACGTAGAGGGTGAGTCCGTAACGTACACAGCTTTCGCGATCATAGATTAGAGACATTCAACGTAGTGTACAGGTCCGATTGTATCCGATAGATGCCTCTGACGATCCAGCTGTATGGATAAAAATATGTGCTCGTGGTAAATGGAAAACGAAAGTCACGGATATTGCGAACGAATACGTCACCGAAGGTTGCTGGTGATCTTGTGATAGTAGTCGCCGGAAATTTCTAATCAATATCTGTGACAGGTAAAGTCATTCAGTTTTGTAATTGAAGTTTGCTGATAACGTAAAGATAATTTTATTTATTCCTCGTTTAGTCTGGTAAATCTAATGTGGGAGCATCTGATTTATAATTGCTGTATGTCACTACGAAATTATGGTAGTACACGTAAATTGAGTTCAGTTATTTCAGTATAGAGACATGTCACAAGTAAGTCAGTGTTAGATAAATATTACGACAGAGTTTAGTTTTGGATGGGTCCATATTGTAAATGTTTCTGTAGTCGAAGAGCTGAAGCCATGTTTCAGAATCAAGCAACCTATGTGCATATTTCTGCAATTTTAAGTTGTTGGTTCATATGTCTTTCTTTTTATAACAGACGTAAAGTCTAGCCTCAAAGAATAATAGCAGATAATGGAAGGGAGTTATAGTTTCTCGTCATATCATAATGGTGGACCAGGAAGGGAGAAGGATTTTCAGAAACTTGCCCAGACAATGGGAACCAGCATTCAGAAGATACAACAGAATGGTAAGCCACTTATGTGAAGCATGTTTGAATGTCCTTAGGCTTTAAGCAGCACAATAAAAGCTACATAAGGTAGCATAACTGAAATAATTCACATGTTCTATATGTGTATTGCAGGCTCTATTGAATTTTTTTTCTGAAGTTAGGGATGTTATTTTATGCAGTGTCTGCTTCTGCATACATGTTAGTTGTTCCTATGGCTTTATTTGATATGTGTGTTAACCAAGAAATTTGTCATTGATGTACATACAGTTTTGTTGCATTTTGTATGGGGTTATTATTTTATCTGGCAACTATTGGTTGCCACTTTCTGTTGGTTCGTTTTATTATATTAACGTATCCCACTGAGCCAACCAGCCACACACACGCCATAGTAGCAGTGGGAAGTGACAGACAATAGTTGGCAGATGAATGTAGGCCCTGCATTATTAGCCTTTAGCCTTCAGCTTGAATGTTGCCACTTACAATACCTGTATGCAATTAAGTAAAAAAAAGTTTTAGAATAATAGCCTTAATTCTGTTTACATATGCTACATTTTTGTTCTTTTTCACTCTCTTGACATTCATATGGTAACTTTTCACATCTATAGAAGTGATCAACACTACCCAAATGGTTAGATGTCTGTCAGTTGTCAAGGATGTCACTGGGTTAATAAAAAAGGAATACAGATCAGCTGTGTCATATATTATGTCTAGCTGTAAGATGTGTTTCTAAATAGTTCATGTGTCTATTTACAAGCCATATTTTGGATAATTTTATTATTTGTGAAATTAATTTTTGGCCCTGGTTTTCATATGAAGGATGCTTCAATTGAGATTTGAACTGATGGATGTTATAATAATTCTGTCAGTTTGCAGTTATACTTTCATGCATGTAAATGTTTAAATATTGTACAATATCTTTCAGTATCATCAATGCAGAAAATGGTTAACCAACTGGGCACCCCACAGGACTCACAAGAGCTTCGAAATCAACTGTAAGTAGTGACATAATGTATAGTGGCAGAGTGCAACCCATAATAATATTAATTTAGTATTGTGTCAGGTGGTTTTACCTTTCTCATGGTCCATGATATATGTCATTTTATGCCTTCAGTGAACAAACACTTATGGCAGATTTGTAAATGCGCATGATCTTTTTGATAAGCCACATGTACCATATCTGAAATACATGCAACTAATATTGCAGTTCGTGCTCAGTAAGTATGCTTCTGTCTTTTTTTGGTTCATGTAGCTGTGCTCGCTGTCTAGTTTACATAGCACTGATGGGAGATGAATGAATGTAAATATGTAGCCTTGATAGAATGATACACCAGGTCACAGTAAAATATTCCCATTTTATCCTTTACATTCCATTGCGTTAGAATTTGTGCAGTTGGGAAAGTATCATTTGGGAAAGACCCAACCTAAAGTCATGGCTAGGATGCAGGTAAAACACAAATTATTGTTTCTCAACACTACCCTAGAATTAGAAACAAAAGAAGTCGATTCAGCAAAATACCATCTCCCTTTGAATGTTCAGCCTTGACTGCAGCATAATTTGATACTGTATGTCAGTGTCAGTATGTACTGTGGCAGTTATATGAGAAACCTGTGGCAGTAAGAAATTGGTAAGATTTCAATTTAAGAAAGTAGTTGTGAGGTAGGATCACACTGCATGGCTGCCAAGTAAGCCCCTAATGGTTTTATGGCATACTTCTTGGTTAGCTAAAACCGTGATGTTTGATTATAAGTGAGAAAACAATATGATGTAATCATAGAGTTCTGTGTTTTCTTATGTGTCAGTATATTTTTAATCTGTGTGATTATTCACTTGAAGAACAAATAAAGGCATAGGTGTGCTGGTGGTACCTAAAATATATGCTCAGCATATTTGTGACATGCCATATAATCAGCATTTCATCCATTGTTTTTTCATGAATTATTGTTCTTACTCCATGGTGTGATTTTTATGAAAATCTTTAATTAGTTGACTAGTCAAATGCCTTGATCTTATAGAAATGAAAGTGCCCACCATTTGTCCTGAACCACTTCAGACTGGTGCTGACCATTCTGTCCTGTTGCTGTAAAATTGATCATAATTTTATCCTTGCAGCTATACCTAGGTTCTGCAAATGGTCTTTTCCCTTGAGATTTTCCAACCAACAGTTTGTGCCAATTTCTCATCTCTCTCATGCATACTGCTTGTCTCACCCAGTGTGTAATCTTCCAGAATCCCCCTTGCTTCTTCCCTATTAGCTCCAAACATTCTCTATCAGCTTTGTTCTGTTGTGCACCCCATCTGTGTTTTCTCCATGACTGTGATAGAGCCAATTTTTTCACCCTTATAAAACAAGTAATGTGATAATTTTATGTCCACATAAAACACCAGTTAAAGTGACAATTCTGTTCTCTTTTAATCTTTAAATTTTGAGTAGGGCAAAGGAATATTAAAAATTCTGATCTGAATGATTATAAGCATTCCCTGAATAATTCTTACACTACATGATCTCAGTAACCTGAATATTCGTTTTTAGATTAAGAATATTACTGTAGTTCCATGAATATGTTTCCAGGCACCAGATCCAACATTATACCCAGCAGCTTTCAAAGGACACAAGTGCTAATCTTAAGGAACTGACAGGCCTTTTTCTTCCTGCATATTCCTCAGAACAGGTAAGTGGTCTGCAGTAATAGATAACTGCATGTAGTAGTATGTCCATGTAGTTAATTTAGTTTAACTCTTTAGTAGTTACTAATTTGTCCACAAAGTAGAACAGTGGTTGGTCAGTACTTTTGCCTTGGGCTGTACTATCAGAGTAGATAAGCCTGTGGGCAGCATCTTTATCAATGTACAAATATGTTAATTTCAGGTCTTTATTAGCTCATGGAAAATGAAGGCTGCTTAATAAACATGAGTTTAAAAAAAGAGGCGTAAGAACACTTAGCATGCAGCAAACATTTACTGGTTAGTCTTAATTCACCGTGCATTTTTATTATTCCAGAAATACACCAACAAATGTGCATTTGTTGGTGTATTTCTGGAATTTACTGGTTAATAATTAATTAATAAAAAAGTAGCTTTTCTTAGACAGAAAATTATATGAATTGCATTATTTGCATTATTAAAGTCTAGCATGTCCTCTGCTATTATAATTCTCAATGCTGCTTCAAGTTGATCATCATTCATCACAGCTTTAATTTTTTATTTATATAATTTTATCCTAGTATATGTCCGCATATGTATGTTGACCACTAAACACAAACATTCTCTGTACAAGAGCCTTTTATTTTATAAATGAGCAACTGTTAATTGGAGGCATAAAAACAGGTAGTGTCACCTCATGTACTCCAAAAAATGAATCACTTTTTAAGTCATGATTTGAAGTTCAGTTGGGACTCACAAACACCAGATGAAGAAGAAAGGCAGCAATATGTAAATGTGAATAATGTATAGACATTGTTCATCATCATGGGTTTTTTAAACACAAGGTTTCAGAAACTGGATCTGTTTGTGAAATGTTTTGGTACATAGAACCCAAGACACACAATCTCCAAAGCAGTTTATAGTAACACATCTTGTGAAATGCATTTAGACTTCAGTTGTTTTATGTTAATTTTATATCCTAGCATTGCTGCAGGCCTGTTTGAAAATTTTATGAGGCCTATGAGTGAGCTTTTTTGACTGTAGATAAGGACAGTGACCTAGAGGTCATTTGTGTCTCTGGTGTGAGTATTTTTCCCCTTTTCAGAAAAATACCCAGTCATTGTGTTACTATTCTGTTCATACCTTGTGCTGTTTGTGTGAGTTGTATGCTCCTTATGAAGTTGTGTGAGTCTTGAAACACACTTGCCAGGAGATTTCGCTTAGACCATCCAGTTCATACTGCTGAAAGGTCTGAATCCTAATACTGAAAATTACCACAAGTAATTCTCATACCACTCTTTGCATTATCACAGATAACACTTTAAAATACTGAGTGTTTCTTGGAGTAGTTTTTTTTCATTGATGCTTTCAGTGCAGAAACTGCAGCTCATAACTCCTTCATCCAGCTTGTGAAGGTTTGGATGTACAGCAAAATTCCATTAATCCGACTTGATTGAGACTGGACACATGCCAAATTGAATATTCCAGATTATCAGATGGTACCTATAGTAGTTTTTACAGGAAATTTTTTGTTGCTTTTCCTATATTTGGGCTGCAAAACTAATCAGAGAAATGTTCCCTTTGGATGTCTCCTTTATCTGCTGGTTCAGGGTCATCAGGGCCCTTTGCTGTGTTTTCTGGAGTCTTCATAATTGAAGAAGTTGATGGCATAGGAGACAAGTGGTCAGGAGATACCACAATGGTTGAGGTACAGACACTCTTGGAGGCCTTTTTGAACATGTCCATGAGATCTGCCCGTTTCATTGATGAAACTTTGTTTCTTCTGGTAAAAGCAAAACTTCTGGTCTTGGGACTACTCTGTTCAAGTGCTGGATTATCATGATTTCCAAATTATTAGACATCACATTATAGGAATTTTGGTGTATATTGCTAAGCATAAAATATGTGTATTTTATTGTCAAATACCATAAAATGTCAGTTACTTGGCCCTTAATTGTGCACATCATACAGTCCTCACCGTAAGTGTTTATGTGATGTCTTCAAGTGTTCAATTTTTTATGTTCAGAAAAACACAACTGATAAGAATGTAGTAAATTCTCTATATTTCTATGACATGTTTTGGCCTATTTGATTGGTCATCATTAGGTAGTAGTATAGCGTCCATAAAAGAGAAAATTATTTCAGGATGAGGCCTATCCTTTACAAATGTTAAACACAGTGATCATATTAAAATTGTTATTCCAAACAGTGGAATAATATTGAGATAAATAAAAGTTAAAACTGGTTGAGTACAAAAATATGTGTGTTGGTTCCTTCTCATGCATGTTGTAAACAGCTCAGAGTTAAAACCCATTAAATATAAAATATGTGCATTCATTCCTTCTTATGTATATTGTAATCAACTCAAGGTATTCAGTAGCTTGGTGATGAAGTTTATTATGTGATGTGTAGTGACTAAGTTTCATGACAGATTTTTCATAGATGCAATTGGTGGTATATAGGATAATTTTTGGTCTTTACCTCATTATTGGTTTTTCTATTATTAGTTTGTAAGTATTTGCACAATTAAGATGAGTGACATACAAGACCTACCACAGTATATACATAAGTGACATGCATTGGTATCCTCAACTAGTATATACGTATAGAAACAGGTTTCCAACACATAATAAGTAAGCTCACCGTCCAATCAATAACAACACAGGAAACCTAGAAACTTAATATACCTATATACAGATACTTAGTAGGCCTTCAGATTCCATCTAGACCAGACATGCCACAAGACTCTACATTATGTTATAGTACGTGTCGGATTAACAGTTCTTTGAAACACATCAAGTGGACCAACAATGTGAACACCAACTTCATAATTTAATAGGAGAATATTTCTTCTGCAGTTTCAGATATATACATTTTCCAGTTCACATTGTTTAAAAGCTATAATAAGTATATCCATTTAGGTTCCATTCATCAGAAAATAATCAACTTCATGCCAACCACTACACACAAAAAGCCATCTGAAGGAGCGCCTACCTTTCACAAATCTTTAACTTCTAATTTTAGTTTTTAACTTTAAACACAATTTTTATTGACTTTTCCAAATTTAGCCCTCAAAACTGTAAAACAAAATTACTCAACTCTACTCCCTTATATGTAATATATATCATTGTAAGAACTTGAGATCTCAATTTCCATTCGAAATTGTTTATTTATTTTTCCATTCTTGCCAACCTGATGATGGCCTGTTGGGCCGGAACATATTGTCGAGGTGATACGGATTAAATGAATTGTTGTGTTCAGCTGAATCTACTGAGATTCTTGTTAATTACAATTTGTTGTGATATATACACCACATTTATGTGTGCATACATCATGGCTTCAGAAGTATTACTAGAGAGTATTCAGCCAGTGAGAATCGTTACTGTATCGCTGCATGACTACCTGCATAACACCTTGAGTTTTCCTTGTTGCAGGACTGGTGAGGCTATAGAGTGTGCTTTGGTTTGTTTATATGTTCAGTACTTATGAACAGTCAGTACAGATAGTACTCCTATGGCTCTTAAAATATTTTTCTATATTGTGTCCACAAAGACCAGGGATACTTACCGTGTTGTAGGTCACGTCTTTCTGTTCCCTGACCATAGATATCTATATGGCTCTTGCAGCTATTATTTCCTTTTGTTTCCCCATTATCAGTTTTAAATCTGTGGCCTCCTAGGTACTGCATCTGTTTCCAACACAAACAAATTTTGTAGGTCAAAAATTTTAAACTGTTTTTTGTGTAGAAACATACAAGTAATTTCTGTGGACTTGGAATTGAAAATTCATACTGTGGTAACAAACACCTGTTTCGATTGGGACAGTTTAGAAAAATAATTGTGATTTGTACAATGGTGTATCATAATGAAAAGTTATTGAATCACTTGAAAGGTAAATGTTCTGGAAACTTTATTTTTGATTATCCCTCCTGTAATATACTGAATGGCATATGTACAAGTGGTTCTCACCTCATAATGAGAAAGAACATGGTACAAATAGTCCTGACAGGGGAGTCTGAAATTTCATCTGACTGCAAAATTTCTACATCTTTAGGCCAACTTCATTAGCACATAATAGTACATCTGAGGAATGTGTGTATTATTAATATTATTAAAGCTTTGTTTATAATCTCTATCCAGGTGATTAAACTGTAAATTTCTTTCACTGTGATTTTATAGAAAAGGTTATTTGACCTTGTACAGGTGGCATGATTGGAGTGAAAGCCCAGAAGGCACATGATCTTTTCTGTAAGTCACGTAGAAGGAGTGCATGTTTGGTTTCTTCTTTCTGGTATTTTGATTGATTACTGGGTTATTTCACGCCATTTTCAGAATCGTGTGGGTTATGTAATATTTAATGGTAACATGATCGTGAATAATGAATTGGAAAGGATGTGGAAGGAAGCAGCTCTAGCCTGTTCAGAGGCAATTAACTATCCCAACGTATGCTTCAATGAATCAAGTGAAACCACCAAAAACGCCAATCAGGATAAATAGGGGGATAATTTGTGAGTGACTGATTAGGAAGAATGAAGATGGAAGCTATTGTGGTTTATTTTAAGTTGCATGTACCAGGAGAGACTCGTTATTGTATCACAGATCTCAAGAAAGGCGTTCCCAGGAGCATGGGTGATCCCCAGAACAGTTCTTACACATAATGGTGAAAAGGAAAATGTCAAGAACTGTTGTATTTATAAATTGTGAACTTAGTTGTGTGAGATTTGAGGTGCTTACAGTGATGACTATACAGATTACTGCCTTATGATATGTGACACCACATTGTTTGGGAGTTAAGTACCAGTGGTTCAGAGGAACATGCTATCTTATAGCTACCCTGTATCCTTCGCAACAGAAGAGAACATTTCCCAATTATTGACCATAAAAAGAGGCCATTTCAGCAAACAATTAGGTTAAAAAGCAGACATGTAAATAGTCACAGTCTTATTGCATAAATGTCACGCTTAACATTTCTCTGCTAATAGTTTTTTTTTTTTTAATTTCATGAGTATGACATTCAGAGGGAGACTTTTTAAGAATGTTTTTCACTAAGTTAAAGTTGTTCAGAATTTCTGCGCCAAAGTTTTCCAAGACATTCTGAATGGTAGCCGCTGAACTTAAGTTTTTTTCCTCTCCTTTCTTTCTTGGACAGTGCTAATATAATAATGTATGTCTTTAAAAATTAGTATAATTTTGTTGTTGTTGAATTGTCAGTACCATTAAAGTATGCAGAAGCTTTAAGAAATAACAAATTGTCAAAAACCCAGACATTTATACAAATTTAAAAAACATGCCCAGACAGAAATTTTTGGGTCAAAAAAGAAGACATTTCCAAGCAAAAGAGGACATATGGTAGCCCTATGCTGTCTCCACCTTCTGCCATTCAAGATGCATAAGGCACATTTCTGAGCAACTTTGTTACTTATCTACCAAACAGTACAGCCTCATTATCCCAGAAGAGAAGTAATCTTGTGAATATAATTGCTTTAACTGAGATATGTAGTGTTTATTGTGACCGGAAGTTTATTGTCATATTGGTCATTAAGCTTCAGTATTACCAATTCAAACAAATTATTTAATATGGACATTTACAGCATGATACTTTGATCATATGTACTTCAGTAAATTATTCACATATAAATGATTTGAAATCTGTTCAAAGTCATCATCCTTAAATTTTCAACGTTAATAAATTTAATTTACATTTGTTCAGGTGCTTGAACCACTTCTGAAGAAAAGGGATTCTCAAGATGATGTAAGTCCTGAAGCTTAAATGCAGATTTGTCTGTCAATAATCTATTCTGCAAAGGGCTTTTAGAAATGTGTTTTTACCATTTTGTGATAAGCTTTTTAAGTTTCAGTAATTCATTTCAGTTAATTACAGAAGAAAAGATGACATTAAAAAGTTTGCTTCATTATAGACTCCTGTTGAACTTCCAGTTACCT
The DNA here is from genome assembly GCA_021186555.1 of Reticulitermes speratus. Lineage (NCBI taxonomy): Eukaryota > Metazoa > Arthropoda > Insecta > Blattodea > Rhinotermitidae > Reticulitermes > Reticulitermes speratus. Next base: position 16,836,228 of record JAJKFL010000039.1, on the reverse strand, counting down.
TGATATTCCAGTGTATGCAGAGACAATACTATCCATATACATGTATGACTTATTTGTTTTCACACCAACACTTTTTGGCCATCTAGTTTTTTTTAGCTTGCCCATACAGATCATATTCACTCATTAGCCTTGCACCTGTAAGTGATGTATGAATTCTTTCATACTATTACTTTAATCATTAAGAATCTTGTGACTCGGTCAGATGTTTCGTAAATCTGTTTTGTCAAAAGGCTTTTGTCTATATTTTTAATCTTTGTCATATGATCTTTATTTCTTGTTCATTGTACTGCAAAAATTGTCTGTTAGGTACACTGAAGATGACCTAGGTGGCTGAAACGTGATTATGTGATAATATGTAACAGCCATAAGTACAGATAGATGCTGTTGTGATACTACATAATACTGGTATAAATTATAACAGACCATGGAAATGACCTCAGTTACGAATGATACAGTATCTTGGCTTCTTGCTGTGTTGTGTCTTATCCAAGAGGCAGTAAGGCTGATACAATATTTTGGCTTGTTACTGTGCTGTACCTTGTCCAGGAGGAATTAAAGCTGATACAGTATTTTGACTTGTTACTGTGCTGTGTGTTATCCAAAAGGAATTAATGCTGATACAGTATTTTGGCTTGTTACTCTGTTGTGTGTTGTCCAAGGGGAAATAAGGCTGGTACAATATTTTGGCTTGTTACTGTGCTGTACCTTGTCCAAGAGGAATTAAAGCTGATACAGTATTTTGGCTTATTACTGTGCTGTATGTTGTCCAAGAGGAATTAATGCTGATACAGCATTTTGGCTTGTTACTCTGTTGTGTCTTATCCAAAGGGAAATAAGGCTGGTACAATATTTTGGCTTGTTACTGTGTTGTACCTTGTCCAAGAGGAATTAAAGCTGATACAGTACTTTGGCTTGTTACTGTGCTGTATGTTGTCCAAGAGGAATTAATCTGATACAGCATTTTGGCTTGTTACTCTGTTGTGTCTTATCCAAGGGGAAATAAGGCTGGTACAGTGTTTTGGCTTGTTACTGGCTATATCATGCCCAAGAAGAATTATGGCTGATAGAGTTTTTTGGCTTGTTACTGTGCTGTATCATGTGCAAGAGGAACTAAGGCTGGTAGAGTATTTTGGCTTGTTATTGTGCTGTATCATGTCCAAGAGGAGTTGAGGCTTATAGAATATGGAAATTCGTGTAGAAGTCTGTTTAAGGGTGGGAGATTTTACCTCTTCCATGTGAATACGTATTTTCATTAATGAACCTTGCTGTAAATAACCAAGAAAAATTCCAAACAAATTCTGCTGTACACTGTATTAATACAAGGAATCAGTACTGTCTTTATAGACCAATTGCCAACCTTTCATATTTTCAGAAAAGTATGTAATATGCTGGCATTAAAATATTCAAGAGCTAACCATGTAGACTCAAAGTCTGATGAGTGAAGAAGCTCAGTTTAAAGTAGCAGTAAGAAGACACTTAAAATACACACTCCAGTTACTCTCTTGATGAATTTCTGTTGTTTAAGAGTGACTCACTGTGTGCTGTTCATAACAGATTTTTTGTAATATTTGAATATTTTGTTTGAAGTACTTACCAATATTTTTGTATTGTTCTAGTTCTGTATATTTTGTATTTTTGTGATTTATTCCACATCCTCATGTCACTTTTGACTAAATTTTGGAACCGTGGAATGTATAATTAATATGTATATATGCATGTATTTGTGCATCTCCTTTCAGCCAGGTGGAAGAATCATGTGTCATCCCCACAGATCAGCTAAGAAGTGCCTGTTATGGCCAAAATTGTATTACCATTTAAGTCCTGTTGAATATCTTTGAAAAGGCTCTTGTTTCTCAAAAAGTAGGACTAGAATATTCCTGTAGAAAATTGGGCCCTGGTGATTTTGGCTTGTGTTGCTTGTAGCAGTTACGTGTATGGGAATTTTTATAGCATCTTGTCGGAAGGTGACTCACTGATACGTTTGTTGTGCGTTTAAGGGGTATAGTTGGAAGGTTATGAATAGATTTCATATGGCAGAGTGAATAATAAGAAAAAGGTAGACATGACCATTGGCAGACAATTCTTGGACCATGCATTCAGAATATGACATGGGTCAAGAACCAATTCCTGTTTTTGAAGTTATTGTGCAAGCACTCCATTACACTGTCTTCCTAAATGCTTTCTCTTTTATCTCTCCCTCTGTCACTACCCTCTTATGTATCTTCTGTCTCTTTATCTCCATGGTGGTCTTGTTATTCATATCTTTGTTTATGAAACTATCGAAGGAATCCTGCTGTTCTGCACATGTAACCATGTCTGTACCGCTTTAGCCTTCATTTCACCAACTTCTCTTGTAGTGTGTCTGTGTTCATATCTTAAGTTGAAATATTACTGCTGCTTGTTACCTTCTTAACAATTTATTGAAACTTTCTGTATATTGCTGTTTATGCAAGAATATCAGTGATTAGTCTATAATATTTGCAGAAAATATTTAAATACTTCAAAAGTAAAAGAAAGCCCTTATTTCTGAGTATGTATTACTGCAGTTGTCTTCGTTTGTTGTTACTAAATAAGCTGGAGTGGCTGTAACCCTCCACATTTATATTTACAAGGTAGCCAGTTAAATCTCAACAAGGCTATGCCTATCATAAATGAGGTTTTTCATATTTTCTCTGATCTTACCCAGTCGCTGTTATAGTACCTTCAAATAAGCTACAAACACTTATCAAATCCTTAATCATTCACCACTGCTCATCTTTGTGTCTAGTTTGATGCTATGCATGTAATGTATTTAGTTGAAACAATGTTAAATAAGCTAAGAGTCAATTAACCACTGAATTTGCATCACAAATACTAATGTACTTTTCTATTACCTTACAGAGACAGTGGAAGATGCAAAAAGAAAGGCTGACTGAAGAGTTTACTGCAGCTCTCAACCAGTTCCAAGAAACTCAGAGAATAGCAGCTCGGAAAGAGAAGGAACAAATGCAAAGAGTAAGGGCAAACTCAGGCCTAGGAGATCTATTTGGAGGTTTGTTGAATATCACACTACACATTACAGTTTATAAGACGTTCTGTAGGATGCCTGTCGCCAGGGTTCAGAAAGCATGGTCACTAGTCTGTCTCTGTATTGAGTGGTCCCAGCTCATATAAGTGTATCAGTACAAGCAGTAAATAATTTAAAAGTTATTTTTGTTGGTCCATTTCACTAACACTCTGAATTTTGTTTGGAAAAGGAAAGATTCTAAAGTGATGTCATCTAATGTCACCATTTGGCTGCCTTTTACTTTAATAAAGTTTTGAATAGTTTTGTTTGATAGTTCCATAAAACTTTTATTCCTGTATCTTGATGTATATTCCATTGGGTCAGTTGCAGTGTTGTGTGATGTGTGTGTCAGAATCATGGATATGTACAAGCTACCACAGTAACTTTTATCAGACCCATACTCTTATCTGCATCCAATATCAAGAATGCCATGATTAAAAATCAACTTCTGTTTTATCCTGGAGGACAGAATTCCACAGTGTCATGACTTAACCTAACCTAACGTACATGCTGTCTTGTAATAGATGAGCATTCCAAGCCCACTGCATTTAATATCATACCATCTCCATTTCACAATGACATTGATTGTGTAAAACACCATAATGCTATAAATAAGAAAGGGCAGTGACCATACCTAGTGCTCCAAGTAGTTTATTTGTTTGCTTTGTATCCAAGGAAGAGCACTACAGTCAGGAATAACAGGAACTGCATTCATTGTAGTAGTGTTGGTAGGAACTGTAGAAGAGTGAATGTGCCATAACGGTTATGCTAAGCATACATGTTGTAACTTATTTACATGTTAAAAGACTTCAAATTTGTTGAGGTGTAAATATGTGATGTTAGGTCAGACACATGGTTGCACTTGGTACTAGTTGAAACTTTGCGCAGAAGTGGATCACTAAGTTGCACAATTGTTAATTCATAGTTCTTGTTGTCTTCACCATAATGACCGCAAGACACTTTTGAAGGAAAGTTGGTATTATAATATTGTATCTGAACTTCCTGGATTGTATACTTTAAAATTATTTGTTATCTACCATTTACTATGTTTAATCTACTCAGAAAAACATACCATCATGGTACACATAAGCAGTGGTAATTTGCAGTGTGTTTCGATCCCCAGGTTATCTTCACAGAAACCATCATTAAATAACAGAAGTGGAATATACAGAAGGTTGTTACATCAGAGCTGATCTGAGGATCAAAACATGTTACAATGTGAATGAAGGGGTATACATCTGCTGGTGTGTACTATGATGGTATCATTTTTAATAGGTCTTTGATAGTACAGTTTGCAGAAACCCAGCCAGTAATGGTGGCTCATACAAATAAACTTAAAATTGAAGTAGTTACATTCCTGCAGGTGGCAGGTACAATGAACAGCTGATTGAGCTTCAAGACAACAGTGGGCAACAGGATGCACAGGTGATGGATGAGATGAATTTGCAATTGTTAGAAGAACAGGAACAAGCTATTCAACAGTTGGAGGTAAGTGTTCTGTCTCATAATTGTAGGTACAAACACAGTAAACAGTAATAATATGTTTGTGTAAATTCATGGTAATTGCATTACAAAAAGTGTATCATAGTGACAGGTTGAAAATCTGACACGCAGACAAATGCACAGTTATCAGTGAAAGGAGTATTAGTATTTTCTGGCACCTAGCTGTGGGTCTCACCTCCATTTGGCCCATAAGGTTTATTTCTTTTTTTCTGTTATTGTTTTTGTCCTAATCACATGTAGGCTAGGCATAAGATAATTGAGGAAAGGATCAAATTTTGAAGTAACATTAATTATGATTTACTAATTTTGTTAATCTTAACTTTTTTTGATGTGTGGTTCACTGTTTTATCTGTCGTACAAGCAATCAAATGAGTTTGCTGGAATTAAAATAGCCACTTTCTGGCCACCAAGTGGGAAATGTTGCCACTCAACATTTTTTGGTCACCACTAGTGACTGTACTCTTCATTGTGTGTGTGTAGTGACATAGTGTTGTGTGTTAATTCATGTTCTAGTTGACAGATCGTTTATTGAACATGAAATTTGTAATGGTTCCAAACTCAGATACAAAGCTTTGTTTTGCAAACAGTTTGGGGGGGGGGGGGAAATCAGTGATGATAACACTGCTTTTTGTGACCTTACTGTAGGAAAAGGTTTGCCATAAGTGACAAGGAAGAGTATACTCCTGTTTGAAGTTAACCATATTTTCCAGATGTGCATTTGTGATTTTGTATACCTCACTGATTGGCCTTGATGTTCATTCAATTCTAGGCTGAATGCATTTGTTCTAAAGCTGGCCACAGAACAGATGTCACACTGCACAGTCATAAAATTATTTTTGTTGTATTTCATTACACATTGAGATCATCAAAATGTATTTAAAATAAGTTGTGAATATAAATGAGGTCCATGTTCTGTTGCATGTATCAGTGCTTGAGCTATCATCTTCCTATTTTAGGTGGGGCAGAGGAAAACATGTAAGATGATTGACTTGAGTTGCATGTATAGTAGTGGTTATATTGGACCAGTAACCAAAATTAAATTCCAATTTCCTCAAAATTTATTGAGTGATTTTGAAAGTGAAGCATGCTAACAGATGGACTTACTTGCTCTTTTAAGTGCTTGTTTTAAATTTTTTGCAGAAGGTATATAAAATGCATCAACATGGTATCTACAGAAACAGTCATTAGAAAATGTTTACGTGCGGAAATATTCTTTTTTGATAGTACATTGAAATTAAATTACTTTAAGGGTGTGACATTATGCTCCGTCACTTGCTTTGTATTTGAAGAATGGTTTCTAGCCTTCATTTCATTGTTCTTATAGTACTTAGTAACCTGTATAAATCCATAAAGCTCCATATTATGTTCTGTTACATATTGTCCACTTCATCTTTGTTTTTTTAGGGCCAAATATTTTTCTGAAAATGCTGTTTTCAAACATTTGTAATTTGTCACTTTGTTAGGTTAAGACACCACATTTTGCATCTATACACAGACACTGCACTGTTTGTGGTAATGTAAACTTTCATTTGTTTTTCTCAGTGTGTTTTGGTCAAAGACACTCTTTTTCTTTCCCATCTGCAGCTTGCAGTTCCTCTGATATATCCAGTGCAAGATATAGGGTACATGAAACAAACGCATTTTCTGCTATTTCAGAGTGACATCAGCGATGTGAACCAAATTTTCAAAGACCTTGGCGCCATGGTCCACGATCAGAGTGAAGTCATTGACAGTATTGAGGCGAGTGTAGAGAAAACAGTAGTGTCTGTTGGTGAGGGGGCAAGCCAGCTTCGACAAGCCAGCACTTATCAGGTAGCCAAGCTGTATATAGTATACAGACTGAGTTTGGAATATCATTATGCTACATCATATTTCGTTGCTTTCTTCATACTGCCACATAATTCATGTAGTTTTTTTCCTCCTAAGAAAAATACAGATCTTCATGTTTACCGTATTTTTGGGTGAAGCTCACCTTGGAGGTGGAGGCAGTATAGATTTTTGGAATATCTGCAGTCAAAATGGCAACACCCCAAAATAGGATCCACATTAACAAGGAACTGCCACATGAGCCTGCAATTATGTGTATGAATACTTGTATATTTCAAACATTCCATTCCTGTGTTGAAAGTTGGCATGGGAAGTTGGCATACATGACACCTTTTTTCACCAGAGTCTGAGAGGAATAGCATCGGGTACAAAACCTGAAATGGCAAGGAAGATGTGTTTGATGCAGATCAGTAAACATTGTTTTCTGTTTCTGCTACGTAGTATTTATTCCATGTGCCATATGATATGGCAGCAGCAAAGTAAGTACAACAGGCATAATAGTGTGCTGTGCCAAGTAATGAGGTTGGGAGTAACATGAAGATTAATTTAAGAAACACCTTAAGACTTTAAATAACAGAAATACACTGTCTTTTCTTACCAAGTATTGTTTAGAACCTAGCAGTTATTCGGACAAAATTTTTTAGTTTTTCACATAGATCAGGTAGATGGTGATATTTTCCATGGCAGACCAGTTTCATAAGCCTTCATTATAAATCAAGCATCCAAGTTTCTCATCACAAAATTCAGGACTACATAATTAGCGTGAATTTTGCAGTGAAATGCACTGTTGATACTATGATATACTTTTGACATATTAATTAAATATGTAAATTAATTTTGCATTGCATGTAGCAGCAGTCCTTTTCTGTGGTGTAGTTTGCATAGGTCTTATAAAGGGCAATAGTCCATGAATGCTTTGGGAAATAACTGTAAAATGAAGTTCACATTGAAACTGTTGGTAGCATGGCCATGCATGCTTCAGTGTTAATGATTCAAAAAATAATGGGTAACAAATGTCTTCATATTTCTGAACATGGAAATATATGAAAGTTAATGTATGTGAATTCTTATGACAGGCAGCAACATAAAAGAAGAAAGAGGCATAATATAAAGCAGTTTCTCTTCGCGCACACAAATGATTTGTATAGTTTGAAGTGTGTAACATCTTTAATTGTTTCATAGTCAGTATACTGAGTAGGCTACTGGCTGGATGGTCTGGTCAAATCCTGGTAGGGGCAAGAGATTTTTCTCTTCTCCAAAACGTCCAGACCAGCTCTGCGACTCACATGGCCTCCTGTTTAATGAGTACTGGGGTTCTTTCCTGGGGGTAAAGTGGCCAGGGCATGAAGTTAGCCACTGGCCTCAGTCTAGTGGTGAGGTTGAGAATGAGTGGAGCTATACATCTGCTACCACTACTTGTCTTCATGGTGTGGAGGGAAAAAAACTACTTTGTTGTAACATCTCTAAGTCTTTAAAATGTGCTTTAGTCACATAACTGCTTAGTAGTCTGGCATGTGAATTCAGTTGAGAAGAATATACACCTCAGTATGCTTTAGTAAATTACTGGTACAATGTATAACTGAGTTTTTTCAAAAAGGCATTAAAATTTTCATTGAAATATTCATAACAGGATTCTTTTATCTGTCAAGTGATGCCATAGCTTGCATGTAGTACCAGTAATTCAATGTGACAGAGGTAACTTCAGAAATTTAAGGCATATGTGTAACTTAGGTAATCGTGAATGTACCCAAAGATGTTAATCATACATGCTGTATTTAGTATCTGCAAAACTTTTATTATGCTTGTCAACAGTCATTCTTTCAGGTTAGGTTTTCAACTTAAAGAACTGAGCCACTAAATATGGAGTTGAATTTTTGCTGCATAGTAAAATAATAAATATATTGTACCATCTCATGTTTATGTTGTGGCTGTATATGTCTCATCGTGATATTTCACACAGGTTATTGAGAAACAAATTGTCACCGTGTCCTTTTTCACACTTCTGCTGAATACAGAGTGTTACAGTCAGATGAGTAGAAAAGTATAGATCTGGATGCACATCACACTCTCCTGAAAACTGTAAACTGGTAGTTTAGAATGTAGCCATTAGATGCCTGATATCCCTATCATATGTATGCCACAGGAGAGATGCTTGAAATTCGTAAATCCAACTGACAACCGTATTGCCATATGTAGATTTATAAATCTGTGTGATGAGTGTAAAGTTGTTAATAAAGTAAGAAACATTTGAAATCATAGTATTGATCTTATAAGCTTATAGTTTGAAAAATAGTGTCAGTTTTTGTTTTGTTTTGTTTGTGTTTTTTATTTCTTTCTTTCCTGCCAAGTTGCATTTTATTTGCAGACCAAACTTCGGAAGAAGAAATGTATCCTAGCAATTTGTCTCACTGTCATTTTGGCTGTGATTATTGGTATAATTATTTGGCAGGTCTCATAATTGAGCACATGTAAGTAGTTTTTGTTTCCTATTATTGATTGGTGTTGTAGATTCAGTTAATTTAAAGTTCTGCTTACTGTTGATCTCATTTTATTTTATTGTAAGTTCAATTTCAGTTGATTCACCAGTAGAGTTACCAGTACATTTAATATTAATGTAATAATACAGTTTTATTAACGTATAATTTAAGTGCCTAAAGAAACATACCAAGATAGTTGATCTTTTCATATATATATATATGAAGTATCTATAATATGAGAGTACAGTTGCACATTTTCCATTTTTTTAGTGGTGGGTTGAACATGGGTCACTATAATATCTTGACATACAATGTATTACACATGATAGATTGTGACACCTTTTGCAGGGAAACTTCAGGTACATGCTGTGTAAATCAATAAGCCAACCCAGTTCATTAATAGTGTACAGGAAGTGGCCTACATTTCACCCAATGTCTACTTTTTCTGGTGTCTTGAAATTTCATAGGCTAGTAGTAAGCTAATAGAAGCTTGTTTCTTTCCTAGACGGGCCGACGCAAAAAGAAGGCCTTTATGCTAGGAATTGCTGGTGTCATATGTGCAGCTATCTTACTAATTATATGGATCAAGATATAGACTACGCAAAAGAATTGCTGGACACTTGCGGTGAGTAGATAAAGCTCACAGATCTGTACAGCTTATGATGAAGACTATAGGCTGTATTTTGTGTGAGACTGTGGGAAGTGTTGTGTGAACTGCGACAGCCTTGGTAGCTAAATATGTCTGAACGTCACCATCCTGTTTATTTTGAAGAACCCATTTGATTTTTGTCCTATTGTTGTATACTCACCTGTGTATGATACACGTGGAATACATAATTTTCCGCGTTCCCATAATTTAAGATAAGTTGACCAGTTGCTGTAGTAGACTGGAATTTTTTTTGTACTTTCAGTTGTTACATTCCGTTCATTGTCTTTTGGTAACTCACAAATGATATCATTCTGTTACTTTTATGCAGCCCATTTTATTAATAATGTATAATGTGTACAAAGAATTAGATACATAAGAGAGAATTTAAACTTCTGTGATTTAATTAAAGTGTGCTGTTGTAAAGGATATTAATATTTTTATGTGATTTGTTGATGCCAGTCAAACATCACGCCATTCAGAAACTCATACATGGTGATTCAGTAATCTCATTTTTATGTATGAATTATTTGGAGTTGAAATTTAATATTGTGTCTTCTTTTATTTTGTAAGAAGGGATTATTTCAGTTTGTTCTTGTTTCAAAATATAGACTCCCCACTGTGAGCATAGTGTTGAAGCAGCACATTTTTCAAGACTTTTCAACTCTGCATTTAATAAGGCCATTATTATTCTTTATTAATTATACTGTAATAATGGATGTGGAAAAGACCATTTATAGGCGCATTTGCAAAGTTGTGAAAAGCGAATATTAGCTTCATCTTGTCCGTGATTTCAGGCCTAATGTTCTCTCTCCTCCTCCCTCATGTTGCTTAAACCCTATTGGCTGTCATCACACTTACTGATTACCAGTCACCTCCCACACCTTCCCCTATATATATCACGTACTGACTTGCGGGCTTTCTTTTCTCCTTGGACTTCTTGACCCTTGAAGATGGGACCGATACATTGTCCCAAAATGTCGGTAAAGGATTACCATTCAACACTGCATAATACCCCAGAAGAGCGCAGATCTCTTCATCTTGTCTGTTTATCTGCATAAAACAACTCTGCTCCCACTGGATAGATTTTCATGAAATTTGTATCGGGGACTTTCATCAAAATCTGTGGAGAAATTGTAACTTAAGGCAAAACACAACAAAAGTTTCAGGTACTTTACATGAAGACCTGAGCACATCTATAATGTCTTGCTAAATCCTGCCTTAGAGGGACAGAAATTTCAGATAAACATTGTAAAGAAAATCAAAACACACATTTCATATTAAATCCATTTTTTCTGATAGTTGTGCCATTTACAAGATAATTACAGAAAATGCGGCAGAGCCAGACAGGCCACAAGTGTTGAAACATATTATGGTACAAAGAAGATTTGTTTTGCAGATGTGAACATAAAAATCCAACAAATCATTTTATATTTTTGACAGGACATACATAGCTCAACAATACCAAAGAGAACTCATTGTTGCGTTCCTATGGCAACACTCTTATCTTTGTCCCTCTTTGGTGAAGAATTTACTACTTCTGTTTACACTGAAATAAGAGTTAGTCGTGTTCGTAATCATTGATAACAGGAATAATGTATTTAAAAATTTATGTCACTAATATTTATTGTAAATAGATAATGCACGTAAAATAATGAACCAATAATGAAACAACCCAGAAAAGAATTACATCAGTATAAGGTAAGTGGATAGATCCTAATGTGCGACAGCGTTACAATATACATACATTTCCAATCATGTTTAAGACAAAAGTTTGACTTTTATATGTTGTTTTGTCCTTTTCTTTAAGTTCTGTTCTTTCAAAATCTGTGTCAGTTTGCAAATACGAGTATGCTGTTGTTGCACTTACCACATGCATACAGGAAGGATTGGTGGGGGCCAGAAATGGACAGTTTTTTAAATTAAGTAACTGACGAAAGAAAAGGTGCAGCTTATTAACAGACATATATTGATATACGGTTTTCATTGTATGTGGATGTGTAAGTCCATTGGAATTTTCCCCTCATACCAAGAAATTGTGAGCTTTCTTGTTAATCACAGTGAACTACAAGTATTTCTCATTACTCTTCAATACTACATGGATTGCTCTTAACCTTAAACCATAAAAGGTGTTCAAAATGACATCCATGTGCTTGCAGACAAGCTTCAGATCACATTAAAGTATTGCAGAATAGTTGACAAAACACTTCTTGGGAAATGTCTGAAATGGCTTTTAGAATTTTTTTTCTCCCCATTTCTTGTACTTTGTGCAGATTTTTATTTAAACTGTGTCCTTCAGCATGCTGTACAGGAAAAAGCCATTTAGGTTGAAGTACAGGCGGTGGCTGATTAGCCATGTGAGCCATTGCGTTGTCTTGTATGAAGTAACTGTAAATCTTTTCTGCCCATCAGTTCTTGTAAAAGCTGTCTTAAGTATAAAATTTACATAACATTAAAAATGTATGTTGTGATTTTTAAAAAGTGGCCTAATATTCTCATGGAGCTAACTGCACACCAGATTCCAATCTTAATGCCTTGAAGAGGATATTCATGTAGCTGAAGTAAATATTCTAAACACCAAATAGCAGTTTGAGTTTTGACATACCTGCTTAAATGCAGCCATGCATTGTCACTTAAAGAATAATGTTTGTGTTAACAGTCCCATCATTATTTATATATCCCACCAACCAATTGCAGAAATGAGTCCAAGTGTCACTATCAGGATTAAGATTACCTTTGATTTGTTTCTAAGCAAGCTCCAGTTTCACCTGATTTTTTTTTCAGTCAGTATACTCTGTAATTCTTGTTTATGCCCAACACTAATTCTGTACTATGAAACTGTTTCACTGATCTGTGTCATTAACTTGCTAGGTACATCAACACCAGGAAATTTGCGGTGAAATTTATGGCTGTCTTTACTCTAGGGTGAACTATTAGCATATGATTTGATTAAGAACCCAATTTTCTGTCCTATACACCATATTTTCAATATCAGTCTACCATGAGTGAAAAACAGCAGATTTTAGGCGCATTTGCAAAATTGCAAAAAGTGACTATTACCTTTGTTTTGTCTGTCCACCCACATGGAACAACTCAGCTCCCACTGGATGGATTTTCATTAAATTTTATATCTGAATATTTGTCGAAAATCTGTCGAGAAAATTCAAGTTTGATCAAATCTGACAAGAATGTGTACTTTACATGAAGACCTTTGTACATTTATGATATTATATCACTGAATTCTTCTGAGAATGAGAAATTTTTCAGACAAAAGTTGTAGAGAAAATCAAAACACGCATTTTATGTTCAATAACTTTCTTTCCAAAAATCGTGCCGTTTGTGAGATAATGTGGAGAAATATGGTACAGCCAGACAGGCCACAGATGACAATGTAATAATGGCACATGCACTTTGCATGCTGGGTAACTAAGGCTACAGACACACACTCAGAATAAATAATACTTATTGCTTTTCCACAGCAACAATGGTTATGCAAAGGCACCTCAATGTTATGTTATCCATACATTGCCTGTCTTGTTAATATCTCGTGTGTGACTCGCCAGAAGAGAGCATGACAGTCATGCTTACACTGACCTAGTTTTGGCTGGCTGTCTTGACAGTCACATTTGCAGCAACATAATTTGAAAACCTTGTGCATTCATAGTTCTGATTAGAAGTGTCTGTGTTTGTAAATTACGTTTTGCCACCTCTACACTCTTGCGTTCATGCTGGCAGGGAGGTCATTACATGTTCCAGCACACAACAATAAAATAAGCTTTGTAAGTTCAGCAAGGGATTCCAAGCAGAACTCATAAAGCTTACTGTCCTGTTGTAGAGCCTTCTATTCCTGCAGAGCTATTAGTATTTTGGTTGATATTTTATTGGGTTTTTTTAAAAAAAATAACTGTTTATACAAGTTTTCAGGTTCTCACATTGGGGATTGTTCAGTTTGTAGTTTTTTTAATTTTCTACACCATGCTGTGATGTAGGTTCATACCATCATTTCAGAGGAACAATGTGTGATGTTTCTGTCTTCAGGGTTAAAGGAATTGGGTGCGATTTAATGTTAAAGTGATCAGTGTGTTTTGTAGTTCAGTTACATATATGGTCTGCAAAGAATATGGCCAGTCAAAACCACTGGAATGGGAGATGGGTTAGTAGGAACTGCAAACCAGAAAATTTTAAGACACCAGGATGCAGTAAAAGAATGATAAATGTTAGTAGGATGTGAAGAGGGAAATTTTATACATGGCCCTTTTCCAGGCTGCAGCAGATGGGAAGTGGAAAGTGAAAAGTAACATCTGTTTGTGAGGACACACATGAGGGAGTGTTACTTCAGGAACAAAACAATTGTGTCCTTTGAGAAAGACCTCTTCCTTTCGTACAGGGAGTGGAGAAGCAGCTTCCATGACCTGCTTGAGGAAAACTAGTAGGACAGGTGCACTTCGCTATCATAATATTCCTACCAGTATCATGAAAATATGTCATCTGCTTCAAAAATTGAGATTGTAGGAAGGGGAGGGGGGCACACATTATGGAAAATATGCATTGCAGTCTTAAATTAAAGCCTTCTGTGTTTCCTCAGCATGTAGTAAAGTAGGCTAAAAATGAGGTATAAATGGTAAATTTTCTCTGAAGGCCTAATGAGCTGTTGACAGTACAAATTATTTTAGACAGAATTAAATTGTGGTCTTCTTTCAGAAAGAAATTTCATAACGCAGTTCATCATCATGTTACTTATTCAGGCACCAGGTTGCCCAGGCGACTAAATTTTGTACTGAGGGGCCTATTACTTGTGGGTCCTCGGTATGGAACTTGCTTCATGTGGCGCAGCTGGCATGTAGAGTATTGAGGTGGCTACTAGAGTTTTGGAAATTTTGTGCACCCGTGTCCTTGTTTATCAGCCAGTCAGTTCAGTATCCACAGTTGCAGGAAGAAAGAGGGAATGCAGTGCAGTTGCCCCTGAAGGAAAATGTCCCCATCATTTTGTCTTAATTTCAAAACTGTTGGGACTCTGTATGATTTTGCTCTAGAACTTTATTCTTCACATGTCATGCTGGATATGCCGTTGGGCCCTAAGTGAGGTCCATTTCTTATATTTATGTGGCACAACATTAAGGCCAATTTCATATATTTTTCTCTGGCTTTTGGGGTTGTAGGGATTGTTGGACCCAGTCCAGTATACAGCTACAACATTTTGGCTGTTAATGTCAGGATTAGTCCAAATTATGATATGAAAGGGTTAGACCTGTCTTTTGTTTTAGTGTTATGAGTGCAGTAAGTGTCCATGTTCTGATGTCCTCTCTCTTTCTCTCTCACTTGAGTGTACCTAGTTCTTCCCCCCCCCCCCCCCCCCCCCAAGTTAACATGTTAATGGAGAAACAGCATCGTAAGGTTTTTTATGTCATACTGTAAATTAGGTTTACATGCAACTTTATTAAACTGTACCATCATAGTACAACCATAGTGGTAGTATATGCTCTTTATTTAAAACAAAGTTTCCTACATGTGTCGGTCATTTGACCATCTTCAGGGAAACATGTTGTACAAAAGTGGCTTCTACCAAAGGTTATTACAGTATATGAGTGTATAAAAGTGTTCCAGTTTTACTTGATGTTAAAGTATGAATTTACTTGAATAAATATAAATGATATGACTGTAGTACATTTTTATCATTTTACTCTGTAAAATGGGAAGTAAAGAGCATATATTATTACCACTAAGGTTGAACTGTGATGGTATAGATCAGTAGAGTTGGAGAGACACACCTTTATTATTGATGTTATCCTGATAACTTGTGATTTTCATAATCATAATAGGTTAAAAACATGTTGTGTAAATATGGAAGGTGAAGAAAAGGGAGAAATCAAGAGATGAAACCTTTTTTGTTGTTGTACATTGTTAATGTTTTTACATGTCTATATCATTGGCTATTGTTGTTATCTGTAAGACCAAGTGATAACCAAAGACTATGCCTGCATAATAATACACAAATTTTCCTTATTTGAATTTTGTCATTGAGCCTGTTTAAAATTGAATGTACTAAGTGCTATAAATAAAATTGAACATAATTTGTTCTTATTGTATTAAGCTTTAATTAAGAGGTTTGAGGTGTCGGGGTGCAACCAGACAGAAGAGAAAGCAACAAGAAAAGATAGAACATAAGTTTTATTATGTAAGGGGACTACTAAGCGGTGTTGCTGAGCATTCAGGCGACATTGCTTCGCATTAAGATCTGCTGTATTTGTGGAATGATATTGCTGGACTTTAGGTCATTGCATTGGCTGTACACATGCATGCTGTTTGTTTATTCATTTTAGGCTGTTACAGAAATAACTGGTAAAGAGGTCTGTAAATTGTCTTGATCGGGTAGGCCATTAAATTCATTTCTCTCAAATAATTGTGATCTCGTAAAACTGCCCCATCACTCTGTTTTCTCCTTCCTCCCACTTCAGTTATGAAATTATTTTTGTTAACATCAGGAGTGAGTAGTACTTCACAAGGAATTTTGCTTGATGGTGTCCCGTCAGTGCAGTTGAAACAGCTGCAGAAGTTCCAGCAATTGGAGAAATCTGAAACAGCTTTTTTTCAGGTGATCTTTCGTTGGTATGTGTCTGAATTCTTGAACCAGTTTATGCCAGGTTATTTGGTAGGTTTCAAGTACTATTGAACTTATTATTGACTCTGCCATATGAAAGGCAAAAGCCAAAGAATAAAACAAACTGCCTGTTGCTAAATACATGCAAGAACGATTTTTAATATTGTTTATTACTAGTTACTTATTATTACCATAATAATAATAATAATAATAATAATAATGTGCATGGAGTGCAAAAACAAAATGGAAGTCTTTGGAGGTTCAGTACACATGAGAGTTTCAAAGAAATGTTATGTTTCAGGTCTGGAAACAGTGCATCAAGTGTAAAACCCAAGTGACAATGTTTTGAACTGCTGTTAGTATATGTTTCTTCCACTCAAATACAAAGAAATTTGGGGATCAGAACTGTTGTGATCGTCAAAGAGAGAAATGTTGAGGGCGATGACAGTAGTGATGATGACAGTGAAATTGTGCAGTGACCACTTTTAAATGTCACATTCATAATCAGTACCAAGTACACCACTTGAAAATGTGTCAAGTATTTCTTCTCATAATAGTTCAATTGGCAGAAGACAAAACTGAAAATCTGCTGACATTGGAAGCAAGCTGTATAATTGGAATGAACAGAATTGAAAGTCTATGAGAAATCAATTGCAAATGAAGAATCTGAGAATCATGTTATGATGAGTTTTATTTTAAAAGCTTAATGCTCTATATGAATGAGTTCACATTACTGGAGAAACTTCAGGTCAGAACTAAAATACAGGCAGCAGTTCTGGATCATTGTTCCAGAAAACAAATGCAACTGGTTTCTCCTTGATCATCCATGTCATTACATACACAACACTCTTTTTCCTCATGAACAGCAGACTTCTTTCCAACAACAGATGTTACCTGCTCAGCAGACATTGTGAACACAACACATATATACTGGAGAAGGCTAGTTCAAATGATTTTACATTCAGTATCTTAAATTTATCAAACTGCTTCATGTCCCATTGTTTAACATGAATGATATAATAAAATAAAGCTTGACAATATGATATCTTACCTTATTGTAAAAATCAGTCTCTCAGGAGATGAAATGGGCTGTATGTAGTTGATTTCTGCTTTTGAATTTGGTGACTTAGTGTAGTTGGTAACAAGTCCAAAAGTCTCCACAGATATTCGAAAAACTACTCTCGTTTATTTTTAACCTGCCAATAATGGTGGTAAAATTCCCCATGTACATTTCATAATCTATTAATTGGGTGAACGCCACATCTCTTTTTCTTTCACAGAAAACAGTACTTTGCATACAACTTTTCTAGCCACAGAGCACGTGACAGTTGTGTTGTAGCTTGCCAATCTTGCGAGGCTGTCACTTGTTGCTTGTCTGCTCACTCTTGTGACTGTACTTAAAGACATATATTTGTATCTGCAATCCAGTATTTTGGTAAGAGCATACAGAAAACTTGTATGGCTGTTGACACTGAATAGATCTGATGATGGCTTAATTGATAAGCAAAACTAGTGACCTGTGGATTTGTAAATTATGTTGTGCATGACAGTGGTTTGGAATATGTATATGTGACTGAAGCACACCAGGGATGTTTCACCTAAAGAACCCTACCTGCCTTTTAGGCTCTGTTAAATGAGAAAATATAGAAGGACATGAAAATGATTATGTCAGCAACCACTGTAGATGACATCACAGCAACAACAAATACGGACAATTAAAAAGTACTAATATATGTGAGAGAAATTGTTAAGTCTAAAAAGAGGTGTATTGAGTATAGTGACTTGGCAACAGGCTGGACAAACTGTGTTTCCAATCCTGGCAGGGGCAAGAGATCATTCTCCTCTCCGAATCTTCCAGACTAACTCTGGGAACCAGCCACCCTCCTATTCAGTTGTACCGGGATTCTTTCTCTGGGGTGGGTTTAAAGGGGCAGGGGCATAAAGTTAACCACTCACCGCCATGAAGATGAGAATGAGTGGAGGTATACCCCAACCCACCCTGTATTCTTCCACGACGTGGAGAGGGACAACATTTTATCTTCACAAGAAGTATAATTGCAGGTCTCGTGGAGAAATCCACTCAGCCCACAGGCTGGTGATCATAGCTATCTATCGCACTGGCCTCGGTAAAGCTAGCACCATCAGCTTAACCACGTACAAGAATTGTAGATGTACTTGCTTTGTGCGTTGAGACCGATCAATTCAATTCAATTTTATTTATCATTCATAATTGCTACAGGAGTAACACTTGGACAAGTCAAGTTACAAAAATTATACAATATAAAACAATAAAACTATTATATAATAACCATACAAAACCTTATAAAAATATTAAGTATATGGATTAAAAAGAGTGATAAAATTATATGAAGAGAGAGAATTAACCCATAACTCCACCTACCTCTAACCAACTGGAGATAGGAGTCACCTAAAAATGGACTGTAAACATAGTATAGATTGCTTCATGTTGTGACTATCAATACTGAATAGAGATTTGGTATTGCCACTTTCAAGTACTGCGACTAGCTGGGTATTATCATAATTTTTATTGTCTTAAGGACTTTTGTTTAAAAATCACCTGCAAAAAAACTCATTCAATGTATAAAATGGATGCTCCAATAAAAACAATTTTAGTTTATTTTTAAAATCCTTAAAACCTGATTTTTTTTTATTGCCAAGGGCAGTCTATTATACAATTTAATACCCCTGTTAAGCACACTTTTCTTAAAAAAAACATGTTACAAGGTGGCACATGGAAATCATCTTTCCTTCTCATATCATAATATAAATTTGAATTTCTAGTCAAATATATATTTTCAACAATAACACAACACCTCAAAAATATACAGAGAGGTCACAGTAAAAATCCTGAATTCTTTAAAAATGGGTCTGCAGGATTTTCTGCTATTTAGACCTTTCATTATACGGAGTGCCGTTTTTTGCATATTCAAAACTTTACTACTTTGTTTCTCACCACCCCATAAAATTATACCATGTCTTTACTAAGGACTGAAATTTGGCAAAGTATGCATTCCTCAATATGCCAAAACTCAACTCATTTCTCACTGCTTTAATAATGTAGCATACCAAACATAATGTTTGAATGTGTGTGCTGCATTTTAAATTACTTGTAATATTAATCCCTAAAAATCTGAACTGTAATGTATAGTTTATTCCAGCATTATTAAATGTAATATTTTGCCCAGCTAAGATACCGTTTTTATTTAATTGAAATAACATTGTTTTGGTCTTGTCTATATTTATTATGAGGTTATTTTTTGAAACCCATGTTTCTAACTGAATCATCACCCTATTTGCCCTCTCTTGAAGAGTATATCTTTTTCTCTTATCAATGTTAGTGTCGTCCGCAAAAGGACCACTTTTGCATCCGGTATATGTAGAGGTAAATCGTTTATATATAACAAAAATAAAAGAGGTCCCAAAATAGATCCTTGTGGTATTCCGTACTTTATTATCCTATATGAAGATGAATATATCTTCTGCTTAGAAATCTTATTCTCATTTGTAGTTATTTCTACAAATTGTAACCGATGGGACAGACAGGATTTTAACCATGCCTTTGCTGTCCTTATTCCGTAATAACCGAGTTTTGCGAAAAGTATGTCGCAATCAATAACATCATACGCCTTTGTGAGATCGAAGACTATACGTATTGCGTATGACCCCCTAACCAATGCATGGTTTTACGTACAACTGATACGTAGCAGTCGTAATAGTCATAAGCATAGACCACCGATGATAAGCCTACGGCAAAAGGCGGAATGACAATTACAATGATCAGTTTCGACAGGTTGATTCCTAGCTCTAACCCATGGATCCACACTTCTTGTCCCCAGAAGAGTGTTTAGAAGGCTGTGGTGTGAGGCTGAGGTTAAGTTTTCCGGTAGTAGGGTTTACGTAGATTTGTTCGGTTCTGGTTGAATAATTGTTGAAATGTTACAATAAATTCGTTGTAAATATGTCGTCAAGAGTTCTCAGGAAATTGCAAGGAGACAAAGACTTTGCGAATGATTGCAGTGATCCTGATTCCGAATTGGAAGGTACAGGAGGTGCCAAGAAAAAACAGCTGAACGTAAATCGCTATGATTTGGTACGTACGACAATTTTTATTTTCTCCTCATTTAAGTGTTTGATATATTCATCGTAAATAGTTTAAAAGAATAGAATAAATAGGACTAGTACGTTCATACGTATATCCCTTCAGTATAACCTGTACTCATTAGTTGTATGTAATAGAAATTAATGAGCTTGAATAATGTTTGAATAGAATAGGATAGACTTTATTTATATTGCCTAGATCCTTCATAGGACTAAGCCAGGGATGTAGAACATGTCGTGATGTAATACAGCTTTTGGTTCAAATACAGGTGTAACCTCAAACACAGTAAATGTATATTTACAGTCGGGGGGGGGGGGGGGGGGGGGGGGGGAAGTAATTCACGGAACCATCGCCGTCCTTAGATACGTGTTTTGTAGTCATTTTTATTGATGTAAATTCTTGTACAGAGGAGAAATGGGGTAGTAGATACTCTTAATGGTGGATTAAAATGGTTTTATATCACGACTTAAACATTTGGCGGTAAGTGAAAGATTATTGAATAACTTTATTCCAGTATCATGAAGTCCTTTTTGATATTTACTGTGGTTAGTTTTGGCGCATGAAGGTCATAATTTATGTATTTTCACTATTCTCCACAATAAATGATAATACTAACAATAAGGGTTTGCTGGCCAGTGGAAGAATATTAAACTTGCTAAATATTTTCCTACAGGAGCCTTTCGTGTAGCACCTGGCGTTATTCTGATGTTTTTCCTTTGATTGTAAATAATTTTTTTGGTATCGCATTTGCACAAAAAATTATTACATATGACTAATGGCATAGGTTAGGTTTTTATTTTCGTGAGTCATGTGACTGACCTCATTTCAAATGTGATAAACTTAGTTTAGGGAGAATGCAGTGCCATTATTTTAAATTACCCCAGCAGCTAGTTACTTCTTATCAGGTTGCTTGTGCTATACACTCAGCCCTTGCATGTTTCATTCCCACATTGCTAATCAGAGAGGTTCTGAGGTCCTGCAAGCCATCTGCAGTCCCTGTGTGAATTTCTCTATACTAAATACACTAACATGATTTGCTAGAGGAAGTGTTGTGTTAAATTCAGACAAATTTCCAGATGCAAAGGAAAACAATTTACAAATAAGAAAAAAGTTTTCAAGTAACAGGTTCCATTTTAGATAGAGGACATGCATAAGATGCATGCTGAGGAAAAACTGGACAAAAGAAGTACTGGGTAGGAGACATATCTAGGAAGACTTTTTTGGTGTGACTTGCACAGGAAACGTGTGTGTCTGCAAATATCCATGAAATGCAACAAAACTGCTGCATTTGTAGGTGTTGTATGTTAGAGAAATTGACCCGACACTGGTTATGTTAAGTGATAAGAATGTTTTCTTCCCAGTGGATATGTGAACTCTTGAAATAATGGGTGTTGCTTACAGATAATTTCATATTAATCCATGGAGTGCCTCTGTATGCTGTTAAGGTTCATGCGTTCTATGTTACAAGTGCAACTAGGATTACTGGGCCAACTTCTTTTTCCTGAGATTCTAAATTTACGCCAGTATGTAGCATGCATTCTGACACCATTTTTTGAACACCTGTCCAATTTTGAGAGAACATATGCCTTTTTCAGCAAGACACTGCAACAACTTAACACCAAAACTATTTCCAGCATCTTCTTTAAATGTGTTTCGAAAAAGCTAATACTAATTGATTTTCATGAACATGTTGACACCACAGTGTGAATCATCCTGCATTTTTCATTTTGTATTCACCTGTGCTTATACTGGTAGTTGCATAAAGTTGGACAGAACTGTTTATAGCTGCACAGACGTGACCAAACCTCAGGTTTCTTGAAACTGGGTATTACTAGAGACGAGTTTTTTTCACTTAGGTAGGGGTTGAAGGTTCAGGTCTTCTGGGATGTGACACTCTGTTGTTGTGCATGACATCGTGTCACTTCCCAGAATACTTGGCTGTTGTGAAACACCCTTACTAAAACCTGAAATCTCCCATAGGCAGGGTTTGTTTTGTGTGGTGCTGGTATCACAGCCAAATTTTGTGTTAGTTTTTGAGTTGCTGTTGTTGCATTAATGTTTGTCCATTCTGGCAGATCTTGGTTTGGTTTGTTTAGGGTAGAATGGGTCAGAAGAAATCTGTCTGCACATTCACAAGCATCCATCTCTTTACAGATTTATTTAGAATTATACAGAGTTTGCTTTACATGAACTTCTGAGATAGTAATTTTGCTAGCAGCAGGGTTTATAAATTTTGTAAAAATAATATGTAAGTTTGGTAAGATCTTGTAGAATGTCAAAGAAAAATGTGGTTGACACAAATCTGTATTTCACTTTGGATTTTATGGCAGTGACTAGTGAACCATGTAAGCTAGGCATATGCAGTTTTGAATAATAGTACATCATAATTTTTCCTAGAAATTCTGTGTTATGTATTATTCACGTATCAACAGTCGCAAGCGTAGTAATAGTAATATGTGGTAATAGTAATATGTTTGATAAATTTAACTCTGTAATGATATATAGTAGAAATTTTGCGCAGAAATAGATTGCTGAGTAGCATAATTGCAATTGCTGGTAGCCTCAGTATATATACTGAGGTGTCTGGAGTAAAGGATGCAATATAAGTTCATTCTAGAATATCTTATTCATGTCTGTCATATGTGATTATTATCATTAAATTAATTTGTTATTTCCACAGTTGAATCAGCAGTCCCATTCAGAATCTGAGGTAAAGGAGGATGATGATCATGAAACAGAAGCAGCTAATGCTCCTGAAGAGGCAGATGATGCACAGGAATCGCTAAGAAGGAAAAGGAAGAAGAAGAAGAAAAAGAAGAAACCAGAATTTAAATCATGCAGTAATCACATAAGTAGTGAAGATAACTTAAAGGTGCTTGACTTGTGTTTATTATACTTTGTGGCTGTAAGATGCACTTGAAAGAAGTAATTTAAACGTCAGTAGCAGCCTGAAACTTATTTTCTTTCTTAGTCACCTATAGATGAGAATTTTATACCTTCATATTTTTAGAGTTTTCTGATCTTTGATCTTGATCAGGTAAAGCATTGCCTGCATATACATTACTAAGTGTTTGGTGAGGCATACGAATTAATTTGTGGTATAATTTGTAACGTATTTTATCTTTGCAGTGGGAACAGGATGAACAGTCAGTTGTAGCCTGTGAAACTACTCTAGTGAATCCATCCATTTGCAGTTTTGCAAAAGGTTGTATAGGACCAAGAAAGCCAGTATTACATGTTACCCACAGGAATCTAAATCCAGATAAGGAACTGAAGAGGAAGTTTGGGTCTAGATTAGTTCAGAATGAACAGAGGTATTGTTCTTTGTATATAGTTATAAATGATAACACATAAGAGGAAACTATAAGTTGGAGGATCAAAAAGTTTCCAGAGTCCAGTCATATTGAAATAACCATGCTTCCTGCTATAGCATGGGTGGTGGAGTTCACAGGGGTTAGACAGTGTGCTATCTGTGGAGCAAGTTGGAACAATTGGAGACATTAGTGTGCTGCAGCTGGCCATGGAGAGAAAGTGTGTTGCCAGTGCTCACTGCCACATCTTAGTTTGAACATCAGTTTGAATATCAGGTTTTTTTTGCATACTAGGGAAATCAGCAACAGAAACTCTTGGAAGCCTCATTATGGTTTATGGAGATGAAGTTCTTAAAAATATCTGTGTTTCACTGGCACAACCTACTTAAAAATGGTCAAGAATCATTAGAAAACTGGCACAGCGGCAGGCTAGCACCATTACGGAAGAATGAAAATGTGGCTGAAATTTACACAGTTGTGATGTCAGATCAGTGTGTACAATGGAACAGACAGTGAATGAAATTAGTTTCTTGTACAAATCAGTTTAGGGCTTGGTGAATGAAGATTTATCAGTGTGGCATATGTATGTGTGTGTGTGTGTGTGTGAAATTTGTCCCATGTGTTTTGTTGGTGGACTAGGTGGGGTTCAGGAAGGTGACTGCCGCTGAACTTTTTGAATGATTGAAACAAAAAGCATACCTTTCCTGTCAAGTACTGTTACTGAGGACAGATCTTGGATCATCACCTTCAATTCTGAGACAAAACATCAGTCCTCCAAATGGCACACCAACATGTCACCCCCAAAGAAAAAGCCACAGGTCAGAAAATCTCAGCAGAAGGTCATGCTCATCATTGTTTTTAATAGCATGGGTGTTGTGTGCTGTGAGTTTGCCCTATCAGGCAGTGAATTCTGCTTTTTATGTCAAAGTTTAGAAGTTTTACAGGGATGCCATTTGGTGGAAAGCTATCCCATTACAGGCCTGGACAGGCTCTCAGGGCTGCTGGCAGTTGAGGCTCCCAGAATTTCTAGACAGTCAGCACATGAAGGTGGTAAGGTTTTCAGCCCTACACACTGGCCACCTTTACCCCCTAGGAGATATTCCTGGTACTCAAGTCGACCCCAGGGCTATAGTGCAGCTGGAAGGATTAAGTCAATGAAAAATCCCAATGACCCCATCGGGAATCGAATCTGCTACTTTCCAGCTTGTGTTGCAGTGCCTCAACGGACAGCACCACCATATTCCCCCATTTGTTGGAAAAGGCCCAGAAAATTTAAGAAATAGTTGGATCCTGCACCATGACAATGTGCCTTGTCACACCTCCCTCACAGTGCATCAGTTCTTAGTGAAGACCCAAATTCCAACCATCCCCAGCCACCACATTCTCCAGATCTCTCTCTGTGTGACTTCTGGTTCTTCCTGAGTCTCAGGATTGGCCTCAGACGTAATCATTTTGTGTTTTGTAGAACAAATCAATAGAATGTGACAACAGGCCTCACAGCCGAACCAAAAGAGGACTTCCAGAGGCACTTCCAGTAATGGCAGAACCACTGTTGGAAGTGCATATGTGCAGAAGGGTAGTATGTCAAAGGTGGCTATGTTAGGTTTTATAAATGTCCATTTTACTGCAGATTATGCCTGGGTTCCAAGAACTTTTTGATCCTCCCACATATGTGTATTCCAGTGGCGAACTCCTTTCTACCCCCCCCCCCCTTTATATATATATATATATATAAGAAAGAAAGAAAGAAAGAAAGTGCTCAATTCCCGTGTGTAGGAAATAGGAATGGGTGAGAGGCAATAATCTCTTTAAAAAATAAACCTTCAGAATACTGGAAAAGGCAGTGTTAAATTTCACATGTAGAAGTCACCAGCATGAATTCGTCTTCTTCTTCTTCTTCTGTCTATGGGCCCGTCGGCATTAGCTCCGGACGCACCGCAGCCTTAGGCTTATTGTGCTAACCCTTAGTCTTTCAATTATCAAGTCTGCAGCCACAGCCGTTCCTTGATCAGGTTCATCGAAGGTGGAATACTCGAGTAAGAGTGGGGTCTGTTCACACCCCCACAACTTCTCGCCACCGCCTTCTCTTATTTTAATGAGCTGCTTCCGCTGCTTTCCCGAGAGTCGCCTGGTCTGCAGTTCGGTCAGCACCTGCAGCCAGTCTGTCCTCATCAGAAGAGACAGCGCAAGGCTCAGAGCATACATCCCCTCTATGGGCCAGTCGGCATTAGCTCCGGACGCACCACAGCCCTAGGCTTATTGTGCTAACCCTTAGTCTTTCAATTATCAAGTCTGCAGCCACAGCCGTTTCTTGATCAGGTTCATCGAAGGTGGAATACTCGAGTAAGAGTGGGGTCTGTTCACACCCCCACTACTTCTCGCCACCGCCTTCTCTTATTTTAATGAGCTGCTTCCGCCGCGCTCCCGACAGTCGCCTGGACTGCAGTTTGGTGCACCTGAAGCCAGTCTGTCCTCATCAGAAGAGACAGCGAAAGGCTCAGAGCATACAGCCCCAATATCAAGTTTGCAGTCACAGCCGCTCCTTGATCAGGTTCATCGAAGGAGGAATACTCGAGTAAGAGTGGGGTCGTTTCACACCCCCACTACTTCTCGCCACCGCCTTCTCTAATGAGCTGCTTCCGCTGCGCTCCCTAGAGTCGCCTGGTCTGCAGTCTGGTCATAAAGACACCTGCAGCCAGTCTGTCCTCATCAGAAGAGATAGCAAAAGGCTCACAGGTTCATCGAAGGTGGAATACTCGAATAAGAGTGGGGTCTTTTCACACCCCCACTACTTCTCGCCACCACCTTCTCTTACTTTAAAGAGCTTCTTCCGCTGCACTCCTGTGAGTCGCCTGGACTGCAGTTTAGTCATATAGACACCTGCAGCCAGTCTGTCCTCATCACAAGAAACAGCAAAAGGCTGAGAGCCTACAGCCTCCGTATCAAGTTTGCAGCCACAGCCGCTCCTTGATCAGGTTCATCGAAGGCGGAATACTCAAGTAAGAGTGGGGTCTTTTCACACCCCCACTACTTCTCGCCACCGCCTTCTCTTACTTTAACGAGCTACTTCCGCTGCGCTCCCAAGAGTCGCCTGGTCTGCAGTCTGGTCATAATGACACCTGCAGCCAGTCTGTCCTCATCAGAAGAGATAGCAAAAGGCTCACAGGTTCATCGAAGGTGGAATACTCGAGTAAGAGTGGGGTCTTTTCACACCCCCACTACTTCTCGCCACCGCCTTCTCTTATTTTAATGAGCTGCTTCCGCTGCGCTCCCGACAGTCGCCTGGACTGCAGTTTGGTGGCACCTGCAGCCAGTCTGTCCTCATCAGAAGAGACAGCGAAAGGCTCAGGGCATACAGCCCCAATATCAAGTTTACAGTCACAGCCGCTCCTTGATCAGGTTCATCGAAGGAGGAATACTCGAGTAAGAGTGGGGTCTTTTCACACCCCCACTACTTCTCGCCACCGCCTTCTCTTACTTTAACGAACTGCTTCCGCTACGCTCCCAAGAGTCGCCTGGTCTGCAGTCTAGTCATAATGACACCTGCAGCCAGTCTGTCCTCATCAGCAGAGATAGCAAAAGGCTCACAGGTTCATCGAAGGTGGAATACTCGAGTAAGAGTGGGGTCTTCTCACACCCCCACTACTTCTCGCCACCACCTTCTCTTACTTTAATGAGCTACTTCCGCTGCACTCCCGAGAGTCGCCTGGACTGCAGTCTAGTCGTATAGACACCTGCAGCCAGTCTGTCCTCATCAGAAGAAACAGCGAAAGGCTCAAAGCCTACAGCCTCAGTATCAAGTTTGCAGCCACAGCTGCTCCTTGATCAGGTTCATCAGAACTCAGCTCAGAACTTACTTGTATCAAGTCTACAGCCTCAGCCACTCCTTGATCAAGTCCATTAATTACTGTGTCCATTTTATTCCCACAAGTAATGGGGAAGTAACAGTCACCACCCGCAGAGCCCCTTACGGGTGGAAGGCATAAATACAACGGGGTGCTGCCCGGTTCCCCGAGGGGATCGTAAATGCACTGCTGTTTTTCCACCCCAGTGCCATGCAGTCCTCGGCACGATACCTCACACCTTGACTTGGGTGAATATGAAGGATGTTATGGAAAGGTTTTTGGTTCAGACAGGTCGTTGTGGAACACACTTCGTCTGGCCCCTCAGCTGAGGCCTGCCCAGCTTGGGAGACCCTACCAGTAGCTAAGCTACTGCCGGTTTAGCCCTCAGCTTCTTTGGGGCACTCAAACCCTCTCCGCCCGCACGGACAGTGCTTCGTTAAGGCGGTGTCCCCTGGGAGGGATGAATTCGTCTTGGTACTGTATTTTGGCATGTATTGGCATGCTTAGTTTAAAAAAATGGTTAATATCATTTAGATACAAAATGTGCTTTGTGTTTCAGTAAGAGGAGAGGACATAGTCGTGGATATCTGAAGTCAACTTGGCTTGTTTCACCTCAAGAAAACTGGCCACCAATTGGAAAACTAGGTATTGTTGGTATTCTTTCTGAATTTGCACAGTCTAGGATTCAAAGATGCTAGCAGGTGGCAGTTAGCTGCGCAGTAGTAAGGATTGTAACATGGTAAGAGTAAAGTAGGGTCATTCTGTCTTCAGTACTCATGCCATCTGCTTTCATATGTAGCATGCATAACATAATATTCTGTGTGGTGCAGAGGGGGTGGCTATGGGCATGTATGTGCATGCATTTGAAGTGTTTGTGGTAGTTGTGCCAGTGTATTGAGTTGTACTATCCTTAAAAATTGAAGGACAAGTGTCAAATTTTTCACAAACACATTAGAGTAATAGATTTATAGATGCTTAATTATTACAGGGTGAACGAAAAATGCACGGCCAAACCTACAGGAGCTGACTCTACACCAAAGTACAAGTAAAAAATGTTTTATGAACATAGGCCTGTATGGCTGGAGTTAGTTACAACCAACTGTTAATAAATAATTATCTTTATGTTGATGGATATTTTTCTATTTGTCAGTGCATGGATCCTATCAGAATTGATTTTATGACCATGGTTGTTCCCCCCTCCCCCCATACTGTGGTTGTTTTTTTGTGCACTTGCATGTGTGTGTGCACGTGCTCTCATGCGCGTGCTGGTCAAAATATCCAAATTCAAATTATTTTGTTTCATGGGTTTGAAGTGCCCCTTGTTCTGTCCCTGTCCGGGCCTGGTGTACGCTCCAAGACAGGTTGTTATCCATAATAGTGCCTTATGCTTGTTGTAGCAGTGATGGACCACCTGGTAGGTGTGTAGTGGATGTTTTGTTGTGCTGTATTTCTTGTACTAGCCACCCGAAGTCAGTTACTAAGTTATGTGAGACCCCAACATGCGACTGTACATGGAGACTCCTATGCATACAGGTTCAGAGTTTCTGGAGAAAGCACATGCAGTAAACACTGTGATATCTGGCACCCAGATCCAGAAAGCTCCATTAACCGGTAATTGACTAAACAGCTTATTACATTCCACTGTTCCATCAACCGGCTGCACCCAGCACTGGTTCTGAGTGTTTGGCCATTCATTATTCATTCCATGTTGGTTTTGTAAGATTATATTTGTACAATATTTCATAAGGAGTGACGAAAAGGGAATAAAAATTGCTGCAGGGAAAACAGGACAGAATATCAAGTGACAAGATTAAATGGTTAGTGCTGTCCTTGAGGTTTGCTAGGTACACTAATCTATAATGCTCTAATATCCAGAAGATTACAATATTTTGCAAACCTTTGGTCCCAGAGGTGCTGGATATTGCAACTTTCACTGTGTTAATTTGGAAGAGTATCTAAACTGGAGACTGGAGTGGAGCAGCCTGCATTATATATTTACTTTGTTAAACATTTAAACACATCTTCACATGAAGGAAACTCAGTTCCAGTCCATCTAGTACTGACACAGAAAGTGTCATCTGAAGCACTCTTTTGTATGTAGAGAAACCTGCCCTTCTAATTGACATAATGCTGAGAAAGAGGAAGCATTTATAGTCTTGCAGATATTTGTTGTTCTTTGTTCTTGTTGAAGTTATAAGATGGTTTTCTAACTTAATGCTTAACATATCAACTTCTCATTCATACTTCTTCTGGCATTGGCAAAGAAATAAGTCACCTTCAAGCTTTCACAGTAGGTACTATATAAAACCCAATTTTGTGCAGTCCAGCTATCTAGTGCAAGAGGAACAGAAATAGGGAACTGCCTTGCTGCTTTCAGCATAATTATTGAGACATATGACAATGTGAGTTACAGTTTGGTGACTGATTCTTATGTGTCAAACAGGAGTACTTGAGTGGAATAAAGTACAGGATGTTTGTTGACCTTAATATTTAAGGTCTTCTTTTGCCATCATGTTTCCTTTCACATATATGAACTGTAATAAATCATGGTTTCTTGTTTTGATTGTAATAGGTTTATCAATGAAGCTAGTTGGAAGTAGCCATCATGATTATGTGTATTTCAAATATGAACATAACACCAACTACCAGAAAATCCAGAAGAGATTCCTTGAGGCAGTTGACAGTCTCGACCATAACAATGTTGTAGTAAGTAGTCGGTCAAAGAATATTCTTACTCTCCACAATTTTGGTTGCAGTGTCAGTAACCTTATTTCCCATAACAAAGGGACATTATTTTACTTGACATATTGCATCACTCTTCACTCAAGCTGTTTTGCACAATAAGGGGCAGCACAGCAATCACTGTTATTCAAATTTGTCATAAGTCGCAGGCCACATGTTTTATTTCACTGTGTTGCAGTTGATATTAGGTTTCTATTTACCATGTTTAAAGAAGGTGTTGGAAATTGTTTCTGTGGGCTCACAGGCAAGTGTCACACATAACAACCACACTGTTCATTGCACGTCAGAGTTCTGCTGGTAAAATTGAGAACACAATTTTCTGAATGCTGTCAGATAATCTTCACTGTGAGGATTATGATTATATGCTTTATCATGTAACATGATCCACAAGTAAGAATTGATTATTATTCTGTCACCAAAAACACTGTGTAAATAAAACCTGTGCTTTTTTGAACATCTTAAGAAATTTTATATTATTCATACTGTGCATTTTTAGTCTATCATACATGCAAGTGTGCATTGGTTGGTTAAAGAGATGTATGATCTTCATAAATTTTGAATTCCAATTAACAAGAATTTCTGGGCCAGGTGAGCAACTACAGATTTTTTTAAGAAAGACACTACTCTGTGAATTGAGTACTTGATTAAATGTTTTTTCATGAATAGTAAACTAAACCTACATTTTCTGATGATGGTCCATTGTTAATGTGTATTATTCTAGGCAATAGTAAATGAGTACCCCTACCATGTAGACGCTCTTATTCAATTGTCTGACATCTGCAAAATGGGGGAGGATCTTCAGACAGCAGCAAACCTCATTGAGAGGGCACTCTATTGTTTGGAATGTGCCTTCCACCCAATCTTTAACATGGCCAAGGGAACCTGTAGGCTTGATTACCGTATACAAGAGAACCGGTAAGTCAGGTATTGTAGATATACTATAATCTTAGAACTAAAGTGAATTGTGTAGAGGTGACTGCTTAATGTGCGCCTGCTAGCCAATGCAGAGTCATTATAACAGCATAAAAGTACTGTATTAATTTCTTTATGTAAGGTTTTCTGCTTTACAATGTAAATGCAACGTAACTAGTGAAACAGTTTATCCACTGCTGTCTTCACTGGAGCTGAGAACTGGCACAGAGCAGCAGCATTTGGAATGACTTGAAAGCTGCAGGTATCTCAACAGTCTGATGGCAGCCCTGCTCATGGGGGAGACAGCCATCAGTAAACTTGTCCTATTCCCCCCCCCCCCCCCCCCCCAAGAAAAAAACCTGTTTGTTAGTTGTAAGTTGGAATGTGAGGGTGGAACTATGGCACCAGTGTAAGATATTTAATGGTGTATGCTCTCTGTTTTTTTGTATATTTAATTTGTTTTAATGAATTTAATTTTATGTAAAAGTGTTACAAATTTTTATGTGTCGTTTTACTGATATGTTACTATGTGCATATATTTATGATTTAAAATTATTTTGGTATCTTGGGGTTGGGACCCATACCTTATCTTATCAGAATACACATCAATGAATGCAGTATTTGCTTAATGTAGTTTGGCTTGAAACACATCCATATGTTGGAGGGGATATTTTAGTTAAAAACATGCTGTACCTTTAGACTGTAATATGCACGCAGGTTGTATGTAGCATTTTTCAGGAAAAAGAATGTGCATTGTACGTTGGGAAAATATGGTTGCTATGTGTATCAAGTTTTCTTGCTCACAGTCTGTTAAAGTGTCAGTAATCAATGCTTCATTTTATTACTGTGAATATGAGGAAAAAATGAGCTTGCAGTTTTAACAGACAATATCTTTCAGTTTTAAGTGTCCGTTATCTGGAAACATTGCTGGGAAGACACTTATTGCAGTTACATTTGGAACAGATGAAAATCAAATTATACCTACAAATGAAACAAACAGAAAGTAATAAAATATATGCTAATCGAATCCTTAAATTCCCATTTAATAGTTTTCTTTTCCTAATATTTCCACTGATAAACACTCAGTTTAGTATATAAAGGGAGAGGAATAATAAAAATATAGCCAGCTTCAATAGGAAAGTAGTCCTGAGCTTAATAAGTACTGTTCTCTTCTGTATATCATTGGCATAATTTATCTGCGAAGGAACCATCATGTCATAAGTGGAAAATAAGTGAATGCTTACAGTGAACAGTATTGTAATTGTAACAGAGAGAGAGAGAGGTAAAAAGGAAATGAAACTTGATATGCACACTGCTCAAAAGCAGTGTAGAATAGATTTCTAGCTTACGGTCTATGCTATACATAGTGTGCAGTATTTTTAGCTAGAAGTAGGTACCTGTGTTAAACAGAAACTTTCTTC
The DNA here is from genome assembly GCA_021186555.1 of Reticulitermes speratus. Classification (NCBI taxonomy): domain Eukaryota; kingdom Metazoa; phylum Arthropoda; class Insecta; order Blattodea; family Rhinotermitidae; genus Reticulitermes; species Reticulitermes speratus. The sequence goes on along the minus strand of JAJKFL010000039.1, from coordinate 16,803,780 downwards.
ACACAGAAAAATGATATCTTGCTTGGAACAAAGATTATCACGTACCTTGTGATTCTGTTATAAGCAGGTATTACTGTATTTTGCACTGTTCATTTATTTAAACTTAGTATCATTGAGAGGAAGCTTGGTGGTAAAAATAATTTATGAATTATTGCGTGTTACAGGGCCTTCTTCATAACCCTGTTCAACCATCTTACATTTGTGGGCCAACGCGCATGCTACCGGACAGCTCTGGAGCTATGTAGGTTACTTCTGTCCCTGGATCCTGATGAAGATCCTCTTGGTGTGATCCTGTGTATAGATTTCTATGCACTTCGGGCAATGAAATATGAATGGTTGATTTGTGCATATGAAGAATGGGAACCAACACGAAATGTGTCACAGCTGCCAAACTTTGCATTTTCTGTGGCGATGGCATATTTCCATTTGGATGAGGATCCAAAGTCTGAGAAGAGGCTTGTGGCTAATAATCTCCTACAGAAGGCCCTAATTATGTTTCCTGGTGTGCTCATACCTCTGTTGGATAAATGTTCTGTTCAGCCAGATTCCAGGGTATCTAGTCATCCCTTCTTTACCATGAAAGCTGTAATGAGGTATGAGACAACAGATGCCTACAACTAACATTAGACTTAAGACCATGCATGCTTAAAATAACCTTATATGATAAAAACTTGTTAATTTGAAATACCACATAATTCAAAGCGTGTGATATTCTCCTGCTTTAAACATAGGATATTGTACTTTTTAATTCAGTTGATGTGAAGCATGGTTAATTTTTAACTCAGCTATATTACACCCCTTTCATTACTGAAAGTTGCCTAATTTGATGTACAGTGTTGCTATATTTACTTGATTATAAGACTGCACCAAATGTAAGCTGACCTGTCATTTTTACATGCTCCAGAGAGAAAAATTAAGATTTTTAGCACTTAAAAGATGGAGCTTTTTTTAACTACTAGAAAACTGACACAGGAGAAGCAACATGTTCTGAATTCCAGCTTCTTAGGCCAAAATTGAGCTATACCTCAAACCTAGCATAAAGTTATTATTATAATAATAACTTTATAATAATAATAATTATTATTATTATTGTTGTTGTTGTTATTATTATTATTATTAATAAGCAGCTGCAGTCACTCTGTTACCAGCTACAAGGCTTAAAATTCAGCTACATTTGGCTGCATGTGGCTGCAGTTGGCAGTGCTGAGTAGCACAGAAACTTATTTAATTGTATGCATACTGTTCTCTGCAGTAGAATATGCTGTAAGTGCCCAGTTAGTAGGCAGTGGTACCTGCTATGTAATTTCTTATGAATGACACTGCTTCTAAGCTGATGGGAATTTTTGGAAAATGACAAAAAAAAGTCGGCTCACAGTTGAGGAAATATTGCATATTGTTTAGTGGACAGTTTGCTTAAATATTCATTTTTTTTTTTATATATTGGGCACCCCTAAAACAAGTGTCAGGTAAGTCTTACTTTAAGAAACAGTGAACTGAGATTAAAGCTAGACAAACATGAATTATTGTTTGCTGGTTTGTGTTTTCATGTTAATTGTATTAAGTTACATAGTAGGCCTTCAGAACATAAATAGAAGAAGGGGACCTTCTAATTACCCAGGTAAGTAAAAAAACACAGCTTACAACATAACATCAGTATTTCAACCAATCATATGTCAGGTAACTGTGCATTGATGAAAACTGGGTAATTTGAAATCAGATAATTTGAAGCCTGATTTTTTAGTCCTGAGCACTTTGACTTAATGAGGTTGTACTGTAAAAACATAAAGTAAGGTCTCATGTTCACATCGGCTATTATATCTTATCCTATGCTTTGTGTTTTATAAGGAAAACATGATAGCAGGCATTCAGGTTCTTTAAAGCTGTGACTTTCTTGTCTATTAAGTGACTTATCTTTTCCAAGGAAATCTTTGTGGCCTGATGTTGAGTCAAGTTATAAGCAAACCATGTAGTATCATGTCAGTGTATCTCTCCCACCCAAATAACTTTTGGACCAGTTGAGAGATTTTCATGAAACTTGGATGAACTTGTTGAAATAAGTGGCTGCCTCAACCTCTATATTTTACCTATCACTAATAATACCACCATAATGGCTGAGCTAGCAACACTGGTCCTGAAATTTTTATGAGCATATCTTACAATAATTAATGCAGCTGTTGTTTGTAGAATGTAAAACAAGACTGCATTGGTTGTGCAGAATCTATGTTTCCATTTTTTTGGTTGAAAATAACTAAAGAACCGCTAGAAGTAAGCATGTTGAATTTGGTATGGTGTTAGATTATAAACATACGTATACAGCAGCAGTCTGTACATAAGGCACAACTGTTAGCCGAAATTAAAGTAAGTGAGAAAATTGTCAGAACAAACCTGTTATTTTTCCATATAATCTGCTGAAACATTAATTCAGTTGTCCATTTGCTTTACCAACTTTCAAAAACCAGCTACATAAGACTGTGTTGGCTGCCTTCATAGCCACAGTGGGCAATGCAGTCTGTCGTTGTCTTCCAGTTTTGAATGTCCTTGTGCGAATTTCTCAACCTGCTTGTAAACAGCCTTAACATCGGACAGCTGCTGATACACAGGAAGCATGTGTTTATGAACATCCTTGGCCAAATGTACTTCGGCCTACAAAAAACGGACCACAGCACACTGTTCTGTGATTGTACAGGAAAAATTCTTATCTGATATTCAGGTAAATACAGTATGTACAGAAATTTATAACTACTTCATATAATTATTAATGTTATAGCTGCTGTTGGTGTCACCATTTTTGGCATATACTCATTAAATGTTCTGTTTTCTTAGTCAGAGTCCAGCACTGAGCCAGCTGATACAGTTGTATGTATGTCGTAACTACTATATGTGGAAGGAATGTGGTATGCTCGATTGGCTTGAAAGAAATGTCCACATGGTGCTAGATCGTGTTGATGAGTGTGATGCATTTGTTGCGAAATGTGAAGAGAAGAGGAAGAGAAATTATCAGAAGGCTCCATGGAACATACTGAGACATATAATACTCTCCGATATCAAAGAGGCAATGGCAATACAAGCAGAGGTAAGCTTTATGCAAAGGAGTTTCAGAAAGTAATGTCAGTTACTGTGCATTGTTATCAGCACGTGCTACTGCACAGCCTCTTTCATTGCCTATTCTTTTATGCTTAGAGTAAGCCAAGCATTAATCTCATGTATCAGAGTGCTGCCATCTAGTAGTGCTGTGTTGTATTATATGCTTGCTCAACTGTTTAGTTTGTGAGTGCTTAGTTGCTTCTGCAACCTAAGCCATACCTCACAAAGAACACAAAGTGTGAGCATTGAACATCAATAAGAATAAATGTTAATGAATAGCATCTGATAATAGTCTGTGTTGATCAACTGGTTCTTGATGCCGAACTGTTTCTTGGACCTTAGCACATACCTAGCAGTGAACACAGCAACAGTTGTAACCATAACACCAAAGTGTGACTCACTCACACCAATGGTGTCAGGTGTCCATGGCCAACCCCTTTCCCATGGGCCCATATTGATTATATGTGGTTTGTCAAATCTCATAATCATCCTGAACTACTGTCAAAATTTCAAGCTCCTGTCTCTAGTTTGTGATGAGTTAAAAGCTGCCACAGACACATACACACCTTTTATTGTGTAGATTTGTTTCATACAATGCAGTAAATGCACTAACTCTTCATTACGCAGGCCAACCAGTTAACATTGTACAGGGTAGTCATCTTGTCTTATTTTGAGAATCATACAAAACTTATAAATACACTTCATACATTGAATGTAGTAACATTTGGATGTAAAAGGTTAATATTGTGAAACGTTTGAACATTCAGTTGAATTTCTTGATTAGCAGATCTGCTTTCAGCTTTCAAACAGGGGTCCAGAAATTTTTCAAAAATGTAGGAGACACCTCAGAATTCTAGACACTAGAGAAAGGTAACATAAATCAAATTCCATGCTGATGATCCACAAATATTAGGTGCCCGGGGGGTTTGTGCACCGCTGTTGTTAAGGACTCTACTGCATTTAGTTAGGTAGGTAGTTAGTTAGTTCAGAATTACAGATTTGACAGGTAATGTGTGGTGTGGCAACCTTCATGCAGGGGAAACAGGTCACAAGATTTTTAGAATTACCCATTGTTTACATCTCCTGATAATTTCTCTATACCAATGGATGCATTGGAAAGACAGTAGGACTGACAGGTTCTCTCTGAAGTTTATTATAAATTTTGACCTTTACTTCCATTATCACATGAATTAAGACTGCAAGGTTCCAAATGTAAATTCTTCTGTGATGTTCCTCTTTACTCTACGTTATCTGTTTAATGTAACAAGTGATATGTTGGTCTCTTTTTATCTTCTTCCGATTATTCTCGAGTTATTTGATCTTTAAATGACTGTATTGTCCCATTTTGTTAAGGTTTGTGTCTTGTGGGTGATAATATCAAGGAGGACAAGATGTTTAGGGCATGTGGCATGCACGGAGGTAGTGCCAAATTTGAATATCAGTTGTGACAATGACAATTTTGTCTGTCCCAGCCAAATGCTAGGATAGTGCATTGATTACACAATGACTGATTCTTTCCAATCCCTGTCTAATTCATCATTCACCATTCATTCTCTTTTTGACAGTATGTAGTCTGCAATACTGACATTTTAAAATAAACCACAGAACGAAAAGGCTACCAAGCAAGTTAACATAGCAGTTAGTGCTCTAGACTTTTATTAAGGAAGTGCCTAGTTTGAATCTTGGCCAGGGTGCCAACTATCGTGATAGAGCATGGGTCTCCAACCCGCTGCCCGCGGCCACATCTGTAAATTGTGTACATACTATAAAATTTACACAGTAATGAAGGCTGTTAGGTATACCACTTACTGTTATTTTCCACGTGCGACCCGCGAACCAGCCCATTATAACGGGTGTGGCCCTTTTCCATAAAAAGGTTGGAGACCTATGTGATAAGAGTGTTTTTGTGGTTGTCCTTAGTCCTTTCAGGAAATCCTGGAATAGTACTTCACGCCATGACTGCTTTCTTTCAAATCCTCTCTCTTTCATCAGTAATCCTGCTATTCATTGCTGTGTAGTCTGAGTTACAGACAGTCTCACAAAATAAAGCACAAAATACGGATTCTGCCCATTCAGTTAGTCTGTTCGCCAGTCAGCCAGTTGGTTGGGTACTGCTGAGGGTGACTTGGGGTATGGAACATTTTTAATGTGGATTTGCATTATCAGAAATGTAGACTTGGTGGTCTAAGTATGATGTGTTTGTGTAAAAGGCCTTATGGTGAAGTATGGCTACGTCCAGAATGGATTTTTTCTCACCCACATGTGTTTTGCTTCCTTATGTCTGACAAAGGTAAAATGTGCTGAGTGTGTGTGTGAAGTACTAGCTGCCCACTGTTGTTTGGAGCCCATGTTAGGCTTTGCATACTGCCCCTTCCCCATCTACAATTCTACAGTGCTTCACACAATTGGGATTATTGGAATCCACTTTGCAGATTCCTCTGCCTCATAAATGGACTTCACCATGTTCAGATGGGAAGAAGCCGGGAAGGTGAATAAGACCATAACTGGGGGCATTTTTCCAAAAAGCTTTAATAAAAAGATTAAGGTTATTTTCATTGTGTGGTTACATTTCTTGTGTTCCAGGATTATGAAGAAGCTGTTCTAATTTATGATCCTCTTCCACCTCCAGACTCTGTTGACCTATATGTACGTTCTCAACGGCCGAAAGTGTATGAACATTACAGTACTCTTACTATGTTCTTCAGGTCATTGCTTCCCACCTTCAGTATGAATCGACCAGTACCTGCTGTGGATTTCCAATTAATGTAAGCTTACAGTATGCTGTCAGAAGATAGGCTTAGAGTACATACAGCAGTCAGAAAGTAAATACAATTAAAGTCTGTTATTACAAGATTTTGTAATGGCATGAAAAATTCTTGTTATAGAGAATACTCGTTACACCCAGATTTGCATTTGGTGATGAAAATATCACATCCAGAAACAGAAGGGATATTTTTATGAATATCTACTTTTAACTAATGACAACACAGGATTCTGTACAGGAATCATGAGCTACTGTGCAAGACTGAAATCGCAAATCAGTCAATCACATTGTGAACTAGAACTCAGTATAACAATGAAAAACTGTTTTTCGGGTTCATTACAGTGTACATGGTGTGTTGCAAATGTGATTGAGTGAAACTATGTAACATGGTTTCACATCTGTAAACCAGGGAACAAACATGAAGACTGCAAGGATATATTATTGATTGCAGTTTATTTATATGAGTGGACTGTCATTGCCAGTTGATGCATCATTTGCAAGTTTAAAAATCTTCAAATGAAACACTCGTACTACATAGCAGCTCATCATATGTCCCACCTGATGAGAGAGCCTGAATAGTATATAATTAATAGACAGTGACCAGCACCAAGACCACTACTATGTATTCCCATGAGAAATGAGGGCTTTGAAAGGAAAGTGGGAACAGGAGAGATCAAATATCCTTCTGCATGCCAACCTCCACATGTGCTGCACTTTAATTTTTCTCCATGTTCTCCTCGCTTCCTTGGTAACACCAGTTGCAGGCAGAAAGTTGGGTTTCAACACCTTCTCACTCACTACAGGATGCCTGGTGCGAGTAACAGTGTCTCTTCTTCCAGACTAAAAATGTGTCTGTAATTTGTTCAGGTGACACAGGCACTCAGATTAAGTTTGTGTAATGCTCTGGCAGCATGTAGTCTATGATTGTGAGCAGTCACTTGATTGCTGTCCCAGAACTTTCATAACACATGTGATAACACTATTACTGCTACATGATGGCATGGGACTATGCCAATAACTGTTAAAGATGAACAGGAAATCATTTACTTGACTTTGGCATCAGGTGATAGTGTAACAAATCACTAGCTGCAAGCCCAGTCAGAGAAGTGGTTTTCCTTCACTTGTTAAGTTATGTAATATTGACTTTATCCTAGTAGCAGTTGCTAATCAGGCCATGCAAATCCCCACCATTAGCCTAGCCTCCCACCACTTTGTTTTTACTGTGTAACGTTGAGAAAGAGGAACTGCAGCTAGCACAAGGATTCCAGGCTGCACCAGCAGCAGTTACATATAAACAAGGACAAGGATGAACCTGATAATGATGTATAAACAACTTGCAAGTCACACACTTTATCATTATACAGTACTGGAGGCACTTGGTGCAATGAACACAATTAAAATTATAAAGACTTAAGGAGTCACACACTGTACCCAATGTAAAGATCCACCAGTAGAATGGGTGAGCCCACATTTGGTGTGGATGCAGTGATGAAGAGAGAAATCTCTGCCCTTAATTGGGATTTGAATCCCAGTTATCCAGTCCATAGCCAGTCATTTTACTGACTATGCTATCCCAGCTGGCGATTTCCTCCATCCTCCTGTGTGTTAGCATTTCTTATTTAATGTTGTGTAATTTCTGAATTTGCATTTATGTTGCACAGGAATAATGCTGATGGAGGGGGGGAAGCAGAAGGTGCAGTGGCTGCCCAAGGACTGACATCTGCACTGGATGCAATGAGGGCTCTTCTTCATCTTTCCTTTCAGCGTGATGTTCCTAATGATGCCGATGTTGAAGAAGATTCAGAAGAAGATGTTTAAGTCGCATAACTTTTATCTGAATAATATTTATGCTTGGTTACGATGTACAGTACCCAGTTTCCAAATGATTACAAACTTGCAATAGAAACCACTAATTGATATTTACAACATGTGTGTGTTTCTTTGCCATTTGTGTTGTACACACACACACACACGCGTGGGCACGGTAGAGTCTCAACGTTCATTATTAAATGGGACCAATCAAACCATATGAACGTCAGAATCCATGTTAGTGTATGACACTTTAATAAAAATATAAGATAACCTCAAAAAGTATAATACCACAGGAGATTTTTTTATAAAATACAAACATTTTTTGGAAGCACAAAATACATTAAATGATTGGAGGAGTCTGTTTCCAGAAAGCATAAAAACAGTGAACTTCACTTACTGAAAGAAAGAGCATAATTGAGTTGAGAGTGATCTTCACAATAGCAGGAGAATGGAGGAAGCCGACTCATCAGCCATGTGGTCTTATCCCAACAAAAGGGCAAAATCTTCAACACTGGGGTTCACAAAATTGAGACTCTACTCTGCATGTGTGCATGCATGATGTGTTTATATATATATATATATATATATATATATATATATATATATATATATTTGGGAGGCAGGATTGCGTAGTTAGTACAGTGACTAGACTGCAGGGTGGACAAGCTCTGGTTTCAATACCAAAAGGGGTGAGAGATTTTTCTCCTCTCCAAAACACCCAGACTAGCTCTGGGACCAGTGGTGGCTTGTGGTAGGGCTTAGACTAGGATTATTGTATGATTAATGAGAAGGCATAATAAAGCATTTCTTTCACTACAGCTACTCAACCCCTATGTATCAGGGTTAAATTTGCTCACATAAATTTGTATTCTGCTTGATGATGAGTGAGAAATAACTAAATCAGATGTTGCATGACCTAAATTCTTAATCTCAATCTTCTTGGTGAGAGTTAATTGCAAAAAATTGATGCCCTGTATATACTTCACACTGTTCTTGTTCATGTTTATCTTAAAATTACAGCTACTAAAATTAAAACGTTTACAAGCATGACTTTGAAAACAGCTAGGTAAAAATGTCCATCAAAATGCCAGCATCTGAAACATTAGGAAAGGTAAACAGATATACAAAGTCCTCCTTGAAACACTGTCTGGGCTGCGGTGATCTGCCAGCCAGCCTAGCTGGCTGAGCCTCCAACCACTTGGCCTAGCTGTGCTGAAGCCAGGGTACAAGGCCTGGGTAGGGCACAGCCCGCTGTGATCTCCGCAGTGCGTAGAGTCCATCGCAAGTGTTTGAATTTAAAATGATTTCATTCATATACTTTTAAAGAATGTACACATCCCCTAGTGAAAACTTTTATTCAGATACTTAGTTTAATTTTTCTCAAAATTTCTGGGAGGGCTGCAGCCCTTGTGGACAAGTCACCCCTGTCTGGGACCTATCCAACCTGGAGGTAAAGTGACCAGTATGTGAGGCTGATTACTCACTGCCATCTAGTGCAAAGTGTAAGAATGAGTGCATTTGTACCTCCATTGCCTCTATATGACTTCATGGCATGCGCAGGAATAACGTTTCCTGTACCTTTTACACACACAGACACTGCATGCATGCATGCATGCATGCACACACTGAAAACCTTGTGGTTGTGTTTTAAGCATAGATGTCACATTTTGAGAAGTTGTGGTATAAGAAATTATGAGCATCTTGATAATGCTCAAAATAAATATATGTAATGCTTTATATCACAGTGTTTGCTGCTGTCTTTTTGAATTGCAGGATTCTGAATAAACCTGTCAGTGAGATCATGTCAAAAATGGAATAACAATTTTGCGTTTTGATAATGAGAATATGGGATCCTTTTCCATAACATTGTGAGGAACATGGGCATGTAAATCTGCCATTTTGTTGGATATAATGCCAGATTTTCAGATGATGTTTACTGAAATATGTGTTGGAATTTTCTTGATCTCACAAACTCTTGCTGAAGAGTGAAAGATTTAAAGGGCACATCACATGCAAAATAGTTATGACATTTTCAAATGTTAAAGTGTATCCATGTGTATACTTTATAATGCTGTCCAGTGTTAAGTACAGGGAGCATAAAATAAATTTTAGGATTGATTTTTGGGCACAGCTGCAAAATGAGACTATTAGCTTAATCTTGTCTGTCCATCTACCTGTCCACATGCAAAAGAGCGACTCCCACTGGACAGATTTTCACAAAATTTCATATTTTGGCGTTCCTACACTTTGTGAAGACATCCCATTTTGAATAAAATGAACAAAAATAAACACTTTACATGAAGGCCCATGTATGTTATGATCTCCCACCATGATGATTGGTCTTTATAACCGAGACAAACTGTGTTCTCTGTGAGGTACAAGCTGAGTCCGAAGAAACAGTTGAGCAATGAGCATCAAGCATGATTGACTGTAAACATTTGTGTTGCGTGTTAGGTACAAAATGGTTGAGCATTAAGCATTGATTGATTGTAAACATCAGGTATGTTGACATTTAAGGGATGTCAATTGTAAATCTTCCCACTTACAGTGTCTCTATGATGGCCAGTTATAAATCTGTTGCTAAAATCGAGAGAAACCTTATAGTGTGTGTTAAAATATTCTGCATTTTCAGGGAAGTATCCACAAATCGAACATATAGGGACCATAATAGAGTGAACGCCCCATATGTGTTGTACTTTGCAGACGTATCCTAACGTGTTTTATATTGCTGTGCATGGAGTGAAATGGTGATGCCTGGTACTCCATACTTTGTATGCTACATGCATTTGATGTCTTAGTGACAGAAGTGTGAATTTTAAGATATGTTATTCGATGGTAAAAGAACAGGCAGTTTTGTAACAGAGCAACATGGATCATAAAGTTTCTGATTGCTGAGAGAGGATCCAATTTTGAAATTTATTCATAGCTGTAAGAAGTAAGCAACATGATTTTGGAATGGTTTCTGAATTTCTTGCAAGACATGCTACACCATTGCCCCTGATGCAAGCTGCAGTACCAGTAACAAAGTCTAGAGGAAATGTGCTTGTAGTCCAGTCTGAGAGTCCATTGATTCCCATCTCTGGGTCGCTGAAAGAGTCTTTGGGAGGACAGAAGCTTGAACAAGATGAACAGGTCCAGGAACATGTTTATCATTTCTTGCAGAGGCTGAAAACTATATGCAGCTGGGTTTTTTTTGTACTTGTACATCCACTGAAGTGCGTGGAATTGGACAGTATTTACATAGTGAAACAGAAGTGCCTTCTTACTATACATTTACAAGATACAAATTAATTTAAGTTCTGGAATGTATATTGATGTATTTGTGGATTATTTAACAGGGCTTTAAATACATGAGACTGTATAATGTCAGCTGAAAATGATTTTATGCTTTTTATATTATTCTTACAGTTGTGGCTGTTGGAAATTTTCTCTTGATGCGTTGATTATGTGGTTGTGAAGGAAAACATTAGTCTGAGACTAGAGATTACATACATGTATTTGTATCTGCTTTGTTTTTTGCCTCCAGAATAGCTGAACAGTTTTGAATAAAATTTTATATGGGGTGTTTCTCTTGATAGTTTTCATGTGAACTAGACTCATTTCTGTCCATTACAGTTTATAATTTATCTGGGGATGCAAGTTACGTGTTATTCTCGTAGATATGAAGTGTATAACTTCATAGTGCATGTATCTGCGTCTTATTTTATTACTTTGTACTGTTGCAGAGAAATGTCAGAGAATGAAATCATTACATCATGATTTATGTATTCTTTCCCTTTCAGTGGATTTACCTGATCTTTGTACAGTGTAGTCCTAGTATTATTTAGAATTGTCTTTAGATTTCTCCCATTCTGTGGATGAAAAGTATAAAGCAAACTTTGTAATTTCCATTTCATTGTTGGTTAAATCAGTCCTGGTAAACATGCCAGACTTTATCAGATTTTCCAATTGTACTGCATTAAATGTGAAAATCTTGGGGAGAATCTTTCTCCAATGGCAGTGATATCTGAGAAAGCTTGTAAAGCTTGAAACTCTCAGTTGTTTACAATTTTAAGGAAAATTCTTTCGTTACGACTATTCAAGTCTTTTTGAGATACTTTGAATTTTGTTCGTATGCCATCAGGATACTGAGCATGATGCATGATGTCAGTTTTCTTTCTTAAACCTCACAATGTCACATGTAACTCATTCAAGTGAATATGCAAGTCCTTAAAAATTATTAGAGTTGAAAGTCATTGTGTATCATCTAACTGTATATAGTGCTTCTTTCTTCCAACAAAAATTATTTTATTTCACTTAGAAACGTGACAGTCCTGTCAAATGTGCACACAACATTCATTCAAACATATTGTCTTTTACTTAAAATGTGTGAAACTGAAGTGAGGCACTTTAATGAAGGTTTTCATTACATCTTCCATGTGACACAGTGCTTCTTGATGAACAATACAGTGAACAGATACAGTGGAATGACCTACATGTTAGTGAATAATATTATAAATCATTCTGTGTTGCCAAGCGTGTCATCAGTTGTAACTCAAATTGTTTTGGAAATATCTGTTAGAGACTGAGAAATACATCATGACAGCAGTACAGAGAGTACAGGTGTTATTTCACATAAGTAGTCAAATTTAAGACTTCTTCATTGACTATGATATCTTGCACAAACCAAACTGTATTTGCTAAATGACCTGAAAGGACCCAAGTGTAAATTCATTTGTAGCTTCACGTGTATGTTTCAGTATATGTATTTGGACTGCTCTGTCCTTTGTTATGTTTTCATTGTTTGTGGATCTTCGATGTAAGCAAGTTGACTTCTAAGATTAATGTTTCTGGATTGAATTTGGAGCATACCTAATTTGCATCTTGGCTGGGAATCTGGCTATTGTGACTTATAATTTTATGATTTTCCCCATTTGCTTCAGGCAACTGCTGAATTAGTGCCTCAAGAAGTTGATAGCTTTCAGATCTTTTCCAATCACCTGTCATCCTACTCATCCTACTGGTCAGTGCTATATTGTCTGAGATATTGGCAGTGCCATATAATGAACCATAAATCAACTGATTCATTGCAGACTCTCTCCCCTAATTTGGAAGTCTTCAAAATGGTTCAGTGCACTCATGAGCCATGTTAGTTTTCAGAGTTTGTAATCACTGAACAGTTGACCATGCATAACAATACCACTAATGGCCTCTAAACTTACAACTGCTACATTCTGATTACTTGGCACTTTCTGTCAGCCAAAGGGTTCTTTTACTTCCACCACCCTTGGAAATTCTGTGCCACTCCTATTACTTATGTTGGCCATTTGTCCCATATTTAATTGAATGTGGTGCTGCATATATGGGTCAGACAATTGATGAGAAAATGTGCCAGTCATTTGATGAGAAAATGTGCCACATGCAACTGACCTGATGCACTATTTGTGCATGGCCAAGCACTCATACTTAGTCAGTTCAATTAATATGAGCAAAGTGCACTCTTTTTCATGAAAGGGCCAGACCATATTAGGGTAGGAGGTAACATTTGTCACACTAGTTATAATTACATCAGAGCAAAAAGCAGGACACTTTTTCAGAAATACATAAGACATACGTCCTGTTGGCATCTTTTGCATTAAAATGTAATCACACACTTTCTTAAGAAGCTTATTCAAGATTACATAAATTTGTCTTGTACACCTTTCCAAGTTTGCTTACCCCCGTTCCCATCTGGAAATCTGAGTACTGACACCTTTTTTCATAGAAAAAATGCTGTGGTAATAAAAGATTCCATTCGAGATTTCAGGCTTCCCCCATGGTCTGAAAGCGGCAGTAAACAACTACCAACATATGCTGTATGATGTCTCAGAGGAGCGAAGGGCTCGAAAGATTCATCAGTTGTGTGTGAAGAGTTTTCTTTTCATTAATATTATTCCTTTTACTTATTCTTTTTGAAGAGATGTGAGTGCAGTCTTGAAAATGCCTGTAGTGTGCAAATCCACCTGAACTACAATTTAATAAGTGCTTAATGCCCAGTGCCAAATAAGATACTTGCACTGGATCAAAAATGGGTATTTTGCTAGGTGCCTCCCAACTGAAGTGGTCTTTAATCGTGAGAAATTGGTTTTATGGATTGTTACAACCCCTTGCAAAATTATTCAGCCACCATGCAAAATTTAAGTTCTGCTTATCTGATTGTCTGACAGAAAGGATGAGATGTACAAAGTCATTTGAGCTGTCGGGTGTTTATATATGTATGAGAATTTCATAGTACAGTTTAGGAGCAATACACACCTGTAAAATTGTTTTGTTAATGTATTTTGACGTCTAAAAAAAGTTTATCTCTCGCCAGTTTCGTGAATCCTATGCACAGAATGGGGTTGCCAGGTGCCCGGTTTTTAATTGAACGGTTCGGTATTTTAGCCTTGTCTGGGAAACAAATTTGTACAACCCTATACGTTTAAGTGTATTACTTTTCTGTCGCCAGGTTTGTATGAAATGTGCCCGGTATTCTTATTGGAACCGCCTTACAACCCTAGTACAGATCATTCACACATACCGGTTATGTAACTCGGAGTTAATACGTCCAAGTTCTTCAAAAATTGCATTCCCAAAAGTGTAAATTATGAACATGCTGTGAAAAGCTCTCGGGCCGCTATTCTCGCAAATTTGCTCATTATGCGACACCGACTTGTATGAAAACGCATTAACCCCATTGCGAGAGGCTGTACTGGGGCAGTGCAACGTTTGCCATGTATTCAATTTCAGCTATAGAAATCGTGAAAGGATTATGACCACCTTTCAAACGGGTGTCGTCATGGATTACCATTTACGTGGCCATTTACAGTCAACGCAATCTGTAGTCATTAGTCGGAACTCGTGCACAAAATAATAACAAAAATGGATTTCTTCCATGTGATGTCTGGAGACAGAATTTGGAGATATATTTGTGTCTCTTGAACACCTTTAAGCAGTTTAAGTGATGTAATATAAGTGTGTATTGTTAGAAGAAATAGCTGTTCTGATAAAGCGAAACAATGGAATGAAATGGTTTAGTTTCGCAACCAAGGTCCAGGTGATTGAACTCTTGTAGGCCCGGGTCATTATACGACCAGGCTTCTTCCAAAGTGTCTTAATGAAATAAAACTAATGTAATTGAAGCTGTTTAGTAAAGTTATTTTATCTAAGGCATAAGTTCTGTATAATATATGTTGAATACAAAACGTATTACGCTTCGTTATTTCATTACGGACATGCATTTCGTGAAGAACCATGATGGGCATGCAGAAGAATAATTTCGGTCATGAGGATTGAAATTAAAAATATTCATATTTCATGAAAAGAAAGCTACGGGAATGTGAGAATAAAAAATATAAAAGTTTTTAGAACTAAAAATGACTTCATCTGGTGTGACAGCTTGTGTGTAAGTAATGAATATACATTGAATATAATGTGCTGAACAAAGAATCGGAAGCACTCGAAGTGTGTTCGAACACACAAACACTACTTTTTTATCTGTTAATTGTAACACAATATTTGTCAGCTCTAGAGTTTTAATTTTTTGAACAAAGGAAGGTTTTGTGTTAAATGTGAACAATGTAAAACTGCATTTCCAAAATGTATAAAGAACTAGTGTAAAATGTTTATGGCTATTGTTTTCAACACGTTGGTACATGCTATGATAGAGCATGTGAATGTAAATGACTTACTTAAAGAGCAGTCGCAAGCATTTGGTCCAGGAAGGCATTTTCTTTGGAAGAAATGGTGTAGATGTTTTAAACAAATACTGTTGCTTTATAGGCATTTATGTGTTACTTCTGCTTTAGCCAAAAGGTATTTGAAATTTGAAGTAATAGTTTTTATTTATTGAAGACGGTGTTTTCAGGTATAATTCATTCATAGACAATTTAATGTTTGTTGCACTAGAGACTCTGTGGACTTTGGTGAATGTATGCTTCTGCATTTGACTTGAGACCTCAACCTGGAGAGATGGTGGTGAGCCGAAGTGATGTTAAAAGAAGGCGTAAGGAGGGAAATGCCCCGGAGGAATCCATACAAGGAAGCCCTAAGAGGTATAAAGTTTATAATACAGTGTTATATTTTGTTTCTACAGTTTTTTCCATATTGTGTACACAATTGTCTTTAAGCAGTATTTTTAATTCATGAAACATCTGTGTTTACTGCTGTTTCATTTCTTGGCAGGCCAAGAATGCCTGTACCTGACCAAGGTTAGAAACATTTATTTCCTGAGTGCAAGTTTGCATCTTTACTGAAATGCCAATAAGCTTCACATATTATCATTGCAGTGAAAATTTAAGTTGTAATCTTCCAAGTTATAACACTGTGTAATCTATTAAGTAGTTAACCAGTGTTCTGAAAGAATCTGCTACCTCCTCCTTGAGGGTAGGAGTGAGTCAAACTGGATGTGAGAAAGTTATAAAGGAAGGGTAGAAAGATCTAAGTCTGTCACTATATCATTGCTTGGCACGTCATGATAGCAAGTAATGTGATGAAGATTTGAACCATGTACTTCCCAAATACAGGTCTAGAGTGTAATCAAAGTACCAGTAAGCGTGGCATCTTTAATATAGTGTTGATGGTAAGAAGACCATCCAGACTGGCTGTGGGGCCCATCCAGCTTCCTGTTCAGTGGTTACCATGGGGCTCTTCCCTGGGGATAAAGTGGCCAGGGTACGAACCAACGACTTTTCCATCTAACGCTGAGGTTAAGGATGTTTGGAACCATACCTCTGCTCTCTCATATGCATTTAAAACATGGTGCTTAGTTAAGCCCAGAGATGACTTTACATTAATATCAGTTACATTACAACCGTTGTTCAGAAAATAAATTTTTCCAAGTAGAGACCACAGACAAGACAGTAAATATATTTGAGATTTGTAGTTATCACAGTGGTGGAAATTTAAAGCATGGTCTTTTGCTATGGCATGGGGTGGTGTGTAGTATTTTAGGATGTTACCAGCATTTTTGAGCAGCCTTCTAAGCTATGGTATGGTGTAGTGTGTGGTATTGTAGGATGTTACCAGCATTTTTGAGCAGCCTTCTGAACTATGGCAGGGTGTAGTGTGTAGTATTGTAGGATGTTGCCAGCATTTTGGAGGAGCCTTCTGAGCTATGGTAGGTTGTAGTGTGTAGTATTGTAGGATATTACCAGCATTTTGGAGGAGCATTCAGCCTCCATTAAGAGTAGAAGTGAGTTAAGATGGGATTTAGGCAGGTTATGAAGGAAGGGATTGAACAGTCAGAGCCAGGGAAAGGGAAATAAAGCCCTACCTGTGCGAATGGGAATGGGGAACAGGAAGGTCCCTAGTAAGAATATGTATAAAGGAAGGCTCTGAAGATGCTGGTAAAAGAAAGGTCTTACAGAGACCTTTACAACTAAGACCTAGCCCTTATAAGGACCTTCATTCAAAAATAGATTACAATTCTGTATTGAGAAAATATATTCTTCCTGTGTGAGATTTGAGATTCTTATAGCACTGACTGTAAACATTGTGGTCTTCTGGAATAGGACACTATATAGCCTAGGAGAAGTGGACTGTCATTTCAGAGGAGCTGACTGCTTCCACCATCAGGGTAGATGAGTGTTTTTAAATTTTACATTATATTTCAGGAGATCTTGTGGGCCTGAAAAGGGCCATAGGGTAAGAATGAAAGGATGAATACTATTGAAAGTAAAGATAAAGTTGACCCTGTGCACAGTATGAAGGCACATGGGGGAATGGGGGTATAGCTCTGCTTATTCTTAACCTTGACACTAGGTGGAGGTGAGTTGTTACTTGCATACCCCAGCTGCTTAATCCTGGCAAAGTGCCCCTGGGACCCAGGTGATTAACTTTTAAATGACCAACATCTGCATATGTGAACATACGTAAAAAAAGCCACTCCTAGAAATACATTTTATATACTTAGACAACAGGGAAATTTACTGTATTTTTAAGACATGCTGCTTAATCTCTGTTTCATTTCATTTCATTTATTATAACATCCAATTTGTTACATAGTAACATGGGACTTGTCCAAATTGATCATACAATTATCACTTATAATAATCACTGTTAAACATACAAGATTATAATAAATATTTACAATGAAGTTATCATATTCATAAGACAAGTAAACATATATTTTCATACTATACTATCTTAGACTGTAAAAACTCCTCAATCGAGTAGCAGGAATTATTCAAAAGAACCGCTGTCACTTCTTTTTTAAAACAATTAAAATTATCTACTTTCTTAATCCTCACCGGCAAGTGTTTAAACAATTTAATACCAGTATTTAACACACTTTTCTGTTTTATTTTATGTTCCACAAAATGCTGTTTATGTCATAATATTATCTTTTTCTTTCCAAATAATACATTTTTCATAAACCATGCTCTAAAATTTAAATACCAACCCAGTCATTTAGAAGCTAAACATATAAAATGCAATGAATAAAATAAAATATAAAAATATAAATAAATCTACCTTAGTGATAAGGCAGCAGGTTCCTCCAAAATGTCAGTACACTTAACCAGACTACATGGGGTCACATTGCAGAAGGCAGTGATCTTCATATTGTCTCCTTATTTTCTGTTCACATGGTACTTTGCATGGATTGACAGTTCTGTTACTGTCGCACAGGGCCTTTCTTGAAAATCAAGAGTTGCTCAGTTGTTCAAGGAATTAACTACTGTCATAGAACATAAAGATTCCTTACCACATTAACAGAAGTCCACCATTGGACCCTATATTGAGCCAGTGGAATCCAGTCTGTACCTTGTAATTGTGATTGGCCAAACAATCCTTATAACTGCAGTGGAGACTGAATTTAAGATGTGGGGAAAAATTAAATTGTATCTTCTGGGAAGAGATTTCATTGGTTTAGTGTGGGATCAAGTGGCAGAGTTTTTGTGGCTGTGGCTGTGATGGTTTGCCATAACATTGGGAAATTATTGAACATCAGATTAAGAATAATTTATTATTGATAGACATTGAGTAAAAAGTATCAAACTTTGAAAACTCTGGAAGGATATATTATGTATAATGCACAGCCATTTTGAATATTGTGTGAGTATTAAGTTCAAGAAAATGAAGTTTCTTTCTGAACTCTGTGTGGTAGTTTTGATTGTAGACTGTGGTGGCCAGTGTCAATTCCATGCATTTTATCCATGATACTTGCTTAAAAAGAACCAGCATTTGGCTTATATTACAGCAGCCATCTTTATTGCATTGAAGATGACTAATTGTTTCCTAGTTGAAACATTGGATTGATTGAAGTACTGATCATTGTAAATTAATAAGTAGGTGCAGCAAATGTGCGTGATTTGCTTGTATGTTTTGTGCAAATTGTGCTAAGTTAAATAGTGCCATCTTTATTGTAATTACTTCTCCAGAAATACAGCTTGTTTGCAAACTGGTTAGTAAAATTAATTTTTCCATAGTGTCACATGATTAGTGGCAAGTGGGTGAACATATTTATGGAACCCTGGTTTGCAGGCAAAGGACACTTAAATAAAATACTTTCAGAAGGTAGAAACTTTGTAACTTTATGTTAGCATATAGACAATTATTTCTTTTGAAAGAAGAGTATATACCAGGTCCATACCAGTTATTCAAAGTCCAGAAACCAATTAGTTCTCAATTATTTCTTTATTTGCCTCTTACTAATCCCTTGCTTGTAGAGGCAGATGGTGACCGGTATTGGGTTTCACTCAAGTAAGAAAACTGATCACTATCGTATGACACAATTGGAGGATCTGCCTCTGCTGAAAAAATGTGAATAAGACCACTATACTTATACAACAGTAGCTGCTGAAAGTAGTGGTGCACATCTCACACGTGTAGCAAATTCTGACATCTCGTACTGTACCTCTGTGATTTCTACAGTTACAGCCTGGATTTCAATCTGTAAAGCCTCTGATGTGCATCGGTTATTCCTGTAAACTATCCATTTTAATTATATGAAATCGTGTTCCGACAAATGTACCACTAACAAACAAATGGCAAGCATGAAGTAGCTGATGCAGTGTCCAAAACTCAACACAGTTAACGGCATTTTATCAAACCAACTTATATATTTTAATGAGTACCATACGTAGATAGCTGGTGTAATAAATAATTGAGTCCCTGAGGATGAACTGTGACATGGTTCGAAACATGTTGGACTATTTTTAATATAAGCTGTATTAAATAACAGATAATAAAGAGTTTACATTTGTCAGAACACGATTTTATATAATCAAGATAATGTACAGTACAAATAACATAAAGTTTATCCATTTTAAGTTTGCCCACACATAATAATGACTTTCAGATCCAGGGAACATGACAGCCATAGCCCTTCACATATTGTTTGTTCATTAAAAATAGCCAGTTGTGCCTACATTGAATTTTCTGCGGTTTGTGCTGGCGAATTTTCCTGCAGAAAATACACACAACTCTTTTCTTCTTGGTTGTCTTGAAATTTTGTTTACATATTATTCTGAATTAAGGGTGTTATAAAAGAATATGGGGTGATGTGACCATTTGGACTAATTTAAGTGCTGTTGGGATGTCTTAGAGAGGTTTTAGTGTCAATCTTCTGTATATACTTCTGCATCCAGGGAATTCTTATTTTTTATTGATCCTACGCATAATTCTGGCTTACAGCTTTCCACAGGTGCCTTTCATGTCTGTAGAGTTGAAAGTCGTTGTGGAGTCAGGGGCACATATGCTTGCCAGTTGTTAGCAAATTTTATCATGTAGCTAAGCTGCAAAACTGAATGCTCTCAAGAAATATTCTCTTGATGGAGTTATACACTCCTTTGCACTGAATCCCAAAGAAAGTCACCTAAGCAGAGAAGGAGCCCTTGGACAGATTTCATATTGTTGCCCTCCCCCATACTATTTAAGGCCCCCACAATACGTTGCTGGGACATAGACCACACTGCAATACTTCCTTTGGCTGACCTACCTAAGGTATGTACATCTTCAGAGGGTACACTGTGTTCTAAGAAATGCAGTCACAGTACCCAGGGCACACAGTCATGTTCATAGACAGATCTCTGAAGAATGAGAGAGACCATTAGGAAGATCTAGGCCTAGATAGTATTACAATATTAAAATGGATCTTCAAGAAATAGCATGGACAGGCATGGACTGGATTTATCTGGTTCAGGATAGGGACAAATGGTGGGCTGTTGTGAACACATTAATGAACCTTTGGGTCTCATAAAGTGGTGGGAATTTTTTGACTAGCTGCAGAACTGTTAGCTTCTGAAGACAGACTCTCCTTCATGGAATTAGGTGTTTGGTTGATTGGTTTGTTGGACTAGTTGGTTAGTTTAATTTAGTTTTGTTAGGATCACTGATCTGTGGGTCACTGCAGGTATGCATTTGTTCTAAGTGAGCATTATAAGCTTTAACTGAACCCTTTCAGTTCAATTTTTACTGCAGAGCTACCTGCCATCTGTGAAGTACTTGAGGCAGTGGGCAGCCTTCTGCTAGGACAGTTTCTCCTGCATATAGAATCCCTGAGCACAATCTAAGGCTTGCACTCCCAAGATTTGTCCCACTCATACTGCAGATGTGCTCAGATGTCAGTCTTTAAATGGGATTTTAATATAATATTATCTAGGACACCAGGTCATGTAGGTATCATCATTTTACCTTTTATTTTAAAAAATACAGGGGTATGTACTTTTTTTAAACCTAGAATTGTCTGTGTTAAATGGAAACCTTTTTAAAACTGAAAATGCTCTGGTTTATTGGGTTTCTGTTGTAAATAGTTTCTGTTTGCTCTGATTTAAAAGTTCTGCTGGAATACAAATGGGCCAAAAGGAATCCAAGATATTAAAGTAAATTACCAGCCAGTGAAATTTTAGAATCATTTTAACCAAATCTGATTGCTGTTAAGTGAGAAAACCAAGCTTTGGATGACATCCAAAATTGAGGTTCTTGTAACCTAGAGACACGTAAGTTTTAAAAAGTACATACGTAGAGCAGTGTGTTATTTTTCAGAACAAAGGTCCATGCTCAACGGAAGTTTGCGCAAGGATCTTCCAACATGAGCAGCCCTGCACTGACTCCAGTTAAAGATAAGGATAAGGTGAAAACCAATGGCATGGTGTTGTCACCAGAACTGATACCCACTAAGAGGCCAAAGACAGAAGATTTTCTAACATTTCTCTGTTTCCGAGGTAAGTAATAACAATCACTTATTAAATTTGTAGTGTCATTTAATTAGGAGTTCAGCATCTTTGCCACAGGACCTGTATACTTTGTTAAAGTCAAACAGTAAACCTTTGAAATCAGTGTGAATGTTATCTTTTATTGCCCAGTGTATGTTATTAAAGTGTTCACTTAGCGTACATCATAATCAAACTTTACATTCGTATGGTAAGATTGAAGACAGGTAATAGATGTTTGAAGGCAAATTTTATGTTACATTGCACTGCAACTTTATGTGTTTATATTGAACACACTTTTGTTAATAATAATTTTAATGCTTCAAGTTTTAACTAATATTCTGTATGTATTTAACTTGGTACTATGTTTTATATATGCACAAGCTGCATTTCCTAATGATGATACAAATGTTTTATACATCTCTTATATCTGTTTTCTCCCTGATGATGGCCCAGAAAGGGTGGGAACATGTAGGAGATAATAATAATGTGTAATGGTAATATATACAAATTGACTGTAAGTATATTTTATTGAACTCATTAATAAGGGATCTGATAATTTTATGAGTTTGTGGTCAGCTAGACCTTGCTTCAGTTTCTTGTCTTTCTTATGTATGATTGTACTTGTAATAGGAACTCCAATCCTGCCACCATCTCTGGATTTCTTCAATGTTGCCACAGTGCAAGAGATTCCTGATGAAGAACAAGGTTCATCTTTGGGTGAGTGCAGCAGAGAAAGCACCCGTAATAGCAGGCTTGCTTCAACATCTGTGGGAAGCAGCAAGTTGCAGAGATCTACAGATAGAAGTGTTACTGAAACAACAACAGTAAGTACTGTTCTCCAGCAGAGAGAAGGCAAGGTAATTAATGGAGGCTTGGCTTCATGTACTGTCCAAAACAAAAACATCTACAGCAAACCAAAAACATCTGCACAATTTTCAGGCAAGTCACACAGTTCCCCTCAGTGTGTTGAAGCTTAGGATGTCCATACGTGAACAGAATGGTTAGAGATGACCATTCCCCACCCCCCAATGTAGTTTTATGTTATGTATGAGAGAACATATTTAATATGAAAACATTTTGCAAATAATTCCACCTTGCTGATAGGAAATATGTCCTAGAAGTGACTTTGTTTTTTAGTCTTTTTGCTTATATAATTTTTTGTTCCACGGTCCTGTATTACCAGCATTCACTGTGTTAATATTTCTGTTTGTGTTCCTTGTGCCCACATACACCCTTCCAACCAATTTAGAACACAGGCAGAATGAAATTCCCAACAGCCTAGCAGTGCACAATAGGCTATATCATCATTAGTGTACATTTCATCAATTGGAAATAGCTGGAGGGCAGAAAAATGCACTGATGGTGCTGAACATCACAGAACTGTTCCAGGTCAATCTAAATATCCACACCAACGCCTTAGGGGTGGTAGCTACTGTTGATCAGTGTTAGAAAGCCCTTACCTTTTATTGTTTGCTCCACTTTCTGTATCAAGCAAGAAAAATTGATTTCCCAATGATGATGGTATTCCTGGGAAATTGAAAACAGGTTTTCAGAGTGAAGGATTTATGGGTCAGCTAGATCATGTGCGCAACATTGCAAAGGAACACAATAAAATAAACAAGTTTCTGCTGTGAAATGGATGCCTACTTTCTGTTGCAATTTGAAAGAATTATATTATGTATTGTAGACTGTGTTAGAATAGCATTCTAATTGGTTCTGTTGGAGAGTAATCAAAATACATTGCAGAATATTAGTACTTGAAGACTGTTACTGCATCCCAGTGAGTTTTATGTAAGGGGATCATAAACTGAATCCTTTTGCTCTAATGCTGTGAGTAATTCATGGTCCACTGCAAGCATACTTTTGTGCATAATTGAAAAGAGTGCTTGAAGGGAGATTTAAGGTTCTTGTGGCTGGTCTGTAAAGAATACTGTCCTCTGGAATGTGATACTAATGGAAATTTATTGACATTTTAGGGGCAGCACATTTCCTCCAGAACATTGGTAATTTCTGCCAGTTCATATTTCCAGTCTGTCGGTCAAAATGTTTATGTAAATAATTGATCAGTTATGCCATTCCTGTCTCTGTGGTGCCAATCAAACAAGCAACACATACTATCATTTACAATTTAAAAATTGTCTCAGACTGTTAAACCCCTAATTTTATGTTGTCAGATTGAAGGTTTTCCCTCACTTACTTTTGAACTTCTTTTATCTCAAGGTTTGGAATGTTTATCAGGGTTCATATCACTTGTACCCCAGACAATGGGAATCTCACTCTACTGGTTTTATAACAGCATGAGAATGCAAAGTTTGTATAATATTCATTACATGTGTCCTAACAAAAATATGTCATTTTGTCACTTGATTGTAGAGTTCTGGTGCTATCAAGAAATTTGACAGATCCGAAAGTGATGGCAGGCGCAAGCCACCAACAGCTGTTCAAGCTCTGAAAAGAAAGTATCAAGAACAAAGGCTGGCTAAGCAGAGAGCTAGTACCCTCAAGAAGTTGGCCCAGAAAGGTAGAGCCTCCTTATTTCACATTCTGTAAATCATTATCATCTTCATGATTTGGATCCTATTAGTCTGGCCTGATTCCATGCTGTATGAATGATTGTACATGATTTAGCCCACTTATCCTGTTAGTCACTGGTTCTGCATTAACACATGCACTTTAACAGACACAAAACAAAACGTTCCTTCAGCATATTGACTGCAGCCACAAGATTAGAACTGCAAGAATAAAATCTATTTACTATGTCTATAATGAGCTGACCTAAGTCACAAGATTAGAACTGCTAGAATAAAACCTAGCTACTGTATCTATAATGAGCTGAACTTGTGTTAGGGGTGGGAGAGACAAGGAATACATGCAGAATGTTGGTATGAAAACTTCTTGGAATATGTTAACTTGCAAGCCAAAGAAGGGTAATGGTACTTAGTGTTGTAATTTGTTCTAAAATTTTTATTTTAGTTAAAGGGAAGAATATGGTTCGAACACGGTCTTCCACACATAACAAAGAAGTTTCACCAAGCACAAGTGCTAAACCGTCAAAAGGAAACATAGTCAAGAAAGCTGTAAGAAGTGTAAACATTGTGCAAAGGAAAATTAGGTCTACAGAAAAACCTTGCCTGTTGACAAGGTAAGATTTATGGAGTACTGCAAAAGGAGCATGTGGTACATACAGTAAGAGTCCAGTGCAATAAGTATGTTCTATAATGAGAAGACCAGTCAGCTGTTTCATCTTATGTGCCATAAGTTTAATGACATCAAGCAGAGAAACAGCTTTGGTTGTAATGACAGCCTTGGTTTGTAATTTTCATGTATAATGGAAGTGCTTTCAGACAGTATTTTCTGGCCTTGTGTAGGTACTATATTTTCTGAATAGCCATGGCCTGAATAAGCCATGCTTCCCAATTTTAAAGAAATGAATAAATTCAAAATCAGTTTGTATGAATTAATTTAAGAATTCAAATATAGTTTCTGAGAATAAAGTGGACATCATACATAGTGTCTTAGAATTTGGTAATATAGTATTTTCCAAGATTTGATATTCTGCTGTTTACATCATTCCTTACAAAAGGAAAAAGAATAATGCCATCCATGTTCATGCCTCATCAGAACTGTCACTTATCACTTAACATATTTGCAAAGCTTTTCTTTTGGAAACTAATATTGCATTTTATACCAGCAGCATGATTTCCAGTTAATTCTGCTCTTGTATTATTTTAAGTATTTTACTTCCCATGAAATATTGTAATTATATTTCCTTAATCCCCATGTTTAGCAGAACATGTGTGCACTTCATCACAGATTAACATCTTCTCAAACTTTTGTCTCTAGTCACATGTGACCAGACAAAAGAAAGAGGAAGTTGCAAAAGTTAAGATGTCACTTTTGAATCAGTAGTGTTAGCAAGAAAGATAAATAAATATGTATACCATTCAGATATTGAAAATCACAAACTCATTTGGAAAATTTGTTTAATCCAATTTCATTCACTTTTTAATTTTAAATTTCCTTTGTTTAAGATTGTCCTGAGTTTTGTATTTAAATCCATTGCCTGTCAACCAAAAACATGAAATGAACATTTCATTGTTACCCAAAGAAACTAAATGTAGTGGTCAAAGTACTGTTGTGCTATATTACATTTTTTTTAAGGATGCATACCCAAAGAAGGACAATAATGAAGAGTAAGAACAATAGGACAACAGTAAATTCCATCAGGAGGGATGGTCTTCGTAGTGGCGGTCAGTTGCCACCAGGCAGTGAAGCTGGCCTCAAGAGTGAAAGGGTTTTGAAGCAGCCAGAACAACCGCAACAAACCCAGTTCAAACCAGTTGTGAAAAAGAAAAGAGGTAAATCATTGCTGTTAATAATACTTTCCATGTTTGTGTTTCGCATATTGTAATGCAATTGTGAAACTTCCTTTATTGAAGTTGTTTTAAACACTGGATGAAGGAAGAACTTGTGATTGTGTTGGTATATTGAATCCAAGGCTCTTGTCTGTCTGTGGTAGTGGAGAATTATAGTCTTTTCCCATTATCTGTATTTAAATAATAATGTAAATTTAGATAAATTTCATAGTATGCTGCGAATTTTTAGGCTTTTACAGTAGAGCAGTTGAGGTCTTCATTCTTCTGGGATGTGGTGTCTCACATCACGGGGTGATTGGTGCCCTGTATTTCGAGACAGCATGATAGTCTTATCTTAAAGGGTCAAAAAGTCCAAAAACTTTCTTTGGACTTTTGAACCTTTCAAGATGAGACCACCACACACTCTCAAAAAGTCAGGCACCAATTACACAGTGACACAACACCATATCCCAGAAGAACAGAAACTTTGTAATGCATCGTTTAAGCCAGTGATAATGCTTAATTATGCTTATTCAACAACAGAATTGATGATATCATTATGCTTATTGGTCAGTGGATAAAAGCTGTAGATCTTGAGAACAAACTGCTGAATGTAATGTCTCCATAATGTTTCAGAAAAAAGTACAATCAAAACTTTTGCAAGTTCAGTGTCAGACTTTTCATCAGATGATGACCAGCCACTGGCAAAGAAAATGAAAGGGAAACCTATTGAAAATGCTTCTTCTAGTCGACAACTTGCAAGGAAGGTCATCAAACGAATTGTATCTAAAAGGATGAAGCCAAGGATGGTAACTAGATCACAACAGCACCAACAGCAGCAGCAGCAGCCCCCAGAGAAAGAGCAGACAGAAACAAGGTGCATTGCATACCACAAGACTGCCACTAAATCACTAGTGTTTTGCAAAAGACCTACCCATTATTTGCTGTGCACTGAAAAGTCCCACCCACATTTTGCATACAGTTTACTGCATACTTACAAGTCCCACCCATACTCTGCCAGTAATTCACAGTATGTGCAAATATGTGAAAATAAACAGTCACACTGAGTAACAGACTACACATGTGACGAAGTTTGCAATTATCCTTGTACAGTGAAGCCACAATATTACAATATATCAAGAATTTATAACTTTCATAGAAACATTAATTGTAACAGAAACTCACACACTGAAAATGGTTGAAATACCGTATATTCTCAAATTAATCTCGCACCCTTTTTACAGTTTTAGAGGGCTAAAAAATCAGATGCGGATTAGATTCGCGGTCGAGAGCTGGATTTTGGAAAAATGATTGAGCTGCTGTACGTGCCGTAAGAACAATACAATACAATAATCTATTATTTTGTTATTTATTATTATAATTTATTATTCATCAGACTCGCCGTCATCACTCATAACTGAATCGTTATCCGTGCTCTCCACCCAGTCACTATCATCTTTATCTTCAACATCGTCCTCCCATACAATGTCATCTTCGGATCCGCTGATCGCTGCCTTGTGTTTCCGCCACAGTCGAACGTTGCTTTCATCAACTCCAAAAATTGCAGCGGCTTTGCGGTTTCCATTCTCCTCTGCGCACCGAATAACTTCACGTTTGAACTTTGCCGTATATGAGAGTCGTTTAGATTTCAGGCGTCTCTCTTCCATAACTACGGTACACGACAAATTGGAACAAGCACCTCCCACATTTCAACAACTAAGGCGCGAGCTGGATTCAGACGAGATTGCGCACGTCTGTTGAGAAAGGCCCCGCCTCATGGTATCGGAATGACTCATCGGCCCCAGGCGTAGCGTCGTATTTTAACGCATTGGTAACATCCAATATTATTCGATCAGTCGCCCCGTGGGCAAGGGGTGGTTGAAGGAAAGGTGTGGATTAGAACCGCGAACTAACTTTTTTCGCTTAAGAAATCGCCAAAAACTTGAGTGCGGATTAGATTCAGATGCGGATTAGATTTGAGAATATACGGTATGTAACTTAAAGTCCAGTCTGTAACTTATGTATGTCACAACATAAGATTGAGTTGTAAAAAATGTAGGCATAAACGTATTATTTTTTTTTGAAGTCGTTATCCATGGAGGTACAAAAATAATGAAGAATAATTAAATATTCTTAACATTATTAACACATAGAGCATTTGCTGTCACCAGACTTGGCGCAGCAGAGTGGGCAGCATTGTCAATCACTGTGCAGTAATGATGTAACCTGCTCTGTGACGAGCTGTGTGGTGACAAAAAATGCTCTCTACATTAGCTGAACTGAGAAATTTCTTTAGCACATATATAACCTCTTGTACTTGCAGCTGACAACCGACTTTAAGCTGCCAAATTAAAAGTCATACCCCCTATTACTGTGTGCTGTCAAGTCCCGCTCACCTTTTGCACACAGTTTACTGCACACCTGCAAGTCTGCCAGTAATTCACAGTGTGTGCACACATATGAGCATAACCTCACCATACTTGAGTAAGACTGCACACATGACACATTTAAAGTCCCACCAATACTGATGTACATACATGATGTGGGTTGCCTAAATACCAAGCCTAGAATATATGTAAGGGATGGTTTGTGAATCAGCCATTATGTTCAGATGTAAGATGCATGTTATGGTAGTGACATGTAAAGTGCACATGAACCAATAAATCTTTTAATGGCCAGAATGCATTTTGAGTTGTATGTGTGGGACAGAGAAATGCCGTGAATAGAAGTTGTATGTATCTATATTGTATGTTATGTCTTAGCAGAGTTGACTGACCTTGAGAATGCCAGTTATAGAATAATGCTTATTAATGTTCACTGTTTCTTGAGTTGTGGCCATCTAGCATAATTCTGGTTGATTTACAATATGCTGCATATTCTTAGACAGCAGCTAGACTTCACGCATTAATGTAACGCCTTTCTCATGCCACCACCAAGTATGCCTTTGTGTGAGCTTGTTTCTTTGGCACCCATTGAAATTATCCAAACTTTCACTGTGGATGTCATTATGTCGTACTTACTAGAACTGGTTTTCTTATAACATCATAGACTTTACACCAGGCCTCCTCGAAAAACAAAGGAAGCTGCAGCTATATATATGGAACTGCTTGGTAGGAAGCTTATCACCCCAGAAGCAGATGTGGATGAAGATTCATTGTCCATTGACAGTTTTCCAGAACTTCCCAATGCACGACGAATTGGTAAGCATTTAACGTTTTTGCTATAGTGTAGCATTCCTTATATTAACCATTTGGTGTTCGGGACATTGAAGTTGAATCTGTTCTATAGTGGTGGAGGATATTTAAATACAGACACTGAACTGGAAAGGATGCAGAAGGAAGCAGTTGTGGCCTATATTAACCCTTTTAGTGACAGGCTGTACAGGTGGATTACACTAGAAATACTGTGCAGCTTTTGCTGAAATTACAAACATTATGAAAAAATTCACACCAAATTTGATCACAGAGGTGTGAAAAACATCTTTTCAGAGTAGCAGACATTGTAGTTTATGTATATATGTGTGTGTATGCATAAAGATGTTTTCTTGTTAATTTTTTTTTTTTGCACAAAAATATTTTCTGCTAATTTATAAATACAAAAATGTAAATTCTGTGTTTGAGTCAAATTTACCGACACTGAACTTTTAAAATAAGAATTTAAGTATTACTGATTTTACTACACTAACTTCTGCTCACAACCATTGTTGCAGAACTATTGCAGCAAAGTTTTCTTCAATTTTGTACAGTTTTATCATCACTGTTGTCAACTTCTTTCCACACTGAGTCAGGGTCAGGTGAATTGTGCCCTCATTATTTCCTCACTGCTCTGTGCTTGATTCTGCATCATTACATATATTATGGACATGGTCATGCAACTTCTTTGATCTGGACATGTAGGTGGTATGGAGTCACGTCATCACAACATGATTTCTCATCATCTGCACCATCACTTGACAGATCACTTTCCTTGAATTCTTTTCATATTTCTTCTTTCCACAATTTATAGATTTTCAACATTTGTCAGGCACTACATACACAGGATTTTAAAATTTTAAAGCCCATTATGCCATGCAACCACATTGCATACCTCAACAGCAAGAAGTGAGCGTTTCTGCCCAGGTGACTTTAGATAAAAATTGATTAAAAGTCAATAACATGTCAAAATAGGGAAATAGCAATATGTGTATTGCGTTAAGGAGTTGTGCTATTGCTGATGAAATTTCGTGGACAAGAAGGACATTTAACGTGCTTAAACATTGTGGCCTACAAATTGGCCACTGGCAAAACATGCAAGAATATCAGTGGCTGACATATTGGCCATCCAGCACTAAGAGGGTTAATAAGTCACTGTTTTACCTTTTGGTGACAAGACCAAGGAAAATTAGGAAAGTTGTAGGATAACTGGTTTTCAGCCTAAGGTTTGGACTTGCAACCTCCCAAATGTTTAGGCAGAATGGCTGACCACATAGCTACAACATTTTATAGGTTTTCTTCAGATGTACCCTAAATTTATTGGCTTGAAATTATGTGTGTGTGTGTTTTTGTTGTAGAGCGACGAGAAAGTGAAATTAAGGCAAGAGCTTACAAAGAAAGGAAAGAAGCTCAGCAGTCAAAAGAGGATGCAAAGGGAACAGTACCTCAGAAATCAAAACTAACGGCTGATAATACAATTGATAAACGGAAGCAAATTGAAGTTGCAAAAGCTAAAAAGCTGTCTGTCAGGAACAGAAGACTGCCTTTACAGAAACCAGAGTTTTCAAAGAATGCTGATAAAATTAAGCCATCACTAGTGCCTAAGAATCTGACTAAAAAAGTATCCGTAACTATGAAAGAAAATATGGCGAGTAAGAAACAGGAGATAAGAGGAGTAGGGCTGCAAATGAGGCAAAGGAAAATGTCTACTAGACTGCAGAGTGTTGATAATTCATTTAATGAAGAAAGAGAAACTGAAGTAGAATCAAATGGTGGTAAGTTGAGGCCTTCATGTGTCCCCCGGCGCAGCTTGAGGAGAGGTTCTCGTGAAGCAGCCCAGGAAGTAATTGTGAAGATTCCTGTGATGCAATCCAGCAAGGCATGGATGATATAATACTTCCAGCTTCAAATTCTGGAATTCCACCTGCAGGTACTTCATCCAAGAATCTGAGTAGAAAGAGCAAGCCAATGTCATCTTTATCCACTTCATCTCCTCTCATGAGAATTGAAAGGAACTTCTCCAAATCTCAAGAGAATAACTTGGCTGTTTCAGAGGAGACATTTAGTGAGTCTGATGAAGAACCACTTGGGAAATTGGCTTTGAAACATTCAACTAGAAAAAGACACAGTGGTGATGTGAATCTTAGTAAAGACATTGTAGCAGAACAGGACAGTGAAGCAGGTAAAGAAAAGGCTGAAGTTGTTAATAGAAAGGTTAGCAAGACTGAAGGTAAGGCTTTACTTTTGGCTTCAGTTGATAGAAAGAAGGAAAATATTGTGACTGTTAAAGCTAAACAAGTTTTGAAAAAACCCATGGTTCCAGTACACAAAGGAAATGAAAAGAAGGTACAACAACCAAATGCTGATACATCTAAAGCTAAGGCCATGGATTAATGGACGTTATTGGGACTAGAAATAAAGAATTATCACAAAGACGAAATGATGATTATGCTAATATATGGAATACAGAATCGTTGCTTAGCAACAGTGAAGTAGATCATGCTACTGAAGGTAGAGAAAAACTGTCACATAGAAGGAGTGATGTTCATAATTGTAAAAACAAAGAAAAGCTGCTTAAAGTTATTGATGATGATAAGAATAAAAATGGAGAAATACTACAGGGGAAGAATGAAGAAATTTCTTGTATTAGGAATAAAGAATTACATTCCAAAAACAATGATATTGTTGCAGAAAATAAAGACATTTCAAACGGAAAGAGCGAGGAAAGTGAAATTACCAAGTCAAGTGGAATGCCACCAACAGGCAGTGATGATGTTAGTCATAAGAATAGGGAAGTGTCTTGTGGAATGAGTGAAGAGGAAACTGTGAATGAAGAAGTGTCACAAAGAAGGAGTAGTGAATGTGTTAACGCTAGCTATGAAGAAACACTTTTGAGAAGAAGTGATGAATTTGTCAGGAATATTAAAGACATATCACTCACAGAGGTTGAAGATGAGCCTTATGGTAAGAAGAAAGAAATTTCACCAACACAGAGTGAAGTTGACCTGCATTCTAAGAGGAAAGAAATGGTAGTGGAAAGTTGTGAAGATCTTAATGCCAAATGGAAAAAGGTGTCAATTAGAAAGAGTGGAGATGATCTTAATAACAAAACAAATGAAATGTCACTGAAAAAGGATGAAGAAGTCTGTATTAAGAGTACAGAAATGCAGCTCTGGACTAAGGATGATTCAATTAAGAAGAAGAGAGCTGTGCCAGGGAGGAAGTTTGAAGATGCTAGGAGTAAGAATAAAGAAATAGAAACTGTGAATGCTGAAGATGTCCTTAATACCAAAAATGGTCTGCAGCTGCAAGAGATTGAAGAAACTATTTTGTCCATCGAAAACAAAGTTGTTACTAATAGTAAAAGCAAAGAACTATTAATCATGAAGAATGAAAAAAGTATTTCTAAGAATATAGAAGCTCCTCAGAGGAATACTGAAGATAGGTTTAACAAAAGTAAACAGGTATTACAGAGAAAGTGTGAAGATGATACTGGTGCAAGAGACAGAGAAATAGTGTCTAAGAAAAGTGAAGATCTTGGTAGTATGAATGAAGAAATACTATTTGGAAGTGGTGAGAATTGTCTCAAGACTGTGGAGGTACGGCATAGACAGAAAGAAGACACTAATACAAGGATGGTGGAGGTGCCATCAGTAAAGAAAGAAGACTGTTTTTCTGGAGTTGAAGTTTCAAAGTCAGTCAGAGAGGACAGATATTTAACACAGAATACATGGTTGAAGTCAGAATATATTTTAGCAGAAGAAAAGAATTTGGGTCATTCAGCAAAGTGTGCTCATTCAATTGCAGATGTAGAACCATTAACAAAGAGCAAAATCATCACAAAGGCAAAAGAATTAGTTGATGATGTGATTGGTAACAGAGAAGAAAAATTAGAATCACACAAGGTGATAAACATTTTGAATAAGGTGAAAAATATGAACAGTAGGTTTAGAAATAAAATTATGTGTAGTAGTAAAGTAGACACTGCAGAATCTTCACATGTTACAAAAAGAAACTTACTCCAATTTAAAACTGAATCACAAACTGTAAAAACTGGAAAACAGACTAGCAGTATTGTTAGTAGCATCTCTAAGAGTAATAAGACTGTGCAAGTTGCTAACAATGTAACTGTACTTAACACTGAAAGAGACTTGCCTAATGTACAGATGTCAGCCAGTGACAGTATTTTGTCTGAAAAGAATGAAAGTATTCTTATGTCAGCTGAAACTCATGTTCAGAGTCATTTAGTCTCACATGCTGGAATTAACACTTCACCAAAAGATGCACTGGATGACAGCACAGACTCTGAGCAGGATGTCATATTGAGGAAGCTGTCTGAGAAACAAGTATGTTTACTGTTGAGCGACAGACTGTCAGCAAAGAAAGAAGAACCCATATCCAAATATCCTCCTAATTCAGTTTTACCTGTCAGTGATACTGTGTTAAAACAAGGCAGTAAGACAAAAACACCATTTGAAGATTCTCCTGCTAAACACCTGTACAGAAATGAAAATGAAACTGGTAAAGTTGAAATTGAGACAACAATGACTAATCATCTGCCAGTTGTAAACAGAGTGGGAGTAACATCAATGAAAGGGACAGCCATATCCAAAAGTGATGATAAAAACAGGGAGAGATGTACCAATTTTAGAGTTGTGGATGTAAGAAGAAGTGAAAATGGTCCTTCGAGTCAAGCACTGGAATTCCATGCCAAATCATATGTTGCACTAAACAGAGAACCTACTTTCAGGGACAAAGTTAAAGCGAAAGTGAACATGTCAAATGAACAGATTGAAAAATGGCTGAATGAAAGTTACATTGATGAAGCAGATTCAAAGAATCTGATGTTTGATAAATGCATTGAGTCCATCAGTGAAGAGGGGGAACTTCAAACACCATTGATTATGTGGTTAGTACAGGAACCAAGGAACATGATTACAGGACCAGTTCCTTGGAAGAAGTTGTGAAATCAGGAAAAGGAACAACATACTTAAGAGAGATTGATGATGAACATTTGTACAAACCTAATAAAAATTCTTCATTTGGAAGAGATAGCTTTCAGGAGAAAGTGACTGAATTGCCTGATGTAGCTCCTGTTGGTGCTGAGTCTTCTGCAGAAAGTTTATTAATAATGGATGAAGGAAAATGTTCAAGAACTAACTTAAATAGCATCAGTTCACTAGTTAAGGAACCAGAGCCTGTTGGTGTGGGTGTAATTCCTATTAGTCAGCAAAGAATTGAAGTTGGGAGTACAATAAATGAGAAAGAAAATCAAAGGGATATTAGCAAAGAAGAAACTGGTATTGGAAAACTACAGAGGGACATATGTTCAAATTTAGCATTGCAGCATCTTGAAAGTGAACTGAATATGCCAGGGACTTCATGCACTGGAACAGACAGACACCGGAGATGTAATGAAGATAATTTGACACATACTGTTCAGCCAGATACTGCTGCAGAAAAGATTAATAAACTAAACTCAGAAACAAAGAAGCAGGAAACAAATATTTCACATCACAGCATCAAGTCACATCCTGTACAGGATCGAGGAGGAGAGAAAAAGTCTATATTTCAACAACGCCGTTCATTCCCGCATAAGGCAAAGGAACGCAAAGATTTGACTCCAAGTGCAAATGCCTTCTCTCCAGAGAATGAAAGTAGTGTTTATGCATTTGACTCTGAACCAGAGTTGCCACCAGTCAGTACACCATTCAGGCGGAGGGCAAGGGATAGTCGAACATCTAGTACAACAACATCCAAATCTGAGGAAGACTTGGCACGACTGGATGATGAAATAACGCCATCTCCATCAGCAGTTCAACTGACAGTGCAGAATGTTCAGTCGCCAGCCATACAGACAGTCCCATCATCCCAGGTGCAGACAGTTCAGTCATCAGTGGTACAGACAGTGCAGTCTGAACGGCTTACATTGCCTGTTGTTGGACAACCTATACAGACGTTGCCTTTGTCAACAGCCATAGTACAAATTATACCGACACTTCCAATAACCATGAGGCCTGTACAAGTTGAAAATTATCTACCAGCACAGCAACAACAGCAGCAGCAATTGCTGTTGCTACAGAATGATGCAGTAATGACAACATTAAAAACTGGATGTACCAGTAGTACATCTATTGCTGTTCAGGTCAACTTAGATAATGAACCCAGCCTTGATGCATCTTCTCAAAATCTATTAGCATCAGATCTGGCAGTCTCCAGAACCTCAGTTGCAACGAAGCATGGAATGCTCAACACAGACAGATGTAGCAGAAGAGGAGGAAGATGACAGTGAGGGACATTTGTTTTATATCCCACTGCAACAACCTTCTGGAACAGGAGGACCCTTGGCTGCTCCAGCACAGCAGTTGATACAGGGTGTTGCAGTCAAACTAGGCACAGAAGGGCCAACAGGACCAAATCAGCGTGTCATCATGCGAGCCAAACTAGTCACTAAACCACCTACCTTCAATCGCACAGCAGTGGGTATTCAAGATGGGAGCACAGTTGGTATTGGAAGGTACTGATATTTGTCATAGATTAAACTTGTTTAGTTTAGTTTGTATTTCATCCTAAAAATCATTACAGAATGATAATGGACACTTAACAAATTAACTAACTCCTGGAACAGAATCCTTCTTGAGAAGCTAATTGATCCTCATATAGTCAAGAAATTCTCTACATTTTGTGGAACCCAAATGTCTCATTACCATGTTCACAAGAACTCGCCACTTGCTTTTATCCTGGGTCTTATGAATCCAGTCCACACCTTTTTATCCCATGTTAATACTGTCCCTAAAGTCCTTGTTTATTCTTGAAGTGATATTTTGACATATCCCCAGTTGTCATTTTTTCTTCAACATGTTCAGGAGGTAGTGGGTTAAAGTCATGGTCCAGAGATTGACTACCCTGACTTGAAGTTTTTCGTGGTCTTCCTCAGTCTGTGCAGATATTCCTTCCACAGCATGTCAAATTTATTTATTCACTTTTCATCCCAAAATGAGATGCTATTTACTCTGAATTACTGACTGCATCATTAAATGAACCATAAATAAATAAGTACACATTTAAGTGTTCTGTTTTATGCTCCCATCTTTGTTATGTTCTGAAATTATCTATTATTTGACTTATATTTTTTGATAACTTGGGATGTCATCACAAAGGATCTTGTGCCAGTGCCATGAGTTATTTTATCTCCATTGTTCAGTTGGCAAATTTCAAAACTGTAATGACATGTAGTGTTACACAGACGTTTGTAATTACTTTTCATCTGAACCTGATAAAACATATCCACATGAATATCCTTATTTTTTATTTACAGTACAGGTGTGTTAAATTATTTATAGTAACAGGTTTTAGTCCACCCTTTTACTTCACCAAATTGTAAAAAATTATTGGTCACTTATTGTTTCATTTTGTTTTCCTTTTTTATAGCCTGCTGTCCTTCACACAGTGGAAACAAGTAGGCTAATAAGATGTGTGTGTTCTCCCATTTCAGTTCTTGAAACAGTTGCCAGCTTTTCATTATTTTTAGTTTGAACATGGTGTCGGAGAACATCTCAATGCTGTAATTTTTAATCTCCTGCAGTCATTAATAACAACATGGTGGACACGTGAGTTTGTGATGCAAGGGTGACACTCGGGTCGCTTACTTTGTACTGAAATTTGTATGGTAATATAACTTGGAAAAATGTTGAACATTTATTGAAGAAATATTTTGTTAGAATGTAAAATAACAACATGATGCTCATGTAAACATTTTCTTTAGCTTTCGGTTTGATGTCAGTAACCAGTGAACTATCAGAATTGGGCACGTGAATTTGGTACAGAGGTAGATCATGCTCACACCTACACATGGACTGTGAAGCATGTAAGTCAGTACAGTATTAGCTGGTTTATCTGGCACCTCGAGGACCAAGGGATTGCCAGATACTGCAGTTTCGTGGATATTAGAATGTTATACATATTCTGTATCTTAGTGTACCTAGCAAGCTCACTGACAGACCTAACCATTTAATTTGTCACTTGATATCATATCCTGTTTTCCCCACTGCACTTTCTACTCCCTTTTCAGCACTACTTACATAAAATGGTGTATAAATATAAATATAAAAAACCAAAAAGAGACCAATATTTCATTCTTGTAATCACTGTACTTATGATGCTAAATTACATATGTATTCTGCTGTTGTTATCTTAACTGTTTACTTACATAAATTTACCCTGTCAGTGGTCCCTTTTGATTGACTTAAATAATATAATACAAATATAAACTTCACTGGTTATCACAAAAAATTAACGTTAGTTCTTTGTTTCTCTTCCACACTTTACATGTCTTCATTTGATACCGCTACTTCCACTGCGGATGCTGTTGCATCTCCAGCTTACACACACACACACATTGGCTTACCCACATCCACTTCTTTGATACAATTGGAGGATTTATGAGCTACTTACAGGCTTTCTTGAACATCTGGAGAATGTCTGCTTGCTTGCTACATTCTTTTCCTTTCTGCAGAAAATTGGAACGCAAAATCTGTAACTGCCTTAGTTCATGGGCCGAGTACCATGTTGCTGGTCTGTGAAATAGTCCATCATCTGCTACACCCACTCAGAACCAGGACGTGGGCTGGGTGCTACCAGGTGATGGAGTAGTGAAATGTAATGGGCCTCTAAATTTCCAGTCAGTAAAGCCTTGCAGAGCACCTAATGCCAGATAAACCATCTGTTACTGTAGTTACGGACATGGTGATGATGAGAAACTTTGAGGTTATTTCAGTCAAATTTAATATATACTGAATATATACTCATGTAATAGGTTCTTCAGAAATGTAAAATGAAAGAATAATAATACTCCTAACAGATGTATGTGACTCAGAATTAATGTAATGGGAAGGTAGACCATATGAGTTTTGCAGAGAACTACCTGTATATCTTTTGGTCTTGTGTCTTACATTTATTATGTTACAGGCCTGTGCTCACTACACAGCACCAAAGACCTGCTGGTGTGTTGATGACAGAGCAGAAGAATCTTTATGGGTCTGTAGTTGGGGCATCTTCAACCGTCGCCACTGGAACATATCCACCAGTTGGCACTGTTCAACCAACTGCTCGTGGGCGGCCACTTGTTCCTCCAAGCAATCACAAAAAGAGTGATGATACAATAGATACCAAGCCAGACAATACAGATGCTCTGAAGCCATCTGCAACCAACAGTAAAACTGTTGATATTTCTTCTGGTTTACATGCACAGTCTGAAGTGGACAGTACAGTGGACAAACCACTAGCCATGGTCTCTGCAGAGCTTATAGATAAGGCTGAGCAGAATACAGTACCATCCTTCAGAGAACAGAAAAGTTCTGTAAATCAAAATGCATTAATCTCTTCCTTACCTAGTGATGTGGTGGCACCTAAATTGCCTACAAGCAAAGGGTCAGGAAATGTAGGCAAAGAACAAAGAAGTTCAACAGAGGTCAACTCCCCAAGCACTTCATCAGCTTCAAAATCCACAGCAGGAAGCAGTAAGAGGTGAGGTTTCTGAGTTGGGTGCCCCTACACAATATTTTTAATATTCTTTAACCTCAGAGCACAGGTGGGAAATCATCATTACTTGAGGGCTGGATGAGGCTGTTCTGAAGAGGGTGTGGGATGGAGAGCCTTATGATAAAAATTCCATAGTCAAAAAGTTGTTTTAAATTGCTGTCATTTGTTTGTTGCACTGACTGAATTATAGGTGTACCAAAGTATTTAGCATTAATAACAAGCAAGGATCAGGATTTATTTTGTAATGACATATAAGCAAATGATTGTAGTTACCTTAGTGTATTTGGACCTGTATGTGAAAACAACACTTCTTTTTTGAAAAAAGGGCTTCTTTTCAAAATTGAATGAAAATAATAAGGACCTGAGGATATGCATTTATGTTAAAATAGTATTTGTTTTGTGCATAAGCATAAAAAGCAAAACATGATAATGGGCTGTAATATCTGAATATTTCCAGTAGCAGATTGAATTTTGTTGCAAACTATATTGTTTCATCCCTAGAACAGAATAAGATAGATTAATGGTCCAGATATCATACTTAGTCATGCCTGTTTCCTCTGATTTGGTTTAATCAAAGTAGGTTAACTTTTTGTACTGATCACATGCCATGCTTTCACCATTGTTGATTATAAAGTTGTATTTACAGAAATTTGTTATGAGCCCAACTGGCATTGTCATGTAAAGTGAGGATCCAAATTGCACAAATGGACTGAAGTAAAATTTGTCAGTGAAATTTTGGTAAAATGTCACTATCCTCATTGTCATTTTATCATAGGGGATCAGATCCACCCTACTAGGTTCATCATCATTCTGTAGTCTGTCTTAGGCAGGTCCGTAGCCCCTTCCAAAGCGAGTTCTCCACAGGGTGCGATCTAGTGCTTCCTCTACTAGGTTATAACATTTTAAAAAATGTGGATTTGTAACTTTGTCATAGCCAAGAGGGCTAAGGCCAGGATGGTGAAAAATCATCTCAGAAGCCTTAAGTCCCAGCACACAACAGACTATATCATGAAATAAAAACTTATTTCAGGAGCTCTCAGAAATCAAAATC
The DNA here is from genome assembly GCA_021186555.1 of Reticulitermes speratus. NCBI lineage: Eukaryota > Metazoa > Arthropoda > Insecta > Blattodea > Rhinotermitidae > Reticulitermes > Reticulitermes speratus. The sequence goes on along the minus strand of JAJKFL010000039.1, from coordinate 16,763,830 downwards.
AACGAGCTATGCATGTAAACCAAGCAACAGCACCAGTTTCCCAAGTCTGGACAGACCAGCTCAGATGGTTGAAGCACCTGTCTTTCATCCAACAGAAAAGGAGTTCCAGGACCCACTGGAGTACATTGACAGGATCCGACCTGTGGCTGAAAAGTTTGGGTTGTGTCGTGTCGTGCCACCTTCTAATTTCAAGGTAAACGTAAAGTGGGATCTACAGCTTTCCATACTGGGTTGACAGAAATATTTTAATTTTAATTCTGGGCCTTGTGTTCAGCTTCACACCAGCTCTGGTGTCTGTGTGGCCTCCTATATACTCAGGTGAAGAATGCATGGAGCTTTACCTCAACTCCCCCATTTTTGTGATGTTTTTGAGCACAGGGGCAACTTTTTATTGCCAACAGTAAGACACTGAATTTCCAGACATGCAGGACTGTCAGTTCACCCACAGCATTGTGGGAGCCTTTGAATGTGACTTGTAGACTGCAAGCGACTTAGACCTTCCCATTGTTGTAGATAGTTTGAAATTTGGCTTTGATGCTCATTCAATTCTGTTTCATAATTTCAGAGAATAGATTCTTTTAGGATTACGTACTTTGTTGATATGTTCTACTTGACAGCTAAGCTATAGTTTGGTTAAGATATTAATGGATGTTATTGCATTTTGTGGCTGTACAGTTTGCCCAGAACCATTTATCACACATTTGTCCAGTAACTTATAATTGTATTGTCTAGTTCAAAATACTCAATGATTCTACATGGTGTTATATACAGAAGACCGGATTATAAATTTTCACAACTCTGTAAACATGAAATCTCATAACCCATTTGCTTGACTGATTTCAGCCTGAATGTAAAGTCAGTGATGACATGCGTTTCCTGGCATACAACCAGTATGTTCATAAAATGTTGCATCGTTGGGGACCAAATGTTAAGGAAATGATGGCTATCAAGAAATATTTAGCTACACAGAATATATCATTTAACCATCCTCCTTGGGTAAGATGTATTCAAAGTAGAAGTAGGTATTTGAAAACTTTACATCATTTGGAAACATTAAGGTCTCACCATACTGTTTATCTTTTAATAAAACAATGGAAAAATCTACTACAGGAAGAGAAAACAAAACTGGAAAATAAAACCAATAAATGACATAAAAGTTTTTCCATATGATTAAAATACACATTGCCCTTTTAATATGCTCCCTGCTTAAACGATTTCCCACCTAAGAGATACAAACATTGCACAATGCAGTGAATTTTTTACCCATTTAATGTTATTGCATTAAAATTTATACGGTTTACCATTCATTGATCTCCAAGATTATTTCCACAACAGATCAGAGGTACAGATAAGCAACACAGTGTTAATCTGTGGAAACAAGTGGCTGGAAATATCTCATTCTGACCGTGCTGCTATCTGTGTGCATATATGCACTCACACAGTGTGATGTATCATGAGCCATGTGTAATTTACAATGTGAATCAGCGTGGATTTAATGCAGCACATTTTGACTAATTGTTATGCTTTAATTTCAATAATATGAAGTATTCTGTGCACAGTTCATATACCTTTTGTTTTCACTTCAAAATGCTCAAGTGTGAACAGTTTTCATCCTGTAGAGCCATTAATTATTTAACATGTGATCAGCATGGCTACTAGGTTACATACTGGCACAAAACATACACTGCTGTCAATTCAATAAGAGGTGGATATTATGAACAAATTGGATGCTACTGAAAGAAATATTTACAGGTATTGTCACTTGGAGGTGATGTATGAGAAGTAAAGCTCTTCACTGAATTGAATAATATGTTCGTGTTTTAACTGTTTCCTTATTCAAATTGGCAATAAGTAAAAACTACATATTGAATGAGTAAGGAATTAGCGTCAACTCTTTGGACCTGGAATTAAGTGCCCAGTGCACTCTGCAAAATACCTGGGATCTAAGTGGTCATCCATTACTTTGCATGTTCTTGGCTGATGACTTCAGTAGACATTCAGTTTTCTCAGCATCACACTGTGCGTCAACTATAGTCAACTTTAAGTGCCAAAGGTTTAAGGATTCACTTTATTCTGTTCTTACACACATTAAAAATAATTAAATATTTATATATCTTGTTAATATATACTTCAGAGTAATGTTGTAATAGAGCACGACATTATAAGAGCATAACTAACCTCATTTCAACATGAGATCTTCACTCTTCTGAGATGTTATGCAGCATAGATTGGTAGGTTGGTAACTAACTACCAATCTACACTGCATAACATCCCAGAAGAGTGAATATCTCATGTACACTGTGATGGAAGCCTGAAATGTCTCATTTCAACATATTCTAAACACAATCAAGACTTCCTTTGGTTTCTGACACAGGAGGTCAAGTACATTTGGAAACCCATTGTTGATTTTTCAGTGTACAAGTTCAGGAGGCAGCTGAAATAGTGTAGTCAATATAGTGGTTCTCTATGGGCTGGATGACCCAGGGATTGAATCCTGGTGGGGGTGAGATTTTCTGTGCCCATCCAGACCGGCCCTAAGGCCCATCCAGCTTCCTGCACAACGGATACGGGTCTTTCCCGAGGAAAAAGCAGCCCAGGCTTGGTGCTGACCATCCACCCCTTCTAGCACTGATGTTGCGAATGGGTTGGAGTTATATCTCTGCCTCACCTCAGTGCCTGCATGGGCACTGAGGCGAGGGTGAACTTTACCTTTAGAAGTTCAGGAATGTATGGTTAGCAGTCCCTTTGAACAATTATTTCTAAAACCATAAGATGTCCTGAAAGCAGGTGTCAGATATACAGTGTGTTTCATTCTCTTCTACAGTTTTTATTTGAAACGTTTTTCAGGTCTTCATGTGAAGTGGTCCTTAAAATTTGCCAGTGTAAATGAAAACTGAAATGGCTCATCTGTTTTCCACAAAATTATTCAGTATCAAATTCCATGAAAATTTATCAGCATTTCTTCAGTTTTGACCAGTACAAATAGCTAGATGGTTGGATTGATTTTAATAGGCATACTTATTTGCTGCTTTAATCAGAATTCCCCTACATGGTTTTATCTTTCTCTCACTATCATACAGTGGTCTTGTAGAATGTGCTATTTTGTATGTTCATTATCAATTTTTAATGCAGATTGGAGGCATGGAGGTTGACTTGCCACGTTTGTACAAAATAGTTCAGAGTTTTGGCGGTCTGAAGGAGGTAATTGAGAAGAAAAAGTGGCATCGAGTTGCAGATGGAATGAAGATCCCAAAATCTGCACAAGATAGAGTCACAAAATTAGATGATATATACTGCAAGTATTTGTTGCCATATGACACACTTTCACCAGGTGAGAAATATTGTAACAATGGAAATAGAAATGTAAGCAGTAACAGATGATGATGATGATGATGGCGACAGAAATTTTAGTTTTATAATGTGTATTTGGTGCTAATCAGACCTTTGATTTTATATTCAATTTCACATGTGATGTTTCAGATTAAATATGTTATGAATTGTTTTAATTATAAATCTAATATTTGTAAGAAATAAATACGAATAGCATGAATTGATATAGAAGCAGAAGTAGATCAAACTAAGTATATGAACAATCATGCCAAATGTTCAAATCATCAAATAACTAGAGGTAATAAATTGTTTGAAAATGGTTCACAATTTAAATATGTGGGAACTTCAATAGCAAGCAGGGGCGGTGTTCGTAGAAAACACTAAGAGAAAAATAAATTCACAAAGTGCTGTTATTATTTATTAAAAATGGTTTCTTATCATATATTTTCCAGTTCACTGGAAATTATAAATCATTTTACCACTTGTTTTATATCGCTCTGAAAAATGGTCTCTCTAGAATGTTGGGTAAGGAAGATGTTGTGATTTATATAGTCAACCTGGTATTGTTCAGGTGGCGGTCTGAAGGAGTTTGTGACCAAGTGGGTATGCAGCTTATATAGGTGCAACAAGATGTGCGTACAGGATTTTGATTAGGGTGGCCTCTTTTAAAGCAGTCACTTATTAAACAGTGAAGGTTGGGATAATACTAAGCTTGATCACAGAGAAATAGATTGTGTGAATTGAAGTGACTCAGAATCATGTCCGATAATTGTTTCATCTTAATAATGTTGAACTTTTGTCTTCTATTTCCAGAACATTAGTTGGAAATTTGGTTTATATATTTTGTTGTGGTTTGAAATTTTGTTAACTGTTCTCATTAGTTGGAAATTTGGTTTATATATTTTGTTGTGGGTTGAAATTTGATTAACTGTTCTCATTCTTTACTGTCATTTTTATAAGTGTGTGCAGAGCTCTGATGTACCCGTTTTTTTATTATTATTATTTTAGATGAACGACAGAATCTGTTGGATGAAATGGAGAAAGAATGGATGGAGCAAGAGAAGCGAGCAACATCACTGAGCAGTCCAGGTGGCAGTGATCTGCCTGAAGAAGAATGTGATAGTGACTCATCAGATGAAAGTGAAGAATGCATTGTGAAGGTACAGTTTTGTATTTTGTATGTGGTTGGTTTACAAGGATGTTAGCTGTTATTTATTGAATATTGCCATGTTATTTTTCACACGAATCAACTGGGTGAATACTACTTAATCAGTTACATGTGTAGGCATAATTTAGCAGGTCCCATATTTTGGAACACACCTGGCAGTATTATCTGGTTAGTGCATAGTTGTTGACTCATGTCTGGTAACTGAAGTTCTGGTTTACTTGAACCACCCACTGCAACTGTCGGCGCAGGAATATCTTATTGAATTTAGTCACCATGAAAAGCTTTCAAGACATATAGCATATTGGTATTTTTTTCCTAACATAAGACCATTTAGCCATTATTGTTTACAAGTTTGTTGTCCTTTGTTCATCACTGGGTCTTAATTTTAATGCAGCATTCTTTTTTTCAATACTCAGGGACGGAACATGCCCTTGAATGCTTTCTACCGTATCGCTCGGAACACAATGAGCATGTGGTTCCGTCAGGCTGAACCACCAGCATCTGAAGTGGAGCAGGAATTTTGGCGCCATGTGACTCTACGACAGAGTCATGTTTGTGTTCACTCCGGTTCTATCGACTCCAGTGGCTGGGGGTATGGTTTCCCATGTTCTAAAAACAGCCCATTTGCGCGTCATCCTTGGAATCTAAAGGTGCTGACCAACAATAGTGGTTCAATCCTGCGATCCATTGGACCCATAATGGGTGAGTTCACATTAACGCTGTGGCTCCAAGTGTTGTTTGGAACTGTTATTCTTTAGACATTGTCCACTGTCTGGATAAAAGGTAAGTCATTTGTTTCAGAGAAAATCTAATGTTTCTAAGAATGAAATATAGACAGAGTTCCACTCTTAACACAACACTTTATTGAAATATGACAGGCACTAATATACATGGCTTCACTTGTTTCAGCTTGAATTATACACCATTATCAGGCCAATTCTAAAAAAATGTGTGCTGACAAAATAGTCTAAGTGTTATTGTTAAAAGAAAAGTTTTGAGCTATCATTTCCCTTTATATTATATATATTGTTATATGGCCTGAAATATGTTTAACATGTTTTAATTTAAATATTCTAAGAGTATGTTAATTATATCATGTTTTTGTTCATAATATTTCATTAAAGTGTTGTGTTAGCCTGGAATTGTATCTGTATTTGATTCTTGTATTATATACACAGTGGAATGTCTCATATCAGAATTTGTTTCATAAAACCATCAACATGTCATGCACTGCTGTGGTTTTACACCAGATATGTTAGTGCATTTTGTGCCATCATCAGTGGCCTGTGCAGCTACTTTAAGCAAAACAAAAAAATATTGTAACATTGTTTAAGCTTTTTATAAGTTATCGATTAAAATATCAAGTTAATTTTTTTAATAATGTTAATTCTATAATTTGTCCACATTATTGGAAGTCTGAATTAGTTTAAACATTTTTAAAAAAATATGAAAAGAAGTAATTTTATTTTCACTTATGGTTATCTTTAAAAAATATGCCATACAGTAGAACCCTGTTAAGAAGTCTTTCAAGGGACCAGAGGATTAGGGATTCCTTAAGCAGGAAGACTTATTAAGAGGGAAGCTTATTAAAAGCAATAGGATTTCGGGACTTTAAAAATCAGACTTCTTACAGGGGAAATCTTCTTATGTGGGGACTTCTTATCCGGGTTCTACTGTAGTTTGAAAATTTGTTTCTCATCATAATTCTGAGGCCTTCACAGTTTGATCTACTGTAGTAATGCTGAAACAGATGTTCTGCTATTCACAGAATTTTTTTAAATATTGCATATGAATTTCCATCTTATGTATTAAATTTTTTTTCCTTTACACACTTTACCATACATTGATTATGTTATATCATTTATTTAGGGGTTACTGTTCCCACACTCCATGTTGGAATGCTGTTCACCACATGTTGTTGGTATAGAGATCCACATGGTCTGCCATGGGTTGAATACCTACATACCGGAGCAAATAAAATTTGGTAAGAAATGTACTGGTATAGCATGTATATTGGCATATAAGATGACCTTCTAAGCCTATAAAGAGTCCCCGCAGCACCAGCTACTTGATAGCTAACAGCTCCTTTGCATCACTTAACTCCTGCCATAATTATTTCTAATTGAAATTCTTGTGTGGTTTATGTAATTAACCTAGAGATTGTGAGAGAATAGTGTGTGGTGGGGTATAGGAGTGCACAAATCCCAGGCACTAGGTCACCATGGTGACTAATATTTGTGAGTCCTTAGTGTGGAACTTGCTTCATTTCACCCTTCTGGTACCTAGCATTTTGAGGTGGCCCCTAGGTTTTAGGAAGATCTGTGAATCCCTTGTGGGGTAGCATGACCAAAATTACTGTAACTGCAATGCTGTCAGGATGAACTTGACATACACACCATTGGCAACAGCTGATGCAGTGTGAAAAAACACCAGAGCCAAGTGGCAATTCAGACAAATTCCATTATGGCTGATGACAGCATGAATGATGTAGCAGGATTTGAAGTCATTCTATTTTTTAAAAGTATTATTTTTGTAGTCATGTTATTTGGCAAATATAGCCCTGAACTTAAAATTTTAATTGAAAATTCAAGGTTATCTAATGTGACAAATTGTTTTGTGTGTCTATACATATATATATATATGTTATGATGTTAAGGGAACATTATTTGTACTTACGCCAGGAAAACCGAACAAGGAAATGAGACTGAGTGTCACAGTTAATTTAACACTGCTTATGATTTGTATGTGGTAGGCCTCAGGTTCAAATCTCAGTCCAGGGATCAGCTGTGCTGATTGAAGCTTTTCATGGTTTCCCCATTCTCCTAACAAATGTTAGCATAGTGCCTGTAAATAGGCAGTTGTCACTTTCTTCTTTATCATTTCAAATTCCTCATTCACAATCACTCAGCAATTTTACACAGTGTGTATTTGAAAATATTAAGTAAACCAAGAAAATTGATTGGAATATGTCAGTATGAGTCTGATACTGTGCCTTACTTCAGTTACTTTATACAGTAGATGATCAAGTAGTAATTGAAGCAACATCTCATAGATAGCTGCTTCCACAATAATGAGGAAGTGGCAATAGCTGTTGTGAATGGTTGCAACTGTGAGAGCCAGATGTGTACCACAGTGGAATTTCCAGACTTGCACCAAGATAGGACAAATGTGTTAATGTGCTTCTGGATTATGTTGAAAAATAAGCTACTTTTGTGGCATAAATGAGCTACACTTAATGACTTACTGCCTTCTCATGCAATTTTTATGATCTACAAAACCTTACTTATTGAACATCACTTGTGATATATTTTGTGCATTCATTTCTGTTTATCGTAATTTAAGCTGCACCTTTCTTCTCATTTATTGCAGGTATGGAATTCCTGACGAGTACAGTTCAGTATTCAGATCAGCTTTAACAAAACTAGTACCCAGGTATTGCAGGAACAAGACAATATGGCTTCCTTCTGACACAGCAATGGTTCCTCCACCCATGTTGGTGAAGCATGGTGTTTCATTGTGTCATACAGTACAGGAGCCAGGCCAGTTTATTTTAGTGTTTCCACGTGCTTTTACATCCAGTATTTGCACAGGTTACCTTGTCTCTGAGAGTGTCTACTTTGCACAGCCTAGCTGGCTTAATACAGCGGAGCAAGTGTTCAGGGTAAGCACTCTACTGCAACAAATTGTGGTGTGCTGTCTATATTTCATAAGAGCAGAGAGAGTCCAATTTCAGTTCAGTCTGTCTAATTTTCAGGATGTTACAGATCAAGTTACACACATACGCACGTACAGTAAAACCCCGATTTTGTGCTTTTGTGGGGTAAAAGGTAAAGTTCTCCCTAGAACAGGCCATGGAGGCCCAGAGGGGGAGTAGAGGTATAGCTCTACTCTTTCTTTAACCCTGGCACTAGATGAGGGTGGGTGGTCAACTCCACGCCCTGGCTGCTTTACCCCCGGGAAAGAGACCATGTACCAATTGTATAGGAGGCTGGGTAGGCCCCAGGGCCGGTCTGGACGGGTGTGGAAAATCTCGCCCCCACCGGGATTCGATCCCCGGACCGTCCAGCCCACAGCGAGTTGCTATACCGACTACACTATCCCGGCCCATACTTTTGTGGGGATCACCTAAAAATGATGTAAAATGTGGGAACCATTGTTCTTATGGGCATTTGGCCAGGACTGTACAAAAAGTATGTAAAATTGCAAAAAACACAAAATTCAGGAACTTGAAACCAGGGTATCGTTGTGTGTGTTGTGTGTGTGTGTGTTGTGTGTGTGATGTGAACTGTCACTGTGAACTCCAGTGTTCAGTAAAGCTATTTAAACTTAAGTATTATGAAATGAGTGGAAAATTTAGGATGTTATGTGACAAGAAAATTACTCTTGGATACAGTTCACTTAGCATTGTTAGGACAGTGCAATCAAGATTACAATGAGTTGAGCGTATACCTTAAAAGCTGTGCTATCTGTCGCAGAGACGCGTTTGTTTGGTAGGGTATATAAATTTTGAAACAACTGTCCTCTTTTCATGAAACTGAGTATGAAAATGTTGCCATTGATGACTGTCTTGCTTATTTCTTCATAATTTTAAACTGTTATTAGGAGTGACATGTTAGAATCGTGAAGATATGTTTTTTCTCTTTTCCCCATTCATTAGGCATTTTAACTTGTTTTAGGATATTCAGAACAGCTGTGAACCTTCCATGTTCTCTTTGGAGAGGCTACTGTTTAGTATTTCAACAGATGGCAGAACAAATGTTGAAGTTCTGAAACAGGTATGCTGTAGCTCAGTGTTTCAGAACTTTCATGTGGCAGCAGACTAAAATGTAGCTTTGCATTTCATGGCACAACAGATCTTGTATTTATGTAACATTATATGTATAAGCATGCATAGTGGAACTTCCATTTAACCCTTGGCACCTAACATCAGGTATACCTGTCATGTACTGTGATGCTCAAAACACTGAATATCAGGTGTAGATGATGGCCATTTAATGCTGGTACCAAAGGGTTAATGGAGTTCATATTTCATGACACAACAAATCTTGTATTGATGTAACATTCTGTGTGTACGCATGCATAGTTGAACCTCCATTAGATGAATTTTAGCATCTTGTGGCATAACAAATTGTAGATTGATATAACATTGTACATGTAAGCATGCGTAATGGAACCTACATTTAGTGCAGTTCGGTATCTCAAGGCACAACAAATCATGTATTGGTGTAATGTTGTGTGTGCAGTCAAATGTCCACTCAAAGTGGTAGTATCTCACGACACAGCAAGTCATGTAAGCATGCACTGCAGAACCTCCCTCTCATGTGCTTCAGTCTGAAGAGGTCTCACATTGCAGATTAAATTCTAGTGATCTCAAGTCCATGGTTTCAGTATTAAATTTCCGCCATTTATTGTTTTACTCTTTTTGGCATTGAAATCCTTTAATCCTCAGAGAAATGTCAGTTCCTTGCCTGTTCCATTTAAAACACTAGTTTGTTTTGCTGTCAACCCATATATTTACAGGTATTTAAATTTTAAATGAGATTTTACTAAAATTTGTTACTTTAAGAGGGGCAGGATCCTTCTCATTTACTATGTTCTGCTATGTTAAGAGGGACAAAGTGTGGATTACATATCTCAAGTATGTATTTATAAACTATGTTCATTGTTATTGGTTTTTTATTGATTTTTGTAATGTGCTTACCTGTGACAGCCATTTCCTTAAAATTTCAGTTTGTTTTGTAACAGTCGGGAATGACAGTGAGAAGGTGTACCCCAGTGGAATACACTACCAACTAACTAACTATCTAACTAACTAAATGAAGCAGAGAACTTTTTGAGAAGCTGATAGTTTCTCAGCTAGTCAAGAAATTCCCTACGTTTTATTGAACTCCAAGGTTCATTACTGTGTTTGCAAGAGCCCACCACTTGTCCCTGTTCTGAGCTAGATCAATCCAGTCCAAGCCCTCCCAAACAATTTCTTTAAGATCCAGTTTAATATTATCCTCCCATCTATACCTAGGTCTTGTGAGTGGTCTCTTTGCCTCAGGTTTCTCTGCCAAAACCTTGTATACACATATTTTCAAAATGTGTTTTTTGTATGTGTCATCAACCTTGATTCTCATTTATTGCAGATACAGATCTGATGTTGCAAGGCTAATCACACTGTGTACCTATTGTATTTTATTTATATATCATTAAATGTTCACCATATCCAAAAATATTTCAAATAGAAGGTACAGATTTCATTCAGTTTTAGTACCATGAACAATTCTTGAGAAAGCCAGTGAAATGTGATTTGAACCTTGTGTATACTAGGAAATGTAATGGACTGTATAAACACAAACTAAATTTGAATAACAAGTTTTAATATAGGCTCTGCAATTTCAGATTTCACTGAAATTCATTAAATAATATCATGAGTGGAATAAATGGACAGATGGACTAATGGACAGGCACAGCCTCGCTTTATGCATTAATTTCACATATTGTGTACAAAGAATGTGTATGAACTGTAACTTGTTGATGTTACCTGATAAATAACCATGTGTCTTCAGAATAATTGTAAGTTTATTTATGTGTAGACAAATTTTATTTTCATTCTTGAGGTTAGAAAAGAAAAGCTTGGCTCTTACATCTTTAAATCCAGTTATAAAGAAAAAAGAATTATGTAATGAAGAAAATTTATCTTACTAGTTCATCCTATTAAAATTAAAGGATATGATATTATGCAACATAAGTTAATTTGTGCTGTGACATATAATATACTACTTCATGGGGATTATATTTTGCTGTTCATGAGTGTTTCAAAGAGCATGCTATGGGCATAATTATGATCTGAATAATTAACTTCATTGATACTGAATTTGTTACTCAGTAATTGATTTTACTTTCCTTGTTGTCAGATTAATGGGATTTTGCAATCTTGTTTAGGTTTTGCCAATGGTCCTTCAAATCAGGCAGGAGGAATTGGACTGTCGTAAACAGCTTTATGCACTGGGACTTAAGACATCAGAACGTTTGCCATTACCTGAGGTGAACATTAAACGCCGTAAGGCTCGTCAAGCTCGTGAAGAGGAGGGGGATTATGAGTGTGAGATTTGTAGAGCCAACCTCTTTGTGTCATTGGTAAGATATATGTGCACAAGTCCAGCACACTAACCCATGAGCTAAATTGCATTTTATTGTTGGATTGTAACTTTACATTAAAATATGTCATTAACAAAATAATATTAAAGGGCCTAACAAGTATAAGTTCTTCAGCTTCCTATGCAGATATGAATACTTTAAAGCACAATCATTAGCATTCAGAAAAGTTTTCTAACATAGATGTAGTTGTGTGCTTCATTTGATTCTTGGAATAAGCAGCACTTATTTCCCTGTATATCATAAACTGTTTCATGTTCGTAATGGTGGTGTTTTTCAGGTACAAAATGTACTTTTTATATGTTAACTAGATGAATTTCAGACTTAGCACGGTTAAACTGTCTGGCTGTATGAAATAGTCTCCTGGCATTCAGACATAATCATGTTCTGTGTATATGGTTGTTAATCACAACTGTTTTCTTAGACAGTTTTTTTGTCTAAATTTCTTACCAATGCCTGATGATAGCTTATTAAAGTATTAAACCAAACATTGTAGCACACCTTAAAAAATAATAGGAACTCTGTAAGAAAACAGTTTTGGTTGACAATCATATACCTTACATGTTTCATTCTAAAACACAGCAGGATGTCCAGTTGTAAGATTCAATCTGTACTTACTTCATGTTCACAGGTAACTAACTCCCATGAAGAAGGGGTTTACTGTCTTCCTCATGCAATAGAACTTCTGACAAAAAAGAGGCATCATCTCAAATACTGCAAGCTTATGTACACATATGATCAGGTAACATTTGGTAATGGAGCCTGAAATGTGTTTTGGTTTGTCTCACTGGAGGCTACCTACTTAATGACTAAATTCTGTAGTTTGTTTCAATTCATCTGTGAACAGTATGTGATTATATCTTTGAATAGGCTTATTGTATATTCTTCCTTCCTTTTTTACATCACTTGTGATAATCGTGAAAGTATTATCTCCAGATGTAGTGTACTCTATAAAAATTGGCACTCCTGCTTCATGTTTAAGAGGACCCAGATTTAAGTTTCAGCCCTGATTTGGCTGTATAGGAACCACTTCTTGCCTGTTGTTACCAAATTACCATTTAACTTATGCAGGGTTTCTTTTTGTGATGCTGTCAGTATTGTACAATATAGCAGTGGTGACGCATGTCAGTGGTACAGCTGGCACAAAGTGCCTGTGAAAAATAATATTCAGGTAGTTTACATGCACGTGAGGCTGACCATGAATGGCATTTTAAAAGATTTTCAAAAGAAAAGGAACGTAACTAGCTGAAATTAATCTGTTGTAGTTGCATGAACAGAAATAAAAAGTGCTCAAATGAGGAAAGAAAATTTTATTTTTTTTAAAGTATGGCTTTTGCCTAAGTTGCCTTCTAAAGTGTGGCTCCTGAAGTTTGTCTGGCTAGTCACCCCTGCTCTATAGCATCAAGTGACAGGATGGTTGATGAATGATGAATTGGAAAGGATTTGGAAGGAAGTGTTTTGGCCTAATTGGGGTACTATTGCAGCATTTCCCTGAAAGAACTGAGAAAACTACAAAAGAAACTTAGTGCAGTGTGCAGGCCAAGACCCAAACTAAATACCTCCCTGTAGTATGTTACCATTATACCAGTCTGCTCAGTGAACATATGTCATTGAAAGAATGTCAAATAACTCTGTAATAAAATTCCTGTACTGTCCAGTCTTCTTAAACTCCTCAGTTTTAGTCAACATAATTAAACTCTGAAAACTTTCATCAGCACTGTATGACATACATGGGATGTAAAAGAGAGTAGTCTTTTTAATTGTATTACTGACCTGCATGAATTACCCATTCATCATCTGATTCAACTTCAGACATTGGTCTTAAAAACCACAGATCACTGATTTTTGTGCAACTTAGTAGAACATAATAGTATTACAGGCACATCCGTAACCTTTTACAAAACTGTTTAAAAAGTAAAAATAACATGCAGCTTTACTTGGATTAGTGAAGAAAGTACGAAAATGAAATAATCTAATGGGAAGAACAGCATGCCCAGACGAATGGTCGTACTTAACAGGGATGAAGTAAGTTGGTAGTCTAGAATATTGGATACAAAGCAACAACCTGTGTTGTTCATATACAGGCCATCTATTTTTGTTAGGGTAGTGATGTTGAGGGAGCAACAATGGACTAAGTGTTTTGTTCACCACAGAAAGTAAGAAATTATACTCAGAAACTGAGAAGGAAATGGGAGGATGACATTAAGATGGATTTTCGGGAGAGCAGTTGTGAAAGTATGAATCAGGATAATGTCCAGTGACAGACTTTGGTATTGGCAATGTTGAGACTTCAGATCAGAGTTCTATTTAGTCACTGAGTTGTGATTCAAAGAGTCACATCTTCTGGTATGTTGTACTATGTCTACTCATAAACAATCACCATTTTTGAGGAGTGTAGTGCCTCCATCTTCAGGGTCAGATAGTACAGGACTGCTTGACCCTGAAGGTGGAGGCAGTGCCTGTTGACATGGCATAAGATCCAGAAACAGCTGCAGCCTTCATCAGCATTGTTGTGACAATGTCAAATCTGAAGTTGTCATTTGTTTTAATTAACCATAGGCTGAACTGAATGAGCTGATTCAGAAGCTGCAAGAGAGGATTGAAGCAAAGAGTCAAAGGAAGTCGCAGGGGAAGCACAGCACTACTTCACAGAAACCATGACTGCAGATGTGTATCCAGTAAGGTGAGTAGTGATTGGAAAGAGTCTGAAAAGCAGCTACTGTCACTGCCACTAGAGGTAGCACTGAGAAAAATAATGAATTTTTTAATCATATTATAAGCAAGAACTAAATATGTGATGCTTTTGTACCTTACTTTGACCTAGAGTTTATTTAAGAAAATGTAAGTAAAGCGGACACAATACTAGAGTGAAGTGATATGCAATATAATGTAATAAAACCTACCAGGTGTTGTAGATAGGGATGTTTATTTTCATACAAACTTTTGATTTTATGCTTCCCTTTTGTAAAGGAGATGTTTTAGAAATGAAACATCTCCATTATACCCATAATGTATAAATTGTGAAATTCAGGGAAACATTCAGAGATTTATTTAAACTGTACTGAGACAGGTCTCAACAAATTTTCTGTGTTCTAGGTGCCAGTGCCAAAAATTGTTTTTAATTGGAGGTTAATAAAATGCACACTGTTTTCACTGAAATTCCTCACTATAATACAAGATATATTGAATAGTTTGCTGTGCAGACTATTTACAAGAGTGTGATATAAAATGCAGTGTGCTTTTCCTACTTGATAAAAACTCAAGCACATGCCTGGAGCATGGTGCCCCACAATATCACATCATGACAGAAACCTCTGCAATGCATATTCAGATTGGCTGTGTTCAATTTCAAATAACATAGTTATGTCACTCACAGTGTTGTAAATGTTAGTGCCTACTGATGACAGTTTCAGCAAGGAGGTTTCTAGTCCTGCCCTCTGTATGTTGAATTCTTCATGACAGAATTGCTCCTATAATAAATGAAAGATTGATAACCATCTATTTATGCAACCAATTTTATCTTCATTTACCAATGCAGTATCATCACTTGTAAACCATACTAATGCTGTAATGATAACAGACAATAAAATTGGTTGTGTGTGTAGACGTTTATCAACCATTGACTTAATGTAACCACACAGTGGAATGCACAGATGCACATTACACCTAAAAGCTACCAATTTTACATTCTGACTAACTGGAGCAGGGTTCTTCTTGAGAAGCTGATTGTCACACAATGTGTCAAGAAATTCCCTGCCTTTGGATCCCCAGGGTTCATTATTCATTACCATATTCGCAAGAGCCTGCCTCAACACTGTACCCTGAGCTTACAGTTTACATGAATATGTAAAACCTATAACACAATTCACCAGAAAATACTAGATGATACAGTGAAAATGTTTGGCAACATGGTGACCTGGTGCCTTGGATTTGTTGAGCCCAGAACTGAAATATAAATTAAAATTTGAATTTTTTAAGAAAAATACTCTCGATTGTCCATGGTCATTTACCATAGACATTCTTGTGTGATATTGATTTTGTAGTATTTATTGTACAAGGTACATCTCTTGATTGCATGCATGAATGGCAAAAATGGACACACTAAAGTGTTGACATTTACGTATGTACTTCAGGTCAGTAAGACAGATGTGTAAAACTCTGATTTACAGAAATATATTATAAACAAAAGTTAAGTTTATGAAATTTTAATATTAATAGTGCCATTTAAATATAAGAATGCTGATAATTGACTTCAGGTGATTTGTAGATCACAGCAACCTCATGCAGTTAACTGAGGATTGTCTACATTATAGTTATGTGTCAGTTGTGTTTAATGACTCCAGGAAGTCATTTATAAGCATTAGTTTCTTTTACGTTTGTGTCATGCTTGGGGTCTGTCTGACCCCAGGGCTAGCTAACTCCATGGAATAGAGTGCTTTTTAAGGAATTGATAGTCCTTTAATTATTCAACAAATTCTCTGCCTTTTATAGAACCCAGAGTTCAATATCATGTTCACAAAAACATGGACCCTATTGTGAGCCAGTTGAATCTAGTCCATATCCTTTTTCCTTAGGGGAGGGAACAGCCAGAACCCGTCCTTCAAGGTGGTGACTTGTATAACCACTCCACATCACATTCTCATGAGGAAAATATGATAATATTTTCAATGTTTGCTTTGTTATTTCCGGTTATGTGTTATGCATTGCACCAGTATTACCAAATGTATGTTTACATGAATCCAGAAATGAGAGAAAAGTACTTGTTACAGCAGAAGTTTCTACACATAGAGGTACAGTTGTGCCTGTGCATGCCAGAAGGTGTGTTAGGGAGAGAAGATATAGCTGCACACAATGCTGTCCTTAACATAATGAAACTGACATGAATAAAAGAATGCCCACTGAAACACATTAATCAGGTGTAGCCTGTAGTCATAACATCAGTTTTATACTGTACTAAAATTGATTTTTAGAGTCATATGGTAGAGAAAGGTGTGGAACGGATTTGTTTGGCTTCAGAGAGGGACCAGTGGCAGGTTATTTTGAACACAATAATGAACCTTCAGTTTCCATAAAAGGCAGGTAATTTCTTGAAGAGTTGAATGACTACCAGCTTCTCAGGGTCTCTGTTACATGCAGTTATTTAGGGCAGAAGTGTTCTGTGACTTGTGTATGAATAAAATTGTATCATACAGCAAATTGTTATATCTGATATTGTGGGAATTTGATGTAATACAATATGATAAAGTACATCATTTCCAAATGCCTATTTAAAAACCCAGTGAAGATAATATTTATATAGTTAGGTTCATTTGCATTAGGAATGAATCTAATTAAGCTTTAATTGAGAAGTACAGTAATAGTGTGATTTTAATAATAATAATAGTAATGATAATAATACTACTGTATATTGTAGCTAACATGCATACTTCATATCTTGTAGAGTACAGTAGTTCTGTAATACATATCCCTGTACCAAATCGTACTTCCTCTTCTGAGGGTCTTCAGTTGAAGGTGCTCTGGTTACTATAAGTTCCACAGACAAGATCTTAATAACAAAAGAATGAATACAGACTTCACTGTTATTATCACTGCAGGTACGTTTTGGCCCTGTGACAGTCTCCCACATCTTGTTATTCCGCAACATGGTTTACTTTCTGTGCAGCCATAAGAATTGCCTGGATTATACAGTACATTATAATGGAAACTTAACCATTATTTATTACATGTAAATTCGTCATTATCATCATCCAGTAGAGTGGGTTATCCTATAACAAAGAGTTCTTCATTCTTTTCCATCTGTTGTTGCTTTAAATTATTAAATGATTCTCACATATTTGTCTTATTGACATTTATTAGGCTGTTTGTTGTGGCTCCACACTTTTATAGTGTTATTCTAAGAACCTTCAAAATGCAATTACAGAAAGTAATAAAAATTATTTCATTTTAAAATTACATGATACATAACCATAAAATTGGTCCCTCCAACACATACATGTACATCCAGAGTCTGTCCTTCCCTATAGCTGATATAAAGTACTCTTTGGATACACAGCTTTCTGTCTTCCTAAACGCTGCAGAGACATTGTACTTGATATTATCTTATTCTTACGTTGATAGAGGTCAATATAAATTCTTCTTGTATATTTGGACTAGGCTAACAGTCAAGCAGTCCATACTAAGTCATTGTTCTGAAACCATGCCTCTTTTCTACTGCTATTCTTCATTAACCTGTTCTCTGATTTCTTTGTACATACAGTATTTTAATTCTTTATATCATATTTTTATGTATCATATGTTTGTTTTAGCTTCATTTTCTTCTGATCAGATAAGGAACACTATTGGACAGTAGGGTAGAAGAAACCAGAGCATCCTTGCCTTGAAGATACTGTAATTATAAACTCAGGCGAGGCTGTATAATATTTTAAGAAATGGCAGTGCCAACTTTACAGTGTTGTAAACTGAGGATAGGAAAATCATATGTCTATTTAAAATACAAGGAAAGGTAAGAGCTGGAAAGTTGGTTGTGATAAATAAGGGACAGACAATGCAGAAACGTAGATGTAATTTGGAGTGTTGACTTTCCTAACATCACAGGTTGAACAGAAATTTATATTATGACTTGGTTAAAGATCAGCAGTAAAAATTCCTAATGTGGAGGCCCTTCCATGTGCTGCCAGCAGTGTGGCATGCCATGTATGCTCACACAAAGCTTGTATTCCCTCCAGGCTCAGTTCCCAATGACAGGAGTACATTCACATATTCTCATGGAAGGAATTCCCGATCATCATGTACAGATGTGTATATGTGTCACCACATTATTATGGATTGAGATCTGGTGATATATTGCAGTTATTTTTAAATGTTCATAAATTTGGGTCCAGAAGTTCTTATTTATGGATTGGTAAAACAGAATTACATTTTCCAGGACTGGTACCCTGTTTATCTCACATCATAAATTTAAAATATAGAGCATCCCACTAAGCATGTCCCATAGCACAGAGAAATATGAGCTTATTTAGCCAAAACAAGCCTGCTGAGGAAAACCTTATCAGCACTTAAATGAGAGTCACTCAGTCACACATCATGCCTCATACAGAATAGGTGGTCACTGCATGTGAGAAATGTTTTATGTTGAACAAAGTGTTCATTTGCAGTATTTTTGCCAAGTCTGTGTCATGGAAACAATGATGCTGGCAGTTTTGTAAAAAAAAAAAAATATGTCAACAGTGCTATATAAAAAGCAGTATACAGAATAATGGAAACATTTCACACAGCAGGTTCTGTGCTGTCTGGTGTGCAGTAAGTGTGTGCAAAATCATAGGACTTGTGTTTTTCAAAGAAACTAATTCCTGCTGCTACATTTGGTTAATTTGGCACTATTTTTGAAAGAATCTACAGAAGAAGACAAAATGTACCAGTACTTCATGCAGAAAAATGCCATGGCCCCCACACAGCAAATTCCTTGATGGACACCCTAGATGACATTGCCTCCTAGATCTCCAGATTTGAATCTATGTAACTGTTATTTGTGGGATGCAATGAAACATAGAGTTTATATGAACAATTTACATTCATTGCAAGAAGAGATAGACAGTATTCCAAAGAGAAATTGCCAATATTTGAAGACAAGCTCCACTGCATTTCATGAAATAGGTATTTTCAGAAGGGCAAGGCCTGCTTAGAAGTTGGAGGTTAGGTGAGTTGAACTGCAGGAGAAAAATGGCATCCTCCAAATTCCTGGCTGATACAGACTTCATGTGATAAAGCTCCTGTGATGGCTGCCATGCTTGGGGGCATAATTAATGGGATGGTCTGCAGTGGCCTCAAAATGTAACTTTACTAGCCATCTAAAGATGTCTACTTACCTACATTTCTCTAGGGTGCTGACAGTGGTGTATCACATTAGTGCCAATTTATGGACATTGTCGAGCATCTCTTGTTTAAAAATACAATATATACTTTTTAACTTTTTGTATTTTTAAACACTTGATAACGAAGTTCACAAACTGTATGATGATAAATGTTTATTTACAGTATAATAACAATTGTGTGTTTCTGAGATATGAAAAAAAGAGGTGTCATTACTCAGATCAAACATTTAGAATTAAAATGCATTTACAACTGCATATAAAGTAATTTGTCAGACATAACAGTTCTCCAGGACACGTAACACAGCTCTGCCTCCCCATTTTTTAAGGATGCATTGACCGATCAATGTTGCTAGCTGTAACATATGTATAATGAAATCTAAACTTTGTGGCCCAAGATACATTATGCCATGGGCTGGCAGTCATGGATTGTTGGAGAAACTCAGCACTGAAGGACTCCTATTGTACAAAGAAATTTTCCATGTTTCCTCAATATTTGTGAATCCATTCTCTTGTCTGTCCCCATTTTATCTTTACAGACACCTCAAATAACTTGTGGTGATCACTGAATACTGTATGTGGAAGTGCTTCATACAAATTAATCTCTGAATGGCCTCCCACAGGTTATTGTTAGTCCACAACACTTAGTATAATGTTGCTGTAAGTTATTGTACTATAAAAGTAGTTGATAATAATGGTGTACATTCTAAGATCCTGGCTTATTGACAATAGGTGTGAATATCTTTTGTCTCTAGGAGACATGTATTTATTTTAACTTATCCCTAAGGTTATTAACATACATACTATTTAGTCATTTGCATTGTAAAAATGAATTTGTACTCAGGTTTGGAAACATGTATGTGTATTTGTAGCTTCTAAGGTAACCAAAGCATTTACATTGCCACAGTTGAAATGTCATCACCTGGAAGAAGTCACTACACTACACTGAGAAATTGAATTACGGACACATTAGCGAGTAAAGATACTGCTTGTGTACTGTATGTTTTTAATTCTGTAATTTTTATTTGGGTTGAAACCACTCTAAGAATCCTCTTTTCTTGAATTTTTTGTCTATTTTAGTAGCTTGAAATACAAGATTACATTCAAACCAGAAAACACAAAACCCCCTCTTGAATTTTGTTTCAAAATGTATTCCTTGAGAAGTTGTTTTATGCTAAAATGGATCCACAACTTTGCAGTTTTAAATAACACTGCAGTTGCGTGATGTATGATTTGAGTGTCAAACACCTGATCATGACATAAAGATACTGGAAGGAAATGTCAGAAAAAGATTCTGAAAATGGTTTACATTCCTGGAAAAAAGAAGAATTTATTAAACACCCCAGTAACTTCACCATCTGTTTTCTCACATTGTGGTGCTGATGTTTGCTGACCAGAATAAAAAAATTCAACACTTCTTTTGCTTAAAGCTACTGCATTGTGCAGATGTAAGATTTTGTTGTGTGTTGTTCCTTCTTTCCAGGATTATACATACTAGATAGTTACAAGGGTGTCTGTGCCTAAAGGTCCTGTCTGTATGAATGTATAATCATTTGGAGGCTCAGTACTTGCAGAAATTATGCTAGAATTTTGAATTCTGTTAGATAAGAAGAACCAGAGGTTAAATAAATATATACTGATCTCTCTCCCCCCCTCCCCCCCAAATCATTTTTGATGGCAGCCATCCTTTTTGCCTCATTACTGCCTTGGTGGACTTAATTAGATACCTACCTGCTTTACATATTTAAGACAGTTCTCAGTTCTTGGCTTGTGTGAGAATGTGGCTGTTTTCAGAGTGGTCTGAATGGCTCTCACGTATTTCACTTGGAAGTCATAAATATAAAAAAAACAATTAAAAAGTTGAAACTTCTTACAATTAAACAGAATATAAGAATAAGTGTACTTAGAGAAATAGGAACATAATTTTCCATAAATGCTGGTATTTCAAAATACTTGCAAGATCAAAAGGTTCTGAAATAAAAGAAAATTAAAGTTCTTTGTAGAAAGTATGAATTGTTCTTCAACTGCTGTTAAAGTACCTCCTGCAGTTTTGTCATTCTGGCATTTAAAAAAGTTCCCTGATTACAAAAGCTGTCTGTTATGAGATGGTATTGGTCTAGACTGTATTGAAAACTGTATGGGAATGGGTCATTTTTAGGAGGTTTGGTGTAGAATTATGGTAGAGACACTGGCTGTTAACTTCATACCCTGTAAAATGCAGATGTTTAAGGATGAGGATGTGCCACCCATCCTACATGATACTTGCAATGCCCACATAATTATTAAAGACTATAGAGGTGAGTGAATGATAATTATTTAAAGAGTGGTGATATTTTAATTGTGGTCAGATTACTTTAGAACAAACTTTTAATAAATCAAGACTCATAATTTGTATAACAATTTTTTACTTTTAATTAGTAAGCATTTACCATAACATGTGCTACAACAGAAACTTCACACTTCACACCTGTGTCCTTACCACATACACAAACATTCAACATAAATATTTTCAGTGGAATTAAATGTTTTATAATTATAGATATCTTAGCACTTCACATGAAATTAAGTGTAATGTGCTCCTTGAAGAACCGCCTTTAACTTAAGTCTCCATCTTCATGGTTAAAGTGAGTGGAGAGAGAGTGCATTCAAAATATACATGCAGGTGGTTCCTCAGACCCACAGACTCAGACGATGGAGGTACCAAGTTCCTCTAAAACTCAGCAACACAACCCACTGCCACCTGGTGCAAAAACCCCAAAACAGTATTGACATTGAGAGTGTATCACCATGAAAACTTAAAATCAGTTATTAAATTAGTTACAAGAAATGTCCTGAACACACTGATTGGATTAACAATGCCTGGTGTGCCCCATCCCTGCTCCCTAGGAAGGGATGTGAAGAATGTCAGTACAGGCAATGTTGAATTTCATGGACAAAAAATGGTATGAATAAATGAAAAGTTTGTGGAAGTAAAGCATCCTGGAGATGTAACTTCTGCATGAGTGGTCTGTTTCATGCACTTAAACCCGTGGTAACATATTTTCAAAGCAATACCGTATATTCTCGAATCTAAACCGCACCCGAATCTAATCCGCACCTTTCCTTCAAACCACCCCTTTGCCCACGGGGCGACTGATTGAATAATATTGGATGTTACCAATGCGTTAAAATCCGACGCTACGCCTGTGGCCGATGAGTCATACCGATAGAGGCGGGGCCTTTCTCAACAGACGTGCGCAATCTCGTCTGAAGCCAGCTGATCTTTAGTTGTTGAAACGTGGGAGGTGCTTGTTCCAATTTGTCGTGTACCGTAGTTATGGAAGAGGGACACCTGAAATCTAAACGACTCTCATATACGGCAAAGTTCAAACGTGAAGTTATTCGGTGCGCAGAGGAGAATGGAAACCGCAAAGCCGCTGCAATTTTTGGAGTTGATGAAAGCAACGTTCGACTATGGCGGAAACACAAGGCAGCGATCAGCGGGTGTGAGGCGTCACGAAGGAAATTCACTGGACCCAAGAAAGGATGATTTCCTGAAATTGATGATGCAGTCTTCACGTTTTTCCAAGAGAGACGCAAGACTGGACTGTTTGTGAGTTATGATCTACTCGCGAGGAGGCGATAAAGAAGGCCAGATCTTTGAACATTCCTCGAATTATGAGTGATGACGGCGAGTCTGATGAATAATAAATTATAATAATAAATAATAAAATAATAGATTATTGTATTGTATTGTTCTTACGTTGTTTATTAATTACGTTAATTACGTTATTGTTATATTGTACAGCAGCTCAATCATTTTTCCAAAATCCAGCTCTAGACCGCGAATCTAATCCGCACGCGAATCTAATCCGCATCTGATTTTTTAGCCCTCTAAAACTGTAAAAAAAAAGAAGTGCGGATTAGATTCGAGAATATACGGTATATTGATTACAAGATACATGTGCCCCCCCCCCACCCCACACACACACACATATCTCACATGTCTTATATAATTACATGTAAGACAGACTTTGTAAAATTGTCTGCAAATCAGTCATCACAACAAATATGTGTAATACATTCTTTGGGTTAAGAATGTCCAGTTAAATAAGCCCACGTTCACTTTCACAAGCAAGAGCAACTAAGTATAGCTGCATCTTGTGTGTGTGTGTGTCTCTCTCTCTCTCTCCTCCTCTCTCTCTCTCTCTTCTCTCTCTCTCTCTCTCTCTCCACCAAGGTAAAAGTGAAAAAAATCCGTGCCCAAATACCACATCATGGAATTAAAGCCTTATACATGTGTCACTTCTGCATGAGTGATAGGCTTTACATTCCACCTGCTTTACATGCTGGTATGGTTCACCACTATGTACCACCAGAATGAAGTCCTGAGAACACTCGGTGAAATAACAAAGCAGTGCTGCTGTAGTTGGTACATGGCATACAATTGTAGCTCTGTTCATTTCTTGCCTCCTTTACATATAATGGATAACAGTATAACTAAATAAATGCTTTTGTATTTCACTACAAGTCAGACACTGTATTGATAAATTGTCAACTAGAGGTCAGAAGTATATCTAAACATCATTGTATAAAATTATTTCTACAAATTGTAATATAAACTTTAAAGTCTTTTTAGGCAATTGGCTGTGTCACCGTAGATTTGTACCTGGAGTGTTATTCCGTATTGATACAGCTGAGTTTCTGGGAAGTAGTCATCTGGTCATCATAAGAACTTTGAATTGCATGCAAGAAATCCTGATAATCAAACAGCATCTATTTTGCATTCATTATTATCTATGGTTTATTCCATTTTGTTCTTTATGGTATTCATGCATCCCTTGTGGGAAATTCTGGGATGGTACCTTCGTACAGACCACGACTGCCTCCTTCCACATCCTCTACAGTTCATACTTCATACTCATATCTTACACTGCAGGGACAGTTATTCAGTGATCAATCAATCATAATTTATACTTGGTATTCTTACATTTTCCATTCACTTACCAAAGTTTCCATGAAATATCTATCAATGAACTTAGTGACAAATTTGCCATTTGTTTAGTCACAGACTAATACTTCACAGAAAAGGGCATTCTATAACTGCCCAAGCAGATACAAATCAGAATTACCCACACTTACAATTCACTTCAGGTCACACTTCAATCTTACAGATTTATAATAAGTACCACACTCTGGCTTTTACAAATTCTAACCTATATGTAAATGTAAATAATTATAAAGATTTATAATAAGTACCACACTCTGGCTTTTACAAATTCTAACCTATATGTAAATGTAAATAACTGAACAGTAATACTGATATAAATCACCCATTCACAGGTATGACTGTAATAATCATAGTTATTGAACACAAGTTCAATATTCTGAGGAACAAACAAAATTCCTTATGGAAAAGCCACCTAATGTACTGGAATGGGTACTTCTCTTTTTATTTAAAGATCATCCTTTAATTAAAACCTGTCAAAATATGCTAATATAAGAATTCAGTTTTTGCCCAATTAGGACTGGACTAGTTGTATATATATGTATAAATATTGGGTACATATTTGCACATTGCAGCCAGACTAAAACAACATCATTAGAAAAGTGTAACTGGGTAATGTTAATCAATTTTTTGTGCCAGTCTTACTTTTTATTGATATTTCATTTTACTGTCTTACATGCAAAAGAAGCACAAGTGAATTATGGACAATACTAGCCCCTTTACTGTTTGATATAATATAATGAATTCCATTGGTTGATTGTCTTTTCATTGCTGCATTCTGGATCTTAATGGTTAATAAAACAGGCAATCCTATTTATTGCTAAACTGTGGTTAGCAGTTTCTCTCCCACAGCGATCTACTGTTGCCCCACCTTACGCCTTACACTACCAGTAAGGTTGCTTGTGGTATCATAATTTACAGCCTTACAGGGGATCTACACAAATGATTCACTTCTATTCAAGGTGGTTTCAAGTGTAATTTTTATGTATGGTATTCCTGTAATGCATTCATTGTGTAAACAGTGCCACTTGGTGAACATATTAGCACAGTAGGTTGGTGCTAATACACAGAAACCATAAATGTGACATAATTTTCAAGAGAAACTGAATGGCATTGGTGGTCAGTAGGAAAGCCCAGGATGTTACTGCACTGCTTGGGAACTCAAAGTGGCATGTGATAAAGCTCAGTTCATGCTGAAACAAAACTGTTCATACTATAACCATAAAAAATCTTATGCCTCTGGAATGTGAAGCAAGAATTTTGTATCACATTTTTTTCTTTACTTGCAAAATGTTTAATTTGAGTAGGTGCCAGCATTTTAGAAATGTTCTCTGTGGATGTGAGCTCTGCTTAGAAGCATAAAGCTGGTGCATTGAAGCCCTGATTATAATAAGGTAAGTTGCACAGCACTACAAAACTTGGCAGCTATTTTTCAGCACACTCTACCATTATGCATGAAGTCATGAAGTAGTCTGTTGGATGTAATGAATGATATAGTTTAGTGAGTCATCCAGTTAAAGATACATTTGTAATATGTAGGTGAAAGTAAAATTTCCAATCCCTATAAATACTTGTTTCTTACAAGGAAAATTAGAAAATGTTGATCTTTTAACATCAAAATATCTGGTTCCCTATCTGAATGTTTGCAGAAATGTGTCAAAGGGAAAATACTGTACAAGATACAATGGAACAATTTCCAGACTGACCCTTTTCTTAATATTCAACACATTTTGTAGCTATACTATGCTACCACTTTGGACGTAGTTTCATTACAACCAGATATATAGTGAATCCAGCTCTTCTGTGATTTTTTGTTATTCCAGCAGGGTACAGCTTGAGTTTTGGAAACAGAAAAGAATCATAGCAGACTGTATCTGGGGATTACAAAAAGTGGGGAACAACAGTCACACAGCTTTCAGCCATAAAAATTGCTCCACAGACAAAGTATAACAAATATTTTCAATTCATCATAAATGCTTCAGAATTATACTTCATTTTTGATACACGTCACAGAACATCTGTGGATCAAACTCCTGATGCACAGTTCCATCAACCAGTGAACAGAACTCATACGAGTTCTGTTCATCGTCTCCTCTCTAAAAGTAAATTTAAACTTATCACATGCTCCTATAGCAATTTTGCCTAATTTCGAACAGAACTTAATGCACAGGGCAGTCTTTGTAATTCCTTGAAAGATAAAATTTACAGATTACCTTACTTCACTGTATGTCTATTTTGACACATCCTGCAGTTCTTAAATTAATGGCAAATGATACAGCAGACTATATTCCCCCACGAACTAGCTAGTAACTCTGCAGTTACTACAGTATAGCCTTGTCTTGCATATGTTTTTATTTATGGTGTGTCTTCTAAATCATTTATATAACCAGAGAAGTGTACTGTCATACTTAAGCCTTGAAAGCAACCTTCTCAAAAACAGCCCACTGTATCAACAAAATGTACAAGAGAGTAACAACAGCGTGAAATTCATTTTCAAAGCTTTCTGTTGAATCAAACAGGTTAAAATATGACCAAGAAGACAGGCACTTTGTATGACTGTACTAGTGAACATGTTCACATGCAAAAACAGGTAATGTGAATACTGTTTGTCATTCTTCATGCCAGTACTTTCTTTGGTCAGGTTATATGTATTTTTATTGCAATATCACTTCAATTTAAATGCATAACAAATAGTTCAGAATTGTTTAAAGCACTTTCTACTGAACACCTTCTGGACGGAGTTGCAGATTGCCATATTGTCCAAACTCATTTGTGTTACTAACACTGGTTTGGAATAACCAGTCTTGACATTTTTAAATGTATTTTTCATATTTTATAAAAAGAAGATAAATGTTAAGTACAAACAGACTAGAAGTATTAGTGCTAGATTAAAATATAACTCCCCAGTTACATTTATAGTACGATTATCTAATTAAATTTGTGCAAGAAATACAGATGCTCTGTTTGTATTCAACTTTCCTGTTTCTACAGATACAAAAAAATCCACAAAATTTCTTGACTTTTAAAACATTTCCTCAGAATCCATGATATTACATATTGTACATTTTAAGAACAGCTTTAATTTTTACTTCAGATGGATGTAGGAGATATGCAGATTTTTGTCACTGTCCAAACTTTGGCAGTCAGGCCCTGTGTTTAAGCAAGCACTACGCCATGAAAGCATGTGCACAAATGGAGGTATACCTGCACACATCCTTAACCTTAGCACCAGATGGAGGCAAGTGGTCAGTTGTGCACTCCAGCTGCTTACTCAAGAGGACACATGCCACAGTACCCATTGAATAGGTGGACGAGTTGGGTGCGGAGAAACATCTCATGCTGGGAAGAATTCTTCATTCATCCAGCCCATGGCCCAGTTAAGTCTAACCACTTTGTTCGTGTCATGAAATTTTTGTGTAACAAAAACACAACTTTGCTGACTAAATCTCCAATTTTAAGTAAAATTTTATTACATATAACAAATTCTTAGGAAATTTAAGGGCAGTAAATTACAATTTATAAATATTCAGTGTGGCTCTCCATTTAAAACTAAATCTGCACACTAGTCATTGTCACATAAAAATTCAATATAACAGTAACAGTATACATACTGTTCACTGTCCTTGGTAAAACCATCAATAAAATTGTAACTGTCACCATGTTGTGAAGGTGCATAGGGGCATGAAGGTAAAGCTCCATGCATTACATATCTTGGCATAAGCTGGACAGAAGTGTTAAACTTCATGCTCTGGCCACTTTATCCATTCCCTAGAACTCACCAGATAGAAGACTGGGTGGATTCCAGCCAGTCTGGGTTCAGTAGGTATGAAAAAATTCATGTCCCTGCTGAGAATCAAAATGTAGTTACTGTAGCTGGAAAATGAACCCGAGTCTACTGCTAATCACATTATAACAGAATTACATCAGAAGGTAATATGCTACTGATTGTTTTCAGACAGGCATAATTACAGTTATTACCTATGCTATTGTCAAACCATGCCATAAATTCAGTACAAACTTTTGAAGGGTTACATTCAAGAATTACTGACCTCATTGGTGCAGTTTATATAAAAGTAGGGAGCTGATAGTATAGTCGGTCTACTGACTAGGCTACATGCTGGACAACACAGGCCTCAAATCCTGGCAGGAGCAAGAAATTTTTCTCTTCTCTAAAATATCCAAATCAACTCTGAGGCCCAGTCAGCACCCTATTGAATAGGTACTCAGGCGTCGATCCGTGTGAGCAAAGCAACCAGGGTGTGAGGCTGACCACTCACCTGCACGTACTGTCAACGTTCATGGCATGTAAAGAAACAACTTTACCTTTATAGAAGACGTATGATATTTTAAAATTGAAGGTAAATGTAAGGTTACCCTTGTGCCATGCACAGTGGCTTGAAATCATGCAGGGTTGCAGAGGTACAGCTCCACACACATTCTAAATCTTGGTACTGTATTGAAGTGAGTAGTCAGCTTCATTCTTTACCTCCAAGGGAACAACCCAAGTACCAAGTGGATTGGAAACTGGTCTAAAGCCAGGAGTTTCTATAAATAATAAACTCACCAGATACACTGATCTGAACAAAGTTTCAGGTATAAAATTCATGAATGAAATTTCAATTTTTTCAGGTTCTTAACCTAAATAAACAATAAACCTTAATCTTCTAATCCACATTACACAAAATTTAAAAAATTCATTTGACTTCGGAATGTGCTAGAAAGTAATATATATTTTACGACTTCCATTCTCACTTTATTGAACAATAACTACTTTGCAGCTGCCCATATCAGTTCCTGGTGCTGAATATAAAGTTTGTTCATAAACTGTGTTTATACCAGCCATTATTTTAAAGTTGCTCTTAATCTGCATCTCATCTAGGAACAAAAATGAAATAAGGCAACTCGTGACCAAGTATTCTACCGTGGGTTGTCCCTTCTTTGCAGAATGTTGAACAGAACATTTGATGAATCCTCATCACTCTCATCTGTGCTGTAAATGTTACCCGACGTGAATCTGACAGATGACTCTGCAAGCAGAGGCACTCGTAAATCTGAGCTGTTTGACTGTGTTGGATCTCCCTCACTGCTGAATAAGTCTTCATCCAACTCAGCCATGCTGCTTCTTCTACTAGCAATGGCTGATTTGTGCAAAACATGGAATATAATGCCTCCCAAACAAAAAAATAGGCCTATAGCATTAATTATATTCATCTGATCACCTGTTCCAACAGCCAGTATTAGTGTGCACACCTCCTGTGGAGAAAAATTATTTCACATTACAGTGTAACAACTAGGGAAAATCTGAAAGGAGAAATATTACATGGAAAGTTAGTAACATTAAGGATACATTGACATGGGAATGTGTTGTGTATGGATGCTGAGCATAAAAAATGAAGATGTGGACTAAATAACCATTTAGGGAAAGATATACAAAAGACAATGAGCAAAGAGTTTACAGTGATGCATGAGGAGATGACAGGAATGGAGAATGGAAAATTGAGAAGCTTTGTCATAAGATGATATACACTAGTGGAAACATCACTGGATGCTGGTAGTGGTGGTGGTGGTGGCACCAGTAATATATTACTACTACTACTACTACTACTACTACTACTACTACTACATTACTGCACATATGCATGGGTCCATGTCCCTTGACATTTTTGAATGGGAATGACATCAGGATAGGATCTTAAGATGTTAAAAACTTATTTAGTCACCATGTTATGACTGTTCTATATAGCACAAACATGTTTTACCTGTGTACTTGAATTTTAACTAAAACACTGTGGTGAGACATAAAGACCCGTGACATGCATGTAGATAGTTAAAAACACACTGCATTTTGTAACACACTGCAAAAGTCCAACCTGGATGGATACGGAGAAACCTGACCATGAATTGGTTAAATACTTGTAAAACTGTGTTTCATACCTTGAAGATGCCTGCCACAGACAGGGTAAGGCTGGATGTGTGTGTGACAACCAAGAACTCTGCAACTTCCATGCAGAATGCCAAAACAGCTCCTGCTACAATCTGCAGCAATGTGACAGCTACAGCAACTACATCATGATAACGGAAGAATTTACAGTTGGTAACCAGTGCCAGCCCTACAAGCACAATTCAGCTTTATTAATGTCCATCTGAACGATCAATGTAGAACTTGCCATTGATTGTATTTTTAAACTGTTCTAAACACAACTGATAAAAAGTTCAATTTGAGATTTATGTAAAATGTAATTATATTAGATAAATATGAGCCAAAATTTAATTCACCTCACAGTTTTTATCTCATGAATAGGGTTCAGTAGCAGGCATAACCTCCCCAATATGCATGCATGTTTAGTACAAAGAATACATAACGTATAATATGGGAATATGTGACAGGCCTGGTGCATGTCCAGCATGTTACATTCATGGAAGCAAGTGCAGAAACTTTCTTCCTCTTCAATACTAACCTTCAAAACTAATTGCAAGGGGTAGGATGGACACAATCATCCATGGCTGCACATGGTACACCATGTCTACTGGGTTTTCCAAACCCAGTTTTGACTTTTGCATTACAAGCTGTGCTAACGTCCATCGAAGCCCACTGTAAATAGCAAGAGAATAAAGTATCATGCACTAACAGAAGGGAAGGAACAAATCGATGTTGGACAAAGCAAAAGATGTGGTGGAAGAGACAGACCCAAAAAAACCAAGTATGTAAACTACAATGGAGAAAAACATAATTAGAATTGAGAAAAGGTAGAATATGCACATCGACTCTAAACACTATATAATGTTTATGTAAAACAAAAATTGATAGCATCAGAAAGATTGAAGGGACTCACAAAAAAAGAGAACCAAGAATTGAACAATGAGATTGAAGGTCTTGTATTTGTATTTTATTTTACCTTCCATAAATCCACAGATATGGAAACAGTCATACAACATATAAAAGATATAAACACTAAATTGAGGACATCTATATATATGTACAGAAAAGTGCAAAGCACTTGTCATATCATCAGTCACAATATTTATCATGCTAATACATAGAGTACAACAGTGTAATATACAGCAGTATACAACATCACTTCCCAAGGAACACAATTCATTCATCAATACAATATTTTTTCCATTTACAGTCAGTATACAATAGATATAAACATAAGTGGAATATAAATAAAATAATATAGAATGTTAAATCCCTAATCATTAATATATTTGTTGAAAAAACTCTTCAACACTATAAAAAGTTATAACCCCAAAACCAGAAGAGACCGACTTAGGGATAAATAGATGAAGAACAGAGCAAATGTTTATAAAATTTAGAAACAAACTGAGGTGATTGGGATATTTAAAGTGAACATGAAAGACAGAATGCCAAAATGGCAAGAAAATTTACATACAAAAAGGGCAGGATGGACCATTGTGGATGGATGTGGAGAGGAGAGACAAGATATGGACAGATGTGATGGACGATACAATATGTTGGAAAGTTATCACACACTGAATGCTCACAAAGTTCAGGGCAAAAGAAAGGAACTGTTTTGAGGTATTCCACTGTTTAAGTCACACATTTCTTGACTTTAATAATGACAGTAAATTCACACCCATTACTGACCTTGTGAATGATGCTGTTAATACAAGCATGAACCCCAGACAGTTGAAGTCTGTAGCCTTATAGGTAAAGAGAAATAATCCACCAGAAATCATGACTACAATGACACACACAGTCCACGACTGAAACAAGCAAAGAGCAATATGTTTTACAGTACAACTGTATGCATTTACATTTAATTTTACGCATTCTGAACCTGGTGCAACCCGCACATTATATTAAAAATGAAACACGTTTGTGGATGACAGTTATGTTAACAGTCAGAGCTAAATCAATCAGCCCTCTCCCTGAAGACAAAGCGGCCCATGTATGAAACTTACCACTAAAACCCATCTATTGCAGAAGTTACAAATGTGTGGATCTTTACTTCTGCTTCCTTCTGCCTTCATGCCATTTTGGTTAAGCACCAGAACAACTGTACACAACAGATCATCTCTGATGCACTAGACTTCTTACCTGTTCAATTTTTCCATATGAAAAATGAAAGTAATTACCTTTTCTT
Source organism: Reticulitermes speratus (assembly GCA_021186555.1). Taxonomy (NCBI): domain Eukaryota; kingdom Metazoa; phylum Arthropoda; class Insecta; order Blattodea; family Rhinotermitidae; genus Reticulitermes; species Reticulitermes speratus. Next base: position 16,731,226 of record JAJKFL010000039.1, on the reverse strand, counting down.
CTAATCTGAACAAGAGTGCAAATCCAAGAATGAATATAATGGCTGTAGATTTTGTCATTGTATACCTGCAAAATGGACATTGTTATTTGTAAATGACACTTCAAAAATGTCAAGGGCTACACATAAGTTGAAAATGTAACACTTGTTAGTTAAAACATAAAAGAAATAGCTTAAAATTGATAGTGACAATGTGTCTAGATTATGATACTGATTTAGAAAATACATGGTAAACTCATACATAAATTGAGTAATACACAAATACCTCAGCAGTACTTAACCCACATTAATTTTGAGAAGGATATGTAGCCATAAAAAGTTATATTCATAAATAAGGTACACATTTAATATTTTACTGTCCAATCTGTACAGGCCAGAATTCTGAGTCTGATGCACAGAAGCCTTTGATCACCAATGTGGTAGTTGGAGAGACATCAATTTCAAATATCTCACTTGCTACTGTGCTGTCAACATCTACAGTGTAAGTACTGTTACAAAATTACATACAAGCTTTATAAGTAAGTATTTTTGTCTTAGGTAATTGCAATTTGGCATTTTTGTAAAATCCAGTAAGAAATATATTCAGAGTGGCACAAAACACGGACACAAAGTATTGTACAGCCATGGCACATGTATCAGATGAGTTTACATTGCAGACTTCATGTATTTTAGATGCCTAACATGTGTGAGAAACATAGCAAGGGGTGATCTTCCTATACACTCCTACCAGACAGTCCCTTACTCTTATGACCACTGGGGACAGAAATTTGGATTGAGAGGGGCACTGGATAATATAGTCAGGGAAGCCAGCATACATTAGATGTTAGTGAAACCACCGCCCCACTTACAGCAAAAGCAATGAAATATCAACCTGGTATACCAGCCTTTTTGCTAGGTGATGGACACTGTAGTCATGTCCACTACATTAACATGCACTGTACTGTAAATAATTTTCAAATCAACTGATGCTTGTTCCCTGCAAATGATTCAGGCCTAGACTGGCAGGGAAATTTTGACATTAATAATTTTATGCTACATGTTGTCTGTTACGGACACTTTGCTTCTGTGCATGGTTTACCAAATTTCTAGGGTGGGGGGGGGGGGGGGTTCCAGCTGTGTCTAATAACTTAGGCGAGGCATAGGATCTGTTGCCTGTGCATATAGCTATAACAGACAGGAAATACCATGTAAAACCAATGAACCATATGGGATTATTCATAAATATCAGTAGCTGATGACACGTACACGATATTCCACTGGCTAGAGATATAACATGAAACAGTCCAAGGGCTTGTACCATGATACTAGTGCATTTTTACAGCATTACACAGGGGTATGGTACATGAACACCTTTCCTTCCAAAACAAAAAATGAGAATTCTCTTATGAAACATGTCCAGAGGTATGTTAATTCTTCTGTTATATTGATTTTTGTTGTCCATCTTTCTGAAAAGTGTTGTGATGAGTACAGATTATGAAGAATAAGCTGTAATTTATAATTTACTGGGTATTTCATGACATAACACCTTTAACACTTTAATGGTAACATGTAAGTTGATTAATTCACATTAACTAGTTAAACTGTAGAATCTTTCAAACGTCCTATGTACAAAGTGGGGTTGGTTTGTTATTCTATGAAGTTACTAGTTAAAGTGTTGAATGGTTTCTCATTATAAACTTTACGTGTCCCTTTCTGCTAATTTACGAAATAACTAGATACTTCATGAAATAACAGATTTCGCACTCTAATAGTAACATATACGTCTAAACAGTATGATGTTCAAGATGCCTGATACCATAATGTGCTTATCAAATTTCTGGACCTGAGAAGTAAGTCCAGTTTTATTATATTTGAGATAATACATAATTTTTCTTAGAATTCTAAGCTCTTTTAGATGCAGATGGTTTTAAGTCCAAATACTGTCCCAGTGTGGCTGGACCAAAAATTAAACAGCACTAAGTCACATATTTGTCTAAGAAAAATTATGTATTATCTCAAACATAAAATTGGACTTAACCCTTCTGCTTCTCAGGTCTAGATTTCACGATAACTTGTCAAATAATTCAGAAGCTGAATGGGGGAAAAACAGCAGGCCTTCTTTTATCAAGGCTCAAAATTGTGTGTGTGTGTGTGTGTGTGTGTGTGTGCATGCGCACACACGCACGCGCATTGTTCACTTATGATTTATTTAACTATGCTATCAGTACTTCAGACTAGATAGTATTGAATGTAAGTTGGGTTAAGTGGAAAAATTGTGGAAGGAAATGGTTGTGGCCCAATGTGAGGTAGCCATCCCAGCATTTGCCTGATGGGATAGAGGAAGACACGGCAAACCTCAGGTTAGTTAGTGCCCTGGCCGATATTCGAACCGGGCACTTCCAAAATACAAGTTAGTTCAATAAAAATATTTATATTGCATTCATTAATTTGGAATGACAGAAATCAGCAATTATGATACCATGCGCCCGCCATACCGTGACTATATACGTTAGCGCCTTTAACATGCACCAACTTCACGTTTTCTACCGCCATATTTTCACGTTTTCTACCGCCAAATTTTTTAAGTTTCAATCCACACAACCATAACGCAAAATAATGACACTACCTAGCTACATTTCATCAATTCATATATGTGCCAAACAAATATAAAATTTGTTCAAAAATACAAGCAAATTGTTACTTATCTGTCTTTGTATCATAAATGTCCCTTGTGCTGAAACGTAAAAATATCGTCCTGGCAGAACACGCGCGCGTAACCTAGAGCCTGAAATAATGTCATGTGGATGAGTTTATGCGCCTCGATGGGAAAAGAACGTGGAAAGAGACGGCAGAGATCTGTTTTATTGGCAAAAGAAACCGATTCAGGTAAGCAACTTCTTATTGTAAGTTCACAACAAATATTATAATAGCGTGTTGCTGTTTTCTGTCAGTCTTATGAAGGATATTTCTTTGGTATTCGATATTGTCTTGCACTGAAATAACACATACCGGCAGATGTTTTAAAACTTTAGTCTTAACCTCGTTTTTGCTGTCTATATTTGCGGTAAACTTATTGTAAACCTTCAAAAAGTATTCTTTGAGACGTGACATTTCATATTGCGTTTAAATAATTGTTGTAGTAAGTTCATAAAACTTCTGGCTAACCTTTTCCTTGTAGTGTACGTTAGCGGTAACTTTATTTTACGTTTTGTATATGGAACATGCGCTGAGTTACAAGTGTTTTCGTTTTTAGAGCTGGACAAAACAAATATTTCATGCCATACAGATTCCTTCACATTTTAGGTTATATAATGAGAGTCTTTATGCCCTTATTCTGCCTTTGTATTGTTATTGTGTCAACACTCAAACAGCATATATGAAAGCTATGTTGAATGACTTGAGACTTGAGTTGAAATGTGCTTTAACATAATGAGAAGAATGTTATGGGGTGACCACAAAAACTGATGGCCCTCCTGCAATTCAGACCTGCAACCACAGAACTCATTCTAGATCATGCTTACATTAAAGTGGATGGGCTTGCAGATTTAAATGTAGTTCTAAATAGTTACAGAAAATGTTGTAATACTGAAACAGTATGTCTGCCATAGTTCATCTTAAGATTACTAAAATCTTCAATTCCTGAATCACATAGGAAAACCAGATACACTTACAAGGACACAGGAATAAGTTCCAGTCCCCAGTTAGACAATCCAATGTCAAGTCCACTTGCAATTCCTGTAGGTGCCACTTCTTTCACATAGTTTCCCCAGTTTAGGACAACTCTTTGCTTTGATGTATAGCATTCCCATATGATGCGGCACATGGATGCAATAACAAACTTCAGTACTAAGTGACACACCACTACAGACAGGGGGAAGCGAAATTCCTGAAATGTTATGATACAACGTTTTAAAACTGTTACATGTAGCTATACAGTCTTCAGTAGCAAGTTTGCCCAGAATCACTTATCTTAGAGCTAGTGATGTATGACTCAGCCTCTGAACTTCAAAATACAGTGTTTATTCTTTGTGTACCATGGTGATTCATCATGAAATATTCATTAAAATGTCACATGACTGTACACTATCATGTTACTTACATGATGATTCTCAAAGGTTTGTGACAGTGGCTGATTTTTTATGTGATTATTATTTTGGACATTTCCACTATCTGAAGCAAAGTGATACAAGACATACTGCTGTTATGGTGAGCTGCTTTTCAGAAATTTTAAAGAACTAAACACGGTAAATTTAGTGCTTAAAATGGATACATGCCTGAACAGTGCCATAGTTAACTCTGAATGTTAACTATCCACAACTGTCAGCTTCAGCCATTCAGGACATACTAAAATGGACTCATGAATGTGTACATGAAAAGTGCATGATATAATGTGTCACCCTTCTTCAAGATGTCATCCCTTGCCAGGCAGAACAGCTAAATTCAGTTGTACATTTTGTACTTAATATAGATGGTGGAACTTCCTGTTAGTCCATACTTCAGATGTGATGACGACAAAGAAGGAAAGGCGTAGCAGTTGACCATCTTGTGACAAGGGAATTGTTTTGGCCTCTCCTGAATACCTTCAGTATTCATACAAACATGAATGCTGCTATGAAAATGTTCAACTGCCAAAGATACTTACCTGAAGAAATCTGCGTTGATAAAAGGTGAGTCCAATTGACAATGCATAATACACTAAGATAAGTAAAACAGTCTTGGCTGCAAGTTGAACACATGAACCTGTGCAGGTCACCATCTTGGCTAGTTCATGTATTACAATACTCCTGCCATCACTAACGGGTTATCCAGGTTCTCTCATCTGGCAAGAGAAATGGCACTTATTATCTGTTTCAAAACTAGAAGTCTTTAGCTCTTTGACTACTATGACATGATATCCCCATCTGTTGTAGACAACACAACACCTGTACATTTAGGTTATTCTGATCTACCACATACTGAACCATGCTGTCTGCTTGAAATATCCGTGCATATTGTAGACCACAAAACTGCTGTGACTGATATCCCAGTCTAGCCTAGACTGCACCACTTTGTTGTGCCTGGGATGTACCAATTAGCCTAGATATTCCAGTCTGAACTTCCACATTTTCTTGCCTCTGCAACTCCCATATGGCCAGCACAGCAGTTCATGCACATCTTTTGACAAATAAGTTAAGTAGCACGTAGGGTTAAACCAGTCACCAGCGAAGAACAGGGTACTTACTAAAACAGCAATTTTTTCCCCTTTTATTGTGGTAACTGAACATAAAGAATGCTTTCTTTTGTTGCATCATTTGGCATTCCTTCACACAAAGAAGCACACCATATTCATTACTCATTGTGTTTCAGCTACTGACCTCTTTCTTGGATTGTGATTAAATTCTGTACAGGATACCTGCTGTTTTATCTGGGTGTGAAACTTGGTGTTTTGGCAAAAGAGAAAAAATACCATACACTGAAGGTTCAAGAACAAAGTGCTCTGAAGAACATTTGAACTCGAGACAGAGGAGGTAACAGGACGACAAAGAAAATTACATAATAAACTGATCTAACTCTTCACCAGATGTTCTTAGGTGCAATTAAATTATGGAGGATGAAATAAGAGAGACATGTAGCATAAAAGATGATTAAAAATGCTTAAGTACTGTTAATTTGAAAACTTTAGGGAAACCATGTACGAGGCATGGGCTAAGGTGGGAGGATAACATTAAAAGTGATCTTAAGAAGATGTGGACTGGATTCAAGTAGCTCAGGACAGCAGCTGGTGGCAACCTATTGTAAACACAGTAATGAACCTTCAGGTTCCAGAAGAAGCACGGGATATAGTCTCATGAAAGATCCTGTACCATGGGGGTAGCTATTTTAAACAGGAAACCCTTACTAAAACTTAATGACAACATTTTCGTTTGGATGTTATCAGCCAATTAGGGCTGATACTGTAACTGTCCTATTTTTCTTCTTGTACTTATTCTACTTCCCTGTCTGGTGACACACACGTATACAGTATCCAGAAACTTATCCATGTGTGTTGGTGTGTGTTTGTGCAAATAACTTATATGTAAGACTAAATTTTACTATTCCATCATTATGTAGCAGTTGTTAATAGTTACACATATACTAAAAGGTGGTAGCAATGAACAGCAGTGAAAAAGGGGCACCAAAGCTTTGGTCAGTACTGCAGTCACAGCCTGCTGAAGAAAGATAACTGCCCAGTCTAGCAAGCTGTCTTTCCAGACCTTAAAGTTTACAGTGTGCATATTCAGTGAAATCACAACTTCAGAATGTGATGTATAAGTGTGAATCACTGCAACAGTTGTGTAGAAACCTTAACTAGATAGGAATTGTCACATTTTTTTTTTAATTTCACTAGGATCTGGTACCTATGATTATTGCAGTTTGACCTTTTTTGAAAAGAGTTGTCTCTATGTAGCTGATGCATTCAAGCTGTTTCTAGAACTTTTCAATTCATATTATGCATACTGAATAAAGTCATATTTCATGAGTCCCTCAGTGACTGTAATACATAAGAGCTGATCAATGGAAGGGTTATCTGTGGAGACTGTAGTGAGAGATGAGAAGTGTTACATTTTCCCATTGAAATTTAAACAGGGGTTGTATGCTCCTACATAACAGAACTGCTTATTCTGTGAAGATTTATTTTCAGAATGTTCAAAGTTCATTACATGCATATGCAGGTAGTTTCAGGGTGTCCCTCAGTGGATATAATTTATAAGAGTGAACTGATGTAAAGATTATGAAAACCATAACTAAAGATGGAAACTGTCAAACTTTCCCTTTGATATTTCATGGCATAATTCCACAACTAACTTTATAAGACAGAGTCCTTTGTTGAGATGATGTCCCTCAGCTGATCAAGAAGTGCCTTACCTTGTACTGAATGTGGAAGATTCATAACTAACTAACTAACTAACTAACTCCATGGAGCAGAGTCCTTCTTGAGAAGCCAACAGGTCGTCAGCTAGTCAAGAAATTCCCCACGTTGGAAGATTCATAACCACCCAAATTATTTCCTGGAAATGCATGAATTATAGCATTATATATAAACAACATATATATAAGCAACATTATAAGATTCATAACCATGTTCACAAGACTGTGCTACTGGACTGAGCTAGCTGAATCCAATTTAGACTCTCATACCCTCTCTCATTAACACCCATTTTAATATTAACCTTGGTCTTCCAAGTGGTTTCTTCTACTTGGATTGTCCACCTAAAATATTGTACGCATTTTATATGATTCCCACTCAAACTACATGCTTTCTCATTTGAGCCACCATGATTTGGTAACTCTAAGTAACATCTGGTGACAAGTACAAACTTTGTTGCTCCTGATTATGCAGTTTTCTCCATCTTCCTGTTATTTCTCTCTCCTAATTCATATATTCACAGCTCTTTGTTCTCAGACATCCTCAGTCTGTGTCCCTGCTTATGATGCCAGATCAGTTACACACCCATACAAAACAACAGGTAAAATTATGAGGTATGTGTATTTTGAACTTTGAATTTAAATGAATGGGATGATAAAACCTTCTGAGCTGAACAGATTGTAGTAAACATTCCACAAACTTAATCTGCTTTCACTGATTTGTTTATATAATTTTAATTTGTTTCATTTTTTATATTGCTTTCACCGTTACTGAATACTTTGTTTTATTTATTTATAATTCACTTAATGACACTTTGAACACCTCAAATTAGGTAGTATTGAATGACTGGATGATCAGTGAGTGATAAACTAGAAGGGGTGTAGATACAGTCATTTAAGGTACTATCCAAGAATCTGCCCAGAAAAAATGAGAAAACCATGAACATTTTCAGACAGTTGCTACTCTTTGTGTGTGTGTGTGGGGGGGGGGGATATAGAGGCATCAGCATTGGACACTGTGTGTGCCTATATAAAATCTGAAACCTAAAATGAGAAGCATAATTCCCCTTTGCAAAGATAGCATGTGTTCACAACATATAACACATGGCATAGGTTTTTCACTTCAGTTTCAGCATCTGGTTTTATCTTGCAGATTTCAATATTCTTTATTTCCATCATCTGGGACCAAGTTGTTTTCTATCTGGTGTAGCCTATTTGTTTCATTTGTAGGTTAGTGAGCAATCGCTGTTTCTGGAATTAAATCTGAAATTATTTGTGATGTGATGCTGTCCTACCAGTGAAGTCTGTCTAGTTAGTTATATACAAATTAAAATTATTTTTCTAGCTCACTGTCATTACAGTGTTATATCACCTTTAAATAACCAGAAGCAACACAGTCACAGTTAACACTGAAAAATATGCAGTCAGAAATCTAACCCATGTTTAAAATCAAGTCCAAGGGAAGACATGTTAGCAGATGTATGCATAGTGTAACAGTTTTTCCACATATGCTCCTGAAAATCATGGGTTTCATACCTAAGTGTCTCAGTCATAAAATGTGTTTTGTATCCTGCAAACCTGTTCTGAACAATTTTTGCCATGACAAATATTTAGTGAGATGTGCACAGAAATGTATGTATGTCTCCATGTAAACTGTCTGATACTGTTGTTTGATTTTAACAACACTGGACTATGTCAACAAATTTTAGTTCAACTCCCTAGTATCAGATTACAGGAGAGCCCATTCAGCAGTTCTAGTTACTGCATGCAAATAAACATGGCAGAGCTAATAGGGGCATTTCTTCCAACTTTCCATTATGAGCAAAGCCAAAAAGTATTTCATTTGCAAATTTTTGTTGGGTGGTGTTTTTTAGACAAAAACCTGCCACATAACTTGGGAGTCAAGTGATGAAACACTCCTATAATTAGCAACATATTTTTGTGGATTACAATTTGACCGTCCAGTGTTACGATGCAGGATGATTTTTAGTCATTTTTCAGGAAAGAGTGCATCTTACGTGAGAAATACGGTGTGTGTGTGTGTGTACAGATGTGTAACAAATCAGTGAACCAACTTACTGGACAGAATTCTTAATAAGGAACTGTAAGTTGCTCAAGTTATCAAGAAATGTTCTACGTTTTACGGAAACCAAAGGTTAATGACCATGTTCACAAATGTGTCATTGGTCCCTGTCCTGAGCTATCAGAAGCTATTCAGTTTTAAATGTATCACAAGCCTGTAATCTTACTACCTTAATGTACATGTATATGCACTGTATCTTTTCATTTCTCTCTTCTGTGCTGCTTGATGTCTATGCCACACTTAAAGGTGCAAATGTACCAGTCTCTATAACATCCTGTTCTTAGCAGATTCTGTTCCCTGCTGCCACACATTTATCTTACCCACTTCCTGTCTAGATAATACATTTTACAGCATCCCCCCCCCCCCCCAACCAATATCAAAATAACAACATATTCGATTATATTTACAATGGGGAAAATCTTCCTATTTTGGTCCATACCAACTGTACTGCTTTGACCTTGCTGAACATTATGACCTATCTGGTTACTGCTACTTCTTTATCTTTGGAAGATCTGAGGTTATTGGTACCAGTTATCACATTACAGTAATGAATGCAGCTCAGCACCAGATACACCTAGGTATACTCACTCTGCTACATCTCAACTCACTGCCACAGAGTCCATATCAATGTTGTCCACTAATCATACGTGTAGCATGTTTGAGGCTGGGCTGTAATTGCTATGTCCCTTATCTGTAAACATTATCATGCTATCTTAAATTGGATATAGAATTATTCCTCTGGTCTGTCACCTTCATAAGCTCATAAGCCCAGTAGTAAGATGCTCGGACAGCAGACTACAGCCTCCCTGGTGGTATGCCATACCAATATCTTTATCATGAAACAAAATATTAAAATTAAAATTTGTTCAAAAAGTGTCTAACACATGGTCAAACAAGGAAGAAAATGTTTAATTATCTTTTATGTGTGTGTGTGTTTGTAGAAAAATTTCATATGTCTTCCTCCTTGTCACAGCTCACATACTTCTTTATATGTAGGAAAAAAGGCATTGTATGGACTAAAAACACTATCCAAAAGTGACAAAAGTTATTATTGTGCCTTTGTGTTCGATAAACCCTTTAAAGCCCAGTGATTATTGTATACTCCACCTGCTATAACATTAGAAAGTGAATTTTGCCCATGTAGTGTATTTATGTCTTTCATATGATTCTCACAGTCAACACTGGTTATTTCCTTATGCAGCATTAATTGGTCTTTATAATGTAGACAAAGTCTGTGTTTTTGCAAGGTAGGAACCAAAGTTTTATATATAATGTAGATGGATGTCTCCAAAGGGTTAAGGAAGATTTTCTCTTCCATTGCCATGCTCTCCCTGAAGGCCCTTATTTCTTTTTTGTGACGGATGAATTTTGTGTCCTTGTGCTCAGGAATAATATTTATGGGTGTGTCCTTGTGCTCAGGAATAATATTTATGGAACATGATCAATATTAATTCTGTAATGGGACTTCATGGTCTAAGGGTAAGGCATACCAGATATCTGGAGTTTCACCTCAAAATGGTTACTGTTGTTCCATGATACTTAAATTTTGTAACAATATTCACAAGTGTTTGCTGTTTGAACTGTCTTACGAATTTCATTTTGAATTTTCCCATTTATTTTGTTGTGCTGCTGGGATGTACAAAATTATCTACATTCTTCAGCAGTTCTCAGTATAATTTTATGGCTGTCTGCATGAAATCTGAACCAGCTCTCCCATGTTTATTTTCAGTCCATGCTTTAAGTCTGGGATACCCAATAACAGAATGTTTCTCAATTTCACCTCCTATCAACAGATGCCAGAATATGTCAGTAAAGCAATGGGTAATGGTTGGAAAACTTGGGACCAGTTTCCACCAGGCTCAGAAGTTTGTGCTTTGTCACTATGTGCTGACTGGCTCTGGTACCCCAACTTGCCTCCTGTACAGTGTTCCCCAAAGTTATGGCAGCCAAAGCATGACACTGACCAGTCACAATTTAATGTATCATCATGCCCCTTTACGTGCTCTCAGGCCATGGTGCTTGGGCATCTTTTGTTCCATGTTTCAATCATCAGTAGAGTTCACAAAGCCGAAATTCCTATTCCACATACTTATAGTGCTACAGATCTGACTGTCCCCCTGGGTTTTTGTTTTGTGAAGAATTAATTATTCAAGGACAAGTGATGTGTTAAAGTTGTATTGGCTATAACCTCAAATTCAGCAGCATCACAATTTTTGAAATGGTTGACTTGCAAACAATATTTAGTATAATGTGTAGTATCTATTTCCTGTATGAAATTTCACTGCCTAGCTCCAATAGTTTACTTATTACAGCCAACAAACCAGAAATGTTTGCATGGCCACCACACTGTTGTTTTAAAAATACCACAAAAAAAAAGAGCATTTCCATATTCTTCAAAGATGTTACCATACATCACACAGACCAGGTATCAGGTAGCACTACTGTCCCTCCACTCCACAAGTTCGCATGTTAGCCATAGTGCTAATTTCACTGATTGTTCAAAATCAAAAAGTATTATTTGAGGTGGTGTCCAGTGGCATGATGTCCTTGTGAAAACTGGTGTACTAGTTCAGAAGGTGAAAGAAGGATCCCACACATACATACAGAACAATGGTAATTTCATAAGTATAATTTATTTCCTTTAAAAAGGGAAAGGAGGCTCTAAAATGAAGGAAAACAAACATTCCCTCGTCTTACTTTACCCTGGTATCAAACCCCATTTGATAATTCCATAAAATATTACTTCTGATGCAGTGTCAGCTTTCTTCACAAGTTCCTCTTCCCTGATATCCAACATCTGCCTGCATTTTGAAATTCCTTTTTCCTACGTTGACCAAATTTTTCTTGACAGAACACCATCATGTACCTTCTTACAGCTTAAAAAAGATCCCATAACTTTTCCATTTCTTGGTTATATTCTGTTGGCTTTCTAACAACAAATTCCATGGTGCAGGGTCTTGCTTGAAAAGCTGTTAGTAATTCAGTGTGGCAGTAAATTCCCCACTTTCATGGAGTCTGGCAGTTTGTAATATTTTTTCAAAAGAACTGTACTAGGCTGTGTTAGTGACCTAAAATTTATGCTGCCTGATTAATGTGACATAAATACAAACTAATTTTCTGGTACTCAAATCTAAGTTTAAACATTATTTCCATGGAGCAGAGTCATTCTTGAGAAGTTTAAGAGTTCCTCAGATAGTCAAGAAATATCCTGCATTATATGGAGCCTGAAGGTTCATTACTGTGTTCACAAAAGTCTGCCACATGACCCTATCATAAGCCAGATCAACCAGATCAATCCAGTCCACACCCTCTCCCATTATATTTCATTAATATCTATGTTAATATTATCCCATCTGTGCTGAGGTCTTCCATGTCTATTTCCTGCAGGTTTCCCCAGCAAAACACTGTCTGCATTTCTTTTCTGCCCCATATGTGTCACATGCCCCACCTATCCTATTCTCTGTGACGTAATCACTCAAATAATATTAACTGAGGAGTATAAATCGTACAAGTTCCTCATTATGCAGTTTTGTCCAGTGTCCTGCTGCTTCCTCTGTCTTATGCCAAATACCTTCTTCAGCACCCTATTCTCAAAACACCCTTTGCCTATATTCCTCCTTAGGTTAAACACTGCAAACGTAACAGTCACTACTGGACCTTGATCAAGCATTGATCACTGATTATCCAACTTTATTGTAGAATCTGTGCATATGCCAGCCTGGAATGTATAAGAGATACTGACAAATTCAGTGTGAAATCTGTGTTAAAAATAATAAAAATGATCCAGTACCTTCCCCAGCTGGGAGTGTATGTGCATCAAAATTCAAATTTCCACTGTTAGCCTCTTTACCTTCTTTAAATAAAATGGCATTCAGTTGCAGCCACATGATCTTTAAATATGCTTCTCATAGAAAAACTGATTCATAGTAAATTCCAAAACCAGTGTCAAATAAGATGGCAGGTGAGTAACAATTTATAGCACAGAGACAGTGCTATTACATCTATTGCTTCCATTTGAATTTACAGTGCATTTTATTGATGTGGTTATTGCCAATCAATTGCATTCGCAGTTGACAAAGACATTTTTATTAATGTTATCCTCTGTTTGTTGATGTTCCTTTAGTCTAGTTAGTTCTCTCCATATATATGCACATATATAATTCACTGACCTGTGTCCAATGCTACATGCTGTAACAGTGTAGCTTGAAAGCTGCTGCACTCAAGAAAGGTAGTGAACAGTACTGACATCAAAGCCTTACGGACAGCCATGTAGCTCCCACTATACAGCAATGAGTGCCATTGTTTACTTGTCACCCACCAACCTGGCTGATTTTTAGTATAACAGCTCCTCATTGTACAACAGTATTACAGAATTCAAGTTAAGAACTTAATGACAGGATTATGTAATGTTTTGATTCAGTTTTCTTTCTCCTACATCTACAAAAGCAAAGTGAATTCATCAGTTGCAGACAGATTGGCTCAAGGCACAATCATCTCATAAATTACTATAAATGTGTAGGACTACATGGATATGTTCTTAAGGTTGCCTTGTACTGGAGCTTCCTGCTGTGACAGTTTATAATTTCGCATTATATTTATTTCACGGTCCAGTGTGCTTCTTTACCAGGAATATGGTTCTCTGAAAGGCCTAATGACGTACACAGTTTCTGAGTTTTGGTAAACGATGACTAGTGGGAATGCAACACATTTTTGTTCAGGTAGTTGGTAATAAGGTCAAACTGGGCAATATTTAAACTACAGTCGCTTATGTATGGTTGAAGTTGGATATCATTACGATAGGGTAACATTTGCGTTTAATTTGCCAACATTTACTTATTTTGAAAATCTTGTCCCAATGTAAGAATTAACTACTAGCGGTACAAGATGCCGCATTATTCACAATGTATTACTGCATCAAATGTTATTACTTATTAAAAGATCACAGTACCTTCGGCACCATGTCACCAACATAATAGTGTCAAACTATCGTATTACACATTCTAACCTCTCCATCATCAGGAAATCTTGATGCTGGACATAGAATCCTTGAATTGCACCACACTCGTCAGTTTTCTATACACGTGGGTTGTGAATATCTCTCACAGGGAAGATGTCCACTTTGTACGAAACAGGGTATCACAAACAGACCGTACACACAATTACGCCGCAATACTTCCGTACGCCATGTTTGTAACCACCATTGCCTACGTCAAGTTTATTTACTAGCCCACAACGGCATTCGTAAGCAGGTAACAACGAAAAACACAAGCTGCATATTATCTTTCTTTGGGGGGGAGGGGGGATGTTCTAAACTATTTTCATATAATATGTTGAAATAAAAAATCAATCATGTTTTGACTGATGACGATGTTATCGCCAACTATATACACAAAGGTTTACATTACGCAAATTTTACAACTGGCATATTATAGTCTTACACAGGCTTCTGCATAGGTTAGGGCACAATTCTTGTTCGAGTATGTCTGTAAGCATTGCCATCTTTGTGTACGTTCGTTCAGGAAGCCTGCTAATTTCGTGATTTGTGTACCTATCAACGCGCGTAATTTCACGTGAATAATGGCGATTTTGGTTGTCAAGTAGCTTTAATTCAGGTCACACGAAACTAAGATGCTGAGTTATTTCACTAATCAGTAACCATTTAGATCAACGTAAGACAAGGATAAGGAACAGGAAGGCGTGATCTTAAAGTTCCCCACAGCATTGGGGACAATGACAATAAAGGCAGCAATTCAGTAACTTAAACTGTACAAGATACACGTGGAAATTTGGTGAAAAATTGCTTTAATCGTTTTCCTTGTGTAAATTTATAGCAAATACAATGCCTACAATGCATTTTGTAACAATTTTGTTGAGATGTTGGTGCATCGATTTACATCACACTGTATAACATGAAACTAAATTATTCTGTCCTAACATGTTCCCAATTCGTAGTGGAAATGACAAGTCACAAACATCCCTTACCGTCTTTCTCCACGTGCACCATTCCTATGACCAACCTTTCCTCTTTGGCTTCCTTTGCCCTGAGGTTTCCCTCCCCCCACTTGTTCACCGCTGAAACGAGTACCGCCACCATTCCCCTTTCCTGAACCCACAGAATTCTGAACTGTAGATGCAGTCTGAGAACTTTGTACACCCGAATGGCGACCGATTGAGCCACCGTTATTGCCATTTCCATTGCTGTTGCCACTGATATTATTGTTGTTAGGAGTTCCTGAGGTTTGATTAATCTGTGCAGCTAGAGCAGGATTGGGTTCACTCATATTTAACTGCTCGTTGAATACCATGCAGAATTCACCAATCTTTTGTATATCACCATTTTTACCAGAATATAAGGTCAGACAATTACGCCAAATCGAGGCATAACCTTTTGTTAGGCGGACTATATCACCTGGAACCAAAAGTTGCCCTGGTTCGTCCCAAATCGATACATTAATACAGGCAGATGAATCTGCAACCTTGCAAGTCCGTACTTCACGGCTTTCCTTAGTCACTGTTGGATGACCAACCTCTAATACAATGAACACCACGTTGAGATTTTTCAGACCTGGTCTGATGTCTTTTATCATCACGTACTCCATCTTCAGTACACGGTTATCACATAAATAGAAGTGTTTCAAATTTAGAATATTTTTATGCCCTTCCTAGTTACGTAAAATATGCTTTCGACTCCTTTGTATACTTTAAAATTACTACAAAAGGTAACTGTATGGTCTATCAAAGCTTCCCGTTCAACGTTACAATTCTCGCATCCAAGGTACTTTGCCAACTGTCGAAATCTGATCACAATTCTTTGTGCTTCTCTTGGGGTAATCTGCTGGAAGTCAAGACAAATAAAAACATAAAATAAGTATAAGAACTAATGTACATAGCCTATCCTAATATTCTGTTATGCCCTCAGCCTGTTCAGAAAAGGCCACATTTCTCATACTAGTCTACTAGTCTGATGGAATGATACCATCGTTTGTAACATCCCTTTACATACAAACACAACACAAACAATCACTTCGAACGTTTTCGAACTTTGTACAAAAAATTATACGTTGACCACGCGCAATTACTAACCGTGAATACTATGCAGTACACTGCGTTTCATTCCCACTCTACACTACAGCATTTTATATAAACACATTCTGAAATATTAAAAACAAGACCAAGATGCACGGTGAAAACAATATTAAGTACATTCTGAAATACTTCATAAAATTGTGCTCAATACAAGAATAATACAAAGCATATTTTGAAACAAAAAACCACTTTTATTCATACCGATAAGTCTTGAAATGACTATTGAAATCATTAAGGAAAGTTGCTGCGAACTGCGTAAGTGATAACTGCTACCACAACCTCACTCTTCGACGTACAAAGACGTACTGAATCCTGATTGGCCGCGACCCACGCCTCTACCATGAGCTTCGCTACGCTTCGTGGTAATTCGGCTGCTGTCACGAACGTGACGTCAGAGCTTATGGCCTGCAGTTACACCAGACCACCCGCTTCACATAATTGTTCAATAAGTTGCGTATACATGTAGGGGTTTAATAAAACAAACATTCCCACCTTCCCCTTATAGATGCTTGTAATCAGGCCTATGAAATAAAATATGCTACATCCAGATATGGTGAGACAGAAGATGAAGTCGGTGGGATGTCATAATTTTCTTGTCCAGACTGGACGAACACTCGAATTGCTTTCTCGGGCAGCTTACTGCTTACGGGGCAAAATACAGACCGTCCTTTCGCCCTGCGTGGCGATTTTCATGATCGTAACCCCAATGTTAAACGACTGTTTACTATATTATGATGCTCCACAGTGTTCCTAGAGCTTTCGAACTTACTGAAATTTCAAGCGTGGGTCAAATTTACGTGTGTCCAAAGACCTGTAATTTGTACTTCTTTGTAAAAGTCATTACTCCAGACACTTCCTGAGCTGGTGGTTTGCAAGGCTCTGATGGGTAATCCAATATCATATGAATATCTTCCAAGGCACAGATGATAGGATAAGTTTAACCCTCTATGTTACGATTTCGATGACGTTTAAAAATTCACATCCTACGGTTCAGAAAACATGTGCATGAATTAGAATGTTCATGTGATTAATGCTGTTTATGGAAGTAATCATAAATACACTCTGTTGGCAAAATCCAGAGATTCTTAAGCGTATTCGCAGAGTTGCGAAAAGTGGCAGTTTCGTCACGTCTGTCCGCCCGACTAAACAACTGGTCTCCCATTGGAAGGATTTTCGTAAAATACTATGCAGAAGACTTTTATTAAGTCTGTCCAGAAAATTCAAGTTTGGTTAAAATCGGACAAATATATCGGGCACTTCCATGAAGACTTAAGCACGTTTATAATAATATCTCGCTGAATTCATCCGGGAATGAGAAACGTTTCAGATAAACACGTAGACAAAACACACATTTCATATCAAATACATTATTTTTCTTCCGTAACTCCTGCCGTGTACGAGATAATTACGACGAATACGGCAGAGCCAAAGAGGCCATAGATGATGTAACATAATATGGCACAAAAAGATGCAATTTGCATGCCGGGTACTTAAGAGAAAAATACAGTAATGATTCACAGTGTTTAATACTTATTGTTGTCGACAGTGTGACACTTAGAGGTTAAAATGAACTTTTCTTGGCGGATAATTCAGACAAAAATACACAGTCAAAATATTTAATACTTATTACTTTACACGTGACTTTAATTAAAACATAACCTGGCGCCTCATAGGTAGTGACGTGCGGTGTGACGTAATGACCAGTGACGTGAACTTCGTGTTGTGACGTCACGTTCCTATTCAGTTATGGACTTTTTCCTTTTGCCCTTTACATGATGCATAATTAAGGAAAATAAAAACGTGCAGTTATAATATTTAGTATTTATTTATTTATGTCTAGGAATATTACATTTGCTATATGTACGTGGATTGTGAATATGCTTATAACTGGCGTACGAAATATTGTTTGTATGTCAGAAATTACAAAATATTCGACGGGCGGAAAGTTTCTGAATGTGTGTGATCTATAAACGTATCAAAAACAAAATCAACGTAGGCCTACAAATAATAAGTTCTTCAAAAATATAATAACTGGCCTTAATAAGAGCAATAATTTTGTGTAAAACATACAGTTACGAACAGCAGCAAAAGCGTGGCACCCCGGTGGATTAAATGGGATGACCATCTGAGAAGGGTCCAGGATGCAAAGATACGAACGCGCCACTGTATTACGTTATAGTACTTTTCCCATCTTGTTAATGCTAAAGTAGGCAGTACATGTAGTTGCCACCGTGCCGTGAAGAGTTAAAATGGATCAGGAAGTGTACAGTGGCTCAAGATAGGGTTCAACGGCGGGCTAATGTGACAACGATCAGAAACATTCGGATTCCATATAAAAGTAAAAAAAGACAATAAAGTTCACCATATAACAGGCCATGAATGCACGGGGGGGGGGGGGGGGGTATAACCTAACCTTTCTTTAACCTCAGCACTCATGGGATTGGGTAGTCAATGCCACGCCTAGGCCGCTTTACCCCCGTGGTTGGTCCCCCACCGGGCCACGAACTCGGGACCGTCTAGCCCCTAGCGTGTCGCAATACCGCGGGTTCAACATAATTAAGGAATATCGTGCTTACGGAATCTGTTGTAGAACGCCAGTTGAGGGTGTCTGAGAACCACATACTGAAGAGAATATCTGCACCCAATGAAATAGGAGGCACATGGCGAAAATTACAAATCGTTATATGTATTGCGCATCTCCGCTTTGAGTGCATGTGGACATAGACATTCACACACGACAGTCATGTGAACTGTGTGACTGTAGCATAGATGACCTCCGGCAATAACTCGTCACCTTTCCTTTTCCTACATTTAGGGTGAATCTGCTTTACTGTAAAATGTAAAATTTTTCCTCCGTATGGGATTGCAGAGGTACTGCGTAACTCCAGGTGTTCTTAAGCCTCAGAAGTGGTCCGCCCCACCCCGACCGCTCTGTCTCTACGGGACGAGATAGAGGTACCCGTTAAATACGACGCCAGGTGGACCCCAAACCCCGTCTGGATATTATTATTATTATTATATTATTATTATTATTTACTGCAATTGTGTATGGGATGAAAGAAAAATCTTTTCTCCCTGTGGGAATCAAAACCCCATTTCTCATTCGTCCCGCCCGTAGCCTAAACAGCATACGCCTACCGAATGGGTATCCCACATCTGTATCTCATATGACAAATGATTGTTCAATCGGAACTGTGCCTGTGATTGCTGGTGACGAAACCGACACCCGTGTATTGAAGTCAGTAAACTTGACAAATTTTCAGTTTGTGTCTGCATTCAAGTGTATATAACAGGGAGTTTCTGGAAGACCGAGGTTCGATTTCCGCCATGGGCAGGCGTTTTTCTCAATGTCACAGCGTTCTGACCGGCTCTGCCCCTTCTTAGCCGTCGAGCAAAGGGTACGGGTGCTCTTTCACTTCGGGTAATAAGAAATGTCGGAGCGAGGATTTTCGATGTTCAGCTGTTTGGTCGTATAGGTTTGTCAGGGGCAGTCAGACAGATGAATGTTCTACACGAGACAAGTTACACTTAAATTTGTCCCTCAAAACGAGGACGCATGTTCTGTACTTATAATTTGTTTCTGTTTCTCGTCTGTATTGTTCTACTATGAAGACACCACTTGTAACTCACCAGTGAATTCTACAGGCCTAACTAACAACCTCGTCAGTCTGTGTACTGACGAGGCTAAATCAACTAACGTTCCAATATCATAACCCGAACGTTCAGCACAGCTAATAGAGCCCGCTAGTGGACACAGTCCTGAGCCATTTCCACCAACCACCCATTCCCAATCAAACGATTAATAACGGGAACTATATACTTAACAAATTACGCAACTAACGCGCAAGTCCATAGTAACCAAGCGAACGAATTACATGTGTAGTTAGGTAAAGAGTAATAGCCTACTGCACTCAGCTGACA
The DNA here is from genome assembly GCA_021186555.1 of Reticulitermes speratus. Classification (NCBI taxonomy): domain Eukaryota; kingdom Metazoa; phylum Arthropoda; class Insecta; order Blattodea; family Rhinotermitidae; genus Reticulitermes; species Reticulitermes speratus. The sequence continues at coordinate 16,711,275 of JAJKFL010000039.1, read as the reverse complement.
GGCCGGCTTACTGACTCAATGACCGATAAAGCATGGACTTTCTTTAACTCTCAATAGTTTCTCAGTTGATGTGGAAAACAATGGTTGCAGTTATATCGTTTTTGGATAACATTGTTCTCTGTCCATTGGCCCTTTATGTCACTGTTGTACTATGTTACGTGCAGACAGATGTCTTTCGCGTTGCATGACGGAAGACCGTGGCGCATGCGCACGTGAAATAGCTGGTTAGGACGTTCTCAACATGAATCTGCCTGTACATTCGTATTAGACGTAAAGCGTGTCGTGGTTTCGTAGTGTAGTGGTTATCACGTCTGCTTTACACGCAGAAGGTCCCCGGTTCGATCCCGGGCGGAACCAACTTAATTTTTATACTGGATGTCTGTTGTCCTTACTGCACATATTAGCAGAGCCATTTTTCTTGAATAATTTTTGCAGCGGCGAAAGGAGAGGGGAAGCGTATATTAAATGTGTACCATGGCTACGCGACAGTGTGTTCTCTTTTGTACTTGAGCTACGCATGTCGCTGTCAACAACACAGCACGTCCTTAGGTCTTCGTGTAAAGTTCGTGATATATTTGTCCGATTTTAACGAAACCAGAATTTTCTCGACAGATTCCAATAGAAGTCCCCAATATCAAGTTTCACGAAAACCCATTCAGTGAGAGCCGAGTTGATACAGACGGACGGATGTGACGAAGCTGATAGGCGCTTTTTGCGACTTTGCGAACGCGCCTAATAAACGGGAGAAGATTTAACAATGTGATGCGTTTGCGTAACCATTGTTGCCATGGAAACGCAACAATGCGTTCCCTGTATATTGTTGAGCTTAAGTCACTGACAGATTGAAATAACTTGCGCATTGTTGCCGGCAACATCTCGTGCTCCTATTGTTGACCTACATATGCCCCTGTATACAATATGCCTAATGAAAGCGTTGCCTTGGAAACTGAACAATGCATTTACTTTAGTATTGTTGAACGATTTTATATCGCTATAAAACAATATAAATGTATTTAAGTCTTCATGTAAAGTGCCCGATATTTGTGTCAGATTGTAACCAAATTTGGATTTTGTCGACACATTTTCATGAAAGTCCCCAATATCGAATTTCACGAAAATCCGTCCAGTGGAAGCCCAGCTGATACATGCGAGAGAAGTTGGAAGCATTACCACTCGAGGTAACTTGCTCGGTGTATGCACTTCGTCTTAAGAACGTACGAGATGTGACTGTTAAATGACGATACTGCCCGTGCAACTCCTGAAGTTGACTTGATAACCGAACTAAGTATATGCTAGTTACTGTAGAACCGTTTCCGAGTCACTTGCCAAACCATGCTCCGTTACGTTAACGTAGTGTCGAGTAACAACTTTCATTTACAAACGGTTTTTTTTTTAACATTACACGATCATGTGATACAAGAAATTTAACAACGAGTAAGAATTACATTTTATATGAAACTGAAGGAAACTGCCATCGAAACGTTTAGTTTCTTACTTGAGGCGTATGTAAAGACGCCAGTTACTTACAGCACTCTCACAAAATGATTTCAGCGAATGCTTCGAGGCCTGGAAGACTCGTGTGGAGTGGTGTGTATCTTGTGATGGAAATTTATTGGAAGGGGAAAATATTTCGGTGAAATAATTTCATTAACAAAGTAATCTACTTTTTGAAATTGGTCTCATTATTCAATAGCCAAGCATCGTGTACCAATGTGTCCTTTACTTCACTTCTATAATGTGGGCAGAATTTATTCAGGCAGCTAGTGGACACATGCTTCCGTCCGTTGCGTACACAGTGGTTTCCGTTGCGTGTGCGTGTGCGGGCGTATTTATACGAAGTAATACCAAGTATCGTATACTGTGGCATATCATTGAATATAAATGCATTACAAGGTGTGGTTTTCAGTACCACACCCAACTAACTCCCAAGGGGATATGTAAACATACAGTTACAGGCCTTCCCCTTTTTGGATATAATTCTAATTAAGCAATGGGCCTCACTCTTTCCCTGAAATTTTCGTACTGGGACTGTGAAGATATTACAGTGTGTCCGAATAATAGGTAACCAAAAATAAAAATGTATTATCTCGAAACATATTCATTATACAGACGTTCGGTTTGCAGCATTACAAAGTAGAACTCTCAAAGCTTTTTTTTTTAGTGCTACCTACCTTACTGGATTTGAATATGGACAACCTGGTGGCACGAAAAATATCCAGACGATATTCGACCTCTGTCCACATGTTCTGAAGCACTGTGGATTACCGTAGCCACAGCGTCCCTTATGCGGGTTTTTAACTGCTGAAGATCGAAGTCTGGTGACCTAGGTGGCCAGGCAATTGGCGCTTCTCTGCCGATCAATCGGCAGGCATCGTGTGATTAAGGTGATTCCTCTCCTCGTCTACCAGGTCAAAAACGAAGTGTTATGTCTCCGTTGACAACGCAACATTTGACGCTGGTACTCATATGCCTGAGATAAAACAGTTTCTCTGTTAAGTGTCCCGATTCCCCACCCCCTTTTACATTACCATAGTGATATAACCATACCAAATTCCAATGCTTCATTGGTTACTGCAATCAAACCGAAGGCTAAAGAGATATTTCGGATGGCCGCCATCTTGCTAGTTTAAGTATACAAAAATTTCCTAACAAGAGTCGCTTAATTATCCAAGCTCTCTTACCGAACCTCAGTCAGGGGACTCCTGAGTGGTGCTAGTGTCGCAGCCGTCTCACAGTTTCAAGAGTCCGTGTTTTTATTCGTGACTGTAAGGAATTAAAATTTTTAACGTTGGGGTGTTGTCCAATGGCATAACGTGCATACCAAGTTTTGTAAAAATTGTTCAATTGGTTCACAATTTGAAGTGGTGAGAGTGTGGACTCTGGCCTACTGTTTCCCTCTTTTCAGGAAGGAAAGCAGGTTACAACTAGAAAGATGGTGAGATCAGGAACGTCAGAAACGACACTAATGTAGTAGCAGCAGCAATAGAGTAAACCCTCCAGCAACACGGATTAGATTATAACAGTGTAAATTTTCGGCTCGGCTGTCATCCCGAGATTCCTTCGTTTCGCGTCTTTACGCCGTCTTCGTCTCACAAGTCGCATGTGCACAAATATAATCATTACAGTATACTAGTGACTTCACTGTTTATTAGCTTTGACTTTCTGCAGAGGCATTCTCGTATCCCCATCAGTCCCATACACTGTTAAGTTCGTACAACGCGATTAGCCTTTCGTTTTAGGCACGTGGAATTTTATCTGCAACTCGGAAGCTCACAATTGAGTTGTGTCTGGAAAGAAAATGTCGTCGACGAAGATATTTAGGCTAAGGAGAGAGGAGTGAGACGAGAATGGAGATAAATACACAGGTCTAATACGAAGCGTCATAACTTGTACTCTTCATTTTATACTGTTAAGGGATTTTAATCGACAGGGACAAAAAGAGCATGGCGCATAGCGCACATGGAGACAATGAGAAATCCATGCAAATCAGGGACGGATTTGATGGAATGGATTAAGAGGCCACATCATTAATGGGACGATAATATTAAAACGGATCTTTCAGAAATATGCTGTGAATGCGTGCACCGGATTTGATTCGGGATATAGTCCATTGGAGAGCTTTTGTAAGCATGGTGATGAACCATCGTGTTCCGTAACGGCATCTCATTTCTGGACCAGCTGTGTGTCATTTGAAGGCTAACACTGTACTGTGTAGTTAATTGATTCCTGCCAGATCAGCATTTTGATTGGGCCCACAACTTAGCAGGCCAGACACAGACACAACAGCGGTTGTTCCTGTTCCTGCCAGTCTGGCAACTCTTGCGTTGTCTGCTGAAGCACAGCAGAGCGCCTGAAGGCTGCGGCACGCCAAAATTGTTCGGCAATCCCTGCATTAGTTAGTAGTGTACCATATATCATACTACCTCAACCGGTAAGGCGCCTGCATTTATGCTGGGATGTACCGGCTTCAAATCTTGACCGCGTTATCAGTTATTCAGACGGAATTTTTGTCGTCTTCCTCAGTTTCCTCCGGTGAATTTTGGTACAGTACTCTCAGATGGGCCACTACCATTTCCTTGAAAGTGCTAAGCATCTGTAACTTTACTATTTTCATTAATATGTACTTGTACTGTCACAACACGGTTCTCCCACACAACACATGCATTCACAGACCGACTCCACACAACGTACATTAGTGCCACAAGAAACGTGAATTTTACATCCGTGGGTTACAGTATTTCTGACATGTTACACTCCTACATGGTGTACAGCTATCTTCTCATACGGCGAGCAGCCATCGTATTCCTATGACTTTTACTGAAAACGTTTACGATAATAAGTTATTGCTAAATGTAACAATATTGACACCTGACATCTGTATCTTGATTAACATTACTTGCACTGTTGTACATTACGCGTTCTTATAAAATCTTTCACAGCCTGAAGACAGCTTAATTAAAAGCCGAACACGTAGCCGTTTGCAGATTCTCTACATCAAATACATGTTGTGTTTAACGGTTACTTTAAATTAACGATTATTGTCCTAACAGCATGAACCGGTTGGTTGGCCTTTTTAATGGAGACGCAATATATATACTGTGAGGTATGAACTGGATTATTAAACAGTGTTTTGATGAATTTCAGGATTCAAAGGTCAGTTGTGAGGGTCCTAAAAACAATGGCGACGCACGGAAGTGCGTGCTGCTAAGTCACACACGCAGACATACACACACTGGCACGGACGTTGCAGAGATATGAGGAGCTGGGCCGAATTCCAGGAAGTCAGGTTGGTTATCCATTTGGGAATATCTTGTAATTGTTCGAAAATCTTCAAAGGCAGTAACTGCTTGTAGAATGTACGCTGATATTAAGGAGGATTTCATGTAAGGTGGGAAACTGATTGAACTAGATAATGATGAGGCCACAATTAAGGGCCTATTTTTTGTTTTGATGAACTTTCATGTTACAAAAAACAAGGAATGCCGATACGCTTAATAACGCCACTCTCTCCGTGCTACATGTTTTCAGCATAAAGCTACATTGCCTTTAAGCTGTTAATGGACAGCAGGATAGTTTAATTTTAACTTTAAAAGGTAAATAGGTAAAGTTCACCCTAGAACAGGCCATGAAGGCCCAAAGGGGGTGTAGAGGTATAGCTCTACTCTTCCTTTAACCTCGGCGCTAGATGGGGAGAGGTGGTCAACGCCACGCCCCAGCCGCTTTACCCCCTGGAGTGACCCGGTGCCCAATGTATAGGAGGCTGGGTAGGCCCCAGGCCCGGTCTGTACGGGTGCAGAAAATCTCGCCCCCCACCGGGATTCGATCTCCGGACCATCCAGCCCGTGGCAAGTCGCTATACCGACTACGCTATCCCGGCCCACTTCATTTTCATTTTACACAACCAAAAGGAAGGACGGTGAGGATGGAAATGTCCGCAGGTCATTTGTCGTGTAACGAGTGGTAAAATGTGACAAATGTATAGGAGAAAGATCATCCTTGTGAATGGTGGCGAGTTTGTCACATGAACATGCAGATGGCACCATTACAGTTGTGCCATGTTGTGAACGTAACAATAAATTGAACAAGCGTCTTCAAATTCACCTGTAATAGGTCGTTTTTATTATGTAATACAGTATATAATGCTATTTACTTATATTCAAAACGCATAATTGTAAACACAATACTACAACATGTTTACAGCAGCCAAAATGAATTGTTCAGTCCTTCTTCACAAAAGTAATTTCTTAACACTTCCATTTTTTAGGCGTGGCCATTGGCAACTAAGCGAATGCGCATACTGGGGTTTTGTCAGGGATGAACTTTTAAGTAGTGAACTTCCTTAACTGGAATGACTCGTAATGTCGTTTCTTCAGGGACACGTAACAAATATCCCCCTATGCCGGCTACATTCCCCACACTCACACTGAAGCCAGAGGCCACGACTAAGGAATTCGTCCTGCCTTTGCATATTGAATCATGTCTCAATAGATATAAGGCCTACACAAACCAGTATGTATATGGCACCTTCTTTTGTTGCTCGAGACAGATCAGCTGAAGTATTCATCTATATCTGAAAGTTATACACGGTATTAAGCGTCCATTCTAAAAGTAGCTACCATAACCTACAGAGGTTTTGGAATAAATGCTCTAAATATACTCCTTTATTCTCTTCTCACAACACTGAATAGCCACACAATGGGCAACGTAACTAACGAAATATATCACACACACGTATATTTGCCTAAGTTTACACTGGACAACTACAGTAACAAAAACGTTCTATAAATGTGTGAAATGTATCACAGACACCAACAGGTACTGCTGTGCTTCAGTAATAAACAAATGGGTAATACCTTTATAATAGCTGGCCTTAAAAGTTGCTCCTACAAACTTGATGTCTTTTGACGCGTTCTCTGCGTGAAACGCATAATAGAAACCATTTTTAGGGAAATCACTTCTGTTCGTGCCTAGCTCCAATACTTGGCTTCAAACCACAGCTGAAAAAAATTTTTGCAGGGCTGCCATCTTATTATTTGACATTCTTTGAGAACTTATGAAAGTTTAATCTTTTTCGAACAACTTTTTACCATACACCTTCAAGGATCCTGAATTAAGCGACTGTAGTGTAGTTCCTTGTTCACCGACAGCAATGTACTTGTGAGTGTAGAAATTAAAATATATGACTTGGGGTGGCTTCCAGAGGCACGGCACTCTTTACAATCAACAGAGTAAAATTTTTAAATCGGGACACACACACACACACACACAAAAACCAGTGTGTTAATATCATAAGACTACATTTGCCCTTAAGGGAGGAAAATATGATAAAAACGTGCATCTCATCTATATTCTTATTTGAAACTTTTTTCTATGTACACTCAGATCTTCTATAACGCGATAGTTGTGTTATTGTGAGACGCCGCGTTAGAGAAAATCGCATAATAAAAATATGGTCAGATCAGAACAAATTTGGCCCATCACCCAACCTTCCAGCTACACAATGGTCGCTAAAATAGCGCAATAGCCAACATGCGTATGCGTTACGTTCGCGTTATACAAACAGCGTTCACCTATTCATCAATCGCGTTGTAGTTAATTCGCGTTAACGAAACATGCGTTATAGCAGAACTGACTGTAATGTGTATTAAAAAATACAAGAACAAATAATAGATAGTAAAGTACAATGAAAGTACAAACGATGCAGTACACAAAATCTGTACATTACGCTTGCAACAGTATATGTATGTGTATATAAAGTAAAGGTAAAGGTCTCCCTAGACAGGCCATGAAGGCCCAGAGGGGAAGCAGAGGTATAGCTCTACTCTTTCTTTAACCCTGACACTAGATGGGGGTGGGTGGTCACCTCCACGTCCCGGCCGCTTTACCCCCGGGAAAGAGACCCGGTACCCATTCTATAGGAGGCTGGGTGGGTCCCAGGGCCGGTCTGGACGGCTGCGGAATATCTCGCCCCCACCGGAATTCGATCCCCGGACCGTCCAGCCCGTAGCGAGTCGCTATACCGACTGCGCTATCTCGCTTCCAATTTACGTGCGTTGAACATCAGGAGTACAATAGTCAAACCTGGAGTACACCTTTCCAGTCTTGTTAAATGCAGTACTATCTTACATTAGTGCTAATATTTGCTGACATTCCTGCTACCAATATTACACTGGTATTACTCATGCATTGAAAATAAAGCCACGCCTGACGTGTTCGATGCCACCCCAGAGTCTCACAAAGACACTGCCAAATGATGGGTAAGCACACTACTTTATGGTTCCGACATTCATCACTGGATATAGGAAGAACATTAAAATGTGTACTGTTCATGTTTTTTGAACATTGTTAAAACATTAAAACCTCTTTTATTAAAGAATTGTCATAAAATAAAATGTATTTAAGAAGTGAAAATATTTAGTGAAATTTAATGCTCTCGCGGTGTGACTATAAATAATATCTCAGACATGCATCATTATGGTAAATCATGAAGGCAGCAGGTTCCTCTGAAACGTCGGTAGATTACCTATAACTTTACAAGGCGTCACATCCCGTAAGGCATTGAGTTGGTTTCCATTAAATCACGTAAAACTGGGATCTTCTGTTGCAACTGGGAACTAAGGACTAAATAGGCCTACAAGTGGGGTTCAGTAAAAACAAAATATGTATTTTTATTATTCTCATCAGATACAATGTGCTCACGTCCTCAGAGAACAAATGCCTGTGATGTCCGTGTTAATGCAGTCTGACAGACTAGGACTCAACTGGGGTAAGCGGGCAACTGCATTTATCACTCCCAGAATATTAACACAGCTGACAGTTACTGTCCACCTGATTTACTTACAAAACATTCTGCATATCTCAGTCAGTTGGTTATAAGTATCACTTATGAAGAGTCGGTATGTACATGATATACAGTGGTTGAGCTACGGCGTTTCGGCCCAGTGTGGCCAAGTCTTCAGAAGTTCAAAGAACGCGAGACCAGGGCTCTCTGTGGGTGACAGCTGTCTATGTGCCAGCAGTTTGTAAGCGGGCGAAATCTTGCCAAGTTCCACCCCCAGATCGATCAGCTGTTTTCCGGCATATAACTGCTTCGGCGTCGGTAGTTCTGACGTAAACGTCCCGATAAAAGCTATACCGATAGCTTTTTTGTTGTAACCAAACGCGAAGGCCCCTTCTGTGTCCCATCCACGGCCTTCATACACGACGCCGTCCCCACCCACGAGGAAACTGTAGCCGATGTCGTTCCACCCGTTGCTCTCGATGTGGAAGGACTGAGTATGACGCACCAGAAAGATGCAGGCTGCCTGTGTGAAACAGGTTTCGGAGGCTGTGTGCAGTATCACGACGTATGGCAACGGGTGGTGAAGACCGTTGCTGGGCTTGACCGCAGGCTGCGCCAACCATGTCCGTCGATTGACGATTCTCAGCTTCCCGCTTGCTGTGTTGTTTGTTGCTGCAAAAAAGACCATAAAGCCGTTCATCATTAACACATTCTCAATTTAAGTCGATTGGAAATCACTAACGCGTTTTATCGCGCTTAAGGCTATGCCGGCGGTATCCCTTAGAAAGACGCATTGGCTGTTCCGTTTCGAAATTATTTTGTGTATGAGATTAATGAAAGAAATGGTCTATTATCGAACAGTAAGAGCTAACAGCTGGTGGCTTTTCAACGGCAGGAATTAAAAATATCATCACGAAAGGTTTCATTAATCATAAATAATCATGTACGGATTGGGCCGGGATAGCGCAGTCGGTATAGCGACTCGCTACAGGCTGGAAGGTCCGGGGATCGAATCCCGGTGGGGACGAGATTTTCAGCACCAGTCCAGACCGGCCGTGGGGCCACCCAGCCTCCTATACAATGGGTACCGGGTCATTCCCGGGGGTAAAGCGGCCGGGGCGTGGCGTTGACCACCCACCCCCATCTAGCGCCGAGGTTAAGGAAAGAGTAGAGCTGTATCTCTACTCCCCCTCTGGGCCTTCATGGCCTGTTCTAGGGTGAATTATGGAGAATGGAGAAGATCAGTTGGACCGATCGCGTGAGAAATGAAGAGGTATTACACAGAGTCAAAGAGGAGAGGAATATCCTACATACAATAAGAAGAAGAAAGGCTAACTGGATTGGTCACATCTTGCGTAGAAACTTCCTTCTGAAACAGGTGATTGAAGGAAAGTTAGAAGGAAGGATAGAAATGACGGGAAGACGAGGCAGAAGACGTAAGCAGCTACTGGCTGACCTTAAGGAAAAGAGAAGATACTGAAAATTGAAAGAGGAAGCACTACATCGCACTCAATGGAGAACTCGCTTTGGAAGAGGCTACGGACCTGTCGTAAGACAAACTACAGAATGAATTCACACACCCGAATTACCGCTTGCGTGCTCATCCACTGACTTGCTTGGATGAGGTATTTTGTTTAGAAATTCGGTTTCCATATGTTTGTTGTTTAAGACTGTCAGTGAATGAACTATTTCTCAGTATATTTTGCAATTTCATACTGAACATTTGTGACTTCTCAACTACACAAATCGAACTTAGATACAAAAAAGGTCGTTTTTGTCAAATTAACAACATATCTCGGCATGTAATTTGTAGGATCATGAATGTCATGTAATAAATGTACAGACCCGACCAGCACTGTTGTATTTATAAATGTCATAACCACTGAACAAAATCCACATTCTCTTAGCATGCTTCAAACAAGTGCTGTTTATTTAACGACGAAGTATCAACATCCAGTAAAATGTGCATTTACGTTTTCAGTACTTACTATCTACCACCTATATGAACACTGAAAACATTCTGCGTTTAATACGATTCTATGAATAAACAGCGATTAGCTCTGTTAATTCCGACTGGCCTTTGTAATGCAGACGCAGTACGTTTTTGTGAGGTAAAAGCTTCATTTTTTAGATGTTATGCTGATTAATTTCAGGCTTTGAAGGTCTATTAGAAGCCACCATTGTTAATGTTTGCATTTACGTAATTTTCTGTCGGAAACGAACGTCGACACAAAGTCGAATCCTTTCCCTGTTAACTTGAAGAACAGGCAAGCTTTTTGTTTTATACAGAGTGGAGCAAAAGTCACCTGACACCCATGTTTAACAACAGAAAGGCCGTACATACGATAATCTTGTCGTCGTCTTCTTGGACAATGCGTCAATGTAGAATGCAGACAGTCTGAATACTTCAGATAGTCATTAAATGTGAGTGTTGTGTCTGTAAAGATCAATTAACATGTTGTTTCTAGTGTTAAATGACTTTTCCGCAAATCTGTATTTTCACGTCACTTCATTTATTCTGGGTACCATATACTGCAAACAGTTAGCAGCAAGTGTCGAGAGATGGCAGCAAAGGTTTCGTTTCACCGATAATAATATACGGAACTCAAGAACAGATTTCACACAAAGTCATCGTGCATAGGCGCCAATATCCATAACGGATTTTCTGTTATATGTCGCACAGCAGTTTAATATAATTAAAATTCTGAAGCGAAGTTTGTGTGTTGCTGACGTTTTGTTTCGTTTAATATATATATACTTTGCACAACTGTTGCACCGCTTCGCGTGAGCAATATACACTTGTACCGCCATACCGTATGTGAATAATAATTAGCCTAAAGCATCTCCAGGAAACACATAGGGCCACGATCGCCTCAAACATTATTACCTTCAAAAAAACACATTACCATTATAGACTGCCAATAAATTAACGCGACTGATCGGTTGATTTATGAGCTGGATTAGCTCAGTAACATATCATTACGTGATACAACGGTTGGGATTCGATTCTCAGGAGGGCAAACACTTTCTTCTTCGGCAACACAATGTAAGGCAGAATCTAGGGTCCACTCAGCCTCCTACATACTGGGTACAGTTGCACTTACTGCGGGGACATGGTGGTTGAAGCGTGAGTCTAATCACCCCCACATGCTGCCGAAGTCTAAAATGCTGGATTTGCCTTCAGTCATCCTTCATGGCAAGATGAACAGAAAAAGCGGTAAGGAGAAAGTCCCTACCACTGCCGGGAATCGAAGTTGGAACGTCCAAAACGTGGTCAGTCAATTCACGAACGGAACCACCCCCGATCTAAGAAAATGTATGGACATCAGACGTTGTCGCCTTGAGATACTACCTCCCTGAATTAGGGTACTCACCGACTGTCGGGGCTTTTGACGACCAAGAAAGACAGAACGTCGGAAATGTAATTGAAGTGGTACATAATTACGTCATTTATGGCTTCTCTTACTTGCTTTCTTCAAGACTGACCAGCGTGCATGTATTCGGGACGCGAGCGGTAACGCTGTATCGGTAGTCTTATTTTATACTATGAGGTTCGAATCTCCTGACAGGTTTTCACGGTTTACTTTCTCCATGCGATTGCCTGGACAGTACAGTCTCCGTTATATGAACATGCGTAAACGCGGCAGATGCGCTTTACTAGCCTAACACAGACTCGCTTTAACAAACATGTTCGCAGCGTCATAATTTGAAAACCCCGCACCCTGATATATGGCACAATTCCTTCATAAATATATAATTACAAAGATGTGAATACGACTTTCCCATCTCCTTTCTCCGGTGCGAGGGTCGATCATAAAATAAATGCACAAATCATATATGACGACATGTCCCAACAGTCCCTGAACTCGCCACTAGGACCAAAAATGGCAAGTAGTACAGCTTGCTGCAGCAATTTTTGGCTGCTAACAGCATTGCTGTGCCCCCCACCTCCCTTTACTAGCCCGATTTGACCCCTTGAGATTTTTTCTTCTTTCCTAGAATGAAATCCCAACTACGAAGGCGTTGTTTCCACGATGTTTCTGATTTCAGGAATAATCGCCGACCGCCCTACACGCGATTCCCGTTAGTTCCAGTCGTGCTACCAGCAGTAGCAGAAAAGCGGGACTCCTTCCATAAACTTACATAAACCCTTGAAGTGGACAAGAACGACCACTAACACAGGTAAGCGTATATTTCGTTATCGACTCAGCCTGGAAACTTTTGGATACACGTTCATGTTTTGGGTTCTTTATTTAAAGCTTTAATTACAGCAGTTCTGATGCAACTATACTAGTATCCCGGTACTTCTCCAATAGCCATCACCACAATTAAGACATTTATCATATCGTAGGACGAACTACTCTATTCCCGTTCATATCAGTCCGTGTCTTGTGTTATCGGCCACCGTATCACGACTGCTTCCAACTCGCGATCATGTTAGAATTTGTGGTCGTAAAGATTTTGCTGCAACGCTGGTACAGATGATAATCGCTAGGCCGCGAATTCGCCTGATACAATCGCAGTCTGTGTAGGATTTCAGTTATGAAATTACCCTCCGTGTAAACTTACTTTCTGTCGCACCAGCGCATGTAACTTCGACAAATGAAACGACGAAAGCACCAGTGATGTGTCGACAGCAAACGCTGTACTTCAGCAAGTACATTTACTAATCATTCTATGATAGCGCGCACACAGCCCCACACTGGCACATGTCCTAATTTTATACAGAATTGTCACGACCTGCCCGTGAGAAATCTTGCAGCGGCGTCAACTGCGTCAGCTTCACTCAGTTGACGTCATAATGCATCCAGCGGGCGTTAATTCCCTTCAGCGCTCTCTTTCCATAACCAGGATGTGCCTTACATTCCGGTCGTCTGCACGCATGCCACTCCCTCCCCCTCGTTCGACGTCTGGTATGTGAGAGTTGGCACTTGTGTCCTCAACCATTCAGTTTGCGTGACAATTCCAAAAGAAAAACCACAGTTGTAACTGCAGTTCAATTCATTTTTCAGAACTGTAATTAATTAATTAATTAATTTATTTATTTATTTATTTATGTATGGTGAATTTAGCGGCGGTGTAAATACCTCCGATTAATTAGCGCTGAATGACAGAATGATTAATGAACAATGGAATGGAGGAACTGTGGAAGGAGATGGTCGTGTTCTAATTTGTTTGGAGAGTTAACTTGGTATTTTCCTGCAGCTTCGGAGTACAATCACGGAAACTTCAGGACAGCTAGTCTCTGAGCCCATATTCGCTCCTAGGCCCTTCCGCCTATGAAGCTCAACTGTGTTACTCATCTGAGTTCCATGGCGTCCGTCTACAAGCGGTAGTTACCGAACATCGCGGTTTATAATTACAACTTCTGCGTCGTATTCAACCGAATTGTCCGGTAGCGGCTTCCGTGTGTCCCAGATGAACTGTGACAGCGTGTTAAAATGCGCTGTAATCGCTTCCTTGCACATCGTTGTAAATTCGTTATTGACGATCATCCCCACCATCCTACGTTGCATAATACAGGTAAAGGCAGAGGTTGTCTCTATGCAAGCCGTGAAGGTGTGCAGGGGTGCGGCGATATAACTCCACTCATTCTGAACGTCGGTACAGGATGGAGGTGAGTGGTAAGCGTCAGGCCCCAACAGCGTAACCCCGGGTTCTAACTGAACAGACGCCTGGAGAAATGTCATGTTTAAAATTACGACTAGTGGTTGAAGCATTAACACCGGTGACGTCTCTACACCTACTTCCTCCTGTAAAGGATAGGGACAAACAAGTAATTGACACCATTTAGCGTTGGTGGCAGATATCGTACGTTAATGAGATAACGACGGCTGACAAGCAGAGACGTAGCGGGAGCCAGTAACAGTACTCAGCGTTAACGTGTCTGTTTAAGGTTTATTTAATGACAATGCGAGTAGGTCGCAGTATAGGTCTACAGCGGTCGAATGTAAGGATTGGTGGATAATGAATTGCACAATGTGTGGAACGAAACCGGCCTGACCCAACTCCAGTATCGGGCCGCGGGAGATACACGAACTTTCTTAACACTTTCTCCACATTTAGAACTGACATAGCCTTCTGAGCCTCGGATACGATTGTTTAAAATCAGTCCTTTGTAGGTTTTCTTAATTTGTTTTAATTTCTAATTATTTTTATTAGGTGCTCACGCATTTATGCGCGTTCGCATGTTAAGATATCTCTGATCATTTGTAACAACCCCAGAACTACCGAACGAATTTCACGAAATTTGATATTGAAATGTTTTTAAAACTTTGTAGAGAAAATTCAATTTTAGTTAAAATCGGACAAAGATAATGGACACTACATGAGGAGCTATAGGGTTTTTGCACGTCATCTCCTGCGTAACCACCACCTAGTTATCGAAATGGAAATATGTTTCGAGCAAAAACTACAGAGAAGAATGAAGCATAAATTTTGAGTCCAGTATTTTCCTTCTCTCTCTCTTTCCCCTCCGTGGAAACTGCTGCGGTTTTCGAGACATTTTAAACCAAAGGGACATTATGCGTCCACTGCGAGCTGATGACAGCCACTCAGTTGCGCAACAGTAGCTAAACGATTTTAGTGTTGGCTTCCAGGCATCCTGATGCACCATCCAAACAAACGCGAGATTTGAGGTTCTCACAGCGGTGTTGCTACAGATTGTAGACTTCTGTCTGGGATGTTACGTTGTGCCGACTGATACCGACGTTTCGACGTTACTAGTCGACATGACGTAACATCCCAGAAGACTTAAATCTTGGCACCGAAACATTTATTATATTTCCTTTGTATTTCCCTTCCATTAGATTTACAGTAGTTTCTGAAATGTTCAGCTTCCTTTCCTTTTTCTCTTTTATTACTCTGTTTCCTTCTTTCTTCACCTGTTTCTTTGTTTCTCGTCACGCTGTTTTCAATCGTCTACGGAGAGAGAGAAAAATAGCGTGCAACCTGAATTCAGCGCCTGACTTCTGGCTTTATCATAACTTTGTGTGGAGCGTAATTGTGCAGTGGACTGAAACGAAACAGGAAACCAGAACACACAGGAACGTCGAGGAAGACGTGTGGTTTTGTATACAGCTAATTGTTTCGGAAACTAACAAATTAAATCAGCCGTGCTGTCGACTGCATTCATTATCTATAGAAGCAAAAGGGATTGGATTTAAACCTCCAGTTGACACGTATTCTGTGCTGGTTTCCAAGGCCATAAAGATGGCAAGATGCCCAGGGCTGTGAAAAACGCCAATGCCAGTGTTTCTCAACCTTACTAATAGAGCGGTATACTGAAATACAGTTCGCGGTACACCAAGTCGTGTGTTACTGCAAAGTTGTGTGTGCGTGTGCATGAAGGCAATCGGACATGCAGACAGTCTTGAAGTGATTATAAAGTGCAGACTTTCATATGACTCCGCCCGCCCGGCTTAACCGCTGGACTGGCCTAGGCCTGCTAGCTTACACAAGCATATTCGCAGTAATCACAATTTGAAAACCCCGTAGTACAACTCTATATATATATAATCTAATTTTCTAACATCAGCACGTTGGTCAATAATAGTTTTTTTACATGGTGAAGGGCCCCGCAGCAGATGCTACGGACGCACCACAGCCTTGAGGCTTTTTGTGCAACCCTGTGATGAAGATGAGCAGTTTTTTAACAAGTCTTACAAGTAATGGAGCACCAGTGGAATGAAAGTGACAGGGGAAAACCGACAACTCGGAAAAAAACCTGTCCCAGTGCCACTTTGTCCACCACAAACCCCACATGGACTGACCCGGGATTGAACCCGGGCCTCCGCAGTGGAAGGCCGGCGACTAACCGCCTGAGCCATGGCACGGCCATAATAGGCATTTAAAAGAAACAATAATTAAGTCTTCGATTGAAACATTCGTATTTATACACAGAGTCTGAAGATGTCCACTAATGCCGAAACATGGCACCTCTACGGTATATTAAGTTCAGTCATTTAATATCAACAGTTCCTGTTACGTGTAGACTCGAAGTACGGTAAACGTATTTACGCTACAGGCTTTTTACCTGCTTCTTGTGACCTCTGTCGTTCAGTTGAAGACTTCGAATAAACACACTTTCCAAATTCGTTTTTATGCGATTGTGCATATTTCAATGGCGTTCAAGTGCATCTGTCGCCAAGCTTACGCACACTAAAAACCACCAGATATTTCTGACACACTCTGCACACACAAAACTCAGTTTTCTTGCTCCGTTACACATCAAAACATGGGTGAACCGAAAGCTGTATATCTTCAAAGAGGCACACCATAAAAGGTGTGTCGATCAATTACTTTTGCGAAAATAATTTTAACATCTCATCGTATAAACCAGGATTTATACTGGACCAATATGGACCATAATTAAATCCAGCCAACAATTTTCACTGTGGACACGCGTTACCAAATTTGTTCACAATCCATTTAACAGTTTCTAATGTGCCTCATGCGGAAACTGTTCTAATTTAATTTTTCCACGAGATAAGAAAAGCAGAAAAGATGGTATTTGTGTTGTGATTTGGAACTTTGAAGGTGAATGAATGTACCAAAATCTGCTTGGTCCAACAGCCGTGCCATGTGTGAGCTAAAAACGAAAACTTCTGAGACAAGTCTGCATCCATCATCCGTATCTACGTGTGGAGTGACTCCTAGGTCGCTGGTACAGGCACAGGTGTACGACGGCACAAACATTTCTGGGCACATTAACGCCCATTACCTTACCTTGGCTCGCGCAGCCAGCACCGTGAACATCGCAAAGTCGCCTAAGTGACGGAGACTGTTGATAACCAGTACTAATACGTCATGAACTTTCATCTACACTGTGTCTGACGTCATGCACTGGATGGCGACGCGGAGAAGTGAAAAAATTAAATTTTACAACTGACGTCATCATCAGAAGATGAAATTGTTTTAAAGGTCTAATATTAGAGGAAATGACATTGTACAGAAAAGCTTGTTTGTGTCACTGTTTTGACAAGACGCTTGCTGACAGGGTGAACGTGAATTTAATGGCCTTGACTCAACTGCAGAGGTTCTTTAGCTTTCAGCCTCACGGGAAGATTATTTCTACCGTGTATTAGAAAAGGCTGAGGCCGTGTCCTATTTCAAGGTACCAGCCCGGCATACGCACACAAAGACTGATACACCACCACACACTTTACAGATCCAGTCGTCCTTCGTTTTGACACAAGATGCATCCGTCGAAAAACAGGTAACTTGTCTTTGGGAATATTCCGGGGGCAGATTTCGAGATAGGATACCGGTAATGTAACTCTGAAATTTGATGTGACTAATTAACAGTGGAGTAGGCACACTCTTGAAGCCACGATATGGTGTTATTATTGTCAAAATCTTTTTTTTCATGACCTTGTACGTTACGACGATTTCCGGAAGCGTTTAAAGTTATGCACCCTGTATGATGGAAGGCACCATACCGTTGCAGTGTTTTTTAGGCGCGTTCACAAAAATTCGAAAGCCACAAAAGCACTGTTGTGCAACACTCAATATTTTTATATTGTTGACAGTGACGTGTAACTCAACAACACGCACAGAATGCATTTTTTGTTTTTCCACAGCAACAATGGTCACGCGAAAGCGCCACAACGTTACGTTATACGTACATTGCCTATTTCGTAATTTTTATCGTAAGAAGGGGACGATGGACGAAGTCCAAAAAGTTAATGATTTCAAACCATCGTGATATTCACACAGAAAGGTACAACACATCTACATCTTGTGCAAAGTGTGTCAAAAATGCGATTAAGACACGCATAACATCTGTACACTTACACTCATAAGTGAACTGTGGCGATATGTTGCCATCCTCGGGGAGCCGCTCCGACGTACCTGTAGCCTCGTCACGTGGCGGCAGCGAAAGGAGTAGCGTCACCACCAGCACCACTGCGCATGCGCTGATCGTTGTCATTACTATACAGCGCCTTGTCCTCACCATTGTGCACACCCTCTGCCACGCGTTGCCCTTCGTGTCCGCATGTGGCTTTTGTTCGCCTGGAACGAAAAATTGGTGTCTGAATGTTCAGGAGGATCGAATTGCGGGAATGTAGGTAACTCATTGTCAGGTTGTCGGAGCAGCGATGACGACCGCGCGTATCTTCGGGGATACGGCTTTCTGTCGATTGGCAAATAGCTTTCGACGTTTCGGAGAATCCTACGTCCTCCATCATCAGGATACAAGTAACACAATAACAGACAACTCGGACACTCAAGACGGAGGTAAACAGCTCGTCCGAAATATCAATAACTATCTACCAATCTGCGGAGTTAGACAAGGATGCTGTTTGTCACCGATTCTATTGAACATATACAGCGAATACCTTACCAAGGAAGTTCTTGAAGGGTCTGCATACTTCAAAATAGGACAGTAATTCGCACTGTGAAGTATACAGATGACCTTGTGCTACTGGCTAAGGAAGAAACGGTGCTACAGGGCATGATTGATAGGCTAATTTAAGTTGGAAGATGCTATAGAATGGAAATTAATGTGGGGAAAATCTAAGGTAATGAGAATCTGAAGGCAACCACCCTCAGTACAGATTATGATAGATCAAAAACAACCGGAGAATGTGGAATATTTCAACTATTTGGGTTGCATGATAACAAATGATGCAAATGTACACGTGAAATTAAATTCAGAATTGCCATAGCAAAAGCAGCATTCAACAATAAGAAGACTCTTTTCACCAACTAACTGGACTTACATTTAAGGAAGAATCTAGTAAAGTGCTACATTTGAAGCATAGCTTTGTACGGTGCTGAAACGTGGACACTTCGGGATGTAGATCGGAAATATCCGGGAAGTTTTGAAATGTGGTGCTGGAGAAGAATGGAGAAGATCAGTTGGACCAATCGTGTGTGTGAAATGAAGAAGATTACACAGAGTCAAGGAGGAGAGGAATACCCTACATACAAAAAAAAGAAGGCAACTGGATTGGTCACATCTCGCGTAGGAAATGCCATCTAAAACACGTTGTTGAGGGAAAGATAGAGGGAAGAATAGAAATGACGGGAAGACGGCCAAGAAGACGTAAGCAGCTACTGGATGGCCTTCAACAAAAGAGAGAATACTGGAAATTGAAAGAGGAAGCATTAGATCGCACTCTGTGGAGAACTCGCTTTGGAAGTGGCTATGGACCTGTCGTAACACAGATTACGGAGTGATCAATGACGTCATATCCTCCGATACTTGCAATCTCCAACGAACTCGTTCCCTGAAAATCTCCTGGCCATTTAACCGATCAAGGAATTCTCCGCGTTCTAAGGTATCAAATATTATTGTGGTCTTCTGAATTACGTCACCGCGTAGTCTGGTAGGTGCCTACCAAGTTTGGGGACGAACATTCCGCATCTCCAGAATGGGGCATGCACCCTAAAGACAAAGGCAGCGTGCTTCTCCACAAGTACCAGACTACACGGTAACATAACCTAGAATATCAGCCGAATTCTCTACTGCCATCAGAAACCTCATACCATACATTCCCGAAGATCAATTGTCGTATTGACAGGGGTCTGCCATCGTATCCACTCCTGAGTCACCAGCATCCAGTCCATACTCTCACACACAAATTCTCGAAACTTCATATTAACATTACTCTCTTTGCACGTTCGTCTCCACCAGAATGTGGCATGCATTTGTCACGTCCCCACGTGGTACTCGCCTCCCATCGCATCGTCAGTGAAAAAACAGGAGACGGGTAACGAGTGCGATCATGACAACAAGCCCAACTGCCTGATCCAGAGTGTCAACACTTGTGACGGTGATCGTCAGGTTCTGTGTTGCGTATACTGGTCACTGTACTGAACGTAACGTGAACTATGTATGTGTCAAGTCGGATCACGATTATGGATTATGAATTTGGAGGGACTGAAAGGAGGTGGGCGTGGTCCTCTCGACAAGTTATTCCAGAATTTGACTGGAATAACTGGGGTAGTACGACGCTGCCGGGAGAGTACGAATCTCACGGCGCAGAACAAAACTGGGAGGATGTGCGCTCACTGCAAACTGTCAGGCATCCCGCACTTGCAGTTTAGTTCAGACCACGTGGTTTATTTGCATTTATTTAAGACTTTTTCTTTCTACCTACAAAAGCCACGATGACATACCTAATCCGGGCGGGGGTGGGGGTATTGACACGACGATGAATAATCTCAACAGTAGTAATATGTATGATCTGTGGGTAATAAAGTTACTGTGTAGTAAAACCCGCAAGAGTGAATTTTTGTCATCCCTGATATGGACGATATGGAACATGCACCATCCGTGACGGGTGTACGTAAGTTCTTTCGATTTCAATTTACATAGGCTAAAATGAATAGTAATTATTTATTTGTATATTATCAGTAACACAATAATACTATAAGAAATACATGTACATATACCGCATATGAACACGCTGTCACTGGTGTCACTGCCCCTAACCCCTTCCTATTTCATAATTTCCTATGGGAATATTTTCTATTTACGCCCTCTTTTTCCGGAACACAACTAGGGCATAAACAGGGGATACGTGTAGTTGAAATTGGCTCATTTTCATGGCGTGCACAAGAACTTTGCCCTTTTATAAATCGTAATAACGACAGCAGACGCACGACGTTTTGAGGGGGGTTACACTACAGCGCCATTTACCTTATGCACCCGACTGACTGAATGCATGGAGTAATCCGCCAGACGCATGTACATTCTCAGCCATTCGAGAAATCCCCCGCACTCCCCGTGCATTTACGTGTGCGAAGCCGTGTTATATGCAAAGTCGCTGGTTGCTCTTGCACAGTCGGGCCCAGTGGGATAAACGTCACATGACTGTGATACTGCGCGTGTGCAACGGCTGGCAACAACGGCAGGCTAACGATGTGAACACAAACATATATGTGTGTAACGACTAGAAAAGGTTTCCAAACCCCATTTGGCCATGGAACCCTTTTGAGCTTCAAATAAGCAGGAACCCACCTGGGGTCTGGAAAGCGAAGGAGCACGACAAAAGCTAATCCAGGGTGCGGCAAAACTCCCTCCCTAGTTTCAATAGGGCATTGTGAAGCGAGCGGAGGTCGTAAAAGGGTGGGGATGGCGTCCACGGCGGCAGGTGGATGGGAAGTTTCCCTTACAAAAAATTTCAGTCGTAAACATAATGTGTACGAACGAGCAGCGCGCTTTTGCCGTGGAATGATTGAAACTTTACCGCATGACGCGGTTGTTTTATTCAGTGACGAGGCACATTTCCATCTTTCTGGCTGTGTAAATAAGCAAAACTTTCGATATTGGAGTGAAAACAACCCGAGGGTAATCCACCAGAAGCCTCTGCATAGTGATCGTGCCACAGTTTGGTGCGCAGTGTCACGAATGGGGATCATCGGGCCTTACTTTTTTGAAGAGGGAAATCGGGCAGCTACCGTCAATTCTGAGCGGTATGTGAGCATGCTCCAGAATTATTTTGCCCCAGCTCTTGAAGAACTTGGTCTAGAGAATGTCTGGTATCAGCAGGACGGGGCCACGGCCCACACAGCGCGAGCATCAATGCAGTTTTCGAGGGAAATGTTCCCCGGACGCTTGATCTCCCTGAGAGGCGATATTCCGTGGCCCGCGCTGTCGCCAGATTTGACCCCGTGCGACTTTTTTCTGTGGGGTTATCTCAAAGCCGAGGTTTATAAACATCGTCCAAGGAACCTGCAAACCCTAAAGGAGGCAATCCGCACAGAAATTCGCCGTATATCCCAAGAAATGCTCGAAAGAGTTATGCGAAACTTCACAAGTCCCTTGCAGCAGTGTTTGGACAATGACGGACACCACTTGGCCGATATTATTTTCAAAATCACATGAGACAAAACTTCCCATGTTGTAAGTTTAGGATATGAAAATAAATTTTTTGTATCTCGAGTACTTATTTTTTAATTCACCTTCAAAACTGGGGAGGGAGTTTTGCCGCACCCTGTAGAACGTATTTTAATACCGCACATTATAACGCTCAAGGGCACGTACGATTTTCTCTGAGTTACGAAACACATTCGTTAAGAATGTTCTGCAGTTTTAAAGCAAGAGATAATGAATTGGGCGGAACTACGGAAACTTAGTTGCAGGAAGTACCACCCAGCCCACAAGTATTAAAAATCAGTATAAAAGCACTGAAAAACGTGTCTGGACTTTAACGAAATACGGTTATTGTACTGCATGTGTAGTACAGTTTTCTTCACAAATCCATGCTGGAAAGTTGTCATCATGTCAGCTGCAGCATGAAGTCTGTCCCATATACGTTCAGTTGGGGTCATAGAACTGTTTGGTATTATTTGTTGCACGCCACACGTATCTTTATCTCCAGGAGATGTAAATCCGAAAGACAAGCAGTTTTCACCATCATTGCGTTTCTTAGTGCCGGTTGGTAATTTAGAGAATTTCGGCGGGCGTGGCTAAATCATCAGGGGCTGCTCACTTCGTGATCCTCCGACAATGAACGCCCGCGATTGTACCTCTTCGGTTTTGGTTGTATACTGACATTTTGGTCTCCATTTCAGCTACAGCTAAAGAACTTCCTTTTCTTACAAAATGTCCTTCCTTCAGCCACAGATCCACGGATGATCAGTTGTGCCTCTGTACTTACGGAACATCGATTTTTCTCCGAAAACACTACGTTCGGAAAATACACGAGTACACGCCACATTGGAGGCACGCGGTGGCGCAGATGGTTGAGGCACTGCGCTACAAGCCGGAAGGTCGCGGGTTCGATTACCGATGGTGTTATTGGAATTTTTCATTTACATAATCCTTTCGGCCCTGGGGTCGACTCAATTCTAGCAGAAATGAGTGGAATATTTCCTGGGGGGTAAAGGTGGCCGGTGCGTAGGGCTGACAACCTTACCACCTTCATGTGCCGATTGTCTAGAAATCTGGGAGCCTCAACTTCCTGGAACTCTAAGGGCCTGTCCAGGCCTGTAATGGGATTGCTTTACCTTTTACACGCCACAGTCTGCAAATCTGAACTGCGTACTACAATTTATTCGGGGAAAACTGTCACCACGCCCATTCTACCAATAGCAGGCATCTCAGTTGGCAACAGACGTTCCAAAGCGCTTTAGCATCCTAGCTAGCCGTCACACAAACGAAACTGCCTTTCGCAACACAGTGAAGGGAAGTAAGACGGCCATTTTGTTTACACGTACAAAATGAGCGTAACTGATTTATATCCTTGTTGTCTGTATAGTATCAGGTTGATCTACGAAGAGCAGTCTGCAAAATTTGAGGTTCTCACAGCGGCACTGCTTAAGGTTCAAGCCTTCATGATATGTTACGCTGTGTCGGTACGTGAATAGTTACTGACGTTTCGAAGGTTCGTAGTACCTTTGAAACGTCAGTAACTGTTCACCCAAAGACAAAGCGCAACATAACGTCTCAGAAGACTTGAATCTTCAATCTTCAAGAGCAACCCTCCATGCCTATGTCCTACCCGCACCCTGTTTAAAGATCTTCATGGGAAGTCGCTCTCTGGCTGGTACAGCGTACAGTTGAGCAAGAAACGACCTGTATCCGAATAAATGACAGAACTGTTTGTGAGCGCGAGCGGGGAAAGTGTTTGCTACCATCGAAATTCTCACACGGAACTCCAGAGTTCCCCGGGACACAGTTTAGGAAACGCTCCATTATAAAAATACGAATCTTTGTCGTAAGAATTTTACTTATAATAACATGTAATTTGTACTGTAAGATACGCTGTTGCTCAATAGACTATTCTATTGAGAACACGTCCTTTGGTACACGTAGCTGAACAGGTTTTCCTATCTAAGTTGGTATCGCTGCCACCATCTAGTAATAAGTACTAGCAACTACTTCATACTCCTCTTTAATATTAACTAGGGATGTGTAGGTCTCTGTCTCAGTTAAAATAAACTGTTAAGAAACACAATTTTATTAATAAACAAAATAAAACAAATAAACACATCAAAACACCAATAAAAAATTAATAAAAATTCCTAAATAAAAATAACCAAAATTATTAACTCTTCACACAAATTTGCTACTCTTTACTTTAAATTTTCCAAGTATTTAATTTAACTTCACCTCTAATGTTTAATATCTCATCTTACTTTTCTGCGTATAAAATGTCCCTCAATTATCTTTGTTAAACTCACATTAAACACTCACTTTTATAAATATCCCTATATATTTAATTTGGACTCACTTTTTTAAGTATCCCTATATATTTAATTTGGACTCACGTTGCTTATTACATTTTAACAGCATATCTCTATTAAATGATCCCGTTTCCTTTCCTACTTTCATAAAAAATATGCATTCCTCCACATACCTTGAGTCAAAATTAATCCAAGCATAATGATTGTATCCAACTTAACTGATGGTAATAATCCTCTCTTTTGTGATGCTGTTAACACTAATATTTTACACCATTTCCCACTTGTATAATCTTCACACTATTCCACTAATTTCCTATTTACTTTTCACTTTTCATTCCGTTGTTATACAGTCACTAGTTCCATACATTTCCTATCATTTTAAGGAAATGGCCAAAACTTCTTTTAGGTTTGTTACTTAAATGTTTCGCCAAAAGTTATTTAACATTTCGTGGCTCTTTTCTATCAATCACCACTATTCACTTTAACAATTAGTGAAAAAAATCATTATTCCTTTGTTCATTAAAATTTCTAAGGTTCAAATTTCGAATATCACCGACCGAAGACCGATGCCAAAAAGACGCTCTTCCATTGTCTTCACTTCTATTTATTACCTCCAAATCCACGCCCAAATCGCCAACATGGCTGCTCTCAGCTCATCTATAACTCTCTTAACCAATTATACCTAGTCTTTTAAGTTCTTACCATATATGGACTACCAATCAAAACTCTTAATTTAATCCTTCTAGGCTCCTAAAACTATGTGCCGAGGCTGCAGACCCATGGCCATCTGCAAGCAACTGTGTGGTCTTGCTAATCTAAACAAACTTACTTAAAACATAGCTGGCTGGCTAAATGGAAATTTCTATCACTGATACCTCTTACAAGCTCTCTCACTAATTCTATGCGAAAAAATCCTATAAGCTTTACATATTCAATTCAAAAATGTTCCCATGCTATCAATATTCATTACAGTATATATACAAATTTATGTATTTATTTACTTATTTAGTCCTGCGTATTCGGAGTTCAGATACTCGAATCTCTACTGGTTTACCGGTAGGCAGTTTGTGTAGTTTTTCTCAGTGTCTTCAGACAAATGTTGTGGTGTTCAAACGGGCCACGGCACAACTTTCGTATACCTTACAATTCGTAGTATTCCCATGGTGTATAAAGCACCACAACAAAGACTATAAATATAACGCAGAGTACCTTTTACCTGATACAGTTTGCGAGTTTTTAAGCTCTCGCAGCGACGTAGTCGAGATCATCGTTCTTCTGGGATGTGACATTACGTCACATCCCAGAAGAACGACTACGTCAACTGATTCAATCCGTCAGCTTACGTGTTTTGCCCACGATGCACCTAGAGTGACTCAAAAGACGGTCCTGCGCGCATTTCAGATGTGGACTTTAGGAACGAAATGACATAGCCTTCTTTAAGCGAGACGATATCTTGCCTTTATTCCAAGCAGACCGTGTGGCCTTGAATAATACAAGTTTCTTGGAATTTCCAACAGCCTTTCTACGTTATAATTGTGTTCAGCCATATGCGTTTCGACGCATGTACCAGCGTCATCGACGGTGACCTCCATGCCATCAATTTTACGTGTGTTAGGCAACTATACTGATGTTATACTGGACCTGTTGTGATTTCTTGTTTGTCAGTACAAGCCTTTGTTTTCCATTATTCACTTATACGACAGGTCCAGTAAGACAACAACCGAACAAATTTAAAATCTGCGACAGCACAGAGATCACTAAGGATGACGCTAGTACAAGAGTCGAAATGCGCATGAAATGAGAAAAGTTATGAAGTGTAGAAAGGCCGCCGGAAATTCCAGTAAAGTTTCTTAACCATCAAAGGAAAACATGGAATATAAGAATTTTCTCTGGCCCGACCCTGCCCGACCCCGAATTATACTTTCAAACACGTTATCTGTACCCGACCGAAGTCCGACTTCCTTCTTTTCTAGCCAGAATAAAGGTTAAGGTAATGTCCCTGTGCATACATGCAGGCACAGTTCCACTCATTATTAACATCGGCACTAAATGGGGGTCAATGGTCACCTCCACGCTCCGGCCGCCTTACACTCCCAGAAAGCGCTCCCGGCATCCACTGCATAGAAGGTGGACGCTTTGGAGAAGAGACAGTCTCGTGACTCTGCCGAAGATCAAACCGTGATTCCTCGGAAGCCCAGTCTGTGGCCTTGTCACTATACCGAACATACTACTTAAAATCTGCCATGACTGTCGTGGCATTAATGCATATTTATTTTACAGCATAAATGGCAGTAGTCCTTGAATTAATTATTTAAGGACGCTTGAGGAACATGTGATGTTATTTTCTGGCGTGTAAGGAACGATACAAAGACATCGGACGCCAAATTCGCAAGGTGTTCTTTCAAACCATTTCTGTGTTTAGGCAGCTACAAAATTATGCGAGAAAATGAAATCGGTGGGATCTGTTTCAGGAGCCGGAGTGAATCCAGTTTCCGAAGCACAAAAAAAATTTAGAAAGACAGAAAACGGGGAAAAATTAGGTAAATTCTCAACACGCCACTCTCCGAGAACGGTACGATCTAGCGCGTTATACGCAAGCGTCTTTGTTCTAGAGATATCGACACCCTTGCATTATTCTTTCATTCTCAGTCAGCGCTAACAGTAATGCTGAAGTTGCCCATACAGTCCCACACCAAAGTTAGCAACAGACAGATGTCTGATGGACAGACAACTGCACCTGTAATGGCAAGGCAATTTCTCAATATGTTTAGATAGTCAACGTTTTAGAATTCTGTCAACACTGTCGGTGGCCGCTGCAGCTCAACACGCGTCATGGGAATCACCCACAGTTGTCTGCGTCAAGTTCCCTTCTGTGTCAAGAGCATAAGACGGACGGAACTACGAGTAACTTTCTGTTTGAGATAGAGAGAGAGAGCAGAAAGGACTGTCCGAGAAAGCTTGAAGTGTTGTACATCCCCATCTTAAATGCTATCATTTGAACCACAGTCGAACACTCTCATAATAGGGGCCCCGTGTTCGATCCCAGGCCAGTGTGATCTGTGGTACAAAAAGTGGCACAGAAGCAGGGTTTTCTCCGAGTACCTCGGTATTAACCTGGCAATATCATTACATCGGGGGCACGCGATGGCGCAGTTGCTTGAGGTACTGCTCTACAAGCCGGAAGGTCGCGGGTTCGATTCCCGATGGTGTCACTGGAATTTTTCATTGACATAATCCTTTCGGTCGTACTATGACCCTGGGGTCGACTCAGCCTCTAACAGAAATGAGTAACAGGAGTATTTCCTGGGGGGTAAGGCGGCCGGTGCGTACGACTGACAACCTTACCACCTTCATGTGCCGATTGTCTAGAAATCTGGGAGCCTCAACCTCCTGGAACCCTAAGGGCCTGTCCAGGCCTGTAATGGGATTGCTTTACCTTTACCTTAATATCATTACACCAATACTCCATACCAATTTTTTATTCATGTCACCGACGTTATGTAATGTTAGCAACTGACAGCGTCGTTAAATGCGGCACTTCGTACTCCGAACCCAAATATATATTATTTGTGTGCTACCTGGCCACGGCCGGGGCCAGTGCAAACCTCCAGGACCATCCCCCATGCACCGAACTGCGTGTTGCATCTGCTGACGCGCCTTGCACAACTTGACCTCCGTGATTCAAGACAAGTAAAGAATGTTCCTTAGTTGCTTTATCGCTTACGCGGAAATATCGCCGACAACATATTTATAGGCGCGTGTAGAAACAGTTTCGCTACCACGCTGCTTCGTCATTCACAGGGCGCCCAAACAAAAATACAGCACGAAACCGCTTTCTATCTGCCTCGCTGTGACAGACCTATTTAAAAGGGGGACGTACGAGTTGCGTCCCGCGGTCAAGAACGCGTATCAGTTGCGTCCCGAGTTGTCAGCCCCCCCAGATAAGGCAATGTATCAGTTGCGTCCCGAGTTGTGAACCTCCCAGATAAGGCAATGTATCAGTTGCGTCCCAAGGTCTCTGCTGCATGTGTATCATACAGAGACATGACCAAACCTCCAGAAGAGACCAGGAAGCGAACCCGCAGAGCAGCGAGGGACATCACACACACACAGACACCACCCAACTCCTAAGTTGTCGACGGTTTCGACGACCACGTATACCTGAAGTGCATGACATTTCGTAATCTTTCAATTTCGTGAACCAAAAAAGGAAAAGAAATGAAAAAAAAAAAATAAATAAAAGAAGGTGCATTAGTTGGTTGAAGAAATTGAAAATTGATGTCAAGATGCACGGTGAATACAACGTAAAATTTTTGTTTCATATGTTTTGGCAATAACTGTAATGTGTAAATTGACATCTTTCTCAAACGATTCTGTGTTCTTTGATACACAATACTGTTGGTTTCTTCTTGTATCAATACTCTTTTCAAATATCCAGTACAGCATGAGATATATTCTATTTCCGTTAACACGCTCGGGGAAATTTCTTCAGGCCGAAAATGAGCTGTAAAATAATAATTATAATTATATTAACTAAACTGAGAATAAAAACTCATTGAAAATTGAAAATAAAGCAATTGCTGTTTAATTAATAACGGTTTAATTTTTTATAAAATAATTGTTCACGTGGTATCTAGATTCTTAATTGAAAACAAACATATCTGTACATCCCCATGACTCTCTTTTTAACGTATTCACTCTTTATGTTGCTGTGCTTTCCTTTGTGTCCAAATTTTAAAGACCTCCCTGTGCTTTAATTTCGTATTTATCTGTAAATAATTGTGCGAATGTTTTCATAGTTTATTATAAAATGTATGACAATAAATATATACATATATGTCTAAGCATATAAAGTGTATACTTATAAACATAACATACATAATGTGTAAGCTGGTTAGTTATCCACACTCTACTAACTTATTATTAAAATCGAAGGTGGGCACTCAAAATGGTAGATTACATGTCAAACCGCATGATCAAATTCTCTAAGTACATGACTCTACCTTATGCAGTCGTTAATAACTTTCAGAGTAGCTTGTATAAGCAGTTAATTTTTTGTATTAGATAATAATAAAGTTTGAAGCTATTCAATAATACAACAAACGGAGCTAAAGCGGCTCAGATCAATTTTACAGCTCTATGTAAATAATAAACTTCAAATTTTATGCAGAAAAAAAATCTGCATAATTTAAATTGACATAAAAATTATTTATTTCTCTTGAAATATTACGTTTTAATTAGTTCACACGTTACTTAACTTTATTGCTCTGCACCGTATTCAATTAACTTAATAAATTAAATTGTCACTGTAAAAATAATTAATAAACCACTACTGGAGTTTGCGTACAAAGTACCTTTCCGAACCGCTGCTACTAACAACGCTCTCTTTGTGAGATCTGCGCTCTTCTAGGATATAAGCAGCGTCCAGTGGTAATCCTTTACCGACGTTTCGGAACAATATCGGCACCATCTTCAAGGGTCAAGAAGTCTTTCTTAAAGACGGGACCGATACATTGTCCTTAAACGTCGGTAAAGGATTACCACTCGACGATGCGTAATACCCCAGAAGAGCGCAGATCTCATCAACATCGCGGCGGAAGCCTGAAATAACGCTCTGTTTAAAAACTTAATATTATTCATTCCGTACATTTTCTTTTCTATATTTATAGTCCGACAAATGTACATTTTATTCACTATTAGTTGTGTAACACTGTCCTACATGTTTCGAACCATATCCTGGCTCATCCTCAGGGACTCAGTATTTTAAATTACACATTTTTACATCAATTGGTACGATTGTTTAAATAGTAAAAACTGAATAACATGGATTTTTTTACAATCGTGTTTATACACTGGTTCAAATGTGAATAGATGTAGCTGCTGTTTATTTCGGTGTTATAAACCAAGTCTTATACGGGTTAAAATGTTAAAAGTTGAATAATCTGTGTTGTTATGATATCCTGAAACATGAAATATTTAAGATAAAATTGATAGTCGTATTTATGTTAATGTGATTTTTAGTAGGTAGAACGTAAGTTGAAGTAGTCAACGTTGTACATACCTGTTTGTGGGAGTTGGTTGACTATTACGTGGTGAGAACAGTACTGGCTATCGAGTGGTGTATCCGGTATTTAAGTAGGTCACTGTCACGTGGGGGTGTGACGTTTTTTGGTTGTCGTAAATAAAGCGGAATATTGGGTTGTAGTCTGCTGTATTTTGTTCTGGTATTAGTTTGTTATTGTATGTAAATTGTTGGATGTAGAATTGTTCTAAGGTATTCATATATCCATATATGAGTACCTTAGAACAATTCATATATGGATACCTTAGAACAATTCATATATGGATATATGAATACCTTAGAGCAATTCTACATCCAACAATTTACAACCTACTAAAAATCACATTAACATAAATACGACTATCAATTTTATCTTAAATATTTCATGTTTCAGGATATCATAACAACGCAGATTATTCAACTTTTAACATTTTAACCCGTATAAGACTTGGTTTATAACACCGAAATAAACAACAGCTACATCTATTCACATTCGAACCAGTGTCTAACACGATTGTAAAAAAAAATCCATGTTATTCAGTTTTTACTATTTAAACAATTGTACCAATAGATGTAAAAATGTGTAATTTAAAATACTGAGTCCCTGAGGATGAGCCAGGATATGGTTCGAAACATGTAGGACAGTATTACACAACTAATAGTGAATAAAATGTATATTTGTAGGACTATAAATATAGAACGCTCTGTTTGTCTGCCTCTACCGAAAATATATCCACCCCAAATGTCATAAAACGTACGTTACCTTCCTGTTGCCCCTCAAGTAGATTTTTAAGCATTTTGTGGAAGTCAAAGAATTGTAATTGTGGCCAGGTCTCGCTTAATTTGACCCACTGTACAGCGTCACAGACGGACTTTGAACCAAGGCACCCTGGACCCGATTCGACACTACAGCCGTTCGGTTTTTCCTCAGCAGCCTGGTACACAACTGTTATACCTTTAAACTGACCGCGGGACGCAACTAATACACTGACCCTCAGCAGCCTGGGACGCAACTGTTATACCTTTAAACTGACCGCGGGACGCAACTGATACACAGCTCTTATCTGAAAAGTGACCGCAGGACGCAACTAGTAAACACCGCTTAAAAGACGTCACTGAGCTATTTTGATTTCAGCTGGTTCATTAAAATGACCACTTTACTTGTGCGCGTCAAACAACGTTCAAAGTTTATTCTAATTTCACCGTGCATTTTTAAATATAAATACTGTTTTACACCAACCAAATGCACTATTTATGTAAGAATAATAAAATATTCTATAAAATATCTAAAACCCCTACACGTGTTTCAGCTTATCGATAAGCCATCCTCAGGGGGTGTCATAACTGCTTGTTTATAAAATACGTACACACACTAGACTTCTTTTATCACTTTGTTACGGGAATAAATGCATTTATTCGCGTAACAAAGTGATAAAAGAAGTCTAGTGGGATATGGCGATGACTATACTCCTCTACAAAGAATCAATATATGTACGTATTTTATAAACAAGCAGTTATGACACCCCCTGAGGATGGCTTATCGATAAGCTGAAACACGTGTAAGGGTTTTAGATATTTTATAGAATATTTTATTATTCTTACATAAATAGTGCATTTGGTTGGTGTAAAACAGTATTTATAACGTTCAAAGTGTATCTTCCACAGTTTTTCAACAGATTTTAATTAAATATTATATACGACACTTGTAGTGTTATAGGTCAATGTCGGGGCAAGTTCCATTTATCTTTATTTATTTTCAGAACCACTTTTCTGAAAGACTTAGTGGAACGTTTACGTTCCGAACCTTTTAAAAAAACTTGTTTATGAAATTTAGTACTGATGGCACGTATGTAACATCAGTGTTATTACTACATAAAGACCTACGATTTTGTCTACGGGTTTAATGGGCATTCTCACGTGCATATTTTGAATCCTTTGATAGGTTTCGATGAAATGTAATATTATATGCGGAACCTACGTTGTACCAGTACTGCCATGCATACAGCAAGCGATCATCCAGTGAAAGTAATTTTAAGGGTCACTTTACCGGCCGCCTACACGGATGTTGCAAACCATATCTGTAGGTACACGTTTATGAGACTTAATGCACACCTCGCACACATAATACTGCATGTTCCGCACTGAAAGTTCTGTCCAAGTTCCTGCCTTTTCCCTGTTAAATAGCTGAAGCTCGCGGTTTACAGTGAACAACAACAGACAGGCGCAAAGAGCAAACGAAACTTAACCGTTTCATGCAAACCCTGTGGTACATTTTCCCGTCTGACTTGTTGAGGGGACTTGCTTCGCTCCGTGTGTCCCAATCTTAGTACATGCAGGTTTTTTTTTTTCTATGGCTCAACAGCCCCTTTTCGGGTGCCTAGGCCTCCTCATTTCGAGGTTTCATGATCACACACATTAGACACACCACACTCGGGGTAGGACTCCTCTGGACGAGGGACCAGCTCGTCGCAGAGACCTCTACCTCACATCACACAACACTCACAAGAGACAGACATCCATGCCCCGGTGGGATTCGAACCGACGATCCTAGTAAGCGAGAGGCCGCAGACCCACGCCTTAGACCGCACGGCCACTGGGATCGGCTACATGCAGGTTTATCTGTGGTAAAGTTTGTTCAGTTCATTTTAAGACAGGTTTCAAACCTACGGTATACCGGGCGGTTTGGTGGGGGTGAGGGGTACATTCCGGTGAGACAAGGAGTATTTGTAGCAAACACTTGTATACAATATTCTAGCGGCACACCAGTGTGTGACTTGCCTGTCACACGTGGAGGAATTATTCTTGAGAAGCTATATGTGCATGAATAGGTGGACGCACAAAATTCCGAACCATTGTGGTACCTGATACTGACTGGTGTTTGCTTTATGTACTGACGCAACTGCAAATCTGCAGGTTACCAGCGTGGTACGGTACGTACTGTGTACGTGCAGCTGGCAAGCAAACGTTATTATATTTTGCTTACCCTGTTTCAAAGCACTGTCCCAAAATTTGCCTAGAACTGCTGAGGAAACCCACTCAACGCATCACCTGGCGTACACTCAGACACCTCCAGAATATGAAACAGGGGTGTTACCCACTCGGCAATGTTTGGTACAGTATCTAATTAAACACTGAATACCGACTCCGTATTGTGACAGATTACAAAAACGATTACTGTGGCTGTTATACACATTATAAATAGTTATTTTATAGGAAGAAAAAGACTATGGTGTCATTCGGGTCTGTCTACCCTAATTATGTTTAAACGGACTTATACTCTATAAAACGACTGTGTGCAAAGACGAGATGTGCAGTCCACCTCTGTAATCTGAAATCCTTACTTCGCACAGAAATGAACTATAAATTCCCTTCTTGCGTACATAACAGGAAACAACGGCCGGCAGCCGTAAATACGAATAACGAATAATCATCCACATCTTCTAGGTAGTGACGGCGTGTCGGTGGGTTCGTGGTTCCCGATGTTTCGAAAGCACAACATTCCTTCGAAACATCATAGGGAACCACTAACCCAGTGACACAGCGTCACACACCACAAGACCTGAATCCTCAATAACATCACTGTGAGAACCTCAAAGCTCGCATGAATAATGAAGCTCAACAATGCTGTGAATAATTTGTGTAACCACCTGACCGCAAGTCTACCGCACGACTATGTAATTTTATTGCATTTCCGCTAACAATTCTGCTGCTTAACACGGAACGTTATTACGTCGTCTCGTCTGTCAGCCTGTTAACCATGACTTGGAAGTATTTAGTTGAACCAATCGGGGTTTACTAGCTGCGTCCCGCGGTCACGTTTCAGATAAGGACTGCGTATCAGTTGCGTCCCAGGCTGCTGAGGGTCAGTGTATTAGTTGCGTCCCGCGGTCAGTTTAAAGGTATAACAGTTGTGTAGCAAGCAGACTGCTGAGGAAAAACCGAACGGCTGTAGTGTCGAATCGGGTCCAGGGTGCCTTGGTTCGAAGTCCGTCTGCGACGCTGTACAGTGGGTCCAATTAAGCGAGACCTGGCCAAAATTAAAATTCTTCGACTTTCACAAAATGCTTAAAAATCTACTTGAGGGGCAACAGGAAGTTCTCATGGTAACGTACGTTTTATGACATTTGGGGTGGACATATTTTCGATAGAGGCAAACAAACAGAGCGTTCTATATTTACAGTCCGACAAATGTACATTTTATTCACTATTAGTTGTGTAACACTGTCCTGCATGTTTCGAACCTTATCCTGGCTCATCCTCAGGGACTCAGTATTTTAAATTACACATTTTTACATCAATTGGTACAATTGTTTAAATAGTAAAATCTGAATAACATGGATTTTTTTTACAATCGTGTTTATACACTGGTTCAAATGTGAATAGATGTAGCTGTTGTTTATTTCGGTGTTATAAACCAAGTCTTATACGGGTTAAAATGTTAAAAGTTGAATAATCTGTGTTGTTATGATATCCATATACGTTGGATGTAGAATTGTTCTAAGGTTTTCATATATCCATATATGAATAACTTAGAACAATTCTACATCCAACAATTTGCATACAATAATAAACTAATACCACAACTAAATAGAGCAGACTACAACCCAATATTCCGCTTTATTTACGACATCCAAAAACGTCACTCCCCCACGTGACAGTGACCTACTGAAATACCGGATACACCACTCGATAGCCAGTACTGTTCTCACCACGTAATAGTCAACCAACTCCGATAAATAGGTATGTACATCGTTGACTACTTCAACTTACGTTCTACCTACTAAAAATCACATTAACATAAATACGACTATCAATTTTATCTTAAATATTTCATGTTTCAGGATATCATAACAACACAGATTATTCAACTTTTAACATTTTAACCCGTATAAGACTTGGTTTATAACACCGAAATAAACAGCAGCTACATCTATTCACATTTGAACCAGTGTATAAACACGATTGTAAAAAAATCCATGTTATTCAGTTTTTACTATTTAAACAATTGTACCAATTGATGTAAAAATGTGTAATTTAAAATACTGAGTCCCTGAGGATGAGCCAGAATATGGTTCGAAACATGTAGGACAATGTTACACAATTAATAGTGAATAAAATGTACATTTGTCGGACTATAAATATAGAAAAGAAAATGTACGGAATGAATAATATTAAGTTTTTAAACAGAGCGTTATTTCAGGCTTCAGCCGCGATGTTGATGAGATCTGCGCTCTTCTGGGGTATTACGCATCGTCGAGTGGTAATCCTTTACCGACGTTTCAGGACAATTTATCGGTCCCGTCTTCAAGGGTCAAGAAGTCTTACTTCTTGACCCTTGAAGATGGGACCGATATTGTCCGGAAACCTTGGTAAAGGATTACCACTGGACGCTGCATAATATCCTACAAGAGCGCAGATCTCACAAAGAAAGCTTTGTTAGTAGCAGCGGTTCGGAGAGGTACTTTGTACGCAAACTCCAGTAGTGGTTTTATTAATTATTTTTACGGTGTCAATTTAATTTATTAAGTGAACTGATTACGGTGCAGAGAAATAAAGTTACGTAACGTGTGAACTAATTATAATCATAATATTTCAAGAGAAATAAATAATTTTTATGTCAATTTAAATTATGCTGATTTTTTTTCTGCATAAAATTTGAAGTTTATTATTTACATAGAGCTGTAAAAGTGATCTGAGCCGCTTTAGCTCCGTTTGTTGCATTATTGTATAGCTTCAAACTTTATTATTATCTAATACAAAAAATTAACTGCTAATACATGCTACTCTGCAGGTTTATTAACGATTGCATAAGGTAGAGTCATGTACTTAGAGAAGTTGATCATGCGGATTGACATGTAATCTACCATTTTGAGTGTCCACCTTCGATTTTAATAAAAAGTTAGTAGAGTGTGCATAACTAACCAGCTTACACATTATGTATGTTATGTTTATAAGTATACACTTTATATTCTTAGACATATATGTATATATTTATTGTTATACATTTTATAATAAACTATGAAAACATTTCGCACAATTATTTACAGATAAATACGAAATTAAAGCACAAGGAGTTCTTTAAACTTTGGACACAAAGGAAACCACAGCAGCATAAAGAGTGAATACGTTAAAAAGAGAGTCATGAGGATGTACAGATATGTTTGTTTTCAATTAAGAATCTAGATACCACGTGAACAATTATTTTATAAAAAATTAAACCGTTATTAATTAAACAGCAATTGCTTTATTTTCAATTTTCAATGAATTTTTATTCTCAGTTTTGTTAATATAATTATAATTATTATTTTACAGCTCATTTTCGGCCTGAAGAAATTTCCCCGAGCGCATTAAGGGAAATAGAATATATCTCATGTTGTAGTGGATATTTGAAAAGAGTATTGATGCAAGAAGAAACCAACAGTATTGTGTATCAAAGAACACAGAATCGTTGGAGAAAGATGTCAATTTACGCATTACAGTTATTGCCAAAACATATGAAACAGTTTACGAAATGTCATGCACTTCAGGTATACGTGGTTGTCGAAAACGTCGAAAACTTAGGAGTTGGGTGGTGTGTGTGTGTGTGTATGTGATGTCCCTCGCTGCTCTGCGGATTCGCTTCCCGGTCTGTTCTGAAGGTTTGGTCATGTCTCTGTATGATACACATGCAGCAGAGACCTTGGGACGCAACTGATACATTGCCTTATCTGGGGCGGGCTGACAACTCGGGACGCAACTGATACGCTTTCTTGACCGCGGGACGCAACTCGTATGTCCCCGAACCAATGTAAACCACATTTGTCATGATGAAGAAGAAGATAAACCAAATCTTATCTGAAGTTTTAGGTTAGCGTCAAGAGAAATTATTTTAGGCTAGCACGACTCAGAAGTATGTGAAAGTCATGAGTTTTTATCTCTGTCTTCGAGATGGCGAATCATGCTTCCTTTACTCGTACAGGTCCCCTACGGGCTTGTGAACGAATTGGCCGACGTTTATTAAACTGTGTAAGATAATGCAATTCCTAACGGCTTCTGAACAACCTAGCCAACATAGACTGAAGCCAGTTGGAAAATAACCCATTTCGAGATGACTTCTAAACGAACGAATCAGCAGACATTTATGAAACTCGGTGGGACAAGGACGTAATTCCTAACGACATTGGAACGAACTGGCCGACATTTGTTTAAACTGTGGAATAATAACATCACTGGTCACAAGGTTTGAACGAATGACCGACACCGACACTTTATACACACTGTGAAATTACGTCACCAAGTTCTGATCATATTGGCCGTCATTTACAAAATTCGATGGGTTTGCTGACGAAGTTAACATAGGTCCAAACGTCACATCCTTTAGTCTCCTAGTTTTAACGATTCCAACATGGTGAACCAACCACAGGTTTGTAGGGGCAGAAACAGTGGTCGAAATTGCGAAATTGTGCTGGATGATTTGGAGGTCATACATGAAAATGCAACACTGGTGGAATGACGACACCCAAGGAAAATTCTTTGAAGTATTCGACGAGAAGCATGTCATACTGGTATCTACTCCTATTGACAAGTCCCGCATAGATTGATACAGAACTGAATTGGCCCTTCGCGGTGAGACGCTGGGCTGTAGCACCCTGACGTCTCCGGTCACGTCGCTGTAGCGGGAAATTTGTATGAGACGAGGATCTTTGACACGCTGAGTATTGTTGTGGCCAGCTGACTTGATCGATGTTAGCGCGTGGGGTGACAAGCCAAGTTGGTAAGAGGCGAAGTACTGTGCACACAGCAGCAACCGTTTTCGAACCTTTAAAAACACACAGTCCTATACATTGCTGTACTTTCTAGTTTCTTTTAAACAAGGCAGCAAAGTGGTTTATCAAAAAATCTAGTAAAGCAATTCATAGCAAGGTAAGTGTGATTATTGCAAAGGCGATAATGCGACCCATCATCACATTGCGACAGTGTACTCTCCAAAGTGTTTTTTTTAAACAGTTAATACGCTGCTAGAACGTTCCGAGGTGAGCCAATCTGTGGCCGGACCGCACAGACTACACCTTTGTGCAGAGTTCGCGGGGCTCAAACCGGCTACTGGCACAGTGATTACGTTACGTACTTGCTAGCTAAACGCGAACACAGCACAACGCTGCAGTCAGCACGACGTGATCCACGTTACGGTCTCTTCAGATGGTCAACGCAGCGTTAGCCCCGTTTGAGACATGTGCGTTAACGACAGCACATTCATACACTCAGCGACTGTGGACGCGGCTAGGAAACGTTGGGTGACTCAGCGACTGTGGACGCGGCTAGGAAACGTTGGGTGGTGCCTGCGCAGTACCTGTCCTACCTGCTTGCCGCCTCACCTCTACGCGCACAAGCAGCGGTCACTACTATAGGTCACCGCGTGAGGTACTCGCCACGAGACGCAACTACTGTTTGTTGTTCAAGATGTTTGTTGGTCGTCTGGGGGGAAAAAAACCCGTGACGCAAGTACTTTACCATGAAACACGGCGAGAATTTTCTTCTCTATATGTAAAGCATAATGTGTGTGCAATGACGTACTTTACATGTCTCGTTAGCAGATTTTAAGCTTTAACAAGGCGTCCGAAGTGTAAACCACATTTCATTCGGATAAATATAGTCACATTTATTGTTATTAACATGCAGCTTGGGGGTTGGACAAGGAGCTAACAACCTATCACCTTAAAATGAACTGGCATGTTATAAACGTACTACGACATTTTTGAAAGCCACGCCTCATTAAAACATTTAATCGTACTGTCCATGGTGTGTTGTGGCCATGTGCACGCGCCCAGTAGCGTAGCTACGTTTCTTGGCGCCCGGGGTCAGTAATCACATGCTTACCCCTAACATAAATTATGAACTAAAAAAAACACAGTTATCGAATTTCCTTGTATTCGGCTCAGTAATAAAAATTTGTTGAGGGCATAAAATGAAATTTTTTCATTTAAAATATCCGTCCCCCCCCCCCCCCCAACTTCGCCCCTCCTCCTGTACGTGTCACGAGCGTACCAGTCCATCTTTATCGCCGTTCACACTGTTACGATACCGGGAGCCATGCAGCCGCACAGGCTGCGATAACCGTAAGACCGGCTGTGGTGGCGATAACGTCGTCGTAATATTTAGTAGTGACACTTTTTTGTACTGGCTGACATTAGGCAAAGGGGCTTGGCGGGTAATACAACGGTAGGCAGAAAAGGCGACGCCTCCAGCGCCATCCTCACCATCCGTGGGAATTCTTTCTGCGGCCTCAGTATTAAATCACTGGCATTCTCCACGACAGATTTTTTTCTTTTTCGGTGGTAATTCCTGTTAATATAAAACTGTAAATTACAGTCGACCAAGCTGAGTGTGGTTAGTGACTGAGTTTCACTGCATATCAGCGTCCGCGAGTTAAAACGAAGTAAAAACTGTAATGATAATCGCCCTCAATTTTGCGTCTCTTGTCCATGTGTTTCGATCACTAGACTTGCTAATGACGCAGAGGCTTTTCACAGGCATGCACGATTAGGGTCATGAGGTGGTGGAATGCTGTACTAAGGCTACACGACCCGACGACAATTCGTGCGATCTTACAGTTTATCTTCCGAAACAGCAGTCCCTGTCCAAATCATTTCCAAACGCCCTTCGTACATATCTATATCACCTGTATGTTATAACCTGTCTGAATTTTATTTAAAGATTCAGTTCGTATCGTGCAGTAAACAGGGCTGCTCTCTGCGCCCTGTACGAAATATGGTTGGTGTCCCCCCCCCCCCCCAAGCCCTCTTTCTTTGCATAATGTTTTCATGTTAATTTTAACGGACGTGTAAAAGTCTTAATGTACAGGTCGGGTGATCGAGGAGGCCAGTTGACTAGACCCGACCTTTCAGCAGCAGTATTTGTCATGTTGGGATTCCTGAAGGCTAAGTATGAGACATAGCCTACCAGAGTGTCTGAATTAAAACACCGACTTCGCCAGTGTATTAAAGCGATTCTTGACTTGCTGCAACGTGTAAATGGCCTCTCTGCCAGGTGGAATACAAGAGTGCAGAGATGCCGATGGAGGCCACCTTGATAAATGTTATTTTCAAATGCTGGTGGTTACAGTTAACTTTTCCACTGCGTCAGCAACATGTATGTATGTATGTATGTATGTATGTATGTATGTATATATATATATATATATATATATATATATACTCTAACAGACCGAACCTTTTCTTACATTAGGCACTTCAAATGCTGTCAGGTATTGCTGCCCCAGCCTGTAGAAGGAGATATAGGAAATGTATTTACAAAGAAATGAGAATGTCCCAGGAAGGACATAAAAATCCCTTTAAACTATGACAGAGTAGTTTGGATAAAAATACGAGGCGAGTTCCACAAGGGTAGGAAGAATGACGCATTTCGCCAAGTTTAGGTATGACGACGAAGGTGTCGAACTGTGATGAATGAGTTGCATTATCAAATACAGCATTAATGCGCTTGTAATTTCCCTGTTTGCCGATCCCAGTGGCCGTGGGTCTAAGGCCGCTCGCTTACTAGGATCGTGGGCTCGAATCCCACCGGGGGCATGGATGTCTGTCTCTTGTGAGTGTTGTGTGTTGTCAGGTAGAAGTCTCTGCGACGGGCTGGTCACTCGTCCAGAGTCCTACCGAACGTGGTGTGTCTAAAGTGTAATCGTGAAGCGTCGTACAATGACGAGGCCTAGGCCCCCTAAGGGCTGTCGAGCCGTAGGGAAAAAAAATCCCTGTTTAGCTTTTAACATTTCCTTACTGACACGTGCCCGCCCTCTCGGCAGCACCAGAACGACTTATCATTCCTCGCCTTCTCGCTTCCGCAGGGAACGAGGTCTACTGCATTATTTCTCGCTTCGACTGAACGGGCCGGCCGTCTTCTCTTGGCTATGTACTGAACAGCACTACGAAACAAATACGCGGTTAGGCACGCGGCGCTTAAACTCGCGTAAAATTATACACTGCTGCTCTAGTGAAATGCGAAACAGCCGCGGAAATAGGTCGCGTTAAACACGGTGATTTCAGACCACGATACGCAACCAAAAATTGTAAAAAAAATTTGCCCCACCATCGTCACGAATTTTGGCCCACTGTACGGCCGGCCCTACCAGTAAACACACTCCGCATCGGCTATAAAAACGGGTAAGCTGATGCCTTATGGGGAATAATCACCGTTTGTTCTGAGATCCACACGAAACACAAACGCACTCTGTAAAGGAAATGTAGCATGTTCTAATATCAAAGCTGGTGGTACTTTAAAGTAACCACTGGGCATTGAGCCGGTAATTACCCCATTAAGATGTAGGAAGATATGGCATTACGAATTCTTAACTGTGCTGTAGGTGAAGTGACTGGTCAGTTTTACGTTTCGGTCTTCCGATTGACAGGATGCTTGCGGGACTCACAGCCAGTCTGGAAATAACTCGATCCGTTATGGCAATACAGCAGCTACAGCTACCGTGCACGCCAAGGCCAGTCACTACTACTGGCTCAGCAAATGAAGTGCTACAGGAACAAATGATGGAACCGAACGAGGAGGCGTAGGCCTACTGGTTAGCAATCATATTCGTTCTAGGACACTTATCGCTTGTGTTATCATTGTCTGCTATTTCACTTGTTTGCTACGTAAAGCTGAAATTGTTACACGAGACCAATAACCTCTCTTATCTTATGGCACTAAGAGTTACGCATTAAAAACCCTGAAGATGTTCGTTATGCACAGTAGTTCGGAAGTCAGTGTTACCAAATTTAGAACTGCTATACATCAACGTTTTGAGCATTAAATGTTCAAGAACTTCGGTACCTGTAGAACTCCCTGTTCCAGATCTGTGGGCACTAGGGACTATTGCTCTGGTGGCATGGGGCGGTCCGAGTCACAAGTTATTTGTTAGATAATGGTTATCGAATGCAGCGTGTCGCGGATCTAGCGCGCAGTTTGCCAACCTTGTCTGTAAGGTAAAAGGTAAAGGTAAAGTTCACCCTATAACAGGCCATGAAGGCCCAGAGGAGGAGTAGAGGTATAGTTCTACTCTTTCTTTAACCTCGGCGCTAGATGGGGGGTGGGTGGTCCACGCCACGCCCCGGCCGCTTTACATCGGGAAAGAGACCCGGCACCCATTGTACAGGAGGCTGGGTGGGCCCCAGGGCTGATCTGGACGGGTACGGAAAATCTCGCCCCCCACTGGGATTCGATCCCCGGACCCTCCAGCCCGTAGTCAGTCGCTATACCGACTGAGCTATTCCGGCCCATGTCTGTAAGGTACATGAAGGAATATATAAGAATAAAAGAAAAAATCAAACAAAATAACAAAAATGTATAAAATAAACACGAAACCAAGAGCAGTAATTAGTGAATAAAACAGGAAGGAAAGCGAAATATTAAGAGTAAGGAACTAAATGAAACACACTGAAATACAGCTGTTATTTGTTTCACGGATCGACAATTTTCCCTCAGAATTTCATATTCACCGCATCTGACAAACTTCAGTTCTCGCATTTCGTACTGACCTGGGGCACGACCCTGCTTACTGTCAAAAGTCAACATGGCGACTCTTCAGGTTATAATGGCCTCCAGCACTGTTTTATTGATTTACGATTTCTAGCCGGATAAATATACAGCCCGCATGCGACGTTATTCGGCATCACGGCGACAACGGCGTTAACTTTGTCAGTCGTGCGGTAGGCATATTTGTTTAGCTAACACACTCAGTTTAATTGAAAAGCAAACTGAAAGCTCGTAAACTAGTTACTAATTTTTTCCTTGTAAGTTTAAATTATTCGTTCTGTTACGTATGTATGGGGTTAGTTCAGCCAGCAAAATGTCTGAATTTTGAGGTGCTCATGGCTGTGACTGTGAAGAAGACTATCATCTTCCGGAATGTGACGCCGTTTAGTTTGGTAGGCAGATACCAACGTCTCGGAGAAACGAGCTGTCTCCATATTCAGGGTATACCAGGCAGCCCTTTCGTCCAAAACGTTGGTACCTACGTGATACAAAAATAAATCAAATCCCAGACGACAGTATCTTCCAAGTAGCTACTGAAGTGAACACCGGGCTTTGACTCCAAGCAGGTAAAATGTAAAGGTAAAGGTCGCCCTAGAACGGGCCATCAAGGCCCAGAGGGGGAGTAGAGGTATAGCTCTACTCTTTCTTTAACCCTGGCACTAGATGAGGGTGGGTGGTCAACTCCATGCCCCGACCGCTTTACCTCCGGGAAAGAGATCCGGTACCCATTGTATAGGAGGCTGGGTGGGTCCCAGGGCCGGTCTGGACGGCTGCGGAATATCTCGCCCCCACCGGGATTCGATCCCCGGACCGTCCAGCCCGTAGCCAGTCGCTATACCGACTACGCTATCCCGGCCCACTTGACTACAAGCAGGGCAGAGATTATTCACTGCGTGAAGCTGACTACTGAACTGTATCAAGTGTTTTGATATCGAATGCTTGAAGCTTCATGTAACGTCTCCTTTACGTCCTGCTACTAAGGTACAGGAGAAACATGTAGCTATTACGTTTAAGTAATTGGCAGCACACTGTCGGATTACAGGGCGGGGCGCCTGATATAGTCAGATGTTGACATACGTCACAAAATGGAGAAATGCGTCACATTTCTTGCAGCAAAAACACTGAAATATCAGCCTGGCAGATCTGCTTTCGCGCGGTATGGTGTTTGCACTTGTACTCTACACAACTGTCTTCAGCAAAGGTAAAGTTGCCCAATGCACTGATGGCATACACGGAGTGGAGGTGTAGCTTAACCTCAGCACTGGTCAGCCACGTTACTTGGCCCTCCAGATTGGGGGGTGGGCGTGGTGGTCATCCTTACCTCGTAAAAACTCAATTGTCTCCAAACGTCGACATCGAGGAGGCCATGACCCAAAGAAGGGCCGAAGTACCATAGAAGGAGAAAAAGATAAACAGCTTTAGGCCTATTTTTACATACGTAAATAAGAATAGTTGTTGGTGAAAGCTAACGTGCGAAGCGACTGGACTGGTGTGCAGACTGTCCAAGACCAAATGCTAGTCAAGACAAATGTGTATTTCTTTCAATTGTATATATGTAACAGATTATTATTAATCACCTTTACTATTTCTTTTTGAAAGGACTTATTACCTGCAGTATCCTACAGACTTCGTTGGCCATAACGTCAAAATTTCATGACGCCTTCGTGTTTGTAATTGCTGACAGTATAACTGCTATTTCAGACTTCGTGCACGTGTCTACGTCCTATCTCTATACCAAATTTCACAAGTCGAACTCCAGTGATTCATTTACTTATCGCCACCA
This sequence comes from Reticulitermes speratus, assembly GCA_021186555.1. Classification (NCBI taxonomy): domain Eukaryota; kingdom Metazoa; phylum Arthropoda; class Insecta; order Blattodea; family Rhinotermitidae; genus Reticulitermes; species Reticulitermes speratus. The sequence goes on along the minus strand of JAJKFL010000039.1, from coordinate 16,666,494 downwards.
AACCGAGAGCTAAATACTGGTATCATGCAGCGGCCATTTTGTTGTTTTACATTCCACCAAAATAGCCTTAACAAAATTCGAATGTCTTGCGAATCCCACGTTATAAGTTCGTGCGTCCACGATGTTGTGATTATCATCGACTGTGGGAAATTACGTGTAACAAGCACGTGGATCGGGTAGCTTCAAATGGCATTACGTTCATAGAAGTTTTTGTGAAATGCGGTCAGTTGGCTCAGAAGATGATATGCACGGACAACATGGTGATACAATAAGACGAAGGAAACCAAGCTAAGAAACTGAGTTTACGTCTCACGGTGTTGTCCTTCCCTCGAATCACGACGCAGGGCTGCTGTCCCACGCCATGGTTATCAATCAACATAGCAGAGAGGGTTTTGTCTGAGCATTGAAAACTCATAGATCGCTTCACAATAAGAGACCGCAGGTTAAGTGAAGGGCAGAAGGCACGTTAGTCTTACAATATCGGATAAAAACAAACGCGCTACCAACTTAGGGAAAAAGTCACTTTTTGTAAGTCCCCAGCTGTTCCACAGTACTGGTGGACGCACGATTGTGACTGCTAATGAACTGTGAAGGATGATACAAGCGATCGTGGTGCATTATGAAATATTACGGCAACATTTGATTGTACGCAATGAGAACAATTAAAGTCCAGAAACTGGGCCTGTGATCAAGAATGGAACCAACAATCTCCTAGATACGTGATTATCATTACACTGCGGTGTTTATTCCGATTAATTTCGTCACTGCTTAACTGTCCTTTTTATAACAAATGAGTTAATTCACCGTAATGTTTTATGTTATGAAACTTTTTCAGCGATATAATTAAGCATCACTTCTCGCTGATTATCAAGTGCCTGGCACAGTGGTTGCTTCGTCAGTTATTCTGGACGTCAGTGGCCTTCATCTCTGCCATGAGACGAGCTTTACTGAATTTCGTAGTCTCGCTCCAGGAAAATCCGAAGAAAATACTTCACAATTCCTCCCATACAGTCCTGATTCTCAATCATGCAAAGTTTCATTAGTCTCTGTGTGACGTCAATAGTTGACACGGACATGTGAGATGAAGTAATAAATGTCTCAATAGGGCGGGGCCTTCTTCGTAAAGCTGTCAGGCCTTACTTGCCCCAATGGTAAAGAAATTCCACACTTTTATGGATCCAACTTCAATACATTCACCTACATAGCTCCTCCTTCCATCAAATCACCCATGCATACTAACCTGAGATCGGGTTCCATTCATCGCCCAAAACTCAACCCTACCCACATTACGGCTGTAACATCTGTAAGCATACTGGGACAGTCACAACACACGACCACAAAACGCCCTCCCATGTACGCCTATGTTTCCTTTGTGGTTTTGTGCTCTTAAGTTTTTCTCACTGCAATTTATTATGCACTTCTCTGCTCCCATATCGCGTGCTACAAATCCCGCCCATCGCATTCTGCCTTGTACAGTCATCACACAGAATACAAATTATGCACTTCATCCATCTGTTACTTCCTCTGTCTTTCTCACCACTCAAATGTCTTGCCCCTGCAGGGAATTGAACTCTGATTCCTCGGTTGTCGAGCACGTACCTGATCACCATACCACGCAGTTTTTATTCACGTTGTGAAAACACTGCTTAAGAAATCAGAGGGCCTTGTACATTTGCTTACGGACAAGTTGCAAGGAGTCTGTTTTTACAAAAACTCGCGTAATACATAGCTATAATACTGTATACAGACAGTGTTTGCTTTACAGTCGCAATATTCGCCGTAAGGCGGATGGCATCGTTGCTCATCGAGACAGGCAATGTACGTATAAAAGTAACATTAAGGCGTGTTCGCTTAACCATCGTTGCCGTGGAAAAGCAGTTACGTATGAAATATTATGGGTGTGTGTGTCTGTTGCCTTAGTTATCCAGCATGCAAAGCACATGCGCTCTATTATATTGACATCCGTGGCGTGTCTAGCTTTACCATATTTTTCCACATTATCTCGTAAACGGCACGATTTTCGGAAACAGTTATTGAACATAAAATGTATGTTTGGATTTTCTCTACAACTTTTGTCTGAAACATTCTCATTATAATAATAATTCAGCGAGATGTTATCATAAACGTAATAAGTCTTCGTGTAAAGTATCCGTTACTCTTGTCAGATTTTAATGACACTTGAATTTTCTCGACAAATGTTCGAAAAATATTCAAATATCAGATTTCATGAAAATCCGTCCAGTGGGATCCGAGTTGTTCCATGCGGAAGGACAGACAGACGGACATGGCGAAGCTAATAGTCGCTTTTCACAATTCTGCGAACGCGCCTAATAACGAACGTTGATGCCGCCCGCTCAGCAGTGCTGCCCGGCGATAAATAGTCAATGCTCTGCAAAATTCCGGCTACACCAGAACACGTATGAATACACGGGGAACAGACGGAATACTCCATGCATTCTTGACATCTACACTCCGCCCGTCCATTCTAACCGTAAACGTGGCTGGTGCGAAGAAAACGCCCCAATGTTTCTGCCCGAGTCCTGGCCGAAATGATCTGTCAGTCAATTCACAATAGGTTTACCTCGGTTTTATATTTGAAAATATCAATGTGTCACATCTTATTTATTTAAAACTTAAATATTATTTTCCATTTACGTCTTCATCTTTCAAGTGATCTCTCTTGAGGTTCCCCGCTGGAATTCTGTATGCATTTCCCACCACTTCATGCGCACTATATATGCCACCCACTTATATCCCTTAATTTGATAGCCCCATAGACTGTAGCTAATATATGAACTTCCTCGTTATGCAACTTCCCAAGTCTCCTGTTACTTTTAGGTCCAAATGCTCGTATTCTCATCGCTGTTTTCAAATATCCTGTTTTCTTCCGCCATAAATATGAGGGCAACAGGCCCATCCGAATCTTTGGTACCTACCACAAATGACGTCTCACCCAAGAAAACCGTAATCTTCAGTTTGCTTTCTTCCTTTAGGGTAAAAGGACGAGATTCACACTCATACAAAATAACAGGCAACATACACTTCCATAAATTCTCACGATGGTATATCGCAGTCAGAATCAATCAGTGTTTGGACATCGTCGACAGTCTTACACCTATTGTAAGCAGACACGTCAAGCCTACGTTTATACGATAATGTTCACTGCATGAAAGCCGTAATACATGCCTGTATATACGCCTCCTGTTTTTGGTTACAGCGCTGTAAATGTAGACACCGAGTTTGCAAACATCTGTAGTGAGTCACGTGTTCGCCCCCTCCCCAACAGAAATCTCAAGGGCACTGACAGCCGTAAACAAACCGACAACTGTGCTGTTCCCCTGTTCTGCTCTGCCACAGCAGTGACTGCCCTAAGTTCTGTTTGTCATGTTCGGATATGGGACCGGTTTTCTTATCTACCCCACAAGGTCATGCACTTCACAGGACATAACGATCATGCATTGATATCTATTAATTAGATCATTAGTCCACAAATTTTCCAAAAATATAGGAGCCACCTCAAAACTGTTGGCGCCAGAAGTGCGTCATGGGGTGAGTTCCATACTGAAGACTCACAAATATTAGGCGCCACCGTACAACATGCAGGCGCCCGGGCGACCCGGAGCACGGGATTTCTGCACCCCTGAATTAGATGACATTTACGCGTTCTTGACGTACACCTTTGCGATCAACACCTTACAGGAAACTGCCACTACAATTATTTAGTGGCAGCTAATTACAATGTAGTGCCTGTCTAACTGTACACAATATCACTGTAGCTTCAGTGGTCAGTTTCACGCCCCAGGCTTTTTACCTCGGCGAACAAGCCCCCGTTACCCGTTGAACAGGAGGCTGGGTGAGTCCCAGAGCCGGTGTGGACGTTATGGAGAACTGAAAAATATCTTGCTCCTACCGGGAATCGAACCACGACTCGTCGGCTGTCCAGCTGTACCTTGTCACACAATACGTACCGTGCTAGCCTAGCTACAGATGTATACAAACTATCACACAAAATGGCCGTTTTGTGAATTTTAATCACGCTTCTCAATGGGCCACGTGAAGATGAAAGGCTCACAGCTACGTACTTCGAAAACGTGACACAGGTACGCCCATCATTGAAAGCCGCACTACACCAGTCACACAGCAACACATGCTGGCTGCTATGCCTGCAACAGTAGGTCGTTTTCTGTCTAATTTCGTTAGAAAGGTCTGGGATTTTCCATTCAGTGAGGTCAGAACATTAACCGCAATACAAAACGAAATGAGTTCCGTTGAAATGACCATATCTTATGTGCATAACTTGTTGTTCGCGAAATACAGTAATCGGGCGCATATTAATGTTCCAGACACACTATTGTTCAGAACTCAAACAGCGTCCACTAGATGGCAGGAGCTTAAGGGAAGCCAAGGCAAAACTGTACAAAATAGCGTGTCAATTTGAGCTGGGCTTCGGACCTGGTACAAAGGAGCGTACTGTCGATTGTACCTCGATGCTGGACCGGTAGGGGTTAAATTTACCCAGTATCTTGTCTGCATCTGCAAGCTGAACTTGTCTGACAACACATCGCTGAAGTACACTTGATTGAGAGTACCAATTGTCTTCTGGACTTTGTCCATCGTCCGGATAAAATATTAAGATATAAAATCACGTTTCGGAAGCTGGTTCTTCTTCCGTCTTCAGGTGATGGGAGGGGAAACACCTACTCAGATGGGTCCTTTTAGACTGAGCTAATCTCAATCACTGGACCTTTGTCCAGTGATTGAGATTAGCTTAGTCTAAAAGGACCTTTGTCCAGTGATTGAGATTAGCCCAGTCTAAAAGGGCATTTGTCCAGTGATTGAGATTAGCCCAGTCTAAAAGGGCCTTTGTCCAGTGACTGAGATTTTTTTATGGCTCGACAGCCCAATATGGGCCTGGGCCTCCTCGTTTCGTCGAGGTTTCATGATCACACATTTGAGACACACCACAGTCGGTAGGACTCCTCTGGACGAGGGACCAGCTCGTCGCAGAAACCTCTACCTGACATCACACAACACTCACAAGAGACAGACATCCATGCCCCCGGTGGGATTCGAACCCACGATCCTAGTAAGCGAGCGGCCGAGGACCCACGCCTTAGACCGCACGGCCACTGGGATCGGCAGTGACTGAGATTAGCTCAGTCTAAAAGGACCCATCTGAGTAGGTGTTTCCCCTCCCATCATCTGAAGACGGAAGAAGAACCAGCTTCCGAAACGTCGTGATTTTATATTATATTTTAATATTTTATCCGGACGATGGACAAAGTCCCGAAGACAATTGGTTCTCAATATTATACACCATCGTCAGAACCTTTTAGAATTTCTTTGATTGAGAGTGCCTGCGTACTTTTGCGTAATGGAGTGGTGGTTGTGTGTCAGCCCTTCTGCATGTTCATTCCGACGAGTACACTACGTATCCTGTGTTCATGACAGCGCAAATTCATTCCTCTGGCGTTCGTATTCAGTGAATAAAGTTCAGGAAATTCCTGTCTGCCGTGATCTATATATTGGCACCAGAAATGTAAGCCTGCGCAGTACTGGGAACAAACAGTTCAGTTATGTACGTCTGTAGTTCTATATTCTTTGGTTTAAAAAACAACACTTCCTCGGTTGCGTAGATTATACGTGCATGTCGTAAGAACACATGCACTAAGAAAGACGCAGCAGGCAGCGGTGACATACTTCGACGAACTATCCTAGAATTTCCGTGGAGAGACAGAAATGCCATGAAAATTCTCAGAACCGCCGGTCCTCCTTACAAGGATCAATGCCGAGAAACCTCATGACCGGGAGGAGTAGCCTACAGAGTAACATACCGTGTCACATGCGTGTGGTTTAAGTGTTGCCACAAACCAATGTTACGTAATCATCTCTGGCTGCCATCTACACCATTAATATGGCAACAAACGTCATCATTCCTCGACCTCCAAATTTTAGGCCAGAGGCGTCCAACCTTTTCTGGCAAATGACCACAACCGTTGTTGTGGGCTGGTTCGCCGGCCGCACGTGTAAAAATTACAGTGCAATATCTGACCGCCTACATACAGCATACGTAATGTACAAACGTAGCTGCGGGCTGGCCACCCATGGTTTAGACCCGTGACCTTTTACATGTCTATTACGGAACATTTCTGACACTTTCATTCTTGTCAGTGGCTGTCCTTCTCCTTGTCTGTAATCCTGTGATTTATGGTTTGGGGGGGGGGGGGGCTGCCGGGCTGCAGCCCCCCCCCCCTTGGGTGCGCCCTTGATCTGATTCACAAACCACATCCGCCGAGAAGCGGGCTACAGGCTCCAGAACAACAAGCAGCGACACCGCCATTAGCAATGATGTCAGTGAGTGTGTGTTATTAAAATGGGCATGCCGGAAGGGCGACGATGTCACTGAACAAGCAGATAAGTGCAAGTACCATGCGGCTGCTTATTGTCACACGTCACTGGCAACATGTGTTACAGTCTATGGGCCTAATCACTGTCAATCTGAGGATGTAACAAAAAAGTGCCGTGGAAAATGCCTGAAGCTAAAGCAACAAAGGAATAAGCAATCGAGCGGCCGTTTTCATGAACTGGGATGTGCCACTTCCTATACATCCTATTTAATTATTTCACCTCCACGACTCGGATGCCAGAACTTCGTTGTGGGCGCGTTCACAACGAAACGTACTGAAGTGTGCCTATTGGCTTTGCCACGTCTGTCTGTCCACATGTGAGTCGAACAACTCGGTAATAAACTTTTATAGGAGGGGGTACATGTTGAGGAAATGAGGACAAAAAATTAAACACGCATTTTATGCCCAATATTTCTCTTTCTTAAGACTTGCAGGTTTTGAGATAATTACACAAACGGAAACGAATGACACAACTGTTGCGCTATTAGAACATTTTCCAAATTATCTTACAATGACATGAACAGAATGAATGATATAAGAGACATGAAGATGAGGAAGAAGACGTAAGCAGCTACTGTGAGACCTGAAGGAAACTAGAAGATACTGCAAATTGAAGGCGGAAGCACTAATCGCACTGTCTGGAGAAGTCGCTTTAGAAGAGGCTACGGACCTGTCGTTAAGACAGACCACATGAAAGCGATGAGGCTGGTGTGATAGTAGCAACTGCAGTGCTCTGAGGAATTTGATTATGAAGTTAACATTGCATCGCGTCCAAACACAAATTATTTACGACGGGATCTTTCAATAGCGTGCATGTTATCTTGTTCGCCTGACTGCGCAGCTTCTTCGGAGCGTGGCTCATACTGTTTTCAAACGGGCCACTGCAAGGACGAGCACTAGTTCTCAGTGCCTGCACCTTAGAAGCGAATACTCAATGGTCTTGGCAGTCGCCGGACACTGAGTGGGCCGTGTGAAAACGGCTTAGTACTACGTAGGGGTGACTTACATTGTGTAACGGTCTATGTGGTTCACACCAAATACGCGTACCCGTTAAACACTTGGTGATATATGTCATGTTACCGTCTGATCTTGTATAAGGATGCTAAGTTCTCGTACCTGCAGCGTCTGTTGTCCCTGCCACTGCCCACCTGCAGCGTCTGTTCTGTCCCTGCCACTGCCTACCTGCAGCGTCTGTTCTGTCCCTGCCACTGCCTACCTGCAGCGTCTGTTCTGTCCCAGCCACTGTCCACCTGCAGCGTCTGTTCTGTCCCTGCCACTGCCCACCTGCAGAGTGTTCTGTCCCTGCCACTGCCCACCTACAGCGTCTGTTCTGTCCCTGCCACTGCCCACCTATGTCCGCGTCTCATTGCCGTATTAATCAGTGGCCTAACTTAACAGTTCACACACAATTTCGTTTAAAGCATAGCCCGCTGGCGACTCCTCCGTCATAAGTAACACAACCGTCACACTCAGTGTGATAAATTATTCTGTTCTGAGAGTGAGAGACGTCGACGGGCCACTGTGACATTTCGTAACATGCTAATTCTTGTATACGGTACGAGGTCGTCAGCTCTCACCCAAACTGCACGACGGCGGATACCTCTTGTTGACTGTCCGCGACTACTCAGTCAACATATTTGCGACTATCTTCCATCCGCAAACTGAGGAGGTATCCTGCCATGCTGGAATCTATAAAACTTTATTAAAACTTACATTTATCTCTTGTTTTTGGACATTATTTACTACCACAAACACAGTGGAGTGACAGACTTTTGAACCCAGCGTTTCTCTGATACATCCGAATCCACGCAGTTGAAATACCAATACAGAACTACAAGAATAAAATCCGAATCGCGCAAACTTCGTTAACACCTCACACGTTTGCACGCCGCCATGCTCGTATTGAAGACGTCATGCTGTTACACACGCCTGTCTGTAGACAAGCATGTATCCTGTCCTTGACAGACTGCTACATGTGCGCTTTTGAAACTGTAGAACTTGTTTCATGCACAAAAAGGAAGCATGAAGTCACGTAGGCATCTGCAGTGCGTGTTTGACATACTGTCAAATGAAAGAAAATTTTTTTTGTGTGCCCCAGCTTCCGTGCAAAATGGAGAGCCAAAATTTCTGTCCACTGAGATGAAACGCCTAGATAGTAGGTTATACCGTGTGGCTTTTAGAGAGATAAAGAATTATGGCTCATGGCAGTGCGATTACTGGAAGGATAGGAGAAGCGAAGTGCGGTAGGGCACTGCAATGGCAAAGTGACGTCGGTCGGTCAGTCCGTCCCTCCGTCTCGGTATCGAGCCCCTCCTGGGGCTCACTGCCACATTTAAATGGAAGTGTTGAATACGGCTGTCATTCGTCGGCAGCCCTGTCTGAAGAGAGTGTGTATCTGTCCTTTGTCTAAAATCACATAAACATGTACCGTATTACAACAGCAATACCTCGACTTTCGCCGCTTCGAGTTTCGTCGCTTCGCTCTTTCGTCGGTTTTCAATTATAACCACGTTTCCAAATTTCGTCGCTTGCTTCGCTCTTTCGTCGCATTTCGTCACCACCGCGCGTCATCTTGTTTCTTTCGTCGTTCAGTCTTTGAATAGAAGTCGTTTGGTGTGCACTGTTTTTTGAAATTGTCCGCATTGAATCTCTTAGATTTGTTATTAAACATATTAATACTACTTATTTTTGTGATTAAAATAACGAAAATATTCATACTATATTATTTTTGTGATTATACTGTAAACAGTTCATAGTTATTTTTGATAACAGTATAATAAATAAAGGCTGTGCTTCGGCTTTCGTCGATTTTCGACTTTCGTCAGTGCTCTGGTCCCTAACCCGTCGAAAGAGCGAGGTACTGCTGTACGAATTCAAGAAGCACGTTTCTTCACATTTTTCCGAACTGAAAATTAGGGTCCGTCTTAAATTCGAGATATTATTTTTCACTCTTCGAAAGTCTCGAAAACATCTTTCTCCTCGAAGAACACGCTGCCTCGCCAAAAAGAGCAGTAAATTTTACGGACAGTAAAATGTGTTTGCAAAAATTATTTCCCTGCAAATCCATTTTGAAAATTGAGGTGCGTCTGAAATTAGAGGGCGTCTTAAATTCTAAGTAATACAATATGTAATTTGAGTGTTCGTTATATGCATGTTCTACAGTACTTAACGGTATTTCTACACTATACACACGGCCTCCGTCAGTCCAGGCGTTGTACAGCAGACCATGCCTTGTTCAGCTGCAGAGCAACTGAAAACATAAACAGACACGGACACAAAAGGGGGGAAGACGGACAAAGAACTAGTAAAGGTGAAAGGAAACGAATGGAAAGAATGAAAGAATGAAGCACGCTTTGAGATTTTCAAAGCGTTGCTGGCGAATATTGCAGTCTTGAGGGATATGAAGTCATGTTGATTGGTAATTTGTTAACAACGTTTTGGAGGAACTTGCTGCCTTGTACTAACCTGAAGAGAGAAGGCACACTTCTCCGAAACGTCGGTAAAAGTGCCAATAAATACGGCATCATACTCCATAAGACTATTCTTCAGAAAGAAAGACAGGAGAAAGCAAGAAAATAATAAAAAAGAAGGCGGTAAGAAAGACAGGAGAATGAAACCGATAAAATAAGATAACATGGGAGAAAGAAAGAAAGAAAAAGATATCGAGAAAAGGAAGACAAAGGGAGAAAGAACGACGATGGCGGAGAACGAAACGATAAAAGAGAGAAATAAGAAAGAGGGAAGCTTAGAACATCGGAATATGGATGAAAGTTTCCCAACTGGGTCATTTTTGTCCGGCTACTGATGTACAAACTGCAGTGGCACATGATGTAAGGAAGCGTAAAACATAAATACACATGCCAGACGTGGACTCGAATCCCAGAAAACCAGGCTTTCCAAATACGCTGGAATTCCGGACAGTGTTGGGTCTTGTACCGTGTCAGAGTAATTACGCTTCCACAAATCCCACATGGATTGGCCCGGGATCGAACCCGGGCTTCCGCTGTGAGAGGCCGGCGACTAACCACCTGGGCCATGGCACGGTCAAAGGAGCGCTGTTCACATTTATCTTCTTTAAAACTTTTCGCCTATTTATTATTCAACCTTATCCCATTGCGATTCGACTTAACGTATGCAATTGATATAACGTTCTTATATAACCCATGGCGCTGACAGTCTGACATTGTGACGTGTAGTAGGTTACGACTTGTACAAACGAAGCAAAGCTAGTCAGTGAAACGTTAGGTTCCACTGTGCTTCAAGGTTCGTGCATTTTGCCGGAGAGTGCAACCAGTCACGGTCGATCGGTGATTTGTAGACACGGCGCAGTACAGTATTCGTATTCCCGGTCACTCCACGTTTTTACAGCTTGAACATTATATCGCCATTATCTTCAAGGTCGCGTGAATGTTTTTGTTTCTATCTTCCATCCTCTCTTTCCAGCTCTCCTGTCCTGTTCTTCTTTCCAACCCTCAATTCCCTTTCCTTCTTCTTTTTTTTCTTCCTCCCGTTCCCACTCTCTTAATTTTCTTCCTTCTCTTTCCTTCTCCACACGCGTCCCTACTGTAATTTATCTGAACATCTTCACGGAACTGTTTGGAACTCTTCCAACTGCCTGTTGCTGCGTGGTGAAGCCGATTACAGATTCTCCCCAGTTTCGGGCTACGCCAATGTGGCAGTACGTTTCGGTAGTTGTATCGGGTGGGTTGCTTGTAATAGTGACAGTGCCTTATTTATGTTCATTGCACGAGATGATCGAAATGAATGCATCATTAGGAGAACGTTTCTGTCCGTCCTCTCTCGTTTCAACCCCAAAACTACTGATATCAGTTCGGTGAAATTTGCTACCGTAGTGTGAAAATAAATGTCTTGCTTTCACTGCCCTCACACACGGTTATGTCCATGCCTCAAACTTCTTGTTGCGCTGACACGCTTTGTGTCCATCGCAGACAATCCGCCATGCCGGTGCGTTACGAAGACGGCGTGTGAGCATCTAACGTCGAAATGTGGACTACACCGCAACGTCAGGCACGAGAGATGCCGCTGGCTGTGCTCCGGGTTTGTACGCGCTGACCCTTTTGTTCCAAACCTGATGAAAGTTACTTTTCGGAATTTAAGCTACGTAACTGTTGTCGGTTTTTCTTAAAACTTGGCGTCAGCTTGTTTGTCTTCCATCACTGGTGGAGTTCTGACTATCGTTTTACGATTCACGGGAAATCGTATCCATTGGCTACGTGGACTGACCTTCGTATTTACTCAGCAGAAAAGTTAATTCTGAGTATCATCTTGAGTAGTGCCACTACAGCAAGGCGCAACGAAGCGTTCTGTTAGTGACATATCAAAACAAAAGTCTGTATTACTGTACCATCAACTGCACAGAACGTAGTTTTTTTAAGGGCCCCGCAGCACTTATAGTGCAACTCTGTGATGAAGATGCTTAATTTTTTTCGTTTTTCCTTGTAATGGAGCACCGGTGGAATGAAACTGACTGGGAAAAACCGAAGTACTCGGGAAAAACCTGTCCCAGTGCCACTTTGTCCACCACAGATCCCACATGGACTGACCCGGGCCTCAGCGGTGAGAGGCCGGCGACTAACCGCCTGAGCCATGGCACGGCCTTGAGTGCTTGTTTACTGTTTACTAACTGACCGCCTGTCTTCAACGGAACTGAACAGTTCAGTAGTGTAGTGTGTTCGCAAAGTATGAGATACTGTATGAGGTTTTGACTGCTGTGTTTGGGCTTACTGTGCCGTGTTTCGGAGGAAACGTGCTGCCAGATCTTCAAGGCAGAACATGGAAGCAAAAGGATCCTCCAAAACGTTGTTAGCCCACTCTTAACGAAATGTTCCCAAGAACTCGCCATCGGATACTATTCTGAGGCAGCTGAAGTCTGTCCATTGGGACAGTAGAATGTGTCCATTTTATCATCTCCCTGCACACTGGCGGTCACGGAAGCCTAATCGTACAGGAAAACCTGCATCTTCCGCATGTTTACGGTTCGTTGTTTAACCTGCAGTACAAATTGTCTTGTTTCTCGAAGTGCTATAATTTCCGTCAGATGCAGGCTTCATATGCCACAAAGCTACCGTGCTCACGGACACGATAAAACGGACAGCCTGTATAACCGTGCCTTTCCTACCAAAAATAAGGAAAACACGTGAACGCTGCGGTTCTTATGGCGATGATTATGTAAATCACTCTCGAGTGGATATAACGTTTTTCAGCTTCATCGGTAAGTGCCGTCTTCGATTTAGAATTTGGAGGCGGCCGGTTCCTGCGAAATGCTGGTACATAGCTACCAGACTGCATGACGTCACATTCCAGAAAAGAATAATCTTTGCAAGGAAGGAGACTGTATTTATCTGCTAAAATGTACCATTCAAACCCTCTACTGTCTAGCCCTTAGCCCAGTCACTACCCACCGCGCTATTTCCATGGAAATTGCCAGAAACTTCAACGGTCTGTGCAGTAGTCTTTAGCGAGATGAATGATATGTCCGAACACTCCAGCGTGAGGTTGTTAGAGAGTAAGCTGTAACGTTCACGTGTCTGCAGCTTTTACTTCCACAGACGGAGCTTCTTCTTCCCGTTGTACAGGATACGTTGGTGGGCCCCAAAGCCAATCTGGATAAAATTATGGCAACGGAAACACGCCTCCTTTCCCTGGAACTAATCCCGGTACTCCCGCCAACAGTTTCTGTGGGTAATTGTCTCCACGGCATCGCAGTTTTTCGGAATGCAGAAGCAGCAGACGTCTTACGGGTATAGGCTGATAGCCTGAACAAGCAGCTGTGAAGATAGCACTCTTTCTGTAACTTCAGGTCAACAGCCTGGTTGCATCATCCGAAATCTCTCAGCGCAGACGGGGATATAATCGTGCTCAGTTAGCAGGTCGGCTGGAAGAGTTCTGCATCAATTTTTGGCGGGAAAATGAATTTTATTTTGAACCAATCATAACCCTGGATTTGTATCACGTGACAGCGTCCAACCAATCACAGAGAAGTCCCCACCGCTCCTCCTACTCATATTATATACAGTAGGCCCTCGATCTAACGGACTAATTGGGGGAAGGTGTGTCCGCTATTGCCGAAAGTCCGTTAAAGCGAATATATTTTAAAAACATATATTAATAAGAACTTACAATGTACAGGATGTATTAAAATGTTATTATAAGTATGAATAAAATATTATAATGTACATTGAGTAATTTATACACGCCACTAAACCATCTGTTAGAAATATAAAAATAAATTTATTCGCGAATAAAAAAAAAGGTTCTAAATTTCTCCTTTAGGACAGAAATTTTTTGTCCGTTAAATTGAGGGCCTGCTGTATTCTTTTCTGTGGTGCGGACTTACTTTTCCTTGAAAGCAGCGTGGTGCCTGTATTAACAGCTTGCTTTGGCATACAGATCTCTGCATTTTGCCCAGATTGTATTCATAGGTTACGTGTGATGCCCAATAGAAACAACGATTATTTCCCCGAACTACATTAACCAGTTGATCTTGTAATGCAGAGACACCGTGTTTTCTGAGAATTACCTGATTTCTTAAATACAGAGTCGAGCCTGGCCCAAAACCAGTATTTGTGTTTTATGCACCAGAGGATTATTTTTTATTACATGACGAAGGTATCTACCCACACGTTGCACGTCCAGAACTACTGCGTAGACTTCGCAGAAATTTGATAATGGAAGCTGCTTTCATTGCTGCACTGTACTGTGGCCCATAAGACTAATCACAGTAAGGAAAGCGATGTGAAAAAAAAGTGAATTTACAAGGATTTCCGGACCCAATCAACGAATTACTGGAAGTTATTTAGCATAAACCAATTATGCGTAGGCCTGTTTAATTTCTGCAACTTATATGAATCTTAAAAACGTGTAAACTTACAGGCGTTTACGTCCAATGGCGCCCTGTATTAAGTCAAATGTCCGTTTGTTTTTGCACACGGGACTGTAATGCAGTTTTTCTTCTCTAAGCCTAACACGGGAGTGAAAGAAATTCATAGTCTATTCGGCTGGACAAACGTTTCAATTTCTGCTACACTAATTATCGTTTCCTTGCTCGCTAAAGGTAAGATCATCCTTTACTATGCACTTCGTTTCAAGACGCTGTCAGAATCTCATCTTATATAGTGACGAACAGTAACATGACGAATGACAAATTGGTACGAATGTGGAGGGAAACGTTTGTGACCTAAACGCGGCATAATGAACTTAGCTGGTGGGACTGAGAAAAATCACGAAAATCTCTCGGTATAGCCGGTGTTAACGGCAGACATCGAACCTCGCCCCTCCCGAATACAAGTTACCGCTACACTCATCACATGAACGATTCTGGTGCAGTTAATGTGTAAGACAAACGTGCCTACAGAAGTGGTCTGCGGTGACAGGAATTGGATTCAGATGGCTTAAAATAAAGCCCAACAGTAGCAGGACTTCGATAATGCAGTATGCCTCTTATTAAATTATGATTATTGGTTCGTTTAACGACGTTATGTCACGTAACTGCGATGGTCGGTTGGAAAACAAGCTTACAATACACGTATTTTGGGTTCTTTGTTGTCGTCTCTAATAAGAACAGTTCAGATTAACTGTACTGCTATCCCACTACCTCCCCACATGGTCCCCCTCTACAACCCGGGCATTTATCATATCGTGGGACAGGCCTTTTTCTTCCGTGTTGACAGAAGTCCGTGTTCTGTGTTATCAGCCATCATGTCAAAACCGTTTCATCTCGCAATCGTCTTTAAATCTGTGTCACCAAGATTATACCTCGGCTCTAGGAACGAACGATACTCGCTCGGGGACGAATTCCCCTAATATAATAATCACAGTCAAGAGTTTAGTTACAAAATTACACGCCGGGGAAACTTATTTCTGATCGATCCCCTTGCAATGGTTATGCAGTCTTGATTCGAAGGATGACTGACGAGTTGGGAAGGATGTGGAAGGAACGGGTTGTGGACTACGAGTATTATAAGGCACTACTGCTGTGCTGGAGGAAACCACGGAGAACGTCTGTTAGGACTGCGCTTTGCCATGCAGAGACCCTAATATGCGACATCCCGAGTGTGACGCAGAATGAACAATCGATCACGCCTTTGTGTGCTGTGCTGGTCTCATGCTTGTCATAATACTGGGCACTAAGCAGGTACTGATACTACGTGTGTGACAATACAGGGCAGTAAGTAGGTACTAATACTGCGTATTATAATACAGGGCAGTAAGCAGGTACTGATACTACGTGTGTGACAATACAGGGCAGTAAGTAGGTACTAATACTGCGTATTATAGTGAGGGCAGTAAGCAGGTACTGATACTACGTGTGTGACAATATAGGGCAGTAAGTAGGTACTAATACTGCGTATTATAATAGAGGGCAGTAAGCAGGTACTGATACTACGTGTGTGACAATACAGGGCAGTAAGTAGGTACTAATACTGCGTATTATGATAGAGGGCAGTAAGCAGGTACTGATACTACGTGTGTGACAATACAGGGCAGTAAGTAGGTACTAATACTGCGTATTATAATAGAGGGCAGTAAGCAGGTACTGATACTACGTGTGTGACAATACAGGACAGTAAGTAGGTACTAATACTACGTGTATGACAGTACTGGGCAGTAAGCAGGCACTGATACTACGTGTGTGACAATACATGACAGTAAGTAGGTACTAATACTACGTGTATGACAGTACTGGGCAGTAAGCAGGCACTGATACTACGTGTGTGACAATACAGGCAGTAAGTAGGTACTGATACTGCGTATTATAATAGAGGGCAGTAAGCAGGTACTGATACTACGTGTGACAATACAGGGCAGTAAGTAGGTACTGATACTGCGTATTATAATAGAGGGCAGTAAGCAGGTACTGATACTACGTGTGACAATACAGGGCAGTAAGCAGGTACTGATACTACGCGTAGTGTACTAATACGAGACAGTAACGTAAGGTACTGAATACTACGTGTAATAGACAGTAAGAGGACAGTAAGCAGGTACTGATACTACGTGTGTGACAATACAGGACAGTAAGTAGGTACTAATACTACGTGTATGACAGTACTGGGCAGTAAGCAGGCACTGATACTACGTGTGTGACAATACAGGACAGTAAGTAGGTACTAATACTACGTGTATGACAGTACTGGGCAGTAAGCAGGCACTGATACTACGTGTGTGACAATACAGGGCAGTAAGTAGGTACTGATACTGCGTATTATAATAGACGGCAGTAAGCAGGTACTGATACTACGTGTGTGACAATACAGGGCAGTAAGTAGGTACTGATACTGCGTATTATAATAGAGGGCAGTAAGCAGGTACTGATACTACGTGTGTGACAATACAGGGCAGTAAGTAGGTACTGATACTGCGTATTATAATAGAGGGCAGTAAGCAGGTACTGATACTACGTGTGTGACAATACAGGGCAGTAAGTAGGTACTGATACTGCGTATTATAATAGACGGCAGTAAGCAGGTACTGATACTACGTGTGTGACAATACAGGGCAGTAAGTAGGTACTAATACTGCGTATTATAATATACAGGGCAGTAAGCAGGTACTGATACTGCGTTTATAATAGACGGCAGTAAGCAGGTACTGATACTACGTTGTGACAATACAGGCAGTAAGTAGGTACTGATACTGCGTATTATAATAACGCAGTAAGCAGGTACTGATACTACGTGTGAAATACAGCAGTAAGTAGTACTGATACTGGTATATAATGACGGCAGTAACAGTACTGATACTACGTGTGTGACAATACAGGGCAGTAAGTAGGTACTGATACTGCGTATTATAATAGACGGCAGTAAGCAGGTACTGATACTACTGTGTGTACAATACAGGGCAGTAAGTAGGTACTGATACTGCGTATTATAATAGAGGGCAGTAAGCAGGTACTGATACTGCGTATTATAATAGACGGCAGTAAGCAGGTACTGATACTACGTGTGTGACAATACAGGGCAGTAAGTAGGTACTGATACTGCGTATTATAATAGACGGCAGTAAGCAGGTACTGATACTGCGTATTATAATAGACGGCAGTAAGCATGTACTGATACTACGTGTTGACAATACAGGGCAGTAAGTAGGTACTGATACTGCGTATTATAATAGACGGCAGTAAGTAGGTACTGATACTGCGTATTATAATAGACGGCAGTAAGCAGGTATAAATACGCACGACGTTCTTAAAAAATTCCCGCCTGATGTGATCTTTGTTACATAACACACAATTACAAAGTAGCGGAACTAAACGATTCCTTCGTTCAGCAAAACCGCACAGTCATGTGGCAAACATCACTCAGACGTTCAGACTTCAGGATGTATGTTGGGTATTTGTGGTCCAGAAATTATTTGAAGGTACAAGGACAATAAATACCAACCCCTCCCGCTTCTCGTTTGTGCATAATAGGCGGTGGGTTGCGTGCATGAACCTTCTGCACGAGAAACTGGAATTCCGATCAAAAACCAATGAACTGCTGCATACAGCGGATGTCCAAAAAGCCTGTGCATACACAAACAAGAAGCTCCGAGCAGACAGACATATAAGGTACCATATTCACCGATCCGGACGGCGGTTAGTCGCCGGCCTCTCATCGCGAAGAGCCGGGTACAATCCCAGGCCAGTCTATGTGGGCTTTGTGGTGGAAAAAGTGGCACGAGGATACGTTTTTCTCAGAGTATGTCGGGTTCCCCTGTCAGTATCACTCCACTATTGCTCCACGCTCATTCATCTATGTGTCACCGACGCTATAAAAGCCTGATCTTTGCAAGTGGCAACACCGTTCAATGACGCACGCACTCTCCTGCGATTAATTGCTGTGTTTAATTTACACCGATGTAATTTCCGACTACGTTAAACTTCCTCCATGTAATCATCAAAGTTTTGCCCTGTTGCAGTTCTCAACAGACGGACACTTAATATGCAATTTACAGACATGTTTATAACCTCCCCACGAAACTTCACACACTTGGTTCACTACTTACTGCCATATCTCTCTCTCTCTCTCTCTCTCTCTCTGTCTCTCTCTCTCTCTCTCTCTCTCCATGGAGCAGAGTCCTTCTTGAGAAGCTAACAGGTCATCAGCTAGTCAAGAAATTCTCCGCGTTTTATGGAACCCGAGGGTTCATTACCGCACTCACAAGAGCCCGCCACCTGTCCCTATCCTGAGCCATATCATCCAGTCCATGCCCCCCCATCCCACTTCTTGAAGATCTATTTTAATATTATCCTCCCATCTACGCCTGGGTCTTCCAAGTGGTCTCCTTCCCTCAGGTCTCCCCACCAAAATCCTGTATGCGCCTCTCCCCTCACCCATACGTGCTACATGCCCCGCCCACCTCATTCTTCTTGATTTGATTACCCGAATAATATTTCATGATGAGTACAGATCATTAAGCTCCTCGTTATGTAGTCTTCTCCACTCCCCTGTTACCTCGTCCCTCGTAGGCCCAAATATCCTCCTCAGCACCCTATTCTCGAACACCCTCAGCCTATGTTCCTCCCTCAGTGTGAGAGACCAAGTCTCACACCCATACAAAACAACAGGCAAAATTATAGTTCTGTATATCTTAATCTTTGTATTTTTGGATAGCAAACTGAAAGACAGAAGATCCTGCACCGAATGATAACAAGCATTCCCCGACTTCAATCTGCTCTTAATTTCTTCCTGAATGGAATTTCGATTTGTTAGGGTTGTTCCCAGATATTACTTACTGCCATCAAGAGATAAAGACAAATTTCGAGAACTTTTTATTGATATTTTAAATTATAATAAATCATTAATAATTTAGTCAATTAAAACATAAACTGTGTGGGCAGAAGTTAAAAGTTTTAAATATTGAACCTGGGGTACAGAAAGTAACTACTGGTCCTTAAAGGGTTAAGATCCTGCAAAGATGCGTGTAAAAGCGAGCGGGTATTGGACTAGTTCCGCTCTCACGCAGGGCTTTTAAGCGGTGTCATACATAGTGAAAACCATGGATGCACCACACTGACACAAGTTTCAAGCCAAGGCTGTAGATCCTAATTATACAAGTTATACTGTCACATCAAAATTCTTTGTATTACTACCAGCTTTTGTGAGAAAAGAAAAACATGTTACACATATTCGGTCACTATGTACTTTCGTCACTTGCACCAGACGATTTTTACAGCAGATCGAAAGCCAAATGTACTTGCAATATGTTGAACATTTACAGAGGTAACATCACTGAACGAATACAGTGACACGGCTTTCCCATCGTGCCTTCATTTTATTCACTGTGTGTGCGCAGTACGAATTAATAATTACGTAGCCGACTAATTAATTCATGATAGGGGGTGGTTTTTAAAGGTTTATAGTCACTCGTCAGCTGGTGAAGAAATGTCCCGCCTTTTATGGAACCCGAAGATTCACTACCAATGTTCATATATCTCCGCCAGTGGACCCTATCCCGCACTAGTTGAAGCTAATCAGTATTGGCACCTCCCAGTTCACCAAGCTGTATTTTAATATAATGTTCCATAAACACGTAGCTCTTGAAAGTTTCATCTTTATTCTAGACTTCACGCATAAATGTTGGTATATTTTTATCTCCGGCGCGTGATTTAATAATACTGGGACAAAGTGACTTGTACGGACAATGACGCTCCTCATTGTGTACATCTGTCCATCCTTCTTTTTTTATTATTAAAAGCTTTATTGACAGTACCAAGTTACATCAATAGAGAATACAAGAATAGTAATCTGTTGTGCCTTTTACCAACTTCCATTTCGCCTAGGAGCAGGAACTTAACCCTGACCGCCATGTAGAAGATATTCCGGATCGTAATTGTAGTGAAAAACCGCACAGAAAAAAACACTACCTTACCAAGAAGCTCTATTTAGAGCAGGTTGTGCTTCGGCCTCTTATGTTTATATTTCTTATACAATCCATCCTTCTGTTACATATTATTTAGGCTCAAATATCGTACTGAATACACAGTTCTTAACAACAGTCTCAGAATGTGTACCCTACTGAATGTGCAAGAACAAATATCGCAACTGTAAAAAGCAGCAGGTACAATTACAGTGTACAGCAGTGTATTTCACAGAAAGCGTAACACAAAACAAGACAAGCAATGTACGTGTAAGGTAACATTGTGGCGCGTTCGTGTAACCACTGTTGCAATGGAAATGCAACAGTGCGTTCTGTATGTTCTGTTGCGCTACGTGTCACGGTGAACAATATAGTAATACTGGGTGTTGCCCAAAAATGCTTTCATGGCGAATTTATGTCGCCGGCAACAATAAAATGTACTTAGGTCCTCATGTATAGTGTCCGATATTTTTGTCCGATTTTAACCAAGTTTGGGGTTTCTCGACAGGTTTTCATAAAAGTCCCCAGTATAAAATTTCAAAGAAGTCCGTCCACTGACAGCCGCGCTGATACATGCGGACAGACGGACATGACGAAGCTAATTGTCCCGACTCTACCAACGCGTCTAATAATGAATGCATCGCTAATGACAATTACTGCCTTCTGGGATGTGACGCCGTGGTGAGTGGTACACATACACTAACATTTCGAAGGAACTTGCTGAATCCATCTTCACGAACGTACCGACGTTTAATCTCAGAAACGTCGGTACATATCTACCAGACTTCATGCAATGATACCGCTGACGTCACCACCATGAGAAGCTCAAATCTCACAACCTGCTCAAACGTTTCAAGTGCGTCTGTACTGGACAAGGCACTTGACTGCCGTCTCCTGTAAATGCTTTACTTAATGTACTAATAGTCTAGACCAGTGGTTTTCAACCTGGGGTACGTGAAGACATCTTAGGGGGTACGTAAAATTAAAAAATATATGTATTATTTCATGATAAACACTGAATAATCAGGGCCAGATTTAGGGTTAGCAACGAGAGACCTGGCCGTAAGGACATGCGATTTGGGAGCGTCATTTCTTTCTTTCTTTCTTTCTTTCTTTCTTTCTTTCTTTCTTTCTCTCTCTCTCTCTCCTTTATGCGATTCTTATCTGGGCGGCTAGTTTCATTTTATTCCACATAGTGCATATAATTTTGCTTTGCTAAAATACCTTTGTTCCTTTATTAATTGTTATATGATAGGCAATAACATATTTGTTATTTAATAGCTTGATTCTCATTTTTTTCATTTAAAACTTATTATTTAATACATTATTTTGGAATTAATTTATTTAACTTATTTTAGATGTAGATTATAGACTATGTATAACTTGAATTATGCACCAAGAACTTTGGGGGTACAAAGTTGACGAGAAATTATATGTGGGGGTACGCGAACAAAAAAGTTGAATACCACTGGTCTAGACGCATCCATGGCAATCGACTTCACGCCCCGAAAGCCACCTTATCAATTTCAGCGGCGGCTGACAGGAAGTGGGTAGTAAACGGAGCTGGCCGCGGCGCTGCTAAGTGGTTCGTCCTTCTGTGACACCACGCGCGGCGAACTTTTCTTCCCATGACGTAATACGCAAACAGCAGCAAGCACGAAGTATCGGATGAGAGACGAATTCCCGGATATCCTCTTGTTAAGCCGGGATTAGACGGCGCGTGGCTCGGCACGTTTTACGTCATAACAGACGTCACTGACAAAGAATCATATTCAAACGCGCCGTGTAATCGGTCTGGCGCGGCACGGAGTGTAATTGGTGGAGCGAGGCTCGTGCGATCGCCTCAGAGGCGGTTTTAACACGATCCTCAAAGGGACTCGGCGCAGGCAGCTGTTGGGGCTACACGGCTGGTCGGCCATTTGCCGAGCTGCGCCGCGTCGTGTAGCCAGATTGTCTTTTCTGTTCCGATCTGTTGACCGAGCAAGTGACGTCACGTCACTGGACGAGCCACGCGCCGTCTAATCCCAGCTTTACTGGGTCTTGTAATTTTGCTGCACGCAACAAAAATTTGTCGCCAGGCTAATATACTGCAAACCTCCAGTTGCAAACTTTCCAGTGGAGATAATGTTTCTGATTTTGTGTAGTGATATTCCCGGCATGAAACACGTACGTACTTATCGGCAGAACATCGCAGAACATCGGTCGAATATGTTTAAATATACCACGACAGCCTCCCCATGAATTCTTCTGTGTTCATGTTTCGGGAACCTGACTCTGCGACAGAAACAGTGAACTCACTTGAGCCCTGACTGGTGTCAGTGAAGCTTCGTATTACTGACAAACCGTATACACACAGAACAATTTATTCACCGCAAACTACAGCGTTCACTGGCCCAACACGGGGGTGGCGGAAGTGACCACGACATACTGGGCAACACCGTGCCTCGCGAACTGGACACTGGACAAACAGGGGTGTGTGACCGCGGACGCTTATGGACCACCACCCCCCCCCCACCCTCGCTTAACCCACTTTTGGGCACTAACATTTACACAGTGGTTGGATAGCTGCTGCTGCCAGCTTGCGCAGCGGCTCCAGCGTTTATCCACGTGCACGTAAATTGTTCAGCGTTCGGCAGTTTTTACACGCGTTCGCAAAATTGCTACAAATGACTATCAGCTTCGTCATGTCTGTCTGTCCGCATGAAACAGCTCGGCTCCCACTGAATAGATTTTCATGAAATTTTGTTTCTCAGTATTTTTCGAAAATCTGTCGAAAAAAATTTAAGTTTAATTAAAATACGACAAGAAAAACGGGTGCTTTACATAAACACCTATGTACATTTATAATGGTATCTCGCTGAATTCTTCTTATGACAAATGTTTCAGACAAAAGTTGCAGAGCAAATCAAAACACATATTTCGTGTTCAACAACTTTTTCCCCCGAAAATCGTGCCGTTTATGAGATAATGTGGAAAAATATGGTAGAGCCAGACAGGCCACAGATGACAATACGGCTCACACGCTTTGCATGCTGGGTAACTAAGCCCCCCCCCTCCACGCACGCACACACACACATATTCAATTATTCTAACACTTATTGCTTTTCCACGGCAACATTGGTTAAGTGAACGCGCCTCAATTTTACGTTTATACGTACATTACCTCTCTTGTTACCTCATATATATATTCAACCGTGTACTGTCAGAACTGCGTTTGGCGAAGGGTTACTGTATTGTAAATGACTACGTCGTTCATTGTAAATAACAGCTGCGTGCACAAACAGAATACTGACGAGTCTGAAACAGAGTTGCTAAGATAATCACTCCGATCATCCTTTATATCAAATGGTTTGTCTACTAAACCTCTGCACTTATGCTACACAGAGACATTACAACGACGTGATAAAGACGGACCTCTGCAGTCTACAAAATGTTACAAGTGTACGTACCACATAATGCGCAGCGAATATAAGGCGCACTCCATTTGTGCACGGTTAAAAATATCTGACATCTGTGGCATAAATTTTGTTCTGTTTTACTTTTTTGGGATTTCAGTTTCGTGACATTCTCCGCGGTAGGCCAGTCTTTTATTCACGTACGGTATGGTCTGCCTAACAGGCATGAACAAATGTCAACACAATGTGCTTCGGGAGGTGCGTGACAGTCGGGCAAATACCATTCTTTAATAACAATAACATTTCTAGTAAAAAGCTACCAAGTATAACACCTTTGATGTGAGTGTGTGAGTCACACACACAGCCTACCATGACGACCATTCTTACAAGGTTGTGTGTTCTGTGCGAGTTACGCCCAGGTGGCGAAGAAGTTCTTACGCGTTCTTGACTAATTAGAAAAGAACATGAATCAGGTCAGTCGCTGGCCCCTCACCGCGGAGGCCTAGGTTCGAACTCACGTTAGTGCATATGAGATTTTTGATGGCCAAAGCGGCATTAGGACAGGTTTTTCTACGAGTGCTTCCGTTTCCCCCTGTCAGTATCATTCCACCATTGCTCCATACGCATCTTCATCTACACGTTGCTATTACCACACGCACAAACGCGCGAAGTCTGGTAATCTTCCAAAAGGCAATGCTCTTTCGAACAACGGACAGCACTGGATAGAAATGTACTTTCACTTTAGAGAAGAACGTCTTATGGTGTGGAGATTATGTCCGTCTGTCTGTGACGTAGTGTCAGCAACTAAACTGTTTGTCGGATTGTCGAGAAATTCCGTACGGAAATTATTTTGCAACAGGCTGTTCAGCACGCGTGAGTTTCGTGAAAATCAACTCAGATACAGTCGTACTTTACTCAGGGCGTAAATGAACTTCTACCCGTACTTCCCGTATTGATCAATGTGGGTACAATTCGATGTGGTACATCTCCAGTTAATGCCCCTGACTATTTTAAGTTTCATGAAATTAGATGCAGTGAAGGCCATACTTTACTTTTCCGTACTTTCCACATTTATTGCTTGATTTGGGTGAAAATCGGTGTAAGTGATCTGAATCTAATACTGTTACATACGTGTCCGTTTAGTGAAAATGGTCGCACGGAAGGCTCTGCTTTTATTACGGGCATAAGGAGTTCAAAGCGCACTTCACAGCTTAATTTTCTTCAAAGAGATTTCGTGTACAGCGTGTAGGTGAACATGACAAACATACGGATCTTGCTTACATCTAAAAACCGCATTTCAAACATTTTTACGCGTAATTAATACTAAATTAAGAACAATGAGTCGGACAGTGTGGTCGGTATGGTAATTAGGTTACGGGCTGCAAGGTCTGGGGTTCGAATCCCGGCTGGGCCACGAGATTTCTCTCTTTTTCAAAACGTCCACACCGGCTCTGGGACCAAGCCAGCCTACTATTCAATGGGGATGTAGTGTCGTGCATCCCTGAGGTCACCGGCACGTAAAAGCGGCCATTTTATTGTGGTCAGCACTTCACCCGGCAGCTAGCGGAGATGGAGTGATTACCAGGCATAGTAGAAAGAAAGCATGCAGGATGTTTTTGAGGAGATTCGAGTAAGAAGAGTGAAGAGTGAGCTGAGATGGACGACGACTCCGAGGTGGGCTCTTGGGGAGATTCACGAACTGAGGTGGCGGGCGTGGAACCGAATTGTGCAGACGAGAAGGCCGACTGACATGCCTGGAGGACTGCTTGTGACTCTGCTCTGGGTGTTTGTATCAAGCGGAGGGTTCCCATGTAGTGAGTAGACAATTATTATTTCTGGAGAGAGTAGATGAGCCGAGATAGGGATCGCATTGAGGGAAATGTAACTTTTCATCCGTACCATCCGATGCTCAGGGGAATAATGACAATGTTAGTAAACCTTATGTAAATGGGTAATTTTGTTTGTTAGTTATGTTTTAGTTCTTGATTTATTAAATTATACTGTGCTTGTGAATAAATTGTAGTTTATAGATTCTCAGCTGTTTGGTTGCGTAAGGCACTATTAGGTACGGTGTTGGACCATGCGAGCGCCCTTTTTCCTTCCTAATCCCACGTCCCGGAGAGGGTTAAAACGAGTAGCAGATACTTTAAAACCAGTAGCAGACACCTTAAACCCAGACACAGCTTGCTTACCCACGGAGCTAAATCACAGTATCAACAATATCGATAGTAACAATAAGAACTCGTGTGTGGTGGCAGCTCTACCAACGCTGTGCACAGCTCTCATCCCGATTCCGGCTTGACAAGGAGAGAGCCGGTACCCGGAGAGGGTTGTGCAGGGCGTCAAAACTATACCGGTCGGTTGAGGTTTGACAGCCGGGCAACGACGGTATAGCAAGCGACCGGGAGGGGGGGGGCTTTCCTCGGGGGTAAAGCGACCAGTCTAGGGCTCACCTATCGTCTCCACGGAAAGAGCCACGCCGGTTATTGGGGGCTGGTTCGTGGGCCGCACATGGAAAAATAACAATAAGAGGTATATCTAACTGCCTAAATGTTCCTGTAATTTGTATAGTACATACATAATTTACGAATGTGGCCGCCGGCCGCATAATACAACCTAGCGAACCGCTGGCTGGAGACCTATGATGTAGTGTCAAAGGGAGCTATACCTTCACTCCTCTATATACCTTCATGGCGTCTAGAGAGACAACTGTACGTCTTATACCCTTTGTTACTACCCAC
The DNA here is from genome assembly GCA_021186555.1 of Reticulitermes speratus. Classification (NCBI taxonomy): domain Eukaryota; kingdom Metazoa; phylum Arthropoda; class Insecta; order Blattodea; family Rhinotermitidae; genus Reticulitermes; species Reticulitermes speratus. The sequence goes on along the minus strand of JAJKFL010000039.1, from coordinate 16,640,088 downwards.
TGCAACGTGACTGACTTTGCAAGATAAATTTCATTCACACTGAACGAGTATCTAACCACACACAAATGCAGTGTATAAGATCACAAGCATGCTTTGCCCTTCATATTTGTCAGTAATTCCGGTTGGTTCAGTTCCTATCCTAAATATTCGTTCCTAACTTACTGTTACGGTACTCACTTGTGGAAGGCCGCCATAATGGTAGCAAACTCCCATTCACTTCTGGGGAAGGTCCACTGGTTAGTGTATGTGCAGAGGGGGCACTTATAAAATTCCCACTTGGAGATATAAGACACTGCTCCTTGCCGTTTGGTAATCCACCAGGCACGCGGTCTAACCCTTCAACTACATCAACTTGCACGCGGTCTAATCCTTCAACTGCATCAACTTGCGTATCACCATTATCATCATCAACTTCACTGCGGTGACCATCGACACTTCCGTCTCTTGTCGCGTACACAAACTGTTTAACTGTCACCGGCCCGGTAATAACAGTTCTATTACCAAAATGAACATCGGATGAACTGTTTACCACTATATTACCGAAACGTGGTCCAGACTCAATAGATTTTTTGGCTGCAAATGCTATAGCATTGCTAGCAGAAACACCATCTGTCTTAAGGTCACTATCATCATCATCGTCGTCGTCGTCACTATCCATGTCGGGCGCAGATTCAGAGTCGTCCTCCCCCTCGCTCTCTTTGAGTACCACCTGGTCACGCCACTGGTCGACACCCTCCCTTCCTTCTCCTTCGAGGTGATGAAGTTTACCCTCGCTGGCATCGTCTTGCTGGGGTCCGGGGACAGAATCGCTGCCCTCCACGCGCTCAGCGTCACGCCGCCACTCCACCATCCTCGACCTCCGTACATAGCAAACTGACAGTCCGAGCGAAACACGGTACCTCAGGCCGACGTTGCAGCTAGGACTTGCGCGATCACGTCCTAACGACCAAACACGTTGCTATGGAAGAGCCATCTGAAGGTCGTGGTGTGAAACTTAACGCTGGAGTTCTGTAATGGGCTTTCCTCACAGAGGACATGAACCTTTGTACTCATTTCGGGAAGAGGTTGGGCGTGTTACCTACCATCTTTGAAGTCTGTTGTATCGGAAAATCACTAATCTCAAGTTTCATTTATAGCGATGTCTTCTGTGGTGTAATCAGCTGAATTGTAACATTTCCTGTCCTTCTGGCAAATTTCTTCCTGCTCTCAATTCTGACATGAACCAAAGAGTCTATACCAGTGGGGTACGCGAAGACATGGTCGCGAGATATTAGGGGGTACGTAAAATAAAAAAAAAATTAATATATTATTTCATGATAAACACTGAATAATCAGGGCCAGATTTAGGGTTAGCCACAAGAGACCCGGACGTCTTACATGCGACTTGGGAGCTCCATTTTTTTTCTCTCTCTCCTTTATGCGATTCTTATCTGGGCGGCTAGTTTCATTTTATTCCACATAGTGCATATAATTTTGCTTTGCTAAAATACCTTTGTTCCTTTATTAATTTTTATATGATTGTTATTAATAGCTTGATTCTCATTTTTTCTTTTAAAACTTATTATTTAATACATTATTTTGGATGTAATTTATTTAACTTATTTTAGATGTAGAGTATAGACTATGTATAACTTGAATTATGCACACAGCAACTTTGGGGGTACAAAGTTGAAGATAAATTATATGTGGGGTACGCGAACAAAAAAGGTTGAATACCACTGGTCTATACGAACCCCTTCAAACCGAAGTTACAGATCCGAACGGGATTGAAATGGTTATGTCATGCTTTAGTTTGTAGTCGGCTTTGCTTTCTTGAAAGAAAAACAGTATGTTTCTGAAAGCACTATCTTCTGTGCCTGTAGAGCCGGCCTTAGGGGCGATCGAACGGAGCGACCGCAAAGGGCGCCAAAATTTGGACGTCGCCGGAGACGAAGGTGAAGCAGATGATTCTTTTCTTCTTCCCCCCCCCCCCCCCCCTCGAACGTTGCTCTGAAATGAATGTGTTTAACAAGCGACCTATTTTCCCGGCCCTTTTCCCCCTTTCCTCGAACGCCCTTGTGTCTGTATCGCACTTTCTTTTTCGTGCTGCTGTTAGCAGTACAGAGTGATGATGAAATCGCCGGAAGGGAAAGGCGACGAATGAAAAAGAGTTATGTTTGTGCTGACTGAACGTTGTGTGAACAGGGAAATGTGTTGAGGCTGACAGGGAAGTTATAAGCACATTAAAAGTGGTGGTTTATCATACCAAGCGTCTGTCTCGTTTATTACACCTTGACTGCTGTTTCAGCTTATCTGAAATGTTCAGTCACGGGACAAAGGAATTTTTACGCATTACAAATGGGCATGTAACTCCCGTCGAAACAACTGTTTATTAATATTACTTTTAGTTCTTATAAATGCAATGGTGACATGTTTCGACCCATATTTAGGTCATCTTCAGGCCAATATTCACATAAAATAAATTACAATTGTATGATTAATTATACGTAACCAGATTGAGATCTCAGTCTGTACTTAATGTATAATATCATGGGTATTGTGGGCCGGTATAGCGACTCGCTACGAGCTGGACGGTCCGGGGATCGAATCCCGGTGGAGGCGAGATTTTCAGCACCCGTCCAGACCGACCCTGGGGCCTACCCAGCCTCCTGTACAATTGGTACCGGGTCATTCCCGGGGGTAAAGCGGCCGGGGCGTGGCGTTGACCATCCCATCTAGCGCCGAGGTTAAAGAAAGAGTAGAGCTATACATCTACTCCGCCTCCGTTCCTTCGTGGCCTGTTCTAGGGAGAACTTTACCTTACCTTACCATGGGTATTAGGAACTTTACGGCGTAGTCAAGTTAGAAAGAGGGGAAGATTGGTTTGAACCAGACCGTAATATACATACACCCCATTCCGCCATTCTAACCCAATTTTTTTTATTTTGCCCCTTTTCAACTCAGTAGCCAAAAAACTATTCTTAGTCCCCCCCTCTAAGTTACGCCTATGCGAGCGGGGATCATTTCGTATTATGTTGAATGTTGGATTTACTTGTACACTGAGAACACCAGTCGGAGTTAGAGTATTCTGCGCAAATTAATTAATAAGTGATAGTTTCCGTTTTATGTATTTTTGTGCCACAGTACCTTCAACCAGCGTGAATAACTGACAGCTATTTAACTACTTCTCATGTCGGGTCGGTAAAATTTTGCTTACGAGGCTGCCTGATATCTGGTAACTTCGAAATATGTTATACTATTTGGTCCAATATAAAAGTGAGTGCCGATCCCAGTGGCCGCGCGGTCTAAGGCGTGGGTCTGTGGCTGCTCGCTTACTGGGATTGTGGGTTCGAATCCCACCGGGGGCATGGATGTCTGTCTCTTGTGAGTGTTGTGTGTTGTCAGGTAGAGGTCTCTGCGACGAGCTGGTCCTCGTTCAGAGGATTCCTACCGAGTGTGTTGTGTCTAAAAAGTGTGATCGTGAAGCCTCGAAAAATGAGGCGGCCTAGGCCCCCAAGGGGTTGTCGAGCCATTGAAAAAAAAAAATAAAAATAAAAGTGAGTAAGTTACATCAAATTTAATGAGATTATATCAGCGCTTTGTTTGTGCATGTGCTATATTAGCGACGCAGTGTGGTTCACTTCGTTAAAACGTGTACCGATTGCCGTCCAATAGCGATTTTGGAAGATACCGATGCTGTCCGCGAAGTCAAAAAGTCTGACAGAAATATCGCTATAATTAATACGTCGTTCTTTTCAGCCCGTTAGTTACAATTCACCTCTGTTACAGTATACTGAGATAGTTCCAGATGTCTTTGCCCACTTACCATTTTCATGGAAACTCTGCGTCACTGAACTAAGACTTGGGAACCGCCTTTATCGAAACATCAATAGCAAGTGCGGTCCATCTGCTTCATGGTATTGTGGGTTATCGGTTGTCGGTAGTCGGACGTGTGAGTAGTTCACTGGATGCAGCTAATATCACGTGTATCTACAGATCATGACTCGCTGTCTTTTTTTGCAAAACAGCTTTACTATTGAATTCTAAAAGGTTTTGACGATGGTATATAACATTGTGAACCACTTGTTTGTTGGACTGTGTCCATCGTCTTTAATGTTTTTAATTTTATTCACATTAAAGACGATGGACACAGTCCAAGAAACAAGTGGTTCACAACTTTACTATTCTTTCACTATTTTTCGTCTTCTGGTATTGAGGTTAATGCCGTTTTTCATCTTCGAGAAGACATGCCGTATAGGCCCTACACTTGCGTTCCTGGACTTAAAAAAGGACGTTTACTGAGGACTTTCTGTCCAAGTATCAGCATGATATACAAGTACGATATTGTATGGCACTGCGTTCACGAGCGGACGTTTGTTACCGTGGTCTAGTTTATGATGGAGATGTTTGATTTGCTGTCAGAACATAAATAATAATATGGCAACAGAGAAGATATTTCAACGCATTATTATTATTATTATTATTATTATTATTATTGCATTCAAAATAAGTTTTTTTAAAAGTGTTAGTTATTTGTTATGTATGATACTCCTTACGGAAGAAAATAGGTTGAACGTGTCTGAGAACATGATGCTGAGGTTAATGTGTTTGGAATGGAGAATTGTCACCTGAGGAACTCCATAATCTGCGTTCTTTTTGAAAGTTATTGGTGCTCGAATGAAGGAGGATGGGACCGAGCAGGCTGGTATAGGACTGCGATTTAGGAGGTCTCAGCTTAGAAACTCGGCTGGGAAACTGGCTGTCATTATTGAGGTGTTTTGCGGTTCTGCTCACTGCCTGTAAGCAAATTCCGGGACAATACCAGAACTAGGTTACACCAGCTTCCTTCCAAATCCCTTTAAAATGCATCATTCATGAATTATCCTTTCATTCGATACTACATAGTCTAAATAAAAAGCAACAAGGAGAATAGGGTGGGCGGGGCATATACCACATATCGGAGAAATGAGAAAGGAAACGAATTTTTCGTTCGAGTGCATAAGGGCAAAAAAACACTGGGGAGTGCCAAGCGTAGATGGGAGAATAACATTAAGACGGATTTGAGACAAAGAACACTTTGGGGCGGCATCAACGTCTCCAGAAACTGTTCTATCAGCTCCATTCTGTAACCTCCAACACACTTTACATTGTGATCCAACACCAGTGTTGTATGTGACTTTCACATTTTCATGCATGTTACATATCCACTCCACCTTCGCTGTTGTGCTGTTCATAAAATGAAAGTATCAGCGGTATGTAATATCTTTGTTGTTATTTATGTAATATCTTTTGTATGTAATATCTTTTTTATGTAATATCTTTTGTATGTAATATCTTTTTATGTTTAAAGTAATATCTTTTTTATGTAATATCTTTTCATCCACACGATTCTACTCAGAAACTACGTAATGGCTTTCGATGGAATTATGTATGAGCAGTCTTAGATCTACCCCTTTACACGCCAACCTTATTATTTTCTTACAAAGCAGTTTATCATACAAAAAATTATTTGTGACGTCATATGGATACCATCAAAGGTCTTCAAATTGCAACTGAAACGTCTTTGAATTTGTACAGAATATGATTGTGACCCCATGCAATGTGTGATACCTATACCGTTATTAGCTGTACGACAGTAGATTTATGTCTGCAGTAAAGAACATGAAGGCTAATGAAACTGCGTTTACCTCGAATTGTCATCACTTCCTATGTTCAGAAGACTTTTGGAGACTCGTTGCATATATGACGAGTTTAGAGGTGGGATTTAAAAAATATATATTTTGCTTTAAATCTAAAACTGATAGATATGAGGACGTACGTTTTGTGGTATATGATGCCTCGTCAGCTGGGAAATATTGAACTATGTCTCAAAGGAGCTTTCTGCTTCAATATTCAGGGTAAAAGTACTACAAGAAGAGACTTCTTCTTGAAGAAATTGAGCTTTTCCGAAACGTCGGTAAATATTTACCAGTCCAGAGGGCCCATATCCCAAAAGGTTGGAATCTTCATCGACACCGCTGTGATAACACAGATGTCGAATGATGAGATGGCTCTTGATGGGTTCATGGTAGGCCTTTACTACTGCGGCGATGACCTTCGTGTTTCGTAATGTCATGGAGATGGTGTTTATTAGTCGTGATCTTACTAAACTTGGCATTGACTTTGAACAGACGTTCTTCCTAATTGACTGTACAAATTTTACACCTGCTGAGGTAGCAGATTTTGCAATCACTATGACTAGCTATACTTCTCTCGTTTAACTTTATTCCTTGTTACAAAACTTTCATTCTGCAGTTGGCATGGCTACCATTATCCGCGTCACAGTATATTTATTTGGTGCGTAAACATTAGAGTAACAACTTTATACTTGACGCCTCTTTCTTAAACATGCAAATTTAATAACAGAAGTGGAAAGCTGTGTCCTGTGAGATCACAGGCCTAGAGATTCTGCAGATACCAACGTATCTGCAGAATCTCTAGGTCATTCAGTTTGACGATGATCTGTTGGAAAATAATCGCACTGTATATACACTGCATAGAATTACAAAATCTTATTCGTTGTATTTTGTTAAATATAAAACGAATCGAAAAATATATCAACTAAATAGTTCTGGTCATGTGCCTGTTATGTACACGTAAGCATACACCTTTATTCCACTATGAGTAATTTTTCAGAAAATCGGTACATTTCAGACCGAGTTCTGTGTACTGTAGGAGTTACATTTTACCATAACGGTTCAAAATTAAATTCGCCGAATAACTTTTAACTTTTTCGAAACAAAGCATTCAGAGAGGCAGGCATCATATCGCTATTAAATGTGTTTGATGCACTTGCCACAGGGTTTCCAATTAAGAGTTGAGCACAGAATTTGCAAAGGCATGTCAACATTCGGGTCTTACATTTTGGAAAGAAGGAATTTTTCAGCTTGCTTTTAACCACTGCTTTCCATACAGAAAGAGTAGCAGGAATTACAAATTAAAGGGCCAGAGGCGTGCACAAATTTTCCAAAATCTGCGAGCCACCTCAAAATTCTAGGCACCAGAAGGGTGACAGGAAGCGAGTTCCATACTGAGGACCCACAAATATTAGACGCCATTGTATACACTTAGTCGCCACGGCGAAATGGCGACCGGGATTTGTGCACCCCTACCCTGCGGTAAGAGCACGTTCAGATCTGCAGCCAAAGGCTGTCACGCATCTGCATAGGCCTATATAGTTATGTAAGCATTTTTCGCTAATTTAAATTCCGAACGAACGAAAGAGACTACAAAACTACTGCCAGTAGTTTTAACTAACAGCCGCTCATTCTAACGCAGTGATTTCGAAAGACATAAGAATTTAGTTATCAGGCTTAAGGGAGCTGCGAAAGTTTGATAGTTCCGATGAACATGGCAACGAACTGACTCGAGTTAACATGCACACAGGTGTTCTGCTGCGTAGTATGACGGATAGAGCTAACACGGCACGACCAAGCAAGTGGTAGGAGTGGTGGGAATATTTTGATGTGTTTGTGTGAAGTGAATGGTTACTTGATGCATCAACATTTTTAACATTAAAAAATTCTTCATTCTACCCACACTGTATTTATGTGTATTGTATTTATATTAGAACAAACACCGACCTTTGCCTTATATAACATAAATTAATTTGTTTTTTTAACCGAGATGAAAAGTGTTTACTGCGCGGTACGAACTGGATCTTTAAATGAAACAGTTTACGCTTCGTCTTTAAAGGGTTAAGCAAAGTCAAAAGAGAGTAACCGGATTAGAAAGCTACAAAGAAACCAACAGAGGCAATAAAAAAATACAAAAATATCACGGGCGCCTTTTGCGACAGTATGGCGCAATACATTACGGGCAAAATAATGGAATTAATTCTGCGTTTAGAAGCAGTAACAATACATGCAGTAAATTACATTTCGTATTAATATTAGGCTTATATAAAGGACAAGCAGCTAAGCACCTTATGCATCGCCATGTTGCAAGAGTTATGTGGCTAAATAATGACGTTTTCTTACAGCGCAATGATTTTGTTTTCACTTTTAATTAAACCCACATTCTACAGTACGCGTATTTTGGCACTTTATCGGGCTATAGTTAAGACAGAAAAGAACTATGTTATGCACTGTATTTTCAAAAACGTTAGTACTAAATGCACCACCCTGTTAGACGAAGCCGCTGTAAACTGGAAGCGAATCAGACTATCGAAAACTATATATATCGATTCGGAATTTGGTCTTACATTTAATTACTAGTTTCCTGTCTGTGGCTATTTAGTTGTTGTATGGTAACTACTGTCCAGCTCAAAACATTCAAAGAACATCATAAAAAAAACCTATTAACAAAATGTCTCTGCAGCAACAAGCAGATATTTAGAGCCCATTAAAAGTTTTAGACACCAACTTATGCACTATATTCTCATAAGTAAGTCAATTACCCCTAAAACTTTTAATTAGTTACCAAGATGCACGGTGAACATAACGTGACATTTAGAGCCTATATTATAGGCATGTATAGGAGGGCCGCCTTTACAGTCTCCATGTAGAGACGGACTTCATGAAAAGTATAACTGGTTTAATTTCACCATTTCGTAAAGAATATTCTGCTGACGAGGGGTATGACTTCTTGTGTGCGTTAACATACATTGGACTGGTGTCTTTCCAAGAACATTCTCGTTCTCTAGTTTCATGAACCTACCCCTGTCATGACGTCAGGATCGCAGTGCAGTATAAATTACTGAGAGAGATAAATGTACCGGTCGTTGTGACTTCAGTGTGGTGCAGGACGGTTGGCATTGAAGGGCGGAAGGAATACCAAAGGTAATATTTGTGGTGTCTTTTTTGGGAATTGTGTACCATCTCTTAAAATTGTATGAGTAATTATAATGGTATAAAGCCACCAAGCAATATTTGTCCGTTTTGAAGTACAGTAATAGTGACGAACTTGTAGTGCCAATGTCACCGCTAAAATTCCCGTTATGGAAAAGATGGCATTGCATTTTCTTTGTAGTTGAAATGTTTTTCTCAAATATGTGTCTCTGTGGTACGAATACTGCAAGGGCATACTACTTTTGCGACTGTGTTACTTTACTTTGTCCTTTTCCGGAGAACAAATGTGAACGAACTATGTTGAACCGTAATTACAAAATGGCCCACGTGCATAATAGTTATGCACATTCCTGATATCTTTCAGGGCAGAAAGTCATGATGCAAAACATTTTTGGCCTAATAGTACCCTTGTTTCAGATACAAATATAAATCCATAGTAATATCTATGTTGCGGTGTTTGAGAAAACTATAGTTACATCATGCACCCAACACACTTAATACGTGGTTTTATAGTATTCGTAATGTAGTATAGGCAAATTCTTGTACAGAGTAGAGGTGAGATAATGCCCATTCACCATTGATGGGCATTCATCTGTTGAAAGCAACGCTTGACATAGGTACCAGATGCTCTGTCATCCTGGACTCTGTGTATTGTCCACACACATGCTTTGTAATGGGAACACTGTGTTTTATGGGAAGTAGGAACTGCATTTTGACATAGTATTTGGATGAACATCAGGCTTCACTTGGCATTTCAGTAAAATGGCCAAATGTGTCAGAACAATGTGAACTAAATTGGTGTGGCATAGGGTTAACTAAATGTAAGGCCATCCAAAAATCTGAAGTTTAAAAAGTATGATGTATATCCTGTAATTGGCCAAAGAACTGTGACCTGGTACATTTACCACTGTTATGTATTTTAATGGTTTGTTAGGTGACCTGATATCAAACCTGTAGTTCATTTGAAAGTGGAAAGAGCACACCATGAGCTTATGAATGATACATATAAGAAGTCTTGTAGCTTACATAGAAAATGTGTGGCAATTTTTCAGTAAGCTTGTATATAGAAATAATGCTGTAAGGCGGAGTTTTTGAACATTTTTCAGTTGAAATACTCCATGTTCTAAAAGTGAAACTTCTCATGCCTGTTGTCAATGGTAAATTTTAATCTCAAAATTGCATGTTATTATAAAACAACATACAGGATTTTATAACAAAATTAATTTATTTAATACATAGAAGTGTTTGTACAGAAGAAAATTGTCGAGACGATTAGGTCATTCTTACAGATATTTAACAATTTATGGAATATATACACACAACACACACATACTGTATATACTTTTATGTGGTCCATGTACCACCTATAGGTGCTTGTATCCCCAGTTCAGAACCACTACTGTAAGATGACAGAAGGTAAAGTTCTGCTGTGCTGTTTGACATGGCATAATAATCATTATTTTTAGAAGAGGCAGTCATAAATATGGAACTGCAGTAACTATAGCTGTATGTGTGTGTGTTTGTTTGCAGAGTGTGAGGTGGGTCTATTCAGCAGCAGTTGAGATGTTATTGAAGCTGACATCACGCTGTAAGAACTGTGTCAGTGCCAGTGAGAACACGATAGGATGGTGAAAGAATGCTAGTATGGAGTGAACTACTGACAGACTTAACAAGGTAACAAGATCAGTGTTAAGCCTTTCGTCTGATTTATACTGCCAGATTAGAGGAAAGGAATGTGTGTCTTATTTCTCCAGTCCATCGTTAACAAAGCAGGTAATTAAGATCAAACACACGGGAAGCTGTGTTTTCTGTTTTGTAACCTCAGAATATTTTATTGATAGTACAGCCCAGTTGAACATGACGTTATACATGTAAACATTGAATTGCACAATATTCTCAAATAAATAAAGTATGTAATGTGATCATCAACATCGGACATTTATTTATTCATTTAAAGCATGTCTTGTTAGGGTCCTAAAGAACTAGAGCATACAGGTATTAATGTGTTTGTCATGAGTCACTGTGCAGATTTTTCAGTGCTTTGTTGCACAGATTAATGAATCATGTCAAAGCAACACAGGATGCTGAGCTTGTAGACCCTGTAGAAGGAATTGAAAATACCAGATAGCCCTCCTACCTCTGTAAATGTTTTACATGAAAAATTCTAAATAAATTTCCCCCTTTTTTGGGGAGGGGGAGGTGGTCATGACAGCCTGCAAAAATAGCCACAACAGAATGTCAGTATAATGAACACCTGCGAACTGAAAAATTATATACATTTAGTGAAATTTTATTTCAGTGAAAGACAATAAAGCATATTAACAAATTAAGTATTATTGTCTAAGACACTGTATTTGTGTCAAATAAGTGACACACAGCATGTTCATTGTGATCTTATTAAGTATAAAAACAGTTGTTCATATCTTACAGTTAACAACATAAACTACAGCCACAACAAATAAATTAGAAGTGATCGTTTTTATAGATTTTCCGGTTATGACCTTAAAAACGAAGTTTCTGGTCTTTTTGGTGTGATTTTGCATGTCCTTGTAAAGAGAAAGTCAGTTTTGTTTCTGGTTGTCATTGAGCAGATGGAGCACAATTTTTTAAATCTTCAGTTACAATGCAAGTCCTACTAATGTTGCAGATACATTAATCATATGTAGTCTGTTCTCATGGGTGACTTGATGCAGTTTTCCCACATTTCCATCAGTTTGACTTGATGGGGGACTGAACTTTCAGAATCCTCAACCAAAAGTTTGGTCACTTTTGAAACATGAATACTGTTCATTGGCATCATCACGGAATGCTTTTTTTAAAGCATTTCATAAGTCTCAGAAGCTGGTTTCCCAAGGTTAAAATTAAACTTTGTGCAAAGCCTCTATACCTTAAGGTCTGCAATTTCACTTGGCTACAACAATTGCAGAACGCATGCAAGACAAGCACTGTTGAACATCAATTGCAAATAAATACAATAAATAAAATTCTGTTAAGCGATTCTCACCACACTAATTCACAAGATATTAATGAGGCTGTACCTGTTGGCACATAGCTGCATTATGTCTGGTTAACGTTCCATAGGGGCAGCAGTCCAGAAACTTTGTCTCATACCTCATATACATCAAAGTCAAAATCAAATGTGTTTGTTACCTTCTTTTTCAAACTTATTTGTACATTATACATAGATCTGATTGCATTTCTATCTGCCCTTGCATTGCGTTAACAGTGCAAGGGCCACTAAGCTGACTTAAAGCATGTGAGCATAGTAGTGCTGTGGCCTAATAACATTAGCTGTATTTTGGGGTTCTCTCACTTCATTCTTTTTCTGAGGCTGTGTAAAGCTTGTACCAAAATGTTGATGAAAGCAGGATACCTTGGGTTATACATTTCAGTGTAAGTATGCCTCAAAATTTCTTACCACATTGTTCACTCTAAAATTCCCAACCATAAAAATGAAATGTAAAACTACAAACATATGCATCTTCAGCCAGTAGTAAAAATTGTTTTGGGTGAAGGGGCCAAACGTTGGCAGTCAAGTGGTTATCTCAGCACAGCAGGTCTTAAAACCAGTAAGGCTGTGAAGCTCAAAAGTGTCAAGAGCTCAATACATAAATCTGAGTAAATACAGTACAATCATAGATCTGTGCTTCTGTTTCAAGACTACTGTGAAGTCCTGGGTTTCATCAGAGAACTGAACTGCCTTCTCCTGACAGTGACTACATTCACAGTGACAAGTTCTTTGAAAAAATATTTAACCTTGCCACAAAGCATTCTGTGCATTTCCTGAACTTCTTGTCCCATTAACATGAGGTTTCTGTAGGTCTATGACTCACAACTAGTCTGAAAAATAAATTGTTCAGATGTCTGTATTTTGCCCTATATAAGTTGACATTCATAATAATAATAATAATAAAAAAAAAATACAAATGAGACTAGGAATGGTGTGATAATATTAATACTTAGCAGGCAGGCATTAAAGGCACCATACTAAGAATAAAGCAAGCCTTAAATAATTTGGGTATTATGGTAGTAATAGCATAGAATATGTTCTTGTAGTTATGAGGCTGTGTAGTCAGGGTCAGTCGTGAAGATGGTGGCCATTCTTTCCCCTCAGACTTGTGGTGCTTGGGGAAACTACATGGTGTCACATCCTAGAAGATCTAATGTCAAAATTCTTGGCCACTGAGAGATCTGATGCATAGCTAACTGTTTTGTATTGCTGCAATTCTGGGGAAGGGATCAGATTATAAGTTTCCTTAGAAATGAACCTCATTGCTGTTCACAGTGTTACACTAATGTTTTGTGTGAGAGCATAAATGTCAAAATTGTCACTACATTTTGCACTGAAGAAAACCATGTTCTGAGTTGTGTCACCATGTAGTGTGTTAGATATGCACCAAAATTTCAGGGGAAACTGCTGCCTTTGTCATCAGGGTGATGGAGACAGGAGGTTCCTCTGAAATATCTGAGCGTATTTGCTGTGATACAGTAGGGGCATGTCCCAGAAGGTGGGTTTGTTCAGTCACCACTCTGAGAACCTCAAATCTCACTTGATAATTGCACTTAATGCAAGTCCCTGAAATCTTGGTGAATCTTGATATTTTAATTTACCAAACCCAAAAATATCCAAGAAGACTCAGTGGGATAGAGAATTTAATGTCCTCTACATTGTTCTTCTAGGAAGAGCCATTTGTGAGAATATTGACTTTGCTGTTCATGTATTGCACAGATCAATTTTGTTAAAATATTTACCATATTAATGAGTGTTTGAAATAAAGCTACTGGAACTAACATCTCCATTTTAAGTTATACAACACTTTCTCAAAGTACTGTTAAATGTTTAATTTCCCATCAAATGTCTGTGAACACAATCACATCCAAATTATGGTACAGGCAACCTGCAGGCCTTTTGACTTCATTGGTTCCTTCCAGATGTTGGTTGCAAAGCAAGCTGTCGTGATTTGTACCCAAATTTTGCAAATGTGCAGTGTTATAGACTACATTTCCTTTCCTGGAAACCCATTTCGAACCTCAAACATATCACTTGATCATGAATACTAGTATAAATCAAAACAAAATAAAACACAGATACTGTGTATGCTTTCAGAAATATTGAGTAAAGACAAACACTTAATACAAAAGCAGAGGATATGCAGTACAGTTGAAAATTCTTAAACAGATATCACAAGACATTCATTGAAGATATTTTGATGGGGAGGCCACTGGGTCATCTGAATCATCAGAATTTAATCTTATTGCAAGAGTAGTGGAGCACTAGACTGGGAGGGGGGGGGGGACTGAGTTCAAACTGTTGCTTTGGGGGGAGGGGAGTATTCTGCTCGTGCTTCTTAGGGATACGAGTTTTAGCCGTTACGGGGGGGGGGGGGGGGGCCTTTTTATAGTGCCGGCGTGAACATTTGGTGGACAGGGACACAAACACAATAACAAAAAAATGAGGAGAAAACGTAAATTTATTCACGTTACGTACAAAAGAAATACAAGCTGCAGCAGCCACAGCCAGTTTTAAGAATACGTATTGATATTATAGACTTTACCTGGCCCTTTTGGAAGCAAATTCGCAGATTATATAGATATAATTTAAAATTTTCGGAGTTTCGTTTTAGATTGATAACAATGGTACGAAAAAAAAATGCTCCTGACCAATTGTCGATTGATTTTTTTCGTATACTGCGTAACTTTAAATTTTAAGAACGATCGCTCCGCTGAAGCTATTGTAACGGGTGCTGTTAGCAATATCTTTAAAGCTATAATCACATTTGGATCGATTCTTCAGGTTTTTATTGATCATACATTTTGGTGCGTTGCAGCTTGTACAGTTCTCTGGTATAATACTTCGTAACATTTACACTTCCTCAAGTCCAACCATTTCATCGAAACCTCCTAATGCTAGATGCAATTCTTTATAACTTTCTGAAATATCAGTTGCACTCATTACATTTACAGTAATTTGTTCATGTTATATAAAAACCATGTATTCGCCATGTGTCTTGTACGTTTCGAAACTTCGTTTGAAAGACATGTTTGTGGTATGTTATTTTTAAGAAATAGTTAATTCTGAAATTATTCTTCGGCATCTGCTGTTAGTTCATCGGCTCCTTCGTACTGGAGTAGCTTTCTTGCCTTGCTTCGACGGGCTGTTTTAAATTCTGATTCCGTATTTCATTTATGTGCAAGTTCTTTAACTCTGACCAAAGAATTTGTAAACACGGAATCCCTATATTCAAAATAGAGTAAATCCTCTTTCCGATGAACTGTGGCGATATCTGTATGTATGGCGAGACTTTGTAATCCTTTGCCAGAAAAATTTACTTTTGACAACAAATCGCACCAAACAGTTCGGCGTACAATAAATTCAAATATGTTCAGTTGCTGCTCGCTTTTAATTCTATTAGCAGATCTCCTATTAACCATTTCAGCTAAAGCAGCTAGAAAATTTGGAACCTGCAATCGTATAGCTGTTACGCTTTCTAACCGACATTCCTATCTTGTTTCCGATAGGGTTTCGGGGGACAAGTATTTCACGTTTTTTTAAATGCCCCAACTATACATCGGCAATGCAAACGCGTATATATATTTTGTAAATGAAAAAAAAAATTACGTGCTTTAACTGAAGACTTCGCAGCATCTCCAAGAAGTAAATTTTAAGTTGTGGCTTCCACAAGGAACGTAAATTTTCACGTACATGACATCGCCATCCGGTCGTCCGTTATTTCATAGGGTTGACCCTGACCATCGCGGCACAGAAACAGCAGCGGGGCGGTGCCGGGTTCAGACGCAGGCGCTGAACCCTCTTCACGCCGGCCCTGCCTTTGTACTATTATAAAGGTCACAAAAGTAGGGGTTGCAAGTCAGGCCATCATAAAGTGGGGGTCTGCTGTATTGAATGTAAGTAGTTACAGAAATGCATGCAAGGTAAAGCCATACCCTTTTCACATGTATTACTAAGGAGGAAGGTGTTGCGGACAGTGGGAAGTAGTGGAAAGAGTAGAACTGAAAATAAATGGGATGTATCGGGTGTGGGGCAGTCTGCACAACTGGAAGTTCCCAAGTGAAGCGCATCAAGAAGAGCGAGCAGTCGACCGTTAGCACAACACGCCTGTTCCTGGTGACATCGCAGAGTGCTGTTCTGTAAGTGAAATCGGACCTTAATGTTACCTAGACCCTGCGGCTCTAATCCCAAAGTCTAACCATTGGATCAGTCAATATAAATTTCCACAGCCTTTTTACCTCATCTGTTCCAATATTATCAGTTACGGCCTCCTGTGATCTAATGATGTGTCTATCAAACTCCACGGTATTACATCTCAGGCCATAAACTTAATACTGACCACCCTGAGAACTTCGACCCTCAATCACCGTCTGCGTTTGTCTTATAAGACATTTCGCAAAGTCTTGTGTGCTGTTCTCTCTCCTGTCTGAGTTCTACTCCACACCCACAGTAACGGAGCTGCACTAACTCTTGTAGAACCTGAAGGTCCAATAATGCTGGCGGATGTGATTTTCAGCCTGTCAGTACTAGGTGTGGTATGTAAATGCTCATTATATAATAGCATAATCATACATATAACTCATACATTAACAATCCTGCGAGACGTTTTATACCCACATTTGTGACTAACACTTGCACTGGCGAGATCCGTGCCGTTCGTCAGAAGTACCAGTGTAATGGTAGTGTTAAATTCAGTAAATAGTAGTCCTGTAGGTAATTTAACGTTGTTTGTTTGTCTAATGGCTTGTTCCAATACACTTTGTTGTAGCACTGTCTTCACATGCTGGACGTCACAGCACCTCTGTATGTCTTGTAACAATGCAGGCTTATGTGAGATTTGTGGTTCTCACTGCGGTGTTCTTGGTTGACACCATGTCGTTGGGTCAGCGATTCCCGACGTACTTTCGAAAAGTCGGGAACCACTCGCCCAACGGCACACTATCATATCGCAGAAGACCTGAATCTTCCGATACATATGTCCGTTTCGCCCGCATTGTTCATAGGCTCTGAGAGAGATGAGGGTTGTGACGTCAAGTTTGTAAGTACTGTGATACAACAGATTGCATTGGTACAGCCACGAGACTAAACATACAGCGTGGAATTAACTGCAGTACTACTGCTGAATTTAATAGTCATTATGCTCGTACTTCTGATGCGGCGCTGTGATTGCATCAGTGCTGGTGCTGCTGCAATGTGGGTGGTAGAGGTCAGAGTCCGCAGAAAGAATGGGGACGTTCACTAATGGAGAATTTATCAGAGAGTTCCGTACCTTTACTAACTGAGCAAGCCTCGTGGTCTAGTGGATAGGAAGCTAGACTGCTAATATTACGATCAGAAGTTCGAAACCAGAGCAGCCCATAGGACACTGTTAAAAAAAAATTTTTCTGCCAAACATCCTTGGCCTCAGAATTCATCAGGAAGTTCCAACATTATTATTTTAACAAGAACGTGGTGGTCTAGTGGATAAAGCACTGGACAGCCAAACTTTATGAACAGCAGCAGTTCGCGACCGGCCGCCGGCAAGGACTTGGATTTAGAAAATTTATTGTCAAGATTCCTTGACCTCACAATTCATCAGGAAGTTCCAAAATTATTATTTAAACAAGAACGTGGTGGTCTAGTGGCTAAAGCACTGGACAGCCAAACTTTATGAACAGCAGCAGTTCGCGACCGGCCGCCGGCAAGGACTTGGATTTAGAAAATTTATTGTCAAGATTCCTTGACCTCACAATTCATCAGGAAGTTCCAAAATTATTATTTAAACAAGAACTTGGTGGTCTAGTGGCTAAAGCACTGGACAGCCAAACTTTATGAACAGCAGCAGTTCGAGACCGGCCGCCAGCAAGGACTTGGATTTAGAAAATTTATTGTCAAGATTTCTTGACCTCAGAATTCATCAGGAAGTTCCAAAATTATTATTTCAAGAAGAACGTGGTGGTCTAGTGGATAAGGCACTGGACAGCTAAACTTTATGAACAGCAGCAGTTCGAGACCGGCCGCCAGCAAGGACTTGGATTTAGAAAATTTATTGTCAAGATTTCTTGACCTCACAATTCATCAGGAAGTTCCAAAATTATTATTTCAAGAAGAACGTGGTGGTCTAGTGGATAAGGCACTGGACAGCTAAACTTTATGAACAGCAGCAGTTCGAGACCGGCCGCCGGCAAGGACTTAGAAAATTTATTGTCAAGATCCTCTACCTCACAATTCATCAGGAAGTTCCAAAATTATTCTTTCAACAAGAACTTCGTGGTCTAGTGGATAAGACACCGGGCCAGCAAACCAAGGGTCGCCAGTTCGAGTCCAGCGGGTTCCAAGATTGTCGGAGCAACGAGCACGAGAGACACCTGGTAGTCGCTTCGAAGACAAAGATGAATACAAGAAAATGGCTAAACGGATAGTAGAAAAAAAATTTGTTCACAAAAAAAAAATTCCTTTAATACGCCCGTCGTGTGTCGGTACCCAGATTTTTCCGTTGGCGCAGCTCTCCCCACCAGGAAAATTTTTACTAGCGTGCCATGAATTTCTGGCGCGTAAAATTTACTACCACGCCCAGAATATGGGTACAACGAATTTTTTAATTGGCAGTTCTGGGCTATAAAAATTTACGGTGCCTGTGTAATTTTAGTACCAAGAATTCTCAATTGGTGGCGCTCTGGATTAACTTTTTATACAGTGCCCGCCATTCCTGAGCCAATGGGTGTCCCACACTGGGCTGGCTTACGGACCATACGCGTACATATACGTGGTATATCTAGGCGCCTAACTCGAGCATTTCCTTAATTACACGATTTCAGAATGTTCCCGCGTGGACACCCCTACTTTAGGTAAAATTATTTTGGGGGGGGGGGGGGAATTTTGAGGTTAGACACTTAATACCAAAGGCCGCCAATAAATACCACGAACATGGTTTGAAAAACTGCCAAGACCTGAATCATCCCCCCCCCCCCAATAGATAGTAGTAGTAACGTCACGACCTCGCACCCCACGCACACGATTCAGTATCAAAAACCAGATTGCTCAAAAGTGGACAAAACGTCACATGGCGGTTTTGGTACGAGTCAAATAGGTTGGTCATGAAATCTTACATGTACTTGCACTTGAAGATATTTCAAACTTCCCACACCAAAAACACAACTGCTTACATTTGGCCACAAATCCCTCCATTATTAAGATACAATAGGGATAACTTATATTCCCATTTGAAATACCACTTTTACTAAGTGGCAGCACCCGACACTTTATTAGACGCAAGCACACATTGGATATTACTGCATGACCATTTTCTCACGGCATTTTTTTACAAATCTGAGTAAACTGTAACACAATTTACATATAATAAACAATATTTTAGGCTAGACTACTATTGGATAAAATGAATCTGCCAGACTTCAGTGTGTGCCTTAGATATTCACTGAACTGCTAAATGTGTACTGAAAAACCTGAGCTAACATTTACCCACAGACTTTATAAACATGTAAGAAAACATGACCAACCAACAGGCAGTATAACAAGGAACATTCAAAGAAAGGAAACTTGAAATAAAAATGAACACTAGGAAAATATACAATAAAATACACGTACATCAACTCTTATAAAGTTCCAGTAATACATTAGGTAATCATGTGGACTTGGACATGGATGGGATTTATGGGGGCTTCAAACTTTATTGTCACCCTCCTGGAATACAATAATGGAATGTGGTTACACTCCTACACAACACTAGTATCATCAGGACATAAATTCAAATCATATTCATTAACAGTGTACCTCTGCATGTTTTGCCTTGCAAAGGGACATCTGGATCATTTCTCTCAACAAACCTACTATATATAAAAGCCGTGTGTGTAGGAATGTTTGTCCTCATACAGTATGTCACGTAGCACATAACATCAGTGGCGGTACTTGTACATTTTGATACTTTTAGGAGGTTGTTTCAAAAAGCAGACAAGGCCTAAGGCCCACAGACTGTAACAGTGCTTTTAAACTTTCTCCAAGTTAACTGGGTTTGAAAGGCTCCTCAAAGCGTGATGTAAGGTTTTCTTCATGACCAAGCCACAGAGGTTAGTTTGGCCTATTAGGAACTTCATTCTCTCTTGCCACAAAAACTTGCAGCATATTAATTTTTGTGATTCCTTGACCAGTTCAGCCTCACAAGGTATTTTTACAATGCAGATCATTCTGGCATCCCAAAAACTCTCTAGAATTGGGTCTAATACAGGAGGAAAGGACACATAATCACTTCCTACACAAAAATTTGATTAACATACCGGTACTTAACAATCAACATAATTAATATAAATAGAATAGCGCAGTGGAGGCACTTCCTAACAAAAAATACACAAATTTAGAGGGAAATATTTAATGCTTGAGGCAACTCAAAACTTTGAACAATTCTTCAACATGTTCTTCACATTTCTAGACCTGAGAAGCAGGATGTAAATCCAATTTTATTGTATTTGAGATAGAGCTATACCTCTACTCCCCCTCTGGGCCTTCGTGGCCTGTTCTAGGGAGAACTTTACCTTACCTTACATAACTTTCTTAGAATTTCAAGCTCTGTAGGTGCAAATGATTGTAAGTCCAAATACTGTCCCAGTGTAGCTGGACTAAGAACGAAGCAGCAGTAAGTGACATACTGGTCTAAGAAAAATGATGTATTATCTGAAATATGATAAAATTGGTTGCACACCCTTCTGCTTCTCAAGTCCAGATTTTTGCATTGAAGAAATATGTATACAAACAAAACAGGCGTAAAAACTTCATACATGCCAATATTACTTCTTGAAAATCAACAGGCTGTAGCTAGTTGTTAATAAAGTGGCAAAAAACTTGCACTATATCAGTGTATTTGTAAATTATAATAAAAACTGGTTATGATAAGGCTTAATATAACAGGCAAATTAAATTTTCCTACAGCATTCTCAGATTCATCACTAAACATACATACAGATGATGAGAGATTAGACTCAGATATCTGCGACCTACTCACACAGATACAAATATACATAACTTATCTGATAAACCCGGCTGCATTTATGTAATTAACCTTATCTACAATTTGCCTTGAGCAACTCAGATAATCATTGAAACACATAAATGAAATATCTGACATGTATCCCTGTAAAATAATATGGAGGAAAATATGGAACAATAAATATTAAGTTTCACATGTAAAACCATATCTCAGACAAGTTATAAAACTGTTCAAGCAAATTACAGTGAAAGTCACTTTTAATACAATTCTTTGAAATAACTGTTAACGCACCACACACAAACCCTAATATTAAGAACACAAACACTCTGATGCTGAGAACTTTCTTCTGACTTCAACCTATACATGGCACATGGGTAGCAGATGGTACACATCAGACCTGCATCAGTTACAACTGACATTTAAGCATATGTCCCACTGTGACACCAAGGCTTGCTTCATGTCCATGTCACTTGCCAGCCAGGTGCTCTTAAGGGATTATTGTACCCTGGAGCAGCAATGTGTTTTACAACAAATGGCCTGCCGTCGTACCACAAGAAAGCTCAGCAGTTACAGTATCATTACAAGTAAATCCACAAGAAGCACATTTTATGCTTATAAAAGACAGTTGCTCGGACTTCCTCACTTATGGCATTTCTTTGAATTCCTTCTCTGTGGGACATGATGATGGCTGTTTGCACATCACGGATGCTATACTGGTTTTGAGCATCATGTGATTAACAAATGTTTCATCCCCCGTAACAATGTACTGCAGAAACTGCTCTCCATGACTGGCATAATGTGCCAGATGCGTGAGAGGAAGTTCCATACGATGAGCTTTGTGATCATCTGTGAGGTTCGACACCCAGCCTGCACACATTTTTCTGTAATCCAGTTGGTCATGGACAATGTTGTATGCATTACCCAACAAAGTGTCTAGCTCTGAGGCAAGGTTGGTCAACTTAATGTGGTGTCCTCTCTGGTAACGGCACCTGCATGACACACATGTTCATTCATTGTGGACATGTCTGTGTATCCTGATTGCTGCTCGTCAACATCTGTCCTGCCATAAGTGAAAGCACTGCACCATATCCACACTTGTTTTCATTATTATTTGTGCTTTGTATACCTTCACCAAAAGGCAATGAATTTTCACCAATGCAAGACCCTTCACATGCATAAATCAAATCACACTGCATACTTGGACTTATGACTTTCTCTCCAGTATGCCTGCCTGTTACATGGTGAAATCTGAGGTCAGATAATGCTATTTCACATGAGATGTGCTGTTACTTTATTTTTTACACGTACATGTACACTGGTCAAAGAGGCAGACATTGCTACACATTCTGAACAATGCTGACAGCTGTGGTGTAATGGACAAGGAAAAAAAACTTGGCACTATGAACAAGCACACAGACCATACATGTGGAAAAACTGTACACATATATTGTGAAGGAGACTGATCACGGCACAGGAAGCGAAACATACTATCCTACTATTTAGTCTAGCCTGATCACTGCACAATAAAGATCTCTTTCTGTCCAAGTTCAATGTGGGAACGTAACAATGCCAACACCACTTATACACTACCACTCACTATGGCAATACAGCACTTACACCAATCACAGCACGTACTCATGATGCACTTACATAACACACATATGAAAAACATTTTGTGTAGCACTATTTTATTTTCATATTACAGGACTTTATCAGACAGATCCACACAACAATAAACTGGAGTAGAGGCATACATGTCTGCAAGGACTACCACAGCATCCTCATATACCCATCTTTTTGATATACATAATTTTGAGACACTTAATGGAAGAGATGTTCCTATACTGTTTAATCACATTTCATCATAACCAGTTTTTATTATATTTACCAGTATACTGACTTATGTAAGGATACCACATGACTAAAAACCTGATGGTGGGGAAATCCTCCTAAGTATGACGTTTTAGGTGTCAAAACACAGTGAGGTACATTGTTAAATTAATGCATTTTGTGTTCTGATGATACTTGTGTAAGTTCATAACACAATGGTACAAATACAAACATGAAAACAGAATGTGGTGTTCTTACAACAAATACTGACCTCCAAATAGTCCGAGTGCTCATTTACAAATGGGGCTGACAATTACCTTTAACTGCCAAGATACTGAAACCATGAATGGCAATGAAATGCTCAAGAATCACTATGTACATTTTTAATAATAATCTCTTTACATTACCCTCCCCACACATAAGCCACAAGTACTTGCATATCTGCACATGAACAAAATCCAAACTTAACGATTCCTTACACTAACTCCACAGACCAGTCCTTCTTGGGAAGGTTGGCTAGTCAAGACATTTACTGCATTTTACAGAAATGGTAGGCTCATTACTGTCCACAAAAACCTAGTATTCACTATTCTCTGCAAAATGGATTCAGTTCACATCCTCCCATCTATGCCTGGGTATTCTGACCAAAATTTTGTGCAGTTATTCATACACAAAACAAAATCATATTGATCTCAATTACAGTTAGAATAAAATGGGTTGCATCAAAATGTCGTATTACTGCGGCCAGCCATTTGCTGTGCATCCCTACCAGCGAGGCTCCCATACAGTTATACTGTGCAACAGGATTAAACAAATTTGTGTCATGATGTTGAACGTGATGACCGACCACAGTCGTTCACTACACATCACAACAATATTGCACAATACATTCAGTCTGGTGTAGTCGTGATGATAGGAACAGATATGCAACAGAGAAGGCAGCAGTGACTGACATACTTGTGGCTACAGTACCAATACTGCCCTGTGGAAACAGTGGCAAAAAAAAAAAAATTGGTTCATGGGGAGATACACACCTTCACAAACTTGTATGAGCAAAAGATGGCTATGAGAAGCACTTGAGAATTGAAAATGAAATTGTGGACAGAACTGTCTCATTCTTACATAAATCTAATAATAACCTCTAATACAAAAGCCATCTGTCTTGATCAGTTGCACAGTATAGCAAGATTGGTCCTAGTTCAAATGACTGGATAGTGAAACAGTTTTTCGTGGTGTTCCGCAGTGAGTGTGACACTCACGTGCCCTGTGAAATGAGTACGATGGGGAACAACTGATCCAGAAGATCACACTATGACAGGTCATGTCTTCCTGCCTGATATTATTGAAATGTCACCGACTACCAACTGATAGTGAAACATCACAGAAGACTTGAATCTTCACCAACAGCATTACAAGAACCTCAAATCTCATTAATGGTGGCCTGGTCAAGATTCAAACCAGGTGTAACCATCTGAACCAACCTGCTCATCATTTTATCCATCCCCATTGTCAGATTAAGTTCCATATTAATGTCCCAATCTAAGTCCATACCCTAGCACGTCCCATGGTTCACTGCAGGTATGTGTCTGTCTATACATTCTACCAAGTGCCAGAATGTGCAAAGGAACACTTAAACTGCAGCTGTCAGCTTAATATTCAAAGCTCCAATTTGTCAAGTACAGCTCAGCTGATGTGTAATATAACTCTTGGCCACCAGTCAGATAACAGCAACAATACTTGGCTCAAAGTGCCTCCCATATCAGATCAGAGTGGCCACTTACATATGAACATCAACTTCATCTGCATCCAAGTTTTCAAAGTATATCCAAGTCCCAAACAGACAAAATATATTGCAGAGGGAAAATTCAAATGTGGTACTCCACACTGCAGAAGACCACGTGTAATTCCAACTGGTCCCATCAATTCAAACGGATTAAACTGTTAGAGGCCCATCTGATTCTTGATTAATCCTTCTGGCCAGGAACCAGTCATCACTATTTTGCACTTCTGTATGTCCACATTTAACTGTTCTGTCTCAGTCAATATGAAGTTAGCCAATTCTGTTTGGGTTCTTTCACCAGAAACTTGTGACATTTCTTCATGCAGCATTGCAGGTGTGGGAGACAAGTTGAGTTTGCCAATGCCATCTGCATGAGAACCCATCTCTGTGACTCTTCACAAAATCAAAGCACAATGTGATCTTGCAGCAACTTGATACACCCTACATCAGTACTCTTTTATCAGGCTATCCACATATGCCAATCAACAGTCAGCCTGCCAACTCTGTGCAACACATTCTACACATCCATAATATCTGGGCCATAGACTGCTTGCAGCAGGCAGGCATCAGGTATGGGCCACCATCATGCGCCTGTCCAGAGGAAACTGATTGTTACACAGATCTCTTCATAACACCACATTCTGAGAAAATTTACCACTTCCAGATGATACCATCCCTACCAACTTGCCTTTCATGCACCCTTTACATTACACACAATCTGGGCAAGACATTCAAATGCATATTGTCACTTCCACATTGCACATAAATTTCTTCTTCCACAAGCCATGAAATTTCACTTACTGATTGATGCAAAAATGATTACTTTTCACTTGGAAGGGATATGAATGACATTATTTCACTTACATCTCAAAGTGTCATCCCGCTCTCTCTCTCTCTCTAACAAACCATAAGTAGCAGCACAATATATCAATCTGCAGTGTGAAATTCTTTATGAACTGCTCTGACACATGTGAGACTGATCAATAAGCACACTTGTAATTTGTAAAGCCAGGTTACACTGTTAGTCCTGGAGAATATGAAATAATTTGTCTGAGAAAGTACAAGTGACTCCATTCTAAAGATCAGAGCAAAATGCCTGCAGGTGGGCAGTCTCTTTCTATGAAGTCCCTTAAACTAAACACTTTCCTTTCATGCTACCAACTACTGGAAACACTAAACTAATCCTCTAAACCCCAGTGGTAAGTATATGTACCACCTCCTGTAACATTTAACAACTCTACATTTTGCCATGCAGTATTTATACATTTTGCACAATTCTCACAATCAGCAGTGACTGTGTGGGTGAGTCAGAAAGTATCCACAATGTACATTTTAAATTTAATCCAACAACAATAGAAAATGTGCAAAAGAATAATTTTTCCACATAGTCCCCCAGCTTTTCAACATACTTAGTCCAGTGGTAAACAAGACTCTATATGCCCTGAGAAAAAAAAACCTTGTTTTGGAGTGACTGGAAATTCTCACATGAGCCAATTCCTTCACTTCTTTGTCACTGGCAAATTGATGACCTATTTAAAGCATCTCTCAGTGAATCCAAGTGGTGAGAGTCCAAAGGTGCTTCATCAGGGCTATATGGAGGGTGTTCCAGTAACTCAAAGTGCAGCTGCCAGAGGGTTTCAACCATGTGGACAGCAGCGTGTGTAATGCATTGTTATGCAAAAGACCTCTTTTGACAGTAGTCCTCAGCATCTGCTGCCTCAGTTTGTCACACATCTCAGAATAATAAGCACTATTTACAGTTGTGCCCGTCATGATAATGTTCTGCTATTGGCCTTTGTGAATCCCAAAACAAAATCTCTTCGCTTGCTGTTGTTGCATTTTGAACTTTCTTTTGACTGGTGACTGTTGAGGTTTCCATTCCATGCTCTCTGGATTGTGGTAATGGACCCATGTTTCGTTCACAACAATGATGGGTCTCAAAAAATCATAACCTTCATTTTCATAGCAATTCAAAAGGTGCTGGCAGATATCAAACCATTGAACTTGTGCTCTTCTGTGACTTGCTTGGGAACCATCTTGCACAATCCATATAAAAGCCTGTTCAGTTCTGATGATTTCATGCATGGACCCATGACTGATTTTCAGGTGATTTGCCACTTCATCAATTAGTGACCCTTCTGCTGTTCAGAATTATGGCACAGATTTTGTATCGGATGTGTCTGGCCACCCTTGCCACTCTGCATCACTTACTTTTGCTACACTTTCTGAACTTGTCAATCAGTCATACACAGTTTGCTATGGTGAAGCACTGTTCCCATACCGTACTGAAAGTCCAATGGATTTCTGCTCCCGGTACACCTTCAGCCCCCAAAAGTTCATCACTGTACACTACTCTTATTTGGTGCATACAGCAGTACAGTGGCAATATTAACACCACTTCAACATAAGGTGATAGTTCAATGTTGAAACCACAACACTAAGTTAGCACTAAAAAAAATGTAAATGAAACATTACAGATACTTTGACTTACCCACATTTTTACTTGAACAGCACTGACTGGCCATTGTAATAGACACAGAGTTTATTTTCTGAGAGACAAATATCAGTCTTCAAAGAATTAAGGTCCATAAACATACACACAACTGCTGGTGGCTTTTGAGTAACTTAATAATGCACTATCCATGTACAAGTGATTTCTTCCTGTTAATAATAACAAAGAATGTTTACAATATTTGCCTTTTCATAAATACCTTTAACAGAATGTCAATTTCAGCCATAAATTTAAAACCACTGGAATAATGTCTGACAGAGTCCTGGTTACTCAAACTTCTGCATTATATACCCACTTCCTTCAAAGCCAAATATGTACAGTACACTACCAATAACTTTCGTACACCAAAACAGAAACGCAGTCATATTCCTGGCGGGGGTAGAGCACATTTCTTCCTCACACTGAAACTCATCTAGTCTCCTATCCAATTATCACTTGTGGTTCTTTCCTCAAGCACAAACTGTACAGAGCATTCACCTCAATCTGGTATTAAAGTTAGGAATGTGTGGGCTATTCATGTCACTCCTGTGTAAGACGCCACACTTTTCAACCCAAAACTAAAATGTCTGTTTGGATCAATAAAGGAGGCCATGAATAGTAAGTAAGAACACCACATAATAAAATTTTAAAATGTGTCACCTTGAACTGATCCTCTTCTTCAACTGCACCGCTGTTCTTCCACTGATTCTTCCTCTTACCTTTTAGTGTGTCAGCAAATTTAATTTTCCATCACACATGTAGTAAAAAATAGATGTCTTCATGTGGGAGTTCTATTACACAGCAATCCTACTACTTATTAAAAGAACTGTTGGAAGTTTACTTAACTACAGACTTATCAGTAGAAACACTCACCTGTCTGCATATTTACAACATTTTTCTACTGTCAGAGCCATCAGACCTGGATTCTGATTGTAACTTCTCCAACAGTTTTACAAATGTTAAAAATTGGCACATAAAAGAGTAACAGAGACCTTATATTTGATAATGCAAAAGAAAGATCACATTACGATATGTGAACACAGTGTAACAGTTCTGGTACATTCACTCCATATATTTTAATCACATCAAACACTGTAAGATTTACAGAAAGTACAGGGGACATAAGATTATTTCATTCTTCTCTACGACTTCTGTTTCAGCCACTTCATGCTCTGAAACAAATACAGGTTTCCAGCAAAGTGTCCATTACTGATCCATTTTAACAAAACCTAGACATTTTAATAAAAACCCTCAATACTGAATTTCATGAAAATCTGTTCAGCAGCTTTCACATTTCATGCAGACATATGAAGAGGCAAGGTGGAGGTAAAGGGCTATTTTGTAACTTTTCCTTCTGAATGTGACAAAAAATGATTTGATGTTCCTGATAATGTCTCAACTTGTGGGAGGCATGAGGATTCAGGATGGGGAAGGAAACATTTTGGACAGCTCAGTCAGTATAGTGACTAAACTACAAACTTGATAACTGAGAACTCATGGTTCAAATCCTAGCAGAAGCAGGTTTTTCTCTTCTCCAAAATGTTCAGACCAACTCTGGGGCCTACCCAGCCACATATTTGATGAGTAATGGGGATCTTTTCTGCAGAGGTAAAGTGGCTGAAGCAAAAAGCTGACTACTGCATCTAATGCTAAGATGAAAAATGCATGGAGCTATACCTTTGCTCCCCCATATGCCTTCATGGCATGCACATAGACAACTTTAGTTTTAACTTTAAGCATGTAGTTCCAACTCTTACATTAACAGTTACAAATAAAACGTAATTTAGTTTTCAGTTATTTTTGGCATATTATTATTATTATTATTATTATTACTACTACATTAAACTATGAACCTTTATTTAATATTATAGTGAATAATATTTATGTCAATGTAACCCCTTTTTATTTCTTCTGCAATTTTCAATTCAAGTGTAATGCTATTTGGCAAAACCTACGGTAATGACCCAACATACAAGGCAGAGCAATTAAGTCCCAGAATGCCCCATAAAAGCTGTATTCAAGTGTTTACATAATGACAGTTCCTGTAATTTTCCAAGTGTTTTCCACAGTTCAAAACACTGCCAGAACCCCTTCTTTGACCCTGCTCCAGACACTCAACATGAACAATATCCATGTGGTCAAAAAGACAAATCAGAATTGTCTTCAATAGAGCTCATGACATGTGTGGCTTCCTGATCTTGGCGATGGTGATGTAGTCCGCTGATTGTTTCATGTTTCAATGTGATCAATTTTGTAAATACCAAAATACATGCAAGGAACCTGATTAAACGAACAACTAGAGATTTTGTTCAAAACAGCCACATACAAAAATGCTGTTGTCAGAGGGACACTGCCATAAGACTGGCTGTGCCATTGGAAAGTGCAGACAATTTCATACATTCCAGTGCTTGAATCACCAACTGACTTTCAGAAGAAAGCAGACACTCAATCCTGCAGCAGTAAAGCAGTGAAAAGCATGAAAATTACTGAAAACAGTTGGTAATGACTCCAAGGACATTTAAAATGCAGATAAAACCAGACTGTTTTTGTATGCTTCATTCCAATGAGATATATGACTCTCAAACCTGAACCCTGCTATGTTCGTAAAAATTCCATGAAAATGATCAACTATATTCTTGCATGCAGTGCTTATAGGACAAATATCCACCACTGTGTAACTGGAAAATACTAAGTCTGATTAAAATACCAAAACTTTTCTGTTTGCATGCAAACGTGCAGTTAATCCTCAAGACAAAAGCCACCTAATAAATGTTAAAGCCCTGTCTTTGCCACCAACTACACCTTGGAATAATGAAAACATGTAACATTTTAAAGTACGGTGGTAACTACATGCATCACTGTTTTAACATTAAAAAAAGCTACATTCTGCTCACACAGTGTATATATGTGTTTAATATGATCTCAGAACAAACAGAAATTACCTCCCTAAACATTAATGAAGTGATCTGTAATCAGCTTTCAAGGATTCTTACGATGGTATATGGTAATAGTCACGAATGAAATTTTGGCCTGTCTGGAAATTGAGACTAATTCCAATTGAGCCATCAGAGTAGATTCTTGCCTTTCTCCTGTCTGCCTGAAAATGGAGGCAGATCCAGGCCTTGAAAAATTGTGGACAGTATACAAAATTTCAGTTAATGATAAATGATCTTTGCCACGGAGACAGTGTTCTGTTAGGCAGGAACTGAATTTTTTTAATATTTACTAAGAAGAATTTCTGGCATCAAAAGGATAATCACGAATACAAGGAGGAGATGCTCAAAAAGGCAGTTTCACTAGGATGTGCCACTAATGTACTTCAATCTGTGGCTTCATGTCACCAGATATGCTGCTGTGGTAGCACGTATCAGCCCATAGCTGAGGTGCAGAGAGAAGAACAGTAGGCAAATGACACAAATGGTTGGAACCAGAATATGCTGTGAAGACTTTAAGAATGTATAACAAAAGACAGGCAATGTATGTGTAAAGTAACACTGAGGCATGTTCGTGTAACCATTGTTGACATGGACAAGCAATAAGTATTACATATTGTGATTGTGTTTGTAGCCTTACTTTACCTGGCATGCAAACTGCATTATTCAGCACCGTATTATATTGTCATCTGTGACCTGTCTGGCTCCACCATACTTTTCCACATTACCTCAGAAATGTCAAGATTTTTGGAAAAAATTTATTGAACACAAAATGTGTGTTTTGATTCTATCCACAATCTTTGTCTGAAACATTTCTCAATCTAAGAAGAATTCAGCAAGATACTATTATAAATGTACATAGGTCTTCGTGTACCCGTTATTCTTGTACATAGGTCTTCATGTAAAAAGTACCCGCTACTCTTGTAAGATTTTAATCAAACCTGAATTTTGACAGAGTTTTAAAAAATCCTCAAATATCCAATTTCATGAAAATCCATCCCATGGGAGCCATGTGGACAGACAGACAGACATGACAAACGTAATAGTAGCTTTCTCCAATTTTGCAAAAGCGTCTAATAATTTTAAGCACTTACTGTGTATGTGCATGACTGTGTCCTTTCTTGCGCCTATTAGCTTTGTCCTGTGTTGCACAAAACTGCTCAAAAACCAATGAATGAGATTTTCATGAAAACTGACACTGCAGTTCTACTATAATCTGACAACAAATCACAACTTTCTTGGTTATAAAAGGACAACAATAATGGACACATTACACGCAAGACCACCATGCTTATTGACACACAAGGAGTGTAACTCACTAAAGATTTACTAGAGTGAAAAATGTTACATCACAAGCTATACAGAAAAATGAATCACACCTTTTGTCCAATACACTTGTTCTGTGACCCTTACAGTTTTGACATATTAACCTTTAAACGACCAGGTTGTTATTTCAATTTTAGCACACACTTTATGAAAAACATGAGTATTCTTTGAACAGAAAAAGATAAAGTATGAAATCCATGGCATTTTGTGGAAAATACAACAGATATTATGCAGCATGTCTTCAAAATGCAGTAACTTTCCTTGCTGCCTAAATATACAAAATTGAATTTCTATAACTGCTTTCTTTTTATGTGCATTTGCATATGTGAATGTAGGTTGTTTAAAGGTTAAACACAAGGAGTGAACACACAACCTCGTAAGTTTGGAGCTCACTCTAATGCATACACAAATTTGTCAACAATATTTTGACAACATGATTAAGACTGCCACATTAAAATAATTACAGAAAGTTACAGTGCTGGTTTGTTTTCCCTAGTAATGGCAGCACATTAATCCATTATCAACCAGCCATAACCAAGAGGTTTTGAAGTTAGTGCAGCAACTGTGCTAGTATTCAGCCTTGTGATCAGCTTCTGGCAGCTGTATGTTCTGTAACTGCTAACATATGCAACAAATGAGCAGTGAGCATCAGCCTTCTGTATACAAGTCTTCAATGTAAGCTGAAGATCAAACGTTCACAGATACAAAGTTGGATGACAGACAGATGGGCATGTGGGGGCAATTACTTGACATATGACGTGCGAGCCTAAGATTCTGGACTACAGCAGAATGATTTTAGGCCTACCTTAGTTACAGGTCAGTACTGTACCCTTTGGAGTTTATACACCAGGCCCAGTACCTCTGTCATTTCTGTAACGATCCCTGGAACTCATATTTCATGATGCCATCCAGCACAGCTTGTGATGGAGCTTGAATCTCTGCTTTATCCTCACTGAATAATTCCCTTCAACCTTAATCATCTTATGAGACGATATGCTGGTCTATTGTACTGGCAAATGGCCTAGCATGCCATATGCTCGTCCTTGTGAGTTTACTTGGTATCAATTGAAATGTCCATGGTAAACCAGAAACATTCAGGCTGTCAAGAGATACAACTGGCATTTAAATCCATCTCCTAAAGGCTGACTGGATTTTCATCTTTGGAAACAGGATACCTTAGAAACAAAGTTTCTGTCCTTTTGGCCTTATCTTCCACGCACTTGCATACAGAAAGCCAATTTTGTTGCTGTTCATCATTCGGCAGACAGTACACAAATTTTGTCTGTGCGTGTGCTGTATGATAGGCCTAGAATGGTACAAAGATCATTAATTGCACATCACCTGTCCTCATGGATCACTTGAGGCACTTTTTAAACATTTTCATCACACCTATTTCATGATGGCCAACATGAACCTTCAAAATCCTCAGCCAAAGTTTGGCCACTTTTGAAACATGAATAGTATTTTCAGGTTTGTGCTCTACTTGTGGCATCAAGATGAAAGGCTATTTAAAGCATCTTGTCTCAGAATCTGGTTTCTCAATGTTAAAACATAACTTTATATAAGTTCTCCGTGCCTTAAGGTCTCCCATTTCACTGCGTAGCAATGATCAGAGAATGCACTCAACACAAACACACTTAATGTGTTGTGTTAAAACATAACTTTATATAAGGTCTCTGTGCCTTAAGGTCTCCCATTTCACTGCGTAGCAATGATCAGAGAATGCACTCAACACAAAAACACACTTAATGTGTTGTGTTAAAACATAACTTTATATAAGGTCTCTGTGCCTTAAGGTCTCCCATTTCACTGCGTAGCAATGATCAGAGAATGCACTCAACACAAACACACTTAATTGTTAGTTGCACAAAAATGCACCATTCTGTTGTAGTGGTACTACCACACCAATTCACAACAAGCTGATCCCAGTGGCTGTGCGGTCTAAGGCATAGGTCTGTGGCAGCTCGATGGCTGGGATTGTGGGTTTGAATCCCACTGAGAGCATGGATGTTCATCTCTTGTGTTTGTTGTGTGTTGTGTAGGTAGCAGCCTCTGCACTGAACTGATGATCACTTGTACAGAGCCGTCCTACCACCATGTATGTGTGTGATCTAGAAACCTCAACAATGAGGTGGCCCATGCCCAAGTTGGGCTGTTGTGCCGTGGGGGGGGGGGGGGGGGGGGGGGGGGGGGGGGGAGAGAGAAGAAGAAGAGAGAGAGAGAGAGAATCCCAATAAATTAACTTGACATCACCTAACAGTGCATGACTGCATTATATCCAGTTGGTGCTCCATGCAGCCAGTCCAGAAACTTTTGGCTCACACCCCATAATAAAAACATTTCAAGAGCAATGGTGATTTTACCAAAATAAAACACAGTGAATTTTAATTAAGAAATCCCTTCTGTTGTGTTTAACTTTACTGAAGTTTGGATATGGATATCTGATTATGTGTGGGTAACTTAAAAATAACATTGCATCCAGTTCTGACTAACTAGCAGAGATATACAACTGCCAGACTGAAAATAAAGACACTCAAGCAATATTCACAAAACATATTTCTGTAATTAGAATTTATACAAGGTCTCTGTTACCACCTGCATGCACACACACACTACGAAATTTATTACTTTCTTGGGCATTTGTGTTCAAACACAACCGCACGTTATTCTCCACCCCCGAGTGTTCTGACAGCGAGTGAGAGAGAGAGTAAACAGCTTCAAGAGGGACATAAGTTGGATACAAAAGAAACATGTATCAATTAAAAAACTTCACAAATGCTTTTCATCTAGTTATTTTTATGAAGAATAATAGATAAAAAATCATTCTTGTTTATTATAAATAGTGATATTTATTCATAAATATTTTAAAGTAACCATTCAACACAGGAAAGCATGAAATTTGT
This sequence comes from Reticulitermes speratus, assembly GCA_021186555.1. NCBI lineage: Eukaryota > Metazoa > Arthropoda > Insecta > Blattodea > Rhinotermitidae > Reticulitermes > Reticulitermes speratus. The sequence goes on along the minus strand of JAJKFL010000039.1, from coordinate 16,606,031 downwards.
TGGAATGTCTTGTGCTTCTTTTGTTCCCCATTAATTTCACTTGCATGAAATATCTAGGTGACAATGCATATCACACAACATGCAGTATGGTGAAGGTAGTGACTAAAGAGTGATTCAGTTCCTCCAGATCGGTTATTTGTTTTGTCTGTTAATTACTATTAAATTACATTTACATGGGCCACTAACATTCAGCAATATTCATGCTCCCACAACTAGCAGTAACATTACAAGCATGTGTATAGCCCTGTTGGGTATTGATGAGGGAAGGTGTAACTGTTTACTCTACCTCTCCAACGCCATGGGATAAAGAATGCATAGTTCCATTTGCACCTTCTGTTCAGTATGCCTTGCCTGAAACACGTTCCTGTGTGTCAGGATTTCTGACAGGCAGTATGAATCCTACACTGCCAAGTGTACAAAATTTCAGCCTTACATAAATTGCTATATCTGACAGCTTGTAACATCTTCTGGCATTTTACCTAAACCACACAGTCAAAAAAAAATTAGAAGTACTGGAGATTTTAAATAAATGTATCAGACATTATTTACCGACATACCCAGCACAGCTGACTAGAGAAAGGTACTACTAAATACTAATATAACAGCAGAATGTAACTATAAAATAAATCAGATTTCTATTTTGTTTATTACTTGAATTATGTGTATTACTCAAATAACAGAAGTAAGATGAAAATATTCAAGTAGCAAAAACTGTATGAAAGTACTTGAATATCTGAAACTGAATAACTGAAAGGAAGTATTCGAATGACAGTAAGCAATAAACCCACATGACTGATCACAACCAAATACTTACCATGCAGCTCAACCCTTTTAAGCAGTGGTTAACTGAATGTACCACCTGCTTTAACACTGAACAGAATCTGCATTCCCACCCCCCTCCTCTGCCACAGTGTAGTTATATGTTTCATATCATTCTTACAATAAACAGCAATCACTTCCCTAAACAGCATCATTTGTTTGGCCTTTGTAATGAAAACTGTGTGTTTTATGGAACATAAGGGTCCAGTTATTATTATTATTTACATTAATTTCAGGATTCAGAAGATTAACTACCCCTCCTTTCCTCAACTTGTACAGCCAGATAAGTACAACCAGACAGCATCACGTTACTTTCCCAGGATCGACACAGGCCCTGGCTATTTTATGCACAAAGAAACCTGTGAATTTAGAGAATAATATTGTTTCAAGTGCGGTATTTGGGCATTTTAAGTGACTCAGCAGTCAATTATGTAATGTTCATATTTGTATGCTTCATACCTACTGAATATAAAAATACTGAGTGGCAAAATAAAACCGTACTGAAACATTACAAAGGTGAGTGTAAATAATTATAAAGTTTGAACGCACTGATATCCTTTTCTAGGGTGCACAAATCCCAGGTGACTAAATTTTGTACAGTGGCATCTAATATTTGCGGGTCTTCAGAACTGAACTTGCTTCATGTCACCCTTTCAGTGCCTAACATTTTGTGGTAGCACCTAGATCTTTGGCAGCCGTCCAGACCGGCCCTGGGGCCTACCCAGCCTCCTGTACAATGGGTACCAGGTCTCTTTCCCAGGGGTAAAGCGGCCGGTGTGTGGAGTTGACCACCCACCCTCATCTAGCGCCGAGGTTAAAGAAAGAGTAGAGCTATACCTCTACCCCCCTCTGGGCCTTTGTGGCCTGTTCTAGGGAAAACTTACTTACCTAGATCTTTGGAACCCAGTTCTTTTCATTTCAATTCAGATGCAATATCCAGGGTGGCATAATTTTTGCCCTGTAACATAATGTATTATTCTGAATCAAAAGAGGTGAGAAGGATTATTCAACAAATTCTGATATAAAACCAGATACAATAAAAGGGTGGAATACTTGAAAAAATATGCAATTTTCCCTCTGAGGTCACAGAATATTATCCTGTAACACTTAACGCAAGACTAGGGATGCCCTACATATTGTCACAAAAACTAAACACAGTGGTAAACCTGAAATTCTGCAACAAATAATGGGAACATAGTGTCATGCACTGTAAAATGATGATGATAAATTCAAGATGACACTTTGAATTTCAGGTTCTAAACACCTAGCACAACGCACACCTATTATAGTGAATCCTTGTCATTAACAACCAGTGTCCCAGGTTAACTTCCAGGGCCTCTTTCCTCAGTCTGATGCTGGCAATATCCTATGGCACCTGGAACAGCAACTCACAAGTACCACTTCATGACTGTAAATAGATGGATACAATCACAGCACACAAAGCACACATATCTGTCAAATTAATCCACCTACAGCCATTCACCACATGCAGAACACAGCCTTTCAAAATTTTTAAAAAGCTATAGCAATGATTTGTACTGTTATATAATTCATCAAAATTAAATCCATTAATGAAAATATGTCACAAAAATGGTACAGAATAGAACATAACATCCTGATCTATTAGCCACATACAAACATACGTTTATTACATGGACTCCTCACAAATGGTGTGATGAGGGATGAATTACCTCAATGTTAAGAACACATTCCAGCAGAAGAGCTTTACCATTTGCATTGCAGTCCCTTCACAGTCACCGCTCCAGCACCATCAACAAACATGTAAAGCTATCTCATTATAGGCCTGGACAGGCCCATTGGGCTCCAGGAGGTTGAGGCTCCAAGAATTCCTAGACAATTGGCACATGAAGGTGGTAAAGTTGTCAGCCCACATGTCCGACATGTTGCACCTGCAACACGTGGGACAGTCTAATGTGTCCCAGCAACGTGAATACATTTGATTTTGAATCTGAGAGCTTCAACGATTCCAGACATTTACATAACAACCTTCAAATGCATCTCAATTGGAAATTAACTGCCATCAGTCTACGGGACATATTCCAATAAATTTTGTCATTTTCGTTACTACCCTGGAATCAGGCTTCTGTGTTTCACCTTAACCACTCAAGTATGGTTACACTTCTGAACTAAAAGCAGTGGTGCAAAATTCCTAGAAACTGTGCAAATGTGCAAGATGTCTTGCAAAAACAACATATAATTATGTCATATCTTTTAATACATGTTTGTTCAACCGACATCAAGACTGGCTTTGGGCTGTACCCAGCCTCACGTTCGATGTGTACCTGCGGCAAAGTGGCCAGATTGTGAAGCTGACCACTCACACCAATCTAGTGTCCCGGTTAAGTGAGTGATGCTTCCAGGGCATGCACAGGACTACGTCATTTTTTTAACCTTTATTTTATATCATTAGGAGGTCAATATTAATGTAATTTACAAGCATCTATAACCCATGAATTTCTGCACCTCTGTTTTGTTGAGGAGACTGAATAGTGTAGTCAGTACAGTGACTAAGCAATGGACTGGACAATCCAGGGGTTCGAACCTTGGCAGGGGCATGAGACACTTCTCTTCTCCAAAATGTCCAGACCAGCTCTGGAGCCCACCCAGCCTCATATTCATGGGGTACCGGGTTATTTCCTGGGGCAATAACTGCCCAGGGTGTGGTGTTGGCTGCTCACCTCCATCTCCTGCCAAGGTTAAGAATAAATAGAGCTATACCTCTACTGGCCCTACAGGGCATAGACAGGGACAACTTTACCTCTACTGTCTGTTCCATTAACAACTGTATAAGAAGCCTAATTCCTAAAGATTCCAGTGTGCTCCTAAAATTTTTATAAATTTGTCCACCCCTGTTCTAGATCATTGACTAGGAAGCTACTACACTGAAACCTGGATTTTGCATTTCAAAAAACAATGTAAAACTGATGAAAATTTGAAATCAAGGAAATGAAAACTTACTTAGCTAATGAGACTAAATGCACTAGAGTAAATACTCTACTGCATTAAACATGTATTCTAGTTCAATATAGTGCCTTAACAAGTGTTGTCTAGTTCACTTCTCCAAACGCCCATTAAAGTAAGCTTCTGCTACTTCACTTTCTAGTGAACCCTGTACATATCATTCTGCATATTACTGTAGGCAGCCATCATTTTTATGTGAACATCAAACCTTATGAGATATTTCCTTGCTGTGCTGATGCCCTCCAGTTTTGACAGAAATGTTGCTGCCAGTTCACTTTTAACATCATCATCTCCCTCCTTCTCCTCAGACACATCAGATAAAAACTATTCCTCTATCATTTGTTCTAAGGTTTACACCTCACACACTTACATCATCATCAAAGGGTACATATTCTTCAAATGACAAACCCGCTTTCAGATGACCCCTTTCACCTTTGGCTACTCTAAGTTCTGTTGCATCTTCACCATCACTGATTTCATTTAATTTTTTTTATCAAGATCATCCTGTTGTATTTTATAGAATGCTCAGCAACAAACTTTTAATATTAAATCCACATATCTGAAAAAGGGTTAAATATTGTTGCGTGCATGTGTGTGAATGTGTGTGTGCACATGTGCATGTGACAGAGCATCATGATTCTGCAATGAAATGTAATGCATCCAAAACATTTAACTTCATGAATGCTGCATCATGAAGCAATTTGTGATCATTCACAGAAATACTTTTTCTCACAAGCTTCTTTTAATGATGTTTGAATGACCTGATTATTCCCTGGTCAAGTGGTTGGAGAATGCTGGTACAGTTTAGAGGAAAAAACACAACTTTTACATTCTTTAGGTGGAGTAGATTTGATATGTATTCATCCTTCTTGACAAAAATTGTATAGGACACATCAACAATAAATCACACTTCAGGGCGGCACTAAGGAAATATCTTGTAGCTCATTGTTTTTACTCACTTAATGAATTTTTTACACATAGCCAAAAAAAATTAATTATAATAGTAATCATCATTCTGTATTGTAAATTATTATGACGAAATACCAACTTGTGTATTCGATATGCTTTGATGCTGTGTTATATTGTGTTTCATGTTTTATCTTTTGTTTAATTATTGTGTATTTTGTACTGTATTGGCTGATTATTGTTTGTCATGTGTGTTGGTGTCTTTTGCCTGTTTGTGCTTTTGCAGTGTGAGTATGTATTATTGACATGTTTCATATTCTGCCGTATTAACGGGCTTTGGATCTGTGAAACGTATAGGCATGTATGTATGTATGTAACACAATCTTGCATCTTAAGGATAATTTGCACTGGTGCACAAAGTTAATATCTTTCTATTTTGGAAACTCATTTTGGCATTTAATGCCCTTAAATTGTCAGTAAAAAATGGCCTGTGTAACCCATGCTCTGCTTTGGTTACACAGGCTACTTTCTGACATGTTTAAAGCAACAGGGCTCTTCACTCTTCCCAGTAACTAATGGTGGGAGTTTGTCCCATTGGCTCTGCAGGCTAAGAGAACTGTAATCCTCTCCTTGGAATTCTTTCCACCATTGCATAGATCCCCTTTAATATTCAATGTCTTGTCTATTAAACTAATACAGAAACTTAGGAATAATTTTTATCAGTTTTTGTTAAAACACTAAAAGCATGCACTTCTTTGTTTTGATGTAATAACACATTATTATTATTATTATTAAACAATGTTACAATAATTATCATTATTTTGTATTGTGATTTTTCTTATTTACAATAGAGACTCTTGTAGAAATTTATTTAAGGAACTAAACATTTTACCATTTATATCATGATACATATTTTCCTTACTTGTTTTTCTGATTTTTGATAAACTTAGAAATTCATAGTATGAATACTAGACATGGTTCTAACCTTCATTTACCTCTGGCAAATTTGGATATCTATCAGAAAGGAGTTCACTACTCAGGTATTACGATTTTTAATAGTCTTCCTTCTAGTACAACATTTTTTTTTTGGTAATCCTAAGATTAAAAAAAAATTTCTATATACAAACTCTTTTTATTCATTACATCAGTATTATTATAACAACAGTAATAAGTAGGTATCAGACCTCTTTACATTTGTAATCCTTTTTAAGAGTTCCCTCAATGATCTATTAGGTTATTACATTTATTCAATGCTTTATAATTTATTCAACATTCTAATAATTTTATTCGATTTAATTAAATAATTAATTTATCAGTGTATTATGCAAATTTCTTCTGTTTATTTAATGATTACTTAATATAAGCAAATTCATATTTATTCCAGTATTTAATACTTTCAATATATTATTTGATTTGTTGAAAGAAAATAAAATACAATACAATACAACCGAATTAATGTTTTTTAGCGAGGCCCTATGCTGTAACTTGTCAGGCTCATTACATACATACCTCCGGCCTTGCAGTGAACTCAAAAGATCTCATGAAAACTACACCACGTAGAGTATGTTACTACAATATGGGACATTATTACATACCTGAGATAACAAATACACACATACCAACACGATTACGATAATAATATTACGTGCAGAATCCACCAGCCATCATACCCCATCTTACACATTTTCCACATCCCAAGACGTTCCACACGTGCACAGACATGCATTGCAGCCACAGATTACTAGCTTACTAGTTCAACATTAGATAATCTGTGCTCAAACATGGTGACCTAGTCACAGATTATATGCGCTGCAGACGATATTTTTGGTGAAACACTCTGGTATTATCGATGTCACCTCTACCCTTTGGTTAAGATTATACAAACCTGAAATATATTTTAAGGGACTTGTGTATAACACACAACGTCTCAGTTTGTAATACTTTCTGTAAAAAAAGCCATACATCACAATTTAGCCTCTCATTCAAAGCCGCAAATAGCTACCTTACGCACGAGACACTAGCGATGCTGGTGATGACGGTAATGCGCTCTCAACTACACTACCATTGAAAAAAATTTTTTTTGACTTGTTGACCATTGAAGACGGGACCGATACGTTGCCCCGAAACGTCGGTAAAGGATTACCTTTATCCCAGAAGAGCGCAGGTCTCATCATTTAGTTAGTGTCCATTTAGTTAATTAACACAACGGGATGACCTCTCTAAAGATTACACAAAATTAAGTGATTTTTTTAGGTGTGCTGTGCACATGTAGCATGCATAGAATATATGGTACTGCCAGTCATAATAACAAAGTCTTGGAATGAAAACGTATTTCAACAACAGAAGTTAAAAGTAACTTATGCCATAGTGCAGGGTTCGTTTTTGAGAAGGTGACTGTCACCGAGTTGCTGAATACATTTGCCTTCTTTTACGGGTCATAAAAATTCAATGATGTGTTCACAGAAGCCCTCCCCTGAGACCTATTCTGAGCCACTTCAGGTTCACACCGATGCTCTCTAGTTCTTTAAGATCCAATGTGATATTATCCACACAGATCAATCGTCTCTTCAAGTTACTCATCTGATATGCATTTCTCATTGCAGCCATGCAGTCTCCTCATTTACAATGTGGTGGCAGCCTCAAATCATGCATTGTAACACCCCTCATTATGTACTTTTATCCATCCTCTTACTTCCTCTCTTTTATACCTAAACATTCACAACCTTTGTTTTCCTGTACAGGTAGGAAACCAAGTTTCACACCCATACAGACCATGTAAAATCACAATTATGTACATTTTAATCTGTGGGGTTTTAAGTGGGAGGACTGGCAATACAAAATGTTGTGAATTGAATTGCAACAATCATTTCCTGCATGTAATCTAACCATAACACATATTTAATTTATTGCTGTCTTTTCCAAAAGCTATGAGCGATCACATTTTCAAAGGATTTCTTCACTGTATTTATATTATGATTTTATTTTGTGTTCTCGTGATGGTACATGAACACATACTTACTTTTCTCCGTGCCTGCTTCCATACTACCCTCCTTAGAAGTATACAATAAATTCTGCATACTTCACTATGGAGTTATGTTGCTGCCCCGTGTATCAACTTAAATCAGTACTGACCAGAAGCAGTTGTGTTCTATGCAATTCCAGTCTCTCCTGATTATTTTGTACATTCCTTGATGAATTGTACATCAAATAAAGTAGTGACAATAAAGTACATTCTTGTTTGAAAGAGGACCCGCAGTATGCAATTATTCGAAGTAATTTTATGTAATATTTTATTTTCAAATTATATTCTGTTGATATACCATGTTTTGTTTTATAAGAAAACTCCTGTGTCTATAATTCTTAAGACTTTTGTTCCATTATATTGAGTTGTTACTCTATACTACAGTAGTAAAAGTCATAAAGAGTGATAAGCAGTTTATGGCTCAGTTGTCAGCTGTGAAGCACTGGATAAGGTGATATTCAGTACGCCAATACAGACATTATTGAACAACTGTGTGAACATCCAACTCCACATAGTAAACTTATTTTGCATACACTCACACTCTTCAAAAGGGTGAAGGTGGAAGTACACTGAACATTTGACAATTCATATTTCTGTAAGTAAGGTACATTTTAATGAGTGCCTCTATTTAACCGTTAAAAGTCCTGTGGCAAACATATGCACTACCTGCTGTAACAATGCAAAACTCTGCATTTTCCCCAAGCAGTGTATTTATGCATTTCATATGATTCTCACAACCAAAACCGATTATTTCCCCCTGAATGGCATTAATTTAGTCATCTTTGTAATGGAGACAGAGTTTGTTTTGTATGAGTGGATATGAATTTAGAGGTGTGTCAGCATTGACAGCTATACAAACTGAATTTTTGTATGATGAATATCCATTTTCACTGGCCATGTTTGACACACTCAATATGGTGGAAATAAACAAAAAACAAATATTAAACCTGTTTGTGATGACTGGTTTACCTCATGACAAAATTTGTACAGATCACTTTCATATCATAGACAATTTATTAACCTTTCCAGGATTCAGATATTTACTTCAGTGATTACAAAACAAATGAACTTCAGTATGAATGTGTGTGTTTGTTAGTGTATCCAATAACGTAACACTTAAAAATGTGATACATCACCCAGTATTATTTGATGTTTACACTAATATTAAAGAAACAGTTACTTCCTAAAAATATGAGAGTTAATAAATACAAATAATTTTATAATAAGTGCCAACTTGCATGAATGAATACCAGAAAGTTTGGAACTTATATCTATGTGTGGCAGTTAACTAGTACACATTTTGAGAACTATGTCTACAGAATGTTCAGGAATTTTCATACCATAAACCCTGGACTACCACTCATGCAGTGAGGTGTATTTTATAGATAAACACACATACCAAATGTTACAGAGTCTGTTCTCTTTGGTATTAGAACAATGATTTGTCAGATGTATTACTGGATGCCAAATAACAATCACAAATTCCTCACAGAGGAAAACATCAGATACTTGAAACTGTTGAAGTGCACTGCAATCCAAATATTCAGTAAAACCTTCACAATCAAGAATACAAATGTTGATTTTATACAATGATAGTTTCTGATCTTTATGAAATACACAACCACCACCACTGCCCCCTCCCCCCAGAAAAAAACTTCCACAAGGTTAAACAGATCTGGAAGAAACTTGGATGTATCTACCATTGTCAAGAGAGACTTGAGCTCAGTTGTATGGAAAGCACTGAATGGTGACCTCGAATTTCCAGTATGACTAAAACAGACTACAGGAATTACTTATACTGAACTTACAAATATGAGGTATTTACTTTTACACAGACACATTTTGGCCACCTAGGCATCATCACTCCTCACCCATATGAACATGCTCACACATCAGCCTCACAATTTTCCATCCACCAGGGCATTATACACAAAAGACTCATTCACTGCTACTCCAACTTGTTAAAGTAAATCACAGTGATAAGTGAAGATGGATGTTACTGTGACAGTATAAGTTGCATCACACACATTGGAAATGAACCATTTAAAGTCCAGTGGTAACTATATGTCACACCTACCGTAATATTCTGAAACTCTGCATTTTTTCACGTGGTGTATTTACATATTCTGTATGATTCTCAGAACAAACAGTGATTATTTTCATAAACAGCATTGGTCCTCATAATGGAGATGGAACATTGTTCTCTATAAGGTAGGAACTGAATTTTTATATATAATTTAAAAAAATTCCAGTGTACAAAGGGCTAATTCAAGATTAAAAGCTGTTGATTAAAAAAGAACCTTCAAAGGAAAAAATATCTAACAGGAAGGACAACTGTCTTTTCTTTGATTATGAAAGATGAAGGTTGGAATGATCAATTTTCAACACAAGCACCACAAATGCAACCCTTTGTCATGACACTCCACACAGTTCACAAAGATGTAAAACGCATTCACAGGAATGTGAAACATGTTAAGTGACACTACATCACATACTTTACATGAACAAAGAAAACATCAGTTTGACAATGAATTTTTGGAGCGTGCAAAGGCTTTCGAACCAGTCGTATTTACCTAACAAAGTCTCATTTGTATGATTTTAACTTTCATTAGTAACGTATAAAAGAAATTATTAACTATTCATGCCAATCCAAGCATCTCATCCTATAAATGTAATAGAATTACACATATTTGGTTTTGTAACTTGACTGATTTTTCAGCTCTTACAACAATGAAGCTTTTATGGATTGGGATACCATGCCTGCTACATAATCTCCTTTATTTATTACTGTGACATCTACTGTGTGCATGGAAAACCATCAGAACCCTCTGTTTCTGCAGTGTGTGATTTTTAAAAGGTGAAGGTAAAGTTGCCCCTGTCCATGCCACAACACAAAAGTATTTATGAGAAGTGGTGGTATAGCTCCACTCATTCTTAACCTTGGCACTAGATGGTTACCAGTGGTCAACTTCACGCTCCGGCCGCTTTATCCCAGGGAAAGAACCCCTGTCACTCACTGAATAGGAGGGCCCCCACAGCTGGTCTGGACATTTTGTAGAAGAGACAGATCTCTTGCCCCTGCCAGGAATCAAACCCCAGATCTTCCACCTTCCAGCCTAGTCACTATACTGACTATGCATTTCTGGCTCCTGTATGTTTTAAAACTCTTCAGAACACTGGAGGTTCTGATTCTGTAACTAAAATATATCTTATCATATACACAGGCAGGACCATTATTATGACATTTGTATGATTAAAGGGTGTCCTCCTCCTACACTGTTACCACCACAGAACACATTCTTCATTACAGCACCTTCAAATTCTAACCATTTTATAGGTGGTACCTACTAGTTAGGAGGCTGGGTGGGCCCGAGAGCGATTGAAAACAATCCCTTTCTCTGACAGGAAAGGAGAACTGGTCATCAGACCCAAAGGCAGTCATTTTACTGACAGATATCTGGGTTCATAAAATACAATTATACAATTCATAAAATACAATAAAATACAACACAATAAAATACAAAATACATAACATTTAAGTAGTCCTACTTAATAAGCAATAAAATTCTTCTCCAATACATGATTATTGTGTTGTTGGAACCTACAATTCCAGCCTCTGACCCCAACAAATGACGAGTTCAAATGCTTGTGAAATTGAAAATACAGAAAGCAGAAAACATTTACAATCCACCATTTTAAAAATCATACTGGTTTGCTGTCACCACTGATATTTGCGAACAAACAATTTCAAAACTTCTGACCACAAAATCATTTTGTTCAACCTAACAAATAAGAGAACTAACTCTTGATCCTGACTTTCAGCATTACCTCTCTGAACATCCTGTAGTTCACTAGTCCACTGATCATATGAACATTAAAAACTACAAAGAACAAAGACAGAGTTTATGAATCCCTACTCTGACTAAAGGTCTGAACACTGAATATCAGTCTACTGACTGCAACCACAATTCTGACGTCTCTTCCCTGTCGTAATCAGTACAAACGGTTGAAACAGAACAACAGAAATTCTATATTAGAATGTAAGATAATAAGTTAACACAGACTATGAACTGCAGAAATTCCTGTAATTTAGCTTACTTCACAAGCAGGTCATAATCTGCACAGCCAGCCCTGTGGCTGTTGACGTACTTGGCATGAACTTCTGGTTCAAGATAACTCAGTTTCACCGACTCCTCCTCCTTCATTGCGTTTCTCCACTCCATCTGAAAAACAGCATCTGATAACACAGCCACAGGCCATAAGCTGTAATCACATCAGGGCCAAAAGTTGCCATACGGACATTACCCTATGAGGTACGTTAGCTACCAAATCAGATTAATAATGATGATGATGATGACGTATTTATGCTTATTTAACAATGCTTGCAGGATCTCTAATTGTACTACAGTGTTGAATTGTAATATTGTAATGTGGAAGGAAGCAGCTATAGCCACAATGAGTTATGAACCTGGCACTTACCTTGGTGGGGGGGGGGGGGGGGGGGAAGGAGACCAATCAGGATCACAGGTGTCCTGACCAAGATTTCAAACTGGTAAGAAAAAGTAAAGTTGTCCCTGTCCACACCATGAAAGAATACAGGGGGGAGTACAGGTATAGATCAATTCATTTGTAGTGTCAGCGTTAGATGGAGGTGAGTGGTCAACATCACACCCCAGCCACTTTACCACCCGGGAAAGAACCGCAGTACCCACTGAATAGGAGGATGAGTGGGCCCCAGACATGGCTTGAACATTTTGTAGGAGAGAAAAAAATCTCTTGCCCCTACCGGGATTCGAACCCTGGACCGTCCAGCCTGTAGCTTAGTTGCTATACCAACTACACTACCCCAGCTTTGATTTAAACTGGACAACTCCCAAATTTAATTTACAAGCATTACTGGCTTCAGCCAACTTGCTCAGTATTAATTATGTTCATACCATATTACAGGACACCCCTGTCCATGTGCCAGGGTCACACCTTATCTGTAAAGTTCATCATATCATATGCATTTCTGATAATCCATTCATGCTGCACGTTTGGCCCATTATAAACTGCTTGATATCACGGCCCAAGCAGTAATAATAGGTGACCTTTTTAAATAATGAAAGATAATCAAATAATGAACTCTATGGGTAAGTTTACTTACCAGTCTCAGGAATCGCTCCCTAGGTAGCACAAACTGGTCACCACCCATGATTTTAAGCATTTCTGATCTTTCACACCATGGCCAGATCATGTAGTCCAACATCCCTGGCTTATCGCCTGTAATTACAGACAAGGGTGATACTGTAGTGAATGTGCTGATTACTACGTTATATACTCTTATTCAACACAGTGCTGTGCTAATGCTCAGGTGGTTCGTTAGTCACTGGCTTCTCACTGCAGAGGCCTGATTTCAATTCCAGTGTGGTCTATATGGTATTTATAGTGGACAAAGTGCCACTGAGACAGATTTTTCTTTAACTTCTTCAGTTTTCACCTATTATTATCTTTCATCTACCAGCAATGCCACATATTCTTAGTACCTGACAGTGCTGTAAATAAAAAAAAAACTACTAATTCTTCTTCAACATACACTGTCATTGTGTTGCTATGGTGACTTATTTTACAATTACACAATGTTCATTTTTGTGATTAGCTTAACTTATTTCATAAGGGCACATAAGCCTGCAGTACCAGCATGTCTGTTTGTCCCTGTCCATCTGTGGAATTTTGTACTAGTGGAAATTATACATAGAAAGGTATCACCGAATTGCATAATTATTACTTTGCAGTTAATGTTAGTCAATCACAAGGAATGAAGCAGTGAAGGAGTACAGTCATAATAATTTCTTCCCAGACCTTCTTCCTTTATGAAGTTACCTTCAGATCACATTTTGGTAAAGCAATTCAACACAATTGTGACAATGTTCATATATAATGTCACGATGGAAATTCATTTGACTAACACTGCTGATACTCAAATTTTATGGCAGATACCTGCAAAGAAAGGTTTTGATCTCGAAACAATCTCCCTCTCAAAGACATCCATTGCCTTCATGACAGCATCCAAGAATTCTTTGTCCATGTTTTGATAAAGTTTGTACAGATTTGAAATGACCTGCAAGTACAAAAAGTACACCCTGCTTAATACTGGGTTGGTTTGTGCAGTGTGAAAAAGCTCAGTCCAGCTATTATGAATGGTTTCCTAAGGCTGAATTCTGTCTCACTATTCAAGCAGTTAGTGTTTCCAGGTGCGCAGAAGCATTACTAATGGCAGCTGAGTGGAAATTACCCGATTTAAAAATAAATTCAAACACAAGTTCAGACGTCATGTACACTGGCAATATAACCTATAATCAGAGTTCTTCTTCAGAAACTGATGGCTGTTAACATGATCAATAAATCCATTTCCTTTTATGGAATCTGGAAGGTTTATTAATATGAACACAACAGCCCACCAGTGGATCTTACCCAGCCCACACTCACACATCATTTATTTCAAATCCACTTTAATATTATACTTATATCTATTCCTACATGCCTCAAATGGTCTCTGCCCTTCCAGTTTTCCCATTTCTTATCTTTCCCATGCATGTTACATGTCCTACACCCTTCCCATCCTTGATTTGATCACCCTAATAATATTGGTGAAGAACATTGACATGAAGTCCCTCATCTGCAGTTTTCAACTGCCTGTTGCTTTCCTCTCTCTGTAAGGTTCAAACTCTCTTTATTCTCAAATACCCTCCGCCTAGTATGTTGTTCTCTTTGGGTAAGAGGTCAACTGCACACCCATATAAAATTACATCACGCTGTAATGTTTGGGTCTTTAGATAGGTGATGGACAGGTGAAAGATTCTGAACTTAATGCTAAACAAGACAGGAAACGTATGTACCAGTTAACATTGTGGCACATTCAGATCTTGGCATGTGTTGTTGCTTTAATTATTGGTCATGCACAATGCAGCTCTTCCTCAAACTTTCATCCAGTTGAAGGCAGTAAGTATTAAGTATTATTATTCTATGTACATTTATCTTAATTACTCGGCATGCAAATCAAATGCTTTGCTACATATTATGTTTGATCATCAATGGCCTGCCAGGCTCTGCCTTGTTTTTTATACTTATCTCATAAATGGCACAGTTCTTGGAAAAAATTATTTGATACGAAATATGTATTTTGATTTTTGCTACAACTTTTATCTCAAACTTTTCTCTATTCAGGAAGAATTCAGTGAGATATTATCATAAATGTACCTCGGACTTCAAGCATAGTGTCCAATATTTTTGTCTGATTTTAACCAAACCTGAATTTGATGAAATCTGCGGTCTTCTGGGGTATTACGCGGCATTGTGTGGTAAGTGTTTTCCGACATTTCGGGACAACGTATCGGTTCCTTCCTCATGGGTCAAGAGTCCGAGTGGAAAGAAAGCCTATAACGTAGATTCTGGAAAGTACGGCAGGGTAGCAAAATGCGTGATGTGATGACAGCCAATAGGGTGAGAGAGGGGTGGATACAAACCATGTATAGCTGCTGGGGGTACCGAGAATGCAAACAGCTAAGACAGTTGGAAAAACATATATGGAATAGAGTAACAGTGGAGGAGGAAAATATAAGGATAAAGCTAGATAAATAAATCCCAAATAAACCAACAGTAAAACTTAAAAATGTAAATGAACAAATTAGAAGAATAAAGAATCAAAACAGTGCGAGGGGGGGGGGGGGGGAGACATGAAAAGTGGCTGCTCGGATACCTGTGCGACAACCTGTCTTAGTATGGCCAAGTGCTGCCCTTGGGGCAGGGTGAGAATAATGGGAGAAAATTGTATGGAATGCAGCAATAACAGGGAAGGGAAGTAAACCAAATAAACAAATTATGAATAAAAGAGTGCATTGTAAAATAACCAAGGAAATACCCTGAATTTTCTTGACAGACTTTAATACAAATTCCAAATACAAAATTGCACAAATCCACATCAGTGGGAGTCAAGTTGTTTCATGCACACATACATGATAAAGTTAACAGTTTGTGAATGCACCTACAAAACATTCTCTGAGTTTAATGTGCTTAACGTAATTCAGACTTGTTACTGTTGGTCAAAAGTATTTAAACTGTTGCACAGTTTCAAAGGATTCATAGTTTTATTCCACATTCTTGTGATGAGACATTACCATGTACTTAGTTCTCCAACATCTAATAAAGTTCCCGTGCTTTTCACGTGTTTTCACACAATAAATTAACATCCCCGGCACAGATCAGAAGCTGATGTATTACATTCAAAAACAATGACATGCTTAATATGTACTGTAATGAGCAATGAATACACATGACAGCTCCAGTTAAGCACCAGCAAGGCCAGCTTCAAGATATGCCTTATGTTATTTTTGAAAAAATGTTATTAATATAAAATTGTTTTGAAGTGGAAGAAGTTTATGAATAAGTTTCAATCCAAAGTAGGGCACACGTTATTTTCCTTATAATCACTATCACAGCAGTTTGTTGAAACAGGTCTTTACAAGTGGATAAAATATCCGCACACAAAGGAACAAAGGTACTTGTGCTCCTCAACAAATCACAGACTTAAAAATCTGGACAATCACCTTTAAGGCAGATTTAATTACTGTTGGATTATTTAGATTATTTATTAATGTGCACACTCAGTAAATACAACCAGTACAAACCTTATTAAACTGGTTTATCAACAGTTTGTCTTTTGCTTTCTTCAAAGGGTCCTTTGGATATAATGGTCTTTGTGAATATTTTTCATCAAGATAATCTGCAATGATCATACTCTCATATAAGCAGTCACCTGATTCCAGTTCCAGGGCTGGAACCTTCCCCAGAGGACTCTTGTCATACAGCCATTCTGGTTTAACTGTTAGATTAACATTCACTACATCATATCTGGTAAAGGGAAAAAAAGAAACAAAATGTACACATAGTTTTAAGTCATTTATAAGGATTTACTGTGTACATTACAAGGTACAGCACTTCACTAGAATAACACACATTACTCTGGCTGCACCCAAGATGGAGTTGAAACATGAACTGTAGACACACATGGACAATTAAGCTTGTAAGAATGTGAGGCTAAGCTTCAGAAGTAGAAGTGTTTGATTTAAAAACATTATCAGTTACTAACATTATATAGCATTAATGGTAAGATGCATGGTTATGAGTATGGAACATTGGTGAAATGATGCTAACAGGGGAAAACACAAGTACTTGGAGATGGAAATGTCCCAGTGCCACTCTGTCCACCACGCATCCCAAAAGGAAAGCTGTGCTTATGAAATGGCATCCTTATGTATTGATGTAATGCACACTGTTACCTTAAGTGACTTCATGGTAAACTACTGAACAGATTTTGATGAAATATGCTATTCACAGTTTATACTAGAAGAAAATTTATATATTTAATTTTGGTTTGTATCAGCCAAATCTAACTCCAACTTTATATGCAGATAAAATCAAACTATTACTTCCTCAGTGATGATGTAAACCCACGCTTCCTGAATAACTTCACATTTACAGAAAGTTAGCTGTAAAAGGTAAAGGCAAAGTTGTCCATACACATGCCATAAACACACATGGGGAAGTCAAGGTGTTGCTCCATCCATTTTTAACCTTGGCATTAGATGGAGGTCAGCGGTCAGCTTCACACCCCGGCCATTTTATTCCTGGGGAAGAGGCTCTCAGTACCCACTGAATAGGAGGATGAGTGGGTACTAGAGCCAGTCTGGATGCTTTGGCAAAGAGAAAAACCCCATAACCCTGCTGGGAATTGAACCATAATTCCTCAGTTGCCCAGCCTGTAGCCTACGAACTATACTGATCAAAACTTGTGACTAATGATCGGTAGTGTAAAGTACGCCATTTTTCCATTATATAGGCCCTGTGTAACATTTTGTAACCTCTATCTTTGTAACCACTTGGCTTGGTGCAATATTCTATAAATCTGTACAGTTACTTGCATTTGCTGATAATATAAACATAACTGGTAGATCAGTGGAAGACATAAAGAAATACTTTATAGCATTACAAACTGCCCCTGATGCAAAGGGATTAAAAGTAAATGATGAAAAACCTAAATACTTGACAGTTAAAGGAAACAGAAGGGAAACAATGGTCGAGCCGTACATTAAAATTATGGAATATATATTTGAGAGAGTACATACATGTGTACACCTGTGCTCACTAGTTAATGAGAATAATTGACATGAAGGAAGAAATTAGTACGTGAATACAGAACGCAAATACATGTTATTATGGACTAAGAAGACAAAGGTCAGGATATCCAAAACCCTTGTTAGCCCCATTCTGATATATGGAAGCAAAACATGGACATTGACAATATCAGATGAATTATGTATATGACTGTGTACCTTTGATAGGAAAATATTACATACAATATATAACCCAGTGTAAGAGAAAGGAGCAAACGTACATTCGAGAAATGTACCAGCTTTACTGGTCACCGAACACCATTAAACAATTAAAGTGGCAAGGATACAACAGGCAGGACATTTACAAAGAACAGGTAATAGAAAATATCTAGAAGAATCATAGATTTCAGGCTCAAAGGAAGAAGTACAGTGAGAAGACCTAAACTTTGGTGGATGGATGATGAAGTGGAAGGGAAGCTGTGACTACAAAAGCATAGGACAGTTTCTAATTAATTATCAGACACTGCAAGCCTGAGTTGAGCACCAGGTACCATAGCCATACATACAGTATTTACTTATGCAATTAGAAATGAAAAATCCAATTGCTCAGAAGACAGGGGATGAATGAATCAGATCTCATAGAAGTTTTCTCACTACTGATTATGACAACCAGGTCTACCGCAACAGCATTCACACATTCTTCCTCCTTCAAAACATGATGTACAGTACCCTGCCATTACTTCTGACAATGCTGGACATGTCATGAAATCACAAACCTTTATGCACACACTGTATAAGACATAGTGGATGTTACCTTAAGGTTTACAGCAGGCCCATATACTTCTGGGGTGATTTTACGATTTGATTTGTGTCCTGGGCCTGCCTCAACACATGAAGGGAACAAAGGTTTCATGGCACATGGTGCTGGGTATTTAATTATGAGTTACACACTTAAATGTAATTCATACAATTAGTTTTGATCACACTCAGTTCTTCGCATACCCCAAATCGTTCCCCAAAATACTTTCAACTAATGTCATGTGGGGATCCACAATATTTTTTATATTTTCAATCAGCATTCTTTTTATCATGATGCTTATTTTCATTTCACAGATTTCTTACTCAACAATGTTGAAAACAATTCTGGGAATAAAACTTAACCAAATATGGTAACCTTAAGACCAATGAATGGACGAAAAGTGTATAATACATCTGCAAATGACCAAATAACATCCTTAACAGCCAAGCAGCTATTTTGTTAAGTGTAGGTAACATACATAGCTAACTGTATCAAGTAATATTATCCTATGGCCAGGAGGGGTTATTTGGGTGGTTCTCAGAGTTCAGAGGCTTGGATAACACTGCCCTATACCATTTGAACTTAAAATTATTTGTTTAACATTAGTAATAAGAACTATGCCTGAAGAATTCCAATAACAATATAAGCCCATAACATATTTTGAAGTTTCTAACTGAATTTATATCCCTGAAAATTACAATGGGAAAAAGTGCCATCAATTTTCAGCAAATCTGATACACAATTTATTTTCCAATGTAAGATTTGCACATAATGGTACGGTACATTCAGATGTGTACCAGAACCATGTGTGGATTGATAATATTGCAGTTATAATATGTTTATTACTTACGGTATCTTTTTCGCATCAAGCACTAGATGCACCCGCTGGCAGTAGGGGTCAAACCTCATGCTGTACAGTCTTAACTTTCCTTTTGACAAGGGTGGAATCTTGGATCCTGCAAAAATGTTGAACACTGCATCAATTCTACAACCTAACACAGAGCGTTCCAATCTACTTCTACAAAGGAATGACTCTCTTGTGAAGCTGATCCTCCATTACCATATTCATCATGAACCTATTCGAAGCCACCCGATCCCAGACCTCAGGACCATAGAGCTACTTCTGTATGACTTAATGCAGCATGTCCCATTAATCATAAACCATGTCACAGCAATGTAACATTGTGTTGCAATTAACATTACCATCATGTAGTGTGTGAAATAACTCACCACATATTATACCTGGTGCAGGAAATTATCTCATTTGGACACAAAGATATGCCTAATACCTGGTGACTGGTGTACATGTTAGTGAAACATTTCTGAATGTCTTGAAGTCCTGCTCTTTTCTCAGAGAGTCTGGCAGAAATTAACTTTAGTTTCAGAAGATTCTGTTACCCCATCATCAGGGGTAGATGAGACTACATGGTATCATATCCTTGAGGACAGCCACCTTCATGATCGCTGCCATGACAAACTCAAATCTCACTTTGAGGTTCTTCTTGTGAAATGATGATGGTACATGCTCAACACTTTATCAAAGTTTGTCTCCTGCGAGGGTAGAGTTACGGTAAACTGTGTCCTTCAAACCTAACTGTACATTTCTAATGTTATTCATACCATGCATATTCTTACAATTACTACAAAAACCAACACATGCACTTAATAAAATACAATTCAAGACAAGTATAAAACAAGCCCAACACACTAATCTAGATTAATGTGTTGAGCTTGTACTCCTTTGTTCTAAATAACTCCCTGATAAATTTGGTTGAACTCCCTGATGATGGCATCCTGATGCCAAAACATGTAGGAGTTTTATATTTGTCTTTAATTGTATTTTATTACATGCATATGTTGATTGATGTACTAATTCTAACTGTACAAAACAGCTGCATGGAGTCTGAATGGGTGAATGAACGGCCTACAACTTGCTGACAGAAATGTTGAATAATGCAGTCACTGAATTATTTGCAAGGGTCCATTAATTCTTCTTTCGGTGATGCACGCCATACACTAACATTAATACCAAGTAAACACATTTTCTGATCATCACTATATGTTGTTCTGGGAATTTATTGGTGCACCCAAGTACAATCTTGTTTCATACATGAAATAAACTAAAAGAGGGTTAATGTCACCACCATACACTGCTGCACAAAAGCGTTCAATTATTGCACAGCGACCAATGATGACCTCTGCTCCCAGTACTCAGTTCTGTGTTAAAAAAAACTCTGTACATTATTCTACAATCTACACCCAGGACTTCCAAGTGGTCTTCCCTTCAAATTTTTGAGCAAACATATTGTATGCGCTTCTCATTTCCCCTAAGCATTGCATCATCTTGATTTGATGAGTCTAATAACATCTGATGAGGTGTATGAATCATATACTCATAGCTCTTCAGTATGTGATTTCTTCCATCCTCCAAATATTTAAATCCTTAGTTTATTCTCCTGAACACTGTTCCGAAGTGCTTTCAACTGCGTTCTTCCATTAGGATTAGAGATCAAGTTTTACAATCATATAAACCAGCAGGTAAAATTGTCATTGTGTGTATTTTAATCTCTGCATTTACAGAACGTACAAGGGATGATGATAAATCCGAAACTGAACAGTGGTATTATTGTGATGTAAAGAGATGCAGGAAAGATACTAAAAACTCGGAATAAAAAGCACCTATGACGAGATTCGTCGATGGGCATTTTTCGTTTGTTTTGTACGTCCTTCGCGGGCAGCATGTGGTATGCGTACCACAGGCGTCAACATAACATGCGGAGAATTGTTGATTTCATGGATCTAAAGTCACGGTTACGTCATCCAGCCTCTTCTTCGAGCCTTTACTCCGTGACGTCACGACAAAAGACACAAAGGAAGGTTAACGCCACGAATTAATGATGCAATTTCGAACCTGCAATTGCCGAACGTCGACTCCCGCCAACGCTGATTCCTGACTTACAGTATTTGTGTTACAGACAAATGCGTGGTGGGCGAGAGAAATGTGGGTGTGGCGGAGGGTAAGGGGGGGGGGGGGGAGGTGTAAAGCCTGTGCCGGACATAGATGGTTATTATGCCATGTACGTCTAGATCTATGTAAACATACCGAACGCGAAGAAAGTTTCATAGCAGTATCATGCCCATGTGTCGTGCCTCGTTAACTCCTCACTGCTTTTCAGATGTTGCAAAGCTTTGACAAAACCATATGGCAAACAACTAATATATAAAATACTAGCTCTTCAGAACAAGATCTCAGGTTCTCACAGCGGTGCCTAAGGATTACCGTCTTACGGAATATGACGCCGACCAGTCAGATGGAGATTTACCGACGTATCGGGGGGAGCGTACTGCCTATGGACAGACATGTCACTCTTCTACAGTGATGATGTTGGCAGTACGTTCCTCCGAAACGTCGGTAAATTTCGACCAGACTATACGCCGTCACATCCCAGAAGACGGTAATTTTCGTAGTCACCGTCCTGGGAACCTGAAATCTGGTGCCGAGTGGCTAATATCTTCCAAACATGCACTTTTCAAACTACTTAACAAAATGAACACTGAAAATATTTGTTTCATACAATAAGAAGCTGCTGATCAAGAAAATTTTTATACGCTGCAGACAGGGTAGTATAATTTCACGTTGTATTCACCGTGCATCTTGATAATAATTAAAAGTTTTAGAAACCAACATATGCACTATATTCTCATAAGTAAGTCAATTGCCTCTACATATGTTTCGGCTTTTAACATGTAAAGCATATGTAAAACTTTGATCCCCTGAGGATGGCTTGTTAAAAGTCGAAACATATGTAGGGGCAACTGACTTATTTGTGAGAATATAGTGCATATGCTGGTTTCTAAAACTTTTAATTAGGGTAGTATAATGTAAATAATTTCAGAATACACCACGAAATATTTCGTATCCAGGAACTGGTTCATTTATAACAAAATACGAGACCTTCAATTATGTATTTACGGTCTTCCTTGAACAACGAGCATCAAAATATAAATACAGGCCTACGTACCGGTTCCGTTCCGGACGACGTCAAAAATATATTTTAAATGCTGAACACGATGTCAGAAGTCAATTGTCAACGAATCAATCTGGGTTACGGAGCCTATTTTGCCAACATATCCACTTTATTATTTACAGTTCTTTATGTAAGAAACCAGCAGGAACAATATCAGAGGAAGACACTGCTAAACACGATCTGGAAAAATATAAATCCTTGAATTCATGGGCGAAGTGCTCTTTCTTCTCTGCACGTATAATGACAAAGTCGACCGGTTCAATACACCGATTATGTAATGAATAATACAGCACACAAATCCTTCAAGTTCTGCTAAAAATAACCAAATTATGTTCATAAACGCTTGTAAGACAAACGCATTTAGAGCCGTCAATGCATAACGCATAACGTCACCCATATAAATAGAGATGACACAATCAAGATTTTTATATTAATACGGTGTAAATGAGCAGAAATATGCAATACTCAATTGAAAAATGTACTTGCCTTTACTCAGATGTTTGTCACTCATTTTTCTGCAATAAATAATTATAGTAATATCATTAACAGCAACCTTCAGCTGCCACACCAAACCAGAACCACAGTAATGCCGTCTGCATGCACAGCTGTTACTTGTCAGTGAATATTTCGTCACGGCAATTCAGCACATGTTCTATTGCAGCGTAGCAAACGGCGAGTCGACGAATTACATGAAGTTGCTGGAGGCAACATCGACAACATTTTGGTAATATATCCAGGAATAAGACACGCATAAGGGTTTGTTCTTTTATCATTGATAGAATTTTGTAATTAAATACGAGTCACGTTCAGAATTCTATTAATATCTGATATGGAGCTACAGAAGCTGGTTTCGTAGTACATGAATGTGTCAAGAGATGGTCCTGTATGAACGAGTTGGATCAGGTTTCTCATGCGGTGGTACACGACAAATTAGAGGCTGCAGCTGCCATGGATCACTCTTCTTCTCTCCGTGTGGCCCAACCTTTGAAGGGGGCTCAAGTTGTCTCATAGGGCTACACGTTTCTCACGGTTCAGCCCTATTCTCACCTGCCGCCGACCCAAAGAGATGACTATCGCACTATCCGCTACCATTTATCTACATAATTAGCAAGTCAGAGGTCACGTGACCTGTCAGGGGGCCTTGACTCAAACTTATGCATGCACAAAATATCAGAATGTAAGGTTTCCATAGCAACAACAATCTCAAACTGTGTGAAATGCATACATCTTCATCAGTCTGTCAGTCCTCAAGAGCACTAGATTATCACTGAAATTTTTATTGGGAACCCGTCATACAATACGTCGATCGTATTTTACTTTGCGTCTATCACTGCGCCTTAATGTGTATTTAGATCAGCCCAAATTATTATTTATACAGCCACCACAACATTAATTTTTAATAATGTTTACTACAGCACTATATATTTCAGTGTCAAAGCACCTTCTTCAGGCTCCAAAGATATCAGTTACAAGCGTATACAGAGTAATATTAACCTTCTTGCGTCAGTTCTTAACATGAACTATAAAATTAAGTAATGAATCCATACTGGTAATAACGAGAGAATATATTGTAACTACGTGAATATTACAAAACACGTTAAAATATATAAACTATTTCCTGACGCTATTATATTTTTCTGTACTTTATTATTGTTATTATTATTTAAATATTTTTATTTTAGTATTCTTTCATAAGTGTCCTCTTTACTGTCCTTTATTATCTGTGTTTGTATGTTCTGCTGTTTCTGTTATTGGCCACTTGGCTGTTCAGTCAGCAAGTTAATATAAAAAATTAATTGAATTGATTCAGTGAGCTTAATCTGGATGACTCAGTAAAGTGACAGACTACAGCCTGGAGAGTCGAGGTTCTGGGGTTCGATTTTCGGCAGAGGCAGTGTTTTTCTCTGCGCCTCTTCCCCACAACTTTGAGACCGGCTGTGGGGCCCACACACCTCCTACCCGACGGACGTCGACGTCCGGTACACAGTAGATACAGCGACGGACCATGTAATAGACCACACTTCTTAATCTAATGCCGATGCGTGAAATTCATGAAGTTTTACTCCACGCGCTTCAAAGTATTCCTAGTGTGGTGCTTAAGCACATGGACAAAGTGCCACACATTATTATTGTGCCGAGAAAAATATTTTTGGTCTATGAAAGAAGAATTTATAGACGCGGGGAGAAAGCTGCTTAATGAGCGGATTTATAATTTGATATTCTGCAACCACTACTGTAAAATGATGAAATGTGGAATAACTAGTGTAGTGCACATTGAAAATTCAGCGGGAATAATTAATAATTCCCAAATCTGGCCACGGTTGCCGCATAGGCCATACAACGTTTCCTTTGACCCGATCTTCCATATTGTTCTATAGACCTTAAGGGATAATTTTAGATTGCAATTTCACTGAATATGGTATCCATTATCTAGAAAAATTATGGAAATTTAAACTAGTAGAAATTTTGTTGGCAAAGGTCGACACTGCAATATTGACTGAAGCACATCCTGAACTGTCGTTTATCGCTGCCGCCTTCTTATCCTTTCTGAAACTGTTGACTACTCCGCGACACAACGACAAACTTGGCCGTGCTGAGACTAATCACATATAGATAAGGGAAATGAAAACTGCATACAGAATTTTTAATTGACAAACGTGACGGGAAGAGATTACTTTAGGTTCCTACGCGCGAATGGGAAAACAATATTAAGATAACTGCTAAGGAAATAGGGTATGAGGATGTGAAATGATTTCAGTGGGCTCAGCATAAAGTACAATGTTGGAACGCTTCTGATTACACGCTAATGAAATTTTGTATTCCTGAAAAGGAATTTCTTGACCAGTATAGCGACTATTAATTTCTCACGAACGATACTGCCCTACTGAGTTATTATGAGTATTTTCAACAGTCGCCCTTACTATGAACCATACAATTGCTCCACTTCAGGAAATTCCCTATCTCCATACTGCACTAATGTAAAAGTTGCTTCGAGCTGAGGTCTATTATATATATAATACACAGCAGATAGTTGAGCAAGGGAGAAATTCATAATATGTTAGGCGAAGTTTGCTTCCAGCAATCTGGAGGGATCCATTGAAGATGGAGTCGCACACTTCACCGCCCACATCAAACAAAGACAAAAGAGAGGCGACGCTGCGAATCAAACTTTTCTATGCCCGCAGTAAGAGGGAATGAAGACACTGCTGACAAAAGGATGTTAATGGGGCGGATTCAAGGAACGTCTCTCACTCCCCAGTGTAAGTACTAACGGACAAACTCTGTGCGAGAGAGTGAGAGATGGGAAGAGATTTTCTTTGGCGTCACATAACTCAGAAAACTCGTGAATAGACACTGGATGTGAAATTTGTTGGACTTTCTGCAGATGAAGGATCACTTTCATTCTACGGTACTTCTGCTTCTGCGATTTGTATGATTTTTTCTTTCCTAATCATCAAAGACATTGAGAGCCTTGGCTAAGTACCAACTTTAAAACTGACGCAAAAGTTCGCCGAGTTTTTGAGAATAGTGTAACCAGTTGCAGGAGTTGGCGGCTCTAGCGTCAGACTGCGTAAAACTGGAGTAAACCAGAACAATATATCGCTATTTCAATCGACTCTCATTTCCATAATATCGGAAATAATGTTTTAAGTACAAATTTAGGACATACACGGATCTTAGGATTATACAACTAAATCAAGGCACTTTTTAAACTGTGGTACTGAACGCGTCGTTAAATAAATATAAATAAATGAATAGATAAACAGATAAATAGAAATGACGTTTCTTAACTTAATTATTATTCACACATTCAGAATTATTTAACGATAATTTGTAGAAAGACAGAACATTTTTTGATTCATTCTGAACGTGTGGGTGAATTAGGCTATTGGTTTAGGGACTGCGTAAAGTTACCTTAAAATTTGTGATGTTTGTCCTATAATGCATGGATGATTAGATAAGACGGATGAAAAGTATTTAGCAAGCATGTAGAAGCTGAGGACATACATATCTTTCACGCATCCAAGAGGAAATACAGCATTTGGGAGTTTTATATGATTCCTCTTGATATAGTATGTACATGCAGCCTAAAGGTGGCTTAATATTATCAAGCCGAAACATGTCGATTCGATGTTTGTAATATGAAATAATCTTTCTAATAAATTAGTCGTGTTTAAAGGTTTTTAGAAATTACTGAGAGTCACGCTGCCAAAAATAATTGGTTAGAATTATTACATCAGACTTGATTAGGAATAAGGATTTTAAAACAAACAATTGAATTAAAAAACTGTCTCTTATATGTTGCTTATATTTACAACATGTACGATATTATTTAATGATTATTATCTCAGAAACAACAGACAAATTAAAAACGGGGTGTGGCTGTGTCGGGGACACGGCCGTGTGTTTAACGTGAATACGTGTACGTTAACGGGTAATATTTTGTTTAAGCGTATTATATGTATGTCATAATCATTGCTTAACAGTAAGAAGTCCTTCGTATCTGCATGTTTTATTGATGATGGCAACATGTTCCTTTAGTCGGGTTCAGGAAACAATTGAAGTAAACAAATCATTAGTGTGTTATAATGTTATTAATGATAGGTCTGTGATACGAAAAGTACGATACAAATGGCATGCAGGATACATCGAGATTACTAAGCAGCGTTAAGTGTTTTCCCGTTGGTGGCTTCAAGGAGCGCAGAAACCATAGACGGTCACACACGTTACACTTATGTCCGAATGGATTGTTGACAAACGTTGTAGTGAAACGTGCACTAGCTGCTGCCGAATGTGTCGTCATATTCGGCGATCGCACACAACCGATTACATCATCGACTTGCATAGGCCCGGCCGCCCCAGCGTCAGATGTACCTGCGCAGTCGTTGATCCGCTCGGACGCCCTCATTGTTTTACGTTCCCGGCGCCGCCTCACTGTATGATATGGTGTTTTATGGGTATCACTGGATAGCTGTTGAGAAGCGTTTTCCAACCGTATACGATGTATATATTTCGAATTGGCTTTTTGACGAGTATAGGCCGACAATGTATTAATTTTTTAAAATTTTTAACTTTAACACCATATATATTCACCATAAGTATTCCACACTCATGTTTTGTGTACGCAATAGATAAATATTGAGGAGAGCTGTAAATTGAAACTGAAACGAGCGTCGTAGCTTCTCCGAGTCAAAATGTATACTAAACCGAAAGTATGTGACGCGACGAAACGACCTGAAAATGGCGGCGCTTCCCCTCTCCGCCGCGCGCGAGGCGTCACAGTCCCCACTCAACGTTATGAATTCTTTGATCCTTTAACTATCGAGTGGTGTAATTACATTTTGGATGTAGATGATAGATATGTAGCTGCAATGCCAAACTGTATCCCCCAATTTTGTTATCATCAGTTTTCTGAATTGGCTCCCACTACGGAAGCAAATTTAAAGACGTATTCACGTCAAAAGTGTATATTGCATTACGTAACATTTCTTTACTTTGGTCTGAATTTATTGAAGTGTATGACAGGCACATAGGCGTTCATGTAGATTATTCACAATATTCACATATTTTATCAATAAATTATAACAACGTTCCGCATGTCAGAGAGCCGCCTATGGTCGTACAGACAAAGACAAGCTGATAGACAGCGTGAAAGATAGAAAACAGCCACAACGAGGTAACGGTTTGCGATCCACGGACTGCACACCAATGTCTTGGAGCAGCATACTAATGATGGCGACGAGTCGGCCAAGAGGTCACGTGACCGGATCTATGACGTGTACTGCTTTTCCTCCACTTCCGGCTGGTAGGAACTAAGAACAACGGGTTAGGAACTCACGAAGAGATTATGAAGCAATAATTGCAGGGGCTGAAACTCTTGGCGGTAGGGGAGGGGTGGGCGTGAGGGTGCTCTGAATATTCATATGAACCTGGAAATCGACTGAAATGATATACAGAGTTCTTTATTCTTGCTCCACATTTTTGGGTTTGATGTAACTTTGAACAGTTGAAAAGGGGTACTACAGCCAGTTCGTGTTGCAGTAACTAATTCTGTTTTGAAATTCTTAAATTTTAGTGACTATGCTTACCGACTGGGCAACCGAGTAATCGGGGTTCAGTTTCCGATAAGGGCAAGGGATTTTCTCTTCTCCTTGGTGTCCAGGCTGGCTCTGGGGCCAACCAAGCCCCTTATCTAATGGTTCCCGTGGGGTCTTTTCCCTGAAATAATGCTGTCAGTATGTGAAACTGACCACTGGTCTCCATCTTTTTCAGATGCTAACAAGTTAGGAAGTATTCGCAGATCTGGCGCCATCTTTCTGTGAGTATTCCTAGGTTTTCAGTTCATGAATAATTTACAGAAACGCACTGAACTTTCGAACACACGTTGTAAAATTACTCATATCACTCAAGAAACAGCAATTTGTCGTAACCCACCCATACACAATTTTATAGGAGACAGAAAAAATTTGACCCATCCTCAATAGACCAACACTTAAGCATGTTTGTTTCTTCAAAAATGTAAGGAGAAGCAATTTTTGTGGACACAATATTTTGACAGAAGGTGTGTTGTAACCCAACTGTCTAGTAAGGCGGGAATCTCAGTTTGACAAATTGTGTTGGTTACATCAAATTTCCCTTTCATGGGCGATATATTAGCAACATATTTACAATGGTTCATCATCAAGAAATTCTAAATGCGGAGATTTACAACGGACACTTCTTAAACAACGGACACTTCTTAAACATCGATATTCGAAGTTCGCAATCTATCGCGCTCGATACTCAAATCTTTTTAACTCGTGCCTCATATGGAACATAGTCTTTCCCAATTAGAACATATAAACTGAGTCTTCGACCTTAGCGCGTACCTCACAGAGAATACAGTCAGCCTCAGATATAAGACCAGTAGCGGCGAGAGTTTGTAAATATACATAGATGTTCATATAAAGTGTTATTTTTGCCCGAGTTTGACCCAAATCGGAATTTGTTGACAATTATTGGTCAAATTATCAAATATGAAATTCCATGCGAATCTGTCCTGTGGGAGTCGCTGTGTTTCACATGAACATGAACCGCTTTTCGTGTTTCACGAACGCGCCTAAAATGCGTGGAGCTCTATCTGAACTCCTTCTTCATGGTACTTCATTACCTAAAGGGACAATATCTTAGTTGTTAAACTCAGACTTATTATATTTCCTTTCATCTGAGGCTAGAAAAATTACAAAAATTTAAATATTTTTGCAAAATAAGCGATTACGAGGGAAGAAATAAAGACGAAGCAGACATTTTTCTAGGCAAAACTGAAGTTTGATGTGTTCCTGTAACACTGGGAGGAAAAGTGTTGGGATGGACTGAAAACACTCTTGTCGTCATTGAGGCACTTGCAGGAGAGGTGGCAAGACCTCTTTCTTCCACTCTTCATACTCTTCTTGGACTGCTAGACCTGCAAGATGAAGGCAGGCAGCACGTTCTCCGAAACTTACGTTAATTCTTACCAGTCGAACAGCACCACGGCTCAGAAGACTGCATTATTCACCACGTGCTAATTTAAGACGAGTATAAAATGTACTTGTTATGTAGTATGGAGACACGGCAATTATAAACTGAGAATGGCGTGACAGGAGAACTATTGCCTATTTATTGTTTCTAGTTCAGCGCTAACTTGGTGTGACTGAGAAAAACTGCGAGAAAGATTTAGAATAGGCCGATAGTTGCTGGTGCAGATTGGAACACGGGGTCTTCCGCATATAAACCATAGGTGCTCATCCCAGCGGTTAACGAATTGAAAGTCAGCACTTACAGGGTTCTCTTAGGGCATGAAGTGGATGAAGTCTTTGCTGTGAAGAAGAAAATGGTGACATTCACGCAGCTGGGAATAGAAACAAAGCAGGATGTGGTTCAGAGAGACTAAATAAGAACTGTGGACCCATTCAGTCATCCATCCTGATGATGTTTATTTATTTACTTCCTTTTTCTTTTTTTGATACAAAGGTTATTCAAAAAAAAAAAAAAAGCGGAAAAATGTAAAGAATTGTTAAACGACAAACACCATAATTTTTATTCCACCGCTGCGATTCAGAAGAGGAAAAGGGCGAAGCAATGTGAGAACTATCTATCACGTATGTAACTGGATTCAAGCATTTCCGCACGAATCAACCCAGCATTGTGTGGCCGCTACAGCTGCTGTCACAGGGGTGGACAGAATGCGCCCAGACTACACACACGTAATTCCAGTTTAGGCCAATTTTCGGCACTTAAGTAGGATTACTTAGCGGCACAAATCTGTGAGGATCAGACGGCTGTAAACTGTAGCACGCATGTGTACGTGAGAAACAAGATTTTCAATTGGAAAATCTGAAATAAATAAATTAGGAGATATGTTCCTTGATAAGAGCGTATATCGAAAATATGTCTTAAAGAAATAAAATGTGAGATTGTATAATCCGCCCTCCTGGCCCAGATATCGATAAAAGATTATGAATTTCCTGCCCCGCTGTGCAAGAGTCAGCTTGCAAAAAGCTGTACGTTTCATAGACGTATTCGGTACAAAGCGGCCAATTATGAAAACGAGGGACAGTCAGTCCAAAAATACATCTCATTCCGCATATGCTTGAAATATAAGTAACTCTCTAAGTTTCAAAGTTTATCTATCACCGACAGATTTGTATTTTAATTTGTCTGTGTCCGTGTTTCGTCACACAGCTCTTTATCATAAGAAAGAGGAAACATTTATGGTTTTCGCCAGAAAATATGGGTAATGACGGATGCAACTTATTTTAAAGCAAAGCAGAACCAAAAATGAGCGCTGAAAATTTTAATGCAAATTTTGTCACACTGTGGAATTTTATTTACTATATAAACTAAAGTTTCTCAGGTAGTAGAAACTAAATAAATACCAAAATAAATGTGAAGACACTAACAGAGACCGGTAAAGTACTGCATGAGGATTAAAGGTAACAAATAAGAATGCATTATAAAATGAGAATGGGAGAGTACAGACGTTGGCCAGTTGGTAAAGCACGAAAAATATGGAAGGGTAATTGAAAAGGCGGTGTTTGTACTCAGACAGATAGACTGATACCAAGCCAATCTTAAGGCCACGCCCGTCTCATGTCTTGAAATCTGTCCACCACTGCTTCTACTGCAGCAAACGACCTCTGGCACCGGTATCGATCTTTGACGATACATCAGCACGTATTGTTTGGAGCTGTCTGCATTCCAGTTACATACCGACAGGGTATCAACAATGGAAACACGCATCTCGCTGAAACAAAACATAGAAGCAACAATATACAGACGAGATAGATAGCCTGATCGGTGTCGAAATCGATTAAATGACAAGCCATAATTTTTGCGTTTTACGGTTTACGGGAATGGAAGTGGTTGAATAATGTGCTCCAGGGGCGGATCAATGCACGCGGCTCTTTCTGTACGAAGAGGTTTTAAAATAAAAAATACACAACACGACCTCCCCTGGGGAATTCTACATGTCTGTATTTCTATTTCCCTTTGTATTTGGAATATCAAATATTTTGTGTTTTTGAGCTGTTTATAAAAGGGAAGGGAAATGAAATGGGGTTTTGATCGACTCTTGTCGTCAAAATATTCACGATAAGGCAGAATATCACATCCCGATGTGACAATAGGGTGATAACTTTTATCTGGTTTCGAAATCCCATTTGATTCAGGGTTCTACAGACGTCAACAGGAAGTTCCCATGATAGCTTAGCTAGTACAGTCTCACCCACGACCTCAAAACACTCTCCGGACCGAGGCTATGTAAGAACAACCAATTATGCATTCTAATAACATTCTCGGCTCTCTGTCTTGCCCGTCCGTTTCTGCAGATCTCTACTTGCTTCTATTTAGCGTAGATTTCTTCTTGATTTAAGCATCTGTTTTACATCCTCAAATCACAGTAATGTGCAATATCGTAGGATAAATGCCGGTAGATATGCTAATTAAGATGTTCTTCTTAACCCTCTATAAAACACAATCAATACTAACCTATATATATATAATATTATATTATATATATACCGCCTGCTAAGACATCTTATAGTTTGCATTTTACCCACACGTTGTATTAATGTATTCCACATGATTCTCACAAAAATTACGATTATTTCCCTAAAGATCCGATCCCAGTGGCCGCGCGGTCTAAGGCGTGGGTCTACGGCCGCTCGCTTACTAGGATTGTGGGTTCGAATCCCACCTAGGGCATGGATGTCTGTTGTGAGTGTTGTGTGATGTGAGGTAGAGGTCTCTGCGACGAGCTGGTCCCTCGTCCAGAGGAGTCCTACCGAGTGTGGTGTGTTCTAAAGTGTGTGCTCGTGAAACCTCGAAATGAGGAGGCCTAGGCACCCGAAAAGGGGCTGTTGAGCCATAAAAAAATCTCTAAGGAGCATTAAGCGTTTAGTTTTTATAATGTACATGGGTTATGTTTTATGTGAGGTAAGAAATTAATTTTAACTTACATACAATTTAGATGAACGTAAGTCCTTAAAATATAAATAGGCAGAAGTCTTAATTACTTCTAGATTACTTTTGCTACCAGAGCTACCTTGTTTACCAAGGCTGCCATTGCTTCTTGGTTGCTACGATCACACGAATGTACCAGAAGTGCCTCGCTCTGCGGAGATTAACATTCTTATTTTTCTTCTTGTTCTTATTATTATTATAGCAGCGGAAGCGCTGGGTGTCGGATCCAGATGCGGGAAGTGTGTGTTTTGTGGTCTGACTTGAGATGTGAGTGAAGCAGAGAGCAGGTCCTGCCGGAGGGTCCGGTTCGGGTTTCCGGTGCACGACGTCGCTTTCAGGAAGAGGAAATTGGTGCGGAGTGCACCCGTGACCGGAACTCCACCGGGTCTTCCAGATTCTACTGAACATATGTTACAGCGAAAAAAAAAAAGACGGAAGTTACGTAAAAACTTTGCAAGGACTCTCTTTACACTTTATTTATTACATGAATTTGGTTAATCATTTCGTAACCTTTACTCTTTTGCCTGTAAAAGCAATGCGTATGAAGTGACTAGAGAAGGTTGATTCGTTTTTGATCGAACTTCACCTTTGAGTCGAAAGTGCCGTAAATAAAAGTTCAGATGTCTAATAAAAAATTTGAAGTAAGCGGTGAAACTTCCGTGAAGTACTGTAAAGAGAAGAAAGACTATGGCGTTATTAGAGGATAATTTTCTTTTAAAACTAATGCCACCAAAACTGTACACCTATGTCTGAAGATAATCGTATAGACCGAAATATATAACATTGTTGCGCGTTGTTGAATACAATAAATTGTTATCTTTGACGGTAAATGCAAATTACCATGGATATACTTGTATTTCATTCATCTACCAACGACGCTAAATAATCTTACCAATTGACAGTGTCGTCAAGCAGCACACTTTTCTCTCTCTATCGCTCTCTAAGAGTGATTTAGCATGTCTAAGGTAGGAGCAGGCGTGGTTATCTGCAATGGAAATCAAAGCTTATTTAGCGCAAAGAGGGTAGGCAGGGAGTAGCTATCGGCGATAATCGACACATTCATCTCGACTGATCGACCGCTTCCCAGTCGGAGACACGCGATCCCTTCAGCGTGCAACATATTTAGTTCTTCTAACAAAATTCCTTATGCATTAAGATTCAGGCTTCCTGGTCTCCGCCGTCAGATCGTCATGTCCAGCCCACTGATAGTGTGGTTTGTTGCATCGAAATCGAAACAATTTTGCTTTTGGTGTGTTCTAAACCCTTTAAAGACAAAGATTAACCTGATAAAGGTAAAAGGTAAATTTCACCCTACAAAAGTTCATGAAGGCCCAGAGGGAAAGTAGATGTATAGCTCTACTCTTTCTTTAACATCGGCAGAAAAATTCGGTACTCATCGTATACGAGGCTGGGTGGACCCCCAAAGCCGGTCTGGAGGGGTGCGGAAAGCCTCTCCCCCACCGGGATTCGATTCCCAGACCGTCCAGCCCCTAGCAAGTTGCTATACCAACTACGCTATTCAGGCCCGCAAGATTAACCTGAAATATGTTTAAAGATTTATTTCGTACCGATCAGAAAATATTCTCCGTTTTGGTTATCAAAACGAATAAGTGAAAACTGTTTTTTCTGAGATCCAGAAAAAACTTGTGTATTCACTGTGGACAAAATGTAGAATTTCTGATTGTTACATTTGGTGGCATTTTCAGTACCTATTAAGCTTTAAATGGTAAACGAACTGCTGTCCAGCGAACGCCTGTTTAGCACAGTGAATCCTTTGACAAAGGTAATTACACTGTTGGGAAATCGTCGACATTGCTCTGTGACAAACATGTACAAATATCTGTAATTTATATTGTAGTTAATATTAAACGTATTCCCTAGTACTTTTCAAAACTGTGCTATATGTCGCTCGCCCATCCGTATCCCGCTTTTAGTCATCGTCACGGAATTAGCTCAATCGAACATGCTGATTCCGTTTTGACGGTCTAGTATTGTACTTTGTAGGTAGGGGCTCGAGTTCCGGCGACGTAAGGACATCCTGAGTAAAATGTTTGTGGCTACCATAAGCGTCCCAAAACAACTACCGTGACAGTGTCTAATATAACGACATGAAGGCTTCCGCAGAAATTCGTACGTGCTCGCCATTAACTTTCATTTTTTTTATCCCATTCGAAACTATGCAAATTATCACTTTTGGATGAAGCTTAGTATTAAGTGATTTCGCTGTTACTTCATGAAGTAACTTGCTACAGAACAACGGTGCCAACCGTTCTGACCACGTAACTTTCAAATTGCCTTGGGGGGGGGGGGGGGGTGCTAGAGTCTTGGCCGATCGATTTCTAAGACCACCACCCTCTCGAGTTGATCGCTTATCGCCGCCTTGCGAGGGGCGTGTCTGCCACACGGAACCACCAACACCATTAATAATAATAATAATAATAATAATAGCAATGACAAGAAGGATATTAGTAACCACAGTAACAATGGCAAGTATTCAGGTACCATTCTAAGTCACTTTAACCTCCCATCCTACTTGTCATCCTAAGAGCCTTCTTAATGGCACCACTCCTTTTCATTTCCGATTTTCTAAGTAGGTGCATACTATGAAATTTCTCGCTACTAACATTTTTACTTATTTTTGATCTTCCGATTCTAAATAAATGCATCCTAAACTAACTTAGTATATTTTACTATTTTAAAAAACAATTAGTGACCTGTATGGGGCCTAAACAAAAAATTCTCACTATGTATCCAAGATCAATACTTACTTCACCCTTGTTAGGTCAAAATATTTTCCTGGGCATTATGTTTCAGACACTTGTTAACCTTCAAAGGGACAAATACTTGAGGCATCAGTTCTTCTGGGATACGAGCGGCGTCACTCGGTGACACTGACAGACCGTCCGAGACCGCCACGTTGTTTCCAAGCGTCGAGCACAAGTCACCGAGTGACGTAACACGGTATCCCTGAAGAATACAGACCTAAAAACTCGCTGTCGTACAGACTAAGTATCTGTGTAAGAATGATATAGTGGAAAGAAAAATATACCATAAATTGACAAAGGCTGCAAGTTTAATAGAATCTTCACTCAGTGCAAACATCAGAACACGAAGAAAAACGACTGATTCTGGCGCTATGTGTATAGACAAGAAACAGTACTTACGTAATGGACATGATACTCTGAAACAAAACAGAGAATAAGCCAAAATTATGTCAGCATAGCTACGGAAGAAATCTTAAAACAGAAAATACCAAAACTTTATAAAAATATAAAGGATGTTAAAAATAAATTTGTGAATATTTCTAGAATCGAGGCGGATTTATGAAAAAATGAATTTGGGCGTCGCACCTACGTGCAGTCCTAAATTGCTTCTGAAAATGGAATAATGTAAGAATTTACATAAAAATACGTTTCACACAAAATTTGAAACACCGCCAGCCTATTCGGGGTCCCTCCAACGGTGGGGCCACATGCAGCCGCATAAAATGCGAGTCTCAAACTGGCCGTAGCTGGCAGGGAATATTCATGTTTGCACACAAGTGGTTGTTTCAGCCCAAGGACTAAGACTAACACCAAGACACTTCAGTGACTCACTTTCATTTGCTACAGTTCTTCAGAAAGACAGAAAATAAGAACATGGTATCTACACAAAATAGTTTGTTCTGTTCAGCAGTTGTCAAAATTTGACTTTTAAATTTGTTTGGTGACTAAATACATCTACAAATTACGTTTCGGTCAAAGACTGTTAGTTTTAGTGTCAAAACTACGAATGGCATCAAAGTCGTCAGCATTCCGCGAGCGCTTACAAAACTTGCTTCCCCTGGAGGCTAATCGGCCAGCTCCCCAGTGACAGCGTTCGACACTTTATTTGCTACATATGCTTGACGGTCCAGTGCGCGCGGGAGGGGACATGACCCTACTCGTGTTTGACTTGTGGAGCAATTCCATAACATTTCGCAGTCCTCAGGATTATGCAGCAACAGTGTAGATTCTGTGAAAAACTAGACCATGTAGATATTTGTGAGCGTAGTTTAGTGTCACGAACTGTTCTCCTCCGGCACTACCCACTATCAGGGTTAACAAAAGAAAGAAAAATTGCTTTCTTGCTATGGCATTAAAGGGGTCAGTTTTTTTTGAATGACGGCTATGTTGTGTTAGAGGTGCACTGTAGACCAAGTGCATATGAGGCATGATTAGACGGTAGCAGGAGGCTAGACTTATCTCAAATGGCGCCCGCATAACAGACACGGACTACTGCTAGTACCTGTCGCTGATTTCTTAACTAAGTAAACTATGGATCCTGACAAATTTTATGGACATTTTCTTCTCATTTCAACATTTAATGATGTTCACCCAGATTCACCCCAACACATACTTGGGTCTAATAATCTGAAACTTAATAAGAATTAAATTGAAGAATATGTCATATGACTCAAAATACATATGTAAACATTTATTTAGAACTTCCAGTTTGACATATTGTATATACATAACACAATAACATAGGTCTCAAAGGCCTCATAGGCCTACACACATTTTCACAGAGCAAAACGAATGAAATAATGACTAAAGGTCGCTGGAAATATTAATTTAATTTCTAAACGTCTGAACGAGCTTCAAAACAATCTTTCTTATTGAGTAGGAGGAAGAAGATTTATTGAGTGGGTTGTTGACGCAGGAACGCAAATGAGCTACCAATTATTGAATCCAACCAAATTTATGTTTCCGAAGTGAAAAATGAACCACTAAGAATAATGACGAAAGAACAGAAACTGCAAAATTGACGTTGCTCACATTGTTACTAAGAGGCGAGATAGGCGCCATACACAGAGGGTGAAAGAGAAAGAGCTAATTGGATCACTTTGTAAGTACTGTGCGCTGCCCTGAATGGTTAGTTGCGGTGACGCGAAGAAGAAAGGAGCTGTTAGAAGGCGCTATATGACAGCAGGGCAACAGGGGATCATCTCACACACAGACTCGGTGTATAGAGACATGGACCGAGCGCATAATGGGGAAGGTCGTGTCAGCCTGTCCACATGTTTCGTCTGCGGAAGAACTGAAATAATCGTACTGAAGTTGGCATGATGAGGAAACAGGCCTAATGAATTATGAAGAATACTTCCTTCTGGGAAACTACGCTCTATACGGTAAAATAATATTCTACGCAGCAAAATCCTCCGAAACCTTGATCATGGTGTCACATCCCAGAAGATATTCACCTTCAGATACGCTGTCATATGGACCTCGGCAAATTTAATTTTGGTCCGCATTTGTCCAATATAATTATAAAAACAATAACAACAAAAAACAAATTTCCTTAAAAGTAATTTTTGTACAGCAGAACGTTATATAACACAAAATGTTTTGCTGATGAAACCTACACATCCTGTTTCTAAAGTTTTTCGACATAACGCTACTTTAGGGAACACACAGAAAAGTATTGGATTAAGCAGTGTGACGTTTGTAGTAGATAACCTTTGCTATGAACGTGTTTTAAACGATCAAGAACAATGGAGTACGAAAAATCACGCAGAACGCATTTAGGGAACATTTATACTCGAAACTGGTTTACATATTTACAACACGTAAAGAGGTTATGCAAAATTTGTCTTCTCCTACTTCTTGGTGCCATTGCGCCATGAACGCCGCAGCCTGTAACTTAGAGCCAGTATAAGGAGGTAAGTGATAAGATCTGGATCCAAAAAACGATAATAGCGATAGAGCTAAGTAGGTGAATTAAAACAATAGGCTTCTACAAATATAGTAAATTTTAAATTAAACTACCTTATGTGCTTCACAGCAAAGTTGTTCCTTTGTGGCGCTCATCAATCAGTTGACCTGTCGATGTTGGGCAAGCTGATGTAGCCTATCTCCAAAAATTTCAGGTTACTGTGTATTGCAAGTTTTTCAGCAGATAGTCGCGGACTCAGAAGACAAGCTTATATTATTTGTGTTCCGATGATACAAGTACAGCGAGTTTGAAAACTCTCCCTGCGTTGAGACCCTTGACCTGTTAAAGAATTGACAGTAAAAAAAGAACACATAAAAATAATTCAATTCTAGTTTATTAATGTGCCGAGTCAACAGCCAGATGGCCAATTAATAATAATAATAGTAATAGTAATCATATCGGCAATTGGTGTGGTGTGAGAGACCTTGCAGTAACGGGTGAATTGTCTGAAGCTGAAAGATGGTATTCAGTCTTCAATAGTAATTGGTACAAAATTTGTATTTTGTTTGATAAATCCTGTCACTATAAAATAATAATAATATAAATAACAATAACAATAATAATAATAAGTGGTAGGCAGTGTCTTTAGATTTTACAAGCAACGAAATGCGGGATGTCTGTTCCTCTTGCACATACGTTGCCCTGTTGTGAATCCGACAGACAGTGCTGCGAATCTGTTGTCCGGCGGTCAAGAGCGCCTGCGTGATATGTAATCCAACTTATCCCGTTGTGTATTGGGTTGCCGTTACATCCACTCTCAGAATACCGAACGGTTTCTTTTGTAACTAGATTCCTTGAACAACAATGTAGCTATTGTCAATTGAGTAGCGATTGTTCAATTATTGTCGCTCCTCCCTTGGTGGAAGAGAAAAGGGGTGTCCAAAACGCATGTCCCAAATCTGACCGCTACTTGAACATGTGCACTTGCCTTTCATATGTACGACATACAGTCTGTACGTAACCAACCAAAAGCAAACAGACTAACTCCACAGAGCAAAATTCTACTTGAGAAGCTAATAGTTCCTCAGCTAGTCAAGGTCTTTCTGCTGCGGAAAATAAATGTACGTTCATTCAAGACTGATTTGAAATCTATCACTAAATCCAGGATATCTGGATTGTTTAAGCCAGGAAAAGTACTGAAAAATTGATTCACATTTTATCTACGAAGCGCTGATAAAGTTCTTGAATCATAGGGCGCTCCTTTAGTGACCGAGATCGTGAGTTAGGGATTCTCTTCACATTCGTACGGTGCACCGAGGTCGGCAGCGTGCAAGGAATTAAAGAGCCACACATTGCACAGAGTTTGGCGTTGAAGAGTTAAGAAGAAAATGGTTGTTATGTTAGGCACTTTTAAGCGTATCTGCTTTGTCTTTTGTGTTGGCCTCTGTCGGTAGAGTTCTTGCCGTAGTCCGATCCTCCCTCCAAAGAGTTCTGTCACATATTTAGAAGATTTGATTATCCAAATTACTTTTGAATGGCGACAGGTTAACGAGCCTAATTATTAGTAACGGAAGAAGAAAAGGTTAATGGCAAAAGAAAGCTGCAGGAAGAGAAACATATGACTTAGACAATACAGAATTTTTAACAAAATCAGCTAAGTGTCTAGGCCAAAGTAACACTTATTAATTTCATAGTGGTTGTATGGAGCAAATTATGTATTTTAGTTAATCAGAACGTGTTGTTCACATAGAAATGTGTTGAAAAATGTAGTTAAGCTAATAAGTAACAGGCACTTGAGTGCAGTTTCCACCCGATTTATTTAAATTCCGCAAACTGAACTCATGATTTCGCGTCTTCTGTAGCAAGAGTATTTCAAGGAAACTTCATGATCGTATTTAAAAATGTCACAATTGGACCACATTAGGATCCAGATGAATCCAGTATACATTCTTACACCCTGATTCTCCAAAAATGATTTTGATATTTTCCGCTAGGCTGCGCTTGCTACTCCGTGTTTCATTTATGTTTATGACCTAATTGTAAACAAGGAACGGATAATGAATGAAATAAAATAATTCATTTAAAAAAGGAAATACAAGTGCATGTAAAATACATTGCCTCAAAAAAAGATACACTTTCGAGGTCACAGATTAGCCACTACTATAAACGAGCAACACGCGCTGTAAAGTCATTAGAATTAAAAAACATGAGGTACAATTCTTCTTGTGTCCCTCCTTAATTATGCAGTGAACTGGAAGAAAAAAGTGCAAAGAATAACTTGGGGTGTGTGTGATTATAGCCATGCAGGAAGAGAGTCGAGATTTAAATAGACGATGTTAATGTTTGCATTCCTTGTCGCATAGCGTCGTTAAGAACTTATGAATATGTAACAGAAGACGATGCAAAAACCGCAGCCCTTGTTATTAATGCAACTCTTAAGCACCATTATGTTTAGGTCCAGAAAACAGAGAAAGCTCCCTTTGTTTCTAATAAGCCACCCCCTTTCGTTCTGCAATCTTCGCCACCCCTTCTATGGCAGTGATTAATGCAATCACGTCACGTAGGGAACGCAGTTCCGGAAGAAGGGCGAGAAAAGCGGCAAGACAGACCATGGGGAGGCTCCAAACCGCGATGAACATGCCCAGAATGGAGCAGGGCGCAACCTTCTTAACTATGTTAAAAGTTGCAGGAAGAAGCTAATTGGAATTCGAAATTGTGAAGTGATTAGTTTCGTATGTGCCTGGTTAAAAGACGGTGCTAAAGAACAAATTCATTTTATATGCTTTTACAGATTCATATCCGACGCTTGGTCTCTTGGGTTTATATAAATAGGTCAAGTGATTATTATGTGTAATGAATGGAAATGGGCGTGGAAGCAAACTGCTGTCTTAGTGTCAGTTACGCATGTTTCTAAATCAAGTTTGTTAAAATTCGGTAAAGAGTTGATCTAAAAGTAAACGCAGGTAAAATTAGATAGGCCTAGAGGCTTATTTTGTATCTTTATCACCAGAAAGTACAAACATTTAATATCATATGGATGACCAATAAATCCCTCGAAATTTGGCGCGACAGTATGACAGATAATGATGAGTAGAATGGTGGGATGATTCATGAGTGATGAACTAGAAATAATTTAGCAGGAAAGAGTCGTGGTCTGGGACGACATCCCGAGTTTTCTGGAAGGACAGAGGAAAACTATGAAATACCTCAGTGAGGTTAGATCGTTTTCCGGTCGAGAAACGAGTAAGACGACTTCAGAATGCAAGTGATAAATGTTACCGCTTGAATCAACTTCATGAATCACTAAAAAGTGCAAAATATGCATTAAAATGAAAAGAGAAACTCAAAGGCTTTGGCTTGTTTGTTGTTTTATAGCTTTAACAAAGAGTTTAGAATAGGCTTTTTTTTTAAGACTACAACGTACGAAGGAGTGGAAATCACTCCCTCGCAACATGAGCGTGTAAAGTTTTCCGATGTCAAAATGCGACGTTCTTTGACAGCCGACTGTGCCATTACCTTCCTAGTGAAACTCCCTAAAGAACGAAACCGAATTTTATGACTTATGGAAATAGATTGCAGAAGGGTTTAAGGTGGGAAGGGTGGTGACTGTTATTGGATGCATGAGGGTGCAGGTCACGGATATGGAAGTCACGATTCGTTGTTCAGATTGCCCTTCATGCTTGTCACGCGCATGTCACGCGTATCCTGCTGCACGATAGGTTAATGAGAGGCTGGTAGGGGGCACACACGTCGCCATACGACAAGTATCAATCCAGCACCACGCAGTAGTTATCAATGGCGACTCAGGTGCGTTGCCGTCAACAGCAGAGTACGGAACAATCGTAAAATGAGCGCCGCTGATCCTCAAACCAAACACTGGACGCAAGTCTGATCCAGTTCCATCAGACTGCCATCCTCACAACATATTTCCATAAAATACTTCTTCATAACTTTTTTTTTTTCCCAATGGCTCGACAGCCCCTTGGGGGCCTAGGCTTCCTCATTTTTCGAGGCTTCACGATCACACTTTTTAGACACACCACACTCGGTAGGACTCCTCTGGACGAGGGACCAGCTCGTCGCAGAGACCTCTACCTGACAACACACAACACTCACAAGAGACAGACATCCATGCCCCCGGTAGGAATTTTTTTTTTTTGCCTGTCCGGGGTTTTTTCCCTTTGATCCATTTTTGTACTGTTTTAGATCCTTTCGTCCTTCATGTCACTTTACGTTCCATGCTACCGTCCTTACAACAAACACAACACAGACATCCATGCCGCCGGTGGGATTCGAACCACAATCCCAGTAAGCGAGCGGCCGTAGACCCACGCCATAGACCGCGCGGCCACTGGGATCGGCTCTTCATATCATACCCATCCTTATTTTTCTTCCAAGTTTCTTTTTCTCAGTAGCTTACCACAATTCACTAACATTTCTTGTCTTCCACGTCCGAAATATGTTACGCACATCGTTGCATCCTTTCCCACTCCTACGTAACGAATGTTGTATTTACAAATACTTAAGATTTATTTAACAACTTTCTGGGTAGCTCACGCTACATAGCCTCAAATTATGGTGTGATTAATGAACAATGGATCGAAAAGAATGTTAAAAGAAGCGGTCGTGGCCTACTTGAGGCATTATTCTGGTATTTACCTGAAACTACTTTGACTAAAAAAAAAAACTGTCATGATAGGCTGAAGATGGGCGGTTTTCGGGCCTGTATTTTAGCTCTGGACTTTCAGACTACGAAACTAGACGTTCGGAGAACAGCAACGCGTCGGATACAGACTATAATTAATATTGCTGAAGAAGACAAAATGATTGCAAATATCTGGAAAACTTTGTTTTGAAGGTTTAAAATGCTGGAATAGGTACAGAAACAATCACTCATACACTCAATTAATTATAAACAAAAATTATGTGCAGTTACGAGACGCTCAGAACTGGTCGACAGAGGAACTGAATTGACCATGAAACACTGATACCTCACCTGCTGATGTCGCTCCTCTCCAATTCGTTACTGATTTACTTCATCACATATTATTAGGCGTCATTATATGCTCTACATAGCGTTCACAAAACCGTCAGGCCTTGAGAAACTTCTTTCCAATTGCGTCGCCCTAAGAAATATCAATTTTCTTCGCTGTCCTCTATGACTGAGCTGCAGATAAGTTACGTTTATTGTAAGGCAGTGGAAGTCACAGCTTATTACTTGTATTTAGGATGAAACGTTTACGTATTGCTTCAATGATAACGAAAATCGTTTATTTGAAATTTGAAGTTCTCACTGCGATGCTTATGAAGATTTTTGGTTCTGGGATGTGACGCCATTTAGACACGCAGAAGCTTAACTATGCAACCCTGCCCATTCTATCTCTGCATGATATCCCAAAATATACAGGAAAAAAAAAATGGAAGCGCGTAAGGGGGTTAGGCACGTGTAATATCAGATGCGATGCAGAAGGTGAACAAGTAACATATAAATTTATTATAACAGAAATAGGAAAATTATTGAAAAAAATACTTACAATTTCTCTTTATGAATAACCACACACATGTACATACGTATTCACTGACCTAATAAGTTGCCCCATTGAACCAAGCAAAGACTCAACCAAGAAGCCTCCACATACCACACGAAATACGTAACACAGCATTTGCTGACGCTGCCGAAAATAAAAACCAAAACAAAGCTAACTTAAAACACAACAGCCTCAATATAGAACACAGTACCGAAGCCTACCCGACAGAAACGGCAATTCAGAAACCCACACCGCAACCAGATTTAGAAAACAAGTTCACAAGTCAGACGTTGGGCACGGAGTAGTCAGACGTTGGCACGGAGTAAAGTCAGATTTCCAGGAAACGACAAAGGAAGGAGGTTGAGTTTGGAGGGGGGGGGGGGAATTCAGCGGAAAACGCG
Source organism: Reticulitermes speratus (assembly GCA_021186555.1). NCBI lineage: Eukaryota > Metazoa > Arthropoda > Insecta > Blattodea > Rhinotermitidae > Reticulitermes > Reticulitermes speratus. The sequence continues at coordinate 16,561,240 of JAJKFL010000039.1, read as the reverse complement.
TAAAACAACGTTGTGCGTAGGCTTATGTGTCGTTGGCCTTGTGCCGAACATGGCAAACCGACGCTTCTTCATTAGGATGGAGGCAACAGGGTCCTCTGAACAGTCGGCTTGCTTCCACGGAATTGGACAGCGTCACATGCCAGAAGCCAGCAAGCTTCACGTGTTCCTTATTTAAATATTATCATTATCGTTAAACGTTACGGCGTTTTCGTGTAGCAAAAGCTTCTCAATCAACCAGTCAGACCGTTACGTTCCAGTTTTTCTGTTTCATGTAGTGTTGCGAAGAGTGAGTTGACAGACAAAGGCTAGGGATGGTTCTGCAAATACATACAAGTGAACAGATGTTTAGTCACAATGATCCACAAGTTGTTTTGAACGTGTTCAACTATCAAAGAAAACCCCTTAGAAAAACACAGTTTGGATGGCAAGCATATCAGCTGAACTTTAAAGAGGTTATGCAATCAATTTTCCAGGTATGCTGTGTACGTATTTCAGTTTCTTCAGGTCACAGCAATGTACGCCTTCATAATGTCGGTACGTGTAAAGACGTGTCTTTCAAAACGTGACTGCATATCGGACGTGCCCTTAACTCGAAGGCTCTAACAGTGTAACGTCCTTAGGCAGTCTGGATGTCCCGCTGCAGACGGAAACACGGCACAGTGATTAATAATAGGAGCAAAGTGTCAGGGTACATTCATAAATAAAACACAATATCGAGTTTTTTTTTACAAAACCAAACATTATTTGGTTTATAATTCCTTCTATGCCAATTTCTTTGGTAAATAACATGTAATAACATTTATACATTAAAATCCACAAATATGTTTAGCGTATATGACCGGATGCTGTCCTTTTTACATCGTGTGACTATATTACATTTATCAAATATCATTTAAATTTCCCATTTTTATTGAAACTTAGCGACTGTTGTGGTAGGAACAGAATAGGGAAAAGGCCTTCGAGCTACCAATGACTTGACAGACGAATTCAGTCATAAAGGCAGTGGGAATTGCTGTGAATTTAGTGAGGTAAAAATAAAGTTGAAAGTTTCGGCAAAAATAATCAGTTAAAGTTTATACCAAAAGGTAAAGTGAATGTATCCGTTATGAATAAAAACTCTTAAAATGAGATCTTCGTTCTTCTGGAATGTTACGCAGCTTTGATTGGTAGATAGCAACTGAAGTTTCGGGAAAAATATCGGTCCAATCTTCAAGGATAAAGCAGTCCAAGACCCTTGAAAATGGACAGATGTCCCGAAACGTCGGTAACCAACTACCATTCAACGCTGCGTGACATCCCAAAAGAACAAAGATCTCGTTTACACCGCGGTGCAAGCTTGAAATCGTGTAAATTTTAAAATGCATGAAGAAATGCAGTTTTTTGCATTTGCCGTAAGCATTCGTGTAACTTGTTCAGAAAAGACGACCAAACTGACATAAATAAATAAGTTTTGTTTGATTCGACATTGACCTCATATAGGGTACTTAAAACGTTTACATTGCGCTTAAAAATAAAAGTATTTTTCTTTCAGATTAAAGGAGAACTGCTGAGAATCCTTGGCATAACCCACTATTTATTAACGTGCTATTTGTCTGTCACCATTCCACTTTCATTTATTGACCACAGCGCGGTCCAGCGAATCAGCCAACTGTTGCCTTGAGTAAGAACAGAAACTCATTCTGCCTAACGGACAGGACTGATGCAACTATGATTCAATTAAGATACTGAATACTACCTCGTTGGGAAGAGTGCTTTCGGAATGAAGTCTTCCGAGTACAGAAGTCTTTTGAGATGTGGTGCCAAGCAGACTGGTGGGAATTTACGAGAGTCTTGAACTTCGAAACAGCAGGTTTCTCCGAAAATTTGATGTCCTGAGCTGGTGGCAATGCTTTCATTCGAAACGTCGACAAATTTCTACCGTACATATTTCATGCCCCAGAAGACCATGTGCCTCATAGTCACCACCATGAGAACTGCAATCTTACAAAATTCTTCAACTTTTAAACAAGTAATGTATTGGTCTTATACGTGTGTTTACGTGCTCCTGTGTGTGCGCATGTGTGTGTGTACGCGCGCCAATATGGATAATTAGTCCACGTATTCAGATTTTAGACAACGTGAAGTAATTCTGCCGTATGCGTTTACAGACTTTTAACTACGAGATACGTTTTCATTAAAATAATGTAAATTCAAATCCTTGATTTTAATCTGTAACCAGCCAAAATTTCAAACTTGTAGGAATCATTTAATATGCTTTATGCCGAATCTAAAATCGTCCACCGGCTGTGTCAGTTCTATATTTGTACACATCTTGTAGTCTTTGCGGAAGATTTAAACTAAACTTAGTAGTGAGTCTTCGTATCAGCAAGTCTGAGACTCCATTAATCGGAACTGACAGCTGATTGCGCCGGGCCGGGATAGCGTAGTCGGTACAGCGACTCGCTACGTTCCGGACGGTTCGGGGTTCGAACCCTGGTAAGAGCGAGATCTTTCGCAACCTTCCATACCGACCGTGGGGCCTTCTATAAATGGGTACCGGGCCTTTACCGGCAATAAAGCGGCCGAAGCGAGGCGTTGACCACCCACCCCATTTAGGGCCGAGGTTAAAGGAAGAGTAGAGCTACACAGCTAGTCCCCCACTGTGCCTTCATAGATCAGACGTCAGTTTTGGAAATTAGAAAATGAAAACCTTTAAGTTAATATGTGTTTAGAACGATAATCAATTTTTGAGAAATTACAGCCAAAAGAATGGACAATGCTTTGGAAATCTTTCAAAATTCTGATGTACAAGAGGAAATTACCTCAAAATTTAATTCAGTGTATAAATTACAATATTCTGAACCCTTTTATTAACATAATGGAGGAAGAAAACTTGGTCAGGAATTAAGTGTATTTTAATACTTCTAGAATTATTCATGTCATGTGACAAACACGTTGCCCAGTTCCTACAAACACTTGCACAGCACAGCACAGCACCTCACACAAAACTGCTGATGTCTGCGCGCACACGGAACCTTGCATGTCCAAGTAACGCGGTGGCCTTTACGGAATTTAAGGAATTTGGGTGCAGGTAAGCGAATCTTTTTCATTGCCGATGTGCATTTAATTACTGCGATGTTTCTAACTAATTTTAACAAGAGGCAAATGTAGAGTGAAAGAACATTCACCTGCCACAGTAACGAAAGCAAGCCATAGCCTCTGCCGGGAGTCAAATCCCGAATTGTCAATCCCGTTACCCAGTCGCCTTACCGACTGCACTTCCCGCCTCCCAATATACAATATTCATTATTTATAGTTTATATATTGTAACTTTTACTACACATTTTGTGCCCTTAACTTCACTTTGCCTGTGGCCACTGCCCCACTTGTCTTATCCTCGCTGCAGCTCTGAGCATGACTGACACACTCCAGTTTAATAACAGAAGATATTTCACAACCTAATCGTGCCTTACTCTTTCTTGTATCTGTATTAGTGGGTTAGAGGTAGAATAAAGCATTTTTAGCTCAAACGATTCTTGTGTCCTCAGAGCTCCTGAGGGGGAAAGTAAGGCTCACGAGGCTTGAGGATAGATTTGCTCGCCACTGCACCTACGATGTCACTGAAGATATAGCACACATTCCTACAAAACTGAATAATCTTCACTGTTTTGTGCCTCTAAAGGGTCATGTGCGCATCCATAAGCCGAAACGCTTTTAGGAATGCATGATTCGCTTATCTGCACCGAAGGGTAAGGAACGACAATTTGGTACAAAGAAGGAATCTATTGGTTGCATACAAGGAAACACCACAACCCTTCAAGAACATTTACCGTACATGACTAAGTACTTACGTGTATGTACATTAATAACGATCTAAAATGATAAGAGATGAGAACATCACAAGAGGGCGGAACATGTAGTTATTTGATACTAAAGTTTGCTGTAGCACAAAAACAAATCGCAACGCTATGCGAAATGCGCAAAGCGAAGATCTGACCCCCTCAATGAGTCTCCAAATTTTATGAGATCGTGGGCAACAATGAGTATTACAATGAACAAGGAACTCAGGACAACACTCACGGTGATTGTAGAACAACCTACCAATCTTCTCTTCCATTACAGGTTGAGAAAACAGTTTCATGTCTGACAGTTCATCGAGGCACAATGTTCACACCACGGCGCCACAAGTTTCACTGACTAGAGATGGCTTCTCGCAGAGAGCACTCAGTAGTTTCCACCACAGAATGTCCACGTCACATCATTTTTATTTAGCGCTGACGTCCTTTTATGGTGTTGTTTCTTGATTCCATCATGACTAGTTACAAAATTAACACATTTATGGTAGCATGGTATCTCTTCTGTATGTTCGGTTGACGGCACAACATAACTTTAGCAAATAATCCGATCAACGTTTTAAAAATCTGACCCACATCAGTTCGAACTGATTCCGTGCTGCTGATGTAGACAGACGTTAAGTTAAACGGCAGTACAGATCTTACTGCACTGCCCTTGACTACTGTAGTTTTTAAGCGGTCCACCAAACAAACAGACGGGAGACCACACAGATTTACATTTTCATGCAAGTGCACAGTGCAGTGAAGAACTGCCAGCCAGGCCGAGGAGGTTAAGCAACTGCTTGCCCCCGTCCTGGACGACGATTCCTCATTCTACTTTGCCGCGCACTGTCGAGTAATACAGCTGCACTCGCCAGAACAGCTGACATACATCGCAACAGCTGACCGTGCTGCTATTGTGTACGAAGACAATACTGATTTGACAGTATGCTGGTAAACAGAAGACCCGAAGGCATCCACAATGTTTACACAGGCTTTAAAATGTTACTTCTGGAAAAACCACAGAATTATTCTGCAGTCAAAGGGTCTGTGTTCTGACGTAGCTGCAGAATGTTCTTGCGGTAGCTTCCTGAATCCAAACTTGTCTTACAAATAACAGACACTTTTTACGCACATTTGATTACATGACGGAGAGTTTTCAATTATCCTCAGTTAATATATTCGAGAAGAGAGAAATTACCTTATAAAACACATAATTACGTATGTGTATATGTGTATGTATGTATGTGTGTATGTACGTACGTATGTGTCACGCGTTACGTTCTTGGGTATTTTGTGGCTGTCGAAGAGTAGCACAATATACTCCTGTTAATTTGAGCAGTTATACTGAATTTAAAACATGAATAAATAACAAAGGAAAGAGTGAATACTGTAGACAAAATACACTAAGCCCATCGTGTGCTAATAGTAATACTATTACACATAAGCTATGTGATTTACGCATTTTATGAAAATAAAACTGTTACTTATTTATGCCTAGAGCAGGGGTTCTTAACCACTATTCGGTCGGGACACAGATTAATTTCGGCAGTCCGCTTCGCGATACCACAACTAAGGTTTGTATTAATAATGCGTTTAATTACTTGACTGTTTTTTTTTACGAATTAAATGTGTTGCTATTATTAAAATATAAGGAACATTTAGAAAATCCTGTACTTGTGGAAAATAATACTGTAAGCTTTAAAATACGATTAATAAGTAGTTCATCAGATGGTAGTACACTTTAATTTTGAAAAAGCACAAATATTTGAAGCAAATGCAAAATTTAAAAAGTTATCTTTATATTAATTTTAATGTGAACCTAGAATTACAAAGCTTTGAAAGATTCTAAAACTGATCGTGTATTTGCAAGGCTGCCTCTCAAGAAATGCTCTGATTGCACTCGGCTTCGAAGCTTACTTATTACGATAAGTCCTACAGTAAAAGCCCTGTTTCACACAAGTGGGTTGTAAGATGAAAGACGACATTTCAGTTTATCAAAGACGATTATGGCAACCCACCCTAAACGGCACATCGACTGGTCCATAGGTTAAGAACTCCTGCATTAGAGTAACGTACATGATTTTATTTGCTCCGTTTCCTATAAACAACACAACAGTGGCCAATACGTGAAACATATCGCGAATAATAATCTGACTAGAAAATATGGGGAAATTAACTATACATCTTTGGCATAACTCATATTAAAATTCAGGCACATACCTAGAATACAAATTAAAATCCATCTCATAACGTGAAGTCCTGCAGGGTGGCGGGCATATGGAAGTCGTTACAGACTTTCCCAATAAATTAAAATTAGTTTCTCTCACGCTCAATTTGGTTCTTTAATACCAACAACACCCAATGATTACTCAATCGCACGTACCGCCAGATTTAACATTAAAAACCTTGAATTTTATGCATAAATTATGTTTATGCGTTTTGTAGTAACCTCAACAAAAAGCAACCACAATTATGCATTCTTTACGAAGTAAAAAAATACGCCTTATGTGGAAACCAAGTCTCTCCGCACGTCTATCCGACCTAACGCAACAGAGCAAATGTTGCGTGGAAATCGGTGCAATTAAAGTCATTGTTTACGCAAGGTATTGAATGCAAATTTTCACATATTTTCTATATTGACTCCCAATTTTGAAAAAAAAAAATTCATTACAAAAGATGCACGAAAAATTTGACTGATGGTCGGTTTTGTGAAAATCGGCGCAGTAAAATTTATACATTTATCGACGTAAACGAATTTCTATCCGTGCTTCCCACATTTATTTTACGATTTTTGTGAAATTCAGCAGACGAGATCTGCACATATGCTGTTCATCACGAGTCTCGTGAAAACCGGCGCAGGAAAGGCCGTACTTTTATGATGGTCTTAGAATAAGACAACATTTAAGCGTCTGCTGTGAAACTGCATGACATTTTGAAAGTAACGAATATCTTGATAAAGTATGCACGCCATGTGAAGAAGTAGGCCTACATCATTTGCAATTTTTTTTCCCTATATAGCATTCTTCGACTGACGTTTATAAAGGAAGAATATGGTGTTCTCTTTGTGGTACGAACTGAATCTTTATATATAATGCACATTAATTTTAGTTTTCAGAATCTTGGATACACTTTTTTCGGTAAAGGTATTCAAACAGCAAAATATCCGAATTTTATATATCCTTGTAACATGGACAGATTATATTAATTTGGTATAGTTTATCTGTCATATTCAGTTAAAATTATAGTCTATTATGAGAGAACATCAGTCCCTGTTCCTATAGCCAGTGCCACAATGTTTCACTGGCTTACGTTCAATGACAGAAAAGTTTTACGTACGAGAAATACGTATTTCCCGCATTTCATTCTTATTGAAGAGGGCAACGTAGGTATTTGTGTTTGTAATTCAGACTGTGACATAAACATCTAAAAAAATACTGATGTGCTAAATATGCAGCAGAGAGATTAGTGAGAAGAAAAACAAGCACTTCTCACCAAACCTTCCTGTCGAATCCTGGCACTGGTAAACGTGTCTTCCTCTGTCACAGTGTGCGATTTATTGATTCATTAATTAACGACGCAGAATAGATTGGATGACGAATCGCGATTGACGGTACAGAGATAACGCTATGGATGATTTAAAAAAATTAACACTGCACTTCTCAAGAGAGAAACCTCTCATCTGGCAAGTGCTGATTTTTTTCTCACTCTGTACATGTGTCTACATGGTCAGCCGCCTGTACTCCCTGCTCCAGCCAGGGTCTGGTCATGCATAGTGTGGGTACGAGCCAAGGTGTGACGTCACATGACTCGGGTGGTGCGTCATAGTGTGACTGGACGCCGCCGCGATGTTGGAGTAGAGGTTGGCGCTCGGGTTGGTCCAGTAAGACGTTGGCGAGGGGAAGATGCTGGCTGCAACAAGAAACAAGATAGGCAATGTACGTATAACGTAATAGTAGTGCGTCCGCGTAACAACTGTTGCTATGGAAACTCAACAATGCGTTCCCTTCCTATTGTTGTCGGCCTACATGTTGCTGTCATTAACATGAAACCGTTGAGTGTTACCACGGAAAAGCAAGAATGGGTTCCCTTTGCACTGTAGTCAAATCTGGAATTTCTCGACATGTTTCCATAGAAGTCCTCAAAATCAAATTTCGCGGAAATCCGCCCAGTGGGAGCCGTGCTGATACATGCGGAACGGACACGACGAAGGTCATAGGTGCTTTTCGCGACTATGCGAAAGCGTCTGAAAGCGAGAAGAAACGACGATGATACCTTTGGATGAGGAATCCATGCAGGTATTTTTGAGGATTAGGTAAGAGTTTATTTTCTGCCCTTTGTACAAATATAGTACAATAAAACCCACAGTAAACCAAAACCAGTTTACCTAACTGTCTATAATGTTTTCAATGCGGCAGATTTGTTTCAATTAACCGCCTTTCAAACGCTAGAGCATTAGGAAATTGCTTCAAAACCTGCTCCAAAGGCAAGCGGACCCTACGTATGATCGCACTATCCACACTCAGTTCCTCAGAGTCACCACGAGGATCTGAATAGATGGTGCGAAGATTTCGAGACGACGCAATTACACGCCTTCTCTCTGATCTTGCCACTTCAAACAAGTTGCGCGATTCAAAGAACTGGGCACTGAGCATTCTAGTGGTAAATTGCAGTGTTTTATTATCGCGCATTTAAAGAGTTTTAAGAACCCCTTCACAAGAGTGAATGGAAGACGTGACGGGCATGCGGATGGTATCGGCACACAGGACGACTCTATGGCCTTCACCAGCAGATGTGTGGAACGTCACTGTTAGTAATGCAGTGACACATAAGCACGATCGAAATGTGTTCAGAAAATTAAATTTTAGCACTCGCGGCCTTCATTATGGCCCTTACTGTGAAGTGATTATAATTAGATATAATTTCTTTGGATATTTAGCCCCTTACAGCACAGTGTCAACTATATGTGTCGCCTCATAAAACTCTGTATCTTGCCAAAACAGAGTGCTTATTAGTTTATCACGCTTCGTAAATTGCGAGTAGATTTATTCCCAAAACGGCAGTAACTGATTCATCTTTGTAATGGAAACCTACTATTTTTTGAGGTTAGAAATTAAGTTTTAGATGTCCGTTAGATGATACGCATTCTTCATCGGGTTAATGACTATTTAAATGTTCAGTTTGTTAGGATTAAACAAGTTAGGAAATATCTGTAGAGCGTAACACTTGCGGCACATTAGCTTTGTTATTGACCCTCTAAGTGTTACTCACACCCTAATAAAAGATGTAACGTTCGTCATGTTCGATTTTTATGTTCAGATAGTCAACTGTTTCTTCGGCCTCAGTTCGTATCTCACAGGGAACACTTTTCTCAGTTTCTATTTTTGAGCCAATTGTTTCTCCGGCCCCAGCTCGTACCTCAGAGAGAAAAGAGTCTACATCCATTAAACACGAAAATGTATATCGATTTTCACATCAATCATTTGTTACTTTTATCAGGTGTGAAAGAAAGCCCTGAAGTGTCGAAAAATTTAATAATAATCCGATACATTAATTTTCATAGAAGTCCGTGCAGTGAGGTTTTGCTCTGTTATACACGAACAAAGCGACAGACACGACGAATTCTACAGTCGCTTTTCGTAACTACTTTGCGAAGGCGCCTAAAAGAAGCACCAAACTGATAAATAGCTCAGGATGTGGACTAGTTTCGGGCTTTTGAAGACACGGTGGTGAAAATTGGCTGTCTAAAATGCAATAAATTTGTCTATGAGCTGAATACGTACCAGGCCCTGTATCAAACCCATTGCTAAGGAGCATAATCGGTATCACGACGTACTCTGCAACACCCTGTGCACATGTCATTAGTTCTTCCTGCAATTGTTCTGTGTCGTATTTGAGTTATTAAAACGAAGAACAATCAGGAGACCTGGCTTATATTATTGTAGATTACGAGTGTGACCGACAGCTAACTTCATAAATAGAAGACCCCACTGAAAAGCCGCTCGTCCCTTAGTTTGCCAATAAATTCCGTCAATTACGGTAAGAAAAGGGTCATTCTTTTTTCACAAGATCGAGCCACGGGACCACAACATGAGCCACTTCATATCCTCACAACTGACTTCGCTAATACTTCTCCGTTTTACTGAACTGCTCTCATTTACACCTGGGTCTCCGTTCAGTTACTCCGACTAAAATTTTGTAAGCATGTCTCGTGTCCAATACTTGCTACATTCCCTGACCATCTCACCCTCCTTGATTTGGTCACCCTAACAATATTTATTTGCCGATCCCAGTGGTCACGCGGTCTAAGGCGTAGGTCTACGGCCGCTCGCTTACTGGGATTGTGGGTTCGAATCCCACCTAGGGCATGGATGTCTGTCTCTTGTGAGTGTTCTGTGTTGTCAGGTAGAGGTCTCTGCGACGGGCTGATCACTCGTCCAGAGGAGTCCTACCGAGTGTGGTGTGTCTAAAGGGTGTGATCGCGAAACCTCGAAAAATGAGAAGGCCTAGGCCCCCTAGGGGCTGTCGAGCCATGGGGGGGGGGGGAACAATATTTATTTAAGATTCATTCCAGCAGTTCCACATCCAACCCACAAAACGATCTGTGTCTTAGCTCACGCACGTCATAAGAGAATAATGGAGAGAAAGCAAAGTAATGGCGACCGAAAATCTCGCTTTGCTGTCCAAAAGTTGGGAACTGAAATTAAATCTAAGTAAGGAGAAGATATTGGTTTATGTGACATAAAATCTTTTTTCCTTTACTCATCTCAGTCACAAAACTTAAATAACAATGAAATTCTTTCTCATTAAAATAGACAGGAGAAAAATATTTATACTAGCTGACAGTTTGGCAGGTAGATGCTATGTAGGGACAAGCAGAATCTGGTACGAGAGTCTAAGAAAATAAACGAATTCAAGAGTTCTTTTTATGCTATACTATTTTTTAACTTTATTCGTGATTGATTCTGTAGCAAATGACGGCAGGAAACGTGGAAAACTGGGAGCTATAGAACAGCCACCTCTCCTTCCAGGAATTAACTCAGTTCTTCTCCTTCTTCTTCTGTCCTGAAAACTCGATTATTCAGTACGACTACGTCACGCTATGGCAGGCAGACTTAGTTTCCTGTTATACTTTTTACATTTAAAAGAAAGTTTGGAGGAGAGAAAAGAGTTTATTTTCGTTTTTGTTGTATCAGTAAAAAAAAGCGCAGCGTTCTGCTTACACGAGTTCGTCGCGAATTCAATTATTTTTATCTGTAAGATTCTGGGCAGCTTTTTTCCCATTCTTTGTTGTTGTGACAGTCCTATGAGGGGGGCGGGGGGATATTGGTTGGGATATAATTAGAAGAGAGAGAAGTGGGGTTTAAGTCTGTATGAAAAAAATTTCAGAACTTAAGAAATAAAAATAAAATCCAGTTCTGTCATTGTAATTCTGCACAACACATATTTCATTCCCTCTCGATTTAAAGCAGTAATTTCCTGTGAGAAAAAGTTCTAAAGGCAATTAAATCAACCGAAAAAACCACACACCACACTCTGCCTATTACTATTTGTAATCTACTGTGATTGTTTGAACAGTGTGATCACAGGTTCGAATCCCGTTCTGGACAGGAATACTTCTATGCGTTATTTTGCAAATTTACACATCTCATTATGGACTGATCCTCCGTCTAACGTATCATATTGCCTGTCTGAACGGAATTCAAAATATCCGTATGGATAGATTCCAGAGCGCGAAACATGTGATATAAAGAAGAAGGAGAGAGAAAGAAGGAAACAAAGAGACAAAGAGAGAAAATAGTAATATTACTGTAAAAACAGACATCAAAGTTTTCAAATATGTGGCACCGGATTCATGTATCCATCAACTGAAATATACTGCGCAGAAGGGAGCCTCCAAACTTCTCCTAACCACAGTAATGCCACAAGCATGTTGGAAGGCAATACTCAACGCAGACGCTGCACTGAACTTTACACGTCACAAGCTTACGATCTTACGACGACATTATACAGAAATTATAGTTCCATGCGCGCCATCCCATGCTTTGCGACCTGATACAAGATCAAATTTGGTCTAAAACTTGCTTTTGTATCCAACAATAAGTTCCGAGCAAATCTCACAGATCCTGCTTTCCTTATCACACTAATTTCTAGACCCTCATAACTAGAGAAATTAATGTTGTCGTTTTGTTTATTTCTATCAAGAAATTCGGCCTTCTTCTTAAGTACATATTCTGTTTGCGTTACATTTGTCGGATAGAACCTCAAATTTCGCATCGCTGCCATGTTAGTAACTGACGACTTAAACGACACTTTATACATGATATATAAATGTTTATGATCTATCAGTGTACGAAATTTCAAATACCTAATTGCAATTAATAAAAGGTAAAAACGTAAAACTGTCCCAGTCCACACCATTAAAACATACTGGGGGGGGGGGGGAGTAGAAGTCTAGCTCCACTTGTTCTTAACCTCGGCGCTAGCTAAAGTAAGAAACTAACGTATGAGATCTGAGGTTCTCACAAAAGTGTTGAAGACAACTCCTGAAATATGACTACGTGTCATTGTGTATTGTGTCCCCGACGTTTCGAAGCAGTGTGGTGTCTTCATATTCAGGGTCAAGTAATCCAAAAAGAGAATAATACACCCTGAAGATGAACGCAATACAATCCTTCGAAATGTTGGTCACAACACACCAAACCACACACAGCTTCACATCCCAGAACATACTTATCTTCAATCTAACACATCTTTCATACTAAGATATTACTTCGGATGACATCGTTCCTGGAAAAGACAAAGAATTCATCTTCTCTAGTCTGCAGCAGGTTCCGAAAGTCACAGACTGCTAAAACTTCATCTTCTCTAGTCTGCAGCAGGTTCCGAAAGTCACAGACTGCTAAAACTCGAGTTGCCATGAGTTAAATCGGTAGAACAATCAGAGTTCAGATATTCACTTAAATGTACTTTCAAGATCCGTCGAGGGCAATACGCCCACAAAGGACACGTTAGTATCCATTACCCAATACGTCTAAGCAATTTCAGATCCAATTAGTTTCGGTAAGAACGACGTCGCTCCCACAGAAAGACCATAATAAAGTTTTATTTAAGAGTATGAGCATTATTCTATCCATTACGTTTCTTATTATCCTCCAGAAACGAGATTGGCTTCGGACAAAGTGACCGATGGAGTGACTGATGACCCCGACCTTATTTTATCTTCCCCCTCCTCTTCCCTTCAAAAATTGCGAACTATCGATTGACAGATGACTGTGCTGCAAGGTTAGCTCCCCTTCTGCACACTTCAACGCTCAAATATACAACTGCCTGTGATTTTACAGTCTCTTGAATGAGTAGTACAATAAACAGGGCGGGCGGAGATGTGTCTGCCAATACCAGGAGTCGCCATGCATCTCAAACATAGCTACTCGAAGAACGGTTTCAAGAGTTCTGTAAATAGTTATCTCTGGCACGACAATGCATACTAAACTGTACGTCTGTCCGCCTTCTTATTCGGTGTCACAGATACCATTAATCGATTTTACTAAAACTCTCTACGAACAGCATTCGACTACAACCGAATACTATTTCGCCTTTGTGCTGTTAAGTTCCATATCTTTTTGTTACAACACCATAACACTAACTAATCACCTTCACCGATCACATTTCTATTCACTTTCACAGTACATAATTATTGTAAGTCGACAGGACTAAATATCACTTGTAAAAGTACAAACACAAAGAATGCAGCTATTAAATACCATCTAAATCAGGAACTGAAATACAGTGGACCCTCGAACTTCGAACGGTTTGATGTTCGAACAACTTGAAACTCGAACAAAAAATTCGAGGAAAATCCGGTTTTGAAACTCGAACAAAAACTCGAAAGTCGAACAAAGAATCACGTGGTCGTCACGTGGTCGCCTTCTCTCTCTGCTTGGTCCAGATGAAAGAAGGGTAATTCACCTTCCAGTGAACAGTAATATCCCTCCTACTATTATTATTGATTGATTACTATACAATATTTTTATGTATGTAATATTATAAATAAAAATTTTCAATTATTGAAATTAAATATACTTGCTTTATCATTATTTACCAATATGATATTTTGAAATAGGCACTTAAAATGTTTTATATTGGGTACATTTTGGGGGTCTGGAACGGATTAATTCAATTTACATTATTTCTTATGAGGAAATTTAACTCGAAAGTCGAACAACTTGAAAGTCGAACCGTCTCCTGGAACGGATTGTGTTCAAAGTTCGCGGTTCCACTGTACTTATATAAAAAACAAGTGATATTTAGTCCTGGTGACTTACAATAATTATGTGTTGTGAAAGTGAGTGAAAAACAATTGGATGTATTGAAAATTGTGAACTCTCGACGACCCCCCTGAGGATGGCACAAGGTATGCCGAAACATATGTAGGGACAAAAAATTATTGAAAATAAGTGTAGTGCATTTGTTGGATTGAAATAAAATTAATTAATTATCAAAATGCACGGTATATATAATATACAGTGCATTATACAATGTTACATGTAAACGGGAAAATAAAATTACAAATCTAGTATAGGAGCAAATAAAAAGGCGTAAAATTACTGTAATATGACCAGGTATATCTGAAATTATTATTAGCCAGGTTGGATATATGGGCTGCAAACAGGTGTTAGAAGTCGCAGTCTTTTACAAAATTAGACCCTGTATTCAACCAATAAATATTCCGCTTCGTATGGTACAGTGTGTTTGAAAGCATATAACATATTAAGGCAAGTTCCCGAGAGAATTAGAAAATAAACACATGTAAGACCCTCCAGGACACTGAAGTGCAACCACGAGAGCGGGAAGAGCTTGTAGTCGTCCTAGCGTGGGACACTACTGTCATTATAGTGCAACACTAGTATGTTGTTACTGTGTTCGGGAATATAGTCCGGCTTGTACCAGTCTGTGCTTCCGCCTTAGCCGCTGAAAGCACAGGACTTAAAGGCAATGATCTGATGCCTCTCTCCACAACACCGAAGCACACGACGTTTCGGAGTGCGACTGTCCCACATTTCACAGGCAAAGTGAATGCAATTATAAGATACATGTCACTGCTTCTGCAGAACCCCAAGGTTAAACACCACAAATAACAAAGCCCGATATGTGGTACAATCCTGAGATACTCCCACCTTCCAGCCTCTGCTACATCATATATCTTAATGTTATCCTTCCACCTTCTTCTCGTTCTTCCAAGTGGACACTTCGTAAGAAGTTTCCCCAGTAAAATTCTACACGCATTCCTTTTCTCACCATCCAAGCTTCATGTGCCGCTGTTCATAGCTGCATAGTGTAAGTACCACAGCAATTCGAGGTGACCTCCATCAAGCAACAAATTCCTCCTTACATACGTGCAGTATCCTACATTGCTCACGTCAGACAGATCCTAATATTATCCTCAGAACTTTGTTTTTATTATACTTGTTTTTCACGTCAGTGGCAGTGAATGGGCTAGAGCGCATAACGCTTTTAGTATTAATATTCCGTCGAAAACTCTCTTGACAGTATCAGAGTAGCCCCACATAACAACAAACAGTCGTTTGAAAACTGGATTACAGACAAATTTATAAATGTCGCGTGTGTTAAATATTTCCTGTTAATACGTCCAGCTAATGGGCAATTCCAATATCTGTCGTTTTCTGGTTCATTAAATCAATATATTTTTTTCCTATGGCTCAACAGCCCCTTTTCGGGTGCCCAGGCCTCCTCGTTTCGTCGAGGTTTCATGATCACACACATTAGACACACCACATTCGGTAGGACTCCTCTGCACGAGGGACCAGCCCGTCGCAGAGACCTCTACCTCACATCACACAACACTCACAAGAGACAGACATCCATGCCCCCGGTGGGATTCGAACCCACGATCCTAGTAAGCGAGCGGCCGCAGACCCACGCCTTAGACCGCACGGCCACTGGGATCGGCCATTAAATCATATAGCACGCATGAATAAATGAGAAATGCGTGCTAAATTTTGGTTAAATATATCAGGAGAACAAACTATTTGGGAAAAGGGAAGGTAAAGGGAGAATAATATTAAAATGGATGGCAGAAAAGTAGACAGTGAGGGTATGCAGTGAGTTTAATTGGTTCAAGGATAGGCTCTCGTGACGGGCTGCTATGTTACTTATAGTTTATTTATTGGACAAGAAATATCGAAGGGCCAATAGTGCCCCAATTTGATGTACCACCCCGACATTTTTTTGGACGATCTTACTAAGAAAAAAGCGAAACCCTTAGACAAATAGCCGGTTTCGGGGCTGATAAAGACGACAACGTCCAGAATATGACGCACGATGCTTGTCCATTCGATTGCGATGTTCGCCTTAGAGCGCTGCTGTGAACACAGTAATGATACTTCCGAGTGTTTCAAAAGGCGGGTATTTATTGACCAGCCGAAAGAAAATCATCAATACATTGTGCACTACAGAACTAGTTAAGATCTTCCACGACAGAACTCGTTGCGTAGTTTTATTTTTATTTTTTTTTACGTATCTTACGTCAGTAAATTCGCTTGTTAAGCAGCTACATTCAGATAACGTATGATAACACAACAGGGTCTTTTCATGGTCTCGCTTAATGGATACACGCGTTCATACACACAACGCACTTTGTGCGACGACCATAAGATATAAATCCAAAAACTACTGTCCTTTTAGAGCTGTAGGGGAGGTTTGTATTGACCATAGAATTCTATAGCCAGCCTCCACACATTTTGACTGAGAGTTATGCACTGGAAAATACGCTGAGAGACATTTCAATGTTGGGCCTCAGAACAATGGCCAACTGGCTTCCATTAGGTCCACATATCTCTGCAAGGGGTAGCAGATAACAAAAGGGACCCGCCTCGCCCCTCACCCCCTTCACAGTGTTACAGTTCTTCTTATGACGATTTGTTAGACTATTTGCTGTCGTTAATACTAATCCTTGTCTGAGGAAGTGAGTATCAATCTATGACACGCATACCCTTATGTGCAAGTGCAATTGAGAATAGAGTATGCAATAAGAGGTTCGGCAATGCGGCAGTCTACCGCGTCGCTCTCAGGTTAACTTATTATTGGTTTAATTAACAACGTTTTAATTTCTGGACGCATACAGCGTCGAATGCTCGAGATGTTACTGAATAATCAATTTACGGGGATGAGGAACGAGGCCTCCGTGTCCTGATCTTGTGTAATACTCCTTTATTTGCCTGGAGTGATTGAGGCATGTTAAGAAAGACATTCGTCATGACACCAATGTTCATAAAATTATGTTTCAATAACGTGTTAATAAGAGACCGCCATTTGAATGTATCCTAAGCCACTTTAATCTATTCCAAACTCTCCGTATCTATTTCTTTTTTAAAAAAAGGTAAAGCAACCCCATTACAGACCTAGACAGGCCCTGAGGGGTCCAGGAGGTCGAGGCTTCCAGATTTGTAGACAATCGGCACATGAAGGTGGTAAGGTTGTCAGCCCTACGCACCGGCCGCCTTTACCCCCACGAAATATTCCTGGTACTCATTTCTGTTAGAGGCTGAGTCGACCCCAGGGCCATATTGCGACCGAAACGATTATGTCAAGGAATTAATTCCAATGACACCATCGGGAATCGAACCCGCGACGTTCCCTATTTCTTTTAAGATACATTTTAATACAAGAGGAAGTTCAAAGGTAAAAAAAATAATACAATTATGTTCCTTTAAACTCAAATAATATTACAGATAAAGTGTAATAAAACCTCCTAGTTTTTTAAGATATCATCACTGTAAAGTCAAAAACTGCTATGTGGATTTTTTTTTTCAATTTTGTAATACCAAAACCGTTCAGCAGGTCTCGCACGTTCTCTTACTTCAAGAAAACCAGATATGTGGTATTACTTTGTATTGTCCATTTATTTAAGTCTTATTCTTTTACTGTTAGAGGTCACCTATCACCCACCAACCAACGTTTTTTTAGGCGCGTTCGCAAACTTGCGAAAAGCGACTATTAGCTTCGTCATGCCTGTCTGTCTGTCGATCTCTGCATCCGTATGAAACAACTAGGCTCCCACTTCACGGATTTTTGTAAAATTTAATATCTGAGTGTTTTTCGAAAATATATCGAGAAAATTCAAGTTTTATTGCAATGTGACAAGAATAACGGGTACTTTACATGACGATCTATGTACATTTATGATAATATATACTTTACATGACGATCTATGTACATTTATGATAATATATACTTTACATGACGATCTATGTACATTTATGATAATATCTCCCTGAATTCTTATAAGAATTAGAAATGTTTCAGACACAAGTTGTGGAGAAAATCACTACACATGTTTTATGTGCAATAATATTTTTCCGAAAATAGTGCCATTTATGACACAATGTGGAAGAATATGGTACAGCCGGACAGATGACAGTATAATATGACGCATGCGCATTGCATGCAGGATAAGTAAGGCTACAGACACACTCAGAATATGTAACACTGACAGCTTTTCCACGGCAACAATGGTTACACGAAAGCGCCTCAATGTTACGTTATACGTACATTGTCTGTCTTGTTTCTTTCTCCTGCAAAATCCCATAATTTGCACATAGCAGTTTTTGACTTGGCAGCGACGATATGAGTGTCTGGGTGGGCATCTTGGGAGGTCAGCGTTTAGGACCAGTTGCCTGACCTAAGACACAATCAGGTGCAGTGTGTCTTCGGTCTTTGTTTAATGATTTACCAGATATGGACTTGCAAGGAAGTTGTGTTTAAAGGAATCACATTAAAACATACTTCCTGCCAGCATATTTATATGGGTAAAACATTTAACAAAACAGGACGTGTCACGAGCTAGAGTGTGACGGACGATATTCTGGTAGATAAGTATCGTCATTTGTGTGTCGACCTCGGTGGACTAGTGGTTAGCGTGCTCGCCACTGGACCCAAGGTTCGCGGGTTCGATCCCGACCGAGGTCGATGGTCCGGAGCACCACTTCCTTCGGAGGGGAAGTAAAGCCGTCGGTCCCATGTCGTAGATTTACGGCATGTAAAAGAACCTTAAAGGCTCGTAAGCAAAATTCAGCGGCCATTTCTCACCCAAGTCTCCTGACTGACTGCCAGATGGCTCTGGCAGTCACATCAGGATTGAGTTGAACAGCCCGGCCAATGGGCTGGTCACTCACTGTCACAAATGTACAAGACCAAGTAACCTCGGAAAGAGGAGGCCCAAGCCCATATAGGGCTGTCGAGCCATAGTTATTATTATTATTATTATTATTATTATTATTAGTATCGTCATTTAGGATGATACTGCTGCCTATCTTTTCAGGTTAAAAGAACTTCTACACTGAAGGTGGAAACAACAACTTAGTCCGAAACGTAAGTGCTTATCTACCAGAATATTTGACGGTACATCCGAAGAGCCTGGTACCTTCGTAGTCACCACCGTGAAAAAATTTATTTTCTCCTACCATAAGACGTATCGTAACTCGCTGTTTTAAAGCTCATACGAGCATAAAACGCACAAGAAGAAAATAAGTGTAAGAAGCGTCTAATGTCGAATATTTCAACAGGTAAGCATGTAGTTCTTTTTCACGACCAAACTACACACGGAAGCTATAAAATACACCAGCACGAAGTTTATCTAAAATCCGACATGTTCCAAAACACAGACTTGCAAATCATAGTCAGGTGGCGTTTGGGTCGCTCTTCTTATGAACATACGAGAGTCGTCTTGAAAGAAGGTACGATAGAAGCCGTTAAAACGAGGTGAAGAAGACGAGATAAGAAGGCTGTAGAATAGACGACTACCTTTTCATTTGCTATCAGAGCCCTAGGCTACGTGTGTTTAGTGAGCACGGGTTTATAATCTATTGATCCATGCAGCTGCTGCTCAAAAGAACCAGTCGCTACGTACAACGGCGCTCTCGCCGCAAAGAAAATGGGGCGGTGTTCAACATTAACCTCCTTACAGATACGAGGCCCAGACTACCGAGTCATGGCATAAAATTTTGGAACCTTTAATGGAGGAAATGTCACTGCGTGATTTCATAAAACCCAGTCACGTTAGTCGTTCTTTACATACCTGATTATTTTGTTAGCTGGTTCGGTAGATGCTTACGCTGCTCTAAAGTTGCTTACTTACAATTAGTCCAGGGGCTCCAGAAATACCTTGCAAATTGGTGAGTTGATAAGTAGACAACAATTTTGGGTATATAATAATATTTTAAAATATGATCTACTGTTCCCGTAAGTTAAACAATTTCACTGTTTTTATTTTATATAACCGTGCATTTCAGTAATTAATTAATTATTTCATTCCAACAAATGCACTACACTGTTTTAGTATTTTCTGTCACTACACATGTTTCGGCACTTCCTGTGTCATCATCAGAGGTGCCGTCGAGAGTTTACAATCTTCAACGCATCCAATTCACTTTCACAACATATAATTCAC
Organism: Reticulitermes speratus; assembly: GCA_021186555.1. Taxonomy (NCBI): domain Eukaryota; kingdom Metazoa; phylum Arthropoda; class Insecta; order Blattodea; family Rhinotermitidae; genus Reticulitermes; species Reticulitermes speratus. The sequence goes on along the minus strand of JAJKFL010000039.1, from coordinate 16,540,960 downwards.
TATCACTGAACAGCACTTATCTTAAAGATAAGTGCTGTTCAGTGATAGTGACTTACAAAAATTAAAGTTGGAAGAAAGTAATTAGAATAATGATTATATTTTATGACGAGGGTTTATAATTTGTATTTTTCAATTAATATAATACGAGTGATTTCATTATGGAAAATAAGGTGGGTAGGTTACGTAGCACGTATGAGGGAGTGGAGAAATATGTAAGAATTTTAATAGGAAAAATATAAAGGCAAAACTGACTGGGAGAAATAGTCACCCCTTAGATGGTAACAGTAAAAGAGTAACATAAACTTTTAAAACAATATGATAAAGGGTACAAAACAGTTTAAACTGACTGAGGGTCAGGTTCTCGTCATAAAGGCAGAGAGTCTTCGAGTTACGTAAAGGTGAGGTGTTTCTTGGACAGCTAAGCAAGGCTACTCACCTGACGACGAAGGGATGCCTGCATGTGGACTCATAAAGTTCAGCTTCGTGGAATGGTGGTAGCTGGACATGAAAAGGTCGGACTGGTACTTGTAGGCGGCAGGGTCCGCTGTGGCGGGTTGCGTCGCCGCCGCCAGTCCTTGGAAGTCGAACTTGTAGGCGTATCGCTTCCCATGCACCTTGGTCATGATATTCTTGTCATAGTAATACCTGTACAGAGTGATGGTCACCAGTTTTACTGACACGTACTACAAACTAGGCCTCATTACCTAATACTGTCTTGAAAATCAGTTAAATGAAGCAATAAAAAAATATGGCGTTTATGTAGAAAGGAAAAACACACCGTGAAATTACACACAGTTAGCTCTTTGTTTTTCTTCTGGCTATAACTTCTACCGTATTCCGATCGTGTTCGATCATTTTAGGGAGAAACAATCAATGAAAAAAGGGGCAGTTTAGGTCATACCTTACATATTATATGTCACTATAAAATTTATACAGTAAAACCTCCTGAAAAATTACATAAATTAATAGAGAATTTGTTTTCACTTATCTTTTTATTTTATATTACAGAGTCTCGCTTTTCCGTTAACACACTGAAACTTATTATTTATTTATTTATTTTTATGTAAGAACTGAAGAAATTAACAGTGAACAGTATTACGGTTCACTGCTTTATACCACATGCTGCTGTGTAATATCTTTAGTATCCATAAAATCTTCTCATAAATCTTTAAAATCTTAACTGAAATTTTCCATGTTGACAATGTCCAGATGTTTTATATTTCTTCTACATTTTTGTTTTTGTATAATGGAATAGCAGACATGTAACCAGGAATGTCTTTCTTCTATTTATGGATCCGTACAATTTTTCTCTCTAAATAGTCGAGGTGCAGAGTTTGATACGTATATATTAAATATGGTGTCTGTGCGTCAACCGCCAGATATTACTTCTCCAGCTACTTCTATCCTATTACAACAATTCTAATGTCGTCACAAATTAAATCCAGCGGCGTTCTTTTTTCTGGCATGTCCGTTAAATTTGTTTCAGAATTGTTTTTGAAATACGGGACACAGGACTCATAAAAAGGAGCAAGTAAACAAAGATCTATCATTGTACATGCACAGAGAAGATACTATCTTGTGTGTCCATGCCCATCTGTAAAAATAACAGCCCTCAGCTTTTCTGCCTTTTGATTTTTTCGGCCGAACGTGAGTACTTTCATGTTACATTAATTCTTCGCCGGATATCCGCAGTCTATGCCAATCACACACACATGTTGCCTGTCTTTATTATCTGTTCATCATTTCCCTCCCAATGTACACTGCGCCAGTATTTAATTGAACAAGATTCGCTCTATACCTGGTCCCTCTCTTTTTTTTTATTTTCCACTGGAATAGGATCATTAAAAGTTGAACTAAAAGTAGAAAGCGATCAGTTCCATCGCTCAAAGTGTGGCCGGTCAGTCGTTTTATACCATTATTAGGCTTACAATTCGCAGTCCGATCTATACGCCAGGGATGACCAAACTCTGAAATCCATTTATTTATCTTTAAAATTTAAATCAAACAGGTAGTATGCGATTAGCTGCAAAAGCTACAGTTCAGTGTATGCTGCTGCAGTAACTATACCACAGCACTACCTACTGTCACACTAATATTAACTATACCACAGCACTACCTACTGTCACATGAATATTAACTATACCACAGCACTACCTACTGTCACACTAATATTAACTATACCACAGCACTACCTACTGTCACACTAATATTAACTATACCACAGCACTACCTACTGTCACATGAATATTAACTATACCACAGCACTACCTACTGTCACACTAATATTAACTATACCACAGCACTACCTACTGTCACACTAATATTAACTATACCACAGCACTACCTACTGTCACACTAATATTAACTATACCACAGCACTACCTACTGTCACACTAATGTTAACTATACCACAGCACTACCTACTGTCACATGAATATTAACTATACCACAGCACTACCTACTGTCACACTAATGTTAACTATACCACAGCACTACCTACTGTCACATGAATATTAACTATACCACAGCACTACCTACTGTCACACTAATGTTAACTATACCACAGCACTACCTACTGTCACACTAATATTAACTATACCACAGCACTACCTACTGTCACACTAATATTAACTATACCACAGCACTACCTACTGTCACATAATATTAACTATACCACAGCACTACCTACTGTCACACTAATATTAACTATACCACAGCACTACCTACTGTCACATGAATATTAACTATACCACAGCACTACCTACTGTCACACTAATATTAACTATACCACAGCACTACCTACTGTCACACTAATATTAACTATACCACAGCACTACCTACTGTCACACTAATATTAACTATACCACAGCACTACCTACTGTCACACTAATATTAACTATACCACAGCACTACCTACTGTCACACTAATATTAACTATACCACAGCACTACCTACTGTCACACTAATATTAACTATACCACAGCACTACCTACTGTCACACTAATATTAACTATACCACAGCACTACCTACTGTCACACTAATATTAACTATACCACAGCACTACCTACTGTCACATGAATATTAACTATACCACAGCACTACCTACTGTCACACTAATATTAACTATACCACAGCACTACCTACTGTCACATGAATATTAACTATACCACAGCACTATCTACTGTCACACTAATATTAACTATACCACAGCACTATCTACTGTCACACTAATATTAACTATACCACAGCACTACCTACTGTCACATGAATATTAACTATACCACAGCACTACCTACTGTCACACTAATATTAACTATACCACAGCACTACCTACTGTCACACTAATATTAACTATACCACAGCACTACCTACTGTCACACTAATATTAACTATACCACAGCACTACCTACTGTCACACTAATATTAACTATACCACAGCACTACCTACTGTCACACTATATTAACTATACCACAGCACTACCTACTGTCACACTAATATTAACTATACCACAGCACTACCTACTGTCACATGAATATTAACTATACCACAGCACTACCTACTGTCACACTAATATTAACTATACCACAGCACTATCTACTGTCACACTAATATTAACTATACCACAGCACTACCTACTGTCACATGAATATTAACTATACCACAGCACTACCTACTGTCACACTAATATTAACTATACCACAGCACTACCTACTGTCACACTAATATTAACTATACCACAGCACTACCTACTGTCACACTAATATTAACTATACCACAGCACTACCTACTGTCACACTAATATTAACTATACCACAGCACTACCTACTGTCACATGAATATTAACTATACCACAGCACTACCTACTGTCACACTAATATTAACTATACCACAGCACTATCTACTGTCACACTAATATTAACTATACCACAGCACTACCTACTGTCACACTAATGTTAACTATACCACAGCACTACCTACTGTCACACTAATATTAACTATACCACAGCACTACCTACTGTCACACTAATGTTAACTATACCACAGCACTACCTACTGTCACACTCAGGAGCCAACATTAGCAGATTACATTTATTTATGTGTTTTCATTAATACTCACAATAAAAAGCGATATTTTCTCTGTACATAATAGACAAGTTTCATAAAGGAAATGCGGAGTGTTTTCTGAAATGTAGGATTTTTTTTTCCTATGGCTCGACAGCCCTATATGGGGCTGGGCCTTCTCGTTTCGTCGAGGTTTCATGGTCACACACATTTGAGACACACCACAGTCGGTAGGACTCCTCTGGACGAGGGACCAGCTCGTCGCAGAGACGAAATGTAGGATACAATTATTAATTATTGTTTACACGATAATATTAATTTAATTAGCCAAGAATCATAACGTACATTCTGTATCATACGTTACGAACATTTTTGTAATGACAGCACCTCGTCACGAATTAAAAGTGCTAAACATAACAAATTCTGACACACAAATTGAAATGCCGAATCAAAATTATTATACATACAAAAATACGTTATTTTAATGTTTCTACGTCTGCAGTCTGGTTGCCAGGCGAGCATAACAGCTCTCCTGCATTACACGCAATGTACATCATCGGGCGTTTTGTTTCTTTGCGACTGCTATGCAGGGCAACGACAGTATATAATATAATGTCTGCCAAAGACAATACATACTGGTAAGACATTTAAAATAAAGAGGCAATCAAATTATATCAAAAGATTATTTGACGAACGCATTGGATGAAGAAGGACCACTGTCTGTAGAACACCGTACGTGGCCAAACACACACACACACACACACACACACATACGTACACATACGCACCGCCTGCTAAGACGAAGTGGAAAAGAAAACATTTCATGTAACTATTAAAAACAAGACCAACTAGATGCACAATCACTATTAAAAAAACCTTTAATAGTAGTATTACATTAAACCCGACATGTTTCGGTCAGGTACCTGACCATCTTCAGGGGTAAAATGCGTAGTCCATATGTTAAACACACGAGATATGTGAGCCTATAAGGTCTAGTCGTATATAAAGTTTTTCAAAACACAGTTTTAAAGTCACTAGAAAATCACTAAAAAACTGTTTTAAAAATAGTCTAGTGACTTTAAAACTGTGCTTTGAAAAACTTTATATACGACTAGACCTTATAGGCTCACATTTCACGTGTGTTTAACATATGGACTACGCATTTTAATGTAGTGTACCCTGAAGATGGTCAGGTACCTGACTGAAACATGTCGGGTTTAATGTAATACTACTATTAAAGTTTTTTAATAGTGATTGTGCATCTAGTTGGTCTTGTTTTTAATATATACAAGATGCACGGTGAATACAATATTAAGTATTTCATGTAACAATTCCGACGGAGAGCCCCGTGTTCGTTCCACAAATCTGCAACTCTTCTTTTAGTATCTCAGGATGTAGAACTTTAATCACTCCAAGAACTCCCCAGTATGAAACCAATAATCACGACTCGAACAACGGGAGGCCATATAATCGGGACATCCCCCCGAGAAGATGAGGGAAGAGAAATCAAGAGCTAACTAGCACAAATCAAGTGGACCAAGGAGGGGTCGACATTTCGTTAGTGACACCCTCTCCACTGCCTGCATACACGATGCAATGACGAAGGGTGGACATACAATCAAGACACAAAATGCATTTTTTTTCCCAGTTTATAGTGGAGATTACAACAGGGGCAATAGTGTCTCTCACTGCTATAAGTGACTTGTTAGTTTATCGTCGGAATGAAAAATGAAGTCCTGCTCGTGCAGGCCTATCGCGTGCCCACAAGACGCAGTTCGATTCAAACGAGCGGGCTGATAAGTTATTCGACTACAATGTATCATCTTCAATTGTTACTTAGTGTCGAGTGTGAAGAAGCAGATATGTAAAACGAAATGGAAAGAATATGAGCAGAAACCCTAAAACAACGATTAAGCAACAAATGCCTTTTTTTTTAAATTATTTATTGAAGATTACAATTTGCAGTATGTACAGTATACAAGCAAAAGTTACAAAATTGTTCCGATCACCAATTTAACTAAAATTAGTACATGGACCAAGAGTTATACAAAGGGAAAGATAAAATAAAAAAAATATTAGTGAAAAAGACTAGAGAAAAACACTATGCCTGATGGTGAGCTGGTTTTACAGTAGTATATGCTTTGGTCGTTTATGTTTGTAGATTTTATATGCAGAGTTAAGGTCGGCTACTGTAATTACCTATTTAAACAAATGTCTCTAAAGAATTTATAATGGGGGATATCTCAGTTTGTTCTCTTCAACTAGAATTGTTAGTGTATTAAATAAATGAGAATGAGATATGCGAGACACGTCACACATATAGGACATGCACCACATGTGGGATATGCACCACTTATGGAACACGTACCACAAACGTGACACGTACCACACAAAGGAAAGGAGATGCAGCAATATTTCTGTTGCAGAATCTCGAAGAAAGGAAGTGCTCGAGAGCCTCAGCAATGAATTCTAAACACAGAATATTTTTGAGCAGCTGAGAGACTATCAGCGACAAAATAAACACCCTGCACCATATAGTCAGCAGGTACTCAGTGTGACGGATGGACAGACATGTACAGACAGGCTACTAGCAGCTTGCAAACGGTTATCCTTCTAGTTCTGGGCGACAAGAACTCTCGTCAATGATAAATATTAAGTCTCCCAAAACTAAACACGCAACCCTTCAATTACAGGGTGCGTGTTCTTTATGCTGGGGCCTCGATAAGCAGGATAGTGCCTGGCTGCCTAAACTTTCGACGTTCATAGTGCAGGACACTTGCCTGAAACTTGCGAACACTCTCTCTTGCGACATTGCAACAAAAACCCTTAAAAACATAAATTATTAATGCTTTTCACCAAACATCATGATGCAGTGGTTGACACTTCTATTTCGTGTTAAATATGTCCATATTTCAGACGTAATATTGGCGTCTGGTGTATTTCGTGGTTTTACTCAGGCTCTCAAAAGGAAGGCTAAGATTGTAGTTGAAATAGGCAAATAATGCCTCATTCAAATTCAAATATACTACTTTATTCTGTAATCACCGTGCATCTTTTCACAGTCACTATTTACATACACCAACTGGATGCAACTCTATCGACTAAACATATGTCGGGTTTTATAAAGTTTTTAAATATGTTTTAAAAAACTATACAGTTTTTTTAAATAAGAGTTGCATCCAGTTGGTGTATGTAAATAGTGACTGTCAAATATACTAACTATTGATGATTACCTCCCATCTTACATATCCTTTGCAGCTAAAACAGCGTTGTCAAATACCTCAACTATCAGTCAATAGTAGTCTATAGTAATAGCCACAAAAATGAAGCGCTCCTTTATGGTGGGCAATAATAAGAACGATCCATGGAGGTTTATGCATTGCGGAAGTGAGCAGCTAGAAATGGTCGCACGATATGCCATGACAACATAACACAAAGGACAGATATATAATACAATGCATAGCAAAAGGCTTTCGACAGTATCCTTCCAAATCAGTAGTTACTGTAGCCCTACTACACGTATATAACATTCAATAACCTGTTCAGTTGATGCACAGCACATATGATAACTGTTTGTTACCATAGTCCTCTGCAGAGTTGACTCTTCGTCTGATGGTTTAGAGGGATTTTGCATTGTGCTGGTGACGATCATGGATTAATGGGATTGTGAGGAGGTTTGAAGGGGTGCGAATTGGATTATCGAGACTTGGAACCGCCGCTAATAGACAATCTGCGCCAATCACAGCCTGTTCGAGCACCCAGCACTCTCAACAGTTTCCTCCATAAAATGAAAAGCTACAAACAGCCGTGTCTCGCTGTGCCTCTTTTTTTTTCCTTTTCCTGCATGAAATAAACTGGTAATTCATGTAATTTCGAATATCTAGAGCAATTTATAAACTGATGTTATCCTCGTCCGTTACATGTGAATTGATCACTTCACTTTATACTTGCACACAGATATGTACTGTTATTTTTAATTATCTTTTATTGCAGGTTAATGAGAACAGATTTTCACTTTCTCTTGTTCCGCTGCGTACTTTGCAAACATCATTACATTTCTACCAATCATTGGTCCCTTACACAGGAAGAGTTCTCAATTTAGGACATTTATGAGTACAAAATATTTTCTAGATGAATTCAGATTTCATGATGAAAAATAAACAGTTTAATGGCTTCATACAATTGCAGTAATAGAAAGTTTATATTTTCATCTGTCAGCTCAACACCCCCTCCGCCCCTAAAAGTGCAGTGATGACGGCGATAATGATGATGATGATGATGATGATGATAATAATAATAATAATGAGACGAAGAAGCCTACCCACCACGTTACATTTATAAAGGAGGTAAAGATAAAGGTCCAAAAATATTCCAACTCGGAACCAGACGAATACAAGGGTGGTATCATGATGCGAACATTGTGTCACGAGTGTGAGAACTTCCTGTAACGAAAAGCATTAGGGACCAGGGCCTTCAGGAAGCGGTACGGAGGCGGTGACGATGACGACGACTAAAACAATAAAAACAACAACAACGCGAAAGCGTTAATTTGCCAATATGATTAATTAAGTTTCTCGTTATGAAGACGTAAAGGGTTGAGGTACAGCTCCACACATTCCTACATTATGTTCCTCCGCAATATCAAAAATTCTCGTAACTATTCAACGTTTTGGTTTTGTAGTTTAAAATTTATGTTTACTATAACCCAGTCGGTTTTTTGTTAACTAAAATATTCTATTCTGCAAAATATTTTTTCAGAACTGCATAATAAACTTCATACTACTGGCTGCCATCACGCCTACTGATTGCTACCCCGCGCGCACTTTCCATGAATCTACATTACAGGTTGCTGGCTTTCTTTCTTTCCTACTCGGACTCGTGACCCATGATGATGGGACCGATACATTGTCCCGAAACGTCGGTAAACAATTACCACACGACGCCGCGTAATATCCCAGAAAAGCGCAGATCTCATCAACATCGCGGCGGAAACCTGAAATCAAGGTTCATACACACATTTCATTTAAAGTCTGTATTTGTTGACTGTTCTTCTGTGCCTGCTTAAGCGGCTTCTTTTGTTTCAGTTAAATGTCGACGAAATCACAAATGTCTGTACACACCGTTTCAATACAGTACTAACAGTATCTTCCAAGTCATACGGCTTTTCGAGACCAAATAATTCTTACATCACCCTGCTAAACCCCTAATGCAGAGCTATAAAAATGACCCAGCAGTGTTCCACTTACGAAAAGTACGGGCAGCAGGTATATCTTGTGTGAGCGATTTGTCATAAGAGGTCGATAAAAGAAAGGTCAAGGAACAGGCGCGATCCCTGGAAGATACACAACATGCGATGCAACGATCAAATCTTATTACGAATTTAAAATGGGACATATATTTCATTTATTTTTTTGTTCAAAGAAATGAATTATACTGCGTCCATTAAAATATACAAAAGCAATCTCCTCGGGGGAAAAATCTTACTGAGAAATACTACTTCCTTTACATAATAAAAGCCCACAGAACGATAGATATTTTATTAAAAAATGGAATATTTATGTGTGTATTACACTTAGGTCCCATTACACAGGGCTGATAAGCGTACTGTAATTATATTTCCTTTCTGAATCCTTTTTTTCACATCTCTTATATAAAAGGATAGATATTAAAGTATAGAGAAATACAGCTTTTTGTTGCTTTGTGCAGGCGTGGAAATCCTGAGTGGAACATGTTGATGGTGGTATTTGAAAACAAATTGGTAGTAAAAGAAGGATCGAGAAACCCGAGTAGGGAAAAGTTCCATCATGTATAGAATTTATTAAATATAATTGGGGCAATCAAAACAAGGACGATGATGTGGACAGGCCAAATAACATGTATGTAAAGGATTAGAAATGAATACAAATATTTTGTAGGAAATGTGTTGGGCGGGAAGTTTGGAATGACTAGACTTACAGGGGAGGATAATATTAAGACGAATCTTGGCATGACAATGTGAACTCAATTCGACTGGTACTGCAAATGATCCAGAGAAGGAAGCTGTGAAGACAATAAGGAACAGATAACCTTTCAAGTTCCACGAAGGTGCGGAATTTCTTAGTAAGCTGAGCAGCTCTTATTCTTAAAGAAGGACTCTGTTCTATGAAGTGAGTTTCTGTCTAATTACATAGTTAGAGTGTGCTGTAAAGTTCCTGCAACTTACTGTCAGTTATTTGAAAGGTCAAGAAAAACAATATGCGAACTTTTAAGAATCCGGGTGTTGCAAGTGAATGGCCTAGAAAAGGTTTTTCTATATACCTTGTTTTGAAGGGCAGGGGGGAAGATTACGCCTCCAAGTACGCAGAAACTATTTCAAAGACTATCTAAGAAACTGACCTAACCGCACATTTCCACCCAGTGGCTACATTAAGAAAGCGTGTAATTATACCGTTATTCTCAAGTGCCTCCAAATCGTGGTGCTTAATTTAAACACAAGAAGACACACCTGCTTATAAGCAATAAAAGTAGACGTGTTTTTTTTTCAGGGGATGAACCAAAATTCTTACGACAAATATTTACAAGTTTACACGTATACAACAGTTATATTTAACACGAGCAAAATCCGTCCTGTGTAAATTATACACCTCCGTAGCGGTATAGGCTACCCGACTGATACCACTGACTTCTTAGTAGCTATACGTGTTTGATTCTACTATGGAGATACTTCGCACTGACTGGGGATTATTATTACTACTACTACTACCACCAACACTACTACTAATACTACTGAAATTACTACCACCAATACTAAGCTATCACGGATTACACTGTCTGGCCTGTTCCGAATTCACGATAATTAAAAAATAACGGATTATTTAGACATTCTGTAAGACTTCTTCCCGTTAAAGGGTGTGTACCAACACAGACAACTGCAGACAAAATCCATAATCATGCTGAATGTAAACTAGCGATCCCAGATTTCGAGCGGTCAGAAGTCGAATTACCTTCAAGTCGCGTGGACATTATTATTATTATTATTATTATTACTGGCACTTGCGCTGTTCAGCTAGCACGTTAACAAACGAGGATTATTGCTATTATTATCATTACTAATATTGCTATTATTAACTCCTTGGACTGGGAGGTCCTTCTTGAGAAGCTAACGTCTTTTCAGCTAGTCAAGACATTCCCTTATTTTATTGATCTCGAAGACTAATTACGGTGTTCACAACAGCCCGCCACTTATCCCAATCCTCAGCCAGAAGAATCCAGTCCACGAAATTCCAATCTTCCTTCTTCAATATACACTTTAATATTATCCTCTCCCCTATATTTGAGTCTTTCAAGTGGTCTATTTCCGTCAGGTTTCCCCACTAAAGCCCTCCACGCATTTCTCATCTCCCCGATGTTTTCCACATGTCCCGCCCATCTCATGACGCTTGATCTGATCACCCTAATAATATTTGGTGTCGAGTACAAATCATGAAGCTCCTCATTATGCAATTATCTCCATCCCCTTCTTACTTTCTCCTTCTTAGGCTCAACACCTTTCCCAACTTTCTCGAAAATCTTCAGTCTATATTCTTCCATTAGAATGAGAGACCAAGTATCACACCCATACAAAACAAAAAGCAAATTCATAGTTGTATACTTTTATTTATTGAAGGGCCCCCCAGCAGATGCTACGGATACTCCGCAGCCTTGAGGCTTATTGTGCAACCCTGTGATGAAGATGAGGTTTTGTCTGCTTTTCCATTTTAATGGAGCACCGGTGGAATGAAATTGACAGGGAAGAACCGAAGTACTCGGAGAAAAACCCTGCACCGGTGCCACTTTGTCCACTACAAATCCCACATGGACCGACCTGGGATCGAGCCCGGGCCTCCGCGGCGACTAACCACCTGAGCCATGGCACGGCCTAGTTGTATAGTTTAATATTTATGTTTTCAGACATAAAACGGGATGATAAAAGGTTTTGTACCAAATGGTAGAAGGCATCTGACGAACTGAATTTGCTCTTAACGTCTTATTATTAATATATTAGGTTTCTGTCGGCATCATCATTTAACAAACAAGTTAGTGAGTGTTGCACAACCAGTTACGGCTGCACTGTGTTGTGGGGAGGTGTAAGAACTTGGGACGTGTTCTGTATCCGGGTGCTGGAGGCCTGGGAGGGGGTTGAGTGGGGGAGAGGCAAAGCCGGAGACACCAGCTTCCTGGTCGGTTTCCTAATAGATTCCGGGTCGAACCTAGATGTCTCCGGGGAGGGGTAGTGAAACAAGTTACACGTATTAGGGACCTGAGCTGCAGCAATCTCAATACGGAATGAACATGCCCCCCCCCTATGTTTTCCATAGCTGACACTATTCAACAGACTTCAAAGAACTTATGTATTCAAGGTATATGTTTTAACTAGAATTTAATTTTGGGCCCAACTTTATCCCTATCTCATACGAAGCCTAATAGGAAAGCCCATACGTTTGCTCTGAAATTGTGCACTGTAACCCGTAATATAAATTACAGATACCGTTAATATTTACAAATTTATTTCCATTTTTATTAGCTCATATATCAGTAACTAGAAGAAAAATAGCTTATGTTTTTATGAAGTTTTGTATTACGATTATTTCTGAAATAAAGCTGTATGTGTAATAAATATACAAGGTCAGACCGGTAAGGAATCGTACAATAACACACTTTGTAAATGTTAAAAAACTACTGACTCCCCAATTTGTCCTGTCTGTTGTGACATTTTCCTCCCTCAGACTTTAAGGTACGCATGTTACTGTCCTTTCAGTGCCATGAAATTACGCAAATATCGTCATATCAGTAGCCGAACCTGACAGGATACTAGCCGAAATTTCACCGATGTCATTGCATCCTTTTAACAGCACTCTATTCTACTTGTTGCTACAAGCACTGGCTCATAGGGCAAGTTAATGTCAATGCAGTAAGAACGAAATAACGACTGTAAGAAAGACGATAGTTAGACATGTTCTTTTAGTTAGAGAAGGCCCCAGGGCCCTGGAGCAATGGAGCCACTTCGCCACAGTTAATGAGGCAGTCATTCTGACACACAAACACATAAATGTATGTATGTTGTACAAGCATGCCACACGCGCGCGCGTACTATGGTAATTAAGGCAGAAAGCACACTGATCTTCTGAAGCTGTATTTCGTTTCGTCCAACACTGCTAATAACTTTCGGAACTAAATACCGCCAAACATGTTACCTACGGTACTTCGAATTTGACGCTGGTGTAAACTATTGCCATTCTGATCGAGAGGTTCAATTCAAAGCGTGTCTGTTGAGAAGAAGAAATAAAATTCTACATATTTCTGACAATTGTTACTTTTCTGTGTTTATACATATGGTAAACGGTGGATTGTAAAAAAGAATCACTATCGCTTTGTTTTTAATTTCCAGGCATTCAATTTAAACTAGTTTATGCTACAAAAACATTTATCTTGTACTTTAAGATCTACAACTTCCTGCCGCGCATCTTAGTGTTCAAGTAATGTAAATTATATTACTGCAATACGAAAATATATAATTTAACATACCATATCTTCTATTGTGTGAGCAGCAAACATAGTTTCAGCGAGTCCTTCAACAAATAAAGTTCACAGTCATGTACTGCACAATCTGTGGTCTTCTGGGTAATTACACGCCATCGTGTGGTAATTATTTACCGACGTTTCGGGACAACGTGTCGGTCCCATCTTCACGGGTCAAAATTCCAAGAAGGAAAGCTTTCCTTCTTGGAATCTTGACCCGTGAAGATGGGACCGACACGTTGTCCCGAAACGTCGGTAAATAATTACCACACGATGGCGTGTAATTACCCAGAAGACCACAGATTACATCAACATCGCGGCGGAAGCCTGAAATCATGTACTGCACAGGTTTCTAACATTTATAATTCTGACATATCTATTTATACTGTAACTAGTATAGGAAATAATGAAAAAGATAAACAGTCGCATTTACTTAAATGCCCACACAAGCAACAAGAGCAGCTAAGTGTTCTGCACCGCAATAACACAAATATTTTTTCTCCATCATATATGTGAATTAAGATGTTAGGCTGAAGTGTATAGTTTTATAAGACACGCAGGTCCATTTACCGAATAATCTGTGCAGAGAATTTAAAATGGTGACGGAAACTGACAGTCTGTCTCACTGAAGCATGCCTTGCAGGTGAGCATACAAAGGCTGCAAGGCAAGTAGCGCTTTACCCCACCTGGCATCTTCCCTCGACTTACCTCAAATAGAAAGGTTCAGGACAGTTGACCAATTATAGCATGGAAGCAAAGGGAAAGTAAGAGGAAGACAAAGAAGAGGCTGGAAATATGTTTTTAAGATTGTTACGCGCAGTAAACAGCCTAATCTGAGAAGACACGTATAGTTATGTTTAAGTCAAACCAACTAATGCACGTTAGTTGGTTTAACATAAAAATATATAAACATACAAAAATATAAAAAATATATAAAATATATAAAAATATATAAATATATAAAAAACAAGTACAGTTAGTTGTCAGCGGCTATGATTTGATAGCGTCCAAGATAATTAGTGAAGAATATGTTAACTGGCTCACTAACAAATATAACACTTTCTCTCACACAACACCCTCCTTTTGTCTCTTTAATTTACTGAATAATCCTTTCATTACTCACTTACTGGAAAAGAGTTAAAACACTTCCTGACTGGCGGCAGCAGTAAAATGTTACTGCTAGAACACAATGAAATGTGGGGATGTTTGTGCAGTAATCGCCGTGCTGTATCGACCACTTCTCCGACACGAGTATGAAGTGAATAGCCTAAACGACGGTCTGCAGGGGCCGCTGATAGCTTGCTGGAAGATGCCTGCAGAGCGGTATTTGATCATGTGAAACTGCAGGTATCTGCAGGTGTAGGTCTCTCATTCCAGATGCAACGAATTCCTCAAGCTTGGTGCACATATAAACGGAAGTAACTTAGCGCCAAAATTTTAAAGTGTGTTATTTAACGACGCTGTCATTTGTTACGATTGCATACCGTCGGGGATGTTGCGACGAATAGGTATAAAGCACTGGTGGAATGACACTGTCAAGGAAAACTAAAGTAGTATGAGAAAACCCTGTCTCAGCGCTAATTTATCCACCAAAAATCCTACATTGAGTGGCCTGGGATTGAACCCGTGTCCTTAATTACAGCCAAGATAAATGGATAATACCAGAAAGGTGAAGTGAATTTCATTTTTAAATTCTTTTGTAATTTTCCTTCAATCGGCATATCCTAAAGGATAATGTGAAGAAAACAACGAAGAGGCTTGCTTTCATGAACTGACTTTAGAAAAAAACACACTTTCTGCTTTCAGCATCGGCCTTAGGGTAATAAGAATGTTGCACCACGGATTTTCTTTATACTGCCCCCTCTAAGGTTGATATTGGAATATTGGTCATAATCATTATTGTTGCAAAGAGCAATGACCAGTGAAAAGAGACAACAACAAATATCTTCACTAAATTGTAAGTTAGCCTTATTCACCGATTAGCCTTCGGTGTTCGATCACGTCTTTGTTTAAATCTTAAGTTCGTTGCCTGATTACGTCAGGTCACAGTCCAAGACAGGACTTCTGGTTTGAAAGTTAGATTTCTAGAAACCAGAGATTCAAGACCTTTCTCATAATACATTTTGTTATAAGTCATTTATAGAGATTTGCTGGGCGCCTTTCTCTTCTCCACCAAACAGGGTTAAGCACCAATTTTACTTTTCTCGGTAATACATACCCCAGTTTTTACGGCGGACAAAAATAGTGCACCTAACAAGAAATAAAACAAAGACTTCAGCTATTATATGTAATATGAATACACATTTCCATAAGTAATTACTAAGTCTGCTATTATTACTTGATCGTCATCAGACAGTAAGGGTGGAAGGGACACGTGCAAATAGTGGGGTTGCCTCCACTGGTTCAAAAGTTGTAAGACTCACCTGAGCGCCCTACTCAGCTTGTCGTAATTCATGTTGGGTTTGGACTTGCGCTCACCCCAGCGCCGGGCCACTTCATCGGGGTCTGTCAGCTTGAACTCCCCGTTCGTTCCTTCCCACGTAATGCAGTTCGCGTTGGACGAGTCGGACAGCAGCTCCAGCAAGAACTGCCACAGCTGGATCTGCCCTGAGCCTACAACAAACATTATATAACACCACTGTGTCCACTCATCGTGGGTGCTTTCTGGATGTGCCCAGACTCAACTCCATGCCGCAATGCATTTTCACTTCCCTTTACTTTCAGGTATGAGCTGCATTTCATGTATCATAACGATTAGGTAAATATTTGGGGCAATATGGAATGCAATCATTATTATAGAACTACAAAAGAACAAGTTATATAATGGAGTTAACATCACACTCACGAGATAGTCAGACTCTTCATCTGGTGTTCCTTCTTTTACAATAATTGATAAAGGCTTTGAAATTATGTTTATTAAATTTTTTTCTAAGCATAGTTAAAACCCGTCATTTTTGACAGCAGGGAAGTGAAAATCCCCTCACAAAAAAAAAAACTCTTTAGTAGTTTAAAAGATGCATTATCACCTCTCACTCACTGAGAGAGCGAGCGTTTTAATGCACCTGTCA
The DNA here is from genome assembly GCA_021186555.1 of Reticulitermes speratus. Classification (NCBI taxonomy): domain Eukaryota; kingdom Metazoa; phylum Arthropoda; class Insecta; order Blattodea; family Rhinotermitidae; genus Reticulitermes; species Reticulitermes speratus. Next base: position 16,524,291 of record JAJKFL010000039.1, on the reverse strand, counting down.
AAAGTTTACGCAACTCACACTAACAAATCTCTATTTGAACCATGAAAACCCGGGAACCATGGAAAGGCAGTAAGCGCTAATTCCAGCTTTAGTTCTATCTATTATACTGCCGCCATCTGCACGGGAACCCAATAAACATGACAACGAAATGTGAAGTTACTTCACTCTCTCACTCACCGAGTCGCTCGACTGACTCAGCCACCACAAACCAAGCTTACTATAACGTTAGGTACCAATGCCTGGCGGATCGTAGATGCTATAGTGTTGGAAACGCCATGCTACAGCGCACAGTAACGCCATATGCTAGTCGAACTAATGTGTTAACAAGTCTTTGACTGTGATTAAAATAATTTTTATTTTTCAAGGAATGTGAAAATCGTTTGAGGCACGCATCTCTTCACCAGTAAAGTCGTATTGATATTTGTAACTGGCCTGTTTGTGTCCCTTGAAAACATGAACACAATTTTATTACCTTTCTTCTGTATTTTGGTTACTGCATATAACATCATAAAGTTAAAATTTTACAGCTAATATGTCACTAGTGTGTCAAAAGTATTTAATACACTGCATACGCCTATACTTACTTTCACAAATTCTAGATATGGCATGTAGGAATAAGTGTAAGAAATACCACACAATAAATCCCAAGATAAACAGTGGTACAGAGTATGGAGGAAAGCATCCCACTAGTTCTCAACCGACAACAAAATATGACTTTCTGTGAGTCTCTTACATTTTACAACTTCACTTAGAGTGAAGAGGTCAGAATTAAGGTCACGAAAGGTCAGGAAAACAAAAATGGTTGTACAAGAACTGTGTACCTACATGACATGAAATATCAATCTCATTACGACTGACAGCTTCTGTTCCACTTAGCGCGGCTAAAATTTTAAGAGACAAAAAGCTAGTAAGCCAAAATGTTGGAATATCCACGAAGGAGCAAGAACGGACTTACATACGCAATAAATGGATATAAAGGGAAACATGCGTGTTCCAAACTCGTAGAATACAGGTTTGCGCTCTGTTATTTTCATAGCAGAAACAACCTCGACCTTAGAGTACACACGTACTAATTTAAGAATTACAAGTGTTAGTGGGTGGAATTATGACACATGGGAACATTTGCATATTTATTAGTGCAGTTTAGATGTGGAGATCAGTACTCGCCATCTTGACGTACTGCAAAAACAGGTGCGAATGTACTGAGTCACGGCCTGAATGTGGTTGGGTGCACGCAGACTGCGGGAATAGAAAGAATACAAATTCGGGACCAAGTATATTTAAAAGGATGTCTTTGCGACTTTGTGCAAATCAATGGCATTGATATTCATTTACTGCAGGCACAAATCTATTATTGTAAACCTGAACCTGTTACAGACATTACATTCCAAAAGTTAAAAACTATTGTTCCACGTACAGATTCTTATCACATTCGTCATTAGTTATATCTAAGAATGTTGTATATAACAGATGCAGATCCTAATGAGATCTTGAGTATATTTTATATCATGTACAGTCAGTTCTGATATAACGCGACAGTTGCGTACTTGTAAGACACTGCGTTATACAAAAACGCGTAATAAAAATAACAAGGGGGCATGAAGAAATGGGGAGCGATATTTTGCACTGGTCGCTGAAATCTCGTAACAGCCAACATGCGTATGCGTAAGTTCGCGTTATACAAACAGCGTTCACCTATTCATCAATCGCGGTATAGCCAATTCGCGTTAAAGAAACATGCGTAATAGCAGGACTGACTGTATATAGTTTTATGTAATGAGTTTCTTTTACACAATGCCAGAAGATTTCGATACGAACTTGACCCAAAGTGGTAGTTAAATTTAATATGGGCCAAAAATTTTCCGACAAATTTTGACTCAGATATCCCTCGTACAAAATTTCATAGGAACCAGTTAAAGAGTTTTGGACATGAAACATAGACACAACTCTTCTATTAGGAGTTTATTTTTACACTTCACGCAAGGAGCAAGTAAGACTATAATTGCAAAGGAACATATATTACGATAATATATATATGAATAGTATGTATATTACGTACTGACAGAGAGAATTACAGAATAGTAAGTGTAAACAAAAGCCTATTGCATAAACAAGTGAAATTCAATCAACAACAGTATCTAATCGGTCAGTGAGGGAACTCTTTCCCAGACTTAAAACTGTTGAAGCCTGAAGCCGCTGCTCATTCCAGCTGAGGCCAAAGTTCAGAATGCGACGAGTTTTATATCCGCCTCTCGTCGCAGGGTTTGTTTATACGATTGACTTTAATTTACTATGAAGCAGAAATGTGATCAAGCAATTCGACTCAATCGGTAACGGTTCCGACTTCTTTTCAGTAGACACCCATCTGGAATATCGGTCCGGAAACCGACTACGCTGACTTTTCGTGGTTTTTATCAGTACTTCCACGTCAAGTCTGCGACTGTATCTCAAACCAGGGCACAATAGCTTCCTTAAATAAAACTGCCAACTTATTACTCATTACGTTCCCACCATTCGACGCCACATACGTGTTGTGTTACTGACAGTCTCGATAAATTAATTATTTATGAAATAAAATGAAATAAAATAAAACAGGGAATTCAACATTTTAGGTTTTACAGCATTGTTGATATAGATACAAGGTCTGTGGGAGCCAGGCTGGGACAGCGTAGTCGGTATAGAGACTCGGTACAGGCTGGACGGTCTGGAAATCGACTCCCGTCCAGACCGGCCCTGGGGCCCACCCAGCCTCCTGTAAAATGGGTACCGGGTCTCTTTCCCGGGAGTAAAGCGGCTGGGGCGTGGCGTTGACCACCCACGCCCATCCAGCACCGAGGTTAAAGAAAGAGTACAGCTATACCTCTACTCCCCCTCTGGGCCTCCACAGCCTGTTTTAGGTTGAATGATACCTTTATTACCTTTAGGAGGCCTCTGCGATATTACGCTGCGTCTTTGGGCAAATAGCTCCCGGTGTTTCGCAGGATCGTTGTGCCTTCTTCTTCAGGATCAAAGAGTAAAAGAAGAATCCAAGAATAGTCTTCGTGAGTTGCTTGATCCTGAAGAAGGAGGCATTACGATTCTTCGAAATGTCGGTAACTTACTCAAAGGCATGATGGAAAATCTCTGTTTGGATAGTCGGCTCCCTGCCGAGATACGAATCTGGCACCTCCAGAACCTTTACCGTCTCATCCATCTTGCTCGATATGTTGGTACTTTCCAGAACTCAGTATGAGGGTTGGATAAATTCCAGCGGCAAAGTTTCATAGCTCTCTCATCATGACAATTCATGTTTCAGGTCCTGACATCAGTAACTGAGTCAGGACAAGGATAGGACAGAAGTATTCAGCTCGTTAACAAATTTCGAAACCGAACTTTCTTCGTCTTACAAATAGCACCGATCTTGGAGTCAAAGTAGGTTTATGCGTGTCTGAAGGAACTAGACTACTGAGAGACAAAATAGATGTTATATTTTAGGCACACAATCACCAACACGCCGGTTCTCTAATCAGACACTGCAACAACGATTGGCTACGCCCTTGAAATGCAAACCTATCATTAGTCACAAAAAGAGAGGTGTGTAAGATAAATATATCTTTCTCAGGTATGTTAGTAAAACTAATTTTTTCGTAACATAAAAAGACGGAAATTTGTCATAAATCGCTTGGTTCGAACAGTTGCTAATGAGGAAAAAACGGAAGGTGGCGTGGGGAGTATTTCCCACGTGGCACACGACAAAGTAATTTACCATGGGTGGTTTATAGTTAATTAAGGGCAATTCAACCCCCTCGGGACACGTGAACATGCGTGGCCGGATCAGAGAGCATAAAATTTGTTTGCAAGGGATTGATATGTCCCCAAGGGTTAACATTCACAGGGCAAGTGTTCCCATGTCTAGACCCCGCATTGTCTCTCACTCCTTAATTATGTGATATCAACTGCCTGAGAGGAAGTCAACGCCGCCTATGTTGGTAACTTGTGATCACGTCAACCACGTAAAACTGTACCGTCATATACCATGAAGACGTAGAGCTCCACGCTGCTTAACCCCGACTTGTGTGGATCGGATTCACACTCCAGCCGCTTTATCCGCGGGAATACCTACGACCGGAACCTACTGCATAGGCAACAGAATTAAGGCAGAGGGAAAATCATGCGGTTATGCTGTCGACAATCGAATCCCGGTAGCATCGGCAGCCAGTCACTTTCATGACTACATTCATGTACTGGAAAAGGTGACGAGCTTAAAGAAATGCTAAATAAAGTCCAACTACATGCAGCAGAATCTGTCGTCAGAAGCTGGCCGTCGCTCAGTTTGCCAATAACTTTCTCACTTCATACTGTGATGTTCTGGGGTATGGCAGAGTGTAGTAAGATAGGTACGACCAACTTTCAGAGGAGCGTAATGCCTCTATCTTCATGCTGCGATCTTCTGGGTTATCACAGAATGCAGTAAGGTAGAAAACACCAAATTTCCGAGAAGCATACTGCCTCTATATTCATGCTGCGATATTCTGGGGTACAACAGAATGTAGTTAAGGTAGTTAAGACCAAATTTCAGGCGAGTGTACTACCCTTATCTTCATGCTGCAGTCCTCTGGATGCTCAGATATGCAGGGCCAAGGTTCAGAGGAAAGTACTGCCTTTAACTGCAAACTGTGTCTTCTGGTTTATGACACAGTGAAGTCACGTGAATAGAACTAAACGTCAGAGAAATATCCTACTTAATATTCAGGGCTCAAGGAAGTAGCAAACAATATATTTCTCCGAAATGCTAGTATTCAACCGTCAAATCACAAGGTAGCACAATGGAAGGCTATAATATAAAATCGTCACCACACCGAAGACCTCGAATATTACTTGTACATATAAACTGCCGAATAGCTTGCATTTTTTCCGGCAGGCTAACTGAAATTTGTACATATAACAAACATGGACGCACTCACCAACAGCAAACAAAAGAAAAGTCCCTCGAAAGGGAAAAAGGCTATTGCCAAAATTCGGTTCTTCAGATAGACTTTTTTATGTCTACTTCACAGAAGAAGATTAATTTTTGATCAGGACATTGTCCAACAGTCATCCGTCAGACACACTCTAAAATTTGAGGTTATTATGTCTTGTGACATCGTACATTCTGGTATATGAGTATATCCCGACATCTTTGACTGCCTCCGTAATGCTGATGATGGAGGCAGTACCTTCCTATAAATGTCGGTACACATCTTCCAGTCTACACGGTGCTACAGCCCAGAAGATGTTTTACCTTCAAGAGACCGACTATGGGAAACTCACCTGAACTTGCCAGTCGACTGCTGGTGGGGCCGAACATTTGGTACGGATCTGAAATCAGAGAGAACTGTGATCAGATTATTGGTTATACACATATACTGAGCCTATACATTAATATCAGACATCATTAAAACGACCATTCAATCTCCATCTCTGTCTTTCTAGCGGTCTTTTTCCACCAGGTTTCCCCATAACCTATGAAGTGTTCAGTTTATGACGCTGCGTAAGCCCGACTTAAGCGCTGAACTAGGCTAGGTTGACTCAATTTTACACGCATGTTCGTAGCGTCATAATTTGAAACCCTTGTACTTTACTGTGTGTATTCCCTAAGGTTTCCTTTCTAAATGTACTTTCGCAACAAGCAGGCGTCAGATATCGGAATATCCTTGTAGAGGTCTTGACTTCATGGAGTCAGTCCAAGTGGTGAACAAACAGACACTGGAGCAAGGCCATTTCCTTAATTACATTCAATTGTCACTCAGACCCTCTCTCACGCGTGACACGTGTCCCACCCTTCGCATCCTTTTAGATTTAACATCAGAACAATATCAAGTTGAAAAGTGGTGAATGCGAAGCTGCATATCATAAAATACTTTAATTTTAAAAGACAATCCGAATACACAATACAGTATAACTTCGAACAATGAGGTACTCAGTATACATAACACAGCACATAGTCAGTGTAATGACCTGGCTACGAGCTGGACGGTCCGGAGTTCGATTTCCAGCAGCGTCAAGAGATTATGTTCTCCAAAACCTCCAAACCCGCTATGTGGCACACTGAACGTCCTATTCAGTGGGTATTGGCGGCTCCTTCCTCTGGGGTAAAGCGGTTGGAGCGTAAGGCTAAGCATTCTCACATCTAGTGCATTCATGTCTTGGACAAGGATAAATTCCTCCATACCTATTTACAACAGCATTCCTTGGGATAACACACGTACTTTGCTATCAAAATTGTACTGTACAACCACTCAAAGGCTGACGCATATTTAATGGTTAAATCACCACATTGCACTGAGTTATGACACATTGAAAGAAAGATGGCTCTCGGCATACTTCATTTCCAGGATCAAACAGTTCCACCGCCATTTATTTTTAGAGTCGCTGGGTGCCTATCAGGTGGATAGTCGCCAGTTTCATCTCGTACACAAAGCGTGGGGTGATTGTGAATAAGGGGTCGCATGATACAATGAACACCCGGTACAATTACCTCCACACTACTGCTACGTCATCTGACACATGACTGCTCTTCCCACAATAAGGATGACTGTCTTCAGGGATGCGAAGTTGTGTAAGCCTGGTACATGTGTACTGAAGTCTCAGAGGAACCTGCTGCCTTAATCGTCAGGGTACATGATTTCATATACAAACCCTGATATAGCGCCACCCTTACTTAGCGCCCATGGAAGACTGTGAATAGAAGTTCCCTAATTTACATCATTTCGATACACAACCAAACTCGATATACCACCACCTCGATATCATCACTTTTACGTACTCTGTCTTGCGACAGGTCCGTAGCATGTTCCAAAGCCAGTTCTCCAAACAGTGCGATCTTGTGTGTCCTCTTTCATATTCCAGTATCTTATCTTTCCCTTAAGGTCATCCGGTAGCTGTTTAGGTCTTCTTTATCGTCTTCTCATCCCCTTCTATCTTTCCTTGAATAACTTGTTCCAGAAGACAGCTCCTACGAAAGATGTGACCAAACCAGTTAGCCTTCCTTATATTCATATTTCGACATAAACTACGGTGCACAAACAGTGGTGCTATGTCGGGTCTGACTGTACAACTACTTTACGTTTTGTGACTACGTGCACTTCGATGAAGGAGGCAGCACGTTTCCGTTGAAACTTCGGCACATAGCATTTATATATAATACAGTATATTACAATTCACGTAAGTATAATTTAGATTTATTCCCGTCATTCCAAATTCCCCAACGCTACTATAATTCCATCTGATACCGATTTAAAGTAAGACCGTCTTCTGAATTATTGTTTCCTTTTGGCCGATCACCACACCAAAAATCATATTGAATCACGTTACGGCATAATCCTCTCCAATGGGAGAATGACACTCATTTCTCTTCATTTGTCCATCAGTGATCAAATCGCTAACATTATTTTAGGAACTCTCCCTTGCTATGTGGTCGAATCTTTGCCAATTGTCCACTTGTATGTATCCCTTGAGGAGAAGACCGGCACTTTGCACTGCAGAAAGAAGGTGTCCGTCGGGGTAATACATATGTACGTAAAGCACGTAATTTGCAGTCCTCGGAAGAATTCAACGCAACATTTTTAAAATATGATAAACGCAAAGAAATTCAGGTAAAAGCAGGTGAATTAAGGAATTCTAAGCTTTACAGCATTAGCGAATGATCGAATGCCATACATGTCATGCAGCACAGCACTTCTTTAGTATTTAACCATTAATATCACGAATTCCTAAATACGAGCATATAACAGTCCCTAACTCACGCTAACAACACTGAATCTCTTATTTTCTCGGGCACAGCGCGTAATCTTGAACACAAGTTTCGGGGACAGTCCGTCCATCTCAGCAAACTGATTAACATACACTCGTCTGTCCGTGCGCCGAGAATATATTGAATCAGTCGCCGCGAAGTTTTAAACTAACACTGAATCTCCATTACAAACATCCATCCATTAATATTAGGGAAAAACAGCCGTTTATTCTGAGAATCAAAACGGCATATATCGCTTGTAAAAAGGGGACAACCCACCAAATATAATTTTTACAGGAGAAGCAAGAAGCAAGAAGTAAATTGTTTTAGATATGACAAATGCTTTGAGAGGCAGGATATCCCCCACCTGTCTGGGTTATTCCTGAAGATGGAGTTGTCATTTTTTACACATCATAGAGGATGATTAGTTGAATGATTCACTACACATAACTCAATTTAACTCACAGTGTCAGCGCCTTTCTACAAAACAGTGGCGATATATACTATGCACGCAAAATGTAGATTCTTTCAATATCAATGTACGCGTAAGTGGTACTGCATATGTAGGTACTACTGCGCTTTAAAGTGAAAAAAATATATACAATAATTATTCTTTTGTTTCTGAAAGGGTGGAATTCGCCTTTCGTGCCCTAGTACCAGATCTATATTTAAGGGTTGCACCTTGTTTTCTCAGGGGGCACGCGGTGGCACAGTTGATTGAGGCACTGCGCTACAAGCGGAAGGTCGCGGGTTTGATTCCCGATGGTGTTATTGGAATTTTTCATTGACATAATCCTTTCGGTCGCACTATGGCCCTGGGGTCGACTCAGCCTCTAACAGAAATGAGTACCTGGGGGATAAAGGCGGCCGGTGCGTATGGCTGACAACCTTACCACCTTCATGTGCCGATTGTCTAGAAATCTGGGAGCCTCAACCTCCTGGAATCCTAAAGGCCTGTCCAGGCCTGTAATGGGATTGCTTTACCTTACCTTGTTTTCTCAAAGGATGAGCTGATAATGTGATCGTTGTGGTACGTAATATTTACATCGACAGCAGCGAATTTGCGGCAGCTTAACCACCACACCTAGAGTGGAAGGAATGCCACTAGCAAAACTGCATTAGTCTCGTGTTAAATTCTCAGCTAAAAATTGAATCTGTTATTTTGGTCTCGTTTATATATACTTCTATGATTAGTTTATTGACACATTTAATATCTCAGAATACACAGAGTCGAATTATGGGATAATCTGTAAATAATGGATTAGAAAGGACCCTAGCAGCTCAGTAAATTTCAAACCATCACTCAGTCAATATCTAACCCCAAGCGACTTTACTGGAAGGGCAATAAATAGTAATATTAAGTACAGCATTTAGTGTTTTGTGTTATTATCCAAACCGGTTGTGCTTGGTCTTCTGGTTCAAGACAAGCTAAACTTTCACACGAAGTAGACTCACACTCCCTGACGTGGGCCCAAAGGCCGCTGTCCATAATTGGTTATTATGTTCATCCCACTGGGAAAGGCTGTCTGGCGTCTAGGGATTTGGCGAAGGTTTCGGATCATATTTCCAGTCATCTCCGACAATCGACATCGACACATTAGATCTAGTTGTCTGTTCATTTTACCGCATCGTATCAATCGCAGAGAATACGCACAGTGGAAAAAGTGCGTATTATGATTTCACAATGTTAATTTAAAAACGCAACATTAATATATCAATATTAATCTCGAACAAACTGTTCGACAGTTATTAGGGGATCAGACACAAATTGGACATGGTTGTAACAATCATGAAACTGTTTTCCCTAGCAAGTGGTCAAACGCTCACACACCATAGTAACAAGGAAGGTAGGCTGCAAGAAAAGAAGGCACCTTGAGCCTAGCTGCAGTGCCTGTTCAGCAGTGTAAGCACAACGCCAGAGGGTCCCGACCCATTTTGCTGGAAGGAGAGAATAATTGCTCCCCCACACCCATCACCCATCACGGGGGGCAACCTGAGAATCATGAGCTTGATGACTGTAATCCTCCCTTCATTCCCCTGGACCACCACGCCTCCAGCACACAACCCTCGATTGACTTCCAGCACCATCATGCACACAACTCACAGACACTGCCTAATCGCAGCTAAAGAGAAGCCTGTATATATACGAGGAAGGCTGAAAAAAAGTACACCAATTTCCTGTGCAAGCCGGTCGATCAGTGACGGTATGTAATAAGTGCAATTATGACTGCAGTATTTAGTGTCGTTTTATGAGTTTGTCCAGATTCGCTGAGGGATTCATTCACCTTTCCATCTACTGGATATCAGGGGTAAAGGAATCGGACCGTGAAGCTAGCCACACACCGCCATCTGGTGCCGAGCTTAAGTTTGCGTGGTGCCGTATTTCTGCTTCGCCTCACGTCTTTATGGCGTGGTCCTTGGGAGTACAGAAAATGTGTTCTATTTTACAGTAGCGTAGCTAAAAGGCGAATTATTGTTACAATGGTACTACGTCATAATTAGACATTGGTTACAATTTGGTACGCACATAAAATTAGACTGGTACAATTGGTTATACGAATATAGGACTTGGTACATTTGGTATACGTCATAATATGACATTGGTTACAATTTGTACCGTACAATGATTAGGAGATTCTTACGTACTTAAAAGGTAGTTCGATAAACCTGCAAATGTTGAAGTTCTGCGTTTTGGAAGGAATTACGCAGCCTGATTATTTCATCAATTCTCGGGTTCCAGTCTCATATAATGCGGGAATACTTTAAAATCAGCCACAACAGCCTCCATCTACATCAGTGTCACTTCCTTATAAAATTCAGTTATGACAACAATGTTGATTTATCAACTCTCCGAATAATTACAACACTATAAATGACTGCATATTCTTTTATTCATCACATTCACTACGACATGTTTCGTCTGTTAATTGCGGCCGTCATTGGGTAGCGCTACAATATATAAAAGGGAAGAACTGCGGTAGAGGCCTTTCCTTTACAATTAAAATAATATACAATTACACAATTGTAGCACTACCCGATTATGGCCGCAATTAACGGCCGAAACATGTCGTAGTGAATGTGATGAATAAAAGAATATGCAGTCATTTACAGTGTTGTATTGTTCGGAGAAGGGAATAAACCAACAATGATTAAACAAATACAAAGCGATGATGTTACCCCCCTCCTGCCAAAACAGACAAAGAATTATGAGAAGCTAGTATGTGAATAGACGATACAGAGCACAAGATAGAGCGAGTATGATTATATACGAAGAAGAGAACAAGAGAGGATAAGCTATAAGGAATCCTACAAAATGTTAGGAGGTAAGAAAAGTATATATTAAATTATGTGACAAGATGTAACACGTGACAAGATGTAACACAGCATGAACAATACGAAAGGAAAACCAGGACATATATTTTAAATCTGGTGCTTTGAAAATTCAGGGTTACCAAAATCCTAAATAAAGGCTCTCAAAAATTCCTCATAAACTTTCTTGGCAGAAGATAATCGCGGACGGCACCATCTGTATAAACCTTACATCAAAACAGTCTGTTGAAGCGAAAGAATCAGTCAAATAACATGTAAGAAGGGGTAGGACAAGCGGCACTGAAACAAATATAAAAATACGAAAAAAGGGATACAGATATGTAAATATCATAGTTTGTGTCTCAATTATGTATTGAGTCAGGGAAAGACACAATGAAGGAGACAAGTGAAAATAAACTTTCGGCCCATACATAACAAAGTTTAAATTATAAGAATTACAGACTCACAAATTGTGTCAGAATGTCGAATGAAGGACAGAAGATTACGAAGTATTCTATGTATAACGGAAAAAAAGAGGAAGAAAAGAAAAACACGTTAAATTAAGGTGTAAATAGGAGAGTGTTAAGATCGGAAAAAAGTGACAGTACGATATTAAGATTGAAAGGGATTATTAGATATATATGCCGTAAGAATTCAGCAAAGGAACAACAGTTAATTAAAACAAGGCTGTGACAATACACATGATACGGTACCAGACAAAACTACACAGTATAATATATGATATATCAAACATTAAAAGCAAAATGTTATGGAAAAATCCAACAAAATATTCTCAAGTAATAATGGAAAAGAAACACATGGCAGTAGAATAAAACAACTGAGGCCGAAAGGAAAAGCGAGGACAATAAAGCCAGAAGGTTCAATTCACATAATAAAGGCGATTTGTTCCCAGAATTACGGCTCTGCAATACGTTTCCTTGCAGGCCGATTAAAAGTCTTTCACACAGCACTAGCTTAAGGTCTCAGATCGTTCGAATGAGACGATCGCCAGTTCGGATCGCGCTCGAGCATGTATGTAAAAACCAGCCTTTTACGTGTTTGATTGTCCTGTTATGGTACTGCGACTGTAATAGGCCGGTTCTGCGTCGAAACGAGTTCTGTAAAATGCGTAAAGGACTGACTGACTGACTAATAGATTAAACCAGATCAGGTCTATTTGATGAGAGGAGATGAATATTAACTGGCTTGTCGTTGAACTCTATGTCACATAATAATAGATTCTTACACTCTTTTGTATTTCTTGAGCCAATAAGCAACAAGTAGTGGATATTATCATTAATAAAACTGTGAATAAAGAGATAGCCAGGAAAAAAGCGCGAAGGAAGAATACCAGAAAAGGAAGCAAAGCGACATAGATGCCTACGAAAACATGTGAATGTTTGTAGACATGAGAAACTACGCTCCTTACCAACACCGCAAATGTACTCTAATTATAATTATTTACATTCCTACAAGTTCATCCGCATTATGGGATTCTTACAAAAACCTAGTGCATAAACCACGAAAACCCAAGGGGAATAACTGTTACAATGGTAATTAGATGAGGCACACTGACCTTAGCAAAAGATACGTTGGGCACACTTATCAAATAAAACTTGTAACCTTCTCGCGTCTCCCGTAAATTATTCTTCGAAAACAAATTTGCCTCTCTTATCCGTTTTACACCTCAAACCACTCAGCAGATTTTGGTACACTCTGATACACAGCGCCTGCACTAAAATGTGCTGGGCCAATTTAATTTTGCTCTTCATAGTTCTAATATAACTCCTGCCTTACATGAAGCTGAACTTGAACTCGAGCATTGTTCTAGGAAATAAATAACTCTAGACTCTACGTTCAAAAGCCTTTGGCACATTGTTCTCCATCTATCCATAGTTTCTTGTTAGAAAAATGTGTAGTGCTTGCACCAATCGAAAACAGGCGGCCTCATCGAGGTAAATAATACAAACCTGGTCAACAGGAATACATATGGACGAGGCTGCAACGACAAACACCTCTCTCTCACCCTGGTTCTACCCCATTGGCTGTCATCACGCCTACGGATTGCTACCCCGCCGTACTTTCCAGAATCTACGTTATAGGTTTCTGGCTTTCTTTCTTTCTTTCCTACTCGGACTCTTGACCCGTGAAGATGGGACCGACACGTTGTTCCGAAACGTCGGTAAACAATTACCACAAGACGCCGCGTAATATCCCAGAAGAGTGCAGATCTCGACAAACAAGCAATTTAATTTCAGAAATATAGTTAATTTTAAAACCCCCCAGAAGAAATAGAACGTACTATAAGACTGATGTACGGGATAAATTATATAGCTCGTAAATAAATAGATTAGGCCTATATATAAAATATTTTTTGAAGAAAGAAAAATAATCTTCAACAGATCTTATGGCTTTATGAAGTGTAATAACACATCTACTATTGACTGCCCACGTCAACTACATATTGCACTCTACAATAAGTGCAGCATTCCACTCTTGCTTTTCGGAGAGGCCTGCCTTCTGGGACAAGAGTAATACAGTCTAAATACCGGATTCGATGGATAATCGAGATTGGGCAGCTGTACAGAACAGCACAGCACTAAACTTTGTTTAATGATTGAACAAAAGGCCCTGGGGGGCTGTAAAAAGCCGCCCTTATTAACAGTGCGGCGAGGCATGGATTTGTGGACGGAAGGTTGTGTCAACACGTTCTTTATGCGCAATAACACGTGTGGGCGGCGTCTGTAACGCACAATGTTATTTTAAACTAACGGTGGACTGCAACAGGTACAAATGTATTTATCCTGTCAGAACCGCATATTGTCCTGCTGACTGCATCAGGTTTTCCCGCAATTGAGAACTAGTGCATCGATGTGGTCTCTTATACTGTTTGCAGTGCACAGGTAAGCTAGCTAAACCCTGGAAAATGCATAGATGAAGTCGCTACACCAGGCTTCCGGGCGGGCCAGTTTTATATAAATTTGATTTGTCACTGCATTTCCAAAATATATGAATTTAAACAAAGATTTAAACTGAATTTTTAGCTATATATTATGAATGTAATATTAATGAAGTATAAAAATATTAATTTTGTCTCCTATAACTCATCTAAACGTCCGCTCGATTGCTGGGATTGTGGGTTCGCATCCCGCCGGGGTAATGGATGTCTGTCTATTGTGAGTGTTGTGTGTTGTCAGGTAGAGGTCTCTGCGACGGGCTGGTCACTCGTCCAGAGGAGTCCTACGAGTGTGGTGTGTCTAAAGTGCGTGATCGCGAAACCTCGAAAAATGAGGAGGCCTAGGCCCCCAAGGGGGCTGTCGAGCCATAGGGAAAAAAATCTCATCTAATACAAAACTGTCATGTGTCCATTAATCCTACCGTCTTTCCCTCCGTTCACCAACAAGGGCGCGTTCTTAAAAAGTGCAACCCTTAGAAGCAAATTTTAAGCACTTTCTTTAAGCAAGGTCTACTTGTAAGTAATGTTCGTGAGTAAATCAACAAGTAATCTCGTGTTACTCTTAACCACAGTACCCTTGTTTCGCAGCCTTCCGAATTCACCATTCACATGGTCCCACTAGCAAGCAAGGAGTTTCCTTCCAAATCCCTTCCTACTGTTCATGACCATCATTCTACAACCTTTGCAATTAAACTGTCTTCGTTACTAAACACCATTCTATGGGATACATAAAGAGGAAGTTACGTCGAGGCGTCGCACTGTAAAGGCGCCAATACATAAAAATAACAATCTTAGTGTAACTGTGTTCCAAGAGGCCACTGTTGAGCAAAATACAAAAGGCTTCAAACGGATACATACAATGTCGTCTCCACGTAAATTTGTCTACGCGGCCCTCAGTCTAATTATTGGAGATACTATGTTTTGTTTTATTTAACACAGCTACAATCAACTACCTAATATAAATTTTTAACCCTACAGCTTTATACGCAGGAAGCTGCGAATTCTTTACACGTTTTTACATACATTAGGTCATATCATCTTCGTAAGTTTGAGATCTCAAACCATTAATTGCAACTCTAAAGTTTCCGCTTTATTTTCCTCATGTTCAGCTTTGTGATGGCTACTCAACTAGCCGAAACATGTAGCTGTTCTTAACTTTTAAGAATAAAGTTGTGTTTAGAAGGAACATAATTTTATTATTCTTGTGATAAAAGTGATATGTAATTTACGAACTTTTTACAAGACAAAAAAAGATTCTTATAAAAGTGATACGACTGCGCAAGACATACGAGTATAAGAACCAGATTTAGCAGGTCAGTTAAAGCAAGGCCTTCTTATAAAAGTGATGCGACTGCGCAAGACATACGAGTATAAGAACCAGATTTAGCAGGTCAGTTAAAGCAAGGTCTTCTTATAAAAGTGATACGACTGCGCAAGACATACGAGTATAAGAACCAGATTTAGCAGGTCAGTTAAAGCAAGGTCTTCTTATAAAAGTGATGCGACTGCGCAAGACATACGAGTATAAGAACCAGATTTAGCAGGTCAGTTAAAGCAAGGTCTTCTTATAAAAGTGATACGACTGCGCAAGACATACGAGTATAAGAACCAGATTTAGCAGGTCAGTTAAAGCAAGGTCTTCTTATAAAAGTGATACGACTGCGCAAGACATACGAGTATAAGAACCAGATTTAGCAGGTCAGTTAAAGCAAGGTCTTCTTAAAAAAGCGATGCGAGACTGCGCAAGACATACGAGTATAAGAACCAGATTTAGCAGGTCAGTTAAAGCAAGGTCTTCTTCAAGCAGCTTAATGACCACACCGACATCGCTTTCCTTCTGTTTCCAGTCAACTGAAGTATGTACAGATAAGTAAAAAGTTTCCATTTAGTGGACGGTAATAGACATCGAATTTACCCCCAGACTTAGGTTTGAGCAAACTTACCTTGAGTTAAGTCTGTTCCTGTATGGGGACCTTAAGAAGTCTACTTGTAAACTTCGTTACGCTTGTTCTTCGCTGCACACTACTCTTTGTTCTGCTGAAACAGTTAGCCATTTATGGCGCAGTAACTTAATTCCTCTGACCTGTTTCTGACAGTGTTTTTAGAGACGGTTTCTAGCAGCAGTGTGCAAACAGAAGGGTTGGAACGGTCAATTAATGTCTGTCTTGATGCCTATTTAGGGTTTGCTGGTTAAACATAAGGGGTGCGGTCGAGTGTTGTTGGGGACAATCACGCTTCTTGTAAGGGCCACATGTAATAACGAGACCTTCTATGGCCCCCAGCAAGGAAAAAGAAAATCCACATACCCGTATGGCAGCCATGGCCACTGTGCATCAGGTACAGTAAGAAACAAATATCTCTAATTGATCTACTTTCATATTGCCTCTTACGTGTTTTTCAGCAAAGTACATAAATTGAAACAAAGTAAAGACTTCCCATCCTCCTTAAAAATCGTTCATTCCTTCGCCTTGCAAGTACAAACCCACGTATAGTTGCAAAGCTGCTGACATTACGTAGGATTATGATTTATTTTGCCTTGTGTTTCACAGAAAATCTTATTAATAAAACTTACAGAAGTTCATGACAACTATATTTTCTGTTAGGTAAGACAAAGATCTCCGTGTGCACCCCATGAATGAAGTCATTCTTAGCCTCGGCACCAGATGGAGGCGAGTTGTCAGCATTACAACCTGACATTTAGTTCCCAGATGAGAAAGAGCCACCGGTACACATTGAATATAAAGCTGGGTGGGCCCTACAGTCGGTCGGGGGCAATTTGGAGTAGAGAAAAATCTCTTGCCACTGCCGGAAATCGGAAGATTATTTATCAGTCGTCCGGCCTGTCGCCTATTCACAATACTGACTAGTCTGTCCCCGCTCACTTTGCATTAGGTAATTTTTTTTACGGGAAGCATTTTTAAACATGCTATGAATTTGGATTTAAGCTTTATGTAAACTAGAGAGTAAGTTGCCTAATACGAAATAGAATAAAACTTTCTTGACAAATTTTATGTAGGCTCAATTCTAAATGTATTCCAAATCTGTCGAATAGTTGTGATGAATAAACATGCGGACGAGAGACACAACGCTCAGTTATGCCTTTACTTTGAATAATTCTAGCAACTAACTAAGAAAAGACTATAACTTTGTTTCACTACTAAATAGACTTCGAAAGAAAGGAACATTTATTCTGCATGTCCATCGATCTTCTGGTTCTCATGTTAAAACCCTGAAAGCGGCCGGCATATGCGAGCGATCTTTCGAAACAGCGATAGATAGCGAGCATACAAATTGCATAACATCATCCTACACAGCGCTGACATTTGTTTTCACAGATTGTTGCTGTGTTGAGAGAGCAGTGGACGGAATCATCGCCTCAATCGACAATAGAATAACATCTTTCCTTTATTCAAGTAACAGAAGAAGTTGCACACGTGTCGTCTTTTGTTTAATGCCTGTGTTTCCTGGTAGAACGGGAGACTGGGAGGAGGAGGAGGAAGAAGATATATACTCACGATATTCAGTAGTTTCTCAGTGACAAACAGCACAATGGACAACGCCCAATTAATAACATTCCTCTTCAGACCATTTGTTGCTTTAGAGTGACGTCATGCGACTATTAAATCACGCGACTCGCTCCTTTCTATTGTAGCTGTTCCCCAAGTTGTAGGTTATGGTTGACCAGAGATAGTGCAAAGCCTCTTGCACGTCATTTCTCAAGGCAGTGCCGAGAAGAATAATGGCGGAGAGAGAAGCGAGAGCGCCCTGCTGGCAGAGTCACGAAATGATTCAACAGCAAGATAACAAATGCTACGCATCCAGTAGAAATGCTTATTCTATAAATAGGGCTCTTAGCAATTCATAAGCCAACCTACTCACCAAATTACCACAGATTCCTCAAGATGCAAAGTGATAACAACATTCTTTATGGCAATTGAACGTTTCTTGAAGCAACTGACTATCATTACAAAATGCTGAAAGATGCAGAATTAGAAGTATATTGCATGTATTACCTAAAGCAAAGTGTAACCGGGTATGTTCAAAAGAACAGGGGAGGGTGTCTTTACGTTGCAAAGCTATATGAACGACAACAAGATTTAAATAAAATAAGCTGGTTCCATACAAATGCGCACTGTAAACCTCCAAGACGTAACAAGGCCGATTTGATGATAAAAGAAAAGCTATAATATTTTTAATGAGTTACGAAATCCTCACAGCTATGAAAATTAAAATTCTAGTCTTCTGTGGGTGTCACGCCATGTGCTTATATATTGATACATATCTTCTGCCTTGAAAATGGGGGAAATAGACTTGTATCTATCTACCGGTCTACATGACAACTGATCCCAGACCACAGTAGACTTATTTAACTTTTATGGACTGACGGAGAATTCTTTTTCTTCTTCTTCGGTGGCACTACAGTCCAATGCGGACCTTCGCCTCCTTAATGGCCCTTTCCCAGTCAGCTCTGTTTTTTTACCTTTCTTTCCAGTTGCTAATTTACACTTCTTAATGTCTGTTTGTACACAATTCTGACGGAGAATTAATAAGCAAATAATT
Organism: Reticulitermes speratus; assembly: GCA_021186555.1. Classification (NCBI taxonomy): domain Eukaryota; kingdom Metazoa; phylum Arthropoda; class Insecta; order Blattodea; family Rhinotermitidae; genus Reticulitermes; species Reticulitermes speratus. The sequence continues at coordinate 16,505,716 of JAJKFL010000039.1, read as the reverse complement.
AATTTGCAAGTATCAAAACACTGGACTTCACGTAGCGTGGACAATACAGCTAAAGCAACAGTACATTTCGACAGAGGGAATGACTGTAGTGTCCAAGCTTAATATACCCTGCCGCCATTTTCCTAGTAAGGCTTAGGAAACCCACAAAAAAAATCATCCGTCTTGAAAATTTAGATACTGACCGGAAAAATATCCACTTTACTGTGAAGCACACTCGCTTTGTAAAACTTGCGAATTTTTAACTCCTAATCTGTAGCGGTACAAAAGGCTGAAACCCGAAAGAACCATTTAATTCACCATGAAAATTATTTTATTTTGCTTCAGCTAGGCTAAACACAATTGTACAAGTACACCTACAAGGTACTGATGATTTTCTAGTAAGTCCTGGCTAGAGAAGTGTACCGTGTGCATTAAAACGGCGCTGTCTGCTGAAGGAATTATGAACGACATGCTAACATCTATGTTCTTCCCCATCATGCCATACCGTCACGCAATGACCCGTGTGCCAGAAGGGGAAATTAGGTGATCCAGACAATTTGCACTTACATGTATCTTAGCAAAAGCATTAAATCCAGCGTGACAGGAATTGACTGTCCGGGGATTCCCTATAAAATAGCAAAAGCACTATCTTCAGTTTTCATCAAAAGTGATTCAAGTTACCTATAAACGCATGTAGTTTTTCATGCGAAGGGTGGTTAAAATGGCCTGACCTAAATGAGAACTTCAACGAATCAACAGTTTTTCCTAAAATTCTCGAATAACATTTAATGAAAAATCCATTCCTCTGTTCTAGAAGTATTAAATACCTGAAGAGGGAGGGACTGGATGAGTGAATGCGGGCACATCCGACAGGTACCGCATCAGCTCAGATACAGCTGTCCATAAATACGGTATTAGCACGACGTACTGCTTCCGTAGTATTTATTCACAAGTCCTTGCTCATTTGATCCACTGGTTCGCTAAATTTTTTGGGCTGCACTGTATATAATATCCTTCTGTGTCATATTTTATGTAAATCTTGAACCTATCAGTACATTTCCATCAAAGTTCATTTCTTTCCATTTCTTAATGGTTCATGGTTGGTGCTTAGCGTGATATAGCAGAAAATTTCCACTCTTTTAGGGTGTGCGTGTGCTTTGTCACTGTAAATTGCGGGCACAGGTTAAGGACCATGCATTTTTAAGCTCACCAAAAGTCTGGGGTGAGTGCTCAGCTTCAGGGTCCGGTACATTTTCTCCTCATCAACCATTGGACAGAATGCAGTGAGGGCCCCAAAACTGGTGTGCACACAATAGCGGAAAAGAGAAGAGCCCCAAACTATTTAAATACTGAACCTAACCCTGTTCTTGTCCTTACTGTTATAATCCTCCCCTTTGGACTTCAGAGCAGAGTAAAATGAACTGCAATAAACACTAACCGAATTTCTTCGTGGTTTTATACAGAGCCTCCCATAGAATAACAAGCCCTATTCATAACAAACCCCGGAACAGTCAGGCAGTTTCAACAATGTGTGACGTCGTTCGACTGTGAATGGGAGAGATGTCATGAAACTTGAGCTTTTGCTTTATCGTGAAACCATGAAACAATGGACGCACGGCTCCTGTCGCCCAGCTGATATCGTGTGACGTGTTTTCCATATTGCGGCCTTTGACACGTCATGTTCTTTATGTTACTTCGCAACACAAATCTGAACACACGTCACTAGCCCTGCACATCGCTTGTGTTAATGCCAATCCCTCGGTATTTCAAGATCATCAGATATTTTAGATTATTCAGGGAAAAATGCCTGAAATATGCTGCGATCTTCAGTTTTAAAATGCCTACCACTATTAATCATGACAATCTTCCCTCCTGATTCGACAATACTTAAATGCCGCCTTTAAAGGAATAAGAAAACAGTGTTACTAATGCACCAGTGTTAAAACTGCAATTCATTTTAATGGCAACAACGCATGCTAATTATCCGAAAAGATATAAAATTAATATAAAAACATTTAAAAAAATGAAACTTTTACACTCAAAAATAATTTACAAAACTAAAATTTGTTTATATGTGTGAGGAATGACGTTTAAATATTACGCAATACAAAATATTTCGTCTCAAATCAAGGATGAGTTTAGTACACGAGTAAAGGAAGTGCGAGTTATATTTTGCTGTTTGTTGACTGCTGAGTCCAGGATGAATATTTATGACGACTTGGTGACTAGAGCTAGGGGATTCACTGTTGTGGGGTCGCTGACCAGGATTCTGTGACCCTCATGTGTCACATCTATCAACAGGAGCACATTAGACGGGAGGCCCAGCGGCTGATGAACAAACACAGTCTGCCGCCCGCGACTGTGTGTTCATCAAATAATGTCCATCCCCTCAAACGTATTTCCACTGTGTGTTCATCAAACGACGTCCCTCCTCACAGCAGTATTGCCACTGTGGCACAAAATCTACCAAACCTGGCTGTAGCCTGCATTCACGCATTTTGTCAGAATGTCATTTTAAAATACATAAATCTTCTTCCTCGTCCATCACGCATTAGGCCCTCTAGGCCAGGGCCGATCAACCCGTAGCTTGCGGACAACATGTTGCCCGAGACACAATGTTACATTGCCCGCGGAGGTATTTTAAATGAGAAAGCGTCTTTTAAACCTTTTCCTGTGAAAGTCAAGAAAGAATGTAGAAGCAATTTTGAAAAACGTATGAGCTGTTTATTTGTTACACTGCTAGTTCATTTTGTAAAAATATGCTCAAAACAAAGAACCCTGGCCTAGGTTGTGAATTTCGTTGTTCATGAATTGTTCCTATTATTATCGGTATATTTGTTACTGCACATGAAGTACAGGCAAATACACAGGTAAAATTATTATATATAATTATAAATATACTAATTTATTCTTCATTCTATTGGCGTACTGGATTTTATGTTGCCCGCATGCAGACCAAATTCTCCCGAAGTTTCACGAACCACACGAAAGGTTGAGCGGGCCTGCTCTACTCCGTTAATGATTCTTGGACTTCATGTCTTTGCATATATGCTAAATCAGCATGATTAAGGAATCTTATTTCTTTTGCAATTTTCAACGACGCTATCAGTGCGTTGAATGACTGGATCATAGTAAATAATTAAATTGAAACAGTGAAAGAAAGTGTTATTTTTTGTGGTGAAGGGCCCCGCAGCAGAAACTACGGACGCGCCGCAGCCTTAAGGCTTATTGTGCAACCCTGTGATGAAGATGAATAGAAATGTGATCGGTTTTTTAATTTTTCCAAGTAATAGAGCACCGGTGGAATGAAATTGACAGGGGAAAACCTGTCCCAGAACAACTTTGTCCACTGAAAATCCCACATGGACTGACCCGGGATCGAACCCGGGCCTCCGCGGTGGGAGGCCGGCGACTAACTGCCTGAGCCAAGACACGGCCTAAAGAAAGTGTTAGTCACCTAACTGAGTCAGTATCGCGGCACTGGTAAGGAAGAACTGCCGAAAAGCACGAAATACTTCAATCGGGCTAGTCGGTGTCCGGGCCGACATTCGAATCGGACAGCGACCGAATACCCACTTAAAACTCTGCCTCTGGAACCATCTTGCTCGGTAGAATAGAATTAAAAACTTGCAGGGAGAAGAACAGAAGAAGGTCATGTATGATAACCTAACGTCCAATTTAAATCCTTACTGCCCCCTATTCCTATTTATACGCTTCATATACTACCTATAACACCGACACACGTAACGGACACGGACACCCGTTATTCATAAACTTTTACACGCCATGTCCTACTGTCAGTTGCGTTATTATGTAACCAAGACTGTCTCCTACCTGGCTGCCTCAGATGACTGTGTGGATCGAGCGAAGTCTTAGACATTCCACTGAGAGTGTTGGTTGCATAACCTACAGGAAGAAGAAACAAGCCGATATAAAACACAGTTTACACGTAACAACATACAACTTTGTGACCTGTGACGTTACAACGAAGGCAACTATAAAGAACAGTTTTCTGGGATATGGTACGATGTAGTGGGGTGGAGAGGTACAGAAGCTGCGGAAAGAAATCTGCTTCTTATTTCACGGCTTTTGCAATATCTACCATTAGGGTGGAAAAGCGGTTTTATCTGAAACATCGTACGCGTCTTGCGATCTATAGGGTGCGATATTCCAGACGACAATAACTTCGACAAACAGCCGTGATATAACCCAGACTACAAATTCACTCTAAGTTCTACAAACAGCAGCTGTCGGAGTGAAGGAATTTTTTCACTAAAATTTATTGATTTGTGAACCCCGCTGACCTGCAAAAATTTTAAAGTACTGAACAAATACATACGCAAATATCTTTTATGTGATATAGGAAATTAACGAATAACTGCTTTTCAGAACTAAGAATAAATTTCCCACTTCTCTGGCTACAAATTTTATAGCGTTTGCAAAAGCAACATGGTTACTGTTTTTCTTTTTTTGGATGAAGGGCCCCGCAGCAGATGCTAAGGACGCACCGCAACCCTGTGATGAAGGTGATTAGTTTTTTCCGTATTTCCGTGTAATGGAGCACGGGTGGAATGAACCTGACAGGGGAAAACAGAAGTACTAGGGGAAAAACCTGTCCCAGTGCCACTTTTTCCACCACAAATCCCACATGGACTGAACCGGGATCGAACCCGGGCATCCGTGGTGAGAGGCCGCCGACTAACTGCCTGAGCCATGGCACGGCCTGATTACCTGTTTTAATCGGAACTGTTTTTGCATATCATGTGAACAGTTCCTTATTCGAATGCTTCAAATTAGAATACTTCCGTTTATGAAAAACGAAGTAATACATTGCTATGCTGTAGTCTACTAGGGACAGGATCAGCTTGGCTCTATTCAGTTGCAATACAGTGGGCAGCTTCACGAAGATACGTACTGCTCACATAGTAACTGGGCTACTATACACGTATTATACTAAACATGCGCAAACATATCCAGCAACTTCGAGATGTTGCTAACTTTTTGCTTTCATCAAGTTAAAGTGACATTTCAAACAAAACCATCAGACTCCTAATAATCCAATTTTACAAAATTCTCATCGATCTTACATTGAAAACTGAAGATGGTCATTTTGCGATGTAGTTAGATTCAGTTTTTGTATAAAACATTCGTATAACAACAGATTTGGCATATATTTAAAGGCTCTGCCAGAATAAGAACATCGATGGTGGTCCTATTCATAAATTGACATCAGGCCGACTGATTTTCATGCATGTAACTTTGATTCATAATATAAAAATAAGGGAAGTTTATTTGACACGGCATATCCTTCATACCGGTTAACCGGTTCCAAAGTAAAAGAAGGCATTTCACGCCGTCCGTTCTCTGAGAGTGGATCAGAAATGCACTGCACTGGCGGGTCCGGCCTGACACACACCTACGAGACTGTGACACCTGACGGATTGCCTGAGAAAAAAAAACCTGCTACAGTGTCACTTTGACAATCACAAATCCCAAACAGTGTGTCATAGGACTGAAACCAGGTCACCGATGTGTGAGGCCAACCTGATTTACTGAATAGTCTACGAATTGTGTGATTACAGAAAACATTTCATTATTTTATTTTAAATTTTAGATGATCGAAACTGGAGCACCCATGGGGAACTTGACAAAAATGTACCAACTTTTGGTTAGAAATCCCTAAAGAAAAACTCACATTACATAGCCAAGAGTATAAGTGAGTATGATATTAAAATGTATCTTGTACATTTTAAAGTTTCTGGCTAGACTGAATTCTCTCCGAACAGGGTCCACTTGCGAAGTTTTGTGAACACAAAGGTAAACCCTGAGACTTACAAGGGATTTGGCGGCCATCGGAGCGACTCCCTGCCCAGAGAAGTGATTATCGTCAATAGGTATGTCATTCAGTAATTTTCAGCAGGTTCTGGATGTCACAGATTTCAGTCCGTGTATACCGGGTACGCTCAGCAGAGCAGAACCAAGCTAGAATAAAAATGTCAAATAAAAACAAGTGCATGACGACGGCAGGCGTGCAGCGTCACGGCGCCGGCCGCAATAGCAGGGGGCCTCCCACCCTTCAGGAAAGGAATCTCTTGTTCTACACTCGGTCGACTGGGCAAGCTAAACAGCGGATCACGTCCAAGACGCCAAATTTGCGCCCAGAAGTGGGTCTGTGTTTACCAGTTGTAGGGGATGGGAAGATGACGTCAAGTTTAAAGTGCTCCAGTGAGACGAGGGGAAACTGCACAAAGCCTTTGTTTTTGTTATGTGCTTGAGGAAAAGGTTGTGAAGCGTGTTGCATAACCTGCGTGAAGTCACGCTTCAATATATTCCTCTTATTTTCTCTGTCTCTGTTTATTGCTATCTCTCAATCTTTTCTCTCGACCCTCGACTACAGTACCCGGAAGGAAGTTAAAGAGGAAGGAAGGAAAGAGGAAGGAAGGAAGGAAGGAAGGTAGAAAGGAGAAAGAACAAAATGGAAAATGGACGGGTGCATAATAGTTTAGAAGTTTCAAAGAATGGAGTTGGAATGTGACGCGTATAACATCAAAGTGTTTCGAATGTGCATGTACAACTGCTCGGATAAGTGCAGTTTGAGAGCAATTGAGCAGGATAAAGAACATGGCAAGGCGGAATGCATTACAGCCCTGAAGCACGGGAACAACTGCGGTTACAATGCATAAATACGAACAATTATTTTTTAAAGAAATTAATACCTCGGACCCTGCATGTTTAACACCGCTAATATAACAACCCACCATTTGAAATGATTCATCGACAGTTTAATCCCATCCCAATGCTCACAGACTCATCTCTGTAAGACCTATCTTAATACTATCCTACCATCTCCTTCTTAGTCATTCAAATGGACTTCTCCAAGGGACTTTCTTCCCAAAATTCTGTATATATTCCTACTTTCTCCCAACATAACATATACAACGTCTCGTAAATCGTTACCCGAATACAAGGGGACGACACAAAGTTCCTCTTTCAATTAGTAGGCACATTATTTAGTTATGGAAAGCAACACACACTTGTTTTTCTAAAGTTCCGAGCTTTTGCTTTTGAGAATAAAAGTACTTGCCTACAAACTTTGTAATAAGAAATTTTGCATTTCGAAATTACCAATATGACGGCAGCCGCAACTTTGAGGTTATGGTCGGCGAGTTCATCTATACACGTAATCTCTGAGTCGTAGGCTTACAAAGTAATTTATTGGTCCTTATAATACTTAACATAGTTGGAAAATCATACGGGAAAGCGTGCTTTGTTCCCAGAAAATTTCGTTTGATAGTTGCATTAAGAGACTTCCAAAAACTGTCCTACTTCCCAAATTGCAGGTGCACTGTACATGTCAGGAATTATGTGTCGCTGTAGGCCTACTTCATTACACAATGACATTCGAAGAACAATTTCGAATCAAGGTTAGCTATGCATATCTGATATCTAGATCTATATATCGTCATGTTGGTCTACAAAGATATTGTACGCAGCCGATAATTCAATTTAAACTTTATGTAACATGCTTCGACTGATTTTGAAGTAAACTAGTAATACCAATTTTGATAATAAATCATTGAGTAGTTTTGCAGCAGGAGACTGCAAACAAATGGGTGGGCATAACCAACTCCCACTCCCGTCCCAACAACTTCAAGCACTTTGTTTTCAGGCTTCCGCCGCGATGTTGATGAGATCTGCGCTCTTCTGGGATGTTACGCGGCGTCGTGTGGTATTTGTTTACCGACGTTTAGGAACAACGTATAGGTCCAATTTTCAAGGGTCAGAGAACTCTTGACCCTTAAGATGGGACCGACACGTTGTCCCGAAACGTCGGTAAACAATTACCGTACGACGCCGCGTAATATCACACAACAGTGAAGATCTCTTCAAGCACCTTGTGCAAAGCACAGGCTCGTGTAATAAGACATTATGGCTGCAATATGACACACATTTCTACTAAGTCAGATCCTTGACTTTGGGAAAGTAATTTCGGATAAACCAATGTGAGTCATTTGTGTCACTGTATTTTGACTCTACAATATTAACTGCTTTTCTTGCAAAACTCTCTTTACATGTCCGTTTTTTCTTCATATCAATTACACCTTATGACATTCAGTCCACAGACAACTTCTTTAAATTTGTGTCGGAAAAAGGCTACCCTCACCGAGATATTTTGTGGTCTTCCTCAGGTACTCCAGAAGAATACCGAAATATAAGGATTGCCTTAAACAGGTCTCAACTAAATCACCTCTCCTGAGTGTGATCACCCACGATAGTTGTTGTCACATTCGACTAACCTCTGTATTTGAAACTGTGTTAATTAACGTAAGGATAAATTCTTCTTCTCACTCTTTCATGAGAATTCTTCGTAAAAATGCCCCGTACTTGCCCCCTAGCACAGCTCCTTTCCATAATTAAATTCTTAATTTGGTTTCTTCTTCCCCCTCCTCCTCTTGACGTTGCATTCCGACTAGAACAAATTATAGCCCGTTTTCCTACACGCCGTAGTACCATCAGTGTCAAGCAGTCCTAGGACACGTGTCTTTGAAACATCGGTAACGACTTACCAGTCAACAGGGTGTAACATTCCAGAAGACTTAAATCTTTAGCAGCGCTACTCTTACAACCTCAAATCTCACATTCGCAGAACGACAAAGAAAGCCTCGTAGATACATCCGAGCAACAATAACATTTTTGTGCTTGTTGAAAATGTTGATTTGACCACCGTTAAAAAAATACGGGCTCCCTGATCATTCTAAAAATATGACACAGTAATGAAAGTTAATGTGTTTTATAGTCTGTAATGGAGTGCGCTTCGTGTCTTTAAAATCGAAAATTGTCGCATGTGTTGACGTGCAGTAGCTAAACAATTGAACATAAGATTTATATCAGATTGGAAATATGATGACACTGCATAGTGTATCACATGAAAGTAACATAACTGCAGATGTACTACTCGTACATGAAAGTAACATAACTGCATGTATCACATGAAAGTAACCATTAACTGCATGTATCACATAAGAAAGTAAACATAACTGCATGTTATCACATGAAAGTAACATAACTGCATGTATCACATGAAAGTAACATAACTGCATGTATCACATGAAAGTAACATAACTGACATGGTAATCCAACATGAAAGTAACATACTTTCAACTTGCATGTATCACATGAAGACATAACGCAGTATCCATGAAAGAACAAGGTAACATAAGCATTCACTGATATTAGCCTAAACAGTCGATTAAAAAACCACGGAACCCCAGTTGATTAGAAATTGTCCAGAAATAAAAAAAAAATAAAGTAAACTGGAAACCTTTATCGCACCAATAAATTCGTATTCTGGATGAAATATTAATCCCGCTGGGGGGGGGGGGGGTGAAAGACATTTCAAAATGAAGAAACAGATCTCAGCTGCTCTAAACCGCGACAACAGACAAAACAGAAGCAAATTTAACAAGTTCCGAGTGAATTTCCCCAACGTCCAAAAGTGACAGCGGAATCTGGGCGCGGCATGTGGTCTGGGTTGGAGGGTATGACGTACCGGGGTTCTCTTGAACAAATCCAATCTCGCGGTGGCGGTGATGATAGTAAAAGAGAAGCAGAGAACACAGAGAAAGGGATTTTTTTTTGTGTATATGTGCTTGCCACTTTGTGATGACGATGCCTTGTGTGCGTCGTGACGCCTCAAGCGTCATCAGCGTCGCTTTGATACAGCGCGAAAGAGACGGTGAGCAACTGAGATAGAGCGGGGGTGTCAGTGGGTGTGGGGAGGTGCTTGCCAGAGGCGTTTTGCGCTTTGCTGTGCAGTAGGGAGGGAGGGACACAGTGATAAGCTAAGTTCACACTTTGTGTTCACTCAGCTAGTGTTTGTTTGCAAAATGCCCGTGGCTCTCTTCTCTGCTAGCAGAAACACGCTCTTTGATCCCGTGGTCGCTGGAGCTTGCACTAATTTGTGCAGCTCACAAACTGTCGAAAGGCTTATCTACCACTACACGACATGTAAGTTATCCCACCATGTGGAAACTTATTTGCAGCTGGTCATCCGGAAAGGAAGTTGGTTATCTAAGTCATTCTCTCAGGTACTGCAGACATTTAACTGTGTTCAAACGCCCGTTTTCCTATTCTTATACTCAGATGTTATTTCAGAATAGTTCGCGTGGCATTTATGGTAGAAAATATGGCCTTGCCAGTCAGTTCCACCAATGTTCTGTATTAATGTACCGACTCTGAGGTGGCGACAGTTCCGGCCACCCAGCAAGACGTCACAGCTTCGGTCTTTACGTTTCACCCGTTCTTGGAAAGGCAAGGTAGAGGACATTATCGCCTATCTCGTTACAATGTACAGCATGACTAGAAATGTAACGTAAATCAATTACAAGTTTGATATGAAGACAAACGTAAAATAGAAGGAAACTGAAGGAGAATAAGGAAAGATAAAAGAGAGAAGGGAGAAGCAGAAAAAAAAAAGGCAGGCAAGAACCATTACAAATTAATGCGTTTTTGTGTTTTGTATTTCCAGTGAATTTCCCCATTGCTCCTTCCCTCTTCTTCAACTAATCGTCCATCTGTTTTGTGTCTGTTCATCTGCCCGTACGTTGCATCCCGCTATCTGCTCACTCACTCGATTATCCAGCCAACGACAGGTTATTTCTGCATCGTGGTGTCGGTTTTGAAGTCGCTTAAATTGAACGGGAGGCAACAAAGCGTGACGCTACAAGCATTTTGCTGAATGGACTGCTTTGAAAGCAATCAGACAGAGGGGAATCCCTCCGCAACACATCAGCAAGTTACGATTATTCTTAGTCTTCTTATTATTATTCTGCTCTCAACATGGGGCATAGAGATTCATGTTTTCATAAAGGACAAGATAACAGAAGACTGTCCTCGCAAAAGAATTCGTACGAGGGCCCTCCGAAAAGCTGTTAGCTGAATGGGGATACCATGTTGATAGAACACAAGAGAGTATCACAAGGCCTGCGAGCTGACAGATTTTAATTTTGGTGTGTATCTGTCCAACATGCGTCTGCCTTGTATGAAATTTAAATAGAAGTGCACAAATGTGCAGAAAAAAAATTTACACTGAAATTTGAAAAACAAGAGTTCGTGCTTTCCCATATCCCAGCAATGTCCCTCAATCAAGCTTTCTGTTTTAACTGAGCAACTAATTTTTCCCAAGTGGGCCTTCTTCTTATCCTACAAACGACTGCTTTGGGTTTTCCCCCACTGGGTTCCCAGCATTATAGAAAAAAAAACATAGGCCTATTCTGTATTTCCCCCGAAAGATGGATTTTCAAAGCGGGGTTTCCGGTACTTTGTAAATTGAGTTTCCTCTTATCCTAGTTTGAGGTCGCTACTGCGTGTCCTTATTGAGGATCTTACTGTATTTAACGTACGTACACTCGATATACTTGAGAAGAAAAGGAAATTGACTTGTGGGACGTCGTCCAATATTCAAGTGCATGGAGATGGTAAAAGTGAAGTGTTTTTCTTGAAGTGAACTGAACTGGCATACATAGCATAATTCTGTAAAATCTTGTTAGCTTATTGGCAAATCATGAACAAATTCGTAAAAGATGGCTATTAAAATTTTGGAACTGTGGTTGATGCTTCAGTTAGAGCTTTCGACATAAATATTTCAAATACCGCATACTGGCAAGGAATCCAATTATTATTGTACTTTACAAATAAACGTTTGTTTTACCGTTCGAAGGCAAAAGGCGCTTCGTTAAAGTGTAATTTATAAATCTTAAAACTAAATTATTCACTTTGAACCATTAACACCCATACAGATAACGAGTCTTCCTACAGCAGATGCTGTGTTCTGTGAACTGGCAATACAAAACACAACAAAACAAAACAACAAAACAAAAGCAACCTCAATGCCAAACAAAGCAAGCGAGCTGAAAGCTGATAAGCGAAAGCGCTTCCATTATGAATAAATGGCGCGGAGGGAGGGGTGTGGAGCACCATTGCTATAATTATGTCCGTAAACAAAATATCACTTATTGAACACTTTAGATAAAAACAGCATTGATGAACTGAGGCACTTTTCAAAATAGAGTGATTTATTTACACTGATGTACAATGTACTGCATTTCGGCACCTCGGTATCACATAAATCACTGCAGCTCTTTGTTAAGGATGGAAGGGTTTATTGGTCTTTCCTTGTAATTTTGATCAACATACTTAAAACATCTACGTCAGCTAATCACGACTCAAACCGCTCACGGTCTTAAGTAAATTGTGGGTTCGAATACAGCCCAATGCATTGATGTCTCACATTTCAGTCATCACCTGTAATCTTCCGAGGTTATGTAATTGATAAAACACAACCCTTACAGACAAAATGCTACTTACGAATTCTGCCATATGGTTTCTATGATAAAAAGCAGAAATATTCGCAAAAACCTTTGAAGACTGACAAAAAAGAAAAATACATGTACTTTTCCTTCTTGATGTTGACCGATTACCGAGAAGAACACAATGTCTGTTGCGAGGTCATCGGTAAAGCTGAGGAAGTGATATTGTATCGTTCAGTGAGTGGTTTCCGAGTTCTAAAGGAGACTATACACTAGGTTCCTCCAAAACGTCGGTAAACACCCAACAACACAGCTTCACATTACAGGAGGCCCAAATCCACTGTCGGGCTTACTGAATGTTTATGATCTCTGTGTCAGTAGAAAATAGTCTAAGGGCCATCACCTTCAAACATTATTTTTTAATGTCCACTTTCAGATAATTCTCTTGTACACAATTAATACCACTTAATAGTTCATTTTTTGAGCTTTTATACTTAAATGTTGCATGCTCTTCTCATTTTTATGCGCGCTATCTAGCAGGTTATTTTTGCAGTAACGCTCTAGACTCCTACTCTGGAGGTGTTCGATTTGATTTTTGGCAAGAAGACCTTTATTCTGACAGAGTTCTTCTGGGTTTCCTCAGTTCCTCCAAGCACATTCTGGGATAATTCACAGAAACGCCACCGTCACTGTCTTCCAAATCCTTTCCAATTCTTTATTTACTAAGCAGCCTAGCATCAACGCTATATAGTCTGATTAAGTGACAGATTCTTAAAATAAACCACAACCCGTGCACACTTCACCTTCCAACACTTCTCTTCCGTCTTTATTTAACCAATCTCACAACATTAAGTGAGGAATATGTCGCGACTTCGATTCCCGATGGTGTCATTGGAATTTTTCATTGACATAATCCTTTCGGTCGCACTATGGCCCTGGGTTCGACTCTGCCTCTAACAGAAATGAGTACCAGGAATATTTCCTGGGGTGTAAAGGCGGCCGGTGCGTAGGGCTGACAACCTTACCACCTTTATGTGCCGATTGTCTAGTAGAAATCTGGGAGCCTCAACCTCCTGGAACCCTAAGGGCCTGTCCAGGCCTGTAATGGGATTGCTTTACCTTACCACTGTTACGTATTCTTTTAGTTCCTTGATTCTTCGTCTCACGTTCAACTATACTCCTCTATGCATCTACTTCGTAGTATAATATTCTCACGCCTACAAAACGAGAGGTAGAACTATGTGTGTGCCGATCCCAGTGGCCGCGCGGTCTAAGGCGTGGGTCTGCGGCCGCTCGCTTACTAGGATTGTGGGTTCGAATCCCACCGGGTGCATGGATGTCTGTCTCTTGTGAGTGTTTTGTGTTGTCAGGTAGAGGTCTCTGCGACGAGCTGGTCCCTCGTCCAGAGGAGTTCTACCGAATGTGATGTGTCTAAAGTGTGATCGTGAAGCCTCGAAAAATGAGGCGGCCTAGGCCCCCAAGGGGCTGTCGAGCCATTGGAACAAAAAACTGTGTGTGTTTGTGTAGTTTAAACTTCAGGTTTTTAGATGGATCACGGAATGATGACGGATTCTAAAATGATTAGGAAACAACATGGATAGACGGTAGCGCAGACCCTTGCTTGGAAAACAGTGTACAATAATCTAGAACCCTTTCAAAAAAAAAGTGTTTTAACACTTATAAACCGATTATCAGTATTAGGAACAGTAACAGAGGGGATGTGCACTCGTCTTGGACCTGTAATGGTGATGCAATTGAAATGAGTTTCATGGGAATTAGTATGGGGGTCCGAGGGGTGCGACACAGAGGGTCCGATTCCGTAATTAGCAGTTAGGCGGGGAGCAAACTACTGCCCCTATTATCTTCATTATACGGTCAGATAGGGATCTGGTCCTACAGTGCTACCAGGGTACACTGAACTGAGCCAGACGACACAAATGCTGCTATGGCAACAGCGAGCTAGGCACAGCGCTCAAGACTTATTACACACGCGGATAACCGTTAATACACAACAATTAAACTCAATACGTGCATAAAGGACAATGGGGAAGCTATCGCCTTTACCGAGACAAAGTCTAGAATTACGAAAAGAAATTCCGGGAAGAATTTATGTTTTAACAAAAGGTGTTGTTACTATTTTCCTTCGGATCGAACACACTAGTCGCAGCTAACATCAACGTGGTTTGTTGAACAACGAACTTTTATAAGTAAATAGCGACAGTTGTTAGATAAAATAATGCCAATTATAAACTGAGTTCTAAAGCAGAGGTTACGCTGGACAGAAATAGACAAACGTTACACTTCCCTGCCGTCGCAAAATGCATGTCACCCCAGTAAAAAGAAAAATATACGCGTTCAGTAGCTTCGAATTTAACTTTTGGAAGACGAATACAAACATGACTTCCAGCGCACATTCACTTTATGAATTTATTTAAAGCCCGCAAGAGAAGCTGCATGTTTGTAAGAATATATCCAGTACTATTAATGCTGTTAGGGGTCTACTCTAAGTCTTCCAAGCTTTAGAGGATACTGCATTTAAATCTTACTATTTTCCTCGTAAATGACTCGTGGCATAAATAATGTTGCCGAACATGAAATATACGATATTATTACGATGGACATTATTTGAAACATTTCTGCATCTGGTGAATATTTAACAAAATACAGGTAGGACCCGTTTTACGACAGGGTTAGGTTCCAGCAAAACAGGGTCGTAAAAAAAAAGTCGTAAAACGAGACCACAATAGGACCCGTTTTACGACAGGGTTAGGTTCCAGCAAAACAGGGTCGTAAAATGAGACCAAAATATAATGTAATTGAATGAGATAGGTTCCAAAATTCCTAAAATTTTTCCAAGTATGTACTAATATTTAAGGTAATATTTTGAAACAGTCGTTAATGTGAAAAGTCGTAAAATGGACCGTCGTAAAACGGGACCTACCTGTACAATTAAATTTATTTTCGAGCCTCTGGAGTGTGATATTAATAATGTAACTTGCTTTGTAAAATATATGTGCGTCTTTAACAAATGGACATCAAATAAAATGGGATGTGTAACTTGCGAAGAAGATAGGTGAAGCAGGCGTGCACTTGCAGTCAACTACAGCCCAACTTTTTATGCTCATGACATCACCACACTCTTCGTGCGTCGGTGTTACCCCAATTTAACTTCTGAAAAAGTTCGACTGGTTTTCACCAATCTTGACAAAACGCTACGCCCTCATAAGCGTATTTAACGTTGCAATTTTTTTAACTTCCTAAAATTCGTCATAATAAGTCGAAAGTACGAATCTTCTAGGTTACAGCAAGACTTAGGAAGTCCTGAAATTTGTTATGGCGTTAAACATGCGAAGAATATATATTTGTTAATGTAATCTTTTGTAGAATATAAAATAACCATATCTGACTTTCGATTTGTTGGGAAAACTAAAGAGTTGGAGGTAGGTGCGTGAAATTTGGTGTCAAGGTAGACAATAACCGTGCGTCCGAATATTGTGTGAAATAATGTTCATATGTCTAGAACAACAAAAAACGTGATGAAGGTGTAAAATTTTGATACTATGTCCAACAAATTTAAAGCAGACACCTAAAGTAAGTCATTTTTAGCGTATGTACAACTGCAGGCAATGACAATGTTATTCTAGTGGTGTTCCCTATTGTGCTCCACTTTGCAGGACTCCATCACGTTAGCCCATGACATAAATCAAATTATATTGTTACGATATCTAAATCAGATATTAAGGGCATAGGATCTGAATGACTGAACTAAACGTAGACTTCATAAGTTCAACTCCGAAATTATTGTTCGTATAAAAATCGAATTCCATTGTTCTTGCTAGGCACCAAACCGAAAAATGGTTACAAATATAACATCCAGAGATGATGTTGCTTCCCTTCTAAGGGGATGTAGGTTGTTACACAAGGGAGGGACGCATGGTTCAGAATTTCCCAGCTCTCATCTGGTTATTTCACATCGATAGGCAAAGGAAACCCTGGCGACAATCCAACGGCCAAGATCAAACGCTGCTTCAATAAATCGGATCACGCGCCCCGAGGAGCAAACCATTATTATCGTGCACCGCCTAAATATTGTTGTCTGATGATGGGCGGATGTGTAATAATGTTTAGAACAGCGGTTCGTAAACATGGGACCGCATCTCTTTAAAGAAACGCAGTAGGAAGACTCCCTCAAATATGAAATACAAATTTAAAGTATAATCAATATCCTGCAACTACCTGTTTTAACTCCTGGAAGCCAACGTTTATCTGAATAATATTTAAAGATTCCGTTTCTTCCTCACAGGTAACATTGTGCCTCCATTACAAAAAGAAATCTTAATGCTGTATGTTTATTCTGAAAACCACATGAAACCAATAAATAAGTTGTGTGAGCAAAGAGCATGAGTACCATTATTCATGTGACAACAGTAAAAAGGTAAAGCAATCGCATTAGAAGCTGGAAGGCCCTTAGGTTCCAGGAGGTTAAGGCTCCCAGATTTCAAGACAATCGGCACATGAAGGTGGTAAGGTTATCAGCCCTACGCACCGGCCGCCTTTACCCCCAGGAGATGTCCTGGTACTCATTTCTGTTGGAGGCTGAGTCGACCCCATGGCCATAGTGCGACCGAAAGGATTATGTCAGTGACAACCATCGGGAATCGAACCCGCGATCTTCCGACTTGTAGCGCAGTGCCTCTACCAACTGCGCCACCGCGTGCCCCCTCATGTGACAACAGTGATACATATAATAACCACTGTGTTTCAAAAGGTTAATGGCCATTTAGGTACATTCTGCTGTTTCAAATTGAAACTAAAGATATTAGTAATGCATTACGCTATAAGCGTACGATGTTCTGCCTTGTACTTCCTTAAACATTCGAAATACAAACATATAAGAGAAACTGTGGGTATTAAAGACAGACATAATTTACGCAACGTACCAATTTTTAAAAAAGCGAATCCTCTTATAAGATTATATAATTTCGAGGTTAATTTCGTGCGAAGTAGCCTACTGAATCGATATGAACCAAAGTTAATTTACTTGACAACTTTTACTGTAGCTTCCAGTATTAAGTTTCATCGAAATCCAATGAATACATTCTGAAATTAAACATGGGGTTTTATAAAGTGAAAATGTCCCTTCACTATCCGTATTTTTATAGGTGCACAAAAAGCAGACTACGCATAAAAATAACATGTGATAATTTCTCCATCCACTTTGCACGTAACATTCATACGCCCGAGACTTGGTCAACTGTCATTTCCTCTGCTCCAGCATTCCCTTATATTTAACTGCGCTGTCCCTTATTTTTGTTCCACAGGATCTTTCGGCAGAACGTGCTATTTTGTTGCTTAGCGACGGGAAACGCAAATTTTGTTTGACAGGAGAACGTAATATAAACGGCGGATGAGCAATTACCACGACATTACCACACTCTATATTGCTGCAGCCCATTCCAATTCAGTTTCCCGTGAGCCAAGTTTACCCCCACCCTTTGATTTCTACAGCTGCCAGTGAGATTAGTTTAGGATGCTAAAGAAAATTGTATTGCCTATCGCTACTGCTGGAGAAAACTAGGTTTTGGACAAATTGACTCATGTTGGACCATGTTTCCGACATTGCAAGAGACAGGAAATTTGCCCCGGCGTACACTGGAAGGGGGGAGGTTTCCGCCGGGTCCCAATACCTCATCTCCGCCAGCCGCTCCTTTTCATTTGGGTTCGAGAGTAACGTAACGAAAACGACGTATTGCTCGGTTTCTTGCTGGACTGCTCGACTGCCGCAAAATGAAGGTTATGGAGGCTCAGCTAATGTGTTTACGATTCGTTTTGAATCATCTGTAACTAGACGTGCTACATTTAAATTCTTTGTTAATATTCCAAACCAGTTGTCCCTCGGTCGTGTCCTCTGATGTCGTTCTTCAGCGTGTCTGCCCAATATCTGAGACTATGTATTCCGATAAATCTGTTCCTTTGAATTTATCAAGTACCGCATCTGTTTCGATAGCCAGATTGTTGGTGTCTTCAAGGATAAACCTAAAATGATACAGAACTCTGTAGTCTGTTAAGTTTATCCCATTAGAGATTTTATGAATGATTTATTTGTTAAATTCCTACGTCAAGAATTGAAACACAGTATTTGTGTTACGTTTTGGACTGGCAGTTGTTTTAGTGTTATTCAGTATTAACACTACGGCAGCAAACACCGAAGTTCAACACCGTTAATAACAAAGCACGGCACCGAACACGATCCCGAGTCAGTTCCATCCAGCTCACGCCCCCTTTGTCGCAATCGTTATTCGAGTAGTTAATTTGGCTGATAAGTCCAGTGTGTAACGTACAGAGAAATGAGATGACAAATTACACATAAACTGGACAGTCACGAGGATTTGTCCACGATTGATCACAAACGGCTCGAACAGGAAATCGAAACCGTGTCAGAAATACAGATATCCACAGCCGCAGAGCCGTCGGGCTTCGCTGTAATCCTGAAGAAACTCATTTAGCGAGGAAAAAAGCAACAGCTTTTCTCCTTTTGTAATTAGTATTTCCTCAGAGCCAATTATTCTGACGCACGCGCATTGACGGACCCACTGCGAGCTGGTAACTTCGTTACCACGCCCACAACACCCACCCGCCCCTCTATAAATACAAGAATTTCCTGCACAACACTAATCAGGGGAAACTCCATTCTCTCTGACAACCCAAAAATTATTTTAAAATTGAATCCGCAGACACAGCAGTGAAGTATTCGACATGTTAGCTCAAAACTGCAGGCTACTGCAAGCACAGAACACTTACGCACGCAACTCTAAACTCTGGAATGTATAGGGCGAAGTGCATTATACGGTTCCAATGGGTCAGAACTCAGACACTGTACAAAAACACACTGCATAATAAGGAAAGAAGATTGCAAGTCTGTTAAAGGAAAATCCAGCTTTTGGTTCGTACCTTCCCATTTGAAGTCACTCCAACTCACTGCAGATCTCTTAAGACTTGCATACAAATATAGACTGTTTTATCTACTCGTGCTACATGTCCAGGCCAACCTCATTTATCTAATCGTCATTACAAAAACAGAGCATCGTGTTCTTCGTTTCTTGTTTTCCTTATTTCCCCATTTCGTTTTCCTAAGGTCCAAACATCTCCTATTGCATTTTGAATGAATTCCTACTTTCCCCACTAGAACACGAGATCAAGTTTGTCATCCAGAAAATGGAACGATTATTACTGAAAGTGTAATCGTTGCAGTAGTCTGGCTTATACTTGCTTCCAGTGCCGGCCGGACTCACTCAGTTTGCTTTGTGTAGTTTTCCTCGTTTATCCTCTGCCACGCTTAAGCCCTTTCACATCTTTCGCCCTTACTACTCAGGGCCACCTTGTTACTACATTTCGCTAGGTGCAAAACTTAGCCTCTCACCCTGAGGAAAAGATAAGCCTATATAGACGTCACACAAAGTGCTGAGGAGATTATTTTGACCGACAAGGAGGAAGTAAGAAATGGAGATAATTACACATGCAAGTGTTTCATAAGCACTGCTCTTGTCCGTATATTATTAGGGCGATTACAAGAAAGAGGCTGAGATTGGTACGACATATACCACTCATGGGGAGATAATAAATGTATACAGAATTTTAGTCGCAAAACCTGAAAGGAGAAGACCACTATGAAGACCCGTGTGTACAGAGAATGATAATATTAAAGTGTGAGTGTGCGGAATGAAATCTCATGATCGGTCGAGTGGAAGGTTCTATAAAAGGACAATTTCTTAACCAGCTAATCGACTCTTAACTCTCCTAAAAAAAGACTTCTTTCCCATGGAGTTTGTCAGTTCCTTTTCTAGTTAAAAGCGTGTCTATAAATCACGTAAAAAGATCTGCAATATACTTATAGAGTAACATTGTGGCGCGTTCGCCTAGCCATTGTTGCCATGAAAAAGCAACAATGCGTTCCATGTAGTATGCTGAGCTACACGTCACTCTCAACAATATGTATATTGAAAACGTTACCATGGAAAGGCAACAGTGAGTTGCATGTGTATTGTTGCACAACAATGATTTCATGTCAAACCCATATCGCCGGTAACAATACAACATACTTAAATGTTCATGCGAATTGCCCAATAATTTTGTCCGATATTAACCAATTATACATTTTCTCGACAGATTTTAATAAAAGTGTCCAATATCAAATTTCACGAAAATCTGTCCAGTGACAGCCGAGCTGATAACATACAGACGGACGGACAGACATAGTTAAGCTAATACGCGCTTTTTGCGAGTATGCGAACGTGCCTAAAAATAATCAAATGGTAATGTGTGTGGAGTCATGAAGGTATATATAGAGTTACAGTTCCACTCGTTCTTCACCTCGGCACTACATGGAGGTCTGTGGTCAGTTTCATGCTCCAGCCGCTTTACCTTTCGAATAATAAGCACCGATGTCCACTGAACACGAGGCTGTGTATGCCTCAGTGTCTATCGGGTGGTTTAGCGAAGTGAGAAAATCTCTTTTCCCTGCCTAGAATCGACCCCCTGGGTCTTCCAGCCCGTAGCGTAGTCACTATACGCACTACGCTACCACGGCTCATAACAAACGATCAGTTTACGGAGGTTCGTTTGTTAGGCCACGGTGTTATGCAGATAATAAATATTACGCTGAAAGAGCCCTTGTGGGTTAAGTTTTATACAGACTTTTGAGTTAAACATTAGAAAACAATGTTTCATATAGGTGCGACCGGTGGTTCCTGTGATTACAGGTTAAAGATGTTATCTGCAAGCTGATACCGGTACAATTCTGTTTGCTTCAACAGGTTTCCCACCGCAAAGAGCGAACAACGGGAAGAATACAACTGGATGGCCCTTTGTTTCTAGATAAATGAAAGTCTGTCAGACAGAGCGTGAATAAAAACGCATAAAGCCTTATTGTCAAGAAATAAGTTTTGTGGCCTCTGACGCAGTACACTGATCAAATTCGACGGTTCTTGTCCAATATTACACAGGGCGTTTATAAATTAGGAATACTGTACATAAAGTACAGCAAATTGTATCGGCAGCTTTACGTCACTTTACACTCCAGCACGCTCTACACAGCGATGATTCTGAAGATGAGGACGGCGGACCACCTGCAGCTCTCGCAAGGACACGTTGGATTAATTTACTGAGGATATAAGATATTAATCTCAATAACGTTTACATCTAACTCCCTTTCCTTGAAGATGGTAGACGCTTGGCTAATAAAGATATTATGTGAGTCTTGATATCTTCGCAGCGGTGTAGCAGAGGTCTCTTGGGATATGACGCTACTTTAAAGGGTAACAGAATCTCGATGTTTGGAGGTAACGTAGTGCCCTCAGGCTCAAGGGTCGATAGGTCTTAGGACCTGTTGACCTACGGATGTAGTACCATATCCCAGGAGAAAGGAATCCCTAGAAAAAATGTTGATTTCTTTTGGGCAACAGAAATACATTTCCATTTCCGAAGAACTCGTCTCTGGACCCTATCCTGAGCCATATTAATCTAGTAACACCCACGCAATCCATTTTATCTTCTCCTTTTATTCTAAACGTATTTTTTTGGTCTGGTAAATACTTAATACAATATACACAAAATATTATTTGTTTTATGCATAGCAATCAGTAGTAGGTGGATAAGAATATCAATTATATACGCAAATATAAAATAGAACGTGTAGGTGCAAAACCATTTAATCCAAATTCTGCCATTGGGTATAATCCTGAGGTAATGCATAAGCATAAAGCGTAATACGTATTATAAGGAGAACGTTTATATTTCAGGCTTTCCAGCTCAATCACAAATGTCCTAAAAAGGGAGTTCCTGTCTTCACATTGCAATTCCGATAACACATTCATGACATGCAGATAAGTTACCTTGTGCCTGTGATGTGGCGTGGGAGCTCCATGACCCCTTGTACGATGTGTCTGGAAAGAGAAATCAAGTTTAATTAACAATCCTGTTTGTAACTTCTATGTCGACAAACTTGTAAGCAGAATCTAGTTTCGAAGACATACATCCTCGACGCAAGAAGGAAGTAATTTTGGAAATCTTTTAACACAAAATGTGACACAAAAAGCATTTGCTTACGTTTCTGCGTAGAGTACGAAGTACAAAGATCCTCGCCAAGCAGTTTTTTCCCTATTCGGTATTTTGTTTTCGATTGTCGTTCAAAAAAAAAAAAACACGGAAATGGCAAGGAGTTCTGTAAACAACTCGTAAATGGCATTTTCCTACTAAAAAGAATTAAGTATGCCTGCAAATTCGTGCCTTTTGTGAATACTGTTATAAAATATGAATCATGTAAGCTTGAAGCGTTAATACAGTCAGTACATTTACTTGCAAAGTAACAAACAAAACACTGCATATCACTCCTTTTGTCTACCATCGTGGCGGTGCACAGAAATCTGTAATAAACACTTTGTACATCTCTCGCATTCTAGTAACGGCGCTACAATCGACCGCTGGGATTTCCTCATGCGGGATAAGATCGTTTGGGTTATCCTGGAGCAGAACTCAACAGAGCCTACTGCCCACTTCTGGAGCAGAACTCAACAGAGCCTATTGCCCACTTCTGGAGCAGAACTCAACAGAGCCTACTGCCCACTTCTGGAGCGGAAGTCAACAGAGCCTACTGCCCACTTCTGGAGCAAAACTCAACAGAGCCTACTGCCCACTTCTCAAGTTCGCGCGTCAGCCACGTTTTTATTATTCACTGCAGTAAATTCAATTTTACAGACTTGAGGCAGGTTCTAGCGGCGTAATGTTCATACCAAGTTGCATGATAATCGGATAGCTGCTTCAAATGTTGAAGTGGGAGAATCCATGGACATGCACAGACAGACAGACAGACAGAATATTGTAATTCTTTAAGTTTACCTCTTTGTTTAAGGAAGGAAGTAGGCTACAAATGGGAGCGTGGATAGCTCAGTTGCTATAGTGACTAGCTTACGGGCTGAATTAACGAAGAATCTTTGCTCGACTGCCATCAAGGGCATGAGATTTGTCTAGTCTCAAAAGTGTCCAAGCCAGATGTGTACCCCCCCCCCTTTTCCAGCCTCCTATTCGATGGGTAGCGGGGGTAGAGCAGCCAGGACGTACTGACCGTTAACCTCCGACAAGTGTCGAGATTAAGAATGAGTGGAGATATACTACCACTTCCCATATACCCCCGTGTTGTGCTTATGAACATTACCTTTGCCTTCGTAGCAGCTAAAAATAGATATTAAGAAAAGTGACTGTTACCATGTGAACTCGATTGAACTGACCCAAGGAAATTAAAAACGGGATTTCTTGTGATGACTTGTTTCGAAAACGGTGGTTCCATAAAAGCAGTCAATTTCTCGGTCATATGGGTGACCATAACTGCTAATAAAGCGCCTGTAAGCCGTGAAATCAGTGTTAGCAGAGCAGGCTATCTGCGCGACATTTTGCTTGTGAAGGAAGGCAGCATCAGGAAGGTACTGGATAGTCAAGGGTTTTGGAGTAATGAAAACGCAGTCTGCATTTACCGCTGCTTTGTTGCTGGGAGCAATTTAATGCACGAAGCAATCATTATGTAGTGCTTCAGCTGGTCAATGCCAATATATTATATATTTATAATACCGTAAAAGAGATAAACAAATTCATTAAACTTTAGAATTTATTTTAAGCAGAACTTGACTCGGAGATAAAACTTTTATTCTTATAACTTAAAAATACAATCTGAAGCATAAGTAATAAAATTATGTGAATATACAGAGCATTGATCATACCATCTTACACAAGTTGATATAGTGTCATGAAATAACCGAAAATCGAGAGTTAAACGGGAGTGTTTTAGATGCCAAGTGTACCTCGTGCCGGCAGGAGTATTTCTCGATTAGCGTGGACGTTTAAATTTCCAAAACGCAGCGTTTTAGAAATAAATTTTATAAATTCGAGTTATAATGTCAGACGGGTCAAACCAAAAACAGACTATTTAAAGAGTAAATATATGTACATGTACAGTGATCGTTCAGTTTGTATCGCTCTTCATTACAACTCAACTTTACACACTTTCTTCCGCTTTTTATTCCTGCATTCAGTTTTGTAAGAAACTTGTGTTAGAAATGTGCCAGGAAATTTTGACAATTCTGTACATTCCTCCTCTTAAAATGTTAGTCCTATGGGTCAGAATTTACGACCTTCTTCCTGTTTTATTGTGGGTCAAGAAAACAACAATTTCACTTTTCGTTAATTCTTTGAAGGCTAAGTTTCTTAAAGCAAATAGGTAAATTATAGACCTGAACAGGGCTCCAGGAGGTTGAGGCTCCCAGATTTCTAGACAATCGGCACACGAAGGTGGTAAGGTTGTCAGCCCTACGCACCGGTCGCCTTTAATCCCCAGGTACTCATTTCTGTTAGAGGCTGAGTCGACCCCAGGGCCACAGTGCGAGCGAAAGTATTATGTCAATGAAAAATTCCAATTACACCATCGGCAATCGAACCCGCGACCTTCCGTTTGTGGAGCAGTGCCTCAACCAACTGCGCCACCGCGTGCCCCGGCTAAGTTTCTTATTGAAAAGAAACCCCTTTCTCTGTCTGCTGTTACTTAGTGCTGTTATAAGTTTCCAAACACACATTTCGGACTTCTAATTCAAAAAAGATGGAGGCATTTTAGGTACCAACATATGGTCGCGCACGACGACAAAAGCTATCAAAAACACGAATGAAGTCGATTCTGCCAATGGATAAGTCTATTCTTATATCAATGATCTCTGTACTAGTTATACATTTCACAGCACGGCAAGTGGCTCTCTAGAATGCAACCATGTGGAGTTCAGAAAAACTATCAGGAAAGAAAGATGTTATATAATAACTGAAATAACGGAGACAGAACGAAATTTGTTACCTACACAGGAAGACGTTCCAATGCCTACAAAATGTTGCTAACATCAAGACAATATCCCCAGAACCTCTTATATTACAAACGAATGAAGACAACGCTGAGCGTTACAAGCATACCGGGCTCCGCATTGAATGGTTAACAGAGTGAATTAATCACCAAATCGAAGATTCGATTATACTTGCTCACAACTCTGCAGCCTTCTGCCACATCAAAATATAATCAGGTGCTCATATAACTTTATCCAGCACAGTGAGTGATCTGGAGGTTCGGTTCCGTTCACGAAGGAAGAAAAATTTACATACATGTAAAACTAACAAGAAATGTATAATATAACACAGAGAGTTTATTATTCACAGGCTTGATCGAGGATTGTAAATTACGGACATTGCAACGAACCGGGCTTCGCGGCTAGTCGCTGCCCTTTCGCTGTAGAGGGCCAAGGTCGATCCCAGTCCACTTTATGTGAAATTTGTAGTGGACAAATTGGCACTGGGACAGGTCCTTTTTCCGGAGCACTTTGGTTTCTCCTGTCCATATCTTCATACCAGTGCTCCATACACACATATCATTCATCTACCATCGATGATAAGTGGTCTTAGAGTTGACAGCATCGTTGAATAGGACATTTCTCTCTCTATTGTATCATGGATACGGAAAGAAGGTGAGCATTAAGTTCACAATACTTGGGGGACAAGGAAGGAGCCTCCACGCGTGCAATGATACTGTGACACTTGGAAACTACCATTGACGGCGTCCCCTGGAAACGTCTATTAATAGACGGCTAATCCTTCCAACACCGGACAGTAAAAATCGCGAAATAGCTACCTCGGAATAGTGCAAGTTGAACCACCTGAAGACTTCCCCCTTACCCAGATTTGCCCTAGTGGCCACCTCCTTGATTTTAATACTTGGAAATCTCTTAACCCCATTAGAACAGGGGTGGCACCAGTAAAAACAAATATGGTGAAATGGGGCAAAACAGACGCTGGCGACCTATATTGTGGCTGTGGAGAGGTACAAGATATGGAGCATCTCCTGTCATGCAAGGACTGCCCCCACCAATGCACCCTCGAGGATTTATGGCTTGCAAATAAAAAAGGAATTGACGTAGCCCAATACTGGGCAAAACATCTTTAATTTAATGGTCCGGACATGATAAAGTAAAGTAAGTTCACAATACTGATAGAGAACCACCTTCACTGTAACCATTTTGTAAACCAGACTGGATGGAAGAAAACCATTAAAACAAGCTTCATAACATGACGTTTAATGAAGCAAAAATGAAGAATTTTCCTTGGCAGGACATTGTTGTATACTTAGCGGTGAAGAACCCTTTATAAACGAAACTGCCCCTGTGCAGACCATGAAAGCACAAACGGGAGAGGACACGTATCACAGTGCAGCCTTAAACTTATTAGATTGAGGTGAGTGCTCGGCTTAAAACACTGGCCAATTTACCCCGTGGAAAGGGCCGCCGGTGCCCATTAAATAAGATGCTTGGTGGGCTCCAGAGCCCCCCACTGCCATCTAGAATATACCTACGATTTCTTGGTCGTTCAGTCCGTAGTACAGTCGCTATTACGACCACGCTTTCCCGGCACGGAAGAAGCTTACACTGGAGATTAAATATCGTAACACTGTTGCATGTGAGCGAACCTGTTGCTAGGTGCCAGATGCATGTAAATAATGAGGGTAAAAACCTGCATATATTTCGAATGGAACTCTCATCCATAATTACCTCCAGCTGTTATGTGGCTACTTTACAAAGGGTTTCAGCACCAGAACTTATACTTGCCTCTCAGATATAATTACGTTTCAAGAAGCTAAGGAAACATTACGAAACACGAAACAAGTTGAAAGTCAGATTTTGTGTTTATCCTTTCTGTTAATTGGACATAGAGAAATCCTCATACTTCAGACACTGCGAAATGTGGAATCGGCTGAACTGTCACGCAGCCTTAGAGAACCTTCTTAACTGTGCGTTTTTGAACAAACGAGAAAGCAACAAGACACGAAAATCGCAATCCGTAAAGGAATCAAAGAGAGTGAATGAGATCTGCGTTCCTCTGGGATATTACGCGGCGTCATGTGGTAACTGTTTACCGACGTTTCGGGACAACGTATCGGTCCCATCTTCAAGGGTCAGGAGTTCGAGGACTCCTCGGACTCTTGACCCTTGAAGATGGGACCGATACGTTGTCCCGAAACGTCGGTAAACAATTACAACAGCCGCCACGTAATATCCCAGAAGAGTGCAGATCTCACCAACATCGCGGCGGAAGCCTAAAATAAAGGGATTGAATGTTTGTTTGATTAAATAAATTGTATATTCCGGAGATTATCCGTGTACAAGCCCTAAATGCACATATCTATCAAATTAAAATTAGGTTAGGTTAATGTTTTTCCAGATTTTAAATTATAAATTTACGTACAAGCACGCATGGAAAGTTTGCCTTTTTGTAGCTCTCTGAATTGTCATATTAGGCCAAATCGATAAAAATACACTGAGGACAGTCATTTATTTAAAATTTTTGTAATATCCAGAATGAAGTGCTTGCAGTTATGTGTTTACTTAGATATTTATACATACTCGTTATTTAATTTAAAAATCTAATGGTGTGGTATAAACATTTGTGTTAATAAAGTGAAAACTGGAGGCACTAGTCTTTAAGATGCTAAGAAAAATGAGGTGTTACACTGTTAAGTCTATAGACCTACTGAATCGATTGAATGTTCACAAATGTACTGAATAAATGGAAGAAATATGCTTATGTGCTTTTATATATATGAGCCCAAACGGTAAAAAATTCTAAAGAATCAAAAGTCATCAGATGTAACTAAGATGAATTACGTGACATAATATAGACGCTTTGGTAAGATAATATCCAGGAGTAGACATGCATTTGAAGGACTTAATACACCACATTAGTTAAGCCGATAGTGGAATGAGATAATGAGTTATGTACATGGAGTTTCAGAAACAAATCAGGAACAGAAACGTCAGAAGTGACAACTTTATTGTCCTTGACTTGATATAAAAGGAGAGACCAAACAAAAAATAGACATATTTTTACTTGAGACACTAAGGTCGATATCATAGTTGAAGTAATTAAGTCCTATCATAGACAGACAAAGATGGGAAGAACACGAAGATAGGATGGGTGAAGCCAAATGGTTGAGGAGAGCATAACATTATAAAATTACGATACGAATTTACGAGAAAGAACAAGAAAACAGCTAAAATATAGTTGTTAGGTCGGTAAAGGAATTAAAAAAGATAAAGTTTACCCTAGAACAGGCCATGAAGAGTAGAGGTACAGCTGAATAATAAGTGCGACAAGAAAAATAATAGATGTCAATATTAATATCAATTACGTTACTCTACAAATTTTATTTCAAAATGTTGCGCAAGGTTAGACATTTTCTATATTTACCGGCAAACAGCATGGAGAAATTGGTGAATGTTCCGGTTCTGCTGAGGTAATCAGCCGACGTCTTGATGTCCAACATTGTTCACTGTGACGTCATACGCCCAGAGCTTAAACTGCAATGTCACGTGGTCTTACACTTCAACAGACACGCATAACTTACATGCACTGTGGACAGTATGGCCATCATCGCCTTCACTTTGCCCCCATCACTCTGGAAACAGGACAGACATTGTCCTAATGGCTATGACGTTTGATAAAATGTTGGATGAAACTGAGGTCATTGAAGTGATTTGGGACAAAATGATTTTGCTAATTGGTTCGTTGAAGCAAAATATTCAAATGTCTGTTAGTATGTGATGATGACAGTCGCTCGGTTTTACAGAGGCCACCATAAACTAGAAGTCCACAAATTACTAACTACACGTATTCAAATTTATCCAGTTACAAAACTTCAATACGAATCACAACATTTTCATAGTCGAAGACCGTGTTTAACTACAGTAGATATTCAGTCACACACGGACAGTTCTAACATTCCTTCGGCTGATTACAAGAAGAGTCACAGTAGGATCAACAGAACAAACAAGAGTACATCTGATGACAATGCGAGACTGTCCTCCGACTTGCCCAACCACTGCCTCTTCCCCTTGATTACTTCTTCCGACACAACTGCTAATGTTCCGGTAACAGGTTTCCAGGTTACCGTCCTCCGGAGGTGTCACTTCGCACTGGAGTTTTCCGGTTAACACGCGCAGAAGAGTTCCCCACTCGCGGATGGGTATGAGCTGATGGATCGCTGGGGTGGTTTTGCTGTTTTCTCTCAGTCGAAGGGTTGATACAACTCACAAGATGGGGGCGGAGCTAAAGGGAGAACTGAGATCGATGTCGACCAATCACAATGCAGCACCATACTGCGTCATTCGCCAAACCCTCCTCTATTTAGACTTTTCTCTCTCTCTCAAAACCGTCCGTGTTCATGACGGGGGTTGAGGAGCGAACATGAAGAGGGGGATAAAAAGTGCCACCAAACACGCGTGAATGTTATGGAGATAGACTTTCCTTCATGGGAGGGCTTTAAAAAGATACGAAGGCTACCACATCGATCGGAGACACGCAGACACACACTGACAGAGACGAGTTAATGTCGCACATCTTGACTCTGTGTCTCTCGGTAAATAAATTCTCAAGTTTGACAATTTGTCTCCAAGGCGAACAGCAAAGACTTTTATTAATTGTGGGTGGAATGAAATAAACTTCTGAGTGTGAAAGAACAGAGACTGAAGGAACTTAAAAAAGATGGCAATGAAAAAATATTTCCCAGTAAGATGAACAAAGTGACCAAAGAATGGTACAAGATACAGAGAATACGTATTAAGTTACGTAGTCTTAATTTTGCATCACGGTATTAGAGTACTTAAATAATAACTCATGGTCGACGTCGGTGGACTAGTGGTTAGCGTGGACCCAAGGTTCGCGGATTCGATCCCGACCGAGGTCGATGGATTTTTAAGGGTGATAAAAATCCGGAGCACCACTTCCTTCGGAGGGGAAGTAAAGTCGGTCCCATGTCGTAGATTTACGGCATGTAAAAGAACCTTACGGGCATGAATAAAAATGTTACGTAAGCTAAATTCAAAGCCTCCATTTCTCACCCAAGTCTCCTGACTGCCTGCCAGATGGCTCTGGCGGACACATCAGGATCGATAGAATAGTAGCGCGGCCAGTTGGCCAGTCACCAACTGCCACGAATGCACACGACTTAGTAACCTCGGAAAGAGGAGGCTCGAGCCCATATAGGGCTGTTGAGCCATGGTTATTATTATTATTATTATTATAAATAATAACTCATGAGATAAAAGTGGCAACGAGAATAAAGGGTTTTAAAGACTATCATTTTGAAAGACCAATTTCAAGACAGAAGGCAGGCCATGTACGAAATCAAGCAAAGGCTTGTGATAATATGAACTGAAATGATCTAAATGCAAGAATATTCAGTGAAATTATCCTTCGAGTTTCAAAGCCGAATGTCGAGTGATAAAAAATAAATGAGAATTTGAGTAGACGTAATCAGTTATATGAATACTGTCTTGAGGGATGTGGGTGAATCTGGTAGCAATTTACCATCCTTTCTGAAAAACCTTTGCCTCTTCTACCACTAAGTTAGAGGCGAAAATTTTCTGCGAAACGTTCGCAAATTTCTATCAAACAGCATGGCATCATACATAAAAAGCATATTTGTCAGAATCACCGTCGTGAAACCCTCAAATATTACAGTTCCATTATTGGTTATAAATTCCCATACTTGGCTAATGTTGTCCTACTTCATCAGCTCGAAAGTTGGCACAGTAGTTGATCCGACAAAGAGCTTCATGCAGAGTTTGTAGATGGAGATACTGACTGAACCTTAATGTTTTTTTGACGCAGCTACTTAAACAGGCATAATTGAGTTGAAAACGTAAAAAATTAATAAACAGTAACTCCCTCAGAAATTTTAACAATTTAAAATAGGCTTGATGAAATGCAGACGTACTTATCTGCTAGTTCCATACGCTAACCTTGTTGTTCGAGTCGTAACATGAGAGTAAGGAAGGAGGGGTTTGTATATCCCTGATAGCTCATTTCTTAATAAACGTTTTTCGTTATAAAACAGGCCCAAAGAATAAAGTGGGAACAGCTCCAAAATTTGAGATCTACCTAAGCTAGTTTTTTCAGGTGATACAGAAAATTGACGAAACATCTTAAAAAAAATACGTTCAAGAAAACTTTCCATGGTTCTCAGAACGTTGGTTTACTCGCCATTCAACTACCTGACGCGGCTGCTTTGGTGGCATTTACCTTTCACCAGTAACAACTGTCATATTTATTTTAACAATGCAGGTGGTTATCGGAAATAACGCATGCACATTTTAAACCTGTATACAGGCCCAATGGAGGTTTTTGCGCGAGATCCAAATTTCTCAAAACGATTTAAGTTAAACCAACTAATACACAAGAATTATTAACAGAGTATATTTTTAACCCCTACACACGTTTCGGCAATCAAGTTGCCATCCTCAGAGGCGCATCAAAGAATCACAAATATCTATGGCATCCAGATACACATACTCGTACACAAGACCAATGCATCCATATGGTTTACAAGTGTATAAATATCTGGATTCCACAGATGTTTGTGATTCTTTGATGCGCCCCCTGGGAATGGCAACTTGATTGCCGAAACGTATGTAGGGGTTACAAATATACTTAGTTAATAATTCTTGTGCATTAATTGGTTTAACTTAAACTTATGACAAAATTCGCGGTGGCGCAGATGGTTAAGGCACTGCGCTACAAACCGGAAAGTCGCGGGTTCGATTCCCGATGGTGTCATTGGAATTTTTCACTGACATAATCGTTTCGGTCGCACTATGGCCCTGGGGTCGACTCAGCCTCTAACAGAAATGAGTACCAGGAATCTTTCCTGGGGGGTAAAGGCGGCCAGTGCCTAGGGCTGACAACCTTACCACCTTCCTGTGCCGATTGTCTAAAAACCTGGGAGCCTCGACCTGCTGGAGCCCTAAGGGCCTTCCTAGGCCTGTTTGGGATTGCTTTACCTTAAACTTATGACAAAATGCACGGTACATACAATATAAAATTCTCAAAACGATGTATATGAAGATATCAGTCTTCTGGGATAAAACGCCGTGTCGATTTATATATAGGTTCCAACGTTTCGGAGGAATTTCTGCCTCCATCTTCAAGGCACTTCAAAATTCTTACAATCCACACTGCCATATATCCCAGAGGAACATAATACACATCGCTCTAGTGCCTGGTCATCGTATATGTAATTATATTACCGTTCAATGAATACAGTGTAGCTTGTTTTTGCCAGCGTAGTCATTACAGTACTTTGAGCAAAGTTCTTACGTAAGGATAACTGACGTTCCTGATACGTCAGTCTGGAGCAGTCCGCGTCCTTTGTATGTTTACAGCTCCTGATGCAGGCCGCACAATAAAACACTCTTCACTCCTAACAAGCTGTTGTGTGTCTGTAACAAAAGTCAGATTGTCCCAAACGCAGGGGGTCTGTTTGGGGTAGCGTAGCCACCCTCGTTATGGTTCGACCCCCCGCCGCTGGGAAATGACACACGACACCCCGTCTCCCACCCCTATCGATATTCGGGCCACCAGTGATTCCGAAGTTTCTTTATCGCGATGCAACCCTCTGTTACTTGGTTAATGTTCCTGAATTGCAAATTTAGTTCTTAATTCATACGTTTATGTTACCGTGCTGTACAAATCAGTGATACGCGAGGATGATTACGAAAGGAAGAACTGTGATTTTAAAATCTGATTCTTATGTTGATTTCAACGCCCACAAATTATTTTATATCCGTCTAATGCTACCAGGCCTATAATACGTACTTGTTCAGCTTATTTGTATTTTGTTATGTAAAAGGATCCGACACATTTCCATAATTATAAAAACTGCCTTCCAAAAAAAATAGCCCAATCACAAAATTTATCACAGCAATCACACTTATATTTTTATTGTTTTTAAATTCATTCAGCATTTAATTATATAACATTATAATATCAAATAGTGAAACCCCTTTCCTATCATCGTGAAATGTAATCCATAATTTAATCTGTACTTAACTTCTCCGTAACAAGTGATGAAACCGACTGTGTTGTTTATGCAGTATCTCAGCCTGGCCTACAAGAACTGATGTAAACATAACTCATAGCCAGCATTACCTCCTCAAGGTCACAGTTCGCTCCAGGGATCGTAAGAATATGAGTCAGGGTTGACAGCTACTTTCTCTGTAACGTTCATCATGACATCGCCATTAGAAGAGCAACATAACTGATGAAATAACTGAGAAATATTTCCAATAAAAATCGGTTTCGCTTCTCAGGGTCTTGGGTTCGATCTCTTGCAACAGTAACACTGCGAAACTGTTATCCATTTTTGCCCATGTTTTAAACTGTGACGTTAAAAGTAAATCGCAACTTTAACATTTCGTATCAGAAGCTCACAATGCTAAAATTAAAAATATACCAAGCTCGTTGGCTTAAGTGGTAATGAATCCGACATATAGGGGAAAGAACCAGTTCGAAAACCTGTCAAAAAACCGACTATGCTGACTGATGTATCTTTGGTGGTTTTAATCAGATCTTTCATTTAAATTTCGGCACAGAAACTCAGTTAGGTCACCACAACTTATTTCACCTCTCCAGTTCAGTATTCATCCACTATCAACCAGCTACAGATACCGCCATTAAATGAACCATAAATAAATAAATAATAATTAAGAATATAGATAATAATGGAAAAAATGAAACACCCATACATTTTTTTTTGTGATCACAGTTCACTTTCACCGGGTATACTTCAAGACGGTACCCCACACCATACTAGCACCAGAACCACTTCTTCTTCCTTTTAATTTATACCACATCATCAGGAAGACTACACTACGACGTAATAAACGAAATGACAAGAACTCATACAGCACGCATTGCCTACCGCCGTTCTGCATCAAATTCCATCACAACCAACACAGTGCAATATATGATCTATAACTTCTAGAAATGCGAACACATCTTTATATAATAGACGCAGTGAACAGTGTTTTTTAACAAGTTATCATTTTTAACAAATCATCATTTTAACTATAATTTATGACTCATGTTTTTAACTTATGAACGAGTGTTTTTATGCTCTAAAATAGTGCATAATTTTACAAGTGTCATCAACAGATCCAGCATTTGAAAAGCACTTTTTATAAGGAAAACCCCTGATGATGGCTCATAAAGAGCTGAAACGCGTGTAGGGTTAAAATCATGATAAGGAGCTAATTTGCACCTTTATTAATTTGTGCATTTTGTTGGTGTATATCTAAAATAATAAAATATGCACGGTGAGTTAAGACTAAAACCCCATACATTATTATATCAACTGGAACAGTCATAACAAAGTATATGTAAATTTGATAAGGAATCCACTTATCCCACTTGACAGCCACTTATTAACAAAACCTGATAAGCAAAGACACATTACCTAATACAACTTAATATATTTCCATATAAATGAATACCAGTTATAATATGCTACATAATATCTTATTTGATAAGTATAATAGCGAAGCATAACATGGCTGAGGAAAATGGCGTGTGATAGATGGAACAAACCTCATGACACGCCTAGTAATTTGTGAGTGTAAGACACTATGTTTGCTGACGTGCCTCCTGAGGACGACGCATGTCGAGGTTGTTAGCTGATTTTCATGAAACTGATGACTTGTTTTACGGTTAGGTGGTTTTTAAATGATACTGGATTTAAAATGTTTTCCAATATTGTACTTAAAACAGGGTGATTAGTAGGCACACACACGTATGTTAAATAATTTTTACCAAATGGATGGTAATAAATTCTATATTTAACACTAGGGGCCCTCAGAATAAACACAAAACACACTTAAGTTTGTCCGCATCAGTGCGGATAAGGTGCCAACTTCTGCAGATGAGACTCAATTCCGACATCAACATGAAAGTGACTGAAGAAAATATGGACCCGTGCTTAAATTCGCGACTGCTCTAGTAGGCTCACCAGAGGAACTGTGGATGCTTGACACCGTCCGACAGCCCGCTAAGTGATGCTTTGTGGAGCCACGTGTTTTATTTAACGCTGCAGTTCATCAATTGAGAGCCAGAGGGAGGCCGTGCGTTCCACGATTGAGTGCACCGCGTGTGAACGCAGTTGACTTCCAAATGAACAGCAACTGCTCATGAAAGAGGCCACGCGGTCGGCAATTGTCGCACATCCTACGAGATATCATGCACTCCAACAAACAGATTGTCAATAGCATCTCCCCCCTCCCTTCCTCTGACAATGCTTAGTGACAAAGTGTCTTCGTTGACATCCAACGCATGCTGGTCGCTACGCAAGTTCATGTGATACTTGATTAAAAAATTCGATTAACAGAAATCAGTGTAGCGCTGGATGGATGTCAAAGAAAGCGAACTCTCTCGCAGAACAGCCGAGAATTACAGCATTTATTCTTCATCATGTTTACAAATTTAATTTCCATGTAAAAGGCAGCAAATTTTGTTGGTGGATCTCACGGCTCTCTGTGCTAAACTGATTTCAGTTAAGATCCCGACCTACACGCGTTCAAGTTACACGCGCAGACACAGAGATGAGAGCGTACTTTTTTATTTTACACTTCGAATTCTACGGCCAGTAGTACTGCATATACAGCGTTATATTACCTATTACAATACGGTATGTCGCCCTCGGTGGACTAGTGGTTAGCGTGCTCGCCACTGGACCCAAGTTTCGCGGGTACGATCCCGACCGAGGGCGATGGATTTTTAAGGGTGATAAAAATCCGGAGCACCACCTCCTTCGGAGGGCATGTAAAAGAACCTTCGGGCATGAATAGAACCAGTAATGTCCGTAAGCCAAATTCAGCTGCCATTTCTCACCCAAGTCTCCTGCAGTCACATCAGGATTGAGCAAATACTTGTGCGGTCAGTGAGCTGGTCACTCACTACAGAATGCACACTTACCGACCAGGAAACCTTCGGGATGCCCAAGCCCACATAAGGGCTGTAGTGCAAAGGAACAACAACAACAATACGGTAAGAGTATGAGTATGGGTCGGGCCCTTGCGGTCCCGATGCACGCAGGCCTTTGACAGACCCTTTGTGCCCCTTAACTAAAGTCCAAGTCATGAGAGCCCTGTCCTTTTAATAAAGGTCCAGATCGCCCCCAGACTTAGTTCTTGATATCCTCAGGGTCCAAAAAGAAGGAACCCAGATAAGTGTGTCTATGTATCGCCAACGCTTCACACTCACACAAGACATCAGCTGAGGTCTCCTCTTCTGCTCCGCATTTCCTACACAAGGGACTGTCGCTCAGTCCCATAATGTGAAGGTGTCTTCTCAAGGTGTTGTGTCCGGTAAGCGGACCAATAACTACCCTGGATTGCGTCCTGTTAAAGGACATTTTACAATACGGTAAGTCAGGATGCATTCTTTTTTTAGAAACATTTACGCTATATTCGCCGAAATTGCTTCTTTCCACTCAATTTCCTTAATTCCGCGCCATATTTTTTTTTCAGCTTTAACTATCCGTTGAAATGAACGTAGGACCATGTGAAAAGAATCTCGTATTTAAACACTGTTGGCCTTACACGGTTTTCGACTTACTGGCGAACCTCTGGAAAGAATTAACAATGTATTTCGGGGAACTAACTGCAGTTTGAATTTAAAAGATAGAGTCATATTTCTCATTTTCCCATGCATTCCACAGTTCCCGCTCATCTCATGCGACTGGATTTAATTATCTTAGAAGTATTAGGCAAAGATAAAAACATTATAAAACTCATTATTCTGAAGAGGAAAAGTTGGCAGCAGATTGTTCCGAAATATCGCGTCGTTTCTCAGAAGACAGTAACCTTTATAGGACGAGCGTTTAACATGAAGCACGCAGGTCCCAGGCTGCTAAACCAGACCGTTGTTTATCCTAAACTTTTCTCTCTTCTCGTAGGGTTTTTGAAACCGTCTGACAGGGATACTGTGCAAATGTCTTCGAGCTGTTTCCCGACATGGCATATCGCCTATATGAATCGACGGTCAAGATACTATTTGGGCACAGCTCTCCCATGAACTGCTACTTATATCGGAGGGATCTGCTGGACTTTTATTACCTAACACATTTATTTATCAACCGGTGTTCAGCGGACCGATGTCGGCTCGCAGCGTAATTTACGCCACGCCCAATATGTAGTTAGCATCGCACACAAAAAGTTACTTTGCGGAAGAATTTAAAATTTCACACTTCGCTCGTTTTTTTGCTTTCCTCTTTATTTTTAGCTAAGAAATTCTTTGTGTTAAACACTGTTACCCTCTCTCTCTCTCTCTCTTTCTCTGTCTGTCTCTTGCTAGGTTATTTAATTACCATGACTTTGGGTTCCCTTATAAAAGCCTACAGAAAAAAGAAATGTGTTTCAAAATTTAAAATTATTCCTTAATCTCTCGCGCATAATTTTAATTTACAGTGTTCAGCGCGGATGATTATGCAATTTCCTCTATTGAATAGAGCACAATAACTTTAATTAGCCTGTTATGTATAAACAACTACGTTGAACGCGCCAGTAACAACTAAAGTCTAGACAATTACTTTCACTCTGTGGGCCGAGATAGCTCAATCGGCATAGCGACTCGCTACGAGCTGGACGGTCCGGGGATTGAATCCCGGCGGGGGCGAGATTTTCCGCAACCGTCCAGACCGGCCCTGGGGCCCACCCAGCCTCCTATAGAATGGATACCGGGTCTCTTTCAAGGGGGTAAATCGGCCGGAGCATGGAGTTGAGCACCCACCCTCATCTAGTGTCAGGGTTAAAGAAAGAGTAGAGCTATACCTCTACTCCCCCTCTGGGCCTTCATGGCCCGTTCTAGGGAAAATGTTACCATTATCTTTACCTTTACCTACCACTTTTACTCTAAAGTCAGAGTACCGATACTTGGAAAAGCCTCTGCTCTTTCGCAAGTCTGAGACTGAAAAGACTGCGAACCGCTCGTTTAAGATAGTGACAGTCACGTGGTGCAATTAAACAAATATGGTGCTAAACCTTTCGTGTATTCTGTAGGTGTGGTGAGGCTACGAGTTTCTGGAAGTGCGACTTCTATGGAATATATGATTTATGCCCGGATGATAAGGCGAATAAATAAATATATATGCTGGAATGATAATTGGAAAAGGAAAACTAAAATATTCGGAAAAAAAAATCTGTCCCAGTGCCACTTTGTGGCAAGAAGTCTCATAGGACCACTTTGGGAGCGAACCCGAGCTCCGCAGTGATCCGTGAGCTTAGACACAAAACCGCAACATCACTACTTTTGGTTTGAAAGAAATGCTGGCAGAACTTTCCCTCACTGCAATTCCTAGACGAGGCGTGTTTCAAAAGTTAGGTGTAAATATTTTCAGGGCTCTACACATTTTGATATTATAGAAGTTATGGCCATACATATAACATTATTTACTGCGTCGTATAAAATCTAGGCGTCGGATTTACTATTAGGAAGTGTTTTATGTATGATATACTGCCTGAAGGAAAACACCGCATTGCATGCTGGAGTACATGACAGTATAATATTAAAGTGACGCTTTAAATGGTGTAAACTGGAATGTATGTGCTCAGAATAGTGTCCAGTGGCTGATTTATCAACACGATAATGCTCATTTGGGTTTCACAACGGGAGTCGAGGAAATATCTGACCAGAAGGGGGGCTCTGCTCCTTTAAGTTATTATTTAGGTTACAGACGTCGGGCAGTAATGTTTGCGGTATGCTAAACAGTCTTCTATTCAGTTTACATCTTTATCCAGTTTTGGTGTACGTTAGACATTGTAACATGCCACGTATCTATTTACTGCAGACAGGTAGGGGATGGAGGGAAAACAGGCGTTCTACTACGACGGCGGCTGCGATAGTGGTGGCAGTGGTGGTGCTGGAGGCGGCGGTTGATATTTACATTGTTAGTATGCTTATCCTTATTATTACTATTATTGTTATTATTATTATATCGCACTCTATTACAGGGTATTTGAAAGTACATGAAATTCTCGCCAGTATCAACACATGCGTGCTCTTCCCAAATTGGCCGTATTTTGTAATTATGAGCTGGAATGTTCTAAATAGCCGATCCCAGTGGCCGTGCGGTCTAAGGCGTGGGTCTGCGGCCGTTCGCTTACTAGGATTGTGGTTCGAATCCCACCGGGGGCATGGATGTCTGTCCCTTGAGAGTGTTGTGTGTTGTCAGGTAGAGGTCTCTGCGACGGGATGGTCCCTCGTCCAGAGGAGTCCTACCGACTGTGGTGTGTCTAAAGTGTGTGATCGTGAAGCCTCGAAAAATGAGGCCTAAGCCCCTGGGGGCTGTCGAGCCATAGGAAAAAAATGTTCTAAATACCTACAATATTATCTTTAGATTATTATTATTATTATTATTATTATTATTATTACTCTGGCAGCGCACGGGGAGAGGGCCAGACGACCTCGGTGTCTCTGCGTCTCGCCTTCACCCTTCGCCTCATTTCCTCCCTGCACCGTCTGCCCCAGCCTGCTCAAAACCTGCTGCTCGATATTAATTTTAAATTAAAGGATAAGGCAATCTGACGTCACACGTCAGCGCCTCCAGACTGCAGATTCTATTACGGATCTACACACTGCAGTTATTCGCCCTCCTAGTTCATAAAGCCCTATTTTAAGACACAAATCAGCTACAGACTTTACTGATACTTGCGTTTGGATTTTTGGTCCGGTGACTAGTTACAGGGGCGAAATAAAAAATCATAAATATGAATAAACATTTTCTCTTGTTCTACATGACATAATTTGGATTGGTCACATCTTGCGTAGAAACTGCCTTCTGAAACACGTGATTGAAGGAAAGTTAGAAGGAAGGATAGAAATGACGGGACGACGAGGGAGAAGACGTAAGCAGCTACTGGATGACCTTAAGGAAAAGAAAAAATACTGGAAATTGAAAGAGGAAGCACTAGATCGCACCCTGTGGAGAACTCGCTTTGGAAGAGGCTACGGACCTGTCGTAAGACAGACTACAGAATGAATGAATGACATGACATAAAACGGAAAGGCGGGCAAGTGTGTGTCGATTCCTCAACAAATATTAACCATTTAAAATTACTTGATAAAGAAGGTGTTTAGATGGCCAGCAATGGGTGGTCGTCGCGTTTTGAGACTGCATGTACAGTAAAATGTGCAACTGGAACATTTTGCTTCGTTAATTTAAGGAAGGAAACAAACCCTGCACCAGAGATACAGTGTAAATGTAAACAAACTCAAGTATAACACAACGAGATTTACGAAGTACAGACTTAGTCCTTCCCTTATGGCACACAGGAAGTCTGACACACGCATATAACGTAAAGTTACAGTCCTCCATACTTTACAATTGTATATTTTTATACAGACTAGTACACGACGTGACAGAACGTCCTGCGTTAAGAGTAACACATATTCCTCGAATTTATTCCGCTCCTATCTGCTACAGTCGTTCCAAAATTCTTGAACTTTTCAATATTTTACATTAGTTCATAAAATTGACTTTATACAAGTTACTATATACAGGGAAATTATCTTGCGAATTTCGTTAAGAAGATATCAACGTTAACTTAGATGTACCGCTTTTCCTTCTAGACCAACCTCCCTAACAGCGTGCAACATTTCGTCTATTTTACTTATTATTATTCATTTATTGAAGGGCCCCGCAGCAGATGCTACGGACGCACCGCAGCCTTGAGGCTTATTGTGTAACCCTGTGATGAAGATGATGATGTTTCTTCTGCTTTTCCATTTTAATGGAGCACCGGTGGAATTAAATTGACAGGGGAAAACCGAAGTACTCGGGGAAAAACCTGTCCCAGTGCCACTTTGTCCACCACAAATCCCACATGGACCGACCCAGGATCGAACCCGGGCCTCCGCGGTGGGAGGCCGGCAACTAAACGCCTGAGCCGTGGCACGGCCATCTGTGTCACTTAGTGGTATTTATATTTTCATCCAGTGAATTAACGTAAGTACCATTAACAACTCATAAGTAACACAAACTCTTCAGTTCCATGTTCATCCAAAAGCAGAAAGTTGACTGCCGCATTCAGTGACCGAAATGAACGAAATTACGTCTCACACGTCACGTTGTATGTCGATGTGATGTTCAGGGGAACCCCCACTCGCTATCTGACCGAACCATTCACGCCGCCTTCAGCAAACTGGCAACATCGCGACCCCGAAACCGGAAGTGTCGCTATGGCAACCCCACATCGATTTAGAGGGAGAAAAGCGGAACCCAGAAATTTACAATCTCTGTTCTCTCTCTCTCACTCTATGTAACCCTTCTTGATACGAAGTATCACTTTTCTGTTAGCAAGATCAAGAAATGACGACTTTACTTAATTTTATGTTACAAGCATCTGCATATTATCACGCCCTCTGCCATCAACTGCAGTAACCCGTTTGCGGTTCTCATTTCTCATGCCTTCGCACGGTACAAATAGAGTTTAAATGTACAATGTTAGTTTTCCTATTGTTACAACTAAACTGCTAGCATTAACTTAATATCTGGCGTAACATAAATATAATTTTAGTGAAGGACACAATTTAACGACCTTCCCATCTTCATTTTTCATTTCTTTTAATGTTAAAATCGATTTCTTCAATCGCCATATACATCATGTTTGCCAATCAACCGTAAAAATGGCACAATAAGTTGGTAAGACACGGGTAGGCCTAACGACTTCACGAGAGTTCACAAGCTTTCTCCGTCCTACCGTGTTCAGTGAACTTAATAAAATGCAGGCTTTGGTTTCTTCGTTTGTTTGTTTGCTTGCTTGCATGTCTCCACTATACAGACCTACGATATACGCTGACGTGTCAACAGATGGTAGAACAAAATGCGAGCTTTGAGGTTCTGAAGGCTGTGTTTATGAATTTAGTTCCTCTTGAGACGACGTCGTGTCGATTAGTAAACAGTTACCGACGTTTCGGAGGGACTTGCTGCCTTCATGTTCGGGGTCCATGCAATATGTAACTTCTTATCAATCCACACACCGTCATTCCTTCAAAGATTTAAATCTTCATGGTAGAACCATTTTGTTTTCTTATACCCAAATATGTTCACTGCAGAAGCAGTCGGTGTTTCTGAGTAATAAATTGTGTTCGTGGTAAACGATGGGCTAAGTATTTGGAAGTCTGTTTATT
This sequence comes from Reticulitermes speratus, assembly GCA_021186555.1. Classification (NCBI taxonomy): domain Eukaryota; kingdom Metazoa; phylum Arthropoda; class Insecta; order Blattodea; family Rhinotermitidae; genus Reticulitermes; species Reticulitermes speratus. Next base: position 16,463,345 of record JAJKFL010000039.1, on the reverse strand, counting down.
CAGTAAAATTCTTTGATAACTCCGAGCGGAATGCATGTATGTATGTCAAGACCTACAAGTAATGGGATAGAATAACAGTATATGGACTTTTATGACGCAGATCGCAATCGTGGGCAATAAGAAAGAGGTTAAAGTGGAGTTCACTTAGCGGGTAGAAACCTCGTGCGAATAAAATGTGTGCAGATAAGTAGATTAACAATATTACTACTTAATAAAATGTGTGCAGATAAGTAGATTAACAATATTACTACTTAATAAAATGTGTGCAGATAAGTAGATTAACAATATTACTACTTAATACAATATGTGCAGATAAGTAGATTAACAATATTACTACTTAAGAAAATGTGTGCAGATAAGTAGATTAACAATATTACTACTTAATAAAATGTGTGCAGATAAGTAGATTAACAATATTACTACTTAATAAAATGTTGCCGATTCCGGTGGCTGTTAAGTCCAGGGCGTAGGTCTGCAGCTGCTTGATTACTGGGTTCGAATCCCGCTGAGGGCATGGATGTCCATGTCTTGTGTTTGTTTTATGTTGTGCAGGTAACGGCCTCTGCGAAGAGTTGATCACTCGTACAGAGGAGTCCTACCGGATGTGTGTGTGCGTGCGCCTAATTTTGTGTGATCTAGAGACCTCAGAAGAGGGGGCTTGGGCCCTATTTGGGCTGTTGCGCCACGGAAAAAAATAAAATATTCGACACCTGTCAAATAAATGTGACTAATCAAATAAGCCCTAATTCAATGTATCCTGAATTTCTCCTGGGATTAAATATTCTGACCCTTCGGGGAGGGGTGGGAGGAATCTGAAGTTTTATGTCAGGTCTTTTTTTATTTATGTACATCGCCTGTGGTAATTTTGTTATAATAAACTGCAAGACGCGGCAGTGGTTTGGGTATGTAACGAAGATGGCCAAGGAAAGTGTACGAACAGGATTTTAGCGGATCATATCTTGTCACCCTGCAACTTTGAACACCGAGGTAACAAAGAATAACATTAAAATGAATCTCCGAATGACAGGCAGAGAGGTTGTGAGGTGCCTGGACGTGACATACCATCTTGCCCAATGGTGATATTTTAAATTGTCAGCCAGTTATCGATATGACAACATTATTTTAAACAATAGCCAGTTTAGTTAATTCTTATATTAATTAACCCTTTAAAGACGAAGCGTAAACTGTTTCATTTAAAGACCCAGTTCGTACCGCGCAGTAAACACTTTTCATCTCGGTTAAACAACAAATCAATTTATGTTATATAAGGCAAAAGTCGGTGTATGTTGTAATATAAATACAGTGTGGGCATAATGTAGAATTTTTGAATGTTAAAACTGTTGTTGCATCAAGTTACCATTAGGCTTTAAAAGGTTAAATATCTCATTTCTTTTTTTTTGCTAGAGACATCTGCCGTCCTACCTTCCGAATCAGTTCTACGTTATATAAATTTGCATCAGACAAGGCGTCGTTAAATAAGCTAAGACATGCAGCAATTCCTAATTTTCTCCTATTAATTTTATTATGTGCCGTATTTACGTAAGTTTTCTTCGTTCCAAGATCAATTTTAATAAATTTTCAAACAAAATTGTTGAAATGTTCTTTTAATTATGACTACGAAAAGTCTTCGAGAGAAGGGCTGAAAATTGCACGGAATAGTGCCGAATAACACAGTTTTATTTCGTGAGCCACGTGTCGTGTTGGCCGAAGTTATCTTCGGATTGCCTCTTCCTTTCCACATAATTACTAAACGTCTGAAGCCGGTAAAACACATCTCCGGTAGGGTCGCTCGCCCCTGAGAATGATGCCACCCACCCAGCCTGTTTACAGAGCAGAAGGTCAGAGAGCGAGCGACAGTAAGTAAACCTATGGTCCGAGGGCTACTACATGGCCGCGACGCAGTTTAGACCAATACGCCTCTCTTTCCACAAACTTCACATGCTTAACGTGCATAAGAGCAGACGATGTCGCATCGATGTACTCGTCTGTCTGTCTGTCCGCACGCTTCAAATCGAGAATCACCTGGCATAGTCTGATAAAACTGTATACTGGGAAGAATCACTGAAAGTTGTCGACCAAAGAAACCCTGCTTAAAATTCGACAACAGCAGCGAGCGGCGGCGCAGTTGGTTGAGGCACTGCGCCACAATAGGGAGGTTCCGGGTTCGATTCCCGGTAGGGTCGTTGAAAATTGTCAGGTGACCTATTCCTTCTGTCCGAATTCAGTAGCCCTGGGGTGCATTCAGCCTCTAAAAGAACTTTCGGAGTAAAGTGCGGCCTGCGCGTGAAACTGACAATTCTATCCTAGCTGTGCTGAATGTCAAAGTAAGGACGAAAGCCCAACATTCCATCCCCCCTCTGAGTCTTCATGACTTGTTACGTGAAAGGTTTTTAAAATTCGACAACAACGACCGTATTACACAGAGATGTGTTAGCACGTGTCTCATTAGTATCGTGCTAAATACTCAGATGAGCGAAAAAGTTTCTAATAAAATTTGTAGACCATAATCAAATAGCCTAAAAGTTTTGCGTAAACTAATTTTATGCAAGACCTTAAGGCTTCGGGTAAATGAAACCTATACGAACTTCAATAGGCCCACCTAGTCTATAATTACGTGATGCACATTACGAATTGATTTCACTTTAGTTTTTGCATTCTTCAGTGAATGATTATGATTCGCTCCTCTCATAAATTTCATAAAATGAAAAGCATAACGGGAGGTCTTCTGAAAGTTTTATATCCATCTCCTAAATCTGTTAAAGGGATTTTCTCTGGGGTTGAAGCCGTGGGAGCTTGAATACAACCAATCATCACGACCTAGTGTCGAGTTTAAAAATGAGTGAATATACACCTCCACTCACCCATATTCCTTCATGGCGTGTACAGGGACAATTTTACATTGCATTGCTTTAATCTGTTACTGGGACCTATGCAATTTAATGGAAGAATTTAACGTCCATTTATATCGACATATTATGACCCAAAACTTACAAGAAACTGAACAAGCTACAGCCCTACAATACCGGTCTTAATCGTACGAAACTGGATGACGATATAATCAGGACACTATAGCTCTTTTAGTTAAAACACTTCTTCACGTGGTGTAGGTCTACTTTTATTTAAATACTTTTATTTAAATACTTATTTCATCGTTGAAATACTCGTGTCAGCACGCAGAGTGTGGCACGTGTTGCAACAACTTCTTTGTAAAGAGGGTTTGCCACGAATGAACATCAAGGTCAGCGCAGTACAGAAAATCGCATTTGGGAAGTGTGTGCACTCCAATTGGCGTACATCTCTGCAGTAACATGCAGAACCGACGCTGTGTCCGGACCCGGTCGCCGGCGGATACCGCTGTCTCCGGACTCGCTTCCTTCCCCCGCAACACCCTCCAAGCTGCCACAACCCCCCAGAGATACGAGGAAAGAGAAAATTTCCTGAAATCCTTTTCATACGAGTGATTGCCGTCATTATCTGCTGGGGTGCAAGGCAAGAAGAGAGGTGGAGATTTTGAAAATTGCATCAATCAGGTTTCTATTCATTACACTCCAAGCGACTCTCTTCGAAGTGCTAAGTGCAGCTGAGTGAGAAGTTACTTCGCACTCCACTGCAGAACCTCGACACAACTACAGGATTCAAATCAGCTGATTCTGTTCACCTGCTAGTAGGTTGGTGCAAATCAGTTGCACACATTCGACTACTGACAGGGGCGATTTAGATCAGCAGTGCACTTACAATTACAGGCAGTTAGGATGCACATCATCTAGGTCACTTCGCTAACTGACAGGCAGGATTGAGGTCAGGTGTGTTTGTCTGTCTGTACTACTACTACTACTACTACTACTAAAAGGTAAAGCAAACCCATTACAGGCCTGGACAGGTCCTTAGGGTTCCAGAAGGTTGAGGCTCCCAGATTTCTAGACAATCGGCACGTGAAGGTAGTAAGGTTGTCAGTCCTACGCACCGGCCACCTTTACCCCCCAAGAAATACTCCTGGTACTCATTTCTGTTAGAGGCTGAGTCGACTCCAGGGTCATAGTGAGACCGAAAGGATTATGTCAATACTACTACTAACTACTACTACTACTACTACTACTACTACTACTAGCAGTAGTAATAATAATAATTGTATTGTTCATGTCTCCTTGTAAAGGTTCCCGGGGTTCTTAATGTTACTCTGTCTCTCTGGCTCCCAGGCAAAATAAAGTGCATGAAATGAGGGATAAGGTGAAAATAATGAGGAATTCAGGAACGGTGACATCGCATCATCTCGGCAATTGCTTGATGGGCTGACGAAATCCGCGAGAACGCCGGACAAGGTAGACGGTATCTTTCCGAACGCGAAGTCATCACGGTTTCCAGTCGCCAACTCGGTCAGGAATTGCAAGAAATGTTTCAAAATATTACAACGCAGCCCACTGTCCAATAACATATTTCCAAACACAGTGTTTCATAATGTCCTGTTTAAAAGTTTATATTTCCTTTACAACTTCACGCCCATGCAGAATTCTCATATCAGTTGTATCACCGACCTCCCGTACGCACAGTAAATCAAGAAAGCTCACTCAATAACAAAGGCATATTTAAAACAACTGTACGTCCTAACTGTTCACGGAATGGCCTTCTGGGTCGTGACGTCGTATAATCTTATCGGCGGATAACAATGTTTCGGACCGAGCGGTTCGTTGTTGCGGCAAGGCTCTCCACTTCTTTTCGGCAATGAATGGTTCAAATACTGACTGGGTCATCGGCCATCCTGACTGATGTGTTCGTGTTATGCCTCAGTCCCAACAGGTATATGCCAAGATAACGAGCGTCTCGATTAGGGCATGATAGCTTCCTTTCAAATTCTTTCCATGTCATGTTTCACGAATCATTCTACCGTTCCATGCTACATAGTACGAGGTGCTAAGAGCTTTCGAAAATAACCCACGAATAAAGCAAAATGTTTTGGAGGTATATACTGCCCCCAAATTCAGGGTCATGTATTCCTCCGAAATATTGGTATCCCAGACACTTCTGCACCGTACAACAAGCCAAAAGATCATAAACTCATTTCAACTGATGACACTGGTTGGCCAAAGTGTCAACAAGAGAAACGGCTAAATGCCCTGTTACTAGTCACTATCTGTTCAGGTATTGGCCGTTACAAAATCCAGAATAATTTCGTAATACTTCCGGCAAAGCAATCTCACAGCCTCAGGTATGTGGCATAACAAACGAAGATGTACTAGGCGCAGCATTATTAACGCCCGGTAATATGTGTCAAAGGTCAGAAATGGACACGGCAAAGAGACTGAAATAAAAAACGCTCAGCGTGGTGCTATTCACAACTCGCCTTGCTTAATTTGAAAGGAAATGATATTAATTTCAATGATTGTAATAACAGTTTCAACAATTTTTCGTGAAATACGGAAATGGGTAAGCGCTCCCTTTGGCTAGCTTCCAGCTGTCAACCACACTGCTACAGCCAGTCCCATAAATGACAGGTTGCACAGATGAGCGACTATCATCTTCTCAAGAAAAACCATATATCATGGAGTTATTGTACGAATATTGCGCTGGGCACTGCCCATTGCCTGCGGCGTATTTCATATAGAAGACGTTTCGGGAGTTTTATCTGCTTCCATCTTCACGTGTTGGTTGTAATTATACTGAAATACTTATCAGACAACTATTTTATTTTTGTAATAATGGGAAGAGATGGTATTACCATCACAAGTTCAGTGACTTACAATAAATGACCCTCCGGCACAAACTTTAGCTATGGAATTAGTTATTAGGGTTATTACATACAGTCAGTCCTTCTGAACCCGAAAATGCGATGCTTTTAAACTTGTTTTATATACTGGGAAGTAGCGGAACGAAGCGAGCATACAGGGGGGTGGTTACGTCAGCTGTGTTCCAGTCGAGTGCCCCCCCGCCCCGGTCCCCCAGTCGTGCCACGTGACCCCGCACGCGTCACCCATTGACAGGGCCGCGGATAGGTTCCCATGGGCCGCAGCATCCCCAACTTTATCACAACATTGAGTGATCACATATTGTCACGCAGTTTAAACCCTTATCGTTTTAAGGGTGGGGGTGGCCAGATTATTTGGTCATACAGGCTGTTCATCAAGTCTTGGTTTCGACATGGTGACACCCAAAAAGTAGAGCACATCCTTCGAACTACTTTACAGTGTTTTAATGTAGGGCTATGCAACCACGGCCTGTGTAACTCACACATGCAGCGTTAAAGTGAGATGGCCGGGGCGGTATCACGCAAGAAAGGGGGACGGAGCTGATGAAGTGCGATGCTGAAACGGCAATTCTGTGTAAGGTTCCGTTACGTGGTCTAACGAATCGTAAACATTACAGTTCAATTGTATCGTTACGTATTTGTGTAGACATTTGGCACTTAACTGATTTAACTAACCACCCAACGCCATTGAACTGATTCCTGCGACGCTGATAATCAGATGCTGATTACAAAGTTCTGCGCGTCCTGCGGCATACATAGCTGTATCTACAGCCGGTTGCTGGACTTAGATATCCTTTTTCTTTAAGATCATCATATTCCATAGGTGCCTAGGTCCCTCATATAGTCTGTATTTATAATGCACATTATCCTTGCAATAAGAACGCAGGAGTTGTCTCGACAGGCCACAAATATAAATGATACTGTCCTATATTAAAATTGTATTCCTGATAAGTCCCTACGGTTTTGCATTTCAATAATATCCCTCTTTCTCTTCCCGCAGGCGTTAAAACTGTATCAACTTCGATCATCAGCGAGAAATCTGGCCCAAGCGGTATTTGGGGGGTTCCCGGTTCGAAACTCGGCCCAAAAATCGACTACCCTTACTGACGTCTTACTAGCATGGCTTTAGTCTCTTCGGGTAAACATGAAAATAATACATCAAATTAGGACCAGCCGCTTCTTTCTGTATCTTTTCCACATTAACTGCTTAGACCATGTACAAAATGAGAGAAAATAGGTGATTAAATAATCGTTAAATTATTGGGCTTATTAATAATATCAGAATAAATATTTAATCACTTCCTCTCTAAACGACTCTGAATTTAAAAGAAACAAAAAAGTAAAGCCCCTAATGTGGATTCACTAGGTACTGACGATTACCAAACAATGGAGAATGACGCAGAACGGTCATTTTTATTACTATGGTGAATGCGTTTATAACGTTAGCTGGGGACTGTTATGCCACAGTACTAGACAATAGTGTTGTAACGCCCACTGAGCTGGACCAAAGAATATCGGAAGTTGAGGCAGATAAAATTACTACAAAACTGCTTGTATTATATCGGCACCTGATTTCCGGAACATACTATGGCGTGCTTACTCTACTGTAACATAACAGAGAGACAGAAAGACAGACAGACGAATGGGTTGAAGTGGTGTATGATGGATATTATCAACAATGTTTCTAGCCCCCTACTCTTGTCATCTAGATACAAGGCAGTAATTAAAAGGTGTAAAAAGTCATTGTCATGTGAAAATTTGGGCTGCGGGCAATAGGACTCCCATGCAAGGGCGAGTCCTTTCATAAGGTATAAAGTTTCATCGCATTCATAAATGGGAAGTACAGATCGCAAAGTTTCAAAAGATCTGCTGTGACGAAACTGATAGCAGTTATAAAACGAATACGTCACAGATCTCTCTTCTTTCAGTTTCAAGCACAAAATCGAGGTCAAAACTGGCGAGATACATTTTTCTGAATTTCAACGTAAAGTATGTCACATCTTTTAAAACTGTATTAATCAGATTACTTGACGGCGTGTAGTTTAATTACAAAATTGTGGTCAGCAGTGGCGTTACGCATTTTCGAAGGACTGCGTTATGCAGCAGATATTTTATTTTGAAATCTTATTAAGACCTCTTATTCTAGTATCCAGAAATGCTCAGCTAATAACGAAATTCCCCACACTTCATGCAACTTGAGTCGAATCCTTTAAGACATATTTTCGTATCCCATTCCCATCTACGCCTACATCCTCCAAGCAGTCTACTTCCTTCGGTTTTTCTTACTAAAATTTTGTACGAATTTCATCTCTGATGTGTGCCCAATGCCCCAACCGTCTCATCCCCTCCCCTTGATTTTCATGCTCTTAAATTATTTGGCGAGGAGTACTGACATCAAAATTATAATATACAAAAATTCAGTTCCTGTTAAACAGTGCAGCCTTCGTCTCCATTAAAAGACCACCCGGTTAATGCTGTTCCAGGAAATGATTGCTCTTTATCGTGAGATTCATACGAAAAATGTGAGTACACGTTGTAGTCAAACGCAAGGTGTCTTAATGACAAATACGTTAATACGTGTAATTACCAATGGACGTTAAATGGTTAAGCGTCCTACAACGAAATAATCACTATGTCGGTACCAGTCACTGCAAGCGTGTGTTCAGCATCTTCAGGCTTTAAATTTTAATTCGAAGAAGTCTGATAACATACTCGTAAGGTACCTCCAGTCACTGCCTTGACTAAGAACTTGGGTAAAATCAGTTTCAGTTCTAAATGGTCCATTATTAGACACCGATAAATTACAACTACAAAGGCGAAGACTTGGTGTGGTGTTCGATGATCAGGATATAAACTAAATTGTAATTTTTACACAGTAACACGAGGATATGGCCGATCCCAGTGGCCGTGCGGTCTAAGGCGTGGGTCTTCGGCCGCTCGCTTACTGGGATCGTGGGTTCGAATGCCGATCCCAGTGGCCGTGCGGTCTAAGGCGTGGGTCTGCGGCCGCTCGCTTACTAGGATCGTGGGTTCGAATCCCACCGGGGGCATGGATGTTTGTGTTGTGTTTGTTGTAAGGACGGTAGTATGGAACGTAAAGTGACATGAAGGACGAAAGGATTTAAACAGTACAAAAATGGATCAAAGGGGAAAAACCCAGGACAGGCAAAAAAAAAAAAAAAAAAATCCCACCGGAGGCATGGATGTCTGTCTCTTGTGAGTGTTGTGTGTTGTCAGGTAGAGGTCTCTGCGACGGGCTGGTCACTCGTACAGAGGAGTCCTACCGACTGTGGTGTGTCTAAAGTGTGTGTGAGACCATGAAACCTCGACGAAACGAGGAGGCCCAGGCCCATATAAGGCTGTCGAGCCACAGAAAAAAAAAACCCCGAGGATATAACGAGTGTTAATTTTCACAATTTTCGCAAACAATTGAACACTTTGCCATTATGAGCTGAGTGTATAAATTAACAAGAATAAAAATGTATTAATACCTCTAATAAAGGTAAAATATAACGTAATACAAGGGCATTATTTGAGTCAAGAGCTTTGAGGTGGTTCATCCCGTTGTATGTATAATCTCAACATAAGACCAACATACTTCCGTCGAACACAACTACATATTGTATATTATTTAAATGATCGGCTACATGTTTCGGCATGTAATAAAAGCCACTATTAATTAATTTTTAAAGAAACTGATCATTTTTTGTTCTGATACTAATAATAAATAACATATAAAGTTCTCTAAGCCACAACAACCAAGAGAAACCCCAAAACAATAAAGTCAGTATTTGTTTAAATATACAAATCTTCGTCATAACAGTAGCTAGCCGCCATAGAATTATTAGCTTAAAACTTGGTATTTGATTAGATGCTCTGGAAACAACACTGCCACAGGATGACCACGTACTCATCCCAGAAGTGAGTACTCTTCGTAGTTACCGTTACAAAAAAGTTCAAATCTCACCGGTAGGCAACTGACAAGCAATGGAAGCTGAGGACTGATTATCTCTAACATAATGCCCAAAATTGAAATCATTCTGAGCCAGATCTCTTACATCTACGATTCAAAGAAAGTTTTAAAGGTCTGCCTTATATAATGCTTCAATCTCCGTCTTCCAAAGAGTTACAGCCACCCAAACAGTCGGGAATTCTCTTTCGTTTCCTCTGAAACTTCCCTCGACTAATTGACACACAGCACCTACTTTGTCATTGCACTTGATATATAGGCGTTGAATTCTTAACCTTTCATATATTTCTTCAGTTCTCCTCAAACATAAGGAAAACAATCCATGGCTTTTAACTCTTTCTTAAGACCTGACCCCATAGCAGTGTGGGTCCGACAGCCTGTGGACAGATCAGACATGTGCGCGTGGAAAGTAGATGGCAATACGTTGAATAAGAGAGATCGAATAGCCGGAAATTGGCGATAGTACAGCTTGGGGATTTGAAGGGGGTTTAAAGCAATCCCATTACAGGCCTGGACAGGCCCTGAGGGTTTAAGGAGGTTGAGGCTCCCGGATTTCAAGACAATCGGCATATGAAGGTGGTAAGGTTGTCAGCCCTAAGCACCGGCCGCCTTTACCTCCAGGAAATATTCCTGGTACTCATTTCTTTTAGAGGCTGAGTCGACCCCAGGGATATAGTGCGGCCGGAAGGATTATGTCAATGAAAAATTCCAATGACAGCATCCGACAAAAGGCACCTAGTATTTTACAGACTAACAAAAAGGTTTGTTAAGTTGAACAAATTCTTCAGCCCGACTTAAGAACTAAAACAAAAATATGAAACTTGGAACATTATGAGTACGTATGAGACAGGTATATTAAATCAGCTGAAAGGAATGAGAGAAGTTTAATTTAGATATATTGGCAGTACAAGAGGTAAAATAGGAAAAGATGCAACTAAGTCAAACCCGAAACTGCACCCCCCCCCCCCCCGATATAGCGTCACTCTCAATTAGCGCCCATGAAATTCTCTGAACATAAATTCTATATTATGCATTATTTCCATTTACCGCCAACCTCGATATATAGCCACAAACTGCGGTCAACAAAGAGTGGCCCTCTATCACGGTTTTCTACAGTTTGGTCGAGAACCCTCAAGGGAAAGGACGTTTGCCCAGACTGTATTAAAAGTTATCTTAAATGGAGTTTAAGGGCTGTAAATAAATTCAGCTGGCTGTGGATAGGATCCAGTGGCTAACTCTTGTGAACAGCGTGACGTAGCTGCTGATCGCCTGGGCGAATAACAGCGTCTGAAGGACTTTACTCCACGGAGGTATCACATGTTTAAAAGCCTCGCAAATTAACTTTGAACCTCGTCACAAGCAACCGGTTGCTGCGGATGTATCAACAGTACCTTACCTGCCCCTGAATTTGACGTCACCGCCACTCAGGGGCTCTCTGAACGCTTTGTATCCAACTGTCCCCGGCGGTAATTACGTCTAATTATGAATGATTCATGCAGACTGCATTACGATCATATTCTTCTCTAACAATAGCGACTCAAGTAATGGTAGAGGCAACTGCGAGCCCTGACATCTGCTGTACTTTTGTACAAGTAACTTTGTTCATCTCACTCATATAGAAGCAAGTTTATCAATGGTATGCTGCTTCCTAGTTTATTTAACTGCTGGAACATCTTTCTTTACTGTCAGATTTGTTTTTGTTTATTACTTCTTGCAACTGGAAGAAATGAACGCGTAATGGGGAGAGAGTTTATTTCTGTCAGAATGCGTATTTGCTCGCCGAAAGTACTTACATTTCTATGAAAAATCGGTAACGGCCGAACTAATTCACCCTTCAATGACACTTGAGTGTAAGTTCGTATTACTACCCAGGACGAAGGACTTTTACATCTGTAGTACTCTTAAATGCATTTACGCCCATGCGGTGCACCGAGGCAGGCGGCACGTGAAGAACTGAAGGTCCATACAGGGCACGAGACCGATGCTGAAGACACAATTTTGATTTGCATAGTCAAATACAAATTTCAGGATACATGCTCCCGAAAGTAAACTTTGCCATTTTTAGGCACGTATTTTGAACATGGTAACGAAATTTTGGGCTCCATAAAAATGAGAATATGTTCACTACCTAACGACAACCAACTTCTCGAGAAGGATTATGCTCCATACAGTTGGATACTTTACGTAAGCTGTATTGAAAAATAACTAAGTTAATATTATTGCTAATACATTGTTGTGATATTGATTCAGGGCTCCATATTAGGTTCTACGAATGGTGAAAGGATTCAGGAATAAGAAGTTTAATACACAAGACTTTTGAAGGTAAGCAATTTGATCTATTTCGGAAAAATATCATGCACAAAACTTAAATCAGTGAGACTACATATTTAGTGTTACGAAGACGCAAGTTTTAATCGTATCACTACGAGATTTGTAAGCCTACCTGAAACAAACAAAACTGAAGGCCAACTATGTACATAAAATTTGCTCCACCCACCAAATACCCTTTCGGAAAACGCAGTATTACTACTCAAAACTGAAGTCCCTTAAGTATAAGACTTGAATTACCCAAGGTGAAAATTTAGCGATTTTTCCCAAGTGTTATGTTGTTTTGTACAGACTTCTGAAGCGTTAATTTATCGCAGTAATTAAGCGTTCTGGCACTGTCGTCGCGCGCATTCTAATAATGTGATATTTTACCCAGCCCACAGGGGAAAAGGTTACCTTGGCAACTCGCATGCGCCAACTGCTGCCCCATTAACAGGCACGAATCCTCAACACAGCTTGCTGGGCTAATCAATGTTCCGCAATCAATTCTGCTGGTGGCCAAATTAACATCTCAGCTCCATACTCCTTTGATCCGTAGCAACCCAATATCTAGCGTGTCTGTCTAAATCCCTACCAGGCCCCAAAGAGGAGCTTCATTTCCAGAGTTTGTGAATATTAGGGAGTCCTTAAAATTTTGTTAAATAACAAGTAAGGCACACACATTTGCATAAAGCTAAAGTAAGATTTCTTAATAGAAAATGCAGTAAAATAATACTTTTATACAGTAATCTTAGACAATCTTATCTCTGTCTCTGGTATTTTGAGAGCTGACAACAGAATGTTTATACTGCAACAGGTTTGGCAAATGTTCGAAGAGCTTAACAATTCTGGTACATGCTCTATGTTATTTTGCTTAAATGTCATATTTTTTAATAATTTTCATAAACACATTGAGTATTTTAACACATGCGAACAGATTTCTCCGTATCTTAACGACAGATCTACAATCGCTTATCATCAATATGTCGTAATGGGGGATATTTACAACCAATATCCTTAAATGTCAAAACTTGATGTTTACAGTCGATCAAGTTTGATGCTCTGTGCTCAACCCTTTCTTCAGCCTCAGCCCGTATCTCACAGAGAATACAGTCGTCTCAGTTATGAAATCCAATATCGGACAGATACTAAAATGTACGTAGGTCTTCATGTAACGCCTCTGCTACTTCTGTCCGATTTTAACCAAAATCAAAACATTTCAACAAATTTTATTAAACACTCCAAACACGAAAGTCCACGAAATTCTGTCGTGAAAATCGCTTTCTTACGTGCGGGCGGCCAGACACACGGACATAAATGCAAGGGTTACTTTTCGCAAGCAAAGGCGCCCAAAGACGATCCGTTTTTACAGTTCGATCTTTGTTTGGTAACCGTTTAATTTGTAACGCCATCACCATGTTGCCCTACGGTGGTAATAAAGGTAAAGTAAAGGTAAAGTTCTCCCTAGAACAGGCCACAAAGGCCCAGAGGGGGAGTAGAGGTACAGTTCTACTCTTCCTTTCACCTCGGCGCTAGGTGAGCTACGGTGGTAATAGTACATAATTTGTCATCTCATGTCACAATATGAAAACAAGTTTGTTATTTATGTTACGTTTATTTTAAGATCAAGGCAAAGAACGTCCGCTTGGCTAAGACTGTATTGTTTTGTAACATGGGTATCACAGCAAGCAAAAATTCAGTAAGAATAAGAGGAAATACCGTTTTAAATTACAGATTTCAGTAAAGTGGAACAATAACGAGATTCATTGATAACGGTACTCGGCACGTGTAAAACGCAAATGTTGTGCTCTTTTCAGGACACTGCTGGCGAGCAAGTTGACCATCATCACTGTTCGTAAAAACTGCGACTGAAATTCAGGGAGAAATTCGAGAGACGTTAACATCAGTATAGTTCGCGTTTTGAGTCTCACAACGACGGTGGAAATTAAGGTAACATCTTCTGGAATTTGACACAGTGTAGTTTGGCAACAAGGCACCGACGTTTCGGAGAAACCTGCAGCGTTTCAACTTAAGGATAGCTACGTACAGGTTCTAAAAACAGATGCTCTAGTATAAAAGGAGAGGAATCCACTGACAACATAAACGAATACTAGGTTTTTAAGGATTCTGATGCATGAAAATATTTACTATTGCTCTAAAGCATTTGATAAAATAAATATTTATGTTCTTAACCTTCTTTCCTGCTATTCGCCGATTAGGATATACGATGAAGCAAACTGCATCTGCACTTGTCAAACATGAAAGTTCAGAACGTATTTCAATGTGCTCTACACTTTCCCAACACAAACAAAGGAACTTTACTCCTTTTGAGTCAGAAACAATGAGGGACATATCTAAGAACCTGGACCGTTACGTCGAGCGTCTTGAGGTAGTGGTAAAGCTTCCGTCATATTGAAGGAGAGGGGAGCAAAGAATATGACCCTGCTTATAACAGTACTTCGTGACAGGTTGGCCCACACACTCGACAATTGAAATTCGGACTCTGTGCCTTGTAGGCGTATATGACATTAGTTGCTGCCACAAAGAAGAGTTAAATAGCAGCGCCCTGCACAGACATCTACCGGGTACAATCTTTACGTAAATTACAGCAAGACAGGCAATGTAGCATAACGTAACATTAAGCCGCGTTCGCGTAACCATTGTTGCCGTGGAAAAGCAATAAATTTTGAAATTATAAGCGTGTATCTGTATTCTTGCCTTAGTTATCCCAATGCAAAACGCATGCGCCGTATTATATTGTCAACTGTGGCCTGTCTGGTTCTACCATAGTTTTCAACATTATATCATGAACGACGCAATTTTCGGACAGAAGTTATAGAAAATAAAATGTGTGTTTTGACTTTCTCTACAACTTTTGTCTGAAACATTTCTCATTCTAAGAAAGATTCAGCAACCTACTATCATAAATGTACATAGGTATTCATGTAAGTACCCGTTATGCTTGTCAGATTTTAATTAAACATGAATTTCCTCGACAGATTTTCGAAAAATACTCAAACATCAAATTTAATGAAAATTCGTCCAGTGGGAGCCGAGTTATCCATGCGGACGGTTGGACAGACGGACGTGACGGAGCTAATAGTCACTTTTCGCAATTTTGCGAACGCTCCTAAATCTGGGTTGTGATAGGGCATTCTTAAAATTTCTCATGCCTTCTCGAATATCGGTCCGCACACCGCATATTCTAACTGAAATTTTTGTGGTTCTCATCTGTCCGTCCAGGAAAATTCAGTGGTTGAATCTCAAGTTATGCCATGATCGCTTCCTTTTTCATCCTGCCCATTTCATTATGCACTATCGTCAATGTCATTTGATGCTGGTATATACTCTTGAGTCACTGATAACATTTAAATTCATTACATATTACTGTTTTCACTCTCTTTGTTTAGTCATGTACTATGTAGTGCTAGTTTACCATCTGGTGACGTTACTTATAGCCGAACTGTAAAATAGGAGTCCACATATGCTTTAGTGACCCGACAGAAATTCGAAACAGGTACTGCCTAAATCCGAATTTCACACCAGCTTGTATAGTTCACTGCTCCTGTACAGATCCGACAGTACTGCCCACTTATATGCTGGTAAAAGTGCTCCCTACATTGCCAAACGAGACATTTCGTTCAACTAGTAGTTCCTTCTAGATGGCTCTCCAAGAACGTGCATGTGTGATGTCTAGAATACGTGTAATCTGTGAACAACTCTGATAAAAATGAGTAAGCTGTTGCCATCTATCGTCACTATTGCGGTAACTATCGCCCTGCTCTGACTGATCGATCGTAAGTTTCGTTGTGGCGGCAGACCCGCACTCTGAAGAGCCACAACTGGAACTACTTTGAGCTCTTGCATTAGAGAGGGTGGGTGGAGATACATGCAGGACTGCCATCTGTGAGGATTAGATAAAGTAGACCCATTTGCCAGCTTGGTGTATTGCATGGGTGTAAATCTTGGAATCTCACATTAAGGGAAGAACACAGGCTAAGGGGTGCTCGAGAACAGGGTGATGAGGAAGATATTTGGCACTAAGAGGGAGGAACTAACAGGAAGATAGATAAATCTGCACAGACATGAGCTGCATAATTTCTACTCCAAGCAAAATATTATTAGGGTAATAACATAAAAGAGGATGTGTTTGGCTGAGCATGTGGCACGCTGGGGGAGAACAAATGCATACTGGGTTATGGATGGAAAGCTTGAAGGGAAAAATTCTTCGAAGACGCTGATGTGAATTGAAGTACAATATTAAAATGTGTCTTACATAAAGAGAACGGGAGGATATTTTCGAGTGGTTTAATCTGGCTTAGGATATGGACCAGTGGCACGCTTTTGTGAAAATGGTATGAACCTTCGAGTTCCACAACATGCGAAGAATTTCGTGATTAGCTAAGGAAGAGTCAGTTTCTCAAGAAGGGCCCTGCTCCCTGGACTTAGTTGGTTCAATTGCCTGTAAGTTTGTGGTTAACTGGATAAACCTGAACTATATTTTATTGCATAAAATGTTCCCGTTTCGATATGGACATACGACAAAATCTCTCGTCCGGACCATCAATTTTAAGGTTCCAAATGCTGTAATGTGCAGCTTACTCCCTACATTTAAAATTCATTGTCCGAAACTTACTCGTACTTTTGCACGACGCAGCGTTCAGTCTTCGTTTCAATAAATCTCACTTTCATATTCATAACAATGCGTGTGTAACAAACACAAAAAATAATTCAGACCGAACTTCTAAAGCTTTATTAAACACGGCACTTTTCAAATCACGATTCATAAGTAATCGCCATGTTAAAGACTCGGTTTAAAGACTGATATAGTCGATGATAATGTACTAAGTTGTAAAATTCTGGCGGTCTGTGACAGGATGCTCTTCACGCAGTTTCATTAGGCGATGGAATGGCATGCAGACGCTCGTGAAATATACAAATAGGGTTTCGTATAAAGAACGCATGCAGTGTGCAGCAGTTCCATTAATTTTCAATATTACGTGAATAGATAAATACCACGCAGTGGCACGTACAGACATGAGCTGTATGATTACTGGACAAGCACATGCTATTTACTAGACACCGCAGTTACGAAGGAAAGGCAAGAATAACGTCCGCCAAATGTAACGTTGTGTACGCAGGCAGAATCATCATTGTTTATCTCAAACATCTGAACACCGAAATTTCGGTTTGTGTTTTGTTTGTTCACTAAACAACCTTTACACCTTTTCACACTGTTGACACCGTGCATCTTCGTCATATTAAATTAAGTAGTACTCTTCACCACACAACACGCAGTACACTCCGCTCCACACAAAAACAGTTCACATACTTTTAATACCACGATCCCACACGCCAGCAGTTCCACAATCTACCATCTACAGTGCTTTTATAATTTTACAACTTTTAACGAATCTTTTTACAAGATTTTAACTTATGTTTTAAAGTGCCGAAAAAATATTTTAAATCATGTGGTTGAAGTAACTGTAGCTTTTAGCAAAAAAAAACCCCCTGACGATGATCCTAGGATCGAAACACGTGTAGGGGTACAATTTTAACAATTTTATAATAAAGCTACTTAAAAAGTGGTTTCAGTGTGCATCAGTTGGTTTATAACTTAATTTAACCTTTACGCCTTTTTTCACACTGTTGACACCGTCCATCTTCGTCATATTAAATTAAGTTTTAGACCAATTGATGCACACTAAAACCACTTTTATTGTAGCTTCCACAATCAACTGTCTACAATACTTTTACAACTATTATACAACTTTTAACAAAGACTTTTAACAAGATTTTAACTTATAATATATAAGTTTTAATGTGCCGTTAGACTATTTAAAATCATGTGACTGAAGTGACAGTAGCTTTCAGCAAAAACCCCCTGACGATAATCCTAGGATCGAAACACGTGTAGGGGTATAATTTTAACAATTTTAACAATTATAATAAAGTTACAATAAAAGTGGTTTTAGTGTGCATCAGTTGGTCTAAAACTTAATTTAACCTTTACACCTGTTTATTGTGTAACGTTTAAATGCAGCCTTATATGAAGACGACAGCAACAGAAATACGACAAATTACGTAGTACGCATATGGTACAATAATTAATTGCCATTTCTGCCTCCTCGAGTTTCTGACGTCGGAAAATATGGACTAGACTATCTGATATTTGATTTAACGGCGTACATGATTGGTCATGAAGACGCTTTTGCTTACAAGAACAGAATTCAGTCGAAAACTGTAAACAGCCTCTTTCCTCTTTCCCTTGTCATCTACCATTAAACACAAATCTGTAGTTACTACACTACTAAATCCACGAGCGCGTTGAAGATTTTATGTCGCCTGCTGAGACAGCAGACCTATAAAACTGGAAACAACTTTAGATATTAAAGTTTTATACGGGCATCAGTTCGAGACTAGATAACATATTACATTTTGATAGCGCAGAATGCATCAACAGACTCGACTGAAAGAGTAAAAGCCTTGACAGACCAATAAGTGAATTTCAGCAATGTATTTTTAACTGTTTAAAATACTGTACTAAATATATGTACCACCGGTTTTAACAATCAAAAACTCTAAATGCTTTACACAGGGTCTATATAATCTTCGTGTTGTGTATGATTCTGAGAACAAGCAGCGATTATTTCGCTAAACAGACTTAAGAGACCATTTGTAATGGAAAGAGTGTTTTCTCCGAGGTAGGAACTCAAGTTTCATATATATATATATAAAGGGTAAAGGTAAAGTTCACCCTAGAACAGGCCATGAAGGCCCAGAGGGGGAGCAGAGGTATAGCTCTACTCTTTCCTTAACCTCGGCGCTAGGTGAGGGAGGGTGGTCAACGCCACGCCCCGGCCGCTTTACCCCCCGGGAATGACCCGGTACCTACTGTACAGGAGGCTGGGTAGGCCTCAGGGCCGGTCTGGACCAGTGCCGAAAATCTCGCCCCACCGGGATTCGATCCCCGGACCGTCCAGCTCGTAGCGAGTCGCATATATATATACATTATTTATATAAACGTCATGCGTCAAATAGCTGTCTTTGGCTAAATTAAAAGCAACCATCAATTGACAGAAAAGAAACAAGGAAGAAGAAACAATGACAATATAAACAAAGAAGAAAACGTAGATACGACAGGAAAGAGTGCAGAAAGAAAAGAAGATAGGCCACGTACGTATAAAGCAATTACTGTGCAGCGTTTACTTAATGGTTATACCTCCTCGGCCACCACAACAGCCTGACATCGTTTCATTATGACACAGCATTTTAATGGCGATTTAAATCCCCGTCAACAACAAAACTTACTTAGGTCTTCGTGCAAAGTGCACGATATTTTTGCCGGATTTTAAACAAATTTGGATCTTCTGAATAGAATTTCGTAAAAGTCCCCATTATCAACGTCACGGAAATCCATCTAGTGGCAGTGGAGCTGATATATGCCCACAGATGGACGGACAGACAGACAGGAAAACGGACAGGGCGAAGTCAATAGGCGCTTTTTGCTTCTATGGGAACGCGCCTGAAAAGAAAAAAAATACAAAGTAAGAAGATAGGAAGGAAGAAAATAAATAAGAAATACACGTGGAAGAAAATTTTGTAGAAACAAAGAAAAATTAAGAAAGGAGAGTAGAAAAGAAAACGCAAAGAATGATCGAAATAAAGAAAACAAAGTAAGAATGAACTCAGGAACGATGACGTGATATTTTTTGAAGAACCGATCAGTTGATCGGCGTGACTGTACCACAAGTCAAAGCGCCACGCGCATCTCCACTACTCCCATGCAATTAAAAAGCCTCCGATACAGTGAATTATCTGGAAGGCGGTGATCGGGCCGACACGCGGTGCTGTATTGTTGTTCGGAGAGGGTTGCCACCCCCCCGGCATCGGGCGCAGGAAATGGCTGACGTGTGGATCTCTCATTCCAGAACGGAAATTTCTAGATTAGTCATAGAAACTCGGAGAGAATTACTAGTTAGGAGAAGTGAAGTTGCTGAATGCAATCCGTGGTACGTAGACCGAGCTGCTCTTTTTGTTTGTACTCCATCGTGAGCAACGAAACCAGTGGCAAAATATGGTAGCCCTGGTGAGACATGGACATGGGGCGACAGAAACAAAAGAAGAGCACGAGCGGCAGACACTGAAACTTTAAGACCCTCAGTTGGATATAGGCCTACATGGCTAGACAAAATATAAACACTGAGGCATAACAAGAATAAGGTCGATGATATAAATTAAAGGGATACGGGCTGCTGAATATGGAAAGAAAGGAAAGGAAAGGACCCTGTATACGTAAGGACTGAAGAGACGTCGCCGAAGATAAAATGGAATTGTAAAACTACAGGACGAAAGTAAGAGGAAAAATAAGATGTAGGAACAGAACATGAGACCGGTAAAAGGATTAAGAGATCATAAGAACATGTAAAAGAAGAAAACTTATCGTAAAAATTGCCATAAAATTAAATAATTCGTATTTTAAACGTGCATGTTAACAGCCTTCTAAATACAAGAGTGTGTGGACACATTATGTTAATACTGTACATAGTGAGAGCCGCACGGCATGCAGGGAATCAAATATGTTCACATTTATTTACAAGCCAAATAGGGTAAGAAACTAGCATCTAACATAATATGGAGCGACATAAGAACATGTGGACCAAATGCTGCGACATATACGACAATAGCTAAGAGACTAAATGCTCACCGTCACACAGTCTGTCTTACGACAGGCCCATCGACGTTTCCAAGGCGAGTTCCCCCAGAACATGCGACCTAGCACTTCCTCTTTCAATTTCCCGTATCCTATCGTTTCCATATCATCATCCAGTAGCTGCTTACGTCTTCTTCCTCGTCTTCTCCTTCCTTCTATCTTTACTTCATTAACGTGTCTTAGAAGGCACTTATATCTTTCCAAAATGTTTGGAACAAATGAGTGAGTGAGTGAGTGAGTGATTGAGTCAGTCAGCAGTCACGAAGTAGGCGATGATTGTGAGACCCAGCCCCATTCAAGGAAGGTAAATACTTTTTAAAAAATGGAAGAGGAGGATAAGAAAAGGCTTGGTTCTATAAAACCGTTGTAAAGGACGAGAGAAGGGACCGCTCTCACAAAGAAAGAAATTCTGACGCTGCTAGAGAACTGAGCCATTCATATTACGTCGTGGAAAAAAGTTTTCAAAAAATTTCCTGAACTAAAAAAAGACTGTGATAAAGTACACGCCACGAGTGAAGAGCAGGGAGAAGAAAGACATCGATCATGGCCGCCACACCAACCCCTCTCCTTGGTGAATAACTGTGAAGATGAGCTAGGTGTGTAGAAGGAGGGGGGAAAGGGATAATGAGCTAATGGACTTCACTCTGCAGTAAACACCCACCACGTCCCCTGCACAGGATCACGGTAGTACGCTTTATTAGATATTCCGCTAACAATTTGGCATTCCTAATTTTCATTTTGGAATTTCCGGGCCCAGAGACTTACTACCCTGAGAAATATATTTTGCGGTTGTCATCAGTTCATCCAGGCAAATTGTGGTAGTAACCGATTTTAATTTGGGCCAGAGCCATTCGCTTCCTCGTCCTTCCAGTTCATGACTCACGCATCATGTTAAAATTAGACGCTTAATAAAACAGCATTATAATTTAACATGTCCATTAAAACAGTAATTTCGAGCAATAATTTAATGATTTTAATTGACGTATCCCGTTGCGCTTTTTTGAATGAATGAATATATACAAACTGGATAATAATCGTAAATCTTCGACACGGTTGTAAGTTTATTTATTAATATATAATATCTACTATATAATGTATATGCCAATCCCAGTGACCGCGCGGTCTACGGTGTGGGTGTGCGGCCACTCGCTTGCTGGGATTGCGGGTTCGAATCCCGCCGGGGGCATGGATGTCTGTCTCTTCTGAGTGTTGTGTGCTGTCAGGTAGAGGTCTCTGCGTCGGGCTGATCACTCGTCCAAAGGAGTCATACCGAGTGTGATCGTGAAGCTTCGATAATGAAGGCCCTGGCCCACTAGAGGCTGTTGCGCCAAGGAACAAATGTAAACTAAATATTAAGAATTTTATATTATTAATTAATTTAATAAAATGGAATACACGTATCTTCAATATCACTGATGCTGTGTTTCCAAGGACAGGTACCCTGCCTGTCGGGGAACTGCGCTACAATCCAGAAGGTCGCGGGTTCGATTCCCTATGGTTTCACTGGAATTTTTCATTGACATAATCCTTTCGGCCGTACTATGGCCCTGGGGTCGACTCAGCCTCTAACAGAAATGAGTACCAGGAATATTTCCTGGAGGTAAAGGCGGCCGGTGCGTAGGGTTGACAACCTTACCACCTTCATGTGCCGATTGTCTAGAAATCTGGGAGCCTCAACCTCCTGCAACCCTAAGGGCCTGTCCAGGCCTGTAATGGGATTGCTTTACCTTTACCCTGCCTGTCTCGCACTATGCAGCGCAAATAACAGTAAAGGTCTAAACATGTTTGTTCATTAAAATAAGAAAATTAATACATTTTGCGTACTATTAAACTAGAAGAAACACCCAAACATCCCACACTGAAAAATCACACTTAAAAAGTATGCAGGACGGCGTAACAATAATTTATCAGATATATCCATTTGATGTTTGTAATAAGGCACCGCCTCTCCGTTTCAGAGGATTTCTGAGACCCACCCCAAAATTCTGTGTCCTCTATCTTACCACTCCCCGGTCACACCACTGAACACCAAAGGAACTAGAAACAAAATAAAGCAGCTAGTTGTAAAACAGTAAAGTGTTAGCTGTGAAAATATACAATACTCTATAGGCCTATATGTAACACCTAACACTAATTTCAATTTTCGGAGCAGCTGGGTTCGGCAGACAACCACTTATGAACCGCTGGACTATCAATAGTTACCAGATAACAGAAGTTGGAAGGTGACATACCAACAGAAGGTACGTGCATTCGGTTTTAAAATATAGCATTCGTTTAAAGTAATTTTAAACGTATTTAAGCGTTACGTTTACGCACTATATGGCCGCCAATGACCTGTGTAGAGGAGTCAACGTGAAGTCCTTTACTTTGCTGCTTAGTCATACCTTTTGTAGGCTGAGCGGTAACCACTAACTTCAGCGCATTGATACTGTACACGTGTTCTCGAAGGGTGCTTCTGCCTTCGAGATAATTATCTCAGTCGTAAAGCGTGGAGGGGGGGTTATATCAAAGCTGAAAACCGGCGGCTCATCATTCTAACCCTTCATTATGCCTTATAACAGGCCACGACCATACGCTTCAGCAATCACTCTGTACTTAATAATCCCTACTCGGGAGATCCCCGGTTTGAGTGCTGTGTTATCTCGATTCAGGTTCTTC
The DNA here is from genome assembly GCA_021186555.1 of Reticulitermes speratus. NCBI lineage: Eukaryota > Metazoa > Arthropoda > Insecta > Blattodea > Rhinotermitidae > Reticulitermes > Reticulitermes speratus. Next base: position 16,439,957 of record JAJKFL010000039.1, on the reverse strand, counting down.
CATAATTTTCCTCAGTTCCACCAACCTACACACTGTATTCGTGTTTAAACATTTCAGTGAAATTACAAACAAACACAATTAATTCTGGGTCTCATATGCAAGCCAGTAATTCCTATCTTGCGAGATTTGAGGTTCTAACAGCAGTGTTGCTGAAGCTTCAGGTATTCTGGATGTTAAGCTGTGTCGTTGGGTAAACAGTTCCCGACGTTTCGGGGGACCGTAGTGCCTTCATATTCAGACTCAACCAGTCTTCCTAAAACACTGCGTCACATCCCAGGTGATTTGAATTTTCAATTTCTGTCAACCTGTCAACTCAACACTGACACTGCTTAGATTAGGCGAGTTCACATTTTCACACTGCGCAAGATCCAAAGGGAGCATTTTACCAAATAAAATCAACATAGAACAATTTAAGTGAATGAAAACAGACTGGCCAGCAGATGTACCGCAAGAAAACAAGGAATATGGAATCTAGGAAAGATAACAACCGGCCACAGAAACTGCTTTTAAGGAGCACAGACTACTATTTGACCATTATTTGACCCTATAATCTGAGGCAAGGTGATAGACTTTGTGAAGGGTTTTTATCCCCATGTCCAATCCCCAAAGTTATCGGCAGTCAACATATTTGTAGCAACCCTCCTGCATGTCATTATGACGACGTGATTGATTGCAGGGGACTTGGCCGGGCAGATGAAAAGGCAGGGAGGATCGACACGGCGCTGGAGGAGATCAATGCGCGTCATTACAGTGATGGCGCTGCACGGTCTCTCGCCGTAACATAATATTTATTTATTGCCACCGCGCAGCCATTAATCAAAGCAAGAAGCCTTCCAGATAGAATTAGGCCACAGAGACGTTTGACACTGGTTTCCGCAAGGAAAAATGGCCTTGTAGAACGACGTTAGTTTTCAAAACATGATGTTTCTGTGCGTCTGTCACCTGATTCAAAAATCGACACCAATACTACGGACACTAAGCGATCGACTTCGCGAGAATCGGCATGAACAGTATGCCACGTGAGATCTCTCAAGATTCACAGATTTGAAGCTTCCAACTACAAGAAATCGGCAGTAAATTGGCTTGCTGTGGGTTGGGCAATCCATGCACCAGTCCCAGCAAGAGCATGGACCTTTGTCCACCATTGGAATCCTCCTGAATCCTATCCAATGATAAATGGGCATTACTGCCCAGGGGATGCAGGGACTGGAGTATGTAACCGACCACTCATCTGCTTCTAAAACCGAGGTTAAGAGTGGAACTTGTTCTGCACTCGTAGGCACCGTACTTTGGCAGCGGTATCAACAAGACCGACACAGCGACCCAGCGAGTTCTCTGTGACAGCCTCTTAAGTCGCAGTCAATAAAATCCCTCTCATAATATCGATTTATTTATGCTATCTATCAGTCGTGAGTCTTTACTATATCGTCAATACAAACATGTGTAGCTCCAAGGGAGGTTAATACGTCTGTTTGACCGCAAGTTTAATTCTGAAAATACTGATCAAATCGTGTAGTTGACGACGATCAAAATATCGAAAGAATTTCCATGAAATTCGGTACCGGGGGATTTACTTTAAATTTGTCAGATCCGACTTCATTTCTTTTCATATCGGCCCACTGTAATCACTGGTTCACGTAAAACTAAAATAAAAATATCGATTTTCACCAAAAAAATCTTCTTTTAAAAGATTGTTACGTGACAGAAAATATACATTTAATTCAGATACTGTAGTCTTATGTGAAAATCATTTGATGCCAGGAATAATATTTAACAAAATATCTTACATGGATAAATAATTTTCACTGTGCATTGTAATATCTGTAGTAGAATTACGTTCGCAGCGACGGATTTGTGTAAGCAATAAATATACATTAAGGGTAATGATATATGCCAAATCGTAACGAAAGTATCTGGTAAATACTCAGGCCTGTACTTAGCTGATTACGTCACTGCGTTTTTGTAACAAAGTGCATGGATCACACGGGCTACAATAGGCCAACAACACTCATCGGACCTGCAGGACTGATAGCACGCTGATCAGCTTCAACTCCACTCCTATGAACATTTCAACTGCCTTTCCTTACTGACGTCTACACAAATGTATTTCACACTGACAAGCCTTCGTACGCTATACGAACGTAAGAAGGCAACTTAACTAAATCTCTTGCAAGTGTTATTTCACCTCATTTAGAATAAAGCAGCGTTATCACTACCAACAAATTATAAGGACCGTAAATTTCAAAATGACTAATAAAAACCCTCCATCTCACCGCCCCCTAAACCAGTTCCATCCATCTCATACCTCAAAACCTATTTCTCTGAAATCAATCTTTGTAATATCCTTCCATTTTTTCAATCTTCCAAGGAGCCGTTTGCAAGATGTTTCCCCACCTAAATTCTGTAGTCTATACTCTCGTGTCTTGAATACATAAGCAGCACAATTTAACAACCTAGATTTCAGTATCCTGAAGATACTAAAGTGTATAAAAATCCTCAACTGCTGACCTGGGTACAAATATCTTCTTTAACAAAACACTCAAGAGGTGTGTCCTGTTTTTTTTCAAGACTTTTAAATCATGTTATTCTCTCGAAGTAAAAGACTGCCACCACATAAATAAACAAAATCTGAAAAATCACTTTACCTTAGTGTTTTGGAAAATCCATGGGATAATTACTGAATAATAATAATTATAATAATAATACGTTATAAATATATATCCACATTCTTTTCCTCTACGATACATTTTATCTCGCCTGCGCCTAGATGTTTAAAGCGATCCCTTCACTTGAGGTTTTCTACAAAGTTTTTTTTATAGAATACCTAGTTTCATCATGCGTGCTACACGTATCGTCCACCTCATCCATCTTGTTTTAATCTCCTTAAAATATCTGATAAATAGTACAGATATTAAGTAACCTAAACTTTACAGATATAACCCTAGGTCATAACGTCGACTGGCATTTTAACACATATAATTTCTTAATTAACTTTTGAAACAATGGACCTAAACAAAAAGAAACATTATGTTATGGCCGACAGTTCAGGACTTGCGTAGGAAAGGGAGAACCCTACACCGAAGCGTTCACTTTAATGTAAGCAAACATTTGTTTAATGAGCGACACGGCAAAAACAAACAATATTCGAATCCCTGTGTCAAAGTAGGCCTAACAAGGAGGCGTGCTCTCTTACTCCAGCCGGTACTGACACGCCTCGCCCTGCGGCCGACATTTCCGACAGCTGATCTCTGTTGTCGATCTAAGTAATCAGCAGCACCCTACATTCTGTATGTTACTAGACCCCTTAACAACAAGTTCTGACAAGAACCTAATGTCGCCTGCTTTCCTTCAGATGCCTTAGCTTACAGGACGAGGCCAGCAAACAGAAAATTATGAAATCTAGTTATCAATTTCTGTGCATAATTTACACTACCACATATTTTCACTGGGCGTCTGGACTGCTCTGACGGTACAATGATTACGGCACGATCTGCATGACCTAGAAAATGGCGATCGGTTCCAGGTATCGGTAAGAGATTTTTCTCGTTTTCACAGCGTCCATACTAGATGTGGGCAACATCCAATCTCCTACCGGGAACTGTTTCTCCGACAGCAAACGGTTGAGGCGTGAGGCTGACTGTTTACCTCCTTTTAGTGCCCAAGTTAGGAATATGTGGATCTATTCCTCCATTACATCATATGTTTGCATGGCGTCGTGCTTAATGATACAGACAACTTTACCGTTGTGTTAAAATGACCATATGGGCCCTATAACCTCAAGGATTCGCAGCGTCGCCATGTTTGTAACCTTTCTTTGTATTGACTCCTTGCTGTTGCTGACACCGTTAGTTATTTTTTATTACTATCATCATCATCGTCATCATCATCAAGAACAAAGAAGAAATTAACTATCAACATAATTACCATATCCATCACCAGTGAAAATTCGCAAAGTTTCAAATGAAGATTTAGCGTTGTTGTAACTAATCGTGCACATAGATACTCTTTCCGTTCTGAGAGAGTATCTGTATCCGTATGACCAAGTGGTCAGATCAGAGAGGTTACATAAAATGTTATTACCTCTAATATACAAGAAGCTATTGTTCATTTCCGTAACGCCCACATTTCTAACAGTCTGTAAGTCGCAAATATGAAAATGACTGAGGCCCACACCAGAACTAGAAATGTCGAAAGTTCGTAACAGTTGTTTACAAGCGGTCGTTTGTCTTATATTTCACTGCTGTCTTTACTGACGACATATAAACTACGCTAACAACCACAAAACGTGTCACGAGTCACGGACATGCCACTCTTCGTAGTAAATTCCATTAAAGTTCGTTTAATTTAAAATTGCGGCGGAGATATGCACAATCTTTTACATTGATTTGTGAGTCAAGGGTCACGCCGTTCACAACAAAAAAGGCTTTTCTGTCCATATTCTCCATACAACACTTTCACGTCTTATTTACACAAAACATATAAAATTAAGGCATAATTGGGAGGTGATTTATGTCCATGGGCCTCCTTCATCTCCAAAAATATTACACAAATTTTTCGTTAGTTTTTACATTACAAATTGCTAGTGAATTTAATTTTGATCACTGCGATTTCAATGTACTGCTGTTTTATATGAAGCTGACATGCTCGCTGTTTAACAAGTTGGGTAAAAGATAAAAATGTTTCTACATCGCGATATCGAGACCTACAAGGCAGTGAGGATGAAGTTCTACGCTGTTGTACGCTATTTAACTTATTTTAGATGTAGATTATAGACTATGTATAACTTGAATTATGCACCAACAACTTTGGAGGTACAAAGTTGAAGATAAATTATATCTGGGGGTACGCGAACAAAAAAGGTTGAATACCACTGCTCTAGACGAGTGACCAGCTCGTCGCAGAGACCTCTACCTCACATCACACAACACTCACAAGAGACAGACATTCATGCCCCCGGTGGGATTTGTTTTTTTGTCTGTCTGGGGTTTTTCCCCTTTGATCCATTTTTTTATACTGTTTAAATCCTTTTCGTCCTTAATGTCACTTTACGTTCCATGCTACCGTCCTTACAACAAACATCCATGCCCCCGGTGGGATTCGAACCCACAATCCTAGTAAGCGAGCGGCCGCAGACCCACGCCTTAGACCGCACGGCCACTGGGATCGGCGAAGGTCCTGTATGCCGAGTGTAAACAGTAGGATGCGCCTTCTTATATCCCCTCCTACTCTAAACCGAACTGCATATTCACACACCCGCACCCTAGCCTCCGGTGAGCGACTCACAGGCAATCTAACCGTAATACTGATATGAACGTGTTGCCAGTACCACATGCACACGCGTTTATTTTAAATGTGATTTTATTTTCAATTACTGTTTTACATTGGATTCTGATGAATACATGATCTACTGTCTCCTGAAGCCAGCCACAGCATCCCAGTCCATCATACATAGATCATTACAGCAAATACAAAAATGACTCCTATTTTCGCAATATTAGTACTAATTAATTTTTTTTTTGTATGGCTCGACAGCCTGATATGGGCCTGGGCCTCCTCGTTTCGTCGAGGTTTCATGGTCACACACATTTGAGACACACCACAGTCGGTAGGACTCCTCTGGACGAGGGACCAGCTCGTCGCAGAGACCTCTACCTGACAACACACAACACTCACAAGAGACAGACATCCATGCCCTAGGCGGGATTCGAACCCACGGTCCTAGTAAGCGAGCGGCCGAAGACCCACGCCTTAGACCGCACGGCCACTGGGATCGGCAGTACTAATTCATTATAAGTTGAAAATCCTTACTGCAGTATTCATTCATTGACAATCACACCAAATATATTTTAATGCCAGCCAGAATTGCTCGAACACATCTGACTGAAATACGACGCTTGTTCTCTGTAGGTGGTAACATTTCATCGCCCATAACAAATCAATATTCATTGGGTGGGCCGCACTGTGAACGCCACCTGTCCCGGTCGCTCCATTATGTAACACTGCTCTCCAATTGTCTCTCTCAATTTCCATCGCACAATTCCTTGGATGTACCGACACACAATGGTATAAGCATTTTGAAAAGGAACAAAAACCAGACTTAGTAATGATATTGTGTATTTATTTGGCGATTTCTCCACCAGATGCCACTATCTAGCTGAATGCATTGAGTTTTAACGATTGTTTCAGAAGATCTAAAGTGATTTTCATAAAGATTAACGCGTTGTGCCTTATTTCCATTCAATCCAAGATATGAGTTTCGATGTCAAATGGTTTAGACTGAAAGTAAGACATTTGATAGCAGGCCTTGGAAGCACGAAACACGAGTATGGCGTCAACGCAGCCACTGTGACCAAAATTTTGCTAATTTAATCAACGCCGTGAAGAAGTATGGGACAGTGACCTTATAGCTCCATGCAGTTTTACGCTCCGGTAACTTTACCTTCGGGAAAAAGTCACCAGTAACCACTGGCGAAAACTCTGGCTCGAAGCAAAAGCCGGTCTGCATGCGATGGCGAAGATAAATAGTCCCTGCCGAGGCCGCGGACCAGAGGCAGTCCAGCAAGTTGGAAGTGTGTATCACTGTGTTCTATTCAAACAACATTCACATACACATATGCATATTATACATATCGCACCTTCGCTTAAATCTCAAAAGACTAACCGTTTTTAACTGGCATTCATTCATTTTAAACATATTTTCTTGGATTAATGTAAGTGTATGAACAGTATAAGTGCCGAAAACGTGAGTACTCTTTTCAGAGCCTTTTGAGTACCGAACTTGGAGCACGAGCTTGCGTTTTGCTATGCTGTTCATGTGTTCGAACCTTCCACCGCTCCCTAACTCGATTACAGTTATGGTGTATTCAAACTTCTGTCAGTTTGCGTAATTAGAAAGCTTTTGTTTTAACACGGCATGTTTTTTAAACTTACAACCCTCTCAATACTTTTCTATTATACAAAATAACAACTGAGGATTCAAGTTGCAACGTGTCAAAGAATCCACGTGTTCGGGTTATTGTATTTTTGCCTGATAAGGGTTACGCTCGCCTTGTTACCATTCAACTAATGGCAACAATACTTGCATAGAGAAACAGAACAAAACGTCCTTAAACAAGGGGGAGGTCCAGTGGTGAGTGCCGAGTGTGCTTAAAGTCACGTGCACTCTGCACAACAATCCACTTCCAGGACTTCCCTGTATAAAATGAGTTAGGTACTAACTCAATATAAAGCCTTGTTTCCTGAAGGAAAATATTTTTGTTTTCAGTAAAGGCTGCAAAACATTTAGCAGCTTTAAGACTATGTACTTTTACGTACAATATATAAGTACTGGCTGCTTCAGCCTTAAAGAAATGTTTTTTACTACATGATAAGATACGTAACGGCTGCTTCAACGTCAATACGATTTGCATAATATGTGACAACTTTCATCAGAGGTGTATCCACACTTAGGTGAAACTGATATAGCAGTGGCTATGAAGATTATGGTTTTCCATATCCCAGAAGCCAGTATTTTTCGTAGTCCCTGCTGTGACAAACTTTAATCTCTCAATCTCTCTCTCTCTCTCTCTCTCTCTCTCGCCTCCACAAATTTTTCTCTTGGATTCCGGATATTGCCCGCAACAAAACTACGTAACATGTAATACGAAAATTTTATTAAGCGTTAAAACAGGCGGTACATATATTTAGCACTGTGCTGTAAAAGCGTTATTGCACAATTTTCGAGAAGTTTTATGGCTGGCAAAAGGAGACCAATTTATGGAGAACAGAGGCTTACCTGATTTGCTGGTGACACGCAAAGATTCCGTGATGGTGGTGGAGTGGTAAGCCTTCGAAGAAGTCAAGCCTGAAACACAAAAGCAGAGATTAAAGAAACGCGTTACAAAGCTCTTGTGTGTTTTCAGTAGGAGCTGAATATTCTCTTTGAAGAGACTTTGGCGTTTCTTATTGTGTCATGATTGATATGCGGAACGCTTAACAACTTAGTGGGAGCCAGGAATTAGGAAAAGCACATTATTTGCAGCTGGTTTTCTTGAAAACATACGCCGAGACCTACTTACCAAACTCGAAGATCTTTCTTCACCACATATATTTTGACAATTAGGCTTTATATTGTGCATGTAAATATCTGTTGACGATTTGTTTTAAATAAGATGTTCAAATTTACGAATAATATTTAACATTGTAAATTGGAAGAATTTCGAAGCACAGCATATATTTTTAAAGAATTCGGGTTTATCACTGTGAAATGAAGGTGAAAGATAGTTTTAGAAGGTAAAAATTCTATTTAAACATTTAAACGCACAAATAAAAATTTAGTGTTATGGACAATACATGGTCCATTTAATATGGCAAGTGAACAATTGGCGTGGCTTTCTGTTTCCACAGAATTTCGAGAGCTAAAAGGCAAGAAAATTATCACTTGCAATTAATTACAAATTTCAGGTTTTGGTAACAGTTGTTTTGTATCACATTAGGGTGATGACATCTAGGAGGATAAGTAGGGTTGGTTATGTTTCACACATGGAAGACATTAGAAATATTTACAAAATTTTACTCGGAAACCCCGACAGAAATAGAACAGTTTGAGACATGGTTGTGGATGGGAAAATAATACAGAATAGAGCGTAAGGAAATGCACTGTACAAACGTCAACTCCATTCAAGTGGATCGGGATACAGTCCACTGGTGGCTGTGTGGCAATGCGGCACTTAAATTAGCGGAGTTGCATGAACTGCGGGAACATTTGCTAGCGGGACGATTCTGAGCTTTTCAAGAAGGGCTTTGCTCCAAAGCATTCTTTACATCAACGTATTGGGCACAAGTACAGACAACGTCCATAAATAATTAACAAGGTTTTGGCATAACACTTGGCCTGTACAGGCCTACAGAATTTAAGGTTCCCAGGAATTTATCAGTGGACACAGTGATTAACCTGTAACAACAGCACTCATATAGTACAACGGCAGGCCAAATCACCAAGCTATTTGTTTTTATCTCGGCAGTCATGTGTACCAAGCAGCATGACGGGAGCAGCGGGTGACAGGGTTTCCTCTGTACGAATTATATGCCGATATATAACCACCCCTGTGACAATGAGAATGAATTTACAACTTGGATCCCTGCAATAATAGCTGTTCACTTCTCTTCTCTTTTTTTCCTCTACTGCCTCTCACTCATAGTCGACTTTCTGTTTGATTACATCTAGTTGGCACGTCCCGAATTTAGGGGGCAGAAAAATAATAAAAAAAAAAATGAAACCGTACATAAAAGACACATATCCACTCAGTATACGAAACAATTATAAATTACCCCCAATATACAGCTTTATTTCAAAAACATGCAAAAATAAATGGCATTACTGCACAATGAAAACTGTATATGTATAGACACATTAAATCAAGGACGTACAATGCAGGATATTTATGGCTGGCTTGTGTGTCTGCATCGAGTGGGCACCTGACGCCTGAGGTCACGTTTTGTTCCATGTATTTGCTTGCGTTACTAAATAATATGCCGGTGAGTATTTATATCGAATACCGTTATGTTTAAATTTCATAATATTCGTGAATGTTGAAAGTTAAGTTTATTTGCAAACTCCACTCGGCCATTTTACCTTTTTTAAAATAACTTTACGAATACAGCAATTAGACTAAAGGCAATAAAAAGTGATTTTAACTTTCTAAAGTTCCATTTTCACCCTACCGGCAAAATTTCAAAAGCATTCGCATGTTTTGCAGAAGATTCACAATGCCCTTCACTCAGGTTTCTAGCTATTCCTCTAGGCTAATGTGAAAACCGGCAGGGCCACTTTACAATTAATATCGCTGCAGCTGATGAGGCTACAATATTCATGTCTTAACAAAAGTAACCACTTCATCTACTATCCTGATTCACTCTTCGTCACTTAAAATAACCCAACAATGTGGCTGATATAAGCTTCCCACAGCGTTGAACGATCTTCCATCCTCAAAATGGAGACAGCAGGTTCCTCCGAAACGTTGGAACCTATCTATCAAACTAAACGGCGTTATATCCTAGAATATTTTAACTTTATCAGGCTTCGTTCTTCACGATTACGTGTCAAAATCGTGCGCGTCTTTCAGTCTTGCTGCAATATTTAATGTAAAATGATAAATTGTCCCTGCCTCTAAGCATCGAAAAGCGTAAAGGTAAATGCTAACTAATACTAGATGTCTCCACTAAATAGATATGAGTGGTTAACCTTATACCTCGACCACATCATCCCCGGGCAAGAGCCCTGTTACTTTTGAATAAGGAACTGGGTGGACCTCTGAATGGAGCTGGACACGCTGGTCACGGACACAATAATCCGTCCGTCCGGCCAATTGTCCGACTGTGCATTGAGGAATTCCACTCTCGGAGAAGGCTAAATCCGATTTATTTTAGAGGCCGGATTTATGAGATGTCAAGCGGGGTTGTAATGGCTTAGAAGCTTCAGAGGTCGTCAGCTTCGGCTGGTAGAAAAGGATGTGAAGTGCTACCGTGGCTCTGAACGGTTCAAGAGTGCGTGAGTGATTTTGTATTAAACACATGTAAGTTGTTGCGAGCTGCATCGCGGAACCTAGACATTTTTCATTTAGTGTCTGGGACAGTTAGCTGGTTGGTAGTAGCAGTAGTATAGTAGAGCAGAGCCAAGAGTTACACAGAATTATACCTAACTTGTTTTACTACTGCCGGAAAAAATTGAGTCTACGGTCTACCCTTGTTCGTGTCAGTTACTAGTAGTGGCTGTTAGTTTGTCTTTGGAGATTAAAACCTTGCGTTGACATTTTCCTACCCCATTTCGCAGCGTTTAAAAATATTAGCAACAAAATGGCGAGGAGCTTGAGACCAGGAGTTTTGGGATCGGCCACTGCACTCGGAAATTAAATTATTTCGTAGGTCATGGTTCATAGTTTTTAATTGCGAATGTTTCTGACTTAGAGAACTTTTTCTTTCGATTATAGTAGCACATAAAGACTTCATTTCTACATTATAAACAAACATGTTTTAAACTATTGTATTAATAAGGCACGCAGCCTACGTCTGCTGCTTGCACAGTACAGTGTGGGACAGCGTAGTACTGGTCCGTCAGTCAGAAAGACCGCTGGCGTTGATAACAAAAGATTGTAGGAGTATTTGACTGACAATGGATACAAACAGAAATTACGATAACAATGTGGCCCCGAGAGGAAAGAGTTCAACAGATATTAAAGGTACGACGACTGGATGAAAGCGGTCGTAGCCTGTTTCAAGGCAAGCCTGCTCAAGGACTAAGGGAAGCCACAGCAGTCGGTTTCGTGCCTCCCGACCGACCGACCTAACGTTTGTTTAATGAAGTTCGGAGCATTATCGGTCGCTTGTCGTGTATGTTTGCTGCACAAAGTGAAGATCTGGACCTTGCTAGCAGAGTTAACGTTTCCATAGCAACGGCAGAATGGGGAGGGGGTCCTTATCCACGTGGAGACAGGGAGCCGCTCGTTAGGACTTATCATACACTGGCTGCCGCGATACCAACATCCCGCCTCCACAAGACATTCACACATTAACTATTGTGCGGCCATATTGGAATCCATCACACACTGTGATGTGTTCCCACTCCACCAGCATCTCAGTGGAGGAGGAGCACAGAGATATGGACGACACATTTCTGAGAGGGGAATGTGTGCGCTCATTGGACTTTGTTTTGTATATAACGTGTTTGTTTGACAGCTAATGGCCGCGATTATCAGTCCCAGAAGTCAGCCTTACTGTGTGGAGAATTAAGCGCATTTGTGAAGAGTAAATTACTTCCATTAATTTTTTGTCTACAAATATAAACAAGAGGTCTATTAGGTAATTATTTTCATTAGGACTATTATTGTATTAGACTATTAATAAGTACAAAACATTCATTATCTTTGTTATATGTAAAGGTAAAGTAGGGGGAGTAGAGGTATAGCTCTACTCTTTCTTTAACCTCGGCGCTAGATGGGGGTGGGTGGTTAACGCCACGCTTCGGCTGCTTACCCACGAAAAGAGACCCGGTCCATGTTATATGTACGAAAATTGAACACGTGCCCTCCTTGACGCTAACGTAATAATCAAGTACTGAAAGAGTATAAACAGACATACGCTTTAATACTGAGATTATAAAGGTTGAATTCATGTTCTTGAATGTCGGTTTCATGCGCATGCTCTGTTTGTATTTCAAATTTAAATGAAATAAGGTGTGTTTTCTTAATATTTGCATTCTTCCGTAAGCTTTTCTGGGCTTTAGTAAATTACTATGTATAACATATTTCTGTTTACTTTATAATTTTCCGTTCTTAGTATAATTCATATATCTACGTATATTGTACGCCTATTTATTTGGTGTTATATTTGATGGGTTAAATTAATATCATAAAAGCCAGAAGTATCTGAAAATAAATGTTCGGGAAAAAATTTTGACATGAGAGACGAAAGATGCTCAGTTGAGCAATTTAGCGGACCTTACCACCTACTACTCGGTAGTTCAGTTTATGGCCTGCACATCACCTGGTACTTTTAAGACAGTGAAGTCAGGCTAGAATGCGTGACTCGATGAGAAACAATTTCTTTATAGTACATTAAGTTGTTAATTTTTAAATTAAATCCGACTTCATTGCCCAAAGTGTCTTCTACGAAAATATGTGGTAATGTATTTAAAACACAAACCCAGGAAAACACTAACCAAACAGGCAACATAATCCAGTACACAAGCCTAATTATGAACAGTGTCATGTAAGTACAATAAGCAAGCAAAAACTTCATCATATTTTACAAGAACCTGAAGATGACCTATACAGATCGAAACACGTCTTACTAGGAAATTAGTTATTGTTATAATTATTATTTTTACATAAATAATCTAACAAATAACGTATTGTTGTGGAGATAAACCGATATTTGTATTAAATACGTCATCGTGCAGCGTAAGTGGATGCAAAAAAAGAAGAATGTTTATGGTACTTAAAACATACAAATTATAGCCGTATTATTACGACACCAACTGTCAGTTGTGGAGGTTTTAAATAACATCCATCACTTTCCGTTTTCTTCTTGAAAATAGAAACACGTGCTCACCGATTGCAGCAATTGTCACTATACACGGAATACACAGAGATATTGCGAAAACAGCGAAAACTTTGCTTGTATTGACTGATGCTCCAAATTGCGTTCAGAAGCAGATTTCTGCCTGAAGGACTTGGAGCAATCGTCAATTGCATCTTACTTTTATGCCGTGCGTAACTTCAGTACAGAGAGATAATTGTACGAAAGCATGGGCGAAGCACTTGCACACAGTAAACGTCTCTACACACACTTACTTACTTCCGAGAATCACTTTTATGTCTTTCAACTCGACTTTAAGTCCATGCAGCAAGTTACTTACCCGACAAGGAAGAGGACAGGTGTCCGTGGTTTGAGTTCTTGTCTGCTCGACTCTGAGAGTGGGGCTCTAAACCTAAAACAAAGAATTATGCAATCACTTAGTCACGCCACAGTCAAAAGTTCTGGTTACACAAAGCAGAAGACAGAGTAACAGAGAATATTAAATTAGTGTACAGATTCATTGATCTTATTCAGTGTCTTGACATTAGGGCTCAGAAATCCTACTGAATTTTATGTATAAGATTTATAAAATATATTTGGCCCAACAAGCTAGTTGGCTCAACCAGCGGTGTTTCTGATTTGCATTCACGAAACGCCCGGTTCAAATCTGTACCTGAATACAGACTACACTAACTGAGGGTTTTAATAGTTTTCCTCAGTCCGTCCAGGCGACACCGGGACAGTGCTTTAATTAGATCAAGATCCGAAGTGGTACGCTACATACAGTGACCACATACTTCGACATTTGAAGTGGTACGCTACATACAGTGACCAACATACTTCGACATTTGAAGTGGTACGCTACATACAGTGACTAACATACTTCGACATTTTGAAGTGTACGCTACATACAGTGACTAACATACTTCGACATTTGAAGTGTACGCTACATACAGTGACCCACATACTTCGACATTTTGAAGTGGTACGCTACATCAGTGACCAACATACTTCGACATTTTGAAGTGGTACGTACATACAGTGACCAACATACTTCGACATTTTGAAGTGGTACGCTACATACAGTGACTAACATACTTCGACATTTTGAAGTGGTACGCTACATACAGTGACCAACATACTTCGACATTTTGAAGTGGTACGCTACATACAGTGACAACATACTTCGACATTTGAAGTGGTACGCTACATACAGTGACTAACATACTTCGACATTTGAGTGGTACGCTACATACAGTGACTAACATACTTCGACATTTGAAGTGGTACGCTACATACAGTGACCAACATACTTCGACATTTTGAAGTGGTACGCTACATACAGTGACCAACATACTTCGACATTTTGAAGTGGTACCTACATACAGTGACCAACATACTTCGACATTTTGAAGTGGTACGCTACATACAGTGACCAACATACTTCGACATTTTGAAGTGGTACGCTACATACAGTGACCAACATACTTCGACATTTGAAGTGGTACGCTACATACAGTGACCAACATACTTCGACATTTTGAAGTGGTACGCTACATACAGTGACCAACTACTTCGACATTTTGAAGTGGTACGCTACATACAGTGACTAACATACGTCGACATTTTGAAGCACAAATTTCGTATAAGAAATATTTAAATTATGAATTTCTATTTCAAGGAAAGCACTCTGCAACTCCATTACAAAAACCAAATTACTTAATAGAACTCATCCCGTTGTATCTTCAGAAAATATTTAAAACAATATTAGTCAGTCCACAACTGTGTTTTTATTTAAGCGCCACATGTTTCGGTCTAGATATCGACTATCATCAGGCTAAAAATACACAATCATTAAAAAACAGGTAAAAAATGCGATATACAAAACATCATTATCTGATGATTGTCGATATCGAGACCGAAGCAAGTAGCTTTCAAATAAGAACACAGTTGTGTTAGTTAGACTAACAATTTAATATTGTTTTGAAAAACCAACTTTTTATGTCTTTACAGAAATAATCCTTCTTTATTCTGAGTTTTATATGAAACATTATAACACACTCTGCATGCAAAATGTAGGGAGCTACTAATAAATCAGATGACACATACATTTGCCTAGTTACCATTATGCGTTGAAGGGATAAAGAGTTAGTGGGAACTAAGTTAAGATGTTTAGGTTATAATGTATATTTTTAGACTGGTTAAGAAAGGTTTCACAAGAATTTAAGCAGAACTTTCTCCGCACATTCAAACTAGGGACACGCCAATTACCCAGTCACACTCATTACACCTGTATCAAGGACTCGAACTGCGTACACTGTAGAGAAAATACACTTTGCTCAGAAAACGACAATAAGAAACGCAAAAGGGAAGAGAGATAACGAGAATATAAATCAAATTTCAACAAAAGAGAAAATCCTCATTTCCCGTCCCGAGCGCATCATTTTCCTCTTGCAGGTCTTATCACTTCCCTGAACATTGTCGGCAGCTCGCTAGACGCTGCAGCACAGTGTGTTCCGTAAAGTTAAAGAAACTGCAAGTGTTTACGTGCAGAAATATTTCATTACGACTTTACTGATTAATGTAGCAGGACCCTGCAGATATGTGCAAAATGGGGCAGATTTTGAAGAAAAAAAAAAACCTCAGCACGGAACATTTACCGAAATTATAGGGGTCTATGTAAGCTACCATACACTTCAAAGTTAAGTGCTATGCATTTTCTTCACACACACTCCGCACCGACTCCTCACTGTAAACGAGATACTGTGTATTTTCTGGAAGGCAGGGACTGGATTTTTATCTCTCTCTCTACTAATGCTGGTGACTTTGTACGGGTTGCAGAATACCGTTAACTACATTTTGAACCGAATATCCACACCCAAAAATCTGTATCACTTAAAAACATATCACGTTGTTAAAACTTTATGCAACTTCCACTTGGTGGCATTATTGACTGGAACGTGACTGTCCTTTAATTATCGTCCACACTATTCGTGCTTGGGCTCGGAATGGTGCTCGTGTTAGGCGAGGCTCCTTCTTCCGGCTCTGCACAGACAGTTCGTCCAGTGGCTTGAGAAACTCTGGTGTGCTTGGTTCTTCGTGATATCTGTGATCGTTGTACGTACGGTTGGCGACCATCTCACTATACAAGTGCTACAGACATTTATCTGTTTCCATTCCTGATTTTGTTTCGAACTCTTCATCGCAAATTAATTAATTATTTCATTCCAACAAATGCACTACACTGTTTTAGTGTTTTATTGTCCCTACACATGTTTCGGCATTACTTGTGCCATCCTCAGGGGTGTCGTCGAGAGTTCACAATCTTCAATGCATCCAATTCACTTTCACAACATATAATTCACTATCACTGAATGTCACTTATCTTCTTGTTAATGGTGGTTAGCTTATCTTCTTTGGTGTTTTATTAAAATGAATAATTAAAACATTATAAATGAAGATAGTCGTAATATAAAATATTAAAAGCTATTAATATTTTGTTCGAATGCTGGCTATGTATATTAGTTGAGCGATCATATTTGATTATGTCTTTTGCTGTGTTGTTGACCGTTCTGTGGTGTCTTGTGTACTGTAGTAGGCCTACTGTAGTGTAGTGCTTTTGTTGGAATAAAATAATTAATTAATTATTAAAATGCACGGTATATACAATATAATCTTCATCGCAAGTTTAATTTCAACTCTGCCACTGCAACATCAATTTTATTCGATTGCTGGTGTCCCGTAACGCTTGGCTCTCCTTCTACATAAGAATCAAACTTAGCTCTTAATTACCAGCCCACTCCACTGCAAGTGCAAATTAGTCGAAACAAAAACACAGCCAAGCCATACAGCTCATAGTGCAGGCAGAGTTTCAAGCAACACGCGCTCCAACGAACAACTGAATTATTGTCCAAACTTCATTGCGCCTAGGCAGTACTTTCTTTGAAGTACCACCTCCGTGCCGATCCACTTGAGTCCAGCGTTCCGGTTTATTGCGCGGTTTGGACTCAAGTTCGCGAAACAGTCCCCATGAATCAAAGCACGAGCTCGATCCAAAGCAAAAGTACTCTGGACGAACAATATAACAAGTGCGCACAAATGTCGAGCGCCTGGTCACCCAGCGCGACCGAATTTTGTACGGGGGTGCCTAATATTTTCAGTATTATTATTACAGCTTAATTAATTATTTCATTCCAACAAATGCATTACACTATTTTAGTGTTTTCTTGTCCCTACATATGTTTCGGCACTACTTGTGCCATCCTCAGGTGTGCAGAAACATATGTACGGACAAGAAAACACTAAAATAGTGTAATGCATTTGTTGGAATGAAATAATAATTATTAAAATGCACGGTATATAAATACAAAGTTTATTACAGCTTGTTTGCCTACACACAAAAATTGTGTATCGGTCCGCAAGCCCTGACCCGTAGGTACACGGGCCAGTACAGAGTTATGGGCCATCAATATGTAACTAGTTTACGTCACCCTTCTGGCGCCTAGAATATGAAGGTGGCCCCTACATTTGTGGCAAATTTGTCAACCCCTGCTTTACACTACACGCTTCACGCAGATGTCAAAGAATTTGCTGCTATAACTCGGCGAAATAATCTTCCATTCATTTGAACCGCAAAGAGGGCAGGTCATTTTAACCTCAGCCACCTGAAATCAATCTTTATGTACATGAGTCCCTTTAAGAAAATTTCTTTTAATCCCACCGGTTTGCAGTTCCACACCCATCAGATGTTATTCGTTTACCAAAAGGTACGGTTGAGTGGTCAGAAACAATATTTGTATTCCAAGGGTTACGGGATTGCTTCTCAGTCTACAGATAAGCTTCAAGCACTGAAGCTTTCCTGAATTTCTTCAGCTCCTGAAATCAGCATTTGTTTTCTTTCATCACAGTATTCTATCCAAAAACCATGACATCTTGTTTCCACTTTATTTCTACTTCATCATTTAAAATTATCGATAGCTAATTAACACTTAAGTGCATTGTCAAAAAAAACCATTAAAGTTTGTCTATTTGATTCAGATGTTTGCTAATACAAGAGATGGACTTTAAAATTCCAGAAAACAATCTGTCTGAAATCAAACGTCTTACCACACTGACAAGGTTGTATTTTATAAAAATTTCCCCTTGTTCGTAGTGAGTAACGCGGAACGACATTTTATAAAAGCACTTAAACACACCGCATAATACATGGATAACTTTTCTTACCAATCTCATTACAACTTCATTGTGGTGTGCTTGCGTCAAAAGATACATTTAAAGATTTGCTTATGCTTGATCAATACAAGAGCATATTATACGAGTATAGCAGTAGTGTTTTTCCAAACTGACAATTCCGCACAACCGACATGTTAATTTTTTATAAATCGAAGTGACACATGTTTTACGAATACAGTATATGAGAGTCTAAGATATTCACTAAATTGATTGAACGGACTGATATATAATCTGTTAATTAACACTTTCCACACAAGATTAAAGACATATTAGTGTATTAGCATTTTTCCATTTATCGCCTGTGGTTTTCTTTGCCAAATATCCTGAAATGCTAGCATTAACTGCTGCAGAGACGCACCTGTTTCACCAATATTCTGAAACGCCAAGTAATTCAGAACAGAAGAGCCAGTAGGCTTACTCCTGAACAAGGTATATCCTACGTAACGTGCAATGTGCTAACAGCGTCCCAATCAAAACAAGCTTCCCAGTTCACGCTGTTACCTAAATAAAATACCTTAATTCAACGGAATGGCAGTCTGAATATTTGAGTTCGGATTTAAGGCTAGATGTGTGGAGCGATACCACGGATCACGGACTTCAGTTTCACCACCACTCTTAACAGAAAGTCAAAGAATAATTAAGTGATTGTCTAAACGCGTTATCAGACGGGACCTACAGAAGTCTTATCGCTTTTATGACATCTTCAGAACGTTGTATTTCAATTTCATAGGCCCTATCCTACTTCGAGGGGAGTCAAAGTTAGGAAGCAAATGGGCAGGTTTTGAAATTCCAAGTTCCGAAGTCGGAGGGAGCACGTTACCGACTTGGCGTTTCCTTCGCCCAGGCCGTGTGGCAAGACACACTTTACAAACAACTCCCACTGCAGAATGCTGCGCTGCGGAAATTTGAATATTATTTGCAGTTAAACCAGCAACAGCTACAAGTAAGAAGTCACTTGAAAGGACCGAGACATAGACTATAGAGAGGATAATATTAAGATAAATTTTAAATAAATGTGGTGCGAGGATGTGAACTAGAATCAACTCACTCGTGGAAAAATGTTACTAACATGCCAGTTGTATCAGATTTTATAAATGGCGGTGAATAGCCTAACATGGTGAGCGAATATCAGTTTATCAAGAAATATGTGTTCAGTTGACCTGCTCATATGTGCGAAATGAAACGTGCAGTGTTATAATATGTTTAATGACTAGTA
Organism: Reticulitermes speratus; assembly: GCA_021186555.1. Taxonomy (NCBI): domain Eukaryota; kingdom Metazoa; phylum Arthropoda; class Insecta; order Blattodea; family Rhinotermitidae; genus Reticulitermes; species Reticulitermes speratus. The sequence goes on along the minus strand of JAJKFL010000039.1, from coordinate 16,420,456 downwards.
GGTTAATGAGTATCATTTTATTTCTCGACAGAACAATGCAGGCAATAATAAATAATACCAAATCTGAGCTTGCTCTGAGAGCTTTGGTGTAACCAAACCATTACAACCAAGTAAACACGCAATTCTAAGAGCCTATAATTAAGAAGAAACATGTTTCCACCCCAGCAGTTCCAAAGGCAATATTTTTAGTATTAATAACAACAGAGGAAGTTAAAATGTACAAAGATGGACTGTGATTAATTAATTCCATTTCAATCAAACAAATGCACTACATTTTCTTTCACTGATTTCTTGCCCCTACATATGTTTCGGCACACCTTGTGCCATCCTCAGGGGGGTCGTCGAGAGTTCACTATCTTCCGTACACCCAATTGTTTTTCACTCACTTTCACAGTACATAATTATTGTAAGACACCAGCCATAAAATGGATGCATCCATTTGGTAAAACAAGATATGCAAAATCGAAAAACTAACACCTAAATACATTCACGTCACAGTAAATGGAAACAGACAAGTGATATTTAGTGCTGGTGGCTTACAATAATTATGTACTGTGAAAGTGAGTGAAGAACAATTGGGTGTATTGAAGATTGTTAACTCTCGACGACCCCCCCCCCCTGAGGATGGCACAAGGTGTGCCGAAACATATGTAGGGGCAAGAAATCACTGCAAGAAAGTGTAGTGCATTTGTTGGATTGAAATAAAATTATAAAAAAATGCACGGTATATATAATACAAAAAAAATGGACTGCGATGTAACGATATGTTTTTGATGCAAATTTTTACAAAAATCATGTAATTAGTGTATATTATATTGATCAGTAATTCGTAAACAGATCACGAAGCAACACAGGCAATTCGGTAAGGGGGTTCCGAAGAATAACAACACTTCCTAAGGAAATGCCAAAATATATGATATGTTTAAGGTCGATAATGCAATACACGGCATTATAAGGCATAAGAAGGGATGCAAACGTCATATATCCTATACAGAATGGACAGAAATAGATGAAACAATGTAGCTTGAAAATATAAATGTAAACAGCGGAGAGTAACACGAGGCCGATGAGGCGGCAGAACACGCCCTTGAAGCCAGTATGTGCCTTACGTTACCTAACTCGTGAAGACTACACTGCCGATCCAGTTCGGCTACAGTAAGCGTGCTATTATAAAAAATATTTAAACATACAGCACCACTGACTTACTGTCTAGATTGTGAGTTGCATAACTTGATGTCGGAACATTCCTACAGTAATGTAAACTTAAATGTAACACCTTAATTCCGGTAATCCATTTGATCTGGACTTTGGATTCTTTTTAATGATGCAACAGGGCCTCCTCATTATGGAGGCTTCACGATCACACTCAGACACACCACACTCAATAGGACTTTTCTGGACGAGTGTTCAGACACGCAGAGACCTCTACCTGACAACACACAACACTCACAAGAGACAAGTCCTGAAACCGGTGTGGACATATGGTGCGCAACTTTGGGGTTGCACCAAGAAAAGTAACATAAAAATTATTCAAACATTTCAAAACAAAGTACTGAGGTGCACTGTCAATGCCCCTTGGTATATACGAAATCAGGACATCCACAAGGATTTGAAAATTGCTTCGGTCGATGAAGAGATTCAGCGAATTGCCAAGAAGCACGAGAGAAGACTGCATCAACATCAAAACATCGAGATGCTACAACTTCTCGACAATGCCGAACTAGTGCGACGGTTGGACAGACTAAAACCGTTCGAATTAGTTTAAGTGAAATGTGCCAAGTGACAGTTATCACAAGAATAAGTGATTAAGTAATTTTGTTGAGTACTCCAATGGGAGTATATCCACCACACAGATAGTACTTTATTCAAGAAAAGTTGTTAGATGGGCATAGCCCAGTTACAACAGCCAATGTCGGCACAGGCGACAAAAAAAATTCTACAAACACACACCCGCTTAATGACATCAGCTTCCGCAGTCGCAAAACATGTAACACATTTTCAGATGCTCTGCCATCGCAGTACTTACCATCACAAACACGCACGCACGCACACACACACACACACAGCTCCGTAATTTACAACGTGTTTGACATTACTTGAAGAAGTGGATGTATCCATCCCGATTTGTCGCTTTGAACGGTTGCCAATCTCTCATCTCTCTCCTTCTTTGGGAAACTTGCTTTGCTTTCCACTTCACTGTTTGCTCTCTTACGCCCTCTCGCTACATCCCTTTCAGTTTCTCCCTGAAGTGTGCAGATGTTACAATGACTGACTATTTCTTTCTTCCTTTCCGGATAAAGCAGTCACTTGGGGACGCGACCGTTTGGGCATGTGATAATTCTCCAAAGGACGTAGCAGAGGACGGGAGTGCAGGGAAGTCAACAGTGTTTCTGCAGCACAAACATGATCACTAACATTCACTGTTGGCGTAAGCTCATTATCGAAGGCATCATCTGTCAGTGCACATCAAACCCGAACAGTACACACCGTAGCAATACAACTTAGGAAACAACAGTATACACAGCACCATGATCCTTTCAACATATCTAACGACAAGCGAAGCTACAGACTCTCCACCATAGCAACACAACGAGAACAGTTCCCTGATAGTGCATGATATATTTCACAGTTTTAATATTTATCCATTTTATTCTCATTTTAACATATGGTACTCCCAAGTGACACTGTAAATAGCAGGAGTGAAGGTGGTGAACTGCATGGCGTGTGCTGTTAGACGTGATTTTAAATAGTGCAGTTGTGTGACCCCCCTGATGATGGTTTTCTAGAAACCGAAACATATGTAGGGGCTTTTTTTAACGTTTTTAAACGATTTTAAAGAAACCTAATATTGTTTTTTTTAATGAAGTGCATTTAGTTGGTGGTGAGACATTTACCATCTGTCTGTATGTCAGATTTGTATCGGTCGATACCACATTTCCGAATTCCAGTATGGCTTCTTTCGTGCTATCTTTAACAAATCGCCAAATATTTCCTTGGTAATGTTATGCCCTGGAGGCTAGTGAATGAAATTTCTGCACGCCTTCTCTAAAAGTTGGTAACAGCACGTAAGTTTAGAAGATACATGCCAACTGTACATACGCCACAATTCCTGAGATCAGGCTCCTGAATGACTCATATGATCCAAAATCGTAAGGACGTCGCGTAATGAAAGTAATTAGCTGTTACTGACACACTCATACCGTGTCCCGGCAGGGTGCGACCGGCTACACCACGGCCCCGCAAACGACACAACCGAGTCAGCATAAAATGTTACACATTTTGAAGACGTATAAATGGAAACGTAAGTGAATAAATACAAAATATGTTGGATCACTACATAAGGTGCATGGGTGGATATAAAGGTAAGGCAATCCCATTACAGGCCTGGACAGGCCCTTAGGGTTCCAGGAGGTTGAGGCTCCCAGATTTCTAGACAATCGGCACATGAAGATGGTAAGGTTGTCAGCCCTACGCACCGGCCGCCTTTACCCCCCAGGAAATATTCCTGGTACTCATTTCTGTTAGAGGCTGAGTCGACCCCAGGGCCATAGTGCGACCGAAACGATTATGTCAAGGAAAAATTCCAATGACACCATCGGGAATCGAACCCGCGACGTTCCGGTTTGTAGCGTAATGCCTCAACCAAGTGCGCCACCGCGTGCCCCGCAAGGATGGATAGGCTGAATAAATTGAGCGAATGGACAAAAACGAATGTTTAGATGAAAGAATAAGGCGTGTATAGAAGTTGATTAATTTATTAACCAATTAAATCCCGATGTTAAATATACGTACCACGTACTATAAGTAACTAAATAACTAACTCCATGGCGCACAGTCCTCTTTGGGAAGCTAACATGTACGTGCTGTAACCTAGAACAACGCTGTATTTTGTCCACACAATGCATTTATGTGCTTAGTATTATTTTCACAGCAAGCACTATTATTTCTGTAAAGAGTATTTGTAAAACGCATTGGTCTTTGTAGTAGAGACGGAATTTGTACTCCGTGAGGAATAAACTGATTTTTATGTATAATTCAGTCAAATTTCAGGCTTAAAATTGTTAATTGTTAGATGAATTAGGTACAAAGGCTAACTTATTCATTGATGGTGACAGAAGGGAACAGAACTGCTCAAGAAATAAATGGACAATTTATCCTTAATTCGAGATAAGTCAATTGGTTAAAACTTTCTTTCATTTAATATGTTCTTTTCCTTTCACAGTTCTATGGAATAACCGTTATAATAATAAATAAATCACGCCTAAAATCCATTGTTTATAATCTGGTCCCAACATTTAACCTGCATTAAGCTGCAGCCATTAATTCTGCAGTACAAAGAGCACGAATCAAAGTACATTTCTGAGCATCTCTCTGAATTGGGGGAAATGAATGTGGAAAGATAAGTCTGTCCTGCCAGAGCGCAACCCGTCGTCCCTCTTAATTGTAAAGAGACACGTCGCTAATTTATCGACAATAATTATCTAGAAACGAGCAGAAAGAAGACAGAGACATCTAGCGGCACAATCAAGAAGAACAACTCTTATCAGCACACAACAATTTTTCTGCTTTTTCAAAAGAGGAAGAGACAGCTGCCGGATCTTGAATTGGAAAAATTACGTTTAGTAAAAAACGGAAGAATGAAAAAGGAAGAAAATGAAAAGATATGAAAGTGCCAAAAGTTATAACAAGATGGAAAAACAGTAGGAGACAAATAAACTGTGTCAAACGTTAAAAATATAAAGAGGAGAAAGAAATATAAAATTCACAGCAAAATATTTTCGAGCACAGCACACATAGGAAACCATGGATTTGAAGAAAAAAGAATGAAAAAATAAATTATGGAAGCATGCTCCTTTTAACGCCTCCATCTACAAGGATAATTAGTGCTGAAAATCATTAAAATTCAACTTATAAACTACTATTGTGCATAATGCTCAATAATATACATCTACTCTAAGTGACAGTTGTTCAATATTAGCTGAAACTTTCACTGTTTTGCCACTCTTGAACTTTCAACACAAAGCAATAAAATATGTGTGGGTACTTGTGTGATCAATTTAACGCCTTAAAAACCAGTGGTTACTTTACGTACGTACCTGCAGGTTTAACATTTAGAACTTCCGCATTCTGCCCACAGACAGAATTTATGTGTTGTGTATTTGTATCTCATAATAAACAGTGATAATTTCTCTATACAGTCTTTAATCTTAATTCACCGTGCATTTTCATTATTTAAAAATAAACACCAACAAAATGCACAACTTTCAAGGCGCAGACCAGCTCCTTATATCATGAAACTATCCAACGCGTTTCGGCTCTTTGCGAGCCATCATCAGGGATCCTTTCTTTTATAAAAGTGCTTCACAAATGCAGCATCTGTTTGATTATTTAAAATATGCACTATCTGGAGTATGAGTTAAAAACACACGAGTCATAAACAAAGTTAAAAAGATGATTTGTTAAATAACTTATTAAAAACACTGTTCACTATGTCTATTTTGTAAAGGATGTTCGCAAACAGTACAGTGTAGTGCGCGATCTCATGAAACCTTTAGAAGTGCGAACATCCTTTACAAAATAGACATAGTGAACAGTGTTTTTAATAAGTTATTTAACAAATCATCTTTTTAACTTTGTTTATGACTCGTGTGTTTTTAACTCATACTCCAGATAGTGCATATTTTTAAATAATCAAACAGATGCTGCATTTGTGAAGCACTTTTATAAAAGAAAGGATCCCTGATGATGGCTCGCAAAGAGCCGAAACGCGTTGGATAGTTTCATGATATAAGGAGCTGGTCTGCGCCTTGAAAGTTGTGCATTTTGTTGGTGTTTATTTTTAAAAAATTCTCTATACAGTATTAAGTGAAAGGTTATTATAGCCGAGATGGAGAGTGTTTACTGCGCGGTACGAATTAGATCTTTAAATACAACATATTACGTTTCGTCCTTAAAGAGTTAAATACAAATTTTTCATTTCCAACTGAAACATTTCGTCAAACTGGAAGCTAAATATACATTTGGTGAATTTAAGATCATAAATTATTCACCATTAAATTAAGAGCAGTTTAAGTTGGAGAATACTTCTTACAATTCCCTTCAGAAAATGTTTCTTCCCGACTTCCATCTATACATAATAAATAAGTAAAAATAAATAAATAAACATAATATTACCCGTTAGTTCGTATGGATATATAACTTGGTTTCTGACCCTAATACAAAATAGGGAATCAGAATTTCGGGGAAAATTACGAGAACCGTATTCGGGTCTATGAGATAGGAAGTAACCTGATAATGGAAAAATACAACTGACATAACTGACCCAGAAGCTGTCTTCATCACATATCAACGGAGTATCAAATCAAGGATGATGATAGGCTCACAGCATGCAGCAGGCATGAGAGATACGAGAAAGTAACGCAAAATTGTGGCTTCGAACCTGACGAAAAGGGCCCCCTTTGGAGAATCAGGTGTATGTGGTTTTACATTATCAAAGTGTATGCTATCGAAACAGAGTTTGAGGGTTTAGACCAAATTCAAGTGTCAGGTTTCGTAAGAAGTGGATGATTTCTCGAGTCGCAGAAAAACCGTCAGCTACTCAATGCAGCCAGTTAAGATGTCATGTTACACTGACCATAGCGTGGCAGAATTGGAGCAAGGCAGAACTAGGTATGAATGGTAGGGGTGCACCACCCTTGTGCATGCGTGTATTTCAATGTGACGCCACCCCTCCCAACACAAACAGCAACTCGGCCGCCGCGACACCGTTGGCCAGAAGTTTAGTTACAGTCTCGCGGTAGGCGGAATTCCTGTCCACGGAGTAACACTGGCTACAGAACGTTAAATCAATGCAAAGTTCTAAAACGTTAAATAAAATAGTAGGACAATGTTGAAAACAGGAGGAAGGAAGGCAGGAAGGGAAGAAGAGAAACCAAAAAGGAAGAAACAAAGAAAGACAGCGTGATAACAGGGCATGGACATAATGGCAGGCCATATCATTCAGTCGGTATATTGGCTAAGCTATGAGCTGGAAAACCGAAACATTTGGGTTAGTTTTCGTGCGGTGGCAGATTTTACTCTTCTCCGAAGAGTCCAGACTGGCTCTGGGCTCCACCCAGCCTCCTGTTTAATGGATACGGGGCGAAGGTTTGCTCTTACCCCGGGATAAAACAAAAGTGACGTAAAGATGAGCACTCGACGTCTGATGACGACGTTAGGAATGCCTAGATATGTACCTCCATGCCCACGTACAAATTAATAATGCAGTGTTTGATTAAGCACATAGACAACCTCGGTTATTGGTTATTAACACGACATTTTGTTTTACACACGAGAGTTATCGCTTGCAAACATAGGTTATTCTGGTATAATTTATCTGTTGCTTCATAAGACGGGCGAAAAAAAGTCTTTCGCACAGTTATTAAAGATAACAATTATTTGCTTTTCTACAGCAGAAGATATACACCGCCATACAAACGTGCTAACAGAAGAAGGTTTCTGTTAATAAAACCAGTATGAGAAGAATGGCGTACGGACAGTTACATACAGAAACATTTTCTTCCACATACAACACAGCAGCTGTTCTCAAAAAGCGCACTGCACTTCGTGTAACATCCCCAAGTGAAAGTAGCAGTACAGCATCTAAATATTTACTGAACATTTTCTACTTCACTGGCATCTCTGTAATGATGCTGTGCGTGGGAAACTGGAACTGGTGTAACGGAGATGTTCCGCTTCCCGAGCACTGTCGAGTAATGCCCATTTATTCCGATAGAAGGCAATCAAACATATTGTGCGGCACGTGTGCTGACTTGACTGGAGAGGGTGACGGTGAGTTGCTGCTGTCTAGTGTGCCTGTACCGAGGTGTGCCGGCAGAGCATTGTTACTCAGGGGACTATGTGGACGACAAAATGGATATACGAGTGCGTATACAGACGGACAGAAGGTCACCCAGCCAGCTATCCATGAAACAGATTGTTGGGCGGACGGGTGAATAGAGAAAGGACATGTAGACAGACCATGAAGTTGTAGAGATTACTACATGTGTGTGTATGTATTATATATATATATATATATATATGTCTGGAACTGCATAATCGATCTTAAGTTTAACCCTTACGCATGTATAATATATATATATATATATATATATATGAAAATATAGAAGTATAGAAGAATAGATTAACAGGCAACATGTTGGGAAAAGCTAAGAGTTGGCAGCTGTTGTTACCTGCTGCAAAAAGTAAATATAATAATAATAATATAATAATAACATATTATATGAAAATCTTGTTATGGTTATTGTTATTATTATTATGTGCAACTAGAGGATACTGGAAACTGAAAGAGGAAGCACTTGACCGCCCTCTGTGGAGAACTCGCTTTGGACAAGGCCATGGACCTGTCGTAAGACAGACTGCGAAGTGTGAAATATGTAATTCAGACCGCTCTCTTTAACTGCGTAGTCCGTATAGTGACTAGGCTAAGGTTTGGAAGACCGCGGAAACGAATCAGACCGGTTGTGGGTCCAACTCTGCATTTTACTCAATAATCAGGGTAAAACTTTTACCCAAGAGTAAAGCGGCCGGGGAGCGAAGCTGACCACCTCAAATCCATCTAGTATCGAAGCTAAGGATGTGTGCTGCTGTAAATCCAGGTCTCCATGTGACTTTTATGGTATGCGCTGGGGCAACTTTACTTTTAATGTACTGTCTTTAAGTGGCGAAGTCTCGACAATTACCGCGACAAATCGGGCTGTGCTGGATGTCATGTGACTTGGTAATGAAATTGACGTCCTCTCACTTCCTCTCTTCTTGGCCCCACTGACGCAATTTTCCTCCCCCCGGGACACACTTGCTGTCTTTTCACTGCATTGATTAATAGTTAAAGTGTAGTGTTGGCCCACCCGATACCACCCTCCTACAAACGCCTCCCTTCCTCTAAGGGGAGATTTACTTGATCCGATAAAGGGAGATCTGGGGTAGTTTATACTGCACACAGGGGTGCTACCCCACAACACTGAAGAGTGTAACATTAAGGAGAACAGACGAGTCTAAAAATGGTAAGCTGGGAAAATATATACTGTCGAGCAGAAAAACTATATTTCTCATTAACCCTTTCAGAAGCTGTCAGATTCAGCCCAAAAATCAAAAACGTATACAGACCTAAAAGGTTTAACGCATTAAGTTCTACATAAACTACTTGAGAAAATTTGACAATTTAACAAGAATTAAATTCGACGTAGAATTCTGGCCGTCTTCTACAGGAAGTGTAAAAGGTAAAGCAATACCATTACAGGCCTCGACATGCCTTTAGGGTTCCAGGAGGTTGAGGCTCCCAGATTTCTAGACAATCGGCACATGAAAGTGGCAAGGTTGTCAGCCCTACGCACCTGCCGCCTTTACCCCCCAGGAAATACTCCTGGTACTCATTTCTGTTACTACAGGAATTGTACCTTCTAGAAATATCATGTAATTTTATGACTATTATAAAACCACTCTATCATTCATACTTGTACAAAGTTTTTAAAGGAAGTACTCATCCACTAAATATATATATATATATCATCTCGGCAACATTTGCAAGAAAAGCATAAACATTTTTAGGAACTTCAATCTTGAAATCGGTTTTGACCGAATTCAGCGCAATGCTGCCCTACAAAAGACAGGTTCAGACATCTGGACTTTCTGTTTACTTCGATGTAAAAATCAAATTGAATTAACTCTGTTAAAGTTCCCCAGCTAAACAGCGACTCTGAGACCGGCAGCAGGTAAAACGTGTGTGACTGTCTCTTACGTTACACTCTTATGGCAAAATGGAAGTCCAGACAGGAAACGCACACAATCAAAGTTTTGAACAACACAACATTTACTCTCCTACGTAATTTCAAATCAAAATTCTGTGAGGTGGTAAAAATCAGAACACGTAACATGTGACGACAAATGTCTGTCGCCGTCTGAAGCGAGAAGAGCATCTAAACCCAGTCAGACGGTTTCTACCTCCTTGAACAAATCCATCACACTTAAATCTGTAATGAATAAAATTAATCAAAATTCATTTAATAAATCCGTTCCTAACCACAGAAAAAACTGAGTCTCAAGAACGAATACCAGATGGTTAATGCTATTTTGGGAGGGGGGGCGCTATTTATTGTAAGCATAATAGCAAAAGCAGCCGATCCCAGTGGCCGTGCGGTCTAAGGCGTGGGTCTTCGGCCGCTCCTTACTAGGGATCGTGGGTTCGAATCCCACCGGAGGCATGGATGTCTGTCTCTTGTGAGTGTTTGTGTGTTGTCAGGTAGAGGTCTCTGCGACGAGCTGGTCCCTCGTCCAGAGGAGTCCTACCGACTGTGGTGTGTCTCAAATGTGTGTGACCATGAAACCTCGACGAAACGAGGAGGCCCAAGCCCATACAGGGCTGTCGAGCCATTAAAAAAAATACACAAATATTATATGCAGAGATAGCAACCATGCAGCTAGTTTCAGTCGGTAAAAAACTAACCTTTAATAAAACAACCGTTGTTTAGGTCCTGTCGTGAAAACCGAATGGACACAAACAGGACTAAACACATGTTGTGGTAGAAATTCTGACTTGTTGAATGTTCAGGTAGGATACAGCTGCAGTTTCGCTTCAAACAAGAAGTCAGTTACTTTTGCTTTATAAAAATTTATAATGGCAGAAAGGTCGTTAAATAATAGGCCTACTATGGACAATGCTTAGTTCCAGGAAGGTTAAACGGGATGAAGTTCGTGTGGGTGTTAAATTTTGTTCTGTAGCTCCAGAAGGAACTAACCACAGAACTTCGCCTTATTAGAGTTTTATAAGTAGCAATCTACTGAAGCTTGTTAGGCCTATAATTGTCGACGTTGCGAGGAAGATATTGCATCATGGAGTTATTTCAAGAAAGCACGGGTACTGAGGAAAGACAGTTTCTCGATCCAAATGCGAAACCAAGCCCGTCAGAATTCCTAACCTATCCACTGTGGTTTGTTATATCCACTGGTGTGGACACTAAGAACTTTCGGAACCCCTGTGGATCGAATACTCGAATAGCAGGATGCATATGTTAAACCGACCAAGTAGGTAGTACAGTTGGTATTACCAAGTATCAGTCACAAATTGCCTCCTCCCCTATAATCTCTTGATAACGTATATGTTGATCCCTTGTATAAACTCCCACTGACGATTGAGAAGAAAAAGGACATAAGTACAAAAGATTGTGTTGCTTTGTGAATGTACTTACCACTAATTGTTTTTGAATAAATGGACGGATTTTTAATAAACGTTATGTCGAATACAATGCCACTAGAAGCCAAATTTTGTTTATTTACTATATTAATGTTACCAATGTGGCAGCAGACCGATCCCAGTGGCAGTGTGGTCTAAGGCGTGAGTATGCGGCCGCTCGCTTACTACGATTGTGGGTTCGAATCCCGTTGGGGGAATGGATGTGTGTTGTGTTTGTTGTATAAGGACTAGTATGGAACATAAGTGACATGAAGAAGGACGGAAGGATTTAAAAGTACAAAATGGATCAAAAGGAAATAACGGGACAGGGGGGAAAAAATCCCACCGGGGGCATGGATGTCTGTCTGTTGTGAGTGTTGTGTGTTGTCAGGTAGAGGTCTCTGCGACGAGCTGGTCCCTCGTCCAGAGGAGTCCTACCGAACGTGGTGTGTCTAAAGAGTGATCGTGAAGCCTCGCAAAATGCGGCGGCCTAGGCCCCCAAGGGGCGCTGTCGAGACATTGGGCGGGGGGGGGGGGGGGAGAGGGTGGCAGCAGCGCAGACTATTAAGGAAATGTTTGAAAATAATATACTTAATGCAGGTGATTGAAATTTCGACTTGCAAAGTATATTCAGCAAATATTTAACTCCCATTACAGAAATTTTGTAGCACTTAGCCTAAATAAGGTGACGCGCATTTCGTTTTAATTTTTAATTTACGAGTGTAGGGACAGAAGTATATTTTTGGTTTATATATGATGGCTTCTGGGTGAGAGAATCTACGCTACTGATAACTGTGCATGGAAAGCCATCACAGTTTTTGATCGAGAGGTACCGGCACCCAGTTCGAATGCGGAAAGTGTTACTGGCTACAGGCCTACTGAATGAAACGTTTCATGCTGTTCCTTATACTATTTCGAGAAATTCTGAGATGTTTCCCTGAAGCAGGACACCACAGCCTCCTTCTAGACCCTTCCCTCTTCACTATTTGAATCGAAACTCTATAATCTCTGCAGGCGGACCAGCGCCGACTGACGGTATGCATATCAGAACCACCCAATTAAAATCGCCCACATAACATATAAGAAACGGATAAAATCCCAAAACCTGTACTTCATTTGTTTTCCGTGTCTTATTCACTTGCTATTCAAGTTCTTCCCTAAGCTTATGGGAAAGTGTTTGGGAAACTGCATTTTTTAAAGTGTGTGTGCAGTGTAGGACAAAATGCTGTTATGTGGAATAAGCTAACATCAGTTTAAGTAATTAAATAATTGTCTTTTATGGGGATTAGTGAAATTATATATAGCAGTAAAAAGGTCCAGCGACTGAGAATAGCTCTACCTAAGGGATCCAGCGCCAATCCCAGTGGCCGTGCGGTCTAAGGCGTGTGTCTGCGGCCGCTCGCTTACTAGGATCGTGGGTTCGAATCCCACCGGGGGCATGGATGTCTGTCTCTTGTGAGTGTTGTGTGTTGTCAGGTAGAGGTCTCTGCGACGGCTGGTCCCTCGTCCAGAGGAGTCCTACCGAGTGTGGTGTGTCTACAGTGTGATCGTGAATCCTCGAAAAATGAGGCGGCCTAGGCCCCCAAGGGGCTGTCGAGCCATTGGAAAAGGGGTCCAGAAGATTAGGTGCTTTCCTTTACCTGAAGACGGAAGCAGAGCCAGCTTCCGAAACGTATTGCTTCATTAAAAAATTAGACGATGGGCAAAGCCCAAAAAAAGGTTATGTCAAAGGAATTTATTTTTTTACATAGTTGAAAATGAAAATGGAAAGAGTTATACCAATTAATTCCAGATAATTTTTTAAGTGTTCCTAGTAATTCCTGCTTCCAGGGGGTTCCACTAGGCTCGTATTCTAATTAAGATGAAAACAGATAAAAAAATAATAGTTATATAAGACAGTTTTAGCAAAGCATTTTGCTGTAAACGAGAACCCTCTCCCGGATCTCCTTCACTTTAATTAATAGAAACCATTTTAATGACTAAAAGACACTCTACAGGCAATAAAAAATTTTCAGTAAGCCCCCTGGCCCAGCTAATGACTGCCGAAAGGCCTCCATTTTTGCATCATTTTTCTTTCTCAGCTCCAGAAGTTTCAGTTTCCCTCGTTCGTTCATTTGATTCACTCCCGGCTAGAAAGTTTTCTTTCCCAGGCGGTGCGAAGTGATTACTGGGGCGGGGGGGAAGGAGGTGCATGGGGGTTGGAAGACGAATCGCACAACGCCTTGCTTTATTACCGCCTCCCAGTCTCACTTCTTTCCCTCCCACGGCAGAACTTCCGGGTTGTTGCCATGGGAACGGACTGGGATGTGGTCTCATTGTGCCCGGACCCAGCAGCGAGAAGAAACGGCATGCTTGTAATGAAGAATCCCACTCGCAGTTCAATTAACGTCTGACATTCAGTGACTGCAGAACCGTCGACTTTTGTTACAAGAAACCGGTTCATGGGTGGTTCTTTGGTTGGTTTATTTGTGGGTTATTTTGTGGCTTGCCTTCTTGGTCGGTACGTTAGATATTTTACTCCACACTTGTCACAAATTACACACCAACGAAATGCACAATATTAGGATAGGACTATATAGTGAGGATGGGACCGATACGTTGTCCCGAAACGTCGGTAAATAATTACCACACGACGCCGTGTAATAACCCAGAAGACCACAGATTTCACTATATTTTCACTTTATATTCTTTATTCTTCAACCCCTACACATGTTTCAGCCCTTACAAGGCCATCTTCAGGGAGCTCGCAAACTACATTCACTTAAAATCCAATGTTTTTGTCTGCTATCACATTTAGTCCAGTTTCATTGTCATATATATTACAGTTACTTACAATGTCTGTATTTAAAATATATAAAAAACACAGAATATAAAATCCTTTAAAAAGTTCGTCAATTTTCGTAGTAAAATGAAACAATATGGTTTTTTATGTTATGTCTTCCACCATTGTCTAGTTTTTCAGTCTTGGCTTTGGCTTTGTATATATGGATGGTCAGTTAAGTAAATATGTCCGTGAAACAATGGGCAGATATCAGAACCGTAGTTATATTCTATTATTGTATATATGAAATGTATGCAAATTTTGTAAGTTATCACATTTGATTAGAATGACATACCTGTTTATGTCCCGTGTTGCGGTGTGAACTGACTGGCTAGCTTGTGGTTTGTATTTAGGTAGCTGTGTCGAGTTAGGCGCAAAAATTCTTTGCACCTAACTCGAAAAAAAATTCTTTGAAGAATAAAGAATATAAAGTGAAAATATAGTGCATTTCGTTGGTGTGTAATTTGTGAATTGTAAAAAAATGCACGTGAAAATAATATAAAATCCACACTTGTATTTAAATAATTTCAATTTATAAATTTTACGGTACAGATACTTCGTTGAGAAGCTGACAGTTACCTAATCTAACAGTTCCTCGCTTGTATGGAGCCCAAACCTGCATTGTCGTATTTATAAAATCCCACATTTGACAGTACTTTCAGCCACCTTAAACCATTCCACATTCACAAACTTGACTTCCTTAGGAAACATTTTAATATTATTCTGACCTCTAAGCCTACATCTCCCAAACTGTCTGTTCCCTTCTATTCTCCGACTACATATTTTGTAAATATTTGTCACATCCCCCAAACATCTGAAATACCGCCTCTGCAATCATGATCCTTAATTTAATTACAATTTCACCTTCACGCATGATTCACGAGATGACGAAAAATTACGTGGTCCACCTCTGGAGATTTAATGGCATGCATTCAACAAGAAGTGAATTTGTTTTTCGTAGATAACGTCACAAGTTTATTTAAGCAGCCTTCATTTTTATGGCAAACATCGGAGAAGCTACACCATCTGTAACCTACTGGGAATTTTAGTGCATTGCACGACTGACATATATGATGATGGCGTAGTTAATTAACTTCGGTATTTGAATCTTCTTCGCTTAACGACTTAACACCCAATAAATATCTCTCCTGCTTGCATAAGTCTGGCACCGTAAGTTAACTGCGGAATGTACACACTGGGTTTCTACGCAGATATTTCCTGTAAAAATGACATCATCATTTGACAAATAACACCGACGTTCTTTGCAGCAAATTGAACGTCACAGTGCAATACACATCTCACCTTCCTTCTACTGACACTTTTGCGCATCGAATTGTGGTCCCACGACTCACTGTAGTGACTGATTTTTCTCTGTCTCTCAAGACAAATTCGGGTATCGTAAGCCGGCCTTAAAACAGACCACGACACCTTCCTTCCGCATAATTCCCAATCCATCATCCAAAAACAATCATACATATTCTACGTCATATAACTCACGAATTTGCATTAGTGACATTAAATAACCCAAGAATCAATCAATCTATCTTTCCAGCAAAATACATATAGCTTTAAAATTCGATCTGTTAGTGCAGTAACACATTTAATAAAGTGTGTATTAGTGGGGTCATAGGCATATTTGAAACAAGCTTCGTCTTTCCCCGCACACAGTGTGGCGGCTAGGGTCAGTTGCCATGGATATCGTTTTAATTGATCCCGCAGATTGATGGTTCGATCTGGTGGCCGTCTCCCCTCCCCCCTTGCTTTAATTGGTAGCTCCGGAAACCTGCTGCAGCCGTTTCGATGTCATGATTATTGATACGGCGAGGGAGTCAGACATGAGTTTCCTGAAAATACATCAGTGAAGAGAGACAGAGACAAAATACTCGACGTTTGTGACATTCCTTCGATTTCTTCCACGACAGCCCAAATATACGGCCAGGATTTTTAGCCCATTTAGTAGCATCATCATCTCTAGTCGTTTTACTCATTGCTGAGTGTCGTGACCCCACTGTAACGTCTATATTAGCACATTCTCTATGTAGTGTCGCCATCCTGGACGGTCCTCGGCTTTCCTCAAGGATCGTTGGAGAGGCAGATCAGTGATCCTCTTCACCTGATCTACCCATCTATTAGCAGTCCTTCCTCGTGGTCTTCTGCCTTCAACCTTCCCCTCCATGATAATCTTTAGTAGCATAAAGGGATGAAAATAAACTTCTCAAATCGCCATACCTCTTATGTTTGTGTATGTAATTCAATTTAAACTTTTGAACCAACTGACATACTTTCAAGAAATTCTATACCAATATTACGTCACCTCAAGCTACCCCAAGGTCATAATTTCTGTTTTCCTACAATCAAACAATATGGCGAATTTGCAACTCCGAACGGCGGTAACGGTAGCAGTGCCGTGCGAGGTTTCAGACTTCCGAGGTGGTGCAGTTGAGATTTTCGCTGTTACGGGATGTGGAGCTGCGTAGATTGGTAGTTTGTTACCGACGTTTCGGGAAAACATGTCGGTCTCATCTTCAAGGACCCTTCAAGATGAGAGCGAATACAATGACACTAGCGCCTGTTTCTTTTACGTTCTGAAATGATGCATGACAACACACGTCGGAAAACTATGCAACTTTTAATCTGGTAAAATTACTATACTGTAAAACAATAACATGGCGAACGGAAGATAATTTTGTTTAGCTATCGGTTCGATGACGACAATTTATAACCCACTGGAGACCGGAATATGAAATTCGGTATGGCAACAGATCATAAACCTGTCTACAAATTAAATATAAATTATTGTTTGTAAGTTAACATAAAATACAAGGCGAAGATAGGAAAGTGTGAGGTTATGTCACTAAAATTTAACTTACACTGCAACTCTATTAAGTTTTTCACAAAAACAAAGTAATATTACAATAATCATACTAATAGGTATGTAACAATAGAAGTCTATGCAACAGGAGAGGATGTCCTTAGTTCTGCTCATAAGTTCTTCCACACTACTGCTTGAGAAATGTCTTTCCAAACGTATAGGCTTACTGATGAATAAGCTCAGCGTTTCTTACACAGTGATTACTATCCGTCTGCGAACTATATAGGCCTAGTAGTCCGTATTTTCTATACTAAACTTATGCGTGGAAAATTTTAGCACGCTTGAAAAAATATTATTTTTATGTCTTTATTCATTTATCGTTCCTCACTTCCGTGTAGTAATACTTTGTTCATTGCTGCAGCATCGCAGTCGTCCGCTAGGCTTGTAAATTACGAATACTAGTTGTACCATAGCGAATAATTCACATGCAGAAATAGTAAAATATTTAATCAACAAAGATTTATGTATATGTAAGTTTAAAGCACTTTTCGATATAAATGTCTGATGTTATCAGTCTATCATTTCCTATACGTTGTCGATGCCCTTCAATAATTGTAACAGCGACGTTGTCAGATCAAAAGGTTTGGAAAAATGCCACATACAGCTGGCCATGGGGAAAAAAAAAGGGGCGATGGCAGACATATTCCAACACGTATAAGCGTCTGATCTTGAGCTAACAGAATTTTGATCGGAAATTGTCTTCTGCACATTTGGAACGGAATGGTAGAATCTGATGGGCATAACTGAATCCTGAGCAAGGATACTTTTTCTAAAGCCAGTAACATCCGCTGCTATGCAGCGTTTGTGCTGCTACGACCGGAGGCCAAAGAAAGCTAACATACTTCATGTAAATTTAATATTATTCATTCCGTACATTTTCTTATCTATATTTATAGTCCGACAAATGTACTGTTGTGTAACACAGTCCTACATGTTTCGAACCCTGAAGATGAGCCAGAAAATGGTTCGAAACATATAGGACTGTGTTACACAATAGTGAATAAATGTACATTTGTCGGACTATAAATATAGATACTTCATGTAATCCCACGGCTTTCGGTAGGAACAATATTCCAATGTTTAATGTCAGGTTCTTTGTTAAAAACAATTTTTTGAAAAGGAAGTAATAAAAACAAAGGAGATTGCCATAAATTCTGAAACATTAGCTTTCTAGAAATGTGTATCTTGAAAAGATCCGTTCGGCAGTTCAGTAGATCACGATGTAGCAGATGGACGTTACCGTGCTAATGTACTTGATTTTCATTTCTAGATTTCGAGTAGGCCTAGTCTCACTTCCAGACTTCTCACAAATATTATACTCTAAGTCCTTAAGCATAATATTTTATTGTGAATGTTCATTATCATTAAATATAACATATCTCCGTTTTAAAACTACCGTTTTTTTACTAAAGGGCCCCGCAGCAGATTCTACGGAGGCACCGCAGCCTTGAAGGGTTATTGTGCAACCCTATGAGGAAGATGATGTTTTTTCTGCTTTTCCATTTTAATGGAGCACCGGTGGAATGAAATTGACAGGAAAACCGAAGTACTCGGAGAAAACCCTGTCCCAGCGCCACTCTGTCCACCACAAATCCCACACGGACTAATACTACCGTTACCATTAATCTGTAACTATCAGTATATTATAAGAGAAGACAATAATAAGGAATTCTTTATGCGAGACGTGAGGTTACCAAGCAGTGCTGATGAAAATGCCTGTCCACTTGTACATGACGCCATGCAGATTCATATAACGTTTCGGAAGAGATATCTTGAAGATTCAGACAGCAAGACGCTCAGAAAGGTTGGTACCTGTACACCAATCCACACGGTGTCATGTAACAGAAGGCTGGAATCTTAAGGATCTCTGTTGTTCAGAATTCCGAAAAAAACAAACTTATTATTGCCGACGAAACAAACCGGTCCGAGATTGCCCAAAGCGTGTCTACACTTACTGTGCGTCCTTTTGTCGGAGATGGAGGTGATGGCGTCGTCTCTGCGGATGTCCTGCAGCGGGTCCTGCGTCGCCGCACTGTTACGGGGTGGAGGTGCGAACGGCGAGCTGGCGAGGTCGCTAAACGCACTTGACGCAGCAAGGTAGCTACCCCGGTCCTGGAGCGCTGCCTTCGCCTTTTCGACAGACTGTTTCAGCTGTTCGAAAGTGGAGGAATTGCAGGCGAAGCGGTAGGCACATCCCGCGGCCCAGTCACCCGCCGTGCCGCTCAGCCCTGCACTCATGCAGTCCTCGCTCTTGATGGCGGGCACTGCGGGCGGACAGGCGGCCGATACCCGCTTCAGGTCCAGAGCGCTCTGGTAGGAGCACGAGCTCTCGTACATGCCGAGTTCCAGTGCCAGCTCCACCTGGAACAGGGATTTTAATTGTCAAGGTCATCACAGTGTCTGCAGGGTTCCTGTTACATCCATCTCCATCTGCAGCAAAAGTTTCAATGGTTAAAAGCAGCGACACCCTCCCCCTCTTTCTCCCGCTCTCACTCTCCTTAAATATGGTTACATACTCATAAGATTTTCATAACCATTTCTCAGCCATACTTACGGATAACAGAACATTTTGCACGCGGAATATAAGTCCATTCGTGAGATAACGGAACCCTGTCAAACGCAGACCTAAGACTGTAAAACTGACATGACAAGTAAGCAATTTCATTATTTCAATCAACTTTGCGGGCGCTTTGGCCTAGGTTTCTTTTTGTTTCATTTGGATACAGGACTAGACACCTTTATTAAAATTCAGATAACCACTTTTTGAATGGGAATATAGATATAATGTTACAATGTTGTCATAACATTGCCATCATCAACAAGTAGTGTACTTCAGTGCAGCTTGTTTTAAGAAAACTCAGGTGAAGAATGATCGGAAGTTAGCTCAGTATAAAATAAGATAAGCGAAGATAAGCGCGTTGAAAGGAGGACCTGAGTGAACCAGAGGTAATATACTTTTAAGAAATGTATTATGAGGGCGACCAACGGTTCTTCATACCCTCTGTACGTAGTCCCGGAAAAGATAAAAAGAGTGAAATATGTGAACCGAAGCGCCCGGCCATGACCCGGCGAGCTCCATTCCCCTCACTAAATCAGAGGGGGTACGCCCGATTTACCCCGCTGCCATACGACCCCTGGCGGTGACTATTCCATGAGAGGGTGGCCGCAGAGTTCGAGGAATTGGAAAGAAGAAAAGGGTATCGAGAAGACAATCTAAAATAAGTTTTGTATCTACTGGTTGAACGTAGGACAGTAACGACGAAGGTATCTTCGAGGTTGTGTGGAAGCTGTACTATGCGTCTGCTGTGCATACATATTGTGTCCCTACTCGCATGACACAATGCTTTCCCAGAACCTGCACCGTAAACCGAACACTACGTTCTTATACGGTAGATACATTCATAGCGACGGGATAAAATCCAAGTCGCACATAAAATTAATGCATAAGAGAGAAAGTCTGCCCACCTGTCTGCACATGCATCCGCAGGGACCTCCTTCAAAACTGACCACAGAACTTTCAACTATATATATGGTGCTGGTGAGTCAACACCAAAACTTTAACAACGACAATGCCCGAAATCAAGAAACACCGAACATTTAGGAAAACGAAAAAGGAAAACAGGACAAATAGACAAAATGTGAAAATTAACTTACAAGTTGGAATATGTTTCTTTCGTTAGAGTTCATTCACAAGTGTGATATTTTAATGAAAATATTTTAAAACGAATTGGCCCAGCGTTAGAACTTGGTCCTACGGCTTGTAAATGATGTTTCTCATATTGCCCAGATGACTGTGTTTGTATGCCTTTTTCATTTTATTAATCACGTATCCTACATACAATAAAAAGAAGAAAGGCAAATTGTATTGGTCACATCTTGCGTAGAAACTGCATTCTACAACATGTGGTTGAAGGAAAGTTAGAGGGAAGGACAGAAATGACGGGAAGAAGAGGAAGAAGGTGTAAGCAGTTACTGGATGACCTTAAGGGAAAGAGAAGATACTGGAAATTGAAAGAGGAAGCACTAGATCGCACTCTATGGAGAACTCGCTTTGGAAGAGGCTATGGACCTGTCGTAAGACAGACTACAGAATGAATGAATGAATGTATCCTTACCTCGCACTAAACAAAATGAACACACAAACGTAATGCGGCAAAAGCTCCAAGGTATGGAAATTACTGCATGAACTCTCAATTCATAAATTAACAGAAGTCCTGACGTGCGGTCTACACGCTTAAAAAATTCCGAAAACCTGGATTCTCATCCAGAGAAAACTATTCAAATCCGTAACAAGTAATTTATCACACTGGGATACATACAAATGTAAACGTATTTTAGACGCATTTGTATACGAAAAGCGACTCTGAGCTTCGTTGTGCCTGTCTGTCCGTCTGTCCACGTGGAACCACTTGGTTTCCGCTGACTGAATTTGGTAAAATTTTATGTCGGAGATTTTTATTACACTCTGTAGAGGAAGTTGAAGTTGGCTTAAAATCGAAAACAGCCTGTTTCTGGACAGAGAGAGTTGAAGAAATTAATAGCTGCTTTCCCAACTTTACGAACGTGTCTAAAAATGTGACGTCACAAAACATTTCGCCCTGCAGGTAAACAAGAGCGGCATTGTACGTATGACGTATCATTGCGACGCGTTGGCATAAACATTGTTGCCGTAGAAAGGCAATAATGTATCCCTTTGTATTGTTGACGTACATATGTCGCTGTCAGCAATATGATTACTGAAAGCGTTGCCATGGACACGCAACAAAGCGTTCTATTTATTGTTGCGCTACATATGTCGCTTCAAACAAAATGAAACACTTATATCTTCAAGTAAAGCATCCGATATTTTTGTCCGATTTTTTAAAAATTTCTCCAGTACCAAATTTTATGGAAATCCACCCAGTCGGAGCTGCGCTAATACGTGCGGACCGACGGACAGATGGATGGATGGACATGACGAAGTTGTGAAAATAAAGTCCAATACTTTCAAAGGCCCTCAGCACTTGATGGTAGTCAGTGGTCAGCTCTATTCCTGTGCTGAGAGTAACGTTTTACCGCTGGTAAAACGCCACCCTCATAGAACACGAAACCGTGTTTGTCCCAAGGCTGCTCTTTGGTGTCTCCTCTTTCTTTCTTTCTTTCTTCTTCCTCTCTTCCGTTAGCTGTTTGCCGTATATAGGCTAACGATGCATAGCTTGTACACACAGCGTACTATACCCAATCACTTCATACACGTCACAAAGTCTTAAAATTTTGTAGTTCTCTTTTGTTGAAACAGAAACGGAAGCTATACTCGTACTATGATAGATTTATTTGGCTCCCCCTTTCTAAAGACTGCGTGTGTCTCTATGTCCGTGGTTGAAATTTGTCCCAGTCTCCCTCTTTATTTATTTCGTTCCCTTCTTTTCTGTCGCTTTTGGAATAATTGAAAACCGAAGTTGCTTAGGGGTTCTGCAGGAAGGAGCGCATATGAATAACTCGCCAACACCCAGCATGAATGATGGATGCGGCAACAACGCAAAGCCTAGCGGCTTCCGTTAAAAGCACGAAAATGAACTGGGGTTCCACACAAGACTCTTTCGATACTGTGCAAACGTCTTTTGTAGTTCAAAGCAAAAGTGTTTGGATACGTTCTCCATAACAGCAGAAAGTGTTTGTGCGCCGAATTCTTTACACCATAAACTGCTGAAGATATTGTCACAGTGAACACAAGCTTACTCTTTTACTGGTAAAGGTAAAGTTCACCTTAGAACAGGCCATGAAGACCCAGAGGGGGAGTAGAGGTACAGCTCTACTCTTTCTTTAACCTCGGTGCTAGATGGGGGTGGGTGGTCAACGCCACGTCTAGGCCGCTTTACCACCGGGAATGACCCAGTACCCACTGTACAGGAGGCTGGGTGGGCCCCACGGCCGGTCTGAACGGGTGCTGACAATCTCGCCCCCACCGGGATTCGATCCCCGGACCGTCCAGCTCGTAGCGAGTCGCTATACCGACTACGCTATCCCGGCCCACTACTCTTTTACTGGACTTTTCAAAATTTAAAACGATACAGACCCTCGTTTATAATTTTAAGATACATGGTTCAATCTGTCTCGTGGTCACCAATCCGTTCACCACCAGTTACAAGTACACTCGTTACCTAGTTACAGCTCCACACAGAGTCTGGACCCATCATTATGTGATGGAGTTGTCAGCCGCATGCACCGGCTTTAACCAAAGGATAAGGAGTATCTGCTATCCGGTAAATGGAAGCTTGGTTGTGTCTCAATACTCGTCCCTCCAGATTCCCTTCCTTTATATTTCCGTAGTTTCCTTTATTTCTTCCTCTTGTTTCCTCCTCCTCTCTCTGCCTTACTTGCCAAGTGTTCAGTTGCACACTTCGGGGACTGTTATAGAAACTCTCTACCCAGACTGAAAAATGTGGTATATATACTTAGATCTTCCAGAAATGAGAAGTCGAGTTAGCTCAGTCGAAACAAGACCAGGCTACGGGCTGGATGACCAGGGCGCGTGGCTAGATTCTCGTCAGAAACAGATTTGTTCTCGGTTAAATCGCCAGGGCTGGCTCTGGGGCCCACCCTGCCTCCTATTCAACGGGTATCTCGGATTATTTCTCCGAGGCGTAAAATGGTCGGAGGTGAGGCTGACCACTCACCTCCAATCTAGTACCGAACTGGAAAATTTGGGGGGGCTAACCTCCACCTCCACTTGCTGGTATTGCGGGTTCAAATCCCGCCGGGGGCTTGGATGTCTGTCTCTTGTGAGTGTTGTGAGTTATCAGGTAGACGTCTCTGCGCCGGGTTGATCACTCGTCCAGAGGAGTCTTACCGAGTGTAGTGTGTCTGAGTGTGATAGTGAAGCCTCAACAATGAGGAATGATAAAAAAAAACTCCACCTCCACTCCTCTACGTGCGGTCATGGCGTACTGCCTAATTAAGAAAAGGGACAAATTTACCTTACAAGAAATGTCACATCTCTTTCAGATTCCAATCTATTCCAAACTATAATTCTCATTTAAGGTTGCGTAACGACTCGACTTGTTGCAGTGTCGTCCAGTGAAACAATAAAAGAGAAACACTTCAAGATGACATTTCCCAAACTCCCTGTGGCCATGTTTCACAGCGAACAGTGATGTTTTACATACACACTTTCCAGTAAAGTGGGTAGCAACATACACACATTACACACAAAACGAGACCAACGAGTCGGAGTTAATGTTCTGACACGCTCAGCTGCGCCATGTTTACTGTGTCACCAGCGGACTCTTGTTCCAGCTTACAAAATTATTTTTCATCCATGTTATAAAAATGTTCACGCAATTCTTTTAAAAGACGTGACTTGTTTCCCTGCAAAATAAAATGGTTTTCAGAAACTCGCAGCCCATACACAAAACTTTTAACGCCAAGCACCACAGGCCAACTTTAGTAATTCAGTTACTTAGTATGTTTAAAGGAGAATATTTTCGACACGTAATATTTTGCTTACTGCATGCCTGATTTTATAATGTAAATTTAGTAAAGGTATAAATCTACTGTTAGAAAGCAAATCACACCACGGGTACCACATTGCCTAGTCATAAACTATGTCTTCGTTGTATTTAGTCCAATATTCACCATGCAGAAAAAAGTTTAAAATGCATGTTATAAAGTTTTGAGATAGAAATCTACATTTTATGTTACGTATTAATACTTTAAAAAATATTAAATTTTTGCCCATATAAGGTAGAGATACACTAGAGAGATAGGAGCCAAAATTAATTAATTCGTAATAGTTCACCTCAGCCTTTCCCAGACTAAAGTTTGGATAGCTTGTACACCTTGTCACTGATCATGATCGCTTACTTTCAGATTCAAATTCATGATCACCTTGCCATCCCTTTCGAGGCTGTGTAACTTACGTCGTTGAAACAGTGTTGTTAATGAAACTAAATTAAGTAGGTCCATAAATTACGTACCTGGAGATATAAACCGGGTGTTTTAAACCAAAAGACGAATACCTGATGTTTAACTTTCCTCTTAGCCACTTCAATCTCATTCCTGGCCCTTAAGCATAGTCAGATCCTTTTACAGGGTTTACATTTTAAACTGCAACCAGGCGTTTATAGTACATTTTACAATTGCGCTCAAAGCAGTGCTCAATACGTGAAATACAAAAACATAACATGACTATTCATTTACAGCACAAACGATCACCTAACAAAATAATGATCTAAAATAAAACTTATTTGCTCACAAGGAAGACCCAACTGTCTTGATCAAAACACTCGTATCACACCTGACAGAGGTAGGCCGCAGTAAACAAAAGACTCTGTCCCCTTTATGGCTGTCCAGTTCAACTAATTTCCCCACAACCGATGTTCTAAGTTGTTGCTACAACCGGGCGACTATTTCCCATTCCGACTGGATAGTATCGGTAAACGTGAGGTTCGGGTTGGGTGGCACAATGCACATTCTGTGCACATGAGCTGGACCGAAGGCTTCGCAAGTTCTGTCCAGAAGTTCTGCTCTCAGTACTTTGAATAATTTTCTTGACAATTCTGTCAAAGCGGAAGTAAACAGCAAGATTAAAGGAACAACAAAGACGGCATTTACATATTTCGAGATCCATCTTCAAGAGTTTATAGAACTATATAAAAGAGTTCAGATCCTTTCATGACAGCTTTATTACATATCTTCTTCTGTGAGTATATTCCCAAGCTAAATTAAAATTTTCAAAGTAAAAAATGGTTACAGATAAGGCTTCAATTTTTTTCTGATAACAAACACAGAAATAAATCCAGACAAAAATATCAGTGCCCTGCACCGAAAAGACTAACAGCTCCACGCACTCCAGCCCACCTAAGAGAAAAAAAAACTCTAAGCAAGAACGTGACGTGAGTTACTGGCACTCTCGTCACGAAAACGTTCGTATAACAGCCCGGAATAAAAGAAATGTTTCCATAATGCATGCCATTAAAAAATTAACTTTCCCTGCAATCATGTATCGGTGAATAAATTTAGATGTATCAGGTAGTAATTATAGAACGTGCATGCAGCTTTTGACGTTCCAATCAGCGTGCTAGCCGCGTGGTAGTAAAAACGAGTGCCATTTCCTGCGGGAAGAGGCGGCACCTGCAGCAGATTGAATTAATTAGCTTGTAAAGAGGAGGGGTCAGGGCTTCTTATCTCGACTGAGGACATCATACTAATTACGTCTTATCACGCAAACGTTAAAGAGGAATCATATTCTGAGAGTAAACAGCAACTTACAGAAGAACTTGATAGAGCTCACATAACTGCAAACTCAGATCACTGGGATTTATGAAGAGTTACAGGTTCAGAACTGCATCTGTCTATTCTACTTGCAGTGTGATATAAATCTATAGAAGCGCGAACTACTTTATTTTAATTACATAGTCATATGTCTTTATTTACATTTATATTTGTATTAGAGTTACAATTGAGAATCAGAAGTAGTAGGAAAGTTCTCTTATGCATTGTAAAGCATAAGAGACTTCAGGAACAGAACTAAAGAAAGGAGACAGCAGATACAGTACATGAGTTCAAATACAAAACACACCGCGGTCTTTATGTGCGCTAAGCAAACTACTGATCGTAATGACCCGACGTTTTTGGACGGCTGTACCATGTGTAGGCCCTCCATGATTTCTATTTCTTTAGTGCTCATTCTCAAAACGAAGCTGCCAGAATGCAACTGTTATCTTCGCTGTATCTAACCGCCCGTCCCTCTTCCGTATTTAACAACTGGAAAACCGCTAAACAATATTTCACAAACACTAGTAAAACTGTACCAACACATGCACCTTTTTATTAAAACAATAATAGTTTTAAAAAAACACGCCCTACATATGTTTCGGCCAGCTAACTGGCCATCCTCAGGGGCAACTAGCGATCACAGCGTAATTAGCTGGCCGAAACATATGTAGGGCGTGTTTTTAAAACTATTATTGTTTTAATAAAAAGGTGCATGTGTTGGTACAGTTTTACTAGTGTTAATAAAACATGCACGGTGTAAATAATATTAAGAATATTTCATAAAATTTTATACAGAGGAGAAAGAATTTCCAATTGGAAGACTACCTGAAATTCATCAAACATACACTCAAAAGTACGGTGTACGCATACAGAACATTTATTCTTCAGAATCTAATCGTCGCTCAGCTAGTCAATAAATTAACTGCCGCACTTAAAATTTTATGTTATTCACACCGTGCATATTCTTATAATTATTACACCAACCAACTTAAGCAATGGATAAAATACATTCATGAGCTATTATAACATTCCTACATGTTTCGGCACCGAGGTGCCATCATCAGGGAGCCGTTTAATACAAGAAATGTAGGCCCAACCCGCCAATCTAGTTATTATGTCGCCCTTACAGACTTGATTAAAACATTAAACATTAAAATTCTACAATACACAAAGTTAACAACCATAAAATCACAATGTTGTAATATTAGAAGTACAGCAGTTGTTTGCAACTGTATGGATCATGCATACACACATCTATGTCGATCGTATGTAGAGATCTCTTCCTAGTGGAGCGTGCCATACACTTCCCGATGACGATAAACATATTCGGATGATCCAAAAGCAGTTTTTTTTTTAATTTGTAATTAACATCTTTGCTCCTAGACAAAATAATAACTCTTTAACGAACCAACACACAGAATCTGCCTTCAGCAGTCAACAGTCCGCCAGGTGCTTAGGCCATTCACTGTTTTTATGGAACCATAAATTATATTACCGTGTTTACTAACTCCCAAATTTACAGTCTAATCTGAAAAAAAATATATATAATTTCCTCTGCCCCTGCATATCTATGCATCTCCCAACAACACCTACCCATCCAGAATGATCACTCCTCTCCAACTTCACAAATCAATAATTTTCACAGATGCAAACAAGTTATATAAACACTGTATTAAAAAGACAGTTTCCCATTACAGCCTTGCATTCTAGCTACAAAGTACAAATAAATTAAATGAAACGCATTTTTCTAAATGTAGATATGTTAAGTGATTGTTCAGGTGTCGAAAAGGTCTAGATTCCCTGCCTCCCCGTTTTTAAACCAACAGCAGCATCGCCATCGCACGCCAAACAGGAACAGCGGAGTTTCCTGCCGCCCCTGGGAGACCGCCACCCGCATAACTCGTGCTCACGCTCTCCCAATTAGTGGAGTCTGACACGCCACCTGCAGGCAGTCTGACAACCCATTAGCGGCACAGGGATGGTCAAACTGGCGCTCAGTCCCCGATGGGCTTTGTTAAGCCACCACAAAGGATATCAGTATGCATATGGTGTCATGTCAGCGTGTATGTCCCCATAAACAGCTTAAGAACCGATTGACGGGTTGTGGTTAAAACTGATATGATCTTTGAATATTTGCGCCCTTTAATTCCCTGATACAAACAGCATTACGTCGCGGCCGTCTAAAATTCTAAAATTAGATTATTCCGGGAGAGAGAAATGTGTGTGGCAGATTCTAAGGTAACGTCTCTACTTTATAAAAAGCTATTTCCAACTGCTACATCATACTGCATCTTTTAACACCTAAACAATCCAATACGTACGCACATTGGTCGTCACTTCATTGTGACAAGAATAAATGAACAGACTGGATTCAGATCTTGATGTCAAAAATCTCGGTCACTACCACGCATTCACCTTTCTCTGACACAGTATGGTGGTTTTCTAACGGAATCGAATATACGTCTCGGCAAGTGCACCAGCAGATACTAACACATTACAATCCCATGCTTCGTCTTGTTAAATTACCCACATGTGCTTACTGAGAAAATTACCTCTAATAACTGATGTCTGCCTACCGTTGGACAATAATAAGGGAGTATTTAAACACATCCACTTTTACAGTTTCTGTCCGAAACAGCCAATAAACTTTGTGTCTGCTATGTGGAATTGACTGCCAAAACCTGTAGGCCCGCTTAACCTAATGGAATGGCTATCAATATTCACCAGCAAGAGCGGTAACTCAGTACCTAGTGCGTCGGCATTTTTCAGGTTTTGACAGTGTAACAGAGTAACAGTTTAACGTTGGAATGACAGTGCATCAAGGGACTTTCTAGCCCAATTACACGTTAAACAGATTATTACTATATCGTCAATTCAGTATGATTATTCCGTCTTACAAAATTTTATTAACATTTAACCCATCTTACTATTAAATTCAGTATCTTACTCAGTTACTCTATGCGATTTCCTGGTTAGCAGCTCTATGCCGCTCCTTCCACACGTCTGAATTACTTCGGTACCTAAGCACATAAACAAGTTTAACTTTATAGTTACCCCGCACAGAATTGTAAGAAATTAGAAATATATTCATGAAGATATTCAGCGAAGGGAAATTTAGTACATAGTACTACATTCGCGTGTTCATTATGTTACTGGTAACTGTATGTTTATTGTGTGTGAAAGTTTTGACTGCCTAATGCAGCCTGTACTGTACAATTCCTGTTTTCAAACATATGAATATTTTATGAAAATTTTTGGAAACCTCCAGAACTTTTCAGTGTAACTTGTCATATTACTTGCTACGTATTATTATTATTATTATTATTATTATTATTGCCATTAACTTTATCATTTCAGTTAAAATTATTAAAACCAGAAATAATCAACATTTTATTTGTAGAGTGTTAGTGCACTAACACATTTTAATCTATTTTTGTACGCAGACTACCTTTGAAATTAGCAGATTTTACATTCATTGTTCTATGGAGGAACTTTTCAGTTTGATATATTAACATCTTAGCAGCTTTCTTGAAAATACAGACGTAACTTACATCACAAACAACGCGACTGTCAACCTCCACGGGTAATGAAGTCTATGACACTCCCATTAACGTACTGTATTCATTTCAAAAATATCATTAATAAATTTCATTTGGACTCCAGAGAAATAAACTCTTTGTTTCGCGGAACGTGATCTGATAAAATATTGCACATGTAAAAACATAATGATAAAATTAATTAATAAAACCGTATTCAATGACTGCAATTTGTAGATTTTTATATAAGTCATTAAAGATATTATATTGAAATATTTTTTACACTGATTCTCCTCTCAAGAGATAGTCTATACAGCAGCAATATCAGGAATATTACGTATTTATTTTATTTGCGGGAAGTACCATTGAAAGCAATCCCATTACAGGCCTGGACAGGCCCTTAGGGTTCCAGGAGATTGAGGCTCCCAGATTTCTAGACAATCGGCACATGAAGGTGGTAAGGTTGTCAGCCCTACGCACCGGCCGCCTTTACCCCCCAGGAAAAATTCCTGGTACTCATTTCTGTTAGAGGCTGAGTCGATCCCAGGGTCATAGTGCCACCGAAAGGATTATGTCAATGAAAAATTCCAGTGACACTATCGGGAATCGAACCCGCGACCTTCCGGGTTGTAGCGCAGTGCATTTTGACAGGGCCTTCCGGGTTATGGCACTCTGTAGGTAGATAAAGAACATTCCGGAGGAATATTCTATTTCCATCTTCAACGTAGAAGGCAAGTTGAAGACGACGACAGCATCCTCCTTCGGAAGATTATATGGACTTACAAGTCCACCCTATGTCACAACCCAGAAGACCGCAGTCTTAAGAACCGCCGATAAAAAAATATGCACATTTTTAATTCGTTCATCTGGCCAGTCTACTCTTGATATCGGAGAAAATATTAAAAAGATGCAGCCCAAATATTAACACTGACAGTATATAGGGTTGGAAGGATTGTACGAATTTCGTTATTATTACTTAACAGCTCTGTACAGTTTCTGGTCGTCGGCTTGACGAATTTAGTGGTCACCGGCGAGTGTATGACCTTACCATGCTTCAAGTCCTGCAGGTGAATATTACAGAAATGTACTGATTCCTAGGTTATTTTACGACGTCTCATTAACTACAAGGACTATACATTCACTATCGTGGGATTTTATGGGTTTAGAAATAGGCGACTGTGATACTGGACGCAGCAGAGAATGGATAAAATGATGTAAATCACTAAATACTTCACCACCATCACCTGGTAGACCATACAAACTTCCAATTTAGACTGTTTCCTGTACATAAACCTACTCGTTCCTTGTCCCTTGATAACATGTATATAGTAATAACCACTTAAATATCAAGCTATAATGATGACAACCAATTACAGCCATTGTGCGAAATCTTCTTATCCTAAAATAACGTTTGTTAATCAAGGAAGTAACGCGTTTATAAAATAATTAAATACCTTATTAACGTGCCAAAATAATTCACGAATGTTATTACACAGTTACTTGGAATATTTAGAAGGTAGGAAGTTAACATCACGATAGATGTTAGTAAAGCAACTTGTGAGGAAGGGAGGTTGATGGAACTGGCTCACAATAATGTCCAAACACGTGCTTTGATTTTAGCATCGTGGAGCCCGTTGTTTCTACTTCAGTGTATTTGTTTGTTCATTAATTTAATGTGCCTCGCATCAAATTAATAATTATATTATGATTAACTACATTTATACAATATTTCATCATGACATGATTTGTAGCGCAGAGAATTAATAAGAGCATATGTCCATATACTTAGTTACTGTACACAATGTTTACCAATATTTTTAGTTACACACAAATTTTACTTTCTGCGTCATAGTATGATGTGTAATTGAAAATAATAAATTTATGCAGTTCCCTGTAGTGCAGATAGCGTTCATTACAGGCACCATCATTACTGTATCTATCCACAGGCACGGTCTGTTTCTTGATGTGTGTCGCAAATACAATAAAAATACTTCCCGCAATTTAAGTTTCAGTGCATTTCTTCATGATTTAAGCAGAACACGTCAACTGATTGTGACACGAAATAAGTAACAGCCAACTTAATTATGTCTTCAATATGTATTTACCTCGTTTTGTGCGCAGAGAGTGTTTCTAGGTCATACAACTATTTATACATTAACGGTTTTTATTATTTGTATTACAAAATAATCTTGATTTAATGTCCTGTTTACGTATCATGTACACAACGCCAAAGAAGTTAGTGCAAAACCGGGAAGCCGGTTATGCAAGTTTATCTCCCAGCCTACCGAACACTGCTTTTGACCTTGACTTCAGGCTTCCGCCGCGATGATGATGAGATCTGTGCTCTTCTGGAGTAATAGTTTACCGACGTTTCGGGAAAACGTATCGGTCCCATCTTGACCCTTGAAGATGGGACCGTTCTCCCAAAAGTCGGTAAATAATTACCACACGACGCCGCGTAATACCCCAGAAGAGCGCAGATCTCATATTTTTGACAACCTCCAGTAAACGTTGTGGGCAAAATTTAATTTTGTAATGTGATGGTCTGATATACCCCTACATTACACAAACTAAAATAAAGTTCAACAGTTTTCTCAGAAAAGACTCAACGTACAAAAGAAGGCTACATAACATTAAAATGTACATCTTACTACATCACACATTTAGGGTTTATACCTATAAACTGACATACTGAGATTTTTATTTTATCAAACATAAATAAATAAATAAATAAATAAATTCAATTTTTTACTTGAAATATTACTTAACGAAATATACGCAAAAATAATGATTATTATTATTACTACAATTATTTGCTAGTACTATTTCTATGCCTATTGTACCTTCGTGACTGAAGAGACAACGGAAGCTGTACAGGTGTATGCCGAGTCCCACAATTGCCCGGAGGCACCCCACCACCTCCACCACACAGCAGAGTTACTTCCAGTTGTGAAGGATTTCCTGGAATCTCGTACACAAATGTCCTTGCTTCCTGTGCTCCCTCTATTTCTCCCTCCCTACCTTTTTCACCCCTCTCTTCTTTCCTTAAATTAAAACGTCTTTCATCACTCCTTCACACAAACCATCACCGGTAAGTATCCATCGAGGCGCAACGCACCGAAACTGCACAACGCTTCATGCACAAAACCAGATTATTTCTGAAGTCTTGTATTTATTTCTCGTTTCCGTGCTCCGTACCGCTGGTACTAAGCCGCCGGGCGCACCAGAACGCGGGAAAGGGTGGCCGTAACTGGATCAGAGGATGCGGAAATCATTGTGAAAGTGGGTCCCGTTCTTGTACGTTAGGGGAACCCATTACTGATGCCTCCCAGAATGGAAGCAAGCACCCTCCAGAAGAAGGGGTGGTCGCGGTATATCAAAGGAGGGGAAGAGATTCTACCGTAGCCACCGCGAGGGATGGATGGTTTAGGATACAGGATAACCGCCAGGCCCTCACTACACATCAGGGAAGGAAGGGAGGAACATCCACGGTAACCAATAGGGCTTGCTAATGACAAGATAATTAAATTTATATACCACCAGAAGCTTTCAAACGAATCTGACCCTTGTTATACGCTTCTTGTAAGGTCGATAATGGGATGTCTCTGTATGAACGAGATCAGCTCGCCATTTCGGCATCCCATCGCGACGTCTGGATTGGTCGGCGCCGTTACGCTACGCATGCGCCACGACGTCGAGGGGGCGTATCGGTGCGTCGTCTCGCGTTCTCTTACCCCACAGCGTCACTTTCAGCACACCATCTCCGGCTTAATCTCATCCTTCGTTGTCCCATCTCCAGAAATGCATGTTGGCCTCCCAATTAGCACCGCCAGTTCAAGTCCCGTCAACTGAGTAGAGGCACAGATTATCTATGAGGCCGTGACCTTCTTTCGCGAACAGTGGCTTTCTGAATTCCAGTTTAAAAGACGTGCTAATTCATGGACTACTGGATACGCTGATTGTGTTATTTTGGAATATGACGTAATTTGTGTTTTTAAAACCGTCGACCCAGTCGCTAACCAACGATAATATCGCAATGCGGGTTACTACAATTTAGCACTTTTTGGCGGGATATATAGGACACGGAATTTTAGTAAATAAATTTTTCTGATTTATTTTCTATAAATTGTTTCCAGTACAGTCAAATTAAACAAAAAATTGTACCATTAAGCTCAGAATGTTTTGTCTACCTGTCTGCTACATAAAAATGAAAATATTACAATAAAGAAAGCCGTAATATTACCTGTTGCTTTTTGCTGAGGCTGTTTGAGAACAGGGTGCTGAGGAAGATATTTGGGCCGAAGAGGGAGGATGTAACAGAAAAATGCAGGAAACTGCGTAATGTGGAGCTTCATAACCGCTACTCCTCGCCACATATTCTGGTGATGAAATCAAGAAAAATGAGATGGGTGGGGCATTTGCACATATTGGGAGAGGAGAGTGCATACAGGGTTTTGGTGTGGAAACCTGAGGGAAAGAGACCATTTGAAAGACCTAGACCTAGATGGGAGGATAATACTAAAATGGATCTTTAAAAACTAGGATGGGCGGCGTTGACTGGATTAATCTGGCTCAGGACAGAGACAAACCGCCGGTTTTTTTTTGTGAAAACGGTAATGAACCTTCGGGTTCCATAAAATGCGAGGAATTATTTCAGTCGTTGAAAAACTATTAGTTTCGCAGGACGGACTCTTTGTGCATGGAGTCAGTTAGTTAATGTAGAAGCAGATGAATGTGGTCGAGAAATAGAAGAAAATTAATAGCAAAAATATCAACATTTTCCATCAACAAAATTATAAAGTCTGCTAACACTTTACACCATCGCTCAACTCAACTGCAGAAAGATAAACAGTCCATTTACGATCAGAGAATATCTTAAAACTCAACAGGTATGAGCGTGATTGAGCATTGTCGGGTGGAAAGAAAACACCTGTACCTTAAGGGAGAGGGACGATTACCATCAGCAATCGATACTCTGAAACACGACAAGCTCCCATCAGAAGAACCAACCCCCCGGGACGTATGTATTGTAAAATATGGTTATAAAGTACATATGGTAGTTACGTTTGGCACTTCCTCCGTCATCGTGACGTCAGGTTATAATGATGTGTAACAAAAAATAATACACATCTAACAATACAAGGTGTATGGCGTGCACGCAACGTGTTTCAAATCGAGGGAAGGAAACGAAAAGGAACATAAAGGAAGAGGTGGAAGCAAAGTAGACAGTTCGAGAAGAATTACTGCCAACGGAGCTGAGGCCTGTTTCACGTTACAGTGGAAGGATGGATGTTAATGACGAATCTGGTAGGATGGGGAAGAAAGCGTAATCTCTGTTTTTAAGGTGTTGTTACTTAAACTGCTTGGAGCCAGAGGGCAACGACGAAGAACTTCAGGCTGTACAGCCGGACTTCGGATTCAGAAGCCGACAGTTAGCCTTAACAGCCAACACTGCGACGTTTGGGGATTGACTGCGAAACAGACTTAAATCGATGACTTTCAATCTAGAGTCTTTAAGCTGACCACTTTCCAAACTATCACAATTTTAGACACATATTGCGAACGAATGAAATGTATACGGCTATCCGTTGTAATGTTATTAATAGAGACAGTGTAGAAAAATGGGAAGGATAAATAGGAAACAAAACAACAAAACTTTCCACATACATATTTAGAGGGTGTGAGAAAATCTGTTGTGTCATTCTGTGTAGTATGGTAAAGGTAAAGTACTCCCTAGAACAGGCCCCGAAGGCCCAGAGGGGGAGTAGAGGTATAGCTCTACTCTTTCTTTAACCTCGGCGCTAGATGGGGGTGGGTGGTCAACGCCACGCCCCGGCCGCTTTACCCCCGGGAAAGAGATCCGGTACCCATTGTATAGGAGGTTGGGTAGGCCCCAGGGCCGGTCTGGACGGCTGCGGAAAATCTCGCCTCCACCGGGACTCGATCCCCGGACCGTCCAGCCCGTAGCGAGTCACTATACCGACTACGCTATCCCTCTGTGTAGTATGATTTATTTAAACTTCTAAAGGCAAAGTTAAGTTACTTGTAAAACCGGTGATGCTTGGCATGTTAAATTACGTAGAATTTAACAAAGCCCAGGGTCTTTGAAAGCTTAAGTAACCTGCATTAACGTTTATTAAGTAAAGGACAAACCTCGACAGCACAGCACAGCACAGCTAAGTGCTGACAGTACTATTCAGTTGACCAACAAATGTGCATTTGTTGGTCAACCGAATAGTGAGTGAAAATGCACGGTGAAAGCAATCTAAAATTGCTGACAGTAGTTTGGCATAAACTGATTCGATCAAAAATTATGGCCGTGAGTTGAAATCCCCACTTGGTTCGCCTTTTGTTTCTTAAGGAGAGATGTGATGCGAGGGCCTAGCCATCGTCCTAGGAGTACTAAAAATTCGTTGTTTCAGAATTCATTCTGAATCGAAACAGACAGAAGACCAAATCAGTCACAGCTGGAGATAAGACATTCTCAATAACATAATTAAATTTAAATAGCTATACAGACCTGTCATATACAAGGCAACCCAATCAGTCATAGATTATCAGATACACAACGTCCATTGTATTTAGCCTCATAGGCCTATCCAGCAGGCTGTGTTCACGCGAGACCACACAGCCTGGATGTGACAGCGTGCAGCGGACAATATCAGATATTTATTCCGAGTAATTTTCTCCTAATGTTTTTTCGTGCGTATGAAGCAAAGAATAAATTCAAACAATTCCCATACAGTTTTTTTTAACATTTTACCTACACGAAATCAGTCTAAGCTATAGAGTACCACTGCAGTGTCGTCCTTTTTCGTCTGTCTAAACCAAAACAGATAAACCAGCCGGGAGAACTTGTATGTAGTATCACAGCATGCTGTGTTGTAAGGTACTGTAATGTATGAGAAAGGGTGTTAGATTTATCGGCTATCTGAGTGCCGTACTGCAGAAGAACTTCCCTCCCAACCACGAAGGAAAAGCCGAAATATCGCTGATGGTAGGTAAAGTGCCGAAGTTTACATCCAGCATTACACTGTATTATTCGGAAACTGCTGGAACTCTGTTATTCTTTGAAAGCAGTAATCAAGCTGTGTGTGTCTGTCTCTCCGCCTATTACATGAATAAAATACACATTTCAGTATTTTTCCTCCATGGTGCGACAGTCCCCAGTGGACCAGGGCCTCCACAATGTCGAGGCTTCACGATCACACACTCAGACACACCACAGTCGGCAGGACTCCTCCGGACGAGTCATCAGCCCGTTTCAGAGACCTCTCTACCTGACAACACACACCACTCAAAAGAGACAGACATCCATGCCCCCGGGAGGATTCGAACCCGCAATCCCAGCAAGCGAGCGGCCGCAGACCACGCCTTAGACAGCACCACTGGAATCGGCACATTACAGTATTACACACACGAATATAGGGATTATCGAGAAATCCGCTAAGAACGGTGTTTGATAGAACAGGACAGTCAGCTAGCCTGATCCATGGCAAAATTAAGGATAAAGATGTTCCCCGGAACGTCATGAAGGCATTATATGCAGGTGAGTAGTTAGCTTCACACCCCGGCCTCTTTATGTTCTGCGAAAGATGCTCCGGTAGCCATTGCATGGGAGGATGGGTAGCCCCAGAGAAAACATGAACTCTTTCGAAAAGAGAAAAATTGCTTGCCTCTGCTGGGAATCGAAACAGGATTCATCGCTTTTCCAGGTCGTAGCCTAGTCACTATACCAATTGCGCTGTAGCCATGTACACTGAGTTACTTAAATGCATCATGTTTATGCTTCATGAAGCTAAGAGTCGTTCAGCTGATCAAGAAATTTCCCTCTCTTTATGAAACACCAAGGTTCATTATTTCCTTATTCACCTGAGTCGCTTGACTTAGACCTATCACGAACCAACTGAATACAATCTAAATACTCACAACCTATTTCCTGACAACCAATTTTATTGTTGATTGTGAGACACAGTGTTAAAGATTAAGAAGAGAAAATGGTCTAGGGAAAGACTATAAAGAGACAGAATTAAGAAAAGATGAACCTCCCGCTTTATGATTGTATTTCAAAACCCGCAGCAGCAATACGTTAGAAAGATGCAGGCATGTAATATCACAGTTTGCCCCTAATGGCGACTGGTGAATTATGCGAGCTGATTATACGGTAGGGTCCGGCAGTTTGGCACGCAGCGCATTGTCATATCGTGGAGAATTCATTGAGGATACGAGTGGCCCGAAGCCGCAAACAAAACATTCTAGAACCTGCTATATACAACATGCAATCATTCCGGCAGATACATCATGAGTGATGTTTGTTGCAGTTTCCGACGTAACACAAAATGCATCCCAGTGTTGTGCATGTATAATGCGATGCTGATGTTTGATGTATGTTTACAGCCCCGGTTGTCAACAGTGAGCCTCGAATATGTTACTTGTGCTAAAACGAATTAATATTAACCCTTTGAATACTGACGTAGGCGAACAAAGGGAACGTACTTTTCTGTCCAGTGCTTGTTTGAAGGTTCTCAGACTTCGCCTGCTTGCCTGTTTGATAGTTGTTGTTTTAAAATGATGATAAATATGGAATACTGGTGGGAAATAATAACACGAAAATAATAACAGGGGATAAACTTTTCCCAGAGCCTCTCTGTCCACAACAAATCTTACATGGACTGGATCGGAATCGAAACCGGCTCTTCGCGGTAAGAGGCTGGTGACTAACCGCTGTGATGTAAGTCTACACGTCAGATATAGACCTATATAAAACTTCGGTTACTACCTCACAGGAAACACAGTGTCTCTACTATAAAGACCAATCTGTTGATGCTGTACAGGAAAATAATCGTTGCCTACTGTGAGCGCCATAGAAAACACATAAATATCCCGTGTGGTAGATTACAGATTACATTTTGTTGCCACTGGCTTTTAAATGGTTAACATCAATAAAACACGGCGTGAAGACTGCAGAAAGCCAATGTTCATCTTTTATTAGCCACATAGTTTCAATGCTTCTGTAACTCAAATTTTCAAAGAACGGATGGAGCTACCATTCTATGCATTATTCCGATTGACAGTTGGAAATTTTCTCTATTCTCAAATTTCTTGCCTTAATTGACAGGCTCCAATTTATGTATTTGAAAAGATATGATTCTGATAATTACCATTTAACAGAGTCTCTTTTGACAAAATAATTCAGATGGTGAAAAAATTCTGGGCCCTTTATTGAAGCCAGAGGGTCAGTACTGGGTTCATAATATTCTGCCACCGGTTCCTCTTCTGTACCAGGTTGATCCAGGTCAGAGACTCTCGAATTATTTCTTCAAGATCTGTTTAAATACAATGCCCCCAAGACAAATTCTTTAAAGCTGTCACTTATCTTCAGGGTTGCCGACCAAAATCCAAAGAAATATATCATAATTCTAAGAAATTAATAATTTGTAATAAAATATAGATTAGTCTCTGTGCTTGAAGCACAACGTCATGAAGTAACATGGGGGAATATAACTACAGCGTTATGTGTGTTGGTCTCGGTAACATACGTGAGTGGTCAGTTTCGGGTTTCGGCTATAAAAAAGGAAACCCCGGTAACCGATGGATAGGGTGTGGGTGGATCCCAGAGCTGATCTGGATGCAGCCAGTAGTGGGGAAAGGAAAACTACCTGCCTTGTTGGAAATGAAAGTCCGGCTTTTAAGCACTTAGTCAGCCTCTTTACTGATTGATCCATTCCAGTTAATGCAGTAAGTACAAACGGGTTTAGGTTAGAGTAAGAATGTTTACTTGTGATGTACAGACCTCGTTCCAGCGCAAATTAAAGCAAAGTAATGCAACTCGTACTAGGTACAAGCATTCTGAGTAATAATGAACTATATGTAACCGGACTCTCTAAATGAAAAATAGTAACATGTCTGTAATTCATTGAATATAATTAACATTCTTGTTAAAACTAACCTCATCTAAATGAATCGTTAAGCAGATAATTTGTGTGACGTAACTCCAGAATTTGGACCCTTTGAAACTAAATTTACGTAACCTTTAATACGTCACATGAATTTTAAAGGACAAGCCGCATTATCTCTGTGTATAAAAGGACTGCTTAAAGACTGGACGATCGTAGTTCGAATTCGGGCAGGAGTGGAACTTTACCCTTCGCCACCACTGCGACCACCCTAACAGGTACAGGAAGCTCTTTCACTAACACTACAGAATCCGGGGGAAAGGGGGGCAAAGCTGACTACCCACTGTATCTGGTGCTGAAGTTAAACAATGCCTGACACTATACCTTCACTTCCCAGCACAACGTTACGGCGTGGGGTTTAGTTAAGCACAGGGCAACGTCACTTCCTTCAAAGCACAATAATTCATTAAACACAAAATTTGGTATAGTCGCCATCTTATCTCTTTTCTTTTTTTGGGGGGGGGGGGTTTATTTTTCACAGTATAATCACCATACATAATCATCCTCCAATCCAATTCGACACACACAACTAATACTCTTCACTGGTACAGTGTCGTGTAACAATCCATAAACTAACAAACCAACTAATCAACGAACTAAACGTTTCTTGACTGTAATCTTATTATATTCGGAACATAGCAGATAACGCACTCGAAACGAAAAACTGATTTACTCCTTCGTCGTCTTATTTCGGCTAACTGTCGGACAAATCTGTCGGAGATGTTGCCGCGCTACCCGGCGGGAATCTTGCAGCCCAGGCTCGCTCGTGTTCTTCTGCATACAAACTCAACTTGGTGTACAGGTGTACTATTTATCGAATGCTATCTCATATTAAAACAGAATGAAACCCTTGTTCTAGAAGCAACATTCAGTAAAGAGTCTCTCGTTAGAAAGAATTTTCCCTAATGAACCGAGTCCGATATATATGTAAAATAACACGTTTCCTTAATATAATATTTTGCAGAACGCAAAATAATCTGTATTTACTTTTCCGTTTTACGGCACTAGCTGACTATTGTCTGGACGTGATAAAAGTTTCAATAGACTGAAATTTAATAGACATCTCTTTGTTCAAAATTACATGTGGTCAGTGATACTATCTGAGATACTGCTCCTTAGGCGAGTGTATTCAATGAAACGACAGCATACGTCTAGTTTTTCCCACCATATACACAGCAGGTGGATATGTTATGAAGGTGTTATTCCACCACACGATATCCACTGTTTCTTGGGCTTTCTGTGAAACAAGCACATGAAATTAATGCATAAGGGAGGAGCCACCTTTGTGGGTATGTTCAATATTATAAACTACTTAACAGAATTCGTATAGGTAGTTTGGCCTATAAGGTTTGAATTTATTTCTGTTCGTTATTGCGCAACGTAAACACTGCTCATGTCGAAGTTTAAAACTGCTTTATCTGTAAAAGGTCTAAAAATGTCATATTATAGAGTATGTTAGAATTTACGTTAGACATGGGCATAATTAAGGTTTAAAAAAGTCATCTAAATATTTTACGAAATACAAGCTTAAGTAAGGTCAGTACGGCAGGCTCATTTATAATCGTAAAGACTAACATTCGGGTAACAGAACGGGAATACTTGGCATCACTAACGGTTATTAACACATGCCACTGGACACGATCCTGATCCAGTACCATTCAGGCCGATCCTCACAACATATGCTTCTAAAATCTGTTTTAATGTTACATTCCAATCATGACAGTTTTACAATGCGCTTTCACGTAAAATTCTTTATGCAATGTTCATTTTCCCCAACCTACCCTTATGCCCAGCACATTATAACGTCCTGTATTTTACTGTTCCAACAATATTTGGCGACCTGCATAAAGCGGGAAGTTTCATGCGTAATATTATAAATTATTCAATCCATATTTCTTGTTTACAAATATTTTCATGAGAACACTGGGAATTCTTTAACTTCACATTCCTGGCTCAAAGTAGCAGATAAGCTTCAATATTCACATAAAGAAACTCACAAAATTACGTATTTCTAATGCGCGTCATTGTCGAAGTACAATATATTTCTATTCCTACGGCTGCAACATTTATCTTCATTTAAAAGCGTCTGCAGTCTCTTAGAAAATAAACGCGTATGGAGAGTCGCTTTAGTCCTTCACAAAGTGTAACAGTAGTAGTATTGTACCCACTTGGGCCGATGATTGAGCCGACAGGAAGCGACCATTTGAACGTACAGGGAGAGTGAGCAACGTTGCGCGCGTGACGCAGACTGTATGTTGCGCGTCATGTTGGGGGACATTTGTCCCGTAACGAATCTATTGCATAAAACACTGTATAGAACGTGTGTAGTTGTAAGTATAGACTACTGCTGTGGTGTGCGTACTGTGTTGAATGTAGACCTGCGTGAAACGGAAAAATCATGAGGTTCCTGTGATATTAGTATTATGAAATGATTGTTAAGCGACACTTGTATTGACCGTAATTTAATAACACTCTACAGAACGTGTGTAGGTTTCAGTGGTGACTACTTGTCTTGTGGGAATTCTTTAACTTCACATTCCTGGCTCAAAGTAGCAGATAAGCTTCAATATTCACATAAAGAGACTCACAAAATTACGTATTTCTAATGCGCGTCATTGTCGAAGTACAATATATTTCTATTCCTACGGCTGCAACATTTATCTTCATTTAAAAGCGTCTGCAGTCTCTTAGAAAATAAACGCATATGGAGAGTCGCTTTAGTCCTTCACAAAGTGTAACTTTCTGGCTCCAAGGAAATTTGAATCATGAAGTTCACACTAGAAGACGTCGAGTGAATACAACTTTGACACGTTTTCATCATTTTGACTAATGAATTATACTTCATTTCCTTTAGACAATTTATATTTATGTTATAACAAACAGGCTTGTAAGTTCTTATTAACTAAATGACGCACATAATCCTGAAAATATAAAAATCTTAAAATATATACAAGAAACATATTTTGTGATAGCAAAAGCTAGGCAGTAAATAATGAAAAGTTATTAACAATGTCAGATTACTTACATTTCAAGGCA
This sequence comes from Reticulitermes speratus, assembly GCA_021186555.1. NCBI lineage: Eukaryota > Metazoa > Arthropoda > Insecta > Blattodea > Rhinotermitidae > Reticulitermes > Reticulitermes speratus. Next base: position 16,377,753 of record JAJKFL010000039.1, on the reverse strand, counting down.
GCGGAATCCACCATTCTTGCTGAACTGGGTACTGGTCGGATGCAGGAGCTAATTAGTCCTGAAAGTAATTTTTATAATCAGCGTTGAAAAATGACAAGCCTTTCAACGATCACATAAGACAGAGAGGAATAATATTTGTAACCTTATTGCTAATAATTAGTAACTAATTCATAATGCCTTATTTCCCGCAAATGTTTTATCTACGAACGTAGAGTGGAAATTGTACATAATAGTGTTATACTAATTAGGGAGGTACTTCTGATCACAATTTCAACAAACAGACATATAAATTCCACATGTTTCGAAGTTTTTAGTAGCTAGGCATGCCAAAAGTTTCGTAGTAGAGGTTTACATAAACGACGTAATTCAATTATTAAGTACGGCAGTACCTAACTTCAACTGTCTTGAACCAATATTTTATTAGCCATAGCTGTCAGACTAAATGAATTCTATAAGTTCCGTGAGTGGTCAAACTAATTTTTCACATTTCGCAAAAAATACAGGCAAGGAAATCATGAAGACACTTTCTTCCAAGATTTATTACCACATACAATGCATGATCATGTAATAATACTGCAAAGTTGCTCCCATGGCAGGAATTCGCAAATTGTGCAGACATCTTTCATCGATAGAAAGAATTGAAAGGAAATACTTGTCTCTAATTGCATAATTTATACGAAGTTTGGCGAACACCTGGCCATTTCGGCGGGTATTAATTGAAACAGGCATGCAAGTACAGGCACACAGTCACATGACATGCCTATCTAACACAATTAGGAAACTAAACTAAGAACAAAAAACAAAAAATAACATGTAGATAAAAGTGGACACAACACTTATTAATAGTGAACGATATACGCATTCCCAGTTAGTGTATGCATACACTCCAACTACAGAATAAACGCAGGCCGCTAAAACAAAGGGCTGACAGACCAATATTCATGAAGAAGGAACCGGCCTGAAATGGCTTATACTTTATTCGTGGTGCTGCTGCTAAAGCAACATTATGGCTCCCTCGTAAGTACACAAGGATCCATAATTATTGTAAACAAAAATTCCGATAAATCCCTCAACTGAAATATGTATTTCCAATTGATGCTTCATTAGGAGTGGTGAAACAATTTGTCATCCGAAATACTTTGCACTTTTGAAGCAAATTTCAGAGATGTTGACTGCATTTCTGAAATCAGTATATTCCTACTGATCATCACTACGTCTCCTATATTTTAACGATTAGGCACAGTAGCCTCCTACGTCCTCATTAGAGTCACCCTTGCTGAATACATCCCTTTTTTGGTCCCCAAACATTTCACTATAATTGTGGATCGTGATTACAAGCTCTCTCTGGGATACCCTAGATTTTATAGTTTTCCCGTTTTCCAAACCTGCTCCCACCACGATGTCAGGCTTCCGCCGCGATTTGATGAGATCTGCTCCCACCATTTACTTTTATAGTTTGAAAGTCTGTCTGTAATTCTTCTCCACTACTTGTCGTTTGATTTCGGAAAGTACTGTCTGCTACCATTCTCAGAAAACGCATTCCGGGAAGGGAAACCCCTTTGTAAGCGCACCGACATGAATGGACATTAGGGCAACACAGAATGCACAATCGCAAAGGAAGCTCCAAATACCCTTAGCGCTCCTTGCCAGTCTTGTCCTTGCATAATTTCAAACAGGTCCAAAATATATGACTGCTCTTTTGTTTCTCGTCTCGGAAGAAATTTAATATCGATTGGGACATTTATTTCGATTAATCGTTTTCCTCATTAAAGATATTGTCCGAAATTGCTTAGGAAAGGGACAGACGATTGTGTAGCACAGTCCCTATATATATATCAGCACCAAACAAACCTTGAGGGACTGCTGCCCTATCATTAGAGTAAGGGCACGCCCTGCAATCCGAGCTTTGCGCCCCACCCTCCCGCCATCTTCTTAATGCAAGCCTTCCATAAATCCAGACACTCAGTTTCTCACATTGCTGCCATTTTGTGTCGAACCGTGCTAATATTTCAGACCTCCAGTTAGCAGTCCTTTCTACGTTCAAATATAATATAATATTTTATAGGGATAATATTAAGAAAGATGTGACTGACTTTAAGGGAACAGATGCTTCAATAATATTACAATAAAGAGGATACGTGTTTAAGGACTGGTACGGTTTAATGGAGGGGTTTTGTGAACACGATGATGAAAATTCCGATTCTATAAAAGCATTAAACATTTTGATCAGCTGAAAAACATATCAGCTTCTCAGAAAGTGCTATACCAGGCAGTTAGTTTTCTATTTACTTAAAACTTAGATTCTCAGCTTTAAAAGGCCCTGAATGTTCATCCTCACATTTGTAAAGCCACATCATGTGGTCCTAGTCTAAGGTGGTTGAATTAATTCCACACTGCATTTTTCTACAACCCAACTAAATACCACCCTTCATCTAATCTTAGGTTTCCGAAGTGATCCCTTCCCTTAAGACTTTTCCATCATTCAGTGCGCAATAAAACTTTCCGTGATACATGTCCAGTCCGTCTCATCGTTCTTAATTAAATCACCTAACAGATAGCGTTAATTTTAATGCTCCAGCCTGTAGTAATGGAGATGGAAGCGAAACTTGGGGCGCTTCGTGACAAAATATGTTCTCACGTATAATGAGCCTTGTCAGCTGTCTGTTCTTTGCGGTATCATATCAAACTCTAATGAATTAACAGCGGGTGCCGACTACCCTCTGGGTGTTCTGAGGCAGATGTGTACATGCATCTGTACCTACTATAATTGGCTCGTGGTTCCTGGCACACTGGACTTCTTAATACGCTTCACAGCAACGATAAATGTATTCGAATGAAGCAAATATATTAGAAGTGCTCTGTTTCTGATTTTATGTACATCACAGAGCTTGCTGTTTATTAGTTTAGTTGCATATATATATATATATATATAATAATATATCACATTGCAGGTGGACAAGAATATTATTTTTTCACGTACTTTGTTAAATGTACACCAAATAGAAAAATATCCCACACAAGCATTTTAGATATTGATTCGACCTATATCTTGTGTTGTTACAAACTGTTTTTTACTCTAAGCCGTTTTTAAGAAACTGATGAACTTCGACGTGAAATTAATGTAAAGTGGAGGTTATGTTGGAACGAAACATAACATGCACAATACAAGTACGAAGTTTAGTTGAAATCCGTTTAGTAGTTTAGATGAATGCAACAAACGCGTAAGAGAAGTTACAAGCTCAAAGACAAACTTATTTTAGCTATTTACATTTGTACAGGAAGGCGATTTATTCCTTATTATATAAGATTACGAATTCAAATTAATGATTGATTTTTATTCAAAATCTCCCCTTCTTTATAGGCCTAATTCCAACGCCTGGAAATATCAGGCCCAAATTAAAAGTTTAATTCCAGCATCAGAATAGTAATTTAATGCGTAAGAAAAAAAACCACGCACTTAACAACTTAGTTATTGTAGTCGCGATCTGAGGGAAGAAAACACAATAGTGACGATAAATTGTGAACAGAGAAAAGTAAATTGTAAAACGTGATTCGAAATATTTGTAGGCTGCGCGTAATACATACCGCTTGACTGTTCAAGTCATGGAGATTGGCATGGATTGTATAAGTAACGAGCCTGACAAAACAACAAATATGTACTGTACAGCACTTTAGACAGAACACCTGGTTCATATCATGAGTTCAACTCCATTATCAGGCCAGAGATGAGAAAGTATCTGAACGTTTATCCTGGCGAATGGTTTAGAGGCTTGGAAACGGTTGGAACTAGATCAGGACAAGGTAACGGCGAATTTGAGGACGGTCGAAATAAACTTTTAATTCCCTAGTAACATGAATTTTAGAAGATGACTCATTTACACACCGTGCTTAGGAAATATCTGGTCATAAAAAATTGTTAACTGTACACTAATAAATAAAAGCTATTATGAAAACTATACAAATAAACTTATCTGATTTCACGTGCATTTTTGAACATAAATATTGTTTTAAAACCTACCAAATGCACTTATTTATTTAAAGAACACTAAAAATCTATAAAGTTGATAAACCTATTAGTTCGCTTCGATAAGCCGAACTATGTAGGGTTTTTAACTAATAATTTTATAAATATTTTAGTGTTCTTTAAATAATAAGTGCAATTTGGCTTGGTGTAAAACAAAATTTATATACAATGAAGTTTGTCTTTCTTATAAAATGTAAGAATTAACACTTTCGCCTACTGTATTTTTCTTACAAGAAAATAAAGGCTTGAGTGTTTTAATTCCTCTGAGTCGTATACTATTTAACCCACGATCTAATAATTTGAATCAAATAAATTTTGTTTTGATGTTCAGTTCAACGCGAATGAAAAATTTAACCTAACCTGAGTGAGTTTTTGTAGGTAATTCTGCGTAACGTAAATACTTTACAGCCGTATGAACAGAATTTTAATTCGGCTACGAAAACTTGAGCAGTCACGAAATACTGAGAATATACAGCAACAGCAAGTATGTTGTGTTTACAATGACAGAAGGCGGTGTCATTTCTGTGTTACACTGTGCCGTAGCGTGAGTCAAATACAACATGCACCTTAAACAGCAATTACAATTCTTTTGTCATATTTAATCCAAAACTCGCTACACAGACCGAAACATAAGGGACAAAACAGGCGTCGTAAGACCTTCCCCATAATTTATCGTTGGTTTTAAAGAACGTAAATTAATACTGGTCCCTCGCAGCTGTCTGGGGTTAATTGCAACAAAGTGAGATGAAGTGCATTATCATGCGCCAGGATCATTAACGCACTGTGTATACAAGCGCTGGTTAATTCCGTGTCATGGGTGTGAGGGCACTCAATGCACACTACAGGAGCCGGTAAGAAAAGTCTCTGTTAGTACCTACTCAAAATGCACGCTCATAGCTTGTCTCAGTTATCACACATTGTCATATTAATTTCAGTACGAAATGCTCAGCCCCCTCAGTACACGGTGTAAGTATTCGGTTACCAAATATCGTCAAAAATAATACTGACATACATTTTCACTCTTATTAAATACATTTTCCTTCGTAAATCATCATCTCCCACATTGTTTTATTGAATTTTACTGTCAATAATAAAGTGGCACTCTGAATGACACGTGCATCTGATAACGCTGTAGGTCAATGAGCTGTTCAGGAAAGAATTACCATTCTCCGTCGATTCTCTGGGTGAAAACTCCGTCTCCCTTTTTTATGTTCAGCGCTATACGCCTGCTTGGAAATTGTTCTATGCTTGAAGTGATCATTATGCAGCGCCATAACAGTAAATAATATAACATAGTTCGATAGAAATATATGTATATTCATCTATTTTAGTTTGAAATATAAAATAATTCTGTTATTACAGAATGCTTTATTTTAAGAAACTCCAAACACAAGGCGCTTTGGCCAAGTGTAGTTCTATATAGTCCAGCATGAATTCAAATTCGTAAGTAAATAAACTTGATGAAATATTTCTGTTTGAGATTCCACTAACATAAGGTAAAACTACCTCAAAATTTACACAGGTATTTTCAGTTTTCTTGTTGCTACAGTCTCTGTCCTTTATAAAATTAACAAGGCGGTTCCATACACGACTCAAAGTTACGTCTGTCATCTACCTAGATATGAACGAAATATCAATTGTCTGGCTGTAGTACTTACCGTACATTGCTTATCACTAGCAACGTGAATGATAAAAACAGATTATGCGGGGCCGTCATTTTATTTAATTAAAAATATGGCCTGGACAAGAGTTGCATATTTGACGATGATCTGTCAACACACAACACAGTAGGAATCTACAGTACGAAGACTACTTGTTGCCCATTACAAAACATATTTGCCTTAATGGTGTTAAAGGACGGAAGATATTAAACGACGTTTGATTCATGGACGTTTATAGTGCTACTCCTTATTTGGAAAAGTTGTTTACAAAACGGTTGAGCACTGAATAACTGAATCCTTCAGTCACTTCCCTTGCCTTTGAACCATACAGGTTGGTCCTATGACGTAGCATCGACGATTTTGTGAACTATCAGTTGCACAGGACGTCGAAGAAAGCGGTTGTGTTAAAGTAATCCGATAATCTGAATTGAAGTTATACGAAAATCTAAAACTCCTACCTCAGGATAGCCGGTAATATGACAAGACGAAAAGGTGAGAACGCAGAATAGAAAACAGATGGGCCAACTACTGCAGCGATATTTGTAAAAGGTACAGTTGTGATGGTTTATGTTGGTCCCAAAACCAGTAACCTTAAGGTTAAATCTGCAGTTTAATACACCAAAGCCTTGTTTTACGCCCCAGTTCTGTTGCTGAAAAAGAGGGCATAAATCAAAAAGACGTAAATCAAAAATTATATTGCCATCAGAAACACAGGGTTCGCATAACACAACGCAGCCAGTCAAACGGCGTTAAACAGAAATTAGAGGCCGTAAATTAAAAATGCGTAAAACAAGCGGACGTAAAACAAGGCCTCATAATTCTTTTTGTGGGTTTCCATTGTCCTTATAGAAACTGTTTGGAGAGCACCCAAAAATAGGCCACGGCCGCTTCATTTCACATTATTTCCTACCCGTCGTAACCCTAAAACTTAAGAGTCATCCCTGTGCTTAATTCAGCACCACGACATGGAGGGCAGTGGAGCTGTACAGCCAAGTATTTTTCAATACGGGAGGATGGGTGGACCCCATAGACGGTCTAGACCAGCGGTCGCCAACCATTCGGACCTCACGGACCACTAAACTCACAATTTTGAATCCCGTGGACCACTAACATGATTTTTTTAAAAAGGTACAAACATCTATAAACTAATGATCATAAAAGTTCCATTTTATTAATATGAAATGCACTTGTTTAATTATAACAACATTATTAGTGTGATATTTGTTGCGAAGACGAATCAGAATATAATGAAACAGTATAATAAACATAAAAATTTCAAATAATGTCCAAATTTCTCCACGGACCATCAGTGGTCCGCGGACCACCGGTTGGCGACCGCTGGTCTAGACGCTTTGGAGAATAAACACCTCTTGCTTCTGCCGAGAATCGAACCACGAATGTGAGGTCGTCCAGTATGTAACTAGTCACCGACTTAGCTGCAGCCATCCTAACATGTAGTTGAAACATAATCGCTAAACAACCCACGAACCCGATTCACGTTTTACTAGAGTTCAGCTACTTTGTTGCGGGTTGTCTTATAATGGAGTTCTGTAGGTCCACAATGAAAAGGGGAAAGAGGGAGGAGAATTAGATAAGCCAGTCTTTACAACGTCATGAATATTAAACTGCGTTTTAGGATTAATCATTTCAGACGATAGTACTTTATTCTAACCCTTTTCTCCCGCCCCTACTCATTTACATCTGACGGTTCGCCCTACCGTGCGGCATCCACGGCTTCATAATCGGACAGTTCCTAACGTTAGTGATCTCTCACATCCCCAGCACCTACTGACACTTCACCAACGATTATTTAACACACATACAGAGTAGGCTGGTACAGATGCAATCCTCTAGTCTTGTATCTGGAAGCTATCCGGTTCGAACACTTCTCGCAATAAATAATTACCGCAGACTGGCGGCCTTTTAAAACGGGATGCTAAGGGGAATATTTGGATCTAAGAGAAGAAAGTTACCAGTAGGATGGAAAAAGTTACATAATGAGGAGCTGCGTAATTATTACAACACCACTAAAAGAAATAATATCAACTTAATATTATTTTCACCGTGCATGTTTATTAACACTAGTAAACACTATACCAACACATGCACTTACTATTAAAACATTAATAGTTTTAAAAAACCAAGGGCTTGGTTTTTTAAAACTATTAATGTTTTAATAGTAAGTGCATGTGTTGGTATAGTGTTTACTAGAAATAATATCAAGTCGATTATCACCTCATTTTTACGCAGGGAAAATCTGCACACTTGAAAACATGAAGGGTAAGAAACACTTGACAGACGTGGGCGTAGCGTTGAGGTCATTACGATATGTCCTAGAGGAATATTTTATGGTAACGTGGGCAAGACTAACTGGTTCAGAACATAGTCCAGGCTGATGTGAACACGGAAATCGACCTTCAGGCTTCACAGAAGTCGGGCATACTAACTAGACGACTATCAGTTTCTCAGCAAGTACTGTGTTCCATAAAGTACGGCACAAGTCAATTAATTCCACGGTATCTTGAAACTTCTGTAGACATCGCCACTTACATAGGCTTCAAAGGCGCCCCATTCTTTCACTTCATCATTCACAACTATCCCCACCCAACAAGCTGACTTACGCAGTACCTCTAGGACACGTATTCGAAATGTGTTTGGTTTTAATCGCGGTCGGGACACCGATTATTTTGAAAGTTTTTCGTGGTTCTCCTCCGTCTCTACCGGAAAATACCGAGATAGTGCCTTAAATTATGTCACGATCACTTCCTTTCATACTGTTTCAAATGTATACTGTTTACTGTAAGTTTAAGTTATCAGTCTGAGTCACTGACAGCATCTAAAATAAAATACCTAACTCACTCACTTCACTCACTAGCTCCATGGAACACAGTCCCTCTTTAGAAGCTAATAGTTGCTCAGCTATTCAACAAGCTCTCCACATTTTATGTAACCCGACGGTTTATTCATTTTTTTTCACAACAGTCTACCACTGCTTCTGTGCTGATCCAGCCGTATCCAGTTCACAGCGTTCCATCTTACGCTTTAATATCCATTTTAATTTTATCCTCATATCTACGCCTGCATCCCTCCGATTTTCCTACCGAACATCTGTATGAATTTCTATTCTCTCCCATGCGAGCCACATGCCCCGCCCATTTTATCCTCTTTGATTTGATTACAAATAAACGTTTGGTGAGACATACAGATCATGAAGTTCCTCAGTTAGCAAGTTTATACAGTTTCCTGTTACTCTCTTCTTCGTATGCCCAAGTACATTCGTCTGCACCCTATTCTTCAAACCCTCGAGCTATCTTCTTCCCTTAACCGGGGAGAACAATTTTCACAGACGTATAAAACGACAGGAAAAATTATAATTCCTTATACTTTAAGATCTACCCTTAAACAAGCAAATTGTGCAAACAGTCACAGCGATGAAACGTCTAACATATACTCGGGAACAGTCAATTTTGAATCTCGGCTGGTCCTCTGGTAGTCTAATACTTTTTCGTGATTCTCTTCATTCTCAGTAACTTCCGGTAAAATATATTTAAATCCCAGTGGCCTTGAGTCTAAGGCGTGGGTTTGCGGCCGCTCGCTTACTGGGATTGTGGGTTCGAATCCCACCGAGGGCATGGATGTCTGTCTCTTGTGAGTGTTGTGTGATGTCAGGTAGAGGTCTCTGCGACGGGCTGGTCACTCGTCCAGAGAAGTCCTACCGAACGTGGTGTGTCTAAAAAGTGTGATCGTGAAGCCTCGAAAAATGAGGCGGCCTAGGCCCCCAAGGGGCTGTCGAGCCATCGGGAAAAAAATATATTTTTTTTTAAAACTAATCAGTCTGCCATCCTTTCCATTTACCCACATATAATCGTCATGTAGTCAGCAGCTGATACACTGCACTTTAGTAGCTGTTAAAGTGGATAAAATATCTACGTAGCAGGTTCATGCGCACATCATTTATATAGGATAAGACAAACAAGGAACTTTGTAAATATAAGAGACGACAGTATGAAGTAGATGTTCTCGTTGGTATGAATAATGACACTGTCGTAAGAACAACTTCGGACCGCATTAATATCTGCATAAGAATGTGATTTGAATGAAGTAGGAGACGCCTGGTATAAATCGTCCTTGCCATGCGTGACTCAGACGCGAACAAAACGAATGATTGAGTAAGAAAGAGGGAAAACCGATAAAGAAGAGCAGTCAGACCCAGAAATATGAAGAACAAAGCACACTGAGCCTCATTTAATATATTTCTTTTGAGATATCTTATAATTCTTTAAACCGACGCTTGCCTCAGTGATGTTGAGGATTACGGTCCTACCTCACAGAAAGCATGTTAAATCTCGAATAAAACATCACTTCATTAACGTTCAGAAAAACAACTGGGGTATATTCATTATTATTAAAACCAGAAGAAGCACACAAACACACTCTGTAGGAGAGACGAAGAGTTAATAAACGTTAAGGCTGGCAGTGTACATATTTACCATTAAGTTGGAACCCTTTCACGATAAAATATACAACTAACCTTGAATGTTCCCTGCCAACTTTCAGTCGACTGATAGTGGCAATTAATTAAATTACTACTAATACTTTTTTTTATATGGCTCGACAGCCTTATACGGGCCTGGGCTTCCTCGTTTCGTCGAGGTTTCATGATCACACACTTCAGACACACCACGTTCGGTAGGACTCCTCTGGACGAGTGACCAGCCCGTCGCAGAGACCTCTACCTGACAACACACAACACTCACAAGAGACAGACGTCCATGCCCCCGGTGGGATTTTTTTTTTTCCTGTCCGGGGTTTTTTTCCCTTTGATCCGTTTTTGTACTGTTTAAATCCTTTCGTCCTTCATGCCACTTTACGTTCCATACTACCGTCCTTACAACAAACACAACACAAACATCCATGCCCCTGGTGGGATTCGAACCCACAATCCCAGTAAGCGGGCGGCCGCAGACCCACGCCTTAGACCGCACGGCCACTGGGATCGGCACTACTAATACTACCTATTATTATTACTGTTTTTATAATATAATGTAAATGCATCCGCATATTAGACGATGCTTTAAAAGTACAGAGCACTTCTGTGATGTGCAACATTTAAAAACATATTTCAGTAGCTTCCTTCTTGAATTTCAAAGCAATTACAATGTGCTGCTGTATATGTTACGTCTCGCACCGTGTTTCCCCCCTCTTGTACCTACATTAACCGGAAATGACGTCACGTTCTGTATAAAATATGCAGGGTGTTGTGACTGTAACGGAATGCAGATGCTCCAACAAATTCTGGACCAGGATTAAAAAGGGACCAAGAACGAGCTGGCTCATCCAGATTTTTGCGGAACCCCGAAGACGGTGTTCGAACAAACTGCTGAGGAAAACTGCTGGACCTAAGACAGGTGAGGTAACAAAGGACTGGAGAAAACTGCATTATTTGTACCTTCGGAATGTATTCTCCCCGTCTGATACTGTTATACGAAATTAAACTAACAGGGATAAAATCTGCGAGAAACAAGGGAAATAAGAAAATCAAGGGACCTATAAAGGTTTAGTCTGAAAATCTCAAGGAAAAAGAACACTTTGTAAACATAGGTGGATCGGAGGTCAATTTTGAAATTTATCTTAAACGGATTGGTTTTAAAGTTAGTGATCTGTTTTACCTAAATCAGCGTATAACACAAGGGTCGGTTGTTTTAACACTAAAAGGAGATCTTGGTTTCTATAAGAAGCGGGTAATTTATTGACCACATCAACGACTATAAGCTTCTCAATAAGTGCTTCGAACCATGTAGCTCGTTGCTCGTGGTACCCAGTGGCTCTCAACCCAACACAACAACAGCTAGCCATTTGCCTTGTCCTGGACCTAACCAACTAACTCCACGGACCAGAGTCCTTCTTGAGATGCTAACAGGTCCTCAGCTAATCACTTCTTGAAGATCCATTTTAATCTTGTCCTGGACCTGTGCATTCTATTTGGCATCCTAACAACTCCCTCGCACTTAATATTACTTCTCATTTTTCCATGACATCCAAGAGCTGTATAACAGCACTATATCATTTGTACGGGATATTTGCCACCTCTTTCTGGCTCTGGCTACGTTCATTTATGCATGTTAATGCTAATAAGCGGCAATCTAAGAAACTACATCATCCTTGCTTTAAACGCTTCACATAGAGTACATACGCGAAAATTCCAAGCCATTATAAATCAGTAATTACACAAATTAGTGAAGCGTTTCTGTGCTCAGGGAGCTGAGATAGCTCAGTAGTATATGGGCTATGCTATGGGCTAGAAAATCGAGAACATGTTGTTCGATTCCCGACAGAGGAAAGATATCTCTAGGGCCCAACCAGCCTCCTATCAAGTGGCTACGGGGGCTCCTTTCGCCGGTGCTTGAAATATGAACTCTCTCCTCCATCTGTTGCCGAGGTTAAGAATTCCTAAAGTTACACATACACTGTCCCACATACCTTTAAGGCGTGTTCAGAGACAACTTCATTTCTGTGATCAGTTCCACCACACAGACCCCCCTTATGATAGTTTCGAACGTAATCTCAAATTTTCACACCACTGCCACGTTTAGTTTGCTAACATACGAAACATTCTTCATATAAAATCTGTAGACATGTAGAACAAGTTCTGCAAGCATAATTTCAGTGGCCACTGATGAGGCTGAAGAGGGAACAAAGTATGGCATACAGTGGCTAGAAACCTGAAGAAATGGGTAAGGATTGTATTGGAAGCCAAGGTGCACAGCAGAGTATAGTGCTTGAGAAGAAAAAGAAGGATCTCAAGGGTAACTTTAAGAAGTTTACCATCAAAAGCAATGTTTAACACCGATTTTGCCCGTTCCCCAAATTGTTCCTTACGTTATACACAAAAGTTTACTTTAAATTACATCAAACGGAGCCAGCGTCTCTCACTTCACAAGTATGCAGGTCCGGCATCTTGGTATTATGGACAGGAAGTAATTAATAACTGAGAAGGTGGAAAGGAAAATTGTTCATTATGCCATCAGAACACCATTTGAAAGTGGAGAAGTATTTCTTAATATGATATTCCTATCACGTTTCATACAATTTAAATATATGGGGGGGGGGGCACACAAACATTGTGCTAACACAACCCTGTATTTCCTTTTAAAGGGGCTAAAATATTGACAGTGCATTTCTACAACGCAAGTAATTAAATGAGATCTAAAGCGTGTTTTACGGCGATAAAGTTTTATTGGAGTTCAGCAGTAACAATTGAATTTGCATAAAGCCCATCAATACAAGCCGGCAATGTGTAGGGCAAAACAATTTCAGAGGCCACAGTTCCTGCTCTCCCGACAAAAGCTTCAATCTAATTTAAAACCCAGTACACTTTGTCCTACTTACTCCGGTCACGCCACCAAGTATCATGTATCGTTCTGCAGCACTCTTTTAGATTGTTTGTCTAGAGCAGGAACTTATAAATTTCAGTCACTTAAAGTAGAACTTTCTGCACGGAATTAAGCAAAACATTCATATTTTTTTAGTTCAAGTACAGTCTCCTTCTTATGTTAGGGTAAACCACGGGCATTTTGGCAGTTTGTGTAAAACGCATAAATTGGTACTTAGCGGATGAGTTACATTTTCACGCCTTGAAATTTAAAAGTAAAGAGAAATTTGATTATAATATCAGATTTCAAGCAGAAGGGCATTCTTTCAGTGTAATTATTGTAATAATTCCAAGAGTTTTGAAATGTGTTGGAAGTAGAATCTTAAAGCCAAATAATATACTTTTGCAATATTTTGACCATTGTAACATTCATTTCCCAAGTTTATTCTTTTGTCATCCTGGCATGTAAAATTAAATCCTTTTTCTTTCAGTCTACCTAAATTCCTGTATCTCCGCCCGATTTATATACCACCATGCGCCTGTTTTTCTTTACATTCATCTTTTGATATCTCGCCGTCTGGTTGGGTTAAATGAAAGACTGGAGACTCATTAAATTTTTGACTGTATGGAAATACTGAAAATCTGTAAAACTGACACATTTTCTAGTTTTTGGCAGAATCCACACGCTTGCAAAGATGTTAAAGGGAACGCAGTTATTCCATAAATACACGTCACTTTTATTGTACAAAAATTAAGATGCGTAAGTTGTATTTATTTTAATCCATTCAAGACCTAAAAGACCTTACACGTATATATTGTTAGACATTTGACAGATATCATTTAAACTTGATGTACATCCTTTATAGTATGCGAGGAAGACGACTTTTAAATTTTTACCCACTTTAACGTCTACACACCATACAGACGTCAGGCTACACCAAACGTACTGTTTTAATGCCATCCCAAGAACAAGTTTCTTTATTCTTGTTCAACTTAAAACACGAGATTCGAGGCTCCTACCCTGCCTGAATTCTGTTGGAATGTTGAATTTGAACTGTATCATCAGCCCTCTGTTTCGGCAAGAAAGGCAAATATATCTAGTACAACTTTAGAAACATTAACCCTTTAAAGACGAAGCGTAAACTGTTTCATTTAAAGACCCAGTTCGTACCGCGCAGTAAACACTTTTCATCTCGGTTAAAAAAAAACAAATCAATTTATGTCATATAAGGCAAAAGTCGGTGTTTGTTGTAATATAAATACAATACACATAAATACAGTGTGGGCAGAATGTAGAATTTTTGAATGTTAAAACTGTTGATGCATCACGTAACCATTAGGCTTTAAAAGGTTAATATATGTATCCTGCTTTTTAACGGGTCGTAGCATCTCTAATGGCCAGTACTTTCTGAATGCCGTATTTACCGCATATAGTGGAAAGTTTTTTCCTCTAAGTAAAGTACTGTGCATCATGTTCGGGCACGTTCATATCTCTTAGGTATTTTAAAATAAACTACCAGCGAACTTTCACATAATTTACTGAGACTGATATTTCGATTAAACCGATGGTAATGACAGGTCTCAGTATGACTGAACATTGTGAATAAGAAAGATCAGGTCAATGCAGCATCACATACGGATTTTTCGACCAATTTTTTAGAAGTAACGCCGAAAAAAAATTACAAAATATTTCGATATATCCTCAATACGATGACAGATGTTTGCATTACTTATAAAGTGTTCACGACCTTTCGTACAAATAATAAAGTTCATTAAGTTACGGTTAAAAATTTGGTTGATAATTATATTCATGTAAATAGGCCTACTGTACTTTATACATTCCATTCTTCTACTTACAATTATGTGGTTTCAAGACTTTTTCCATTGTCTCCCCTTCAAGAAGGACACAATGGTTCGGAAACTGGAATCTGTCCCATTTTTCAGATGAAACAGTTGGCGTTAACTCGAGACACAGTTTCCACGATCGCGTAACTAACCCCACAGCAAAAGGTCGTCGTTGAAAAAAAACTGGGTCATTCAAGAAATTAAATATTTTTCATTCAAGTTATTTGACTGCGGGTTTTATTTATTCGTGTCTGATGATAAACGTTAGGTGCTGAAACATGTATCATACAGGCAAATATTTTTATATAATAAAGGATAGTTGTGTTGACCAGAATTCTCTTTATTATTTAGTTTATGAACCACAACGGGGTGTCTTCTCTAAAAATTAAATCACCGCTTTCAGAGAACCTGTACAGAACGAGTTCAGTCCACTGTCCACCTTCAAACTCTGTTTTTTCTAACATCCATCCCATATTCCCAGGAAAGCATGTTATCATACCAAGACTCCACTGCGCATAACACGTGGTAAGAGAGCAACAACTCAGCTTAATGCCAAGTTTCAGCAGTTACTGAAGTGGCTCTACTTATCTGCTGGAGATATCTTCCGAACGACCTGGGAGTCGAACTTAGGAGAGAGTTAAGCTTTTAACCGGAAAAGCAGGGCTATAGAAGGCGAACTCAAACTACTCCCAAGTCAAGCCATTATATTACCTTGTGTTAATTTCCAGAACAATAATTACGACCTTTAGTATCTACCTTGCGGTACACGTTCTGTAGATAAGGGCGCTGGAGAAGTAAAGGACAGAAAACAAGGCGCTAAAGCTGCTTCTGAGTTTGGAGTTCTGCCAGTTTCGTTCAGCCACATACGTGCACGACTTTACAACAGGAATCCGGAACCATCCACACTGATTACAAATTGTAACTCTTGTTTTTACAGGAGACTGAGGATATGTAAAGATAGCTTCGTACTTGGAATTAAGACAGACTAGATAATATGAAAGTGGAGAAATTACATAAAGGGTAATGTCAAAGTAAAGGTCACCCTAGAACAGGACATGAAGGCTCTAGATAGGGGTGGGTGCTCAACACCACGCCCCGACCGCTTCCCCCCCCCCCCCCAAAGAATGACCCGGTACCCATTCTATAGGAGGTTGGGTGAGTCTCAGGGCCTGTCTGGACGGGTGCGGAAAATCTCGCCTACACTGGGATTCGATCATCGGAACGTCCAGCCCGTAGCGAGGCGCTATACCGACTGAGCTATCCTGGCCCACATTACATGAGTAGCTTTACATTTTACACTGTTCTTATGTAATAGTGTCAGATCTCTTGTAAGAAGGTGAAGTCAATCAGAGAATAATATTTAAATCAATCTAATTTTTACATTGACGTTTCTTGCTGTTCTTGCTTGTCTTTTATTTATACCTTTATTTCTCTTATTTATTTATTCTTTTGTACCAGTCACCTATTCAGGATTAGACCTTCCTTTACTTGTTTCTTCTCTGTTACCGCCTTCTTGTTCTTTTCTGTGTCGCTTATTTCTCCTTCTTCCATTCTTCCTTTTCTGTCGACAGGCGTCACTGTTTCCAGATCATACGGAGACAGCGGCTTTGCTATAAAATGTATCAGAACCACGACTGTCTGCAAAAGGCATTGTTTCACTGACTGCTTCGATACGTTATGGAATGGACCTTGCTACCTGATACATAGCATCAAACCAGGTACATCTAGGTGCATGTTCAGTTGAATGCATTTAAAAATTGTTAACAGTTTTAAAACTACTGGGGATTAAATTTCTTACCCCTAGTTCATCCTATGGTTTACTGTGGAATTCAAGTCACGTCTACAGAAGTTACAATTTGTCATATTCCCTTATATTTTTCTCTTTAAACTTCCTCTCTCGCTTTGCCATTTCTTCTTTTCTCTCCATCATTTTTAATGGACTTCACGCTACGTTCTTGGACAATATTTACTTTTTCCGAAATATGTAAAAATTCGTACTCTGTGTGTATAAAGCTTAGTGGGAAAAGATTCCGAACTTTTATAGCGGAATTATGCCAATATGAAGTATTCAGGATTTCCTAGATTAAGTTGGTGTTCCTTCCCTCGCACTGCGCTGCGCTCTTACTGTCGGCAGCTCAGAGGAAGGGGTGAGAAGGGATTGGCTTCAGAGGACGGAAAATGGCGGAAAATGATCGGGGTGGGACGACTTGGTAGCAGTAAAGAGACGGGCATGGGGAACATCGTGTTCAAGTGTGAAAATAATGATGTGAAGTTGTTCTGCATGTCGTGTAGATGGCGGCAAAACTCTATAAATTTATGGACGGAATACACGGAAATCTTCCAAAGACGTACAGACGATATGGTCTGCTGATGATACTCTTTAACCGGAACATTCAGCACTATTCTGATTTTATTCTTGGCGAAAGTAACTTGGGGCTACTAACAGTGTCGATCTGCGTAAATATATCCTGTAGTACAAGGCGCACTTTGAAAAACAAACAAACTGTCAGAAACAGACTTGTAGTCTAGAGATGCCTGGATCGGATCTCGGCCAGGACACTAAGTATCCTCAGAATTTTCGTGGTTTCCCTCAGTCCCTCCAGGTAAATTATTGGACAGTACCTCGAATCAGAATCCAGCCGCTGCCTTTCACGTCCTTTCTAATTCCACATTCGTCATTCCGCTATTTGACCTTATACAAGTTGTAAAAAAGGGTTAGAGACTCTAAAGGTGTGTAATGCGCATTTAAATAAGCAACAAAGTGCCAGTCAATATATGTCGTAACACCGGTACCTTCCAAGATGTGGGCGGATGTACGTTCCCACACCACAGTCGCCTGAACACATCAACATCGATTTCCCATCAACGTCTAGGTGGGCGTCTTAGAACATCAGGTCTTAGGACCAGTTATTTGAGCTAGAGGATCTTGTAAGATCAGCTCTTAGGGCCAGCTGTCTTACGTAGGGCATCTTGGGACATCAGCTGCTAGGACCCGTTATCTCACCTAACAGACTAAGAAGTGCAGTGTACTGCCAATTTTTACTTAATGATTTACCAGTACTCTTGAAAGATGTGCATCTTCATGAACGACATGTGGTTCATGCATGATAGGACACCGCCTCATTGTCTACGCATTGTCAGACAACACCTAAACCAGACTTTCGGTGGACAGTGGGTAGGACGTGGTAAAAGGTAAAGTTCTCCCTAGAACAGGCCACGAAGGCCCAGAGGGGGAGTAGAGGTACAGCTCTACTCTTTCTTTAACCTCGGCGCTAGATGGGGTGGGTGGTCAACTCCACGCCCCGGCCGCTTTACCCCCGGGAAAGAGACCCGGTACCCATTGTATAGGAGGCTGTAAAAAAACCTGTCCCAGTGCCATTTTTTCATGGACTGGCCCGGGATCGAACCCGGGCCTCCGCGGTGAGAGGCCGGTGACTAACCGCCTGAGCCATGGCACAGCCTGGGTAGGACGTGGAGGTTCGGTCAATTGCCCTGCACGATCCCCTGACCTTAATTCTGAGGATCTTTGTCTGTGAGATCACCTAAAGACTTTGGTGTATTCAGAGTTGATCAAGGACTTAGAGGTATTACAGCAAGGCATATAGAATGCTTGTCAGGAAATTCGACTTAAACCGGGGATTGTTGAGAGAGTCCGCCCTTCTGTCCGACAAGCAGATGAAAGTTATGTCGACATGCGGCAAATCACACAGAGCCTCTGCTGTTGATATAACACGAAATTCACCCATATCTCAGCAGGTATTGGTGTTTGGACACACGTTGACTGGAACTTTTGGCACACACTTAAAGTCTTGAACCATTTTAACATCTGGTATAGCTAACTAAACTAACTCCATGGAGCAGAGTCCTTCTTAAGAAGCTAACAGGTCGTCAGTTAGTCAAGAAATTCCCGCGTTTTATGGAACCTGAAGGTTCATTACCGCATTTACAAGAGCCCGCCAACTGTCCCTATCCTGAGCCATATCAATCAAGTCAACGCCCTCCCATCCCACGTCTTGATGATCCATATTAATATTATCCTCCCATCTACGCCTGGGTCTTCCAAGTGGTTCCTTCCCTCAGGTCTCCCCACCAAAATCCTGTATGCACCTCTTCCCTCCCCCATACGTGCTACATGTCTCGCCCACCACATTCTTCTTGATTTGATCACCCGAATAATATTTGGTGATGAGTACAGATCATTAAGTCCCTCGTTGTGTAGTCATCTCCACTCCCCTGTTACCTCGTCCCGCTTAGGCACAAAACACCTGGCACAGACAGACATTAATAGCATCGTAAAATCAATCTGAAATAAATAATTCAAAATTTCTTTACGTATTGACCGTGACCTTAAACTTGTGGTCTTTACTGTACTTTGGCGGCCTGGATTTTATTGCTGTACGACACAATGTGTTTTCAGAAGAAAAACGATCTCTGCTAAACGTCGGACATAATACAGATACATAGCAAAATTAATAAATGAAACGTATTGGATCCATTATTTACAGTTTCATAAAGAAGACACGTGAAACTCTGAAAGGAACTAGCAAGAAATAATGTGCAAACAGAGCAAGTCAAGCAGAGAGCAGCACAGAGGAAGAGAACTTGACGTCAATCCTGGCAGAACGTCATTCAGGCCCAGTGACTTGGAATCGGTTATCATGTCCGCTCAATTTGCAACGTCAAGGCGGGGTGGCCTCCCCTAATGATCGCCAGAAGATCAGACACAACCACCCTCCACACAAGGGGTAAATGGATATTCCGTCCTATGTTGGAGCAAAATACAAGTTTCTGTACTTTCGCACATGGCAGAACAAACACAGGGAGAAGGAATTTGTGCCCAAAGCAAAGCGAGGAACTACAGCCCGATTTAACAGAATAATTTTACCCTACTGTTCAAATTCTGTAACATTTATTATGAGACACGATAGCTCAGATAGTTCAGTGACTGGTTACCGGTACGAGCTGCAAAACTGGAGGTCGGAGAAGAGGAGTTTTTCACTCCGCCACCATTACCTCCATGCAGCTCTGTGCCCACCAAGCGTCCTTTGCAAAACGTATTGGGGCTCTCTGACCCTGAACAGAATTGTCGGAGAGTGAAGTCTAGCATTCATTGCCACTCGATTCCGAAGTACGCCTTCATGGTGTAGTGTTTAACTAGTCTACTGCAGTTGGCAATGTTAATATACGTCATAACACTAGCGAAAACTTCCGTTCTTCGTACAGATGTTCCTTAAAATGGACTATACTAAAGTATTTAAATTTCTTATTATTACGATAATCATGAATATTTATTCTGTTTGTCAAAAACAGAAGCTGCTAGCAGCCACAGCTCCTCAGTTGATTTTATCTTTATAATAATTTGTACCGAAAACGTAGTCTGTATAGCGACTCGCTATGAGCTGGACGGTCTGGGAATCGAATCCCAGTGGGATCGAGACTTTCCGCACCCGTCCAGACCAGCCCTGGGGCCCACCCATCCTCCTGTACAAGGGGTATTAAGTCTGTTTCTCGAGGGTGAAGCGGCCAGGACGTTGTGTTGACCACCCACCCGCATCTAGTGCCGAGGTTAAAGAAAGAGTACAGTTATACCTCTAATCCCCCTCTGGGACTTCATGGCCTGTTCTAGGGCGAAAATTACCTTTTTAATTTTTACTGAAAAATAATAAAATTGCTTCAGTTTTCTAAACACTTTTTAGTACTTTAACCTCCAGAAAGGCCGGTTATATCGCCTAGCAACAAGATCAGCGATGTAAATATGAAGAAAATTAGACAGCCAAAATAATTTTAGATAGACTAATGATACATAAATATTATGGGTAATTATTTCAGCTCCCTGAAGTTCCGTAGCCTTACTCGAACCATTGCGGCTGGGGACATCAGTGATGTGACAGTGCGTGTACGATGCCCAGTTTTAATTCATTGGTTTGTATTCGACTCAACATCACTTGTTGTTCATAACTACAATATATAGAGATTTTAAACAAATTATCATCCCGATGCGAGACAAGAGTCCTAACCACTTGACGACATTCGGTGTTTTATGTATTGTATAATACTTTACGGTAACATCGATCAATCGAGAACACAAAGTCGTGATGGATTTGCTTGTTATCTACCCACTCTAGTCACAGAATCGCATCTGTACCTCAGCTGCTGGTAAAGCGATCACTCTTTGGGACTTCAAGTACTCTAGACCCCTGTCTCATACAAGGACACAGATCGACATTTAAATGTTAGTACAGAGACTGAACAGGAAGCAGGTTACATGAAGGGCCCTTTTAACTTCAAAGGTTAGTACTTCAGTTGTCAATAATGGGCTACGTTGCCGGGTAATTAGGTGCTATTACCGAGTCGTCTCCTTTGTTAGACTGACTGTTATGGTGTCTCGGTTTAACTGATCTTGGAAGTTCAGTTTTTCGAGTGGACCATATGACTGCGATAGTTTAGATGTTTCAGTCTATCTAGACATAAGTGGGCGGTTCTGTTAGATATTTCTAATACGTTCTATCCTGAAATAATTATTTGCAATGCCACCAATTTTATGGAAGTACATTCACGTTTTGTCTATGTTTTGCACTGCAGAAAGGGTACAAGCATGCTAAATGGTGAGCTAAATAGCTTATTACTGTTGTACAGTAAACACAATATTTTTAGGAGTGGAATTACGTACAATACAAGGCAAGCTTTACACTCTTGTACATTTTAGTGCAAGAAACAGCATAACATCGTTAAAGGCGGTAGTCACTGTATGCACGTGTTGGAGGTGAGTGCTTACTTTCAGGAACCCCCAGCTTTACCCCCGGGAAAAGCACAACCAGCAGTTAATGGACAAGAGAATAGGCAAGCCCCATTGATGAAGACAACATCCCACTGACTACGAGGAATCCAAACACAGCACGCTCCTCACATGACTTCAAACGTATTCACCAGACGTACGTCATTCTCTTGTAAGCTCACTCTACAAGTCGTAATTCGTCACGCCGTCGGACGCGTGTCCGTAATGTGTATACCCTCACCCGCAGTTTGGGATATACTGTGGCCGGGGAGTGATTCGATTCGCCCTCCTCTCCTCCCGCCGACTCAATCATCGTCACCAGGCACAATTAATTTCTTATGGGTTGCATAATGTTAGCTTGTCTGCCTGCTGCATTATCCTACATTGACAGGCAAAAAAATTCTGTGCAGAACGTCAGTGACTACATTTATATATATCATGCCTTACATTTAGCTATTTTTCCCGACTTGCAGAAAGTGCCTACAATGGAGTTGTGCCTCTCATCCTTTCCAGTTCCTTTCCAGATTCTGATGAAATTTTAATATCGTTGTGTGAAGGTAAAGCTATCCCCATAGAGGCCTGGACAGGCCCCTAGGGCTCCAGGAAGTTGAGGCTCCCAGGATTTCTGTTAGAGGCTGAGTCGACCCCATCGGGAATCGAACCCGCGACCTTGCGGCTTGTAGCGTAGTGCAACCAACTGCGCCACCGCTCAATGGTGTCTGTACAAAGGGCCGGCCCAAGACATGTGACCGCCCCGAGCAGGCAAATAATTTGGCCCTCCTTCAAACCGACATTCTTTTAACTTTTTCGGCCTAGGACAGGGCTAACGAAAATGTTTCAGGGCGCGTGCCCAAAATGCTAATAATTTTCGGAAAAAAGTATTTCGCATCTAGAAATCTGAGTTTACTGACACCATATTCCCGATCATTCCAGTGACGTCTTAGCGCCCCCGTCCGCCCCTTAATCCGGTCCTGTCTGTACATACAACCTTTTGTAACAAATTCTGAATTTTAGCCACAATATGCCTATTCATTTCTTCCCTACTATCCTCATAGTTAACAAAGTATTTACCTAAACAGCAATAGCATGTTTTGTTTTTGTGGTGGGAAGAAATGTGTTCTCTTAGAGGTAGAAACTAACTTTTTATGTACAGATTGAGATGACTCTCAATTTTAAAGGGTTAAATAAGAACTGTTGTATTGCGCATCCTAACTATACCTTCCCTATCTCTAACAATAGCAACATGGTGGCCATGCGAACTCTCCATTTAGAGCACTTCCATAGACTGTGTCGAATTCAGGGTAATTGTCCTCATGGAGGATCTGAAGCACTATGATTATTAACGAAACGTGCGCCAGTTATTTGATGACGGCGGTAGTCAGAGAGCGTGGCACCGTGACGCGTCAAATTTCACTTTCCTCTCACAGTAAGTGACGGAACATGTGGGGAACCAGCGCCTCCTGCGCTTCGATCGCATTCAACACAATATATACTCCGTGAGCTAGTCTAACACACCGCACGGCTCGACTGGTTAACACAGCGCGTCTTTATGAAACATCGCTTCTCATTACAGTGTTCACTAGAGCCCGCCACTAGCAGAGTTCAATATAAAAGTTTACAGCCGATTTATTAGAAATCAGTTTGAACGTTAACGTGCCATATAGGCCATATTTTTCGAAGTCGTCTGTTACCTTTCAAACTACTCCGAAGTTATATGAACGAATTATCTTATATGCATATCTCATTTCCCTACTTCATTTGTGTCGTAAATATTATCTTGCTTTATTCAACCACTTAATAATTTAGACCATGCTCCCCATTAATGTTTGCCATTCTTCTGTCAACTTCCTACTTCGTATGTCCAAAAGTTCTCATCACACTGTTTTCGAAGACAATTATTCAGTATTTCTCTTCTAGAACTAAAAAAATTAATGTATAATATTTTGAAATATTTTTCCATAACTACCGAATCGCCTGAAATTGTTTATTTCCGAATGCCTCGAAGGACAGACAGCTGTGAGAATAGCGAAAGAAATAATGACGACTTAATATGACAATACAGTGACAATATACACCTTCATCTGTGCTTGCTAGTGGCACGGTGTGTTAAAGGAACTGCCTTCGAAGACAGTTACGAACACAGATCTGCCACAATTACTCACATGCGGTTTCCAAAACTAACTGCAGGACAACTAGTGCTCAAATTTAAAGACTGTTATGAGATTTATACACACGACATACCCTTGATTTACACACACAGCTTACAGTGTTACCTTGCTCTTTGTGTGTGTCGGCAAATTTACCTTGGGATGGACTTCTATGACTGCAACCTAACACACGGAAAAGATGAAAGGTGCAGCACGAAAGCAAATCAGAGACGAAGGCATGTATTATGATTACATTCGTGCGTCCTTTTATAAATGTTCCTTTCGTTACCCTTAGTTAAAATATAGTATGTTTTCTTAACGTTTAGTGAATTAGTAATTGTAAAGAGCACAATCTTAACACGATTAAAACTTTTAAATTAGTAGACTACATTCTGCGCTACAGAATAACAAGAATCCCTGTAATTAATTCTGTTCTTAACTTAATCGGGAATGCGTTTCGATTTGTTACTACGGTTCGGAACTATTTCAGCTATCCTACACCTTCACAAGTTCAATGAAATTTAAAACAAGTAGATTCAACATATAAACTAAATTGACATCTTGATCAATGCACATTCAACGAATATGACTTCCTAACACCGTCTTCTGGACGTCAAATAGGCTTACGCAATATTATATTACAGAGTTACATACCTCCATAACACAGGCTACATAAATCCACAGCATTCCTTCTGCTTGGCAGTTGATCGTGTTCTCACTGTCGACAGTTCAGACGTTGTAGCTACTTTGCTTCCCAAATTAACGCCATACGTTCAGAACACTTCGGACATCGCAGAAATATTTGTCTGTCAGGTAGACTGGGAGAAACTGACACAGCTTTTTACTTATGTGTCACAGAACCTTGACTGGTACAGCAGTCTGTCGAATAGGGGGCCTGTACAATCTACTGAGCCTCTCAAGACATTTTTAGTCAACAGACAACAAATCGTCTCGAAGTCATATTTACTGGCGGAAGAGCCTTTTCTCTGGCAAGATTTTTATTAAAACAAATTCTACTTAATAATATCACTTATTTGATACGAGAATTTCACTTATGTATTCCCGTTGCCCTATTTTATATTGTTTAATGCAGAGACGCCGCATACAGATGCCTTGCTGCATTAAACGGTTGCGAAGCATAGAAACAACGACGAGCATAAATCGTCTAACGAACAGACGGAGAGAAGCGGAGGATGAAAGAACATTAGCCCAATATAATATGCTACAGCATAAAACATTGTTGACTGGTGTCAAATATTGCGTAAGTTCAGAAATCTGAACAATGCAGTGCGTTTCTTTATGACGTTAATAAATATGGCCTATTGTTTAAGTAGCTGTTGGTCGGCGGTTTCCTATGTCAAAATCGCTTTGGATCTACGGGAGGTGCCTTTGTGACGCCTACCCTGAGAAGAGAAATACTGCCTTGGCACTTCTCATTTGACTCGCGCTCAGTAAATGTCAGATACTTGTTCTCAATCCAACGACGTTCCCTTAACCTACTTTGTAGTTTTAAACGACAAAAATTTAGCTTATGGTGTCATAATGTTCGCGTGTCAGGGTCACAGAACACCTCCCTCCAAAATAAATTTACGTCTCTTCGAAAACTTTGCTATAAGTAAGGCCACTTTGTTTCCACATCGTGCAATTCGTATCAACGCGAACTCTTGCCATGTCCATTTTATATTATCAATAATACAAACAATCGAGCAGCTTGATATAGCGGTAACAATCTGCACGTATGTTCGGTACGTGCTCGTTTCGAATTTATATCCGAGCACCGGCTAACCTGACGTCTTTCGTCGTTTCCCTCAGTCCCTCCATACAAAATTCTGGGATAGTATCTAGATTACGCCAGGAATGCTGTTTTTCAAATCCTTTTCAATTTATCATTCATCCTACCATTTGACTTTATATAGTCTGAGATACCGACAACCTCGTACAATAAATCACAAAAAGTACCATTAGAGCCGCAAGAAATTACGAGGTGGAGACGACATGACCGCTACTAATGCGTGCAAATGTAGTGTCCTGAAATTCTGCACGAAAATAGAACATCGAATAAGTGTGAAATTTCTGTTGAGGTAATTGTTAAAGCAAAAGAGGCAGGCGACTGCGTTAACCTGTGTTTAGCCCTCTATTTGACGGCGATAATCCATGGACCTTTGAAGCTAGACATTAAAATTTTGAGTAAATGTACATCACAAACATGCCTATAACTCTGATATAAACATTTGTGAACAATCACGAATATGGCAGCGGTGCGAAACTAAGGTTACTCCTAACAATTCAGTGAGCAATTGTAGGTACCTGCTGATGAAAGTAATGTACTTAAACGGAGCAATAAATTTAACAAATACTGAGTTACAATTGTTACCTGCCTCACTAAGGAGGTCTAAATTAAATAATTTTAAGGAAAGTAGGTGCCATGAGTGTTCTTCAGAAATTCTTGTTTTAAGCAATTTTTAATAAGATACTCGTAAGAAAAATATCAGTTCCTTCCGCTAATGTCGTTAACAAAACCTGCCGTACAATATTAGTGTAATAACTCCGGATGAAGAATGTGCCACATGACTTATTCAGCCAGAACAAAAACAGACACAGTTATTTCTTCTCCCACCCCAACCCTCCTATATACATATTCATGACATGAGACGGTCTGTTGTTTGAGGCATTCTCCACTGGTGGTGCAGGCAAAATTGGCCTAGAGTCCCATTATCCACATCTTTCGGGAGAAAAATAAGTCATAAATATCTGATACATAGTGGACCGTCGTCGTTTATACAGGTCACACAGTATTCTGTAATAATATTTTCTGCATGTCACACGGAGTGTTTAAAAGAAAATCTTCGGGAGAAGCAAGAATGTAGTGCTACCACCTCGACTAGATATGGGCCCTTAACGGTGTTCACGTCACAGCATTTTTTTGCTGAAACAGATTTTATCACATAATGGTTGACATTGACGACGAGCAAGGCTTCGTATTGAATCACGCGTATTTTATCCGCTTGTACAGTTACATCACTGCTAATTAAAACAGTACCCGGTACACGACTGAAAAGTATACTTACAATTATGAGCCTATTTTTATTACAGAACCACAACAACTTACATATGTTCCCTTTCTATTATACGTATTGTTTTAAGCTTACATACAGACGAAGACATTAAGCATTCTCTCTCTAAAAAGGTCGTAAGAAAATAATTAAAGAAAATTATCTCTTTTACCTAAGCATCAATTAAAGCAGTGTGAAGGGGACGACGAAGGAAAGCACCACGCACTTTTCTTAACAATGAAACAAATAGAGCCACGTTGTCATATTCAGTCCCGTTTTGGACAAATGCGATGCAGAATTGTTTCGTGAAAGGACAGTTCCAACATTCTTCCGTAAATCAAGCCCCTGCCATCTTATCTCTGGTTCATAAATTTAGGGGCTGACCTAAGGACAAGAATGTAAGACTGCGAAGCAGAAACACAAATTGTATAAAAAAAATTGAAACGTCTTTTCAAAAATATTTATCAAACCGTAGACCTACATAAAATAAATTAAAATGTTATACTAAATACGGTAAACTGCCATTTCTAAATTAAGTAATAAGACAATTAGTGACGTATAATCAGACAGGTCTTGCACTTCGTCATTAATCAATTTGAATTGCATCATATAGGCCTACACTTGCTATAAAGTATAGGCATTTTTATCCACGAAAACAAAATACACGTTGTTGAATGCCAGCGATTGGAACTACTCGAAAAAATAAAAAAATTACAGACATACATATGAATATGTGACGTCAACAAGACATCAAGTGTGTACCACAATGGGTGGTACACATTTACAAAAGCATTATTCCAAGCTTATATAAACCACTACCCACAAACCTCACTTATCGCAAATATGTCATTAGTTACAAACCTAAACACATTACAGGTATTACAACAAGGTTCTATAAATTAATTCCACCAATATTATTTTAATACACATCTTCCTAACAAATTCTAGTTTAGACTCAAGAGTACCAAATTTTATCGGGTTTTCATCTAGTGATTTCAGAAAGAAAAATGCGGACAGACGGAATGACATACCTTACATGCATTCACTTCGTGTATCACATATAAATATAAATAATTTAAAAAAGGACACGCCTTATCGCCACTTTAAACCGTGATCTAGACTATGCAAATGGCGGCTCCTTTGTCGAAATATTCTTCCGTCATAAACATTCAATTAATCTGTAGTAGGTCACTTGCATGGGAGCAAGTTGATACAGTGAAGGAAGAGGAACAGACTATCGCATCCGAGGATCCACTGGTCACGGAAAACATAGTTAGTCCCTTCTTACCGGATGAATATTAACAAAGAAACATGCAGAGGCCTTATCCAGCCATCTCCGGCAACACAAATTTCTTCGATTACATACAGAAACCCCAGCTAGTTAGTGTTCCATATTCATGCCGCATTCAAAAGAACAGCGTGCAAAAACGACGTTTCGCCTCACTGCCAATCTACGGCGATTCATAGCGCTTAAAATTGTGGAGCTTCAATTTATTTGTATATTATTTCATTTAACGGCGTTTTCAATAGCTCTGATTGAAAAGTGTCGAATGAGAGGATGATTAGTAAATAATGAATTGAAAACACGAGGAAGACGTGGCGGCCTTATGTGAGGGGCCACACCGGCACTTGCAGGGAAGGGGCTGAGAAAATACACGAAATATCTCATAATAGCCAGTTTCCGGGCAAACTTTTTAACCCAGAATCTTCTAAATTCTAAACACTCCTTTCGGTTATAAAATTTAATGGCTATGTTATTGTGGTGGTAAATGTAAAGGTGTGTAGAAAAATTCAAACTTTATTCCAATTACGTGAAGACAAAAGTGTGTAGAAAAGTTACTTTCAATTTTGACGATTTAGGCCTATGTAAGATATGTTGGAAAACAGAAGAAAATGTGCGATGTCACTTCCTGGAAATCCTGAAATTCCTACCACAATAACGTAAAAGGGTATAGTGTGAATCTGTGAGGTGTAAGCAAAAACACCTCTCCTAAATATAAAGTCCTGTCTTCGGTATAGTAATATATCACCTGATCATACACTCTATGTGATTTTAATTCGGGCGTTCTTTGTATAATGTAAAACAATAAGATGGTCCAGCAAAATTTGCAATTAGATTTCGACGTCATTGCTACACCTAATGAAGTACTGCAGCTAGGCTTTGGAAATTTTGTGCGGAGATAAATCCTAAAAGTATCTAGAGTTGTATATAACTTCTTACCCTTTAAAATTTGATAAGTGTATAAAAATGAAGCCATAACTGACAACTATGATTAAGTCGAAATGGGCAGTATACAACTATTCACAGTGTGGCATCGCTAAATACTATAAATTATTAGTTCAAAAACCCTGCTAGCCTTGTGATTTCAGACGAAACTTTGAGGGAGATCTGGTGCAGTCAGTGCCTCTCACCACTTACTGTTCATTTGTAATGAGCCTCAGAGAGATAAAATAGCAACAGCTTGCCTAGGAAACTTGACCTGACTGAAAAAAGAGTATGAATTCCTAATTAGGCTTTGATAACGCAGACACACCTAGATAAAACGTAGTCACGTATTCCGAAAAATCTATTATTTAAAATGTCTGTCACTTAATGCTCAGTCAACAATTAGGATACCTATAACAAAACAGCTGCAGAATAGGCTGCATATCTGCCGGTTTTGGGATCCTGAAGGGGGTAAAAGTTGGGAGAGACAATCTGATGCATTTTACACTCACATGAACTCCAATAACATAACATAACATTACATAACATGCAGTGTCACAAAGCACTTGGTCGAACCCGTTTCTTCAAAACAGCTACAACCATTTATACCCCACTAAAGTACGTCACTTTATCACGGTAACATCAAAAGCAGTCAGCGAAACATCTTTCGAACACCTAATGCCACTTTCGAACTAACTTCGTCCATTCCTATCTTGAAAAGAGGGTTTCGTTAACTGGAGCCAATACAAAAACAAAAAAGACTGAAATTATTTTCTTGTATTATAAATTTTGCGCAGTAAACTCCTCCTTTCATTTTAAGCACGGCAGCCACAGAAACTGTTCTTATGGCTATGGGATAATCTAAATTGCCTTCACTTGTCCACAAAACGCGTTTTACTCATTATTTGAAGTTTGCGGGTCACCTACACCCGTCACTGTACATGGATAAAAAAACCTATAATAGGCTCACGGGGCTGTCACTAGATGGGTAACGGCAAGTGTTTTAATTTGTACTTACGTTCTGTTAATCACCGCCTGTTAAAATCTTCTTATGAGAAAATGAGAAACTGTCACTGTGTTACACTAACTGGAGACAAAAATTATTTTCCGTACTTCGTTAAACATTCATCTCATTGACAAGAAATGTTCTAAATTTTTGTCAACTTTATGCCATTTAAATATTTTTCTACTAAGAGCCACTTCTAAGAAAATCGATAAACTTATACTAAAATTTAATACAACAAGGATTTACATCTGACAGATACGAAAGAAGTAGTATTTGTTCTACAATATTTGGTGCACACCCAAATACAAAACAACTTTAATCGAAATCTACTAGGTAATTTCGGAGACAATATGTAAGGACGGACGGATAGACAGGGGTGATATTTACAGTATGCACTTATTCCAGGCACTTTTTTCATGGAGAAGATACTTATACACAGTCCGACAATTATATAATGAGACTGAGGTTATAGAATAAAACTGGAACAAAAGACTTGAGTACTATCTGTATTTTATTCAAAGTACATCCCTTCTGCATCGATACAGCGAGTGGCACGATCCAGCAAAGACTGGAACGACCTCTGCACGTCTTCTTGTGGTATGGCCCGAAGACTCGATGTCACAGCTCCTTGGATGTCTTGAACATCTTCAAAGAGGCGCCCTTTCAATGGTAACTTCAGTTTGGGGAACAGAAAATAATCACAGGGGGATAAATCAGGGGAGTAAGGCGGATGATTGAGCACGCACACTTGTTTTTGGGCTAAAAATTCTTGTACAGCAACTGCCCGGTGAACCGGTGCATTGTCGTGAAGAAGAAACCAACTGCCTGGTGCTGAGTACTCGGGCCGGACACGGCGAATCCTCTTCCATAGGCGTTCCAGAACACTCAAATAAAAACTTCCAGTGACAGTTTGTCCCTGTGGGACAAACTCGTGGTGAATAATTCCCTTGCTGTCGTAGAAACACACAAGCATTGTCTTCACTTTTGACTTTTGAAAACGAACTTTTTTGCCTTTTGGTGATGCTGGTGACTTCCATTCAGCACTTTGGCGTTTAGTTGTGGGATCATAGCGAAAACACCAAGTTTCATCCTCTGCTACAATCGAATTCAAGAAAGTTTTATTTCTATGAGCAGTTTTAATTATGTCTTTTGCGTACTGAACACGCTCGTGTCTTTGATCATCATTCAATGAATGCGGCACAAACCGGGAAGCGACCTTTCTCTTGCCCAGGTCTTCCACTAAGATTTGACGAATCGTCTCCCTGTTAACACCAAACTCATCAGCCATCATTCTCACAGTCACACAACGTTCTTCTTGTATTCGTTCTCTCACTTTCACAATGAGTCCCTCGTTACGAACAGAAAATGGACGCCCAGGCCTGGCTTCATCTTCAATCGTTTCCACACCACTTCTGAATCGTGCATACCACTTGAATATCTGTACACGAGATAAAGAATTATCCCCATACACTTGTCTCATCAATTTCACAGTCTCAGCTGCAGTTTTCCCGAGTTTAACACAGAATTTAATGTTCGCTCTCTGCTCCATGCTGCTACTGTGACCGCGTCCTCTCACTACCTACACAACATGGCGCCGTATTTCCCGTCATGCTCAGCGTGGGACGTTGCGGTGTTGCCAGATTACAGATGAAGGTTGGGCACTTGGATGGCATGCATTGCTTCATAGATGGCACTTCTATCTTGGTCAAAATAAAATCAGTCTCATTATATAATTGTCGGACTGTGTATAAATCAATGGATGTGGGTGGTGAGTAACAATAACCCTTTTTCTTAATCCTATAACCCAAAATATCATTAAGACAGCACGATAAGAGCGATTATTCGTAAGACGCACGACTTCAATCGATACCAATCGTTTTGTAAATTTAATGACCAATAATACATGGGAAGGATCACCTATGTACAGTACTATAGTGTTATAAAGATACTGGATTCGGATAGCATCAGAATGAATTCAAATGTGTTACTTGCTTACTGGTACTAATTGCATGTGCCGTTACTTTTTTAAGAACAAGAGACAGGACCAAAGAATAAAATCACAAAGGAGTCTTTTTGCTTTTAATTTGCAATGTAAACTTCTGAAGAACAAAACCGATTTATAGTCAATTTAAGTTTATTATGCACTACTTTCCGAAGTCTCCAAGTTTTACCACCATAAAAGCTATGTTCCAAATGCAGCATTTCACTAGTTTTTTTTCCTTAAATTTGAATCCAATTTGCTGGCAAAAAGGGTCTTCTTCTTCATGTTGATTGCTGCTTTTGCCATTTCAATTCTGGATTTAATTTCACATGAACATCTAGCATCATTTGTTGAATGTGACACAAGTCCAAAATGACCAATGTTTAGTCTACACTTGAAGTCTACAATTGTTACTGCCTTACGATGGTTCATTTAAAATCGGGACCTTTTCTCACAAATATCTTTTGTTACTTCCTGTCGGCTAGCTTATCACACAGAAATTTACTGACTCATTGATCTGCCTACGGACGTGATTTCGCACACAAGTTACGTCAACCGGCCCCTTGCACAGTCCTTAATTACTGGCGCATTTTACACACGAATTGTGGAAATTGGCTTAAGATATTAAATACATCTTACGGACACCTGAGATTCTAAGACTGGTCTTCCTCAGGTTAATATTTAGAGACACACACTCATAAACCTTTTAGGCCCTTGAGTAAGGTGAGTAATACGAGAATTAAACTGAAGGAAACGAGCCTGATATTCGTTAAAATGATATGTAAAAGTTTAGATTCAGAAAAACGCTGAATCTCCATTACAAAAGAAGCCAGTAAATATTACTCAGGAAAAGGTCGACATTTTATATATTTCTAACCGAAGCTATCCTCTATTATTTCAATTGATATGAACACCAATGTAATCTAGAGTCCTCCAGAACTTACTGACAACAAAAACTCAAGAGAAGATTCCTGGTTCTTCTTTGTGTCTACCAGTACTTAAACCCTCTAGTAGCCGTACCTATGCTAAATAAATTAGCTTCCAGTAGACAATGGCGCATTTTATAGCATACGAAATCTAATATTGTGAACAAATAAGGTTCCAACATAAGATTGTCTTGAGAGTCTCCCTGTCTGCTATACTTTTCAAAAGGCTGTGAAACGATTATTCCATTTAATGTCATAAAGTAAAACGCGTACCATACACGTAAAATGGCTTCATATCAAGTTTCATCAAAAATACATATATAACCAATAGTAAAATCGATTTCCGCCCCTTGAATTAATTGCTGTGAATGATACGCGTGGTAATAATAATACTCACGTAATAGAAACTGAAAATCTGTCCAAAAGTTCAGACGATACAAGTGAATGATGACACAGGTCTTTAGGTGAAACAAATTAAGTTTAATGATTTACGTCAGATCATGCAGCACATACACGTTGAAGTTCTCGTGGTACCTTAGGTAATTGGCGTTTGCAATGTACAAGTAAAAAAAATCGACCTCATGTACGTAATATCTTTCTAATTAAAAGAACTTTATTAACATTGATTAGTTACATCATCGACAACATACATCCTGGTACAGTAGTTGTTCCAGTTACCAACTGTTCTGATCGCCTCAAGCGTCGGAGTTGAATCCCAGGATCTCCGTAGGTGTTCAGAGATTCGTAATAGTAGTGAAAAACTATGAAAAAAAAAACACTACCAGGGTGCTATTACATGCAAAACAGACAGATACACACAAGTACATGACAAACCTAACATACTTTTCAACTTTCGGAAAAAGCCAGAAAACAGCACAAGACTGAAGTGTTAAAAAAAAGCAACGCAAGTTAATTCCTCTATGACCTGTCATAATGATTACTGCACGACGTCAAAAATGTGTGTTCTGTAAGTGGTACAGGAAGAGTCTCGGAGTTAATGATTATGATATTTAAATGAAGCAAATGCTCGTTTGAGTGGCGTCACACAATAATCACCGACACCATCAGCTGTCAGTAAGCCTTGTTTCCATGACGCATGGTCTAAACATGGAAAAGAGCTGCATGGTACAACATTTAAATACGTGATATATTTCCTCATTGCGGGGAGAGAGATCGTAAGGCGGAGTTATAAAAACCCCCTTTCCTACCAACCCCACTGAAAAGAAAAGGCGCCACCCGCGAAGAACAGGGAGGGTGGGAAAGAAGGCAAATATGAATGGATGAAATGGAGGATGGAGAAAAAGAAAAGAAGGAAAGAAGAATATATTTGAATTCGGAGGTCCATGGCTCGGCTGTTAGCTAGCTGGTCTGGCTTCCGGTTCAGAGTACTGCACAAAGCGGCTTCCGGTCCCTGCGTCGCTGTTGATGATGATGGCTGTGACGACGAACGACTGAACTGCCAGCAGGCGATTCGCATTGTCCCCATCATATTCAGCATCATCCACCGTGATGACGCGAACCCCAGGTCGAGGAAAAATTCAGGACAACTTCAAAACACATCGCAACCTCCGCGCTGACAAAACATTAACATCTACACCTTCCGATCTTGGTGTGTGGTGTCTGCCAATTCGTAGGGCACAAATAACAGACTGAATGGTTATACTCATAAGTATTCAGTCTGTCATATTTCTGATGACTGACTGACTGACTGACTGACTGACTTATTTTCTGCTCTTCATGCGACACTGTTGCAGCTATCAACAAAGTACTTGGTAAAAGTACACGTATATTTATTTCACTGCGATCCTTTCTTATAAATTGTGCCCCCTGAGGGACATTTCAAAATCACAATTTCATTACACACTATTAATTTTTGAATCCTGGGAAGACCAGCTACATTTGTACTGATTTTAAGATGACTTTAAGAAAAACAACGTGTCGTAAGAGTACTACGATCTGGAATACCCTAAGAATTTCTTCCGGCAAAGAACGACAATAAAATACCGAATTAGCAAATATCTCAACTCCATAAATTTCTACCATCTTATACGCTTCTTCATAACTACTTGCAACTATTTAAGCATCCCACGCCGAACTTTCGAAATAGAATCCTTTTGGGCACTGTGTACAACCACAAGCGTCATGATCAAGAATAATTAGTATTGGGGCACTGTGTGGCTAATTATCTTCTAAATTGTAGTGTTTAAGCCTTCCCAGAATGATGGGCTTTTTCTGTAGCTTGATGCTCGAAATTAATACTATGGACAACAGATGCCTAATTTTCGAAATATGAAAAGTCGTTTAATTTTGGGGGTTTCTTCTTGCATTCCTGGCAAACGTTCCCCATTAATTCTGTTTTGAGACGCACAGAATTGTGCGCACAGAAGGGTTGAGGTAGTTTTGTACCGTAATCTGTGTAACATAACTGAAAATTGATGTTCTTTGATATTACCTAATCAAAACTGATTCTTTTTTCCGTGTTGTAACATAAAAATGTAAACTTATATACCTAACTCGGTTACACAATTAAAAACTGATATATTTATTTTGTGGCATTCTGTGCACACAAACTATCTTTTGGTGTTTTATGACAGTAGGGTAAGCCTTAATTGCTGCCTTCGTTTTGTGGTGCTATCGGACACACAACAGGTTAAGACTTAATGCATACCTTTCTTTTGTGGTATTATCTCATACATAAATTTCTTTTGTATTCTCATACATAACTTTCTTTTTATTTGTCCAGTATAATCACACGTATGCTTTTTAAAATTTTAGCTTAGAGCCTGTATGTGCATTAAAATGCTCGTAGCGAATTAAACGTTGAATCGGGCGTAAGCTGATTAGCATTTTTTGCTCAAAATGACTCAAAACGTAACATTCTGAAGCTTGGCACAGCTTACGCGGAACATGCTGTATAAGTTTTATTTGAAACATTTTATAAAATAGTAAAACACAATGAAGTACTAATTTGATTTCTAAAATAGCATTGCCAAAAACATCAATGACTATTAACATCTAAAGGTTTCCACCATTGATTTCATGGCCCTTCCAGATTTTAAGTACCTTTTTACAAGTCACTGCAGCTTTAGGGTCACCAGTATTTCAGGAAGAGTTACTGCTTAGGTGTGAAAATATATTTGTGTTTGAAGTGACAGATTCGTGTCCGCAATAAATAAACAGGAAACAAATGAAGTATGCATGTTTGCATGCAAAAGCAATTTTGGACTCTGTAAAGTACAGACACTGCAGAAAGTTTTTGTTTCATGTCGGATTTTGATCACAACATCCCCAGTATGTAAGTAGACCATCCGATAGCTAAAGAAGTCGAGTTTTTTTTCTTAAGGTTGAGTTTTGTTCTTTTGGTGTAAAATGTACAATACGAGCAGCATTAAATGAACGTAGTACCCAATGAAGAGATACCGAAAATGCATGTCGGCCAACTCCAATTTGTATATAAACTTCATTAAGTGTGTGGCAGATAAAGCTCCCAATGAAAATCATAGCCTACAGTTCTGTACAGCCAGGATAAATTCAACCTAAGACGATTCAATCGAGCTGTCTCTTGAAGACATAAATACAGTGATATTTCGTGTGATCAAACACATTTCCAGCAGAGTTCATAACAAAAAATTAAGCTAAGATGCCTAACAATCTCTCTCTTGATATGAAGATGGTTGGAAACAAATGACAGCAACAGAAAGGCTTTACCAAAACAACAATCGCGGATCTGGCGACAAGTCTCGCCGACTGGGATATTGTGACGTCTTGTCAGCGAACTAACTTCGTATTCACAAGGAACTTAGACACTGAGCTTACACTGAGCTTCGATAAAGACTTGGACCCAGTCTTAACAAAAGCTGTTAAATCCTTAGTGCAAGAGAAAGACAACGAACGGCAGTATCTAGTAGGCCTACACGTCAAAACATGCGAGTTCTAAGTAGGAAGTCTTTGTGTGGAACAGACATTTTGTATCGATATCTCGAACAGCTTTTGTGACTAAACCACAGCCTCCTACAGTGTAATGCAAACTCGATTATCAAATATCACTCAGTGATGCGAAACGGATAGAACAGGCACAATGACTAGATGTCAGTTCCGACAGCAAATCAATTCTTCAGTAAGATGTATTCATAATTACTACAGCCCTTCAATATGTATACGACACCATAGACGATTCCCAGTAATTCAGAATTTAATTCTTAAAATTAATATTAACCAATTTATGCACTTAATATATTATTTTATTAAGTGCATAAGTTGGTTGACGTATTAATTATAAGAATATGCACGGCATGAAAGACATAAAAGTTAATTCTAAAAAGTTTCAACTAAATAGTTGCAAAATACATTATTACTGAGGGTGTTTGGGAACGGGTTTCTGAAAAGGACATTGAAACCTTCAAAGACGAAATAACAGGAAGGCGGAGAAGAATACCTAATGGTAAACGTCATAATTTGTGTCCTTAACTCAGTGTTGTTGAGGTGACAGAATCAATAGGGTGGGATGGGCAGCATAAGTAGGGTGCAGGTGGGAGCTGTAAAATGCGTAGAAAATTTTGGTTGACAAGTCTCAAACGAAAGGGCTCACTTGGAGAACACACGCTCAAATGGAATAATGTTGCAATAAAGTCAGGTATTTTTAAAGCATGATCATACTTCTCATTAGTCCTTCAAACGAGGGCTGGAGTAATAATGTACAATATGCCACGCCTTCAATTTACAATAATTACACCACTCATCAGTACAAAGCTTATAAATTTCATAAAGCATTTTTAAACAAAACAAGCAACAAATGTCTATGAAATTAAGTTTAAACCAACCGATGCACACTAAAACCACTCTTTAAGTAGCTTTATTATAAAATTGTTAAAATTGTACCCCTACACGTGTTTCGATCCTAGGATCATCGTCAGGGGGTTTCTTGTTAAAAGCTACAGTCACTTCAACACATGATTTAAAATATTCTATCAGCACTTTGAACCATAAGTTAAAATCTTGTCAATAGATTCGCTAAAAGTTGTAAAATTATAAAAACACTGTAGTTAGTAGAATTGTGGAACTGCTGGCGTGTGGTATTAAAAGCATATGAAATGTTTTTTCGTGGAGCGGAGTGTACTACGTGTCGTCCAGTGAGGAGTGCTACGGTGGAGTACAATTTAACAATTTTATAATAAAGCTACTTAAAGAGTGGTTTTAGTGTGCATCGGTTGGTTTAAACTTAATTTAATATGACGAAGATGCACGGTGTCAACAGTGTGAAATGTCTATGAGTTTCAAGGAAGAAGGGAGATGGATCACTTTATATTGACAGACAGCTTTAACATTGTGGAAATGCTGGACAAGATCGTAATGGCGGTAGCAGTAGCACGTTTGCAAGCAACAACACTGATTAACGTTTCTCCCTTTTTAACTTCTGTCAACCCTCACCTGTGATTACCGGCCACTTTTTCTTCTTAATGTGTAATTCAATTCCCGTTCGCATTACGTAAGCACGGCACATACAACATTAAAACAAACAAAGAATAAAATATAATATTAACTATTATTTTGTGTAAACTGTTTCGTGATTTAATTAATACAGACTGTAAGTCTCCCCTACAGCCATAAATCACGGGGATCAGTTGCTAATGGCCGGGCGATCGATATCTGACATCACGGCAGTCTTTTTATTACCCGCAGTCTACTACTCATTGAAAGAACATGTACTCACTCTAAATAAAATGTCTCTCAGCATTTTACGTGTCATGGTAACAAGTTATTGTAAGAGGTGACGGCAAAACACCTACCGCGGCACTGGATATCCTTCAACATTCCTTCTTATCTTAAAATATCTAAAATCGTCCAAAATTCGTCCCCCTCCCACGCCACAAGAGCGCCCTTTTCTGTAAACTACAGTGCACAGTACTAACTGCATGGAGCAGAATCCTTCTTGAGAAGCTAACATTGCCTCAGCTAATCACGGAATTTCCCGCATGTTATGCTGACATATTGTCCACTGCCATGTTCAAAAAAGCCAGCCACTTGTCCCTATCCTGAGGCAGATGAATTCAGTCCACGCCCTCCCATTTCATAAGTTCAATTTTAATATTATCCTTTTATCTATGCCTACGTCCTCAACGTGGCTTCTTTCCTTCAGGTTGCCCCATCAAAACCTTGTGTGCATTCAACTTCTCCCTCATGCGTGCCGCAAGTATGGCCCATCTCAACCTTCTTGAACGCAGCACACAGAAGTGGTTGCTTTCTCATATTATTCGCCTATAAGAAACGTATTCATTTCATACAGTGTCATTAAACAATCTACAAACTGACCAGCAGAAACCTGGTATTTCGTGGCCAGCGAACACTGTTAGGGCTGGATTCAGCAACGTATTAAGAGAATATTACACATCACCCATTCAGGGTCATGCTGCAAATGTCTGCATCCCACACGGTGTTCCTATCATGTAAACGTCGAAAATATTTGTCGCTCAGAACTCAAGACTTCCTT
The DNA here is from genome assembly GCA_021186555.1 of Reticulitermes speratus. Classification (NCBI taxonomy): domain Eukaryota; kingdom Metazoa; phylum Arthropoda; class Insecta; order Blattodea; family Rhinotermitidae; genus Reticulitermes; species Reticulitermes speratus. The sequence goes on along the minus strand of JAJKFL010000039.1, from coordinate 16,338,270 downwards.
GTTAAGCAGTGGCAAATTAAATAAATATAAATTATTTATAATTAATTAGTCATAATTTTTGTAAAGCAAAGAATTTCGGAATGTTCCTGATTAAAATTATAGAAGAATATACTTTCCTTTCAAAACATGAATTCTTTGGATTTTGGATTCCAACTTGGTAAAATAGAAAACGGTAAACTTATATTTCGGAAAGAGCGTTACAATGTCTAAAGTGTTTGCCTCAGTTCTGTATAATTAAAAACTGTTCAGAACTTATTTTCCTGTGTTCACTTTATCTCAATTTTCTGTCAACATTTTCATTTATTTCCAAAAACACATTCAATTTCGTACGTTTCTATGGTGCATGCCTTTCTTTGAGTCGGGCCACAATGTCATTCGTTTCCTGTGAAGCCAAATATTAATCACCGTCGTCACAAAATCCCACCAATGAACCGAATCTTGAATATATTTCATAATTCCATATCCAAATTCTGTGACATCCATTTTCGTGTTATGTTCCCAAATACGCCTGGGCCCACGTTCATAAACCGCGGGAAGAATAAATATTTGGTATTTTATACTTTAGAAGCTCCAAAGGAATTTTCCGAACAGTAGAAACTCAGAAACATTTCAAAAATAAGGTCACATAGGTCTCAATAACATGGACATGGGAACTTCTTTCCAATGTCCAATGGTCTCACAAATTTAGAAAAGTTTTGAATTTCTGGGCCACCGATGCATGGGGTCTGATGCAGGACTACGTACGTTTCTTGGTATTTCCCTGCTTGCAACCCATGGTACTTTCACCACAGCTTGATAACCTCTGTGAGCTACTACGTTCCCACCGCCCAGATGTTTTGCAGTAACGTGTTATTTCTTCCATTTTTAAACAACCTATTAGGGGAGATCGCAGTTTATGGGGGTGCGTGCGGCGAAGTGCATGTCGTGTTGTCCGTCCACTTGAATAATACACAGAACTCATTTACACCTGCGTCGGCTAGACTGGTGGTGTGCCAGACGACCAACCCCAGTGGTACTTAATCTTGCCACACGTCATAACAAGGCAGACTAGCTGCATTGATTTCGTTTACTGTACAGGACTGGACACCTCATCTACTCTTCACATTTTCAACTTAAAGTAAATCACAATAACTCAGTAATACGTAGAATCTCACGGTTACATTGCAGACAGGAGCTTCAGTAATCGAGTATTTCCCTTCCCGAATAGCTATTCAGTCAATACAGTTTCTGCGGGAGGTACTGACAGCCGCAAAGTGTAGCTGACAACTGAGCTCCACGAAATAGAAGAGATTAAAAACATACGTTGATATTTACCAACGTCTTGCATTCTACGCATACACACATTACCACTGCATATGCCAGCGCTGGGCTGAGTATCGGGACACTCAATTGCGTAAAATGCGTATGTTATTCCTCTAACGTGTTCTAACTACTAACTAACTCCATGGAGCAGAGTCCTTCTTGAGAAGCTAACAGGTCGTCAACTAGTCAAGAAATTCCCCGCGTTTTATGGAACCCGAACGTTCATTACCGCACTCACAACAGCCCGCCACCGGTCCCTATCCTGAGCCATATCAATCCAGTCCATGCCCCCCATCCCACTTCTTGAAGATCCATTTTAATATTATCCTCCCATCTACGCCTGGGTCTTCCAAGTGGTCTCCTTCCCTCAGGTCTCCCCACGTTCTAACTACAGAAATGTAAAGAACTGCAAAATAAAAATCAGTCAAATTATGCTCACAGCTTAAGATTGTTCATTATAGATTGAGGGATGCTGTGTGTGTATTTTGGGAGCTTTTAACAAAATGTGGTGATTTACATTAAGCCTGAAACTAAGGTAATTTAAACGAAGGTCATCACAACACCGTACCTTAAATTGCTACATCTAAGACTCCATCACGATTCCGCGCAAATTTTAGAATAGGCAGCAGTACACAAACTACGGTAACAAACTATTATCTATAACAACAGACAGGCTATCCTCAAATAAGTAATTTCTAGTGTGGATTTTTTATATTTAATATATTAAACGTGGACACTTCGGAAAGTAGATCAGAAATACCCGGAAAATTTTGAAATGTGGTGTTGGAGAAGGATGGAGAAGATCAGTTGCACCGATCGTGTGAGAAATGAAGAAGTATTACACAGAGTCAAGGAGGTGAGAAATATCCTACATACAATAAAAAGAAGAAAGGATAACTGGATTGGTCACATCTTGCGTAGAAACTGCCTTCTGAAACACGTGATTGAAGGAAAGTTAGAAGGAAGGATAGAAATGACGGGACGACGAGGGAGAAGACGTAAGCAGCTACTGGATGACCTTAAGGAAAAGAGAAGATACTGGAAATTGAAAGAGGAGCACTAGATCGCACCCTGCGGAGAACTCGCTTTGGAAGAGGCTACGGACCTGTTGTAAGACAGACTACAGAATGAATGAATATTAACTAATAACATGGCGACCGCGCGAAAACTTGTTGCATTTCTCGACTAAGATTTGAGCCACAGTGGCCTGATACATGAAAATATGTATGGCAAGAAATTAGAAATGCATGTACGGATTTCTGCGAAATACGTTTTCTGTATTGAAAATAATCAATATGTAAACGACTGTAATATAAACGTTGTTTTGAAAACAAATTACAGCATAACAACAGCGTGGGCCCTAGGTCGAATACACTTAAGGTAAAAATATTGAGAACGAGTGTGCGTCGCCGTATGAGCACCTTTACGTCTCTACCGATTAAATGGCAATAATTCTAGAATATATTTTCTCACACTCTGCCAGAATTTTTAACGCGTATTCACACAAATTAAATTGCAGCTGCATTAAAAAATATATAACAACACTGCATACACTTCAGAACAAAGTGATACATATGCTTATTTATTTACAGAAGTATATCTCCATTGTTGTGTTTATCTGTGTGGATCTAAAACAGAATGTCATATTTCCCATCACTCGACGTGGTGGCTAATGATTTTTTTTCCGTAAATTCTATACCAAAACAGTTGCATATAGATCGTATGGAGATGAGGATAGAAACACAAATACATACAACAGAATTATCTATGATTGAATCAAATGGGCCTGCATGTTGGGAGGGAAAGTTGGGGTTTGAGAGAACGAATGAACATCGGAGAGAAAGGGCCCATAGCAGTAATAAATTCATGCTCTCGTGGTATGTAACACAATAGACACGGTGATTTAGGAGTGAAGCAGGCGATTGAGAGAGAGAGAATGTCATAATGTGCATACACACATGCACGGGGACTCAATTAACTTCACATGTATATCCATCAGCTTGCATAGAACAAGCGGATGGAACTGCATGAATACCGTTGCAGCATTACAAGAGACTAGCTGGCTCACTGGCATTTCATTGCGTTTAGTTAATATAAATACAGATTACATCACCAATACGCTTCCCCTATAAACCGTGTTACTCTAAAGGGTTGCATCAACCCCTGCAGTATTGTTTTCAGTAAAGAAAAAAATTGTTTTAATCTCCTGGTTAAATCTATGCAGCCTTCTGTATCCTCAATTATTTCAGCTTTTCACAGGAAGACTTTGTTGCATGGTGCATTACATATTGTCTTACTATTGCTAACAATCATGCAGCCTTCCAACACATTTCTGAAAATGCATTCTGGAAGGAATTTATTTAATTAAAGCTATGCATTTACCGTTACGACTAGTAAGCGATTTTAAGTACTGCATTAAATTTTCTTACTGAGATGAAATATAGAAGTGCGAGACTGACAAACATGTGGCAGAACGGGGGAGGGATGAGAAATGCATGAAATATTTTAGTCGAAAAACCCAAAGAGAAGAAACAACTTGGGAAACACACAAGTGTGTGACAGGATTGTATCAAGATGAATTGAAAAACCAGTTAAGGGGATGTGGACTGGATTCATCCGATTAAAAATGAAGTCCAGTGGCGGGTGCCTATACACACTATAATGATCATTCGGGTTCTGTAAAATGCGGCGAATTTCATGACTACATGTGCAATTAATAGTTTCGCAAGCATAAATCTGCTCCACTGTGTTAGAAATACTAAACACTTTTTGGTGGTTTGTTAAGAAATGATATTCGACCGACCTTGATACTTAAGTCACAGCTAATAAAACACATTTGAATTAATTACATGTCAGGACCCTTATATTCCTAATAGAACGATACACCACAGCAGTTTGCACCTGGTAGACCAAGATGATTTCGCCGAATTTAGATCCTTCTATCTGAAACACTTTTTGCCCAAGAAATCTTGATTTTCCTCCTCCTTCACGCTTTGTTCTACAACTTCACTAGGTTTTAAATAAATAATGTTTATACTTTAAGTAAGTTAGATATGTTCACTAAATCGGACACGAAAAAGCTCATAAAATTAACAACCACATCATTAAAGCATAGAAAGGGAGTGTAGATAAGGGGCCATACATGTTTAATCTCGACATCAAGTACAGGTAGGTGGTCAGATTCATACTTCCTTAACTTTGCCTCCAGCAAGCCTATCTATTGGAAAGAATGCTGGGTGGACTCTACAGCTTTTCTGGACGTGAGGTCGAGGAGAATTACCATTTTTCTTGCCGGGAAAGAACTCCGTTCAATATCTAGCCCAGTAACTTTACTGACACCTATTCCGCATCGAAAATCTATTGTCCTGCTTAAATAAGAAACATATGAGGCTGTTGGGCTGACTATCAATCCGTAGTGCTAATTCCAGTGAGGAAGTCCAGCCCGATTTACGTCGGCGCAGTAAGAATCAAGTGACCGCTGTGTCCATTGTTCGGACCCTGCCTCCATTTCCTGCCAGGCAGGGAACCTTTGACTTGCCAGTCACTTCATCATACCTCCACTGAAGGGAGGAAACAATGAATCAAACCAAAGTTTGAAGACTATTTCCTTTGCTGCGAACAACAAACAATTGGCTTCAGGTGGAGGAACTGAATTCTTGTTTGTTACATTGTTCTGTGTTGCTTAGTTTATTGAATGGCACTTTTTTCAACTTTATGGGTAACACAGGGTCAAGTGGGTTATTGTGAAGGATGAGATGGAAGGGACGTCAAAAAAGGTGATGGTGGCCCATTTTAAGAAACCCTCATGACACTTCTGGATGTAATGAAAAAGCCCTCGCAAATGTTAAGGCATTAAGGGTTATTTAATTTAGAGCGTGCTGCAAGAAAACTACTAACATCTGCCTTAAAACCTGTGTTAAATTCGAAATTTGCAGTTTATGATTACATAATTCGTAGTTTCAGAGAGGAGAAAGAAAAGCTTTAGTCGATACATCTCAACAGCAGGGACAACCAGCATGCCACAGGCCATGATGGTACGATAATATTACACTGGCTCTTGAATAAACAGGGTCAGAGTTCTTGAACAGGACTAAAAATAAGATTCAGTGGAAAGATTCTGTAAACAAGGTAATGAGCCATGGGGTTCCATAATATATGGGGTATGTTTTGAATTAGCTAAACGACCGACAACTTCTCTAGAAAGACTAGACTCCACGTACTTAATTTGTATTTATGCAATCTCTGAGGCGGAATCATTCACTTACAGTTTCAACATCTCCTTTCTTGCTTTGATCCACTGAAATCTGTGTTGCTTTCTATGCAACATGTTCGTACAATGAAAGTATAATGGTAAGGTTACGTCTGTTGGGCCGTCCGATCTCCGTGTTTTATCTCTAAGTTACTTGATACATTTTATATTATTCGTACCGTGCATTGTCACTGATCAAACACAATACTCAACCAACAAATGCACTCTTCTTATTTTCTTAAATATATTATTGGTTGTTTGTATGCGGATGGATAAGACAGAACTGTCTTATCCATCCTCATATAAACAACAAATTTCCTGTACACAGTAGATATTACTGTCTTATCCATCCGCATTTAAACAACAAATTTCCTGTACACAGTAGATATTACAGTCTTATCCATCCTCATATAAACAACAAATTTCCTGTACACAGTACATATTACTGTCTTATCCATCCGCATACAAACAACAAATTTCCTGTACACAGTAGATATTACAGTCTTATCCATCCGCATACAAACAACAAATTTCTGTACACAGTAGATATTACAGTCTTATCCATCCGCATACAAACAACAAATTTCCTGTACACAGTACATATTACTGTCTTATCCATCCGCATACAAACAACAAATTTCCTGTACACAGTAGATATTACAGTCTTATCCATCCTCATATAAACAACAAATTTCCTGTACACAGTACATATTACTGTCTTATCCATCCGCATACAAACAACAAATTTCCTGTACACAGTAGATATTACAGTCTTATCCATCCTCATATAAACAACAAATTTCCTGTACACAGTAGATATTACAGTCTTATCCATCAGCATATAAACAACAAATTTCCTGTACACAGTAGATATTACAGTCTTATCCATCCTCATATAAACAACAAATTTCCTGTACACAGTAGATATTACTGTCTTATCCATCAGCATACAAACAACAAATTTCCTGTACACAGTAGATATTACAGTCTTATCCATCAGCATATAAACAACAAATTTCCTGTACACAGTAGATATTACAGTCTCATCCATCCTCATATAAACAACAAATTTCCTGTACACAGTAGATATTACTGTCTTATCCATCCGCATTTAAACAAAACAAATTTCCTGTACACAGTAGATATTACTGTCTTATCCATCCGCATTTAAACAACAAATTTCCTGTACACAGTAGATATTACTGTCTTATCCATCCGCATTTAAACAACAAATTTCCTGTACACAGTAGATATTACGTCTTATCCATCCTCATATAAACAACAAATTTCCTGTACACAGTAGATATTACTGTCTTATCCATCCGCATACAAACAACAAATTTCCTGTACACAGTAGATATTACTGTCTTATCCATCCGCATATAAACAACAAATTTCCTGTACACAGTAGACAAGGGATCTACCACGCAAGATCGTCTACAATTTAACCATGATTATAAATCTATATTTTTAGCACGTACTTATATTGTTAGTTTTGTTTATGTAATTCGCACTCTCACAAGAGTCCCTGACGATGATCCCAGGAGGGAATGGAAACATGTTGGACTAGCTTACAGAGATTGTAATATATAGTATCTAAAAAAAATAATAAGAGTGCATTTTGTTGGTTGAGTATTGTGTGTTACTTGATACATTACAATTAAATTTGGTTTCGGTGTCTACAATACGAAAGTCGACCGTGGAATTTCATTTACATTCGTATAATTCCATTATTTTCTCCAGACGAATCCAACCCCCTCAGAAACAGACCTCACATATTACGTAAGATTTACTGCATTTTACATAAAATATTCCCTTATTTACTTTAAATTTAATGCGATGTACGGACAAAGGATTTTTTCCCTCCGTTCGTACGGCTGAATATCTTTATCAACAATAAACTTTTATCTGTAATAAATTAATATCATGGCCCATGACGAATACAAATCTGTATTTCGAAAAATACGCTTACTCCACTTTTCCACCCATCCTTGTCCTTTACTTCGTGTATTCCATCTTTCCACCTACACGACTTTCTCTCTTTTGTTCCTTCTTTCTTTTTTCTTTAATCCATCATTCTTTCTTATTTTTCATTTTACTCTTCATTTATTTTTTATCCTCTTCTAGTTTTATTCCATTCTATCCTTTTATTTCTGTTATACAAAAATAAAATAATAGGATGAGATTGATGTTCAGAAAAATGCCGAAACCGCAACCTCTCGATGGCATACTAGCATTCCCATTCTCTTTATATTCGCCCTTGCGACACAAAATGAAGAGCTCCCTTAATTAAACACCAAACTGCCCATCTCCACACAATCCTCCCCAAGTTGTTGCGGAAAAAGAAATGTTTCATTAGCCGGGAGATAATGTTTCTTTCCTGTGCCGAGATTTTACAGTTAATTTTAAAGTACACTTTTTGCGCGGTGATTAGCTAATCCATCGAGCAGCTGTTTAATGAGATGCCAGTTTATACCGAGGGCAGAATTAATGTCTCCAGCTAATGACTTTTTTAATGCCCACATTAAAGTTTTTTAATACAAATGTCGGTGGAAAAGTCAGACTGGGGAGCAACTGAAACTATCCTCCTAAGGAACTTTATAAAAAGAAAGTCGCCGAAATCTACATTCTTTGCAATATCACAAGTCAGTATTTTCATTGCATAACACTTCATGAAGTTTGAATATTTTCACGTAAATGAAAGAATAAGTACACGTAAACCCACTGTAAGTATACGTATAATTATATCAGTGCATATTTACGGACTTACATGATTTTATTTTTGGAAGACTTTCCTCTTTAAAAATTTCATCAACATCATACTGTTTCATAAGAAGAGATATTTAAGAGTTGACACTCATCAAAATTTGATGCTCTTTAATTTTTAATGTGCATTTAAAACTCGAGTGAAGTGGCCACCTTAAGGAAAAATGCCCTCCACTGACGGGAATTCTTACTACTTGACAACTTAAATTTTGCAAATGACTTCAGTGTTTTACTTATTAATTCAGAATCTCACGAGATACGAAATTCTTGCATCCGTAACACCCTTCAGCAGTGGAAAGAATATTATCACACATTTATTTTATTGAATTCATGAATTCTAACAACAGTAAATGCTGCTTCACATGTTCAGGAACTGAGTGCGGTGGCGCTCACCGAACACAGTACCAGTCCTCACCAGCAAGGACCTATCATTTTTAAATTGGCATTTGATTTTATTTCTTTCGGTTGGTTGACAACCAAGATAAAGAGCGTCCTGAACTGTGAAACCGTAGAAGATATTTTCCATCTTCGGCACACAATTTTCTAATTCTTTCTCCTAATCAGGCAGAGAACTGGATATTACGGAAGAAGGCACTGGCTGTTCGATAGCGCCTCTATTCGTATATGTTAATTTTCCGTTAATTACATTCTCGGAATGCCGAACAACTTACTTGTTCTGTTGTAGCTCATTTCTCTGCTCTTTACAGCCGCGAGGGTTTATTTCCCGCACTTTAGTTGGACACTTCTTTGTTGTGTGGAGCTTTGAGGTCGAATTTGGAGCACTGTGTAAATTACGTGAAAGAATACGCACAAGACGTCTTTATTGTGGTCGTGAAATTTGAAGGCACACAAACAAAGCTACCAAATGCCAGTTCTTGGGAGACTAAACTGTTCTGGAATAGTATCAAGAAGAACCACTTCCTCTTGTTTCCACTTACAGCGAACGACTGCAAAGTCCGCTGTGGGTGTGTAAGCCTACTACGTAGACCATTCAGTCGCTAGATAGCAGCAACAAGAGAGATACAGTGCGATTACCACTCTACACCGGGGGACAATTTTAGACGGATTTCCCCTACATGTTTTTGTTTCCTTCATGCGTGCTTCTCTGCCATTTTTAACTTCCAAGTTCACAGCAAAAAGTGTGCCAAAAATTGCTTCGTTTTTACACAGCCTAAAACCAGAATTTAATTTATTTTATAATAAAACTTTCGATTCTAATGGATCGTCATTATTCGCAATTCGGTGTGTCTGCTAATTTGATCTTATATACACTCACGCACGCAAGCTTGCATTCATACACACACACAAAACCTTGCACCAATTCTTCGCCCGTGCTTTTCAATAAATTATGTTACAATAACGATATTATTTATTCATTATGATCGCGTAAAGATATATCGCCGTTGAGAAAAAGGAAACCTGCTGAATGTTATGACTATGCCTATAGGCCGACGTATTCCCGCTAACCTTCCCTAAAATGTTAGTCTGTGCGAAAATTCTTAGCGACGTGTTCCTTTACATAAACTGCTGGAAAAATTGGTTTGTAATGACAGTCGTACGGACAGGCCCACATTCAGTTCACCAGTGTTCTGTTATTCACAGCATAACTATCGAATTGTCTATTAAACCGTTGTCAAGCACTGAGACGGCATTCAGCAAGGATTGCTCTGCGGTATAAAACACGTAATTAAAATACACGTGTATACACACATACACACATACGTAGGCCTACACAAAGCGGAAGCATATGTTATGAAGGCATTAAAATGTCGCCGAACATCCTAGCCGCGTAATGGAAGATTCTTTCGTCTGTAACCATGTTATCCATTTTCATCTCTGTTAGCCCTGAAGCTTCATAAAATAACCGCTACCTTAGCAGCAGCAATAAGTCACCAACAAATGCACAAAACTGTCAGTAAAGGTATAAATTAACCTTTTATCATTATTAAAATACCCTGGTGACTTATTGCTGATTATAGAAATGCACGGTGATTTAAGATTAAACCGCTACCTTAATTCACCTGTATATGTATGCTAACTAGCAAGATGTTTATAATACACAGAATAAAATAAAAACTGAAAAAAATGAAGCTACAGTATATGTATAATTATTTAAAAGTTTAAAAAATTATATTATATGAAATGTTTCTCACCAACAGAAGCCCAATGTCGAAAAAATAAACAGGCGAGACAAGGAACGAAGACTGAAAGAAAATACCCGGGAACACACGAGCGAATGAGGCGAAGAACTGGATGTATGAATGAATGAGTGGAATATTAAGTAGGACCTAAGTCTGTAAGTAATAACTGGCTGCATGATTCTTACAGTTTTCAATTTCTTACTTCCAAGCAACTGTGGTGCATAAGTAAGAATATTAACAAACCTATGACACCAAAGTAAAACCAGATATTTGTGTTCCAATTTACCGCTAATTGCAATATGTCTTCTTCTTCTTCTCTCTCTCTTTCTCTCTCTCTTTTGTCCTCTTCTACCTACTCCGGTTTCCCGTTTCAGTGTCGAGGTTTGTAATTCCTTTTGATCACACTGAGAGACACACCACAGTCGGTAGGACTCCTCTGGACGAGGGATCGGCTCGTCGCAGAGGCCTCTACCTGACAACAACACACAACACTCACAAGAGACAAACATCCATGCCCCCGGTGGGATTCGAACCCACGATCCTAGCAAGCGAGCGGCCGAAGACCCACGCCTTAGACCGCACGGCCACTGGATCGGCCTTTTTGTACTTTACTATCCGTTATCACTTACAGCTACTATTACTACAACTCGACATTTACGTTATTTAAAACCAGCATGTAGTTGCTTCGTTATCACTTCAACAGAACGTGGGAAACAAAGCCTGCCTTTTACATTTCATATATTAGATCTGCAGAGTATTGAGAAATTTTACACATACATACAAGAAACACTGCAGAATCACTAAGCAAGTATGACGAGTAGAATCGGTGGATATGTTTGAAACAAGCAAAATTGATATTGACCTCCTCTGCTAATGGCTAATCATGGGAAACCTAATTAATGAATCCGATTTGTAAAACGAAATCGGAAACTGCTTGATAGCTGTCGGTACATTGTTGTGGATATTTCCCCTTTCACCATATTTATGTGTTGAGGAAGTGACAATATCCATAGGTAGATATGTTTATCATGTCATACGCTTTCCAACAAGCTGTTTGGACATTGCGTTAAAGATGGTGACTGTCACATAAATTAAGAACGCTGAATCGTGTCTGCATAATTGAATATTGCAATCACAATAATTGACTTGCTGATTGTTGTAAAGACCAGACAATCTTTATGTATAAGTGGTATGCCTAAAGAGATTTCAACAGAATATTAATTAAATTTCTATAGCTTACAGATTACAGGCAGACAATTAGGGCCGTCACTTTTTAACCTCTACTGACAACTTACGTTTGTAACGAAATCCCGCACACTGTTACAACACCTTCGGTAAGTGATGATTGCCAATCGCGGTTTTACCTGTCGCCGGATTTTTCGAGACCGCAACGGCCGCGAAAGGCGATCCTTTCCTGTAATGCTGCACCAAGCAATTCTTAATACGACCTCCATTAAACCTTCACAAATTAATACTGCACGAAGATCGCACATAAAGGAAAAACAAAAATAGCATCAACCTAAATAAGATTCTATGATACCTAACGGCGGCCTTCTCACCACGGAGACCCGGCTTAAATCCCGGGGCCATTCATGTGGAATTTACGGTTGACTAAGTGGCAATGATTTCTCACCCAAGTCTCCTGATTGACTGCTAGATGGCTCTGGCAGTCATATCAGGATGAGTAGAACTTGTGCAGTCAGTGGACTGGTCACTCACTACAAAATGCACACCTCCAGACCAAGAAACCTCTTAAAGGAGGTCCTATGCTCCGCAAGGAGCGACAGGAGGTAAACAACAACAAACAAGTGGCAATGGGCCAGGTTTTGTTCTCAACGCGTTTAGTTACACCCTGTCAGCTATCGTTCCACCATTATCCCTTATTTATTTACTTATTGTCCTTCGGATGGACAATGGGCCCATTACAGGCCACTGTTACACACAGTCACACCCCGTTACGGTAATAAAAAAATGATAACTAACAATGAAATAAATTGTAAGCGGCCAAACCCACAGTGCCACATGGGTCAGTGCTGTACATCCGTACACCTGTCTGTTTCATGGGAACCACTAATGGACATTTAACTTTGATGACATTCGGGAATCGGCCGCTAACGAGTTGGTAAACAACGCCTGACAGGGGGGAATACGCGACCGTGTTGTAAGCGTGTCTAGATTAATGGGTTTATGTAGTCACTGTATATTTACGTTCCTTCTTTTATGGTTTCCTCCATATATGACCGGTTTCTGAAGGGAAACAAGAAATTAAATATTCAGCAAAAACTCAAATAAAATAGTGGCTCACATAATATTTCATTCCATAAATAACTCGTTTTATGAAGACATAATTTTCAGTACGTCAGTCCCAATTAAATTAGATATAAAAAAGATAGGTAATCTGCATAACTATTTTTGTTATGGAAACGCAACAATCCGTTCCATTCGTATTGTTGTTGACGTACAAGTTAACTGTCAACAATATAAAAGTGTTCAGTGTTGCCACGGAAAAGCAAAAAATGGGTTCCCTTTGCACTGTTAAGCTCCAAATTATTTCGTAATGCTGTCAACAATATAAAAGTACCTAAGTCTTCATATAAACTGCCCAATATTTTTGTCCAATTTTAACCAAATTTTGAGTTTCTCGAATGATATTCGTAGAAGTCCCAAGTATCAAATTTCATGAAAATCCGTCCAGTAGGAGACGCGCTGATACATGCAAATAGACAGATGGACAGGCATTGCGAAGGCAACAGGCGCTCTTAGCGACTTATGTGAATGTGCATAAAAATCAACACTTGTTTCTATTTTTATCAACTAGGCGTAGAGGAAAGGGCAGTATTAATATCGGTCTCAAATAAGGCATGTTTTGTGGACGGGATTCATCTCGCTCGGTTCATGCGAACAGGATAATAAATTTTCGGTTACCATAAAAGGCAGGAATTTCTGGACTTACTGAACGACTCTCAACTTTCCAAGAAGGAATCTTATATCTGAACTTAAATTAGTTATTATTTTGTAATGGCTTATCGTAATTTACCGCATGTAATGAAAGCCATATTCTTGTGTCACAAAGCAAGTAAATGAAACGAACGGTTGTGTTGTTGTTGTAGGGATCAAAAATGAAAGGCAGACAGGCGGAGTTAAAGAGGCAAAAGAACGGTGGGCATTAAGGACGAAGTATCAACACGGGCTGGTAAGAATTGTCATTAAAGTACTACTAGCAACAGCTATACATAAATAACTTTATATCATACAATTTAGAATTTAAAAATCAATGCACTCTTTAAAAAATAAGAAATTTACATATAACGTAACAGTTGCGCGCCAAAGGGGATTGCTTCCGGGCTGTACCCCCACCCCCGCAAATCTAAATTAAAAAAAAAACAGATTTTGAAGACACGATGATATCAAACTTTTTACGTGATTTACCCACCAGCCAAAATCAGCCACTGAAATCGGTTGATGACTAGTAACTGGAATTTTTAAAAATAAAATAAAACCTTAGAAATTTGCAGATATAGTTTTTAAAATCAAACATAAATTATATATGGCCTCAGGTTCAACCCCCCCCCCCCCCCAAAGAAAAATTCTGGGTGCGCGCTTGTAACGTAACGTTGAGGCACGTTCGGAACTCAGCATACTGGATTTTGTTTCTAAATATTTCAATTAATAACTTTTTATGACACCATTCCTTTAGTACTGTTTGTGTAAAGATCACACATTACGAGCGGGAAAAGACAACCAGATATAATAATACCAGAATACCAGAAGCCGATGAAAAAATATGTTAATAGTGAGAACTATTGTCCGATCATCGGCAGTCACCTGCCGCCTACGATTTCGGTTCAGGCGGCAAACTCGCCTAGCGTCAGTTAAAATTAGGAGACTGTTAACACTGATCAGGTTTCCATGTTATGTCGGTCTACGAACACGCCCGCGCGCACGGCCGTGTGTGTTTTTAAAGGCGTGATGAGACGTATGTCGTGCCATCATCAAGTCAAATAATTAACGGTACGCCGTTCCCACGGCAGTCGGGGTCATTGCGGTCGCTCATGATGGCTTGTTACAGGAGCGCGCGTGGCAGGGGTGAAGTGCAATGCGAGCGACCGCGCGATGAGTCAACTACCGGTGATAAAACACGAAGGTAAGTTGTAAAGGTGAAACAGTGGAGCCCATGCAGAACAAAGGTGCATTCGTCTAAGTGCATTGTCAAGACTGACGGATTGACATGACCTAAAATGTGTTGTGGGTAACCTTAATTTGTCAGACGTTAGCAGTCCGGGTTTTGACATCGTGTAGGACCGTTAAGTTGACAGCGAACTTTCGGAGGAATATCCTGCCTCCATCTTCAGGGTAACGAAGTAACGTCCAGGTAGACGATGAAGTGACTAAAGGAGGAGGTGCGTTGCAAGAAATTTGACCAATCAGAACCACGGAAAGGGGAGAAGGAATATTTCGTTTTGCTCACCGACAGGAAATGGAAACGGTAAAACTTGAGAAAACCAGAATGCTCTAGGGCCTCACTCAGGGTCAACACAGTGACACATGTGAGTAAGAAATAGAAATAAGGTAGTGTCGACCCGACAAGATTATTTTGTCCTTGCGACCTATCTGTATAATCGGCCGACTTTCTTCCTGTAATCTGTTAGCGTCTACCTGGACTTTACCTCGTTACCCTGAAGAAGGAGGCGGGATATTCCTCCGAAACGTCGGTATCTACTTATAATCCTACAAGATGTCAAAACCCAGAAGCCTGCCATCCGACCAGTAGCCACCGTCAAAGTCTCGACACCTAAGTAACTTTCATTTCCCAGGTGGATGGATATCAAACTTATTCACTCACTTTGAGCGGAAAACTTGATTGAAAGTGGGAACAAATTGCAGCGGACCTAAGAAAATGGAAATAATGGGATGGTATGGAAAACTGCACAGCGCTAAGCACTGCCCAACGACATTAGGGTCTTTAAATCAATGAGGATGAGATATGAGAGGCACAGACACTTACGTGAGAATAATGCTCGTATTAAGAGGGTTTTAGAGAAACCGGCTGTGAATTTGGTAAAGGATTAAACTGGCTCATGTTGTATAGTGTCCAGCGATTTTTTGTGTCGATGGTGGTAGATGTTCGACATCAGAGTTAACACAAAATCGCTTGTCCAGCTGAAGAACGTTCGACTACTGAAGCAACTTACTTACGTACTTACTTACGTACTTACTTACTTACGTACTTACTTACGTACTTACTTACTTACTTACTTAAAGCAAAATATACGGAACTCCATCAGAATAACATACATTTGAAAGTCGGTACTTAAGAAATTTCTTCAAGTGCCGTTAAGTTCGATATTCCGAGTTCAATGCAGAAAAGGAAACGAAAGGAAATAACGAGATAATAGATTTTTATGTACAGCAGTTTTCGGGAATGTGTCTGCATGTAGGCCTCCGTAGCACAGTGGGAGCGAGTAATTTGCTTGACAGGAAGAAAATCCATTGTTAATCGATTCTTATAATACTTCAAGTTCTTTGTGTCTGTTCAGAATATGCTGCGTCGAAATAACACTACAGGGATAGTGATGATGATTATTATAATTATAGGATAACAACGACGACAAACGCACGAACTTCGAAGTTTTCGCAGTGAACTTACTGTAATTTTTAGCTGGAAGGTCATTCCGTTTTTCCACAATGTGTCAGGCAAAGCCACTAGTTTCACAGTTACGCTAGGTACCACATAGGCATGCTTTACCGACATTTGATCGTCATACAACCGTTCGCCACTCTCTTTGCATGAAACTATTTCAACAGAAATCGAAGCTAATATCTTGATTGCAGATCAATCAGTTTAATATATCTGGCATTCTACGTCAATAGCTAATACAAGTCCGATTTGGATTTTAAAATGTTTTTTCGAAAATTGTAGAATTTTATCCTGAGCGTTGGCGAAGTTGTCGTTGTACTTAATTAAGATACAGAGAGAAGTGGATGTATAATTCCACATATTCTTAATCTTAGCACATGATGGAAGTGAGTGATCATTTCATGCCCCGGCCGCTTTGCTCCTACGCAAGAAACCTCCAGTATCAGTGTGATAGGAAAATGGGTGGGCCCCATATTTTGTCAGAAATTTGTGGAAAAAAAAAACAATATTCTATCTCTTGCTCCTGGTGAGAATGGAATACACGGTCGTCCAGTAAATTTAGTCTAAAATTACATGCCTACTATGCCAACAATCGTGAAACTGTTTGTTCAATGTCTACTTGTAAATTAAGCCCTACATATAACAAATGCATAAATAAGCAGCCAACTAAAATGATATGCCAAGAAGAAATGTAAAAATAGAAATCCATCGAACATTCATCAGTGCGTCAATGGATATTGTCTTAATAACAGTATTGAGAAAGATAACATACAATTAATTTTATACAGGTACATGCTGTCAAATCACAGAAATTCATTTTACGTTTCCGATCAAGTCTATAAGAAAACATGAATTTCCAAATAAAACAAACATTAAAAGAACCATACATTTTATACTTCACGTTTATACTTTGAAGTATCATACAAGTGTTAATGCCAATAAAAATTCAGGAGCCGTTAAAACGGCAGAAACTAGATACGTCCCAAAAATTGTTACGAACGTATACATCCAAACCTGCCGTTCTTGTGGGTGGGTTAGGAAAGATATTCTCATGCTAGCCTGAAGATACAGGCCCTCTACTACTGCAGGGTGTACCTATAAAACGTAAGCCAATACTTTAACCGTCTTATTTTTATTTTTGCTTTTTTAAAGAGACAAACAATGTGATAAATAATGCGTAATTACAGCAGCTTCTGAAAATGTCCCTCTCCTTCTTGAAAACACGCATTCACCTTTTTCACACTGTTTTTCGCAACTTTTCGAAGAGTTTGTTGGTCAATCCCGGCAACAGCGTGTTCAATGCTATGCTGAAACTTCGTCCAGGCTCCTTGAATTATTGCTGTTGACTCTTTGTTTAAGAAATCGCCACAGAAAGCAGTCAGGTGGCGTAGGGTTTGGGAATCGTGGTGGCCAAAGGCCACGGTCGACAATGCAATCACCGAAGATGTACAGAAAAGTTGTTTTCGCAGTATGTGCGGACCCATCTTGCTGAAACCAGCAATTCCTTTCATTCTTTTCCAGCAGAGCACTGAACTGAGTCAAAATATTTGGATGATTATCCGCAGTAACTGTCTCTTCAAAGCACAATAATCCCACAATTTGTTTTCGCGACAATACACACCAAACACCAATCTTTGACGAATACACAGGATTTTCGTGCTGTGCATGCCAAGTTTTCAGCACTCCATGTTCTATGTTCTACTGTTTTGACTATCCACTCAAGTGTAACCATGATTCGTCCGTAAAAAACAAACTGTCCAACACACAAACCCTCTCTGTGGAAAACTCATGTTGTCGATTACAGAATTGCTGTGCAATTGGTGGGCAACATAACTGAAACAAGGCAGTGGACTTGTGCTGAACGACTCGGCAAATGTTGGAAGTGTCCACAGCAGGGACGGGGTGTGGGCAGCGCCTTATGTGCTTGTGTCAATATTTATGTGTGTCTGATCTTTGGGTTGTGTCTTAATACGGTACACGCTGTATAAAACCGTGCGACACAGCACGCAACGCCTGGAGCGGGGCATTGCTACCTACAGCAGCTTATCAATTTGCCTCGGTCCGCTACAACACCCACTACGCAGTGCCTCCCGCATTCACTAAAGCGACTGCTCTCGGAACCACTTATCTACGTCTGACGCACCAGCAAGTCGTATTAGGATAAGCACATCTGGTTTTCTTTCCATACGGCGTGGTAAATCTTTACTCGTGACGAGGAAACAGACCTGGTGGCGTGTACAGCCTATGATGTAATGAACATTTTGAAGATGTGTAAATTATATGACAAACGAAATGCACACGGAACACGACGCTCATGTAGTGGTATTTCTTAGCCTACTTTCCTGTACCATGTGACCGATTTTCATTAAAACTGGTATGAACGCTATGCCACCGGAGGCCATCCCAATGTCGTACTAATTTCCCAGAATCATCAGGAACAATACGGCGCACGCGCGAACTTGTGCTATGGGAACGACACAAGTGACACTGAATTCAGGTCTTAGAACTGTGCATGATAATACGAGATCGCCGAAAAATATTAAATACGTGTTGGGGTAATTTTTGTAGTACTAGTAATATATAAAGCTATCCCATTATAGGCCTGGACAGGCCCCTAGGGCTCCAGGAGGTTGAGGCTACCAGGATTTCTAGACAATCGGCACATGAAGGTGGTAAGGTTGTCAGTCGTACGCACCGAAAGCTCGCCTCATTCTTGATTTGATCACCCGAATAATATTTGGTGATGAGTACAGATCATTAAGTTCCTCGTTATGTAATCTTCTCCACTCCCCTGTTACCTCGTTCCTCTTAGGCCCAAATATCCTCCTTAGCACCCTATTCTCGAACATCCTCAGCCTATGTTCCTCCCTCAGTGTGAGAGATCAAGTTTAACAACCATCCAAACAACAGACAACATTGTACTTCTGTATATATTAATCTTTGTATTTTTGGATAGCAAACTGGAAGACAGAAGATCCTGCACCGAATGATAACAAGCATTCACCGACTTCAATCTGCTCTTAATTTCTTCCTGAATGGAATTTCGATTCGTTAGGGTTGTTTCCAAATATTTGAACCGTTACGCCCTTTCAAACGATTTATTATCTAACTTTATGTTGTGATTTTGTCCTGCATTCTGATTGCGAGACATGACCATGTACTTAGTCTTCTCAGCATTTACTGCTAGACCAATCTCCTGACTAGCGACTACTAAAGCTTCTGTGTTGTTCTTTATAGCATGTATGCTTCCGCCCAATATATTAATATCATCAGCATAAACTAGAATCTGATGTGTACCATTTAATTTCAAGCCCTCCTGGTTTGCCTGAACCCTCCTAATGGCATATTCCTAAGCAAAGTTGAAAAGCAATGGCGATAAAGAATCTCCTTGTTTCAAACCATTCTTAATAGTAAATGTGTCATACAAATGTTTGCCTATCTGGACTCTGCTATAGGTTTCATTTAGACACATTTTTACTAGCCTTACTAGTTTCATGGGGATACCAAACTCAGTGAGAATATTATACAAGACCTCCCTCCTAACTGAATCATAGGCTTTCTTGAAGTCTATAAATAGCTGATGCACTGCCTCGTATTCCCATTTGTTCTCAAGTATTGGACAATTGCAGAATATATGATCAGTAGTCGACCCGTTACATCTAAATCCACACTGATGCTCCCCAATAATTTTCTCTGCATATGGAGTTAACCTTGACAGAAGAATGTTGGATAGAATTTTGTATGTGGTTGTCAAAAGTGATATGCCTCTATAATTGCTGCAATCTGTTTCATCCCCCTTCTTATAAATAGGTACAATGATTGACTCCTTCCACTGCTCTGACCATTCCTCTTTATTCCAAATAGAATTAATAAGTTTATGGATCTCAGAACGAATTGTCCTACCTCCTGCTTTAATCAATTCTGCTGGAATTTGATCAATACCTAGTGATTTGTGCCTTTTTAGCTTTTCAACAGCCATCTCAAACTCAGAGGCACTGAGCTCTGGCACCAGTGGCTCTGCTGTACATACTTCAGTCTGCCTAACATCCTTAACCCCACGTACATCCAATAGCTGAAAGAAATGATTCCTCCACCTAGCCAAGATACTATGGGAGTCTGCAACCAGATCACCCTTCTCATCCTTTACTACATTATTTCTAGGCTGGTAACCGTTCTTAAAGTCATTGATGCCCCTATACAAGTCTCTGATATTCTTGTTCTTACTGTTCGTTTTAAGTTCATCAATTTTAGCTTTCAGATATTCCTTCTTTTTATTCCTGAAATGTCTACTAGCTTAACGTCTTACATTTTTCAGATTATCTACATTACTTTGGTTTGGATTCTGTAGCCACTGCATTTTAGCCTGCTTCCTTTGATCTGGAAATTTTGAATATTCTTCGTCAAACCATGGTTTATGCTGCTTCCTTTCGTACAGCCCTAGACTCTCTTTAGCTGAGATTTTGATACTCTCTTTAATGTTTTCCCAAGCCCTATTTATGTCCTCATTAACATTTAAGTTCTCCAAAGCTGTAAACCTGTTTGAGATCTTTATCAGATGTTGTTTCCTAACCTCTAGTTCACTTAGCTTCTTGAGATTAAATCTCTCCGCATCAAACTTCTGTGCTGCTTGTTTAATTAGAGCCAGTCATTCCCTAACTTTTGCAACCACCAGACAGTGATCAGTATCACAGTCAGCTCCCCTGAAAGATCGCACATCAAGTATACTTGAATGCCATCTCCTATCTATCAATACGTGATCGATCTGATTATGAGTCTTCCCATCAGAAGAGGTCCAGGTGTATTTATGACTGTTTAGGTGCGGTCCAGAAAAAAATACCAATAATGTTTGGGAACTTGTTATAAATCCTTTCCTTACTAGTCAGTTCAACCACAACTGACGAATAAGTGGAAAAACATAATATTTTAGAAGGAATTTCTGGATAAAACAAGACCAAATTCATAAGACTTCCAGTCTTATGAATTTGCACATTACTTGGGCTGGAAAGGGCCGTGAACGCAGGTGGATGCCTTCCATTTGGCTTTAGAGCACGTTATAATCACCTGTTTCAAGTGCCTTCAGATATCAGAACTACCGTTCCCAACATAAAGGTACATGTAGGAACAAATTCCCCAATCTACATTCTAATAATTTCTATTTTAATATGCATTGTACTTTTTACTGATATGGCGCATTATGGAGTTCTGAGCGGCCATTTCCATCCCGTCTGAAATCAGCAAAACTTGTACAGAGTGTAAATCTGCAACTCACCCATGTATTCCACACACATCACGGTCGTCTACAGTAACATCAGCGGCTACGAAGCGCTCCTACATCACAGAATTCATAAATGCCATAAGCAAATGGTACAAATGAACAGTTTACTTGCATACACAGTCTGTTTTACGTTGATTGCAATGCACGGCGCGTGGAGTGTCTAGGACTACTTTCTACTGTCAAGGCCACCTGCTCTGATTCGTTACTCATAACTTGTCTGATATTGGTGCTTCTAATTGAATCAAGGGATACTTTCTACCGTCAAGGCCACCTGCTCTGATTCGTTACTCACGACTTGTCTGACCTTGGTGACAAATTGAATCAAGAGATGTACCAATACACACGTCGGTTGTTTCGATAATAGGCTTCAAAAAGGCTGTGGGTTCATTAGACTTATCAAACATGTTTCATTGCATATAACACGACCCAAAAATGTGTCCAAGGTGAAATGTTGGTGGCGATAAACAGTAACATTCCTAAGCGCGCGCGCGCGCGCGCCCACACACACAATATAACGCGCTGATTTAAAGATAAAATATAGAATATGAATACTATATTTATCTCGTATACGTACCTCGTTGCATATACCACTTGGTCGAAATAATGAGACAGTGATTTTGTAGCGTTCTTGTTTTAAACTACAGTAAGGCAATGAGACGACATATTGGAGAACAGCCCAGACAAGGATGCTTCTGTCAGAATTTACTGGCATTTCTTTGTGATATAATATTCTACTTCAAATTGTTTCCTTTTGACAATATGGTCCAGCAGATGTCAGTACTTGTTTCATTGCGTAGTCATCTGCTGAGAGTTAAGTGTATCTACTACGCCATCTCTTAGGGAAAAATACGTACTATTAGAATCCGTTTATAATGTCGTCTGCTAAAACCGGCGCGAATACAACAATCAATACTTGAACCTTTCTACATAACACATGGGCACGCGATATTTGAAATATGTCGTGTACACTATTTATTGTGAAAATATACTTCTGTATATTATGAAACCCGGGTAGATCCACAATCTGACGTATTCTGTCGGCGTACAATCAACTATGCGCATTTGCGCAACGTTGTCAAATCTAGACTTTGCTGCAAATTCATTGTTAATCAAGTTAAGCATATTCTATCTAATTATGATTTTGAGTAGCACACATGTAGCCAAGCCACGTTGAAGTTATTTATTATATAATAGATCATCACATGAATGAAGCCATATACATTTACGTAAATATGGCAACAATACATCCCCTCATTCTTCGGGAATCACTACCAGAGAAATGGTCATTATGGCAGGCATGGCTGACCATGAAAGAAAGATAGTGGTTGAATTTTGTCATTTGTTAGAGAAATCAAAACATCTTTTTAATGGCCTTAGGTAAATGTAGTACGTTGTGGTAGCGTGTGTTGATGTGAATTCCTCTTTATGTTCGTTGCAGACTGGACGATGTTCACGTCGTATTCGCGAACGTATTTGTAAAAATTATTGCATAGCGTTCGTTTAAATGTGCTGTAGATATGTTTCATGATTATTAAGTTCCTTCAATATAGCAGGTAGCTGTGTTGGGTTTAGTGTTATTATTTTGTTTGCAACTGGTAACTCCAAAGTTCAGTGAGCGAAGTCGTTTGCTTGAACCGTCAGTGTATGAGGAAGGCTTAATTTCATTGCATTCATTCCGCGTTTATGTTCCCGCTTTTGGAACAGAAGATCGTGTGATACGATAGTTTCGTGGGAAATATTAATACGTTGTAATAAAGTTATCGGTTACATATGTTTTTGGGTCAGTTACTTTCCACACATTTGTCACATGCCCCACCCCCTCCCCATATTTTGTATTGGTGAACACGTAAGTGCGAAATGTGAATTAAAACGAGAGTAGAGCGCATCAGTATGTGCTTCAGCGCTTTCACAACGAAAAGTTGTAAAAACCGCGTGTGAGCTTCGTCGTGGTTAGCTGTCCACATTTTATCTCCAGTACATTCTTCTGATAAGACTTAGGGTTTTTGAGATACATAAACAATTTGTGTGTTGGTGGTGACCGTACTAGTAGTAGCAGTAGTGGTGGTGGTGGTGGTAGTAGTAATAGTAGTGGTGGTGGTGGTAGTAGTAGTCATAATCATTGTGTAGTGATGGTAGTAGTAGATGCAGTAATGCAATTAATGTTGCCATTACTGGTATCAACAGTTCAGATATAAATACACAGTAGTTCTCATATGGGGCATATGTTCTTTTTGCAGGGACTTGCCTCAGTATGGGCATAAGCAGTGGCAAGCATATTTTGGAAGAACCTTTGACATTTATACAAAACTATGGAAATTTCAACAGCAGCACAGGTAATGTAGTAGAATGTGTAGAACCATATTGATGTTATTATAATAGAAGAACTTAATAAACAACATGAATTGGTTTTTGAGTGGATTGTAATTTTCTGTTCTCATTTCCAGACAAGTTTTGGATACAAAGTATGGACTGAAGAGGTGGCAGATTGGAGAAATTGCATCCAAAATTGGGCAGTTATATTACCATTACTAGTAAGTTCAGTAGGCTAATGATGTTCAGGAAACTTGCTGTTTTGACTGGGATGGTAAGTTTCATTGTATGAGCTTACTGCAAAAGACACCAGTGCGTTACGTTGTAGCTAGTCTGATGTTTAGAAAAATCCCTTGTTACAACAACAGCATTGCAGCAAGTGTGTGTGCATGTGTATCTCAGAAGCATAAGGGCAGGAGAGATAATGTAGTTAATATGGACACTGTCGCTTCTTATGCTCTGGGATACTGATTTAAATGTGTGTTGTGTGTAACTAGTAGCTGCAGACTGGCATAAATGAGGCCACAGGCTGTTGTGGTTGAGAAAATAAGTGCTTTAACCAGTGAGGATAGCCTGGAATGGCCACAGGTTAAAAATAGAGGCTATCTGTCATTTGTTGAAAATAAATAATTTGGTATTCGCCTGGAGACAGGTCAGTCAACAGATTAGTTACAGTTACACAAAAAAATGGAAGAATTAAGTTTGCTATTCTGTGACATCAGAGAGAGGAATGTTGCCATCTCTGTAGTCAAGGCATTAACAGAGAGAGCAGGAAAGTGGGTTCTGTATATTGCTGAGGATAGAAATGTTTCCTTAAACCACACATGTGGCATTAAAATATATTCCTACAGTGATGTCATTTACAGTTTTAGTCCGTTGTTTTGCAAATTTCAGACATTCCACTTTCATCACTTGCTTCCTACCAATGAATTATCCATATTTTCAATCATTCTGCAGAAAGCAATGGTGTTGGTTTCTTAACTACCAAATTTTTTTGTCTTTTTTCAGTCTACGTACCAGTGAAACAAACTACCTAAATGAAGCGTACTCATTCTATGCTGCCATTCGGGGGAGAGCATATTACTCTAGAGCATCCAAAGAAGATAGGTAAGATACATTATTGATGGCAAGTATAACAGCAATTCCAAAAATAACCCATGACTTCTAACTCCCTTTAGTATGGTAAGGCCAGCAATGTGTCACTTAGCTGATCCAGGAACTCCCTGCCTGCTATGGAACCCAGAGGCTCATTACCATGTTCACAAGAGTCCACCACTAGTTCCTATCCTAAGCCAATTGAATCCACTCCATACCCTCACACCCTGTTTCTAAGATCTGTTTTTGTATTACCTGTCTTTCCTCCTCTGATCCCTCAGCGAAACTTACGCTGCATGCGTACATGCCCTGTGCATCTTGTCTTCATTATGTAATTTTTGTTCACCTGTTAACTGCTTCTCTCTTCTCTGCACTTTGTTCTTACACACCTTCTCTGATTCAGGTAATTGGCCAAGTTTGACATCCGTATGAAAGATAAAATTATAATTGTCCATGTGTTCAAATTTTGGTTTTTAGATGGGAAAGATGAAGATCCTGAACTGGATGGTAGTACTTGTTCTCTGAATTTAATCTGCTCTAAACTTCTAATAGAGTTTCTGTTTTTCTTTATCGTATTTATGTTTTCACTTAACAAATTAACATTATCAGTGTCGACCAGATGCTGATTATGTTCCATTAAACTCCAATCCCTACTGATTTTCTTGGACCTTCATAGTGGCATATTCTGAAGCAAGTTGAAAAGCACTGACAATAAAGCTTCTCCTTATTTTCTACCATTCTGAATAGGAAGTGCATCAGACAGTGTAAATTAGTACAGTGCAACTTGGGTTCTGTGTTCCTTTAATCTGTGCTTTCCTGAATTCTGTGCACATTACTTTTATCGGTCCCACCACTACATCCATAAGAGCAACATTACATATTCCTAGCATACACATCTGTGCTTTCCTGAATTCTGTGCACATTACTTTTATCGGTCCCACCACTACAGCCATAAGAACAACATTACATTTTCCTAGCATACACATCTGTGCTTTCTACCCAATTCCTCAGTTATATGTTCAAACTGAGTACTGGCCTCTTACTGTCCTTGTTAATACTTCAAACAGGAAATCATAAAAACTGATTTTCAGGTATAATTTCCTGTATCCTCTGTTGTCTTCTTGTAGTTCTATGGCTTCAAGGCCACTCCAGCACAGTGAAGCAATATACCCAAAAGCAACTACCTGGGAACTTCTGGAAACTTGGCATATGACCTGACCTGATAGACACATCTGTTTATGTGCTGCTGTTGCCTGATGTACTTATTTCCCAATAGATGGCAGTAGTGAAATCAACCAATAACCTGTAACATATTTTTGTAGGCAGTTCAAGGTTCATAACATGCTGATAGCAAATTTATTATCAGTGTAGCAGTGTTAATTTAGTATATTTAATTTCAATATTTGCATAAATTTTCATTTCCTTGATTTTAAATTTGTTTCAAATGGTCCCTTTAGAAATGTAAAATCTAGGTTTTAATGTATTATATAGTTTAAATATATGTTTCTGAGTATACATACCATTGTATGGATTCCCTCTGCACCAAAGCTTGATAGAAGGATTGCTGAATTTCTGGCTGCTTCTGAATACAGTATATTAATGAACCAGGCTTTATGACATTTCAAGTCTTTTAATAATATTTTTGCTTGTTTTCAGATCAGATCTGATGGTGAAAAAGCTTCGATACTATGCGAGGTTCATCGTTGTCTGTTTATTACTGAAGAAGATGAAACTGGTTAGAGATCTAGTTATGGTATGTAGTATTCACACTTCTATTTTCATCTTGCATTGGTTTAGTTGTTATTATACCTCAACACATTGACTCACTCACCACTGGCTCCCAGACAGTTTAAAATATGTGTGTGTGTCTCACTTTTAAAATGTAATTCTAAACTAATTAACATCTCAGGGATGAGGAAATGTTAGTGTGTAATGAAATGTCATGGGAATTTCTAGGATAGTCAGTATAGGTGATATTCTTTGAGATGCAGACTAGCTTTATCTTCCATACAAGTCCGGTGAATTAATGTTAAACTGGCCTGCTTATGGTCGAATCACCTTGAAGGACCAAAAATCCTGCGTATATTTTTGTAAATGTGCGCACCTTCATTACTTATGGATTGCAGGAATTGGATAAACAAATAGTGGATTACACAAGTACGTATGAACCTGATGACCAGTTAGAATGGTCGCTTGTCCTTGAAGAGATCAAGTCATTCATTAAGGCTGATGGAGTAGTTAGTGTCCTTCATGCGGACTCCAATACGATAGTTTTGTCGCACAGGTAAGTTTGGTGATCACCTTGAAATCCTCTTACCTGGATTGTCTGTTGTTGTCATATAAGTTTATTCATATAAATGAGACTGTTGTAAGGTTACCGGTAACACACATTCTACTTTGTTGTCTGCCAGATATACTGCTGAAACTACTTGGTAACCTCCAAAATCTTGGTGTCTTATAGCACAAAAATTTTGAATCAGGTTAATTGGGTGGCTAAGCACCATGTTGAGATACAGATCCTTGTGATCTGGATGTGAAAGAACAAGGCATTGCCAGTTAACAATGTAGTATCAGAATCAAACGCCCACCACTGGACACAATCTTGAGCTATAGCCATGAACCTCCCATCTTCCCAGCGTTCCCATCGACTTCTCTTTCTTCCAAATGGCCATGTTTCAAAAAGTTTCTCTAACAGTATTCTGTGTCTATTCTTTGTTTCTGCCATCTGAGCTACATGCCCAACCTGTAATCTTCCCGCAGAGGAAGAGAACACTTTCACAACTGTATAAAAAATGTGGTAACATTATGTTTTATATTTCCTTATGTTCAATGTTTTTGAAAGTAGATAGGATGATAACACTCTTTGAAGCTAATGATGACATACCAATTTGCTTCATATGCTTGAAAATCCTGTATGGGGAGGGTAAGCTATTTAGGGAGAAATCTAATCCATAATACTGCGGTTTGTTAAACTTTTAAGCACCAAGGTTTAAATGGCCAGTACACCCCAGTGGCCTGGGTTAAATGGTAAGACCAGTGGTACTAATGTGTGTTTTTGACAACTTTAATCTCTTTTGGGCCCCTCACCATTACATGCAATAACAACCAAAGTTATAAATATTCAGTAGTGCCTGTCATGAGATGCTACTACCATGGATAAAAGTGACTACTGTTGCTGCAAAAAATGAGACAGCATGCCAAATAAGAAGTCATGCGACTTTGTGAGGAAGAGTAACTAGAAGGCGAGAGAAAGAGAGAAGATAGAACAGCTAAGACCAGTGTAACACATTGGTTATTGGTACGACCCCGTGTTTTGTTTGTTATTTCCTGTGACACATTTGGGATCACACTATTGTTTGGAAATGTATGTTTATGCAGCTGCAGACATGGGAGTAACACTTTTTACAGGGGAAACTTCAAAAAGCACTCTTATTTAAACTGAAGCATACTGCTGTACGCACTATAATTAAACTGATGGTACATAAAAAAAAACATTCTTCTTAGCTTGCGCTTGTTATTCGTGACTGCTGTTACTATGTGTCATTTGTATTCTGTTCTGTTATTGCATTTCTTTGTTATTTTAACATTTTTTGATGTATTGTACTTACAATTTATGAATGTGATTTTATGTAGTTTCATTCCCAATAACAAAATTACCAGCCAACCATACCACACTGAAATAGTCCTATAATATAAAATTTTCTTTGCACACTTTAAGAACAACTAAACATGCAGTTGTTAGAAAGCACGGAAACTGAAAGGTGCCACTAAGAATGAATTGCTGTGTTACTTATATGTTTTGTTAATTTTAAACACTAGAACATTGTAACTAATGGGAAGAATTGAATGTGTTACTTATATGTTTTGTTAATTTTAAACACTAGAACATTGCAACTAATGGGAAGAATTGAATGTGTTACTTATATGTTTTGTTAATTTTAAACACTAGAACATTGTAACTAATGGGAAGAATTGAATGTGTTACTTATGTGTTTTGTTAATTTTAAACACTAGAACATTGTAACTAATGGGAAGAATTGAATGTGTTACTTATATGTTTTGTTAATTTTAAACACTAGAACATTGTAACTAATGGGAAGAATTGAATGTGTTACTTATATGTTTTGTTAATTTTAAACACTAGAACATTGTAACTAATGGGAAGAATTGAATGTGTTACTTATATGTTTTGTTAATTTTAAACACTAGAACATTGTAACTAATGGGAAAAATTGAATGTGTTACTCTTGTTTACAGGCTTAGTCCACTAACAACGCCTCCAGTAGAGAAGTCTCCTATTATGAACCTAACATTACAAGAAATATTGATAATAGGAAACTGTAATGATCAGGTAGTATTTGAAGTAGATATGCATACGTACCACGTATGTGTTCACAAGTCTTATATATTCAGTAATTAATCTGTACTTTACATTTAACCTTGCATGCCATTTACAGTGCCTTCCGCGTTTTGTATGATATATTCCACACCCATCCATTCATTTGCATTGCTCTTATTTTGGTTCCTATGAGTGACTATAGGTCACAAAGGTGCCTGTTTTACTGTACTGGAGTGACATGAGTAAAAAAAAAGAATACAGGAATATTTGTAATTTTAGCACAAAGAAATGAACAAATCCTAGGAAATTGATGAAACCTCTTCATACCAAAATTGTTGGACACTGCTATGTGGTAGTTCGTATGGTCTGTTCAATCTCTATGGAACCAGAAATTTTCTCTCCATTATGGAGTGTGTTTCCTTTTCTTTACAGTTTCATATTTATGCCTTCAAAGTAGCTGCTTAAAAATTACACAGTAGTATTTCTGATCACATCTGTATTATGGTCTTTTAGGATAGTGCAGGGGTTACAGAACAGAATCTCTGCAGCTTTTCACAGTCTTTGAAAGTTCTCCTTCCTGCTTTCACATTCCTTTGTGGGGGATCTTATCAGAGGTGCTTGTTTGGAACACACCTTAGTTTTTTCCAGTTTTTCCTTTACAGTTATACAAAATCTGTTCCTGGTTAAACTTGTAATGCTACCACATATCTTTCCTATAGTTCCAACAGGCACATCTCAGCTGAGGCTTACACTTTTAAAGATAATGTTGGTTTAGATGTTGCTTTCTTGCATGTCTTGACACCCAGGATATTCATACAACTGACTGTGCTTCTCTAATTGTAAAACAGGTTAAGTTTAGCGAGTTGACAATGGACATGTTCCGAATGCTCCAGACTCTTGAAAGAGAGCCACAGGATGAATTCAACCACATCTATGATGCTTCACCTGCACCAGGTCGAGTGCCTTTGGTGAGTGCTGTTGAGTATTGCTTCATGAGGAGTGGCCAGACTAAAAGTCTAAGAGTGCCATAATTCAAGTTCAGATATACATCATGCCAAACCCTTGTGTGATTTTGGTACTTCCTCCACTGCTTGACCTCTTCAGTGACTTGGTCTTAAGTTCTTTGGTTTCCCAGTGCCTTTTTCATATTTGGTATCTGAAGAACCATATACGTAGATGTCACTATCCCTAAAATTGACATTAGAATCTGCTTCTTCAATGAATTCCAAAATGTCCTCAAGTGGAAAAAATTGCTTAACATTTTATGAATGCAAGCATAAAAAAAGCAATGGGTTCATGAAAGGAGCTGGTAGATATAAATGCTTGTTTCTGTAATACACAGCTGACCAAAATGCTATGCAGCATAGTTCAGTCTGTTCACAAGTGATGCAGAAACTTATTCTGAGTTTAAGACAGTATAGAGTAAGGGAGAACCACTTGGATCCAATTGAGTATATTTCATCTCTTCACTTTAGGAGACAGGTTTAAATGCCAATTGTATTTCTTGATGACTTGAGTTTTTCTGGCTTAGCATGGACATTTAAATTGCTACCAAGTAAACACACAGACACCAGCATATGGCATGCCAGGCCATTCACCAGTACATTTTAGAGACCAGCATATGGTCTCATAGGATGATAAAGGTGAAAGAGTACTTCATAAAATGCAATACATATCAGGGGGCTTACTGCATATGTGTCATGTATAGAGATACACAGTGGAAACTACAGGAGTTCTGTACACAGATACAGCACCTGTGCCTGTAATACCTCCCACTACTTTGGTTTACTTACATCAGGGTAACTAGTTAAAATGTAAATTATGGACTTCTCTTCTCTTCATGAAAAATGCCCCTGCCCCCAGGTGATTAAAAATACAGGGTATACACAAAATAATGGTGCGTTTATCATTAGTATTCACATTGAAACCGTACCATTCTTTTGTGTATGCCCTGTACATAAATTCTCCCATGTTTCAATGTTGTGAATCTGTGGGAAATGGTTTGGCACTGCAAAACACCTGCACAGACCACTTAAAAATGGTTTGGCACTGCAAAACACCTGCACAAACCACTTAAAAATGGTTTGGCACTGCAAAACACCTGCACAAACCACTTAAAAATGGTTTGGCACTGCAAAACACCTGCACAGACCACTTCAATGAATTCACTAATGGCTTCAGTAGTACTGAATTCCTTGAGCAGCTGTTATTATGGTTGGTCTGTCATGGCTGTTGGACTGTCACAACAAAATTAAGCATGAACTAATACAAATGGTTTTCTGTAGTGTATTTATTATAGAACTGTAAGACTGAAAATGGGTGTGATTTAGGGGACAGTATGAAAAAATATAGTAGGGTGGATTGATGTACCATTGGTTACTTAAGTGGTGTAGAGGCTGCAGTGGTTATTAGCAATGAATACTAGGAGAAGTTGATCATGTTGAGTGAACTGGAAAGGATTGGAGAGGAGGCAGTTGTGACCATTGTCAAAGTGTTGTCATGTAATTTTCCAGGAGTAACTGAGGAAGACCACAAAACACTATCAGAATGGTTGATCCTGCCTGAGATTCAAACTAGGCAACTCCTAAATATGTCAAAAGTCCTACTGCTTGATCTAATTTTTAGTTCGATGAAAGAGCCACTTACCATTTGAATAGGAAATGTGGTGGGTCCCACAAGCAGGAAGTAAACTGGCCTTCATTTTACTAATTACTCACTAACACATGAAGTTACGATTTCTTGAAGTGTTTATTTTGACTGGCCACTGCTAGGATCTGATTTTGTTGTAATATCACTGGAGTGCTGTCTGGCCAGGTGTTGACTGCTGATTGTTTACAGGACAAGGGTTATTCCTTACAAGGAGGGGCTAAGGGAATGTACCCCCTTGTGTCGTCGTGTCAGGAGAATGGAGATCGCCCCATCAAGAGGGACAACCCACACAAGTACCTGCTGTACAAGCCAACTTTCAGTCAAATAATGGTGTTCTTAGCGTCAGGTGAGGAATTCTCTTTTTACTCAGATGGACCCCTTCCTCTTGTCTCTACCTTTCACTCCACCTCCTCTTCAACATTTCTGTGTTCTCTCTCCCAGTATGTAACCTTGACTTTATTTCTTGGTCTAACACTGTGCTACCTTTTAGTTGTTTATGCCTTTTTGCAGTCTGCATAAGTTGTCTCATGAAATGTACATTTTCCATTACTTGGATTTCTGTTAACTGCGTACACTCTCAGGCTTACAAATGTCGCACATGAAAACCTTTATAAAAGAACAATGAATTTTATGCTTGTTCATTGCCTGCACTGGTTTTAGGGCAAATTAAAAAACTATGTAAAATTTTTCTTAGGCATTTGTTGGAGAAATTCTTAAAATTTGTTTGGTAAACAGCCAGTGAGTTAATGTTCATTTGCAAGAGTTGGCCAGACTACTCTTATCTTCTTTCTTTCATCACCAGTTCCACCATTCCCCTATCTTAATGCCTCTTTCTGTATTCTGTCTGTGGTGGTTGATCACTTGTCCACATGTCATTGTTTCTGGTGTTAAATGTCTTTAAATGAACAGAGTCATCTGATGTAACTCCATAGAGCAGAATCATTGAGAAGTTGATAATCTCCCTTCTGGTCAATGAATTCTCTGGTTTTATGGAACTTGAAGGTTCATTACTATGTTTTCAGGGTCTGCCACTGGATTCTGTCTCAAGTGAAATGAATTCATTCCATATCCAGTTTCCTCAAGGTCCATCTTAATATTATCTTCCCTTCTGTGGCTGTGTCTCACAACTGGTCTGTCCCTTCAGGTTTCGTGATTGATATTTTTATGCTTTTCTGATCTCCCCATGTGCACTATGTGTCCCCTCCATCTCAGAATCCTTGATTTGATCACTCTGATAATGTTTGATGAAATGTACAAATTATGAAACTCCTCATTATATAATTTTCTCCATCCTCCTTTTACTCTCTCTCTCTCTCTCTCTCTCTCTGAGATCTAAATGTTTCTCCTCAGTGCTTTGTTCTCGTGTACTCTTAATCTCTGTTTGCGTTTACATTGAGAGACCAAGCTGAACACCTGTAAAAACAGTTTTGCATATTTAAGCCTTTGAAGCTTGAAATGACTTCCAGAAATGCTAGTGTACCATGTGATAGTGGCACACATGTATTACACAATATGCTACTATAAAAACTGGTCATTAGTCATTCAGGCATGTTACTGGTTGCATTTTAAATATACTGAATGTCGTATTTGTATTTCAGTATTATCACATATAAATCAAATGGTGTCATAGTTTAGTGGGTTCCTTGTGCTAGGTACTGTGAAAGAATAGAAACTTTGCTCTGATTTGGAGACTGTTACTTAACCCTTTGGCACTGAATGTCACCAACTGGTGACATGTATTGTGATGCTCAAAATGCCAAATGTCACTGATTGGCAATGGCCAATTATGGCCTGTCTCATGCAGCTCTCACTTAACTTATGGTCTTCTGTGAATCACACCAAGCATTTAATTCCAGGGTCAAAGTGTTAAGCACAGTTAAATTGTATTTTTCTTGTCTCATTCTGTATTTTTATTTCCCTCCCATGTTACATGGAGCAGTAACATGCCTACTGTTACATTGTACATATTGTTGCAGGGTTTAAGGAACTGCCTCCCACTGGGGCATTAATGATGTACATTTCAGCAGATGGGTATTTCTCGGCCATGAAGCACCCTGAAGACAGTAAGTGATCAATGGTGTTATTCATTTTCAGCTAGAAATTTATTGTCCTTGATTAACTAATTATTGTGTGTGTTGAACAGTGGGCTATGACCTCGGTGGTGTTCTGACAAGCAGCAAAAAGGAATTAGACCATCCAAACAAGAAGGCAAGCCAGCCGAAGGAAATGCATTGGTAAGCAGAAAACAGTGTCCTGTCCTCATAGTGGTAACTGACTGTCTAAACTGGCAGTGAAATGTGTTCTTTTTTGTTCATGTTGCAGTTTATATCCTGGAGATCTGTACCCTTTTACGCGGAAGCCACTTTTCATTATAGTGGACTCAGACAACAGTTTTGTATTTCAGCATGTTCCACGATACTTTGGACAGCCCTTGGTGATTCTCATGTCTCCTCAAGATATTCCTCCAGCCTTCCAAGGTACACCAAACACTCTAGTGTTCTCATGTATACCATATTTACCCAAATATACAAACAGAATTTTTTTCTAATTCATTACAAAGTTAAATGTGTTCTGGATGGGTATTTTCCTGTACTGGAGATTGTGAAGGGGAATTTTCTTGTATGCAGAGTCATCATATATTTGGGTGATGAGGGCCAGTTGGCATTATTGCTTCACAAGTACTTGGTATAGGGTTTTGAGCACAGGGTCAAGCATTGTGCAGTCTCATGTTATGCCTTGTTTAACAATGAATCTCTTTCAGATCAGCAGCACAATGGCAGTCTGTTCACACTGTTCCTGCACAGCCCGCTCACAGCTTTTTGCTTCATCTGCAATATCCTCAACATCCCCATCCACTTGTGGGAACGGTGTCAGTCCTTTATTGACAGATTTGTAACAGAGGCCAGCAGACTGTTCACACGGTGCCGGATAGGTAAGTCCGGTGAATGCACCTTTTCCCACAGAATACCAGATGTAAAACATCACCATTATCAGGGCTTTTAATATGTTGTTGCCCACTCATCTAAGGTTTGTTGGTTTTTTGAAGCTGACTATCAGAAATTCACAGTAAGAATTTAAAGTAACAGACTGTTCAAGACACTGACATCTAATAACCAATAGTAGAATTATATGCATTATAGTTATTTTTAGTTTTTAATTTATGAGTAGTGGAGAACAAAATGCCCATCAATTCTCACATGTAATAAAGACCTTTTTTGTTTCCATAACATGCCATTTTTCATTTCACTGTATTTTTCACAACCAGCCATTCTGCAATACTAAACATTTGTCTCCTAAAAGACCTTCCTATTTCTAGAGGGAAGTCATTGGCATATCTTAGCACAGCTGCTTTAAAATAATCTTACACCTGAAGGGTTCAGCTCTTATTGATAGTCACAAATAGTGTATTTCTTTTTGAAGGCTTTAGATGGTGAATGAAGTGTAAGTTTGGCGACGAGGACTCGGCATAGTTTTTCAAGCCGTGACCATTATAAAGTAATATGCTTTGACAGAATTCCAGGATTGAATTTTGTATGTCAGTTACACAAACTCTGTGAAAACACATGGTGAGAATAAGAAATGTGAGAACAGTGTCAACAAATTTCTGCTGTGTTTGTAAGAAAATTATATTAATGACTGAATCAGTATTACAGCAGTAATTCTCCTGTTTGTAATTTATTAACCCTTACGGGACCAAAGTTAATTAAATTGGCGGTAAAAATGTATAAGATCCTGCAATCAATTATTTTCATGCCCCAGCTGCTGTTTTGTACTGCTGCATTTCATGCAAGAAGACAACATGCCTTTTCACTTTAATGCTTGTCAGTAAACTGAGACTCTCATGTTAAATGGATTATCTGACAGTAAAATAAGACTATTTAAATGTTACAGGTTCTCACTTCCACATTTAGAAAGATCATAATTACATTACTGTAAACATACTGGGAACGAATAACAAAATTACCTGACTTTTGGACTGATTTTGCAGACTCATCATATCTTCAGTTTTTTGGAGATGACTTTTTGAGGCTTCTGCTCTTGCGATATGTGTTCTGTGATGTAGTTCTCCACCTCCATCGATCCTTCAAGGTAAATCGTACACTTTTACCTACACAAAACACCTTATGTTTGATTTCAGTGTAATGCTACAATCATTTCTTTGCTTAGAGCTTTATGAAGCTGTAAACTTTTCATACAGATGTCACTGAGATGCAATCAAACCTTTATGAACAGAGGATACAGATCTACAGTTCTGTGTGTTTTTGGTATCTATTTATTTTTCATTTGAATATTTATGTGTCTTTCGTGGTCAGGTCTCTTGACCTGTTATTTTTGTCATGCACACAGGACATCATGTGCTTATTACAAATAATTTTGTCTGAAAATTAAGGTAGCAAGTATGGCCAGGAGGAAATCATATGTAAATACGTATTCCCTTCTCCATTAGCTGTATTTGAAGTTCCATAGTCTTGTTCAGAAAGACTGAAATAAAGACAGTTGTCAGAATACAGAGTTACTTACATAATTTTTTTCATTCAAAAATTTATTTTTGCTACTAGAGAAGGTTCTCTTTGCTATTACATTGTGTTAGGGTCGGCAGTTCCGCCCAAGATGCCAGCCCCCTCTTCCTGATGGGGACCTGCTGGACCACCCAGCCCTGCAACATATGGTGTTAGACCTGGCATCACACCTTGATGTACGTGGTCACTTCATGGAGACTAACGAGATGGACTGATCGCCGGCTGCTGGCAGTCGTTCAGCTGCTACCATTTGGAACAGTATCATGTCTCTCACTGAGCCGAGCTCTGTTGATAGCCATGTAAGTGATGATAACAATATTATATTCTCTAATGTCACATTATCAGGGAGTTATAAATTGCCTGCAGAGGTGATAGTTTTCATTTTACAATACTGTGGCACTTTCAAAATACAAATGAAGACAAGTTCTGGAGATTTTGAATCTCATGACACTAGGAATGTCCATCACACCAGTGCTTTGAATACATCAGCATCAAGTCTCAGCATTTCTGAATCCCAAGGGACAGTTGGTATCACCGAGCTGCCATTCAGCTATTTTGGATGCTGTAATTTTCTGATATTGAGGATCAGTCAACTGACTTGTACCGTTCTTGTGCCGATGCTTCGTGGAGCATCTCATCTCCTGCCAAATCAAGCTGACCACCACCACCACCACCACCGAGAAGTGTGTCAATTCCTATTCAGTTAACAGTACCAGATATGGAAGATGCTGGAGTCCTTTTCAGCATATTCTGTCTTGGTACATGAGCATAAGTTACTTTGTCCATAATATTTGGAAGCATACACTGATCAGCATTAAATAATCCTAACTTGTTACTGATCCTGCAAGTAACCCACATGGCATTTGAATCGAATGAAGGGACAATTGAATACTACATCAGGTTTAATGTATAGAAGGTATTCTTTACAGAATGTCAGAAGTGTATATGTAAGAAAGAGATTTGATATCATAAGTTAATTAAAAAAGAATTGCCTGAATTGATCCACTTTATAGCTTTAAAAATTTATGTAAACTAAGATTAATACTGCTGGAGAAATGTATAAGATGGCATTTGCTTTACATGCTGCATGGGGAAGGCTTAGGTGCAACATGACCAGCATTCATAAGTAGAACTTCTGCTAGATGCTTTGCGTAGGCGCCAGCTTGCAACGTAATTGTTAAGTTATGGATTTGAAAAAACCACTGCCAACTCAAGAGAGGTGGGATCGTTCAGAGGCTGTGAGGCAAAGGGGCCCTTGAATACTTATTGCCAACACGAACACCAGCATGGATTCCGTAAGATACATGAAGATGGGATACTTGTAATAGCAGTTCAGTCTAAGGGCAAAATAAAAGGAAACAATATTCTTAATTTTTTTTTTTGGGAACAAAACTGTGACCCTGTGTGTGATTTTTTGTGATACTCATCTTCCATGTTAGACTGTTTAATTTTCTTGGTCAGCCTAATATGGGAAGTCTAGACCATGTTGTCTCTGTTACTGCACTTCAGGGAAAAGAGAACAAACCATCAATACATGTACATAACATAGGTAAATCTGTATATAATTAGTGTATCAACTTCATATGGCAGTATGAATCTTTGCTTCATAAAAATGTTACAAGATGAATGATCAACATTTTCACAATCATATCAACTCTACACCATATACTATTACATGTATGAACCACAGTCACCATTATAGTGTAACATTATGTTCCAGTACCTTAGTTTCACCTTGTGATATGAAACTGTGTTAGCACTTGACAGCAGCACCAATATATGTGCTGATTTATTTTTATGCTTGTCTATTTCATATTTAATTTTTATAAAAACCATAATTTTAGTGCTGTATTACGGATCAGTATTATTCTAGTCACCACGTAACAAATGGAACAGTTATTTCTTTGTGATGCTAGTCATAATGTGAAGCAATATTAAAACAGTTTAATATGGCTACTTTAATTCAGTACAGTCTCATAAAATCATAACCAACCACATGTTTCAACACAGTTGTGTCCTTTTTAGGGGTGGACATTGATTAAAAGAATACTGTTGAAAAATTCAGCATTATGTTATTAAATACAATATAGTATTTGTAATTAATTGTTATTTACCATATTCAGTAATATAATGTTAAACTATTGGCAGTATTATTTTAATAAAGGTCCACCCCTGAAGGTGACACAGTCTGTTGAAACATGTTGGGTGTGCTTACATTTTTGTATTATTTTGTGAAATGATACTGAATTATAACAGCTGTATTAAGTGGTTTTAATAGTGGTTTATATTTGAAAATACAGTGGTAATGGAGTCAGATTTTAGGATAGTCACATTATGTTCACATCAGCTGTAGGGAGGTTCATGGAGAAACAAGAAATGTTTTTGTCTCACCACTTTCTGAAATAATATTTAGTGGAATGTGTTGTTTCAGTATTGCAGCTGTGTAGAATATGTTTGTATTTACCTTAACATTTGTTTGATTATTTGTTATTTTTAGAAATGTATTTGAAATATCATATCATTTAATTCTCATTTTAATATCCCCTGATAAGTACAGTAAAACCCCTATTTAATGAATTGCTAGGGGATTAGAATATATTTCACTAAATCGAGGTTTTCATTAAATGGAGGTTACATTGTTTATACGGAGCTATTGTCGGGACATGAAATCCGGGATTTCACTAAATGCAGGAACATTAAATCAGGGTTTTACTGTAGTTTAAATACAGTTTTAGAAAGGGTGAGAATCAAAAACGTAACATTTATATACCTATTATGAGGTTTATGGTGGAAGCACTGTAAAAATTCGAAACAAGTCAACACTGCATTGTCAGCCAAATGGTCAGTGTGTTGTTTCTTCAAATCACAGCTGAAAACAGCGCACATCCTTATCTGAGTCTTCTGTTGATGGCTGTAGATTATTTGGGTTTTGATCATTTTAGATGTCATAATAGGACTCTTAACTTTATAGTAACAAATAATATTATTTTTTATTTAATGAATATGAGATCTTGTTAGATTTTGTTAATTTTGTTAATTTTGTTACTGTTATTTGTATGTCTTTCCAATCACAGAACTTCGATTATTTTGTTTACAACAACAAAAATTGTACAAAGCGTTAACTATTGTGCAGAAAACATAGCTTATTACTCACAGAAGTTCGAAGAAAATGAGATATTAAATTAATATCACAATACAATAAACTATACTGTAATGTTATTGTTATCACTGCCTGCCTGCATTCTATCTGTGCTATCAGACTTTCTTCTGTATGTGTATCCTTAAATCACACCGTGACTAACAGACGTTTGGTTGCAGAAACAGAAGGTTCAATGCCACTAATTCTATCCAAAGTTTGCTATTTGGCATCGTACTGAATCGTTTGATTCACATCCCATCTTTACAGAACATCTCCCTAAGATCCGTCTATGTCATTTTCTCATATCCCTTCAGTTCTCCAAGTGGACATTTTCCAAAAGATTTTTTCCCCAGAAATTCTGTATACATTCCTTGTCTTCATCATCTTAACCAATATGCCCAGTTCATCATACCTCCTAAATTTCACTACCATAACAACAGTTGGTAACCTTCATAAACACAAAGATTCTCGTGCAGTGTTCTAACTTGTCCACTTATTTTGGCCTTCATGTTTATTAACATACAGGTTTGTTTCTGTTGAACGAAAATCAATTTGAGTTGCACCCGGAAGAATTCAGCACTTCAGCTCTACTTATATAAGTTAAAACATTTGTAGAGTTGGGAGATGTTTAGGTAATGAAATATTGCACAATGGAACCATAACCACAAACATAATATTGTCTTTTCATAGGGTTTCTCAGGTGAAACTGTGTATGAATTTATTATTTCCTGATCATTCTACCCATTTGAACCTTCCCCATTTAACCATTGTAACAGTACTCAATGAAGTTGTACAAATTCATCATCATGTCATTTTAAGATTTAGTGCAGAGACAGTCATATAAATATTCCAGCATCTCCTCTGATATCTCTTTTTCCAGGATAAGGTAACGGTGTGTTATTCTGAAATGCAGCAGTGTGTTGCTGACTGGAATCGTGCCAGTAAGCCAGACAAGTATTACTCCCAACCTGTATCTCAAATGAGGTCATTATTTTGGCAACTCTTCAGGATACACTCTGGTTCCAAAAACATAACACATCAGTTGCTTGGACTGAACATCTGTAATGAAACTACACTCGTCACAATTTGCTGTTGGCACTGCATATTCCTTTGACTGTCTGAAATGTAACTGGTGACTTTTCCAGTTCGTTGTGTTGATCAGTGGAGGACCTGTAACTAGAGATAGTAGTTGGTGTGGGTGAGTGGACGTCTCTCTAGGTCAGCAGGTTATTCCTGAAATACTCTGCCGGTCTTTTTTTCTTTTTTAACACAACTTTTACCAACAGTATCATCAAGAAATGGTGGTGTTCTTAGTAGCAGATGGTGACACGGGATGCACGGATCATGGAGGATAAAAACCCTCCAGGTGAGCATGACAAGTCACAATTTAATCTGCCCTGGTTGGTCCTGCACTAAACTGTTTGTAAATGGACGGTTTATTTTTGATCAGGCACAAGAGTTGGTATTTTGCTTAGCAGCCAAATATTGCATTCACCAGCCTGACTTTCAGATGTTATTAATGATGATAGGCCATTAACCCTTTAGCACAGTCAGTGGCTAAAATGCTTTCTAATGTTTTATCTTGGTAATATGTTTGTCACACGATATAACATCGAAGTGAGATGACTACATAACAAATTATTTTGATATAATCAGATTTGGTGAACATTACAGCATGAAATATTTTGGTATTTAGTGTTTACATAATTGTAGTGGGTCATGTATTGTGTTGTGTGCATGCCATGAAGGAACATTGGGGGGGGGGGGAATATAGGTGTGGCTGCACTCATTTTTAACCTCGGTGCTAGATGGAGATGAGTGGTTACATTCATGATCTAGCTGCTTTACTGCCACTGAATAGGAGGTTAGGTGGGCCCTGGAGCCAGTTTGGATGTTTTGGAGCCAGTTTGGACATTTTGGAGAAGAGATAAATGCCATTCCCCTGCTGGTAATGGAACCACAGTTACTTAGTTGTTCAGCCCATGAGCTAGTCACTACAGACTACACTATCCTGGCTCTTTTTTTTATCTACCTCACAAAGAAGTGTCATTTATTATCACCTTTGATGTTAACTGTATTTCCTGTTTCAAAATCACCACAGGTAATACACTTCTCTGGGCCTGGGTTCACACTGTTGTAGCACACACCAGATTATGAAACAGTGTATGCTTGTCCTTCCTTGCGAGTACATTAACAGAAGACAATGCCACCAGTTGCTTTATTTGGGGTCAGTGCCAAATGAGCTTTATAAAATGTTGTGCCAATTAGTATTAGCCTCACCTGTCAGATTATTACTCCCTGCTAAAAAACAAGTAGTTCTGTCAAGAACAAACAGGCTGCTGACTTGTGAATTCTTGTCCTTGAGTGTAGAAGTTTAAAGAGAATAGCACTATTATGGAATTTCTACTAATTTACCATATTAGTACTGAAAATCTGGTTTTATAAAATAACATGAGTCTATAGCTAGGGCGGAATTTCAACATCAGAATATGAAGGCCAAAAACTGAACGTCATAGACCGAACAGAATATTTCTAATCTTGATTTCAGGCTTCTGCCGCGATGTTGATGAGATCTGCGCTCTTCTGGGACATTTCTACATTGTGGCGTTTATTTAGGGCGCTGTCAGTATCCGTACTATATAACGTCGATGGGAGATGCAGAATTTGTGGAACGATAATTGGCAAGAGAAGACAGAAATATTTGGATAAAACACTGTCCCGGTACCACTTTGTCCACCACAAATCCCACACGGATTATCCTGGGATTTAATCCGGACCTCCGCGGTGATAAACCGGCGACTAACCGCCGGGGCTGTAGCACGGGTCCCATTTAGTTTCACTTTAATCAGAATAAAAATTACTATAGCCACAGATATGTATGGTGTTTAACTTTTTGTTTACAACCCAGTATTAAACATGGGAGGAACAGTCAGCCTGAAAATGTCCTCAGAACAACGATGGAAATTTTCCGGATAGCCGGTTCTCTGAAAAAAATTCGAAACAGATACCTCCAGATTATCCTATCGCTGTACTGACCGGTTCGGTTTGGTATGACGTTCGATGCTCCAATGAGAAAATAACGATGAAGCTACAGACCATTAGAGATTCAAACCTCCGCCCACCACAAACAAAGTCGCCACAGCAAAGTGTTCTGGTACTCCACACAACAGGAGGAGCCTAATGCTTGGTTCTGGGCTAAAAATATCTCGCATTCCCTCCCACAACTTGACGTACCAAGTCCCATGTTGGATCAGAAACCAAGCTGAAGAATGAATGTATACAAAGTCTGCATAAACATGAGTACGCTCTGTCCCCAGAAGGTGTTCTCTAAAGAACTAACTCCACGGTGCAGAGTCCTTCTTCAAGAAATTCCCCGCATTTTATGGAATCAGAAGGTTCATCACCGCATTCACAAGAGCCCGCCACTTGTTCTTATACTGAGCCAGATCCACTCCACGCCCCACCCTATTTCTTGAAGATACATTTTAATATTATCCTCCCATGTACACCTAGTTCTTCCAAGTGGTCTCTTTGCCTCATGTCTCCCCACGAAAACCCTGTACGCGCCTCTCCTGTCTCCCATACGTGCCACATGCCCTGCCTATCTCAATCTTCTTGATTTGATTACCCGAATAATATT
This sequence comes from Reticulitermes speratus, assembly GCA_021186555.1. Lineage (NCBI taxonomy): Eukaryota > Metazoa > Arthropoda > Insecta > Blattodea > Rhinotermitidae > Reticulitermes > Reticulitermes speratus. The sequence goes on along the minus strand of JAJKFL010000039.1, from coordinate 16,295,207 downwards.
TGGTGAGGAGTACAGATCATAAAGCTCCTCGTTATGTAAGTCTTCTCCACGCCCCTGTTACCTCGTCCCTCTTAGGCCCAAGTATGTTCCTCAGCACCCTGTTCTCAGACGCCCTCAGCCTACGTTCCTCCCTCAGTGCGAGAGACCAAGTTTCACACTAAACAGAAAAATAGCTTGCCTTTAGTAAGTTAAATATTTCATAATTTTTTCACCTGTCGTATTTGAGGTTATGTCAGTCAAATACGATTAGCATTCATGACATGAGCTTTTCACAAAGGTGAACCTTCGCGTGCACCTGTTATTCAAGTGCAATGCCAGAAAGTGCTGAAGGTAATTTCGAGATCTATGCGGGAAAAATAATTCAATTATTATTAGTAGTATTATTAATATTATTGTTGTGGAATTGTGAAGGTCAGATAATGAGAAATGTAATGTCTCGCGATAATTAAATCAAGGTTAAATGCAAGAGATAAGAAACATAACCATTTTACTGAGCAAACACACAGGAAGGAGGCCAGCTGGAAGCCCGGGTTGAAGAGAAGACAGGACAGGCTTTTAAGCTGAATATAACGAAAAGGGTTCTGCTGCTGCAGCTTGTATTGAAGTGGCTTAGCATACGGTTCCGAGGTTGCATTTGTTACGTAGAAAATAAATTTTCCAAGTTCTTTTATACCGGATAATTTCTTAGTGTGCTCATTAGACAAAAAGTGAGTGCGTGGGAGAGAAGTTCGTGGTTTTTATCGAAATCACAAGAGCAACTGTTGTGTTTATTGCTCTGACAACTTCAAGTAGTATACTCTGTCAACTAGGTCTCTACAGTAGTGACAATAAAATACTAAGCTACCGGATGAATTTAGTTGTTATGGTTTATTTAGCGAATCTGTCGGTTGCCCAGACTGTAAGGCGTACAACAACAGAATGAATAACGATTAGTGATTTGAAAATTACATGTAAAGAAGCGATCGAGGGCTAATTTGATGTACTATCTGGGAATTTACCTGGAGGGAAGGAGAAAACATGAGAACCTAGAATAGTGGGTGTGCCGGCCGAGGTTCGAACACGTACCTACCAGATACAAGTCAGAAGCGTTACCGGTTCAGCCAACTTAACTCTCGTTCCTCACAACATACAATTTCAGAGCAACTGATCGCGTTAGTCCTGCTCAGCACCATATTTTCCACTGTGTCGAATGTCATGTTCATTTCCTACTCTGTGCTATTAATACCTTAACAACAATGTGGCAGTTTTTTTTATAAAATTACCACGAACACCAGATAGGCCTAGATAACGTTCGGGTTTTCTTAGAGTAACATGGCGGTCCTGCGACACTGGGAAGCGGCAGCGACAATATCGCTCTTACAGTATGGCGGCCGCACAATTTAGGTTTCAGTTTTAAAATGATGAGTAATTAACTGTGTGGAGTTTAATCAGAAAAACGCCTATGAGTTTTGTAAGAAGGGGTGCTTTTTTAAATCTTAGAAGTTACAAATATGGAGACTGTGCGGAAGTTTGAGGTTTTGTGTAATTCCAGCAATCATGCAACTTCCACCTCCTGTGCCAATAAAGACGTACCGCTGGGAGGATCTGCGACGGGCCCGGGCTCGAGGTGGTTACCCCTGGACTCACCTGGACAAATCTCCTCTAGATAGCGACGCGTGGAAACACATGAGGTATGTTATTACGCATTATTACAGATGCGGTCCGACAAATTTAGATACAAAACCTGACAGCAGGAACATGTTACGATGAAGCAACGGGAAGAGTGAATACGGTCCCCAGTGCGGACTATGGAATGTCGTACTGTGCAGACCAGGAGATGATCCCTGCTAGAAATGCGATAGATGCGCATGCGCAAGATTTCGTGATGAATGACGAATTGTTATTACCCATCCTGAAAGCATTCGCACAGTGCACTCGCTTATCACACGCTAGTCGAGATGCCTGATGTTGTCAGTCTTTGTGCAGTGGTAGAACAGTCTGTCGCTCCTACCAACAGCAGTCCAGTAGTCCTGCTTATAGCCAGCAGTCCCCCGCACCACGCCAGACACCTCCCCCTCGCAGGGATCATCTCGTGGTCTGTGGACTCTAGATTGTCGGTTCACCTATCAACGAGGCTTGACTTTTCTGTTATTACATTCTACATTGCTATTTCAACACTAGTGTTTGTACAGAAGGGTGATTCTGAAGGATATATATATATAATATGGGAGGAGGCGGTAGTGTGGAATTTCGTCTGGAGAGAATTAGAAAAATCATGGAAAATAGCTGTCAGAACAGATGGTGCCCTGCCAAAATTTGAAGCTGGCCCTTCCAGAAGGCTAAGCTAAAATCTGAATTTTTGTCCTGATATCAATTTCCTTTGACGGATAAGAAATGTACTGTGCACAAAATCTTAGTAGAAATTCCTCGGGACAGAGCCCACTTCGAAGATCACGCTTTAAAGGGGGAGGGGGAGATAATATTAAAATATACCTAAGATAAATACGTGAAGGTGTAGACTAGATTCAAGTGTCCGTCTATTCGTCTGTTTGTCCGTCCGCATGGAACAGTCCGGCCCCCACTGAATGTATTTCATGAAATTTGATGTTTGAGTATTTTTTTTTAAATTTGTCGAGAAAATTAAACTTTCATTAAAATCTGACAAGAATAACGGGTAACTTACATGAAGACCTAAGTACATTTATGATGATATCTCGCTCAATTCTTTTTAGAATGAGAAATGTTTCAGACAAAAGTTGTAGAGAAAATCAAAACACAAATGTTATGTTCAATAACTTTTTCCCTAAAATCGTGCCGTTTATGAGATAATGTGGAGAAATATGGTACAGTCAGACAGGCCACAGATGACAATATAATACGGCGCGTGCGCATTGCATGCTGGATAAATAAGGCTACAGACACACTCAGAGTTTGTAATACTTAGTGCTTTTCCACGGCCTCAATAGTACGTTATACGTACGTTGTTTGTCGTGTTGGTTACAGCAACCAAGTATTATGCGTCTCTTATAACCTTATAATAAACTTCGCATGCAAAACTGTGAAATTCGTAGTGGTCCTGTCGCCACGGAATTTTTGGAAGAAGAACCTGGCCCTATAAAAGCAGAATTTATTTGAATAGGGTCCTCTTGCAGCAGTCAAAATAGGAAACAAAAAAATAAAAAATTTTGAACTGGTTTAGGTTTGAGGCAGTTTTTTGGTCTTTATCACCCCAAATTTTTAATATATAAGGACCAAATAATTAAACAATGGAAAGAATAAAAACCAAAGTGAATACTGGCCGAGTCAGTCAAAAAACCAAGACCTGTCTGCACAGATCTTACAGCCAGCGCTCCGACACAAGACTGCAGTTAGCCGACCTGTTGACTTTTAACCCATTCTGTGCTACACAAATAAACATGTCGCTCAGCACCGATCCTCCCGGTCTGAAGTATTTGGTGTGAGACTCGGTTAAACGCGCCTCGCAATTTCTCAACGTCAGAGATAACTACTGGTGACCTTTCAACCACAGAAATTATGCTTCAGCACGGATAAACAGAAGGAAATTTATGTAAATAGAAACCAGAATAGCAAGGTTTAATATTCAAACCAACAGTGAAAGAAAAGTCGATGACCATAACATTTGTGAATATAAACACAAAGTGTTTAAAGAATACTCTGTTTTAGCACATAATACCGTGTAGTTTCGCAGAAATTTTCCGACTTTTCGGAGGAATCCATTTCTTCCATCTTCACGGTGCTAACTTCCATCAGCATCCTGAAAATAAAGGAAGCATGTCCCTTTCTAATAGTCTGTAAAATTTTACCAGACTACACGGCGTCATATTCCAGAATATAGTAGGCCTACTCTTCATAGTGCGCGCCGTGAGAAACTCAAATGTCAAAAACTGTTTCTTTTGAAAATTAGCCAAATATCAGAACGCATGCGTTTAATTAAAACAATAAACAGTGGGTTAAAAAATGAAGTAATAAATAGATTAGAGTCGGTCGTGTTCGCCTGTTTTCGTTGGTGTGACAATGCGACCTGGTGGCAGGTCGTGCGACTGTCAGGCGGAACAAGCAGACAGTCCCGAAGCCAGCCACCCCTAACACCATGAGCTAGGTGGTCGCAATATGCAGAACCCGAGGGTCGATCCGAGGAGCGCAGTCCGCGGTCGAAATCTCGGTCCGAGCAGCCCAGAAGGGCCATCTCCCACGACTCGTCTGTATCGAGTAACAGCCGGGAGGTGCGCTGCGGCTGCCAGTTCTTTCAGTCCGACAGCTTACTGCCCGAGAGGGTGAACCCGGTCGGCAGGCCGGTCAGTCGCAACAGTTTCACCATGGCTTCGTCCTCGCCACAAGTCGGGTGAGTTCAGTTGGAGGGGTTGGTGACGTCTTAACCCCCACTGAAGTGCTCAGTGACACATACTTGTTACTCATTCCGTGTTAAAAATGAAATATTTACCTATTTATTTATGGCTTCTAGCAACCTCAGCATCTGTGATTACACAGTGTCAAACAGTAGGTTCATTAGTGAATAATGAATTCGAGAGGGTGTGAAAGGAAGCGTCTGTGGCACAGTTTTAGGTGTATGTCGAGAGGTACTGAAGACATCACGGGAAGTCCCGTCAGGATAGCCTGCCCCTGGTCCGAAACTTGAAACCAAGCCCTTCCGAATACAAGGCAAAAGTGCTTGTTACCCAATCGACCGCTAGAGTACAACGGAGATACCTTGATTCGGAAAATGTGTATTCGGTATGGTTGAAAATAAACAGAGAGTTACTCGGCAATTACTTGTGCAGTAGTTAGAATATACGGAACGTCAGGGAGCGGCACACAATTTGCATGTGAAAATGACCTAGCACGAAGGGGACTGATTATTTTCCATAGAGTGTTTAGCGCCGTGAATATTATCAGCACAAATAAGAAGTCTTCAATCTTCCAAAACTTATGGATGAATTTTATACAGGTATTTGAGGTCTCCAGCGTTAGGCCTCTGAAATAATAATAAAACAAACTTTGATTAAATTTGGTATTCAGAGTCTACCTAAAATTTGTGAGGCATATGCATTCTGGTCCAATCAAACAACGTTCGTATCAAATGGCCGTCTATTAACTTTGCTCAAAAATGGCTTATCGTACAAAACAATGCAGCATGAAATACCAGGTAAAATAATGTCTAAAACTTTCACTTTATGACACTTCTCGGTATGGTAAATATTTAACGAAATACAAAGGGAAATAATGCATTGATCTAGTAGGGCCTGTGTTTATGTCTGACGTGTTCAGTTTCGCAACAGCAGATTTACATCTGCCATAAATGAACATGCCCATCATTAATGCATGCAGCAATCGTATACAGACTATTTGGAAAATGTTTAGAATCTTTGTTTTCTTGGAACTGCCGATCCTGGTAGTTCTGCTGTGAGATTCCACAGGGGCAAAGGCAACATAAATAGGACTAGCAAAGGCAATGCATATTTTATAAGGTACTGTCTCTCCAACTGGATGTGTGAATTATGTGCCTTAGTAAGTTCTGTCACGGCGGTTCTAACGTGGGGGAAAAAAAACGGACATTTGAATCGACAATTTAGCGATTACTTTTATGTCGATGGCCCGATTCCAAGACCACTGTTCTAGTTGAAAACACAACGTATAAATCGCCGGTCTAAATTCTATTTTTATATTCTATTATTTTCCAAACGAATTCAAATTACGCAAAACAATTACACTGACCAATTTTGTGTCTTCCGGGCACTAGACAGTCGGCCTACGCAGAACAAGTGTGCCACGACACTGCTGGGATTTGAACCACGTGTCGCTAATTGATTCTCAGCTTATTTAACGCTATATACTGCCGATCCCAGTGACCGCGCGGTCTAAGGCGTGGGTCTGCGGCCGTTCGCTTGATGGGATTGCGGCTTCGAATCCTGCAGGGGGCATGGATGTTTGTCTCTTGTGAGTGTTGTCAGGTAGAGGTCTCTGCGTCGGGCTGATCACTCGTCCAGATGAGTCCTACCGAGTGTGGTGTCTGAGTGTGATCGCGAAGCCTCGATAATGAGGAGGCCCTGGCCCACTAAGGGCTGTTGCGCCAATGGGGGGGGGGGGGGGGGACACGTTATTTATTGTTCAATGTGGATGACCGTGAATGAACCGGAAACGGAAGGAAACGGTCGTCGCCTGTCCTAATGTAGGTATGTTGCTTCGGTACTTGCTTGAAGAGTGAGACCCCACAAATCCAGTCAGAAACTGCAGGCTTCCGGGTCGCGGTCTAACTTGGAACATCCCAAATATGAAGCAGGGATGCCAACTACACAACCACGACTTTCGATACATATCATCATCATCACGAGCAGCAGCAGCGTTGTTCGTTGTTGTATAGCTCAGCCAGTGAAGTGCAGAGCATTAAATTCCTGACAGAAGGATTTTATCCTTCCGCCATACATCATGTCCAGATCGAATGTGGTCCGTTCAGCCTCATATCTGATGGGTACCGGTGCTCACGCCCGCGGACAAAACAGCGTGAAAATGGCCACTCACCCCACCTAGTGTCGGTTAGAAATGAGAAAGTTTAGCCCTCCATATGCCAGTACAACTCGCCGTGCTCGTGCGACAACTTCTCCAGCAGACAAGCGAGGCGGCAAGTCTACATAAAGACTTAGTGCGATCCAGTTTCAATTCAGTTAACATGCCTTGTAGATTACACTACAGGCTACGATATAATGACAGCAGAAGCGAAGTGTATCAATTCATTTGTCTGAATTTCGTAAATTCATACAAAACGCCGAAGAACCTAGTCACAGTCATGTGACCGGAAGCCATCTAGCAACGAAATGTTGACGTCATTTTCTTCCTGAACCTTACTTCTTCGTGCGTATCGCGGCTGCCCTTATAAATATCACATTAAATTAACAAGTCTATGGCACAGCGACCTTGTTGAAAACCTGCGAGTCGCTCAACCGTGTAAGGGATTCCCCATCTTTTACGGAGCCACAAGGTTCACTGCCAAGTTCACAAAGCCCATCACTGGATCGTATTTATAGCCAGCTGAATCCAATTTTAGTAGCATATTCGTATCTACAGTTCAATAATAAATACTTGAATCAGAGCTTAAGTACATGGAACACGAATCTCTATAAATTTATACAGGCCATTTGTTACAGAAATATTAAATATAATCGGAAGCAAAGTGTGTCCCCACCCCCAGAAATTTTAACTTATCATTAATCTTTTTTCCAGCGTTGGAGTAAAAGTACGCCCCAACAGAAACTTTACGTAGCTTTATACAATTAATACGCCATCAAATCGTTCGGAAATCCTGGACACATTTAATTTTGGGGGGAAGATTGGATCATTGCTCTAATCATATCGTTTTATTTGGATAATTTATTCTCAATTTGAGAATGCCTGGAACCATATGATGTTAAGATACACGCTACACAGGTAAATGAAATACGGTATAAGCGATTTACGTGGTAGGCTTCTCGTATCCGTGTCTGTCGGCCAGTCGCGGGTTGCAGCAGATATATTTATCTCGGTATTTACCTCCCAGCCGCCGCTATTTATACGGCAAGCAACAGGGAAAATACTGTCGCTTGGCAGGGCCCATCACTCGACCCTTACGAGGACATTACACTTCAAATAAGGTCTGAGTAAACCACACAGACATCGTATCTGGCAAATTAATGAAGACAGAATCTGTACTAGTGGAAAACAGGCACTGAACTTTACCATTAAATTATATAATTATTAATTTACAGCACCTCTTGTTTGATTAGTTGGAATTCATAAGTGATTTTCAGAACTTTCTGTTCTTTCCACGCATTTGCTGCGACGTAAACTGTTGTAAGTTTTGGTAACACTGCCACGAATTTAACAAAAGACCCAGAATATCCTCAGACATAAACAATACACAAATGACCGTTCCTGTCTATCAAAATATTCCTTTCACATGAATCCACAACCACGGATATCTACATCTGGTTTTAATGGCGGCTGTCACAGAGTACGAACTGTAATAAGAGATTCATTTATGCATAAGCTTTCTTACAACACTAAAACAGTGTATCTGGTTACATAAATGTACAAATTCATTCAGGAATGGGACGGGCACAGCATGGTACAGATAATAACTGTACACACAAATTTCGTCAGAAAACCTGAAATAAAAAGACCACTTCCGAGACTTTGGCGTAGATTAAAAGATAATATTAAAATGGATCTTAAATAGAGTGTGATGGTGTGGACTGTATCAGTAACAGGCTCTTGTCAACATGTCAATGAACCTTGGACTTCCATGAAAAGTGGAGAATATCTTCACTAGATGAGCCACTGTCAGCCTCTCACGGAGGACTATGCTACACAGTCGGCATAATTTCACTAAAGTTAGCATATCCCAACTATTCGTTGCTCCAAACAAAATTTAAAAAAACGGTTTACCTGTTTTACAGTAATTACTGATCCGATTAATATACGAGTATTACTGTAGGTGTAACCTCATGTAATGACTGCCTTTAACTATCAAATTAATGCTGGATGACAACCAATAGTGATTGAGATGAACACTAAACTTTCTTGCCAATAGAAATCCAAGAAGCTAAAACTGTTGCTATTTTCGTATGTTTGTACATGACTGGATAATTAAAAACCTCATCAATGGTATCGGCCAATCATAATATCCTTTAGCAGAGAATGTTTAATTCACTTTCAAATAAATTATTATAATACACATTAAAATCAATAACCAAGATGTATATCTATATCAGCATAAGACGTTAATTGCTACCAATCAAATGGCAGTCATTCAATTGAGCATTTTAAGATCAGTCACGAGATTTCAGTCACAAATTATCACTGTCTCCTTTTCACAGTGACCACGAGTATGAGCCCGTAGGGGCACCACCACCTAAGGTCCAAGAGCCCCACATAACGGACGAAATGGATCTTGGTGTGGATGACGAGTTCGATGCTATTAAGCTGGCCACAAAGTCCGAGACCAGCAGTACCAGCAGCCGAGAGCGTCGGTTCCTGCGCATACCACTGGATGACGAGCTTGTGGTCCTTCCGGGTGATGGCGAGGACGAGGATGAAGCCATGGCCATCAATTCCATGGAGGGTGAAAATGGGGAAGCCAAAGCGGCAGCAGTGACAGAAGAAGAAGAAGACGAGAAGCTGTCTGCTCAAGAGTTACAGTCCCAGCTGGAAGAACGCTACTTCTCAGCTACACCAACCACCACAGAGTCACGCACAGACTGTGACGTGAACACCAGCCAGCTGGACTCCTCGGGTCTGGAAGACATTCCCCTCAAGCGAGAAGCCAGGAAGAAGAAGCAGGAAGATGCCACCCCAGAGAAGCAGTCAGAGGCACAAGGCTTTCAACACAGGCTTCGCTCACAGGCTGGGAGGATCCGCACAAAATTACGGAACATATCTAAGCCTAACATCAAACTTCCAGAGCGTCCAAAATTCAACTTGCCCGAACGGCCCAAAATTCGTCTACCAGAACGCCCAAAGTTCCATTTGCCAGAACGTCCCAAATTTAACTTGCCAGAGCGTCCAAAGTTCAATCTTCCACAGATGCCAAGCTTCGGCTTGTCCAAGGAACACAAGACTCGATCTCACCACACCAGCAGCACTAGACGACCTCTCCGTGAGCGGTCACAAACGTCATCAGCATCTACATCGTCAACGAAAAAGAACATTTTCGACTTTGATTTCAAATCCTACCCTCGCATTTTTGATCGCAAGTCTCGACGTGCTGACTACGCAACTTCATCTCCAAAACCTTCACGTGGACAGACTCCTCCTCCCCCTCAGTTACCAACAAAGAGGAAGGGTCGCTGGCTACAACGGTTCACAGACTTGAAGTATAGTAATGAACCACACCCGACTCCTGCAGGTGAGGTACAGAGTCGAGGTAGAGATGATCTTGAAGGTGAAGAATTAGGGGAAGATGTTGATATCGTAGAGGGTGCAGAAGGTTCTGAATCAACAACAGCGTTCAGGGATAAGGATTATGGATATGCAGTGACTATGGATATTGTACAGCACCCTGCTGACACCGCGCAGCAGATCCGGGCAAGTTCTAGTAGTGTTCCTGAGTCAGACCGTGAAGCACGGTCTTCGGGCAGCTCCTCCCTCCGCCATCGAGCAGGAGTCCTCGAGGAAATAGACTCAGATGAGTTCTTCCTTCGTGAGAAGGGCCTAAGTCAGGAAGATGTTGATGTGGGTCGCTATCTCACCTCCGAAATTCGTGAAGCATTCCGTGCCCCTGTCAGTGCACTCTCACAAATGGATAACTTCGAATACTATGACGATGAGGAAGATATTGAAAATTTGGGTCAGCAGTACCGTAGTACTCCCGAGAGGGGACCCACACGACCGGCACGGACGAGGTCACTTGGAACTCGCAAAGGGTCTAGTAAAAACAAAGAACCAAGTCCAGCCGAAGAGGAGGCCTCTTCACAGTTCTTCAACACTTACCCACCTGTAAGGCCGAAGCGCAATCGTCAACTTCATCAGCAACACGCCGAGAGCATGGAAGAGCAGGATGCGTCCAAAGAAAAGGAAGGAAAAGAGGAAATGGAAGTGGAAGAGACAGACGAACCAATCATCCACTCTAGGAAGGACATTCCATCTCTCACAGTTACGGATGAAGATGATAAATTCTTGCATCACTCTACAGAGGAGCTTGATGAAGATCCTGCACCTCCCCTAGAGGACCAATGGCAGACTGAGGAAGATGCAGTTCTTGAGGTTCAACCACCTAAGCCACCAAAGAGAATGCGGCGAAGCAGGAAAGAGCCCATCCCAGATACTTTGTGTAATGGGAATTACACTAAAGAGGACTGGCTGGAGAATGTAGAATCAGACATTATATTCACTTCAGAGGTGAGCATTCATTTGTGACTTCATAATTATTAAAGCTGGGCAATGAGCAGGGCACCCTGATACTCTGGCTTAGAACCACGCTGCAAGATACTTTACCCTTCCAGTTTGAATTTACACTTCTTTTATGCAAATAATTTGTCTTTAAACAGCACTTCAACTCATACTTTTACATATTTGTATATATATGCATACAGAAGAAACATAGGAACACTGATATTTCAAAATTCCATTAAAAAAATACCGACATTTAAAAGCCCTTTTGAAGTGGTCTTTCACCCAGTCCATCAACTGTTACTGTTAAGAATTTTTAAAGTAACCAAAGTTTTTTAGGTTCCCATGTTTATAGCACTGGCATGTAGAAACACACTTTTCAGATACTTCAGCCAGACATTATACAATTAATATGCAATCTGTGAAACAGTCATATTCACTTCTGATGCCAGAAGTAAAATGTAAATTATTCAAATTAATGAGGGTTTTATATGTAACTTTCTTCATTGTTATGCTAGGTCTATGTTCAGTCCTTTGAAAGCAGAGTTTAGGAATTCATACTCTACAACATAAATTAATGTTGTTTTCTACCACACTCTCAGATTATGCTGATATAAAACATTAGGTCATGTAGTATACTAATAGGCTGTAAATTAATCTGTACAATACATGGCTATCGCATGCTCTTGTCTCATACTGCAGGTGATAGTGATGCGAATCGAGCCAGACTACATAATTCCAGCAGCTCCTCCTGAAGATTTTGAGTTGCCTCCTGAACCACCCAGAAGAGGTCGCAGGAAGAGTTCCCATGCCACATCCCTTGTGGACGAAGACCGCACCTCCCGCGGAGCCTCATCACTACCCTCAGAGCGTGAACATATTGCTGATGACCTGCCTCGTGATCTCAGCCTCCCAGAAATCCCAGGTTATGCAGCTGTAGAGAAACCTTTCACCAAACCACGGCGATCAAAAGCACAGCGTCCATCTGCTCCTGGTCGCCGCAAGAGATCTAATGGCCATCCACGCACATATCCACATTTCTATTCACTTCCACACAGACCTCCACCAACTCGGCCACTGAGGAATTACAGTACATTAGGTCCATCACGTCCACCAAGAAAGCACAAAACTCTTGCACTAGAAGATGTTGAACACAAGAGTGAACCTTATATTGAGATAGAAGACGATATTACGGAGTCATTATCTCATGGCAGTACCCGTGATCTTCAGTCTGGTGACATTGTAGAAAGGATGAAAGGACGGCCACTCCCACCTCCACCACGACCGCCCAGGAAAGGACGAGAAAGTCGAGAAATGCAGGACGAGGTTACAGAGGGCCAAGTACAAATGTACAAAGATGAAGAAGAGAAAGAAGAAACTGAGGAAGCTGAAGAACCATTTGATGTCAGTACAGTGGAAACTCTCGGTGCCTTCACTGACAAGATCTTCTATGCTCATCCAGCAGTAACTTCATACGATGATGAGAAACTGGAAGAGGTGCTTGCAACAGAAACTAAGGAGTTGTCAACTTCTGAATTAGAAATGGATGAGACAGAACCACCTCTGATCCTACAAGAAGCAAAAATCAGGGAAACATCACCAATGTCTCTAGAAATTCCAGTGGAAGAAGTATCTGTGGCAACTCAGACTGATCCACTGCCAGACGACATCTGTGTAGTGACAGGGGATGAGGAAGTGCTAATACAAAATGCAAATGCACACACTAAAACCACAGGCTGGGTACCACCGCAACAGAAAACATCGGAATTTGGGCAGCAGACAATTCCTGAATCCCCTCCCCCACCCACAGTGATAGAGAAGCCCATTCCATATTATGTTATGCCAGATCCAGATACGGAGATTGAACTGAAGGCTCAGAAATTACAAGTATCTGAGTTAGATGTTGAAAGACTAAATGTGGGTCAGTTACAGGCACAAAAGATAGTGGTGTCTGATATCGATGGGGTATCATTGCAGGTTGCTGAACTAACCAGTAAATCAGGTAATCTGGTAGTAAGTGGACTAGAACTGCCTCCAGGATTTCTCCAAGATCTCTATGACTCCCTTCCAACCCCAACCTCTCTGCAACAATCTCTTCAAACACCAGTACAAACCACAGCTCCAGGCATACTTCTCTCATCCACACTCCAGCCTTACTCAGATATTCCTGCAGCACAACTTCCTGCCACAACACTACCATCCCAAACCCCCTCTAGCCAGACACCACTGTCCCAAGTTCCCTCTGAGCAGACAACACTGGTCCAAGCTCCCTCTGTCCAAACACCAATGTCCCAAGCTCCCTCTGAGCAGACAACACTGACCCAAGCTCCCTTGACCCAGACACCACTGTCCCAAGCTCCCTCTGCCCAGACACCAAAGACCCAGGCCCCCTCACAACAGACACCACTGTCCCAAGCTCCCTCTAGCCCAACACAACCTTCACAATTTACTCCTACCCCAACAACACTGTCTACAGTTCCATCTGAATCTGTACGACTATCTCAACCATCTCCTGAATCCACAGCATGCTCTCAAACCCTTCTTGAAACGTCTCAATCTCCTGCATCAACTCCTTCTGCCCAAGCACCATCCGCACCTGGAACTCCAAAAGTTACCCCTATCAGTGCCCCCCAGTCCCAGCAAATCCCCAAAATTCCCATACAACAAAGCATACCACTCCAGTCTATTATAAATCCTAACCTTGTTACAAGTTTTGATGGATTACATTCTTACATACCAGACTACATACCCCCTCAAGTTCCAGTATCAGTTCGAATTCCAACCCGTACACGATCTCATATCCAACAAGAACTAGAATCAGAGGAGGAAATTATCAGTCTAATGCATACTCCATCCAGTAGGCGGAGGCGTCATCATCTCTCAAAGCCTGTTTCCCGTTACAGTAGTGATGAGGAAGAGGAAGAAGAGTACAGTTCATACCGTCCATCCAGTCGACATCATCACTCCAGCTCGAGAGGGGCAGAACCATCTATTGGTGAACTCAGCCGTCAGTTAGTGCATGCTTGCCAAGGTGTTACAATGAGAGCCTTGCACCAACTGGTGCAATATGTGGCACCACAAGTGCGTGAGGGGGAGGACAAGAGAAGGGACCTACAGATAGCACTGTGCATTCTACTTGTGTTGGTTGCAGGACTCATTCTGATGGGCTTTGGGTCAGGAAAGACATATCATCACCACCACTGGGATTATCACTTCCCTCCACCCCATCCCTAGTAGCAACTCAAATGGCAACACACTTATGACCTCTTCACTGAATTTTTTTTTTTTCCTTTTTTTTTCTTATTTTCATCAAATTAGTTACCATTTTTTTTCCAGTTTTCAGTATATTAATATCACAAAAGAGGAGTGCCGAAGTTTCACACACCTGTTACCTTATTAACATGTAAATAAAATGCAATGTGTTGTTTGTTTCAAATCCTGTTATTTTACTGATTTCATTTCTGTTACTTTCTTCTGCAATTCTGCATATATTTTCAACAGACACTGTAATTAGATTAACACCATCTTCGAATTCTGATACAGGGCAAAAGCCTGAAGGTGCCTGTATAGGGATGACCACCAATATTAGCCTGGGGGTGTGGAGGCCTCCTGTCTGTGGGAGCTAGAAGTCACAGCTCGATAGTTTCAAATTTCTGATTTTTTTGGAATTGTTCTTTTATGAGGAAAGGAAACTCTCAGTCAACCTACTAGAACTCTTGACCTGGAGAATGGCTTTACAAGTTTTGTTTTCTTTGGGGAATTTCATTATGCAAGCATTCAGCAAGTGGACAGTTAGTTGGGGTTCGTGAACACTGATGCAAAAACACCACGCGACGCAGTTACAAACATTTTAGTATGAGGATTCGTCAGAAAATAAGTTCACATGACATATTATTTTGTAACCAAAGAGCCTACACTGATTATGGCTACAACACGAGAATTCATTGCCCAGCAATTATCATCTGTTCCAGCGCCAAAGCAAAACTTGGCAGCCACCAAAGATGACTGAGGTGGAAACAGTTGTGACACAGTGGCTTATAACACAAGACATGGACTTCTATCAACAAGGAATAGATAAACTCATACCATGATAAACTAAATGCCTAAATTATGGTGTCATATGTCTGGAAAAGTAGTGGGACAGCAGTACAATTAAATCTGAACTGTTCTCATTAGAGGCGATAATAAAGACCCAAAATACGTGCATTGTAAACTTATTTTCTGACTGACCCACGTTTCAATAATAAAGTAATTTTGAAGGATTTTCTAATTATGGGTTTGTGCACATTAACCTGAAGTATCTTGGTGTTTCTGCCCCAAGTACAGTCAGGTGCTGTGATCAGAACCCAAACTTCCCCCAACTGAGAAAATTTTATCCAAAACACAATTATTATCAATTTATAAAACATGTACAAAGTCCAACAAAATCAAGATATACTTAAATGTATATCACACTGCATTTTGTTGACTGTAACCTTATCAGAGTAGACAATACACATTAATTCAAGCATCTTACATTTCTCAGTTGATTTAACAATGTGTTCCAGGTAAAGAATCAAAATTAGGACCTTCCTGAATACAAAGCAGGAGTGTTAATCATTCAACTGCAATATATGGTAGTAACAGCAACAGATTTGGTAAGTATTGCATTTGTGTTGTACTAACATAATAAAATTGCACGATGGTGTCATAAACACGCAACAAAAACACAAATTTAGATAATCGTAAGAGAAATTATGCTCGAAGAACCTGCTTTAAGAAACAGAACAGAAACTACATACTGAGTAATAAGTCCACTGTTGTAATAAGTCTATAGCTGAAAACCACCATGTGTACAGATGGGAACACACACACACACAATAACAGAGGTTCTCAACTTCTGGACCTGACCATTCTAATAATCAAGTAATTTTACACATTCTTGTATAAGTTCATCCACATACTGTTAACAGAATTCTGTTTTCAAATACATGTACTACCAACTGCATCACTTCTTCAGAACCACCAGAATACAATAAAGTAGACATTACACTGACATTGTAATCAGAATGAACAGTGTGCTCAACGTTGCTGAAAAGTGACTACAAAGCTCTTATCAATTTCAATTTCCAAAAGTATTTCTGGACCAGACTGGCCAGTTAGGATTGTCACACAGCTCACTAACATCTGTCCCTCTTCAATTTGTTTCCCAGTATAGTCCTGCTACATCTACATTTATGCTTATTTCACATCATCTTGCCAATAGGCTTGCACAGCAGTAATATTCTAGACCTTTATTCAGGAGGTTTTTCATGGTTTACACCAGTCCCTTCAGACAAATGCCGGAATAGAACCTTCATGAGGTCACAGATGCTTCCTTTCACATTCTAACCAGTCCATCATTATCAAGCATCCTACCATTCAACACTACACAGGTTAAGGTACTGACAGCATCATAAAACAAACCCACACGTATCATCTTGCTCAGCAGAGTTCTAATGGCCCTTCAAACTCTACATACAAATATCTATCATTCCCACTCTGCCTTTGTAATTTGTGTAACATCATTCAGAGATGACAATTTGCTGTTGTAAACATATTCTTAAAAACTCTAACTCTATGGTGCAGGGTCTTCCTAAATAAGTTGAGCATTATTCACCAGATCAACAAATCCCATTTTTATGGAACATGTTCACAAGTTTCTGCCTGCTGATCCAGTTAGAATCGATCCCACACCAGAGTTCTTTGTTCTCCATTTTAATATTACTCTCCAATATAAGCCCTGGTCTTACAAGTCATCACTTCTCCTAACAATGTGTACCTAGCATCTTGCACACATTTCTCATCTACCTTGTGTGGGCTAAATGTACAGTGCTACCCATCTAATCCTCTTTTTCCCAAATTTTGTTACCAAACACTCTACATGTTCATCCCTCACAGTGCAAGACCAAGTTTCACACCTATGTAAAACATGTAAAATTATAGCAGTATATATCATAAACTTTATGCTTTCAAACAGGATACAAAAGATAAAAAGATTCCCAACATAACGGTAGCATGCAATCCCCAAGTTTAATATCTTCTTAATGTTGTTATGAATGTCACTTTGATTTTTACTGTCTGTCAAAGATACTTACAGGACATGAGGACAGTCTGTAAACTGGTCAGGCAGGCTAGCAATGTAGAGAGGATGTCTTGTGCATGCATGCAGTGCAGTGTTGTTACAGCACATCCCAAGTTTTACCACATGTGCAGAGATGCAGTTGGACTGGTTTGTAAGTGGTGTCTCATGCATTTGAGGTATGCAGTGTTACAGTGCATCCCAGGCTGCTTTCAACACTTGCCTCATGTACACTATCTTAGCCTGTTTTGAAGACACCACCAGAACAGAAAACATTAAGGCTGTAAATGATTCAATTCATTACTTACACAAATAACGTCATGGACAATAATACTGCTTAAAGAATGGAGACCTCTACCAATTAACAATAGTTGGCAGCTATTCAGCCAGTTCCAGAAACTGCCACAGTAGCCACAGACTCATCACCAACACTACACTGCCAGTTCAATAAGCTAATATTCTGATGACACTTCTGTGAGACCCCTTCTAGTATTCTTTTCACACCTGCATCTCAGGTGTACAATTAGGACTCTCTCCTTCAGATTCCCCAGCCAAATTTGTGTATGCATTCTTTATATTTCTTGTGATATTTAATCACTGTATCAGCATAAGGTAAACAGTATAAATAAAGAAGCTTCTTGTGCAATCCTCTATAAGTATGTGTAAATTTTCTACACCCAAGTACAGACATTCTCCCCAGAACTCTTTTTTTTTTTTTTACCAAGGTTCACATTCAGACAAAACAATTGAACAATTAAAGTTTTATAATTCTTAATGTTTAGATTTTATATAAAATTATAAACTAAATAATAAATTTATAATTGAATAAGTACTTATCATCACTTTTTTATGTGGCTAAATAATGAGTTGGCATAAACACAAGAATACACAATTCTCTGTTACATAAACTTGACATAAAATTGGGAAGAATATGTTAAAGAACATGCTGAGACCATCCAATGCAGAATAAGATGAGATGATTTACAAATATGATGAACTACAAAGGACAAAGGACATGGATGTGTCCTATTTAATGTTACAATTACACAATATGTAATGAGAGATCAAAGGAAATCACAAAACCTACTCAGCATGGCCAACATTCCAATCCAGTATCTTCCTAGTACAAGTTCTGCTGTCAGAGCGAACTTGTTCAGTACTGACATGTTATTGCTACAGATCCTTGACTAGAAAATTTTAATGAAAATATCAATTTTATTTGCTCGGAATATACAAATACCATGAAACCCCTATCTAATGTTCCCAAATTTAGGGTTTTCCTTTATTTAAGATTCAATTTCAATGATCCAAATAAAATAAATCCATTGCTAAATATCTTGTATATTAGGTTTTCCAAAGTTCAGTGTTAAAACCAGTACCCTCTAGAGAAACCATAAATGAGGATTTCACTGAGTATTTCTTCTTCATTTTCTGGATAAATTAAAACTATATACATCTGATAATATTTGCTACTCTATATACACATAGATGTCAAACCTTGTCACTTGTCTGCAAGTTAATCAAATATGCCCTCATCATAAACAATCATTTCTCTTCTATCCCTGTGGCTTCCTTTCTGTGAATGGCTTGCAGCTGAAACAATTGAAGCAAAATTAATTAATACACTATACGCACACAATATTATGCATATGATGAGCTTTTTCCCTGCAGAAAGACACACCCCAGTTTCCAAACATGTTCTTTGCCATTTTGCAAACTACACAGGTCTTGATATTCATTAATGCACATGAAAACCCACTGTTGACATAACTAGAGAACCAAAGAGGTATTAAATTACACAAAACCATAAATTATTTCTTATAAGTCTAACAAAAGTTAAATTTACTTCACAATGAAAAAGTGTGATCTGCTCTGCATGCACGATATAAAGGAAAACAGACGTATGGGGTGAAAAAAATTTCACTTCGTAATTTTTACAGCAGACAAAACACTATGATCTCATAGATGACACATGTGCATGTCCACATACAGATAAACACACACACACACACAACCACACACACAAGGACAGACAGATCTCAAGACATGACATCCCCACTGTATGTTCAGGTCAAGCACTATATTCATAAAGATAAGGACATGATTTATTGGTTAATGCAGCAAATGTCTATGTATGCTCTTTGACAGTCCTTACAAAAACCGACTTGTTCTCATCACATTCAATAAACTGCTCGTACCATTTCTTCTACAGGTGGTAACCTTCCTTGGTTTACAGCTTCAATTGCTGGTATACTTGATAATCTGTCACCATATTCATGCACAGAATGTCATGGCTCAGTGGTTACATCTGCTTCTTTGTGTCTGGAATGTCCCACATTTGCATCTTGGCCCAGAGACCAGCTATCTTCAGGCTTTTCATAATTTCCTGTCCCTCCAGGCAAATGTCAGGACAGTGTTTTTCAACATGCCAAAAATGCCTCCATCCACATTCTTTCCAATATTATCCATAAACATCCCATCATTTGCCACCTTCTATACAATTACCCCAAGCATCAACCCATAAATCTCTCTCCTGTCCCTATACAGAAGCCTCTAAACAAGCTGACATTTATAATGCTTTTCTTCTCTCAGTACAATACACAAATTAAATAACAATACATATATCAATATTAGAACTAGAATATTTCAAACCAAAGTAAGTTAAAGTTCAATTTTATAACTTAAAATTCAATATGTCACACAAGCATGCTACACAAGACGTATCTAGTGGGACAAAATGCCTCCAGTTATGACATTATTAACCTTCCTGCCCTGCATCATCCTCGTGAGATAAATTAATCTATTTTTGTGCCGAGTATCATTAGTAATCCATGTTATGAAAATGACTAAACAATGGCCAGAAGAGAAGAGAAAAGACATAATATAGACCCTTTAACTAGGTGACATACCAGTATATCTGCATTCTTGCTGTGTGAGGTTAGGTTTCTATCTGTGCACCCATAGCCACCCTGATCTGCCCACAAATTCAATCTGGGACACAACATTCTCACCCTACAACTACTGCACTACTGTAATGGTGCATGTGTGTGCTGCATGTTTTCAATACTAATGCCATTAACACCAAGTAAAAATCTGACTGCCGGCCCTATAGTGCCAGTACATTTAATATCCCTTATTTTTGGATGAAAAAGGATAACTTCAAGTGTAGCTGGATCTCAACAGAATCCCTGTTAAAGTGGGTCCCATATCCTGATATTCCAGATACAATTTAGTGTCACAGAGAAGCATACAGTAATCCAACATAATACTGTGTTCTGCTATGGCTGACTTCTTGGGGTCATAAAGTGACAAGATTTTTACCATTTCAATATTGTACACTACACTGAAGATTATAGTGTAAACATAGGTAATAAAAGCCAAATGTCTCAAGTTTGCACATACCTATTGTCGACCATGTGGCTGCTGATGCTGCATCATTGATTGGCTGAATCACGGGTTGTCTTCTAGCAAGGGAAACTTTCAACTGTACCCCAGAAACCATACTGCCAGCCATCTGAGAAAATGATCAAGCACAGATATTGTTATCACACTCACACACAAATACTGGTACAGGAATGGGACAATACATTTATAAAATATTTAAACTGTCACAGTTTTGTGTGTACATAATTCCAAATTATGGTAACAAATGGATGTTTAAAGTTACAACAGTATTAACCAACAAGAAAGGTATTTGGACTCAGTAAGGTAGCAATGAAATCATTAAGCAGAATTCACACATTTACGTAACGAATTGTGTTTATGTGCCAGCACCATTCACATTCATGTTAAAATTTTATGTAAGAGTTAAATTGTCTTTCAACTACAGACAGACTATCAGCAAGAATTGTCTCAAACAAGCTTTCAAACAGGGGTGAAGCAATCACAAGCTACATTTTAGTGACCTTGCTTGTTAAAAATTTATGGTTTACTTAACACTGCCGCCAGTAGCTGAGACTGCAGCGTATCAAAACTGACCTCCAAATAGAAGTGTACATGAACAGCACAAGTTATAGAACATACCAACAGAAGCAGTCACCAACTCAAATGGCAGAGTATAATAGTGAGTTTTAGTGACACACATGACAAATGTGTTTCAAAACACAATTTCAGTAATTTTTGTGGTATGAGCACCAAAAAAAAATTTGGAGGAATGTATAAAATACCTGCACACTGAAATTTAAACACAAATACAACTGCCACCACTGCAACCCTACACATCATATCAGAAAACAGCCTACTGGACAAGTTTCAGAATTGGGTGGAGCGCAGACAAAAATATATAGGTTGTGATAGGCATTACTGGGAAAAGGAAATTATGCCAAAGCCTTGGGATGACTCACATAGACTGGTGTGAGTAGTCTCATTAGTTTTCAAACATCCCTTGCAGCAAGCACACACGCACGCACGTGTGCACACATACACAAATATATTAACTTACTGTTGTTAGCAATATTGTTGTATTGAGGATGTCTGAGGACAAAGTGCCAAGGATAATGTTTGAAACTAAGAGAAAGAAAGTAACAGAAGGCTCGACAAAACTGCATTATGCGAAGTTTCATAATTTATTCCCTTCACCAAATATATTTTGGGTGATCAAATCCAGCAGCATGAGTAGGACAGTACATATAGGAAAAGGCACACAAAACTTTGGTTGGAAAAGATCACAGCAGAGACCATCTGTAAGATCTAGATGTAGAGCAAACATAATAATAAAGTGAATCTTAAAGAAACAGGGCATGAGGGGACAGACTGGATTCACATGACTCATGATGAGGTCTAATGATGCGATTCTGTGAACCTTTGAGTTCCATAAAATGCAATTATATTTCTGAACTAGTTGAGCAATTACCTACTTTTTGAAGATAATCAACACTATAGAGTTTATTAGTTTGGACTGTATTTTAAAACACTAAATGCATAAAGTCAAGGCATAAGTGCTTCTAACATTTGTTAAGTACAGAAAGAAAAATGCTTTAAGCAAACCTGGCTGACCTGAAAGTCTGAATGGCCTGTAGTGAATAGCAAGGAAAAGGGCTAAATTATTATGAAGAATTACATGTCACTGTTTAGAAATACATGAATGCATCACAAATTTGAAACCAACAGACAAGTGTAGAATACCTGTAAACCAACAAAATAGCAACACTGTTTGAGGGATATTATGTCATCAGCTATTAAAGTTGTGCAGTTAAGAGAGACAACAGAAAAAAAGGTAGGAATTTTCCAAAGACATAAGTTTGGCATTTAGTGGCACTAAAAAGGCATATGATAATATAAACAGGCGGGGTAAAAGTAAAGCTTTAGAGACAACAAAGGTTCCCGAAGGGCCGCTAAAAAGACAATGAAGTTACAGCAAATATGAAAATAGCATTGTCAGATATTACTTTCAGCATGGTTATGAGTGTTTTAAACCCCTACGCTATGCATGCCAAACCCATTACTGTGTAAGAAATATACCAAGATAATAACCATTTCAGAGCGCAGCAATTTCTCTTCACAGAACTAGTGGCTTGGGCTACCAATCTTTGAGCCACTCAAAGGCAAAGTGATGTAAGTCATGTTTTCTTTGTTTGGAGAACTTGCACACCTTTGCCTGTCAGCGCAATGTGATTATCACTAAACTACCACGTACTGTTTAGGTGTAAATTAATAACTATAATTTACACCATTTTGCCTGTTCACTGATCTCAGTTTTGTGATACCATACGAGGTCTGTCCAAAAAGTATCCGACCTTGGGCCAGGAAAAAAAAGTTCTGTATCTGGGTGGTTACAATACCTAATCCCCTTCAAAGTAGGCCCCTTGTGACTCCAAACACTTAGCCCAGCGGTCCATCCATCGCTGGAAGCAATTCTGGAAGGCTTGTTTTGGAATGGTGTGCAGCTGCGCCGTCGCGTTCTGTACGATGTCCTTGCGGCTGTCAAAACGGGAGCCTTTTAGCGGTGTCTTCAATCTCGGGAACAGCCAGAAATCACAAGGAGCCATGTCAGGAGAGTAGGGAGCCTGGCGAACCTGCGGAATGCCGTGCTTAGCCAGGAAACCCTGGATCAGGTGTGATGAATGAGCTGGGGCATTGTCATGATGCAGCTGCCAGTTGCGTGCGTCCCACAGCTCCGGTCTCTTGTGCCGAACTGCATCACGAAGATGACGGAGGACTTCTTGGTAGTACTCCTTATTAACAGTTTGGCCTAGTGGTGCGTACTCATGATGCACAACACCCCGGTAATCGAAGAAAACAGTCAGTATCACCTTCACATTGCTCCGAACGTGTCGTGCTTTTTTGGGCCTCGGGGATGTTGGATGCTTCCATTGTGACGACTGGACCTTGGTTTCCGGGTCATATCCGTACACCCACGACTCGTCACCAGTGATCACAGTCTTCAGGAACTCAGGATCCCTGTTGGCGCACTCCAGCATGTCCTGCGCGACCTCAAGGCGGAGTTGTTGCTGCTCCGGAGAAAGCAGCTTGGGCACAAATTTTGCCGCCACTCTTCGCATGCCCACATCCTCAGTTAAAATCGTGTTTGCGGAACCTCTGCTGATCCCAACCTCATCAGCAATTTCCCGGACGGTCAAACGACGGTCCTCCATGATCAATCCACACTTTGTCAATGACATCAGCATTTCGGCTCGTTGACAGTCTCCCGGAACGCTGGTCACTGTCCGCCGACATGCGGCCATCTTTAAAGCGGTTGAACCACTCTTTAATTTGAGTGACCCCCATTGCATCATCACCGAAAGCCTGCTGAATTTTGCGGATTGTTTCCGCTTGGGTATCCCCAAGTTTCTGACAAAACTTGATGCAGTATCGCTGCTCCAAACATTCTGTCATCTTGAGCGAAACGAGAATGCAACGAACACGTGTTACACCACTTCGCTATCTGGCAGCGACAGACGCATCCGGCGGTGTTGCGAGGCAGCAAAAAATCACGCATGCGCATGAAAGTCCCTTCTACCACTACGCTCAGTTTCCCCACCCTTTCGCCATTACTTACCGCGGGAAAAAATATAGTCGGATACTTTTTGGACAGCCCTCGTATAAGCACTTATCTAATTTTTCTTGAAAGAGCAACTTATGCCACTTTTCCTTTCGATGACTCACTTCTTGACACAACAGGAGCAATATTTGGTCCCCATTGCATTTCAGTGAGTCTCACTTGTTGATCCTCACCTGTATTTTGACATCACTGGGCAAAAACATGGGTATCAGCTATAGCAGATATTAGCAGACTCACAGCAGTGGTTGAGGGAAGATTTTTGTGAAGCACAGAAGGAAAAGGCAGAAGAAAGAAAATGAGAGTGAGGGAGTTAAAATTTGATATATACCTTGGAAGATAAATAAATAAGAGACATAGAGTGTAGACACATTTTATGAATGAACAAAGAAAGAATCCCAAAGAAGGTTTTGAACATAACTAAAAGGAATATTTTAGTTAAAAGAAAACTGTCCAACAGAAAGACCAATATCATAATAGAAACAAAAGGTTACGAAAGATGTCAATCAGAAGGAAGGAAGAACAAGGCAAGAACTGACGAAGAGGATCATTAGGAAGTCAGACATAAACGGAGAGGTTTGATTACTTTACTGCCCACATAAAGTATAAATATCTCAAGAGAAAGAAGAAGCAAAGTTACCTCTGCTATTGCTTGATCAGCTGCCTCCATTTTGTCAAATGTAACAAAGCCACGACTGAAAAATAAAATTAATATGCTTTTGATAACACAGCACCTTGAATGTGTATTAATTTAGATACATAAACAACGAAATACACAAACCTTCCAACCAGATTAACTCTTTGCCACATACAGAATGGTAACACACAGTAAAAGTAAATGTACTTGATTGCACCTGGTACTATCAATGCATAGTGTATAAGGGAATTAAAATTAGAAACAATCATCATCAAGTGAACTTAAATAGTACAGCAAAGGATCATAATGAGGTATTAAAACTTTACTTTATGGATCAGCTTGCTGTTTGCCAGTCCTGTGAGCTAATGTACTGTTTCAAGCAAAATAATTTTGACTGAAATTATAACTGAAAATAAATTTCTTTCACTGATTCCCAACTAAACACACTTAAAACAACAGCAATGGGTCTAGTGATGCTCAGTTTGAATGTATAATCACATAATGGGGTGAAAAGCATAAGTGCATATTCCAGGAAAATTTGGTGTTGTTTTAGCAGAACTAATAACAAGGTGGGCAGAAGCAAGGAAAACGTTGATTCAAGGAATGTAAAATCCAACAATGTAAAATATGAGAAACATTGAATATGGGAACAAAACGTTACAAATTATGTGACAGGAGTGATTACGTGTGACGCAGAAGTCTATTTCAGGAAGGAGAGGATATGTGACTGACACTTAAAAAAAATGGCTAAAAACATAGATATACATGGACAACTTCTTTTTTTCTCCCATTTTTTCGACAATTTGCCCCAAAATATGAAATAATGAATGAGAACAGGGAGTTCCAATCAGAACTCAAAGTCTATTGTCATACTGCACAGATAAGCTGAAAAACATTACCCATTAATAACCACATTTACTCATTTAGTATCATGCATGACAGCTACTGTTATGTCTCTCTCTCTCTCTCTCTCTCTCTCTCTCTCTCTCTCTCTCTCTCTCTCTCTCTCTCTCTCTCTCTTGCTTGATGGTGCCTAATGTGCCTTATAATTTACTCAATGTAAATGGCATAAAACAACAAATGTTTTCATGGTCACTAGCATCAGATGCCCTAACGCTCTATGCTCAGGATTTTCTACAGAATGTGCAGGGATGTTTATGACAATCTCCAAACCAAACTTGCTCCAATGGTTCATCAGTTGTCACCACAGACCTTAAAGTTACAAATAACATTCTCACAGCTACCCTCTCATTTTACATGCATTCTACAAAATTATTACTACAACAAAAATTGTATATTTTTCCAAGGTCCATTACCATACATCCCAAAACTCAAGCCACCATCATAATAAAATGAGAGGGCAGTACCACTTCACATGTTTTCTGATTCCAGTACTGAAAGACCCATCAATTGGTCAAGTGACTTTATACACACATGCAACCATTCAGACTTGAAAGAGTCAATACTGCTACTTACTTCTTCTCTATTTCCATTGTCACATTAACAATGTTGCCATAAGTATGGAAAGTCTTCTTAAGAAAATCTTCAGTTATTTTATATCCTGACACAAAAATGGTGTTACCCTGCCGAGGTTTATCGGCACGACCATCACGTTTTTCAGTCAGACCTCTCTCTTCACGATCCCGGGCAGATACAAAGCTGTCATACAAGTTCTGCATCAGTACATGTAAAAGAAAATACAACAGTTAATATTTCAGATGAATAACTGTAAAGTTACAGTACATGCAGTCAAGTGCCCTACTTTATGTCACCAGCTTCCCTCCTATCCAACTCCAACCTGTTATACTCTTATGTTCCACAGTACAACAAAATATTACATCAACTTGTGCCTGACCATGCAGTCAGTGAAATATATTTATCTGAATGTGTTCATGTGCTTGTGAAATAGTAAGTAGTAACCAAAGGAAAACATGTTATGTTTTTTGTAGTTTCCTTTCAATATTCAGAGCATAAATATGAAAAGACCAGCAAAACTATATTAACTATTAAGCCACTCCAAATGTTAATACAGACAAACCTTACAACAACTACTGTCAGCCAAAATCTCAGTATGTTCCAAACTTGGCACCAGTGCCAATGGTTTGCCATCACTACAAGAAACTGAATACATATCTTGCTTCATGTCTGAAACTTACCTTTACTCTGAGCTGGTACCAACTATTCTGAGTGAGGTTTCTCATGGATTTCCTCCAGGCAAATACCAGCATTCTTCTCAAATAAACCTTCCTGACCGCCATTCATAATATCTCCCCTTACTCATACCCATATCATGCTTCATAACATTCTGCAATTGGACTATTACAAATTTAAATAAATGAACATACCTTCACTTTGGGGCGGTTATCTGTTTCCATGTCTTCTGGATGTGTTGCTGAGAAAGGCTGATATCCACTTACAGTACGTTCTGTACCAGACAGTTTCCGCTCAAGGCCTCTGGGTCTTTTGAACCCTGCCTGTTCAGGCCTTTTAGGTGTCTTTGTGATGGCTGTAATGGCCCCTGACTTAAGAAGTTTCCTTGCCACTTCACGTGCATCACGAGCCTCTGCTGGGCGTTTTGGAGTTTGTGGTGTGCGTTCTGGTTCTGGTCGAGGTGCCTTCAATGCCTGCAATGCTTTTTTCTAAAACATAGAGAATATGTTTAATAAAGCTGTATATCCAGACACACATACAGAGACAGCCTTGGCTAAAGAAACTGGAATGCACTCTGCAATCAGAAAGCGATCACTCTTTTGACAAATGCTCACAATGTGCAATACAGTACAATTATATTCCCTTGTCTAATGTAATCCATCAATATTCTGGGTATAACAAAGGGGACAAGTGGATTCATGTGTAGTGGTAACAGTCGAGAGGAATGTGGTTTGGATTTCAGCCAATTTAGTGGCTCTTCTGGCCAAGATTCTTTCCCCAGTGTCTGGATAAAACAAGCTATAACCATCTATATATTTAAAGTCCGACACATGTACAATTTAATCACACTATTTGTGCACTTTCACCGTCCTACATGTTTCAAACCCCTAACCTGGGTTCATCTTCAGGGACACATTATCTAAAATCGCACACTAGTTACACCAACTGGCACAATTATTTGCATGAGTTCTTTACAATTGTTCAGATACACTGTTTAAAACAAATAAAAGTTAAAAATTGTGGTTGTTGGTTGTTAAAATTGTATTAAAGTTGAACAATCTGTGCTGTTTTGATATCCTGTTTATCGGAGTAAGTTGCCTGTTGGGTGGTGAGATAATGTGTCCGTGAAGATGAACCCAGGTTAGGGGTTCGAAACATGTACGACGGTGAAAGTGCACAAATAGTGTGATTAAATTGTACATGCGTCGGACTTTAAATATAAAGTTAAAATGTACGGAATGAATAATATTAAGTCTATAACCATCTCTTTCCAAGTTCTTACTTGCTCAGCATTTACAACATTCCCATTCCATTTTATACTACTTTCAGTTGAAACAGCATTGTTAAATAACCTGAGAATCACTCAGGAATGAATCTGTAGAGAATACAGTCTGTAAGTTAATATCCACTAACCTTTCATGCTCAAGCTGGGTGGACATAAGGCCATATAACATGATTTAAATTCTGAATGCAAAATGTATGTTAGTATCAATTAACCTTTCATGCCTGAGATAGGTGATGGACAAACAAAACACAAAGCATAATTCAGATCCTGTATTTGGGGTTGCCTAATTGCAAGATTCCAGCATACAGATGGCAAAGAATATTATTAACATACTTTAAGAATCAGTATTCACCACTCCCTGAATACAAATGCTGGAATTAGACTTCCAATTCAACATATAAACTCCATGGATAGGAGTGAAATTGTGATGGAAACTGTGAAAACAAGCTTACATGTGGAAGAATAGCAACATGTTATCCAACTCTGAAGTACACTCCAATGTGCAATTAAACCTATACTTAGCAGGAAAGGAACATACATATCTAAACAATGTTTCGCTTTCTTAAAACCTTTTCAACTTTAAAAAATGCACAAATTTCTTGGCCAGCAGATACCTAACTGCGTTGACTGCATTAATATTAGTTGAATAATGGTGTGTTTAAATGGTTGAGTATTTATACATCTGGGGAAAAACAGACCAAATTCATTAAATTCCTAACCTAAATAATCATCCCATGCATGTACCTTTAAATAACACACCTTTTAACGGCTTCCTTCCATACATCACTAACTCCGTGGGGCAGAGTTCTTCTTCAGAAGATAATAGGTCCTTGGTTGGGCATTAAATTCCCCAAATTTCGTGAAGCCCAAAGATTACTGCCATGTTTACAACAGGCCGCAACCTGTCCCTATCCTGGGCCACACGAATCCAGTCCACGCCCTCCTACTCCTTTTATTTAAGACCATTTTAATATTATCGTCCCATCTACTTGTTTCCTTAAGTGTATCCCCAACAAAACCATGTATGTATTTCCATTCATCCACCATGCCTACCATATACATTTCACGATTCAGTCACACCTTGCTGGACGCCGTAAAACATATGAAAGTGACAAGGTATCGTGAAATAAACCAACAAAACATTCTACACCTTTAGGTTATATTCTTACTTACTTTTCTAAGCGGAAAGTTACTAACCTTTTTCTTAAGCTTTGCGTATTTGGTTTGCAGCATTAACTCCTCTTCCGTGAGGTTTGTTGGAAAGTGCAGATACACCATATTTAGAATACTACTGTAAATTCCGAAGCGTTAACTCTGTCATAAATACAAGTAGTGGTTAACACAGCCCTAACCATCAGCGGCCCACGAAACACGGGCGGCCGACTCCATAGATTACCTCGCAGCAGTGCAAGCTCCTACAGCTGATGTGTTCTGATCCATGACTGCTGGTGTACCAAATATGAAAAGGGAAAAGATATACACATACCAATGTGAAATGGATATTACTCTTTTGTTAGATTATTGACATTAAACAATACAAAGAACTTACTAGAAACATTATAGGCCCACAAATGTTGTCACTTAAACACGCCAAGTTTGCTGTTCGCCCTACCCACTTGGCAAGGGTTATGAACCGTAGCACTGGAGGCACTGACGATCAGTGCTCTGATCCATGACGCAGGTGTACCAAAGATGAAAACGGAAAGATATGGGTATACCAATGTTCAACGGGTATTTCGCTCTTTTGTTGGATGATTGACATTAACCAATACCAAGAACTTACTACAAACTTTATAGGCCCACAAATGTTGTCCCTTATTTTTGTTACCTCAGTAATTTCGAATTATCCCCCTTTCACGCGGACGTTAGGCATATCTACTTGAAGGCCGAAGGGACTGTTCCAACTTTTAAGAGCCTTGGTTCTAGTTTCGTGCGTAATTTAAAATTTCAGTAAGAAGTAAGACGCGTAACATAATACCATATATGTCATTTACAATTTCAATCTGCAAAAAGTGACTAGACAATGAAGTTTCTTCTTACTTCTGCAGCATCGTGTTCCAATCGTATTGGTTGTATTAAGGATATAGAAAGGCTACCCGGTCTGGTGTTGGAAACACCTTTATTGTTGCTGTACACAAAGGTATATAACCTCTTTTCCTGGTAATATTAACAGATATACTTTTTGCAAAACCTTACCCAATTTTTCATACATCTTTATTGTGGGTGGCATTATGTTGGGTTTGAAATAGAAAGCGGTACAACATTCATATTAAATGTTGCCGTATATCTAACAATTATTATGTTCCTTACAGGGTGGCAGTGTACCGCATTTAACTTATGAAGTGTTGCAGATGGTCACCAAAGAACAACATATTCTGCACATACCAATTTCAACTGTCGCACAATGTTATGAAGCAGTCAGTGCTTTGAAGAAGGGCATTGCAGACTTCATTGGGCTTAAAGTAGTTGCACTATAGTTATTCATATTCATTTATGTTCACTTTAAAGCAGTCACTAACCTGTGAATAATATGTAGTCCCCAAAAATACTAGATTAGGCTACATGGCTTGAGCCTCCTGTGACATACTAGACACTCATAATTCTGATATGTAATCATTTTTGGTTATGTGCTAATCAACAAATTTTAGTTCAACTTGCATAGAATTGCCAGTTAGACCACAGTCTGTCGCGAAATCACTGCTCCTACAGCATGCATAGCTCTGTTTATGGAACACATATATTTAAATATTACTAGTTTATCTGAAAGTAAGCAAAGTAAGTTCAACAAAACAAAACTAGGTAAAGTTTGCCAAAATAATGTTCAGAAATGTAACTAAATTTTGGTCATTGTTAGCATCACTGAGTACTAATATGATAAGTATAGTGTTTGACATATATGAAATGATGGGTTCAGTGGCGGTGACCTGATGACAGTTGCACCCTTTTCTTATATTACCCATTAGGGGCATATATTGCACTTTAACCTTTTAAAGCCTAGCAGTAACTTTATGTATGAAAAGGTTTAACATTCACAAATTCTGCATTCTGTGCACACAGTATATTTATGTGTTTTATACGGATCTTGGAACAAACAGCAACTTTTGCCCTATACAGCATTAACTGATTGGTTTTTGGAACTGAGATGGAGTGTTTATGAACTGGGTCTCGAAATAGAACAGATTACTTTTCATCCTTAAAGGGTTAAATTATATGACTGTGCCTTCAGATACCTTAAATTTTTAGTATGAATGAACCATCAAAGTACACACAGGAACTCATATTTATGTCCGTCTTTATTAATTCTCAAGCACAAGGGTGTACGAATCCTGTGACCCTGGTTGCCTGGGCAACTAAATTTTTACAGTGTCACCTAATATTTACAGCATAATTACTGCAGTTTTTCCCATACATATAAAAATGTGTATCAGTTCACATTTCACGTGCACTGAGCAGAAAGCACCAAATAACATTGAGGTTCACATGCCACTTCAGAATTGTGGGTCCTTAGTATATAATTTGCTTCTAGTGCCTAGAATTAGGAGGTGGCTCCTAGATTTTTGGAAAATTTGTGGACTCCTGCTCCAACATGTTTTGGCCTTTATATGACCATCATCAGAGACATTATAATGAGATTACACAGGAAATTACATAAGTTTTTCTCAATTTTTCATGTTATATGATATGTTGAAAGTTACTGGTAGTAAGCGATCTTATATCAACATTCTTATTTTGATTTAGTCAATATCTTATGGGAAGCTATTTACAGATGGGTATAAAATGTTGTCTAGTTTGTTGGTCTGTTAAAACATGTTTAAAAATATTGGTAGCTAACAATCCCGAAGTATGATATTTGTACAATTAGTCATGTTGATGTCTTAATTTTGTTTTTTATATATCTATACATCCTCTTTTTTCTGTTTTATATAATACAATATGTACAAGTATGTGTTTCTTCAAATTTGGAGTCTTATGATGGTTATTCTTGTAGTATGTAGTTTTCCATATTTCAGGATATGCACTTTGTATCTCTACATATCAGGCTGTGTTAGTCAAATTGTCTTTTAGGTGTTGCAGTGAGTGGGTGTGTCTTATAGTGGATGTACTGAATCTCTAGTTACACTCGCTGTCAGACGTAAGGGTCAGTGGTTCATGGTCCACTTACCCTTGAAGATGAAACATTGAGGACACTACCCACCAATGCAGTATCATATTTCAGAGGACTGGAGTCCTTGATTACACTGCTGTAAAAACCTTAAAACTTGCAACTCTAAATTGTCTTTCATAAATGTTATCCACACAAATAAATGAAAACTTTGAGATATTCTCAGATATTATATTATCCTGTATTTGAAATATTAAATATTATAGATCAGAATTATTACTTCTGTCCATGTATTCTCATGTGTTTGTTCTGTGCATGTAGGAGTATTTGACATTCAACAGTATACATGACCCAGCAGTTGTAACTCCTCATGGATTCAGCGAGATGGACACAATATCAATATGGCCTCGAAATGGAAGGAAACAGTTGGACCCTGACAAGTACAATATGGTTTCTTTCTCATTTTCTAAAGAATCGGAACCCTTTCTATGCTGAAAGATATAAACAACTGTATCATTTGCATAGCATGTAACTTTCTTAAAACAAATTTATTGGAGTGTCCAACTCCCATTTCACACCTTATAACTATTCAGTAGTCATAGTTACAGGTTGCAAGGTGTCGAGAGGCTGTTGGACTTTCTAGTGAACTTGTTTTATAAATAGTTTGTCTAACAAGACAACAAGTTCTAGTAACAACTCACTTTACTTTCCATGCTTTAATTTTCTTGGATATGCTAGAAGATTTCACATTAGTAACTGTGCAATGTAGTGCATAATTTCTGCTATTGTTGATTTAATGAAAGTTGTCATACTTTACCTTTAATACTGTCATCGTGTTTCTAATTTTGAAAATATAAATGGCATGTTCCAAAGTTTTTAGGCATGTTCCATATTGATTTTAGGTATGTTCTATCTTGATACCAGATTTAACTTGCTTAGTGTGGATAGTTCAGTAGTTATCATTAAGATATGGAAGATAAATGTGCAGTAATTGCCCTGTGTAGTTGCCATGTTCTTATTTTGGATTAATGTGAACAAATCAAATACAGGATTTTGGTGAGGAGACCTGAGGGAAGGAGACCACTTGGAAGACCCAGGTATAGATGGGAGGATAATATTAAAATGGATCTTCAAGAAGTGGGATGGGGGCGCATGGACTGGATTGATATGCCTCAGGATAGGGACAGGTGGCGGGCTCTTGTGAATGCAGTAATGAACCTTTGGGTTCCTTAAAACGCGGGGAATTTCTGGACTAGCTGACGACCTGCTAGCTTCTCAAGAAGAACTCTGCTCCATGGAGTTAGTTAGTTAGTGAACAAATCAACAAGACAAAGACCATAGCAATGGTTGCGCATTTTTCAAAAGACATGAACAGGATTCTGTATGGGAGAATGTTATTGCCACTTCAGAAGTTGCATGAACGTCCTGTTTACATGACTGATTGTAGGGAATTAAAAAGAATGAATGTGGGTGGCTTCAAATAGCATGATCTTCATAACAAGGCAGACCTAAAATGTTGAAAGGAAATTAATTAATTAATACCCAATTTACACAGCACTGAAAACCAACAGAATAGCTTAATAAACATTATGTCTTTTCATGTTTGAAAAATTGTTGTATTACAATTTAGGGCCAGTTATCTTCATTTATGGTTCTGCTTAGCCTCTGTCACCAGTAAAATTCAAAAAATAAAATGAAATGTATATAAGATGAAGAGGCAGAAGGTCAAGTGTGTTGTATAGGCAATGAAGAATGTTAATATGATGCCATCTTCAGGTACATGGACATAATAGAAGCCTTTCAGCCTCACATGTATCAAGTTTTGTGTGATGGTGATACAAATACCACAAGCAGCAAGAGAAGGGTTCAGAAGTCAATTGACAGGTCAATCACATTCTTTGAAAGGTGTATCAAGAGACATGAGAAATCAGAGGTAAAAACAATATGCACTAGTCATATACCTTATCAGGATGGAGTGAAGTTGCCCCTGAGCCTAAGCAACAAGCTGTTTTAACTAAGGTTGGCCCAGATGTGGGCTCTGTATGAAGATAATTTATGATAAACAGTGCCACTTCTTTCTGCTTTAAAACAGTTACTGAGTTGCAGAGGTAGGGGGCCTTTATCTCTGCCATAGAGTCATCAAAAACAGTGTTATGTTATAATGTGGTTTATTTTTATTGTGTCTTTCTCAATTTGTTAAGCATACTTTAATCCACAGGTTCTCAAACTTTTTTTTTTGCTCACATCACGGTATTCCTTGTCTTGAGGAATTGCAGCAAACTGAACATTTAAGTTGCCAACACTATTGCAGAGTCTGGGACTTGGGCATGCTAGACACAGTGGGTGATTATTTTGTGAATACTATAGTTACTCCATACTATGCATGTGTAAGTGAAATTTATTTTAAACAAAATTATGTATAAATTTTCTTTTATCTGCAGTAATATAACATACAAAATTTCATGGCACACCTAGAAGTGCTTACAGCACACCCTTAGAGAACCACTGCTTTAATCCGTCTCTCACAGGTGGCCCTGTCTTCAAATTAGACTCCCTTTTAGAAATATGTATAAACAATTTTAACCAGAATAATCCATATTCAAAAGAGTATTTGAAATTGATTATATACTACCCAGAAAGCGTAGTTGGTACAGTGACTAGGCAATGGGCTGGACAACCTAATGTCCAGACCAGCTCTGCAGCCCACTAGGCCTCCTATTTAACAGGAACCATGACCTCTTTCCCCAGGGACAAAGTGGCTGCGGCATGAAGCTGTGACTGGTCACCTGTATCTAGTGCCAAGTTTAAGAATGATTGGAGCCATACCGCCACTCTCCCATATGCCTTCGTTGGTGCATGCATAGGGAGAACTTTACTTTTACTCTACCAGATAAAAAAAATGTCAACTGTTTCACTTTTCTTTGCAGGTTCTGAAAAAAAGTGCAGTCTTAGGAGTAGTAGAAGGAGGTTACAGTGTTGGAGGGAGAGAAATGTCTGCAAAGTATCTTGCAAATAGCTCTGTCTTTGGTTATGTTATTGATGGACTCCACAACAATGGTCCTGATGTGGAACATCTAACGTTTGGAGATGTCAAGCCAGTTCTAGAAGAAACTTTGGTAACTGACAAAAAAAAGTTAAGAGAGTCAGAAGAAAGAATTCAAAATGTCTGTTATTTCATACCTAAAATGCTGATAATTCTCTTTTCAGAAACATTTACCAAATGAAAAGTTTCGCCTTCTGCATGGTTGTTGGAATCCAGAAGCAGTGTTGAACATGGCAGAACTAGGCATAGATGCCTTTGATAGTTCATATGCGTACATAGTGACTGAGAGAGGAGGGGCTTTGATATTTCAGAATGCAGTAACTAATTTGTAAGTGCAGTGTTTGTCTACATCTGCTGCATTTGTACTATTATTTCCTATTATTAAAAACTGTATTCAAAAAACCCTGATTATCTGTTGTCATGGTTGAGTGGTCAGCACTCCTACTTTGTACTTTGAAGGTCATGGATTCATGTAACAGCCAGGGCTGGCTATCCTGAGGTTTTGCATGGCTTTCTTCTGTCCCTCAAAGCACATGCCAAAATAGTGCCTTAAGATCGTCCACTACCATTTTTTCACCGTTCTTTCCAATTTGTCATTCACGGTCATTTTACTATTAAAGGTTGTGCAATATAGTCGGTTACAAAATCACTGTCAACCTCCCTTGCCCTGAAAGTTTGAGTGTTCTGTAATCATTTTTGTTTACCATTGTTGCTACAAGCTCCACACATTCACTCATGCCAGTGGTTCACTGTTGTTAGTTTAAAACAATTCCTAGTAATAAAACAGGTGGTAGGTTCCAGTTTAAATGCCTGTATCAGTACAAGTGTTAAAAGAGTTATTTGTAGATTAGTGTGAGGCATTCCTGGGAGAGAAAATGCTTGGAGGTACATGAATATATATACATATATGAAAAACAATGGACAACCCCCTTTTCATATACTTGTTACTGCTACAGCAAATTCCTCCATACCACCCCTGGTTAGTTTTGAACCAAAGAAATATTTCATTTTAGCCTTCCTGCAGACCATCAAGTTTCTCTGACATGCAATAAAAATGGTACAAGAAATGAATTCTGTATGGCTCATAACTCTGTTTGCAGTAAAATTTCCAGGATGCCAAGATATCACATTTTGTATTTCTAGAGACATTTGCAATGCACCTGCTGATACCTTAAATGGAGAAGAACCTGCAGTTGGAAGGAACACAAAACCAAAAACAAGTATATATGCCCAGTCATTCAAACCCCCAGAAAAAAAGAGACAAAACTCAGATGATCAACAGGACACTTCGCTTGCTGATGACGACAAAAGTGTTACAACAAACACAAAAGGACCAGCTTCCGATTTACCAGAAGGCATGAAACCACAAAGTTCCAGACTGAATAAAAAATATGAAATATCCCTGGCCGATGAAAAGTATGTGTGTCTTTGTGCAGTAAAGTTAACCCAAAGTGTGCTGTTTGTTTCTCCATCTTGTGTCTTATTTTAATGCTTTAATCGTGTCCTGTTTCCTTGGAGAAACATATATTAAGGTATCTTTAACATTTACTACAGTTAAACTCTCATAAAAATGTTCTCTAAAAATTTATGCATTTAGACCTTGTCAGGATTTCTGGAATTTCATTGTTTAGCGTGATTTTGCTTTATTGAACTGTAGTCACAGATGTCCTTTGAAATACTTTTTCATTGCATTTATATTATAACTAGGGAAATGCTCATTGAAAATTCATCAAAAAAACTGTACAGATTCCACTTTCAGCTGTGTTTTGAACAGGTAATATTTGCATTTATTCCCTCTTATACATTATAGGCTGTAAGAGCCATTTTAGTACTACAGTCACTGGTCATGCATGTTCTGAACTTGGAAGAAATTGAGGCATACTAGCTCATACCATCACTGTGTTTTCATCACTGGAAACCAGCAACAAGTTGCCGGCACTTAAGTCATGTTGCTTGTAGACTGCAGATGGTCTCAACAGACATGTGAAGTATATTTAGTTTAACAAAGGAGTGTTCACTGGCAAAGTATGCATCTTGGAAAGAATGTCACTGAAAGTTTTGCGAGATCAAATAACTTCCCCCTACAAAGAAAATATGAAAACTTGTGTTTTTCTCGGATGAAACATGGTTTGCATTAAGTAATAATGTAATCAGCCAAAATTATAAATACTGGTATTCCAAAAATCCCCATCTAATTCATGAAATTGCTGTACATGACCTTAAAATCAGAGCCTGGTGTGCAGTGTACGTGTGCAAAATTATAGGAGCCATGTTTTTAAAAAAAATAAATTCTGACTGTTACACACAGTTAATTCAAACACTATTACTCAGGGAATTAATAAAAGAAAGAAAATGTGTGGTTATTTAATGCATGACAATGCCACGGCCCACACAGCAAATTTCTGAAGGAGTATACTGGAAAGTCATTTGGCCAATGGTTGACACATCATGGATTGTGGTCTCCAAGAGCTATATATTTGAATCAGTGTGATTATTACAGTTCGTGTGAGTAACCTACATTATTTTCCAGAATTCAAAGATACTATTTGAAAAGAAGCTGCTAATATTTCAAGACAAGGGCTCCATCATTTGGAGAAACATCTTCAGAAGGTGTAAGGCTTGCCTAGCTGGAGGTCAGCACTTTTTGAGACCCTTCTGTAAAATAAGTTAAGGTGTAGTGGAAATAACTGCTTATGCACACTTCCTATGTGATAATGCTTCTCTGACAGCTGTTGTGCTCAGGAACATAATAAACAATACTCTCTGTATACAAAAATGTGAACGTAAAGCATGGCATTGTATATACCACTACTAGATGACAGTGAGCAGTCAGTTTAATGCTCTGGTCACTTTATTTTTGAGGAAAAGAACTTCTGGTATTCATTGAGTAGGAGGGTTGGTATTGTGGATGTGGATCTAAAGAGAAAAGTCATGAATCAAAGCCCATTGATCAGGTCACTTAATTGAGCTGTGACACTAGATTGTGTTGTCAGGTTTAACATATATAATTGTATTTCAGGTATGCGGATGATTTTACTCCAATCAGCAGATCATGCAGTTGTTTGACATGTCAGAAGCACACACGGGCCTATGTACACCACCTTCTAAATACACATGAATTGCTTGGACCAGTATTGCTCACCATGTAAGTGTAAGCAAGTTCAGTTTGTACAATTTAACCTGACCCTAACAGCAACACATTCCTTGGCACATACTGTGTAACACGTTGTTAAACTGTACATGGGAGGGTCAAAAAGTATAGTGAATAGAGGTGTATCAAGATAACTGTGCTTCGTGTTAAAGTGAAGGGGTGGAGGTCACAGGGTAGATTTTGCACCATATGTTGAGCAGGTTGGGACAGGTTGAGACAAGTTGGTGAGCTGCAGTTAGCTGTGGAATGGAAATGTGTTGTCAGTGCTTGTTTCAGTGTTTGAACATTGGGCAAAAATCACGTTCTTTTGCAGACTAGGGAATTAGCAGTGTTAACATTTGTCCTCAGTGCAGTTCATGGAGAGGCAGCTGTTAAAACAGTCTGCTGTGTACAACAGGTACAACTGATTTAAAAATGCTCAAGAATCGCTAGAAGAAGAGGAGTGCAGTGGCAGGCCATAATGTCAAGGAACAATGAAAATGTGGCAAAAGTTTACTCAATTGTGACATCAGATTGGTGTGTGATGATTGAACAGATAAATGAAATTGGCATATCGTATGGATTGGTTCAGAGCATTCTGAAAGATCTGTCAACATTGTGTGATGTGTTTGTGTGTGCGCGCGTGCATTCATGCATTCTGATTGAGGACCAAATGGAGATCAGGAAGGTGAGTAGTGTTGAAGTCTTTGAACGATCAGTGCAAGTAGCAGACCTCCTATCATAGATTATTAGTGGGGACAAAGTTTGCATCTTTGCCTATGATCCTCAGATTAAACTTCAGTTATGTGAATGACACACCAGTGTCTCCCAAAAAGTAAAAGTTGCAAGCCACAAGATATCAGATGATTGCTTTTTTCAACAACTTGGGTGCTGTGTATGATGAGTTTGTCCCTGTAGGACAAACAGCGAATTCTGCTTTTTAAATTGAAGTTCTGAATGTTTGGAGGGGTAACATTCAGCAGAAATGGACAAAAAAATAAAGAAACTGTTGGTTCCTGCACCATGGCAATGTGCCTTGTCACATCTCCCTTGCAGTATGGCAATTTTTAGAGAAGAACCAAAGTCCAGCCATCCTTCAGGCACTGTATTCTCCAGATCTCTGTGTGACGCCTGGCCCTTCCCAAGCCTCAAGATTGGGCTCAAAGGTCATCATTTTGTGTCCATAGAAGAAATTCAACAGAAAGTGATGGGTCTCACCGCCATATCAAAAGAGGAGTTACATAGGTGCTACCAGCAATGGCAGCACTCTTGGAGCATGTGTGTATGTGCAGAAGGGCAGTACTTTGAGTGTGTTTGGGCTAGGTTTTATACATATCCTTTTTACTGCAAAGTATGCCCGAGTTCCAGGACCTTTATGACCCTCCCATGTATATCTACACAGTACTGCAAATTGTAAGTACATAGAACATTCTTACGAATCACAAGATGAATTTTCGTGTGTTATGCCTC
The DNA here is from genome assembly GCA_021186555.1 of Reticulitermes speratus. Lineage (NCBI taxonomy): Eukaryota > Metazoa > Arthropoda > Insecta > Blattodea > Rhinotermitidae > Reticulitermes > Reticulitermes speratus. Next base: position 16,255,435 of record JAJKFL010000039.1, on the reverse strand, counting down.
TGTTTAATTCCTTAGTTGATCATTTATGATAACTGTAGATAATCATGCATCTGTTCTGATTATCTATACAGTATTTCTTGTGGTAGCTCAGTCAGTATAATGACCGACCATAAACTGGAAGAACGGGTCTCAGTTCCTGGCATGGATGGACATTCTTTTCCTTCACGTCTATGTCCACAGCTGCTTTGGGCCCCATGAAGCCTCCTGTTCAGTGGGTACTAGAGAGACTTTTGCCAGGGATAAAATAGATGGGGTATGAGGCTGACCACTCACCTGCATCTAGTATTGAGGCTAAGAATGCATGGAGCTATACTTTCATCTCCTCATACATCTTCATGGTGTGATGCTTAATTAATTACAGGGACAACTTTACCTTACTTTTACATTTTTTGTTTTTTTTTTCTGATTGTGTTATTCCTTTTGTTTGTTACAGACACAATCTTCACCATTACATGGAGTTTTTCAAAAGTATAAGAGAAGCATTAAAGTCAAATACATTAGACAGCTTGAGAAAGTGTGTGAGTGAGGGGCAGAATGGTTCATGAGTTCAGCTGTCAGCTCCAGCTAAACTTTATCTTCACAATGTTCATTTTAACCAATTGTAGATGCATTTTTCTAAGCAAACACAAGCTCTACAGTTATGAATATTTTGCCCACATTTAGTTGGGGGCTATTTGTATTTGCTGACTTTTGTACTTGTAATTGCTTAGAAAAATGTACATAAATTTGTTAAAATTAATTTTTACAGGCTAGGGCTTACAGTCTCTCCCATCGTGAAACATTACCATGACCTAATCAGATTACACTAAGTAGAGATGAATTTTGAATAAAGCATTGAAAACCAATCAGGAAGTCATAAAATTCAAAACCTTTATATTAGGCAAGATTTGAAAGTTGCAGCTCTACAAGAAAAGCTGGTGAAATGAAGGAGACTGTGGTATTGATGACAATGCCATTTTTTATTTTACAAGTGATGATTGGTGAGATCAACAATAATGGGGGTAGACCAAATGAAGGAAAACATACAAACAATAATAGGAAGAAATGATTATGGGACAATAGAAAAGCACTGGAAAGTCTGTCACAGGATGACCCACAATGGTGGACTACTCTTGAGTTCCTTCTACTCCAATGGGTTCTCAGCCAGTTTACCAAACTGGATCACTGTGTACAGATAAATAAATAGTGCTGTCATTTGTTTGGGTCCAAAACATTAACGTTATTTTGTTTTCTTTCCTATGAGATGAACATTCCGGATTGTCATTTGTATCGTTTCCTTGATTGAATTATAGATGATCCGTGACTGCACGACTGGGTTATTAATTGCTACGTAGGTTGTACGTGCTATCGTAAATTTTCTACAAGAACCTATGAGTTATAATCCGTGGGTAAATCACGGATGAGTACAGTGATAGCAACGAAATATCTTACAAGTTTGTTGCAACATGGCATCTATGCAGATGGGTCTGCAAGAGGTTATATTTGTAACGGAACTTGTAATCAACGTACTCGGGAAACGTTACAGCGACATTTAGTTAGCCACGGTAAGGTATATCGTTCCGTTTATAGCAGTACGAATTATGTCACTAAAGTAAATGGTTATAGTTGAGAAAGAGGTTATATACGAATGCCTAATCTATTCTCGACCTACTTTGAAGTCGAACATTTGAGGATAACACAACATAATATACTAAACTCATTGAATACATAAGATTCAGTTCTTCTGGGATATGGTATTGCCAGTGAGTAATAGTATTCCGACGTGTCGAGGAAACGCAGTGCTCTGGTATTCAAGGGTCGATAGCCCCTCGACCGTTGAAGATGACACTTCCTTCCCTCGAATCGATCCGATTATCCATTGACGCAGCGTCATATCCCACAAGATCAAATTCTCAGCTACACCGTTGCGAACATTTCGAAAGGCTCATTAAATCCAGTTCCCAAATGAAGCTGGTAGTGCCAACACTAAAGCTTCAGTAATGTTCATTTAAAAGGAGAAAGTTGTAGAGATTCTAGGATTTTTATAAGTAAGAGGAAGGGGCAATGTAGTTAGCGGACAGATACGTGCATATGTATCACTACCACCTGGATCAGGCTCCTTTATGAGCGGCTAATAATTCTAAGGTAGTCAATAAATTCCGAGCATATTATGGAACTGAAGGTTCCTTACCAGATTAACAAGGGCTCACAGCTGGGCCCTCTTCTGAGCCAGATGAATCCAGTCCACACCCTCTCATCCAGTTCCTTTAATCCATTTTAATATTAACCCCATGGTGGGAGGGGATCATTTCAGAGCTCATTCTTTCAATTCATTTCCTTCTAAAGTAGTGTATAATAAAGTCTGATATGAGGAAACACAATTTTTTTAATTTTTTGTGGTAGAAAATAGTGCTGTCCAGCTCATGAGACACATTTTGGCCAATATTAATCTTCTTACTACTATGTGTAGTGCATGATTCACTACCGTATCGTAATGTTGAGCTAGGAAGCACTTTTTAAATTTTAATTCTTGTGCATTTAAATTGTCTCATTGTCATGCTTTGAAAAGTCTGTAATTATTCTTTGTTATCTATGACTTTGCTTTCAGTGTGTTAATGCATAACAGAAGAACAGATGATCATCATAGTGATGTAAGACCATAAAATCAAACTGCCAACAATACAGCACAGTTATGTTGGATGATAGCACCTGTGTTAGTGAAGTGACATCAGCTATTAGCAGAATCAGAATGCAGTCAAGTAATATTAATAAGACTGCATTGTCTTCCAGTGATGACATAAATTTGGCATCACAGTCTCCTAATACTCTTGTCAAGGAGTCCCCTAAAAGTTCATTAAGTAACAACTTTAGGTGAGACCACTTATGGTAATAAGTTAGTTGTAAAGACATTAGACTTAACTGAACTTTCATGAAAATGCGGAAAAACCATATAGACTTTTGGTGCTATTTATGTCATGTATGTACTACATAAATAGAATGATGCACAGATGCATCAGAACTTGTCACTAAAATGCTTGACCAATTTTCATAACACATTGTGTTGACATGCTCTCAGTGGGTTTACTGCATACTGAAAGATCATGTTTCATAACACAGAAGATCCACTGTTATATAATGTGTCCTGTTATTCATGTGTGGGGAGTATATGAGTCTTGAAAGTGCTGAAATAACATGTCTAGAAGGTTTCAAGTATGATGTGATATTAATTTTTGTTTTTTTTATGTTATTCATACCATACATTTTTTAATTATTCAGGTTCTATCCGACAAATGTGCACTTTTATTTTCTATTATTCAATACATATATTTCATTGAAGATGGTCCAGCATGTTTCAAACCTTATATGAGGTTCATCTTCAGGGACATCTGTTTTAAATTACACCAGCCCTTCTTCAAAGGTACATTTTAAAGTGTATAACCTAACACGTACCTTTGAAGAAGGGCTGGTGTAATTTAAAACAGATGTCCCTGAAGATGAACCTCATATAAGGTTCAAAACACGTTGGACCATCTTCATTGAAATATATGTATTGAATAATAGAAAATAAAAGTGTACATTTGTCAGATAGAACCTAAATAACTTTTTGTTCTAAAAATTTCAAATTATACTTTTGTACCAGACTGAGGTGGACACTGTATATTGTATTGTGGACTTCCTTTTTTATGATATGCAGAAAACTTGACAAAAATGTCAAATGTATTTCGTATCAATATCTTTTTTTATGTTACATGAAAAGACCCTGTGCCTTTACAGATTTTATACACGTTTCATTTTTGTGGCCATTGTCTTCAGTTATAGTCTTAACCTGTGGCCAGCCACTCAGATGGGAGCACATATGGGGTGGGTGGCCTACAAAGAGGTGGCGTCCAGACCACCATGGGACGGTACTTTCCGTAGTCCTAAAATTTAAGTTTTGACAGCATGAAAGTTTTAAACTGTGCACAGATGTATAACTGGATAAAACACAGAAGTTCATCATCCTACCCCAAGGTGACTATGTGCAATATGGTATAAATAATTTAAAAGAACTGAAATAGATTTATTGTTTTTCTAGGTTGAGGGACATAATGCCCTCTAGTGCTGCTTCCACGAATGCTTTGTGCTTTAAGATTCCTATTATTGGATATGAAATAATGGAAGAGAGGGCCCGGTTTTACTGTGAGTGTATTATTTGTATCAGAAGTTAGTGATTGCAATACTTAACTCTCTCTCTCTCTCTCTCTCTCTCTCTCTCTCTCTCTCTCTTTCTCTCTTACACACATACACACACACTCTGACATGAGTTGGTTAGTAATTATTTCTGTCTGCATGATCTCCTTGTGGACACGGACATTAAAACTATGTCTAGTGCCTTGTTTTATCGTAACTGCTGGTTGCTTATACTTCAGCTGCTGGTGATACTCTTACAATTCTGATGTTACAGGGCTCACACCTGGTGCCATAATTTAAATGGCATATTGCAGTGTTTCTGAACTGGTGATCCACATGCTTCAGTTAGCATTAATGTATTACTCTTTTACCACAAATATGAAAAGTATTCTTTTAAAACTAGTGGATTATTTATAACATCCTTTTAGCCAGTAAGTAACTGTGTTGAACAGTACTCTTATTTCTCTCTCACTTTTATGGTGGTCACTAGTGCTGTCAAGTGAGCAGTGAGGCAGAGGACATGAAATTAGGTATCAGTTGTACCCCATCAAAAATGAGTAGGTAGAGCCACGTTGAAAACCTTCAGTTAAGACAACACTAGTGTCATACCCAGTGAAAAACTGTTTTGTGAGAGACTTTACAGAATTGGCACATATAATTTATTTTTTTTTAACAGGTTTATAAGCTACGCATTGAAAACAGTATTACTGGTGATTTCTGGTTTGTGTTTAGAAGATACACAGACTTTGTCAGATTGTTTTCAAAGGTGAGCTCAATGCACAGATTACATTATAACTTCATAAATATTGATACCTAATAGGGATGGGAGATAACTAGATTACTGTAATGATGGAGCCAGTAGTGATGTTGTATGTACATAGGTCCTTCCAAGTGCCTGTCCTAAGTGACTAACTCAACAGACGAGAATCCTTCTGGAGAAGCTAATATGTGCGGCTAGTGCAGCACTACCCTGTCTTTTATGGGACCCAGTGGTCCATTGCTATATTATCCTGGATTATATCTATCCTGGACCAGTTTAATACAGATCTCACTCCCTTCCTTTAAAATCATTCTTAATGTTATGTCCCATAGTCCCTCAATGGTTTCTTTCGGGTTCACCAACTAAGATTTTGTGTGCATTGCTTACCCCTCTGATGTGTGCTGTATGCCCCTACCACCACATTAATATATGATGATGAGTACCGATTACGAAGCTTCTCATTATGCACATTTCATCAGTAAGGTTAATACCATAGATACCTTTCATATGTTAGGTTTTATGAAAAGAAAATAGCATTGCATGGGCCAAAATGTCTTGGCCTGGTGGGAAGTCTTGCTGACTGGTATTAGTCATGTGACAGTGCAAATAATTTATATCATATTGCACATGTGGTGGTCTTGCGGTAGGATGTTGGGACTTTTTTCAGAGGTTTCCATGTTTTATTCAGTCAAATTTCTGTCCATAGTGAGAAACTTCTGGCCTGTAAAACTTAGATTTTAGGACTGTTTTAGAGTACCCAGCTCCCATGATGGACTGAACCCCAACTCTCTGCTGGTCATCAACCCCGCAAATGCTCCCACTTCATTGGCTGGCTGGGAGCAAGGACTGTGGTTAGATTATAGGAAACCCAGTTGATTAACATCCTCAAGTTTGGCTCCAATTGTTCAGTATGTTCATGGACCCTTCTCTGACTACATGGCCAAAATATTAGGTGCTGAGACTCTACTGTATGTTTGTAATATACAGTTTTACTGTCCACAAAAATGAGCCAGAGATCAAACAGTAAATCAAAATTGCACTGAATGAAGAAATCAGGACCAGATTAAAGTTGGAATGTTTTTTACAGTCCTGTTCAGGATCGTTTGTCTTCCAGTTTGCTATTTAGAAATACAAACATTAAAATATATAAGACTGTAACTTTGCTTCTCGTTTTGTATTAAGTGTAAAACTTGGTCTGTCGTGTTAAAGGGGAAGCCATAGATTATGGTGAGAACATGGTGTATAGGAGAACGTTTGGACCTATGTGGAAGAAAGTAACCGGATGTTGGAGAAAGTTGCACAGTGAGGAGCACTGTAATCTGTACTTTTCTCCAAATATTATCAGGATGATGAAATAAAGGTGAATGTGATGGGCAGAACATTAGTACACACTGGAGAAATGAGAAATGCATACAAAATTTTGGTCACAAAACCTGTTGGGAGAGACCACTTGGAAGACTTAGGCATAGATATTAAAATGGATCTGAAAGGAACAAGGGAGTTTACAGATTGGATTCATTTGACTTGGTGTATAGACCAGTGGTATGCTTTTGTGAACCTTGTAATGAACTTTTTATTTCTGGCAGGGAATTTCTTGAGTAACTGTGTGGCTGTTGGAGTCTCAAGGACTTTATTCTGTTTAGTTTAGTATCTCTACAACACTTTTCTTAAATAATATCAAACATGGAGACAAAGGAAAGTAAAAATTATTTGAATAGGCATGTAGAGATAAATTAGCATGGTACTTCACAAGGTCATGCAGAATGCTGTTGATTATTTCTTTGTGATGGGTTGACTGTGCAGACATCCCAGTAGTGTTGCATAAAAAGAGATTTATTTGTATCATATTTTTGCAGTGTAGTCTGAATACTATTTGAAATGGAATCTGTGAGAACATTATAACTGATTTTTTTTTCATTCATTCATTACATTTTTAGCTTAAGACTGATTTTCCATCAGTAAAGCTGACACTGCCAAGAAAACGCTGGTTTGGAAACAACTTTGATCCAAATTTCCTTGAAGACCGAATCTATGGCTTACAGTGTTTTGTTAACTCAATTCTTGAGCATCAGGAATTGTGTACTGCTCCATCAGTGCAAGATTTCTTTTGCCTGAATGAACCTCCAGCATGTGCAGAGAGTTTGGAAGAATCTCAAGTAAGAAGGCCTTCTGTGATCACTACAGCTGTTAATTTTATAGTGAAATTTTGTTTTAACCGATTTTCCTTACTTTATAGAGGAAGGTAAGCTCACAGTGCCTTCACACGTATTGTGTGTGTGTGTGTGCGTGCGTGCACTCCCCCCTAACTACCAACCAATGGGCAGATTTCCATGAACCTTCGTTGTCTTATTCACAAGACCCTTGCCAACTTGACCCTCTCCTGAGCCATATGAAACCATTCCGCACCATTCAGTCCTCTTTCTTTACAGTCCATTTTAATATCATCTTCCTATCTTTGCCTAGATCTTCCAAGAGATTTTTATACTTCTTGAAGTAACCTGAAGGTTTTCCAATCAAAATTTTGTGTGTATTTATGCATGCTGTGTACTCACTCACAGTTATCCTTGATTGATAAAATTGAGTATGTAATGTTCAAGTAACATGTAACCTCCAGATTTTATGTACATTAGCCCAGCAACTAGGAACCATTCATGCATAAACTATCCTGAATTATGTATTTTTTCTTTCCTAAAGGCAATATTTGAAGCACTGGAAGAGACAATATATCACTTAAGATGTCAACTAAAGGAGAAGGAGTTAGAACTAAACAAAACAAGAACATTGCTTGCTGCAGAAATAATGAAGAAGGACAAGCTGTCTCAAATTATAAGGTATTTGGACTGATTGTGTTATAATGACAAAATTTTTGAAAATAAAAATGTATCATAATGTGGAGGGTTTCAGAACGCTCCTACAGAGACTGATCATGAATGGCATGATGCACGAAACAGGTCAGTAAAAGAAGGTGCTGGATACAATTGCTTATTTCTGTAATAAGCTGCCATGATTTGTGAGCTAACGTAATTTATACTGTTTATGAGAAAGATGGCAGAAGCTTATGGATGAGTTTAGAAGTGTCTTAGTAAATATATTATCACAGAATTTTAATCAGATCTACTTGATCATGACAGAGGAGAACCACTGGGAAGAAAGCAAGTACTTTAAGTCACTGCAGTGAAGGGGTTAACATTCAACAGCACTGCTGTGCTTTTCTGTTTCAGAGATTCTGCAAAGGGGTGTGCTGAGTGTGGTAAAGACTTCACAAATTTAAGCTCACCACTTTCTGACACATCTGCTTTGAAAGGAATTGTCAGCAAAGGAGACAAAGGAGACAGCACACAGACACAAGAAATGGAATAGGCAAAGGCTGAACTGTAGGCTATTAGCTTTCAGGCCTTGTCTTCCTCTTAAGTCTGACAGAAAGGTGGCAGCAGAATTTAATTTGGAACTTTCTGCAATGTTTATCTCTACATATTTACTGTGCAAAGTGCCTATTGTAAGATCGTACATAATTAATCTTCCAAAGAGATATTATATTTAATAATTACTCAAAGGCTGTGATCAGTACATACAGATGACAATACAATGAAAATATAAATTTCTATGTAAGTGTTCAATAAGATATGTAAGGCTTTACAAGGAGAGAGTAATTTCAGCTTTTATTAAGTGCTATATAAGCTTGAATATAAGGCGATTCCCTCTTTCCCATTGGGATTTTTAGAGGAAAAAACTTAGAAAAATTTGAAGATGTAATACAGACATTAATAAAGTTTCAGAGAGGCAGATATATTTCCCCATTGATCATTCATTTACACCAAACTGTGCTTGCCTTGAACTTATGCTTAAATTTCAAGCAGTTTTCCTTCATTTTATCTGAATCGACTCCCTTGTAATGTGACTTGCTGCCTGCCACATATTGGCGAGATATTTTACAACATCTATATCAATTTCATTGAATCTTCCCTTTTTTGGCCTTTGGAATGCTTTTATTATGCCACTACTCTTTAAACAAATCATTTTTCTGCTGTCACCATCATCTCATGCTTTCGGTAACATTAAACTTTCTCACCGCAGCAGAGTTGTTTATTTTTTTCTGCTTAGCATATCAGTATCAACTGTACTTTGAAATCATAACCTCATTGCATTTCTTGATGAATCTGATGTGAATTTGGAACAATCATTCTTGGGGTTTGTAATATTTTATAAACTCAGACTGATAAAGAAATACAAACTCATGCTGTGAATTAGGAAAAGGTGTGTACTACACTGCAATGAATACTAAAATTTTCACTGGAATACTGAGTGAGAAAGAACAGTGCTATAGCATGCCTTTTTAATCGCTATTTACTAGGAAGTGATGTGCCCCTTACATGTTACTGGGAAATGTCCTAAGGCCTCACTTACAAGGCAGCCTTGATTTTCCTGTGGCTGTTTCCAAAAGAAAACCTTGCCTTATAGTCAGGCTTATGCCGTATACAAAAGGTGGACAGTATGACATGAGTCATATGATGCTTTAAAGTTGTTTATAGACATACCCCTATATTCAACTGGGATATGTTCCTTGAGAAGGTGGTTGAATCTTGGTGTATCATTTTTTCTTACAGTTAAATGTTATCATGATGGGCTGCATTCAGAGCCACCCAGAAAAATGTACTGACTTTCCTAGTGTGTTAAATAATCAAAATGTAGCTTTACTAAAGAAATAGGTAATGTTTTTCCCTGACCATGCTATAAAGGCATATAGGGGAGTAGAGATAGAGCTTTACACATTCTTAACATTGGCACTAGATGGAGGTGCATGGTCAACTTCATTCCCGGCCACTTTTCTCCAGGAAAGAACCCCAACACCCATTGGACAGGAGGCTGGGTGGGCCTCAGAGCGAGTCTGGATGTTTTGGAGAAGATAGAGATAGCTTCACTAGAGTGTTACTATGTCATTATTTAATAACAATGTGCTTGAAAAGCATTGAAAAATGAAAGAAACACAGCTCTTAGAAATATTTTACTCTACAGTACTCAAAATCTGAAACTAATGCTCCAATTGCTCGAATGGTTAATCTGGGTGAATATTCATCTTTGAAAACTAGAGCATTATAGAGGTTTTATTTTTGCATATTCAGGTATTTATTTTAGTTGGATGGACAGACACGAGCCACTTAGTTATTGGGAGGGGTTGTAATGCATAGTGGTTCAATAAATGAGGTGGTTGGATCTCGGACAGTCATGTCTGGGAGGTCACCTATACTTGCACTTGAAGTTATGGTAGTGAATTATTAGTATACACATGGAATACATTATTTTATTGTTTCTGTGCCTGTTTAAAGATTTTTTTTTTTTTATAGAAATGCAAAGTCTATGTCACACTAAAATTGCAAATTTTAAATGAATATCCTACTGTTTGAAATTATTATAATCTATTGAGAACTGACTTCACCTGTTTTCAGTTTCAAATCATGTATAAGTTTTCAAATCCTCATTAAATAACCCACCCACATGACACTGTTTATGTGCATATCCATGAAATCATATAAGAAACAATTCAATCTGTTCAAAAGAAGGAATTTGTTTAAGTAAACAAAGACTTGTAACATCATGTCTGTGTGTTTGTTATTATACACTTTATCCTTCAGCATGCCCCATAAGTAAAAATTCCGCAGGTTCAGTTCTGGTGAACATGGAGGCCGTAATCCCCTGCTTATTATTCTGTCGCCAATGCAGCGTGTAAAAAATTATGTCAGAATGTGTGTAATGTATTGGTGTGAATATATGATCTCAGAAGGGAAAAAATGGGCCCAGTAATTGTAGTTGCACCCCGAACACACAACATGCCAACCTCAGTGTCATGTAATGGCACTTTGTGAATTGACATGGGATTTTCTGCAGATCAGTAACGGTTATTCTGAGAGTTCTGACGTATACACTGAATGGAAACAAGCTTCATCGCTAAACAGAACAAGCGTGGGGTCTATTTCTCCATCGTGCGTCTGAAGACCAAATGTCAATGATTACAGACATAACAGCCTCTCTGTGATATGCATTCACAGGTAGCTGACTGAGTCAGTCAAGTTCTGTGCAATAGGTTGGCCAACAGGAGGTGACAAATGATATGGGTCAGATAAACTAAGAACTCTGTATAGTAGCTCAGACTTTGTTGTGTCAAATTATAGTATGATTAGTGAATAATGCATTTGGAAGTATGTGGAAGGACATAGTTCTGACCTTATTTGAGGTACTGTCTCAGTATTTGCATGGAGGAACCAATGAAAGCAGTGATATTTTAGTCAGGCTGAGATCTGAACACATATGTCCAGAATATGACACGGGTGCAACCTACTCAATTGTGACATCTGGTGCCAAGATATGGGTGGGAGGTAATATTAAAATGGATCTTGAAGAAACTGAGCATGGAAGTGTTGACTAAACTCAACTGGTTCAGGATATGATCCATGATCTTTTATGCGTGTCGTAATGAATTTTATGACAAAATGAGTTAACTATCGAGTTTTCAAAAAGACTGCAACATGGGGTGAAAGAAAAATTATTGTTGGGTTAGTTTGCTTGTAGGTACAATTCATGAGCTCAAGACATGTAACTGAAAATGTGGTTCACCCTGCAAGTAAGAATAATAAGATAATGTAATAATTCAGTTACCACCACTGATGATAACAACAACAGCAACAATAATAACTGTGTTTTGTGAGAAAAAAAGAACATGGAAGTGCATTGTGGCCTAACCAAAGGGATTTTCTTTGGTCAGTAATGCAACTAACCACCCTGTATGAGTAACATGAACTTTGCCTGTTTCTAAAGAATACACTGCTGCCTGGTTGTGTGAACAATGTAGCAGTGTGAGACAATCCAGCTCTGCCTAGGCATCGAATGTCTCACCTGGGTGAGTAGTTCTTCTGCTTCATTTGGGTGGTATGGGTTCAAGTTGTGACCCTGAGACCAGCTACCTTGACTGATTTTTTTGTGATGTTCTTTATTCAGTCCAGGAAATTAGATTGTCTTGACAGAATTTACTGTAGCTTCATAACGACTTAACAGAAATCAATAATATAGTAGGTGTACGCCCTTAACTGGCAGATGGGCGGACATGATGGAATTAAAAGGTGGTTTTCAAATTTATTTTTGGAAGCACACCCAACCACCATATTGCAGTAATGAAATAATAAAACCGGTTTATCTAAGGTCCATCCTCAATTGTCTCCATCATTGTCCCTGTAATCACTCTGCCAGTACGTACACAGTGAATGGAGTCGAGTGCAGGAGCTGTCTGTTGATGTCGCATTTGTATTGAACAACGCATTGTTCTTTATCTGACACCCGTTTCTCGTTTAGACACCTTTAATATTATCACACACCACCTAATTCTCAACTGTTTTGGGACTACGCACCAGTAAAATATCTGTAGGTTATCCAAGGACTAGGCGGTGTCTGACGTAGTACATAGTGTCGAAATGTTTTGAAAGTCTAGTGCCCACACAAATGTTTTGCCCGCCAATAAAAGATGTCTCAGTATTTTAAGAGTGCCTTACTGCGGCTGTCGCCCCAAGTAGGTGCATCAGATTATGTAGACCTATTATCATAAACACTGGCATGCAAGCGAAAGATATAGGGCATATGGACAAAAGACATCAAAATGAAAAAAATATATGAATCTTTATCACTTACCAACTGTTCATCTCAGCTTCTTTCGATGTGGTTCGCCGTTTCCTCTGTGCCCATTCGTGACCGGGTGAGATTTCCGGAACAACTCCAACCGCCGTATGGGAAATTAGTCCCCAGTCAAAAATTCACCGCTGACGACTAGGCGACCGTACTTTTCGAATCCTGTGTACACACACAATCAGTATTCTACAAACAAGTTATAATCTTTTAAAGCCTAGCGTTTGATTTACGCACCACCAGGTTTAACATTCATAAATTCTGCATGCTGCTCACATTGCGTTTATGTGTTTTATACAGAGTCCAGAACAAACAGCGACTTTTGCCTTCTACAACATTAACAGATTTGTTTTGTATAACCGAGGTGGAGAGTATTTACTGCGCGGTACGAACTGAGCCCTGATATAAAACAGATACGTTTCGTCTTTAAAGGGATAATTGATTCTAGCCCGTCTAAAGATATTTACTTAAAATACAACATTTAACACCTTTTTATGGCCCCATTACTAAAATCTAAGAGAAACAGTAACACCCTCTTTGAACACAAAACATTTTATCATCAACAAATTTTACTAATTCCTGAATATAAAAGCACTTCTACATGTTCCGGCTACTGTCCGTAGCCATTCTCAGAGAGTATCAATACTTAAAGACGTATACAGCGTCATTGTACAGCTTGTCAATTGTAAATGATAAAATATATAATGCCAATATTCCATTACAACATCAATGTATAGTGTTATATGTAAATTATGTTAAAATAATTAAAATACAAGACATTAAAATCTGTAAATTTGTATAAATTGCAGGAAGATGTACAATATCAAAACCTCTTTGAACATTAGCGTTTAAAAATTATACATAGGAAACTATTTAAATGCCCAGATGTATGCGTGTGCCTCCCAATTTCTGACAGGTACAGCGTCGGACCTCAAAACTTCGTGATGTCTTCGTCAGTCCTCGGCCAGTTACACCATTAAATATCACAAGCAGGCGAGAGGAAAATATTTAATTTTAATATTTAATACAGGTTATTGCGTTTAGCTTTTCAGGGTTTCACGGCGATTTACACAGTCTTCGGACGTTTTCATCTGAGTTCTGATGCCGTACAGAAGTGGAAAATTTCCCGAATTTTTGGAGGATAACACGTCTTACGCTGCAACACGGTTTTAGAACCCAGACGAAAAACAAATGAAAACCCATTTACAAAGTACGTATTTATTTACCTGCATGTTGTTTTGTATGGGTGTGAAACTTGATCTCTCACATAGAAGGAGGAACATAGGCTGAGGGTGTTCGAGAATAGGGTGCTGAGGAGGATATTTGGGCCTAAGAGGGACGAGGTAACAGGGGAGTGGAGAAGACTGCATAACGAGGAACTTAATGATCTGCACTCATCACCAAATATTATTCGGGTGATCAAATCAAGAATAATGAGGTGGGCGGGGCATGTAGCACGTATGGGGAAGGGGAGAGGTGCATACAGTATTTTGGTGGGGAGACCTGAGGGAAGGAGACCACTTGGAAGACCCAGGCGTAAATGGGAGGATAATATTAAAATGGATCTTCAAGAAGTGGGATGGGGGACATGGACTGGATTGATATGGCTCAGGATAGGGACAGGTGGCGAGCTCTTGTGAATGCGGTAATGAACTTTCGGGTTCCACAAAACGCGGGGAATTTCTTGACTAGCTGACGACCTGTTAGCTTCTCAAGAAGGACTCTGCTCCATGGAGTTAGTACTTATTTACCAAATGAAAAAGGAAGTCACCAGTTTTAAAACGATTACTTTTCCAGTTGTATCAAATATTGATGTAATACTGACACATAGAATATGCGTACCGTCATTATTTAAAACCTACGGACCCATTAGTTGAGAAATTGACAGATTGGCTGCCTAAATGAGTAGTTGTGGTATGCCAACACTGACCGGATGTTAAGAACGGCTTGCATGAAAGTCTGCCACTGAACTCAATAATTCAACCCAGTAAATTCATTTCCGTAACATCCATATTAATATTATCTTCCTTTACTCTGGTGATAATGATGGATTTCTTTGGTCAAACTGTAAATTACTGAGTATGACAGATCAACTGGGTACATTGTTTAATAAGAGAAACTTCAGTTGGGAAGCCGGTGTCCCGGACAAGATTTGAACTGGATACTTCTAGAATACGTGTCAGAAATGTTACTGCTGTACTAGCAGAAGCAATTTTGTGCGGCAAGGGTGTATTTTACGAGTTTATAAAACATTTCTCCTTTCTGGTTATCCTACTGCAAATTATACTCAAAGTGAAACGGAGCTTCGTCTCACTGACGTATCAGAAGTCATGTGAAACCCCTCTGAAATTACAGCCACACAGAGTTTCATTAAAGTCCACAGGTTATTGGGGTGAGCTGGGACACGTGTACAAAGGCAATATAAACCCACACAGTCATTACACAAACGTTTTTATTATTTCGTGTACAACAGCTGTTTCTACTCACATCCGAAAAGAAACCCCAGCAGTTCTTTTTTAAATTCCATATGTTTCCTTTAGAGTGCAAATAAAGCCTCTGTTAATCTGATAAGCTACGTAACTGTGTTCGGGGCTAATAGCCTGTCCATCCCATGCGGCTGATACACCAGATGCCTGGTTAGTATGCGTCAGTCTCTGGTGCTGGTGACATCTCGGGGAAATATTGCGTCATTTTTTGGACTTGCGCAGACCTGCCAGCCAATTAGCTTAATCGGTAAGTACAAATCTTAAACTGTATTAACCGGCTATTCGTTTTCACGGCTCTCGTATCCACGCTGCTGATGAAATCATTGTAATTATTAAGGGCTGTACAGCTGGTCACTAAAATGGCCTGGCATATGCTCCCACGGCGGAAATACGTAGTCAAGTGTACAACAACAACAACAACAACAACACATTTTCGACTGTACGATAAGTTTGCGCATGCAATTTCTTGTTTAACAATCTCCGTATATATATATTAACAGAAAAACTGCTTAACATAACGTTACATTTTGTGGCCTGCAAAACGACTTAAATTCGTGGTGTATTTAACAAACCTTTTCGATTGCAAAGATTATAGCGTTGAATGACCTGACGGCTAATGGACAATAAATTGTCAGGAATGTGGAACGAAGTGATACAGTCCCAGCATTTGGCTGGACACAGAAACCACGAAAATAAAACAGAAAAGTTTCGGGCCGAGATTCGAACCAGGAGCTCCAGAAAAAAGCTGGATTGTCGCCCTTCCAGCCGCGATATTCCTTTAAACGACTTCAATTTATTTTTCTGCAACATCTCTGCCCGGATTTCATAGATCTAAAATAAATCAGTGTCAGTTTGCAGTATCAGCAGTGTCTACCCATTCGCTTCCATCTGGATATGTGGACTTCATGGAATTTGGCGTTTAAAGTTCTCGCTAAAGATATTCGTCAACCACACTTACTTTACATGAATACATAAATATGATACAGATAGATGTATAAATCAGTAAATATCGAGTTATCAGAAATAACTGTGTGTGTGTGTGTGTGTGTGTGTGGAGGGGATCTTCATCAGCTGCGAGCAATTAATGTGAGCCGGATGGAGTATTGTTATGGTACTGCAGGCCAGACAGCATCTTGACAGTACAGTTCAAAACTTTTAAAAGGACTATCAATTATTGGCACTGATTGGTCTTACTTATGACGAAATACACGTACATTAACGTTACAATTGGCGTGTTTACTAAAGTAGGCTGCATGTCGTAAAACTGGTGCTCTCAAGGCGTTTTGACACTCGTTAAACTGAACTATATTAAGGCGTTACGAAATTCAATAAACTTAATCTGGTCCAAATGTTACGACAGCCATGACCTTTATTTCTGTCAAAGTGATGTGACATTCACTAAACGTAACCTGGTCACGATGTTAATACATTCATTTAACTTAATGTGGTTCAGGTGTTACGACAATCATTAAATCGATATATGTCAAAGTTTGATGACACTTAAGTAAATTTAATGTGGTTCAGGTGTTGCGACAATCATTAAATTGACTTCTGTCAAAGTTTGATGACACTGAACTAAACTTAATGTGGTTCAGGTGTTGCGAAAATCATTAAAACTGATTTCTGTCAAAGTGTTACTACTGCCAAACTTCACCCGACAGAGGTGCTAAGACACTCATTAAACTTAATGTGGTCCAGATGTCACGACATTTATCAAACTTGTAAGTCACTTAGTGAACTTCATCTTATCACGGTGTTGTGACACATTTAGCTTAACGTGACAAAAATATTTAATAAAAATCAGTAACATTAATCTCGTCACGATGTTAAGACACGCATTACCTTAATCTCATCCAGATGTTAAGCCACTCAATCTTTGGAGTGGGCCCCACCACTTGACAAATGGAAACAGTAAATAGATATGCTAGGTATCACCAAAACTACTGTCAAAATCTCGAATTTTAATGTCTCTAGCTGTTACGTTACTTTCTTTACATTGCACCGTGTTAGTAGTGATATGTGAATGTCGCCGCGAGTCCTCAACATCTTCCTTCATTCGTTTGACAACACAAATTCCATCTTTCTAATAATGCAAAACATAATTCTAAAATCCATGAAAAATTACTACTAAAAAAAAAGAACTTTACGGGAAGATTCTATCGGGGACTCCCTTGCAAAATTAAGACCGTCTGGACGTACTACTAGGTCTTTGCGTGACAGATTTTGGAAAAACCTGCTCCATACATTCGGGTATACACTCATGTATGATTACTGCGGTTTCTGGGCTCAGCCAGTATGTATATATCCGTGCATGAACAAAGTCCAGGAATGCTATATTGCTTATTGTGTCATACTTAAATATCAGAAGATTCTAGAGTTTAAATTAAACATATGAGATGGATCTTCGAGTTTTTGCTATGTCGTTTGTTTAATTATGTGCAAACAGAAAATGTTGCAGTTTTTACGTTGAGGGTGGTTACACCGAGAGGGAAAGGTGGGTATAATATGAAGCAAATAACTGTTTAGTTACTGTACTGCCACACACTGTATGCAGTACACCGTTCCTTCTATCCATAATCCACAACAATCATCCTGGAGATAACAACTGTAATGTTTACCGCGGCGTTGTTAGGATTTCAACATAGGATACGACGCCCCTCAAACCATAAAGCTGATCTCATATTACGAGGATCAGCAACAAAAAATAAGTTAACAATGCTTATTTTCGGTTCTTTATTTTCATGTCCGATAACAACCGTCTAGATTTAATTTTACTGCTGCAACAACTGATGAGTTTATCACATCGTGCGTTGAACTTTAATATTCCCTGTTGATATCAGTCCGTGTCCTGTGTTATCAGCCATCTTGTCACAGCAGTTTCCACCTCGTGACCATCTTTAAATGTGTGGCCATCAAGATTTGGCTTCAACGCTGGAAACAGATGACAATCGCTCGGCAAAAGGTCAAGGTTGTATGCCGTATGTTCCGAAGTTCTTTAATTGCGAAATTATAAGGCATGCAAAACTTATTTTCGGACAGATCAGAAGTAATTATACTGCTACCCCCGCTGCTTTCCAACATAATCCCCGCCACAGCTTACGCATTTAGTACATTGTGGGTCGAACTCTACTACCTTCTTTCGACAGAATCCGTGTCCTCCGTTGTCAGCCATCGTGTACCAAATGGTCTCCATCTTGCGTTCATCTTTAAATGTGTAGTCGCTAAGAATTTGCTTTAGCGCCGGAGACAAATAATATTCACTGATCGAAAGATCGGCGCTGCATGCAGGGTGTTCCAAGGTCCTTTAAATACGATATTATAAGGCACGTAAACTTATTTTCAAACGACCTCCTACACTGAACTTTAATTTTATTTGTCCTATTTGTGGTTTATTCTTTGGCAGTGTGAGTAGCTCAGACTGTGTAGCGTTGACAGTGAACAATGAATTGGAAGGGATGCGGAAGGAAGCAGCTGCGGCCCAATATGAGGCATTTTTCCGGCATTTTTTTGGAGAAAACTAGGAAAGCCACCTAAACCCCATTTATAAGAGTTGGTGTCCCGTCAGAGATTCGAACCGGGCACCTGCCGAATATAAGTCAGAAGTGCTAAATACTGAGGCTCGTGAAAATCTAGGGACAGAGATATACTCATTGTTTGTTAGTGAAATAGGTTGGATATACGTAGAAGTCGTTGATTTTGTAGAAAGCAATAAGTGATATATATATATATATATATATATATATATATTGTAAAAGCGAGTCGATATTCATGAAGGAAGCAGAATTTAAACGCCCTGTGTTGAAATTCATTAACCGCCGATACGATGGAAAGTAAATGCATCAGATATATGCTTACTCTGTAGACATCGTAAACAAAAAGTAAAAAAATAAAGTGCCTAGCATAATAATAATAATAATAATAATAATAATAATAATTACCATTATTATTCAAAGAAATAATTTTCGTCATGTCTGTTGTCAGTGGGTTTAAGAACAAGGTTATAAAGCTGAGAATTTACCCTTTTTTTGATTAAAAATGTGTTTTTTTCACTGCGAGAACAGTATAAGAATTGTAGAAAAATACTAACACATACTAAACAATTTTAGAGATTTTTATAGATGTAAAGGTAATGTGAAAAAATGTGTTCAGTCATTAACTTGGAGAAAATTAAGTAAATTAATAAAATGCATGAATTTCAAGGAAGGATTTATATCGTGTTTTTCACTTCACATGCTTGAAAGTATAAGACGGATTTAGCTGTAAGTACCAGTACTTAGACATAAAGACCTAACACGAGACGTGTGTTTTTTCACAAGCAGGACGTAGTTACTTTCAATATCTGACAGAAGGCGTTAATGGCCAGATGGCCTCGACATGTACGCACTTCCACGTATAAGAGACTGAATGTTCGACAGATGGCATTAATCGTACAATGCCCTCTCGGAGAGTCTTACCGCCACTAAGTTCGTACTGTTTAACATACATACAATATTTCAGACACAAACTGTATGTATGTTTATGCTGCATGGCCATGTAAAGTTTCACTACAGCGGCCCACTACTCATTTCCATCAAACCGGAAGATAAATGAAGGTTTCGGGCCGTCATGGCGTTATTTCATGCATAACTACATCAACAAAATTTGCATATTCTTTTTCGGCGCGTTCGCAAAATTGCGAAAAGCGACTATTAACTTCGTCATGTCTGTCTGTCTGTCCGTCTGTCTGCGGGGAACAACTCGGCCCTCACCGAAAGGATTTTCATATTTGATAATTTGAGGATTTTTCGAAAATCTATCGAGATAATTGAAGTTTCATTCATATCTGACAAGAATAACCTTACTTTACATGAAGACCTATGTGTATTTATGATATCTCGCTGAATTATTTTTACAATAAAAAATGCTTCAGACAAAAATTGCAGAGAAAATCAAAACACATATGTTCAATAAGTTTTTTTTTTTTTTTTTCGAAAATCGTGCCGTTTATGAGATAATGTGGAAACATATGTTAGACCCAGACAGACCATAAATGCAATATAATACGGCGCATGCGTTCTGCGTTCTGGATAACTAGGGCTACAGAAACACTCACTCAGAATATGTAACACTCATTGCTTTTCCACGGCAACAATGGTTACACGAAAGCGCCTCAATGTTACGCTATACGTACATTGTCTGTCTTGTTCACTCTCGCCTCACAAGTTCGCACAGCCGATATAATGACATTATTAATGACAGGACATTAAAGAGTTCACAGATTAGATGGCCTCTAATGGCTAGGAAAAATGCCAAGTTCAATGAAAATCCATCCATTAGGTCCTATTTCAAAACTTCTTTAGACGGGACACACAAATTTGCATGTGGAAAGTACGATACAAACACACCGGACGAAAAGAAAACCAGGTTCCTAGATTAGTGATAAGATAAGGAGAATATCAATGTGAACATAATCAAAGGAAACAGAAATCTCCTTTGAGTTAGGAGAGCGTGAAAAATCGAAAGAAGTAACGGATACAATACGGCCGTGCCATGGCTCAGGCGGTTAGTCGCTGGCCTTTCACCGCAGAGGCCCGGGTTCGATCCCGGATTCAGTCCATGTGGGATTTGTGGTCGACAAAGTGGCACTGGGACAGGTTTTTCCCCTGTCAGCTTCATTCCACCGGTGCTCGTTTACTTGGAAAAATGAAAAAAACTGATCATCTTTCTCTTCATCTTTATTATAAGGGTTGCACAATAAGCCTCAAGGCTGCGGTGCGTCCGTAGCATCTGCTGCGAGGCCCTTCACCACAAAAAGACTGATACAATAGAATGAGATGAGGTGAAAAAAAAAACTAGGAAGTTTTTGGCTTGCGGAGTAAGTCGTCAGGAAACCGATTTTTATCTCAACATATGTTGCAGATTCTTCTAAAAATGGTATGTGAATTTGGGATTTAACGTTTTATGCCACTTATTAAATACGATTATTTGTGAATTGTAAGAATCCAAAAAGTTTCGATTTTAACTCGAAATGTATGACACTTTACTACTGCAAATTCTCGAATTGTGTGAACTGCCTTTTTGGTTCTGAGTCAGTTGTAGAAAAATGGAGTAAAATATATTGGTATATTAAAAACATACCAAATATTATTATGATCAGATCAAGTAAGATGTGACTTGTGGAGGATGAAGCAGAAGATGACAAATGCCTACAAAATTTTGGTCGTTAAACACGAACCGGCTATTCTGAGTGAAAAATTTTCTGGTATCTTGATTTCTTTCGCGGTATTACCTCTCGCTACGCTATGACTTTATCCTTCCCAGTCCTTTACAGTTGTACCTACATAATCACCTTCTCACATCATTACACGTTAAATAACCTCTTCAGCAGATACAGGGTCGCTAAGCAACAGACGAATAATAAATACAATTCAAGTGATTTACAGTTTTAAGGCTCAACTCCTCCACACTCCGCGCTGGTCAAGCTGTGCGAGTGTGGCGTTTTGCGGAAAGGAGATAACACTTCTTTGGCGACGATAATTTCCTAAATGGTGATGCGTTATGTTGTTGTTCGTGTTCACCCGAATCAACCTTTTGTCTGGGAGAAGGCATCGGCCACTTTCGCACAATTACTTGTAATTATGCATAGGAACGTTGGCTGTGATTGACCCGGGGGTCACAACCTAACCCGTAATCTACAATTTCAGGATAATATCACAAGCAACTGTCCGACGGGAAGTATATTCTTCGGCTGGCAGTATGTTGCCAACAACTTACATCTCTACGATTTCAGACATAAATATCATGAATGTGTATATTAGTGGAAGAGGGGAGGTAGTGTATATTGCTGGGGGGTAAAGCTATCCCTATACAGGTCCCTAGGTTTCCAGGAGGTTGAGGCTCCCACATTTCCAGACAATCGGTACATGAAGGTGGCAAGGTTGTCAGCCCTAAGCATATGCCGCATTTACCTGGTACTCATTTCTGTTAGAGGCTGAGTCGACCCCAGTGCCATAGTGCGTATTTCTCTTCTCCATAAATCAGCGTGCAGACCGGCTCTGTGGCCCCCCTCAGGGTCCTATCAAGTAGGTACCAGGAGTTTTCCCCGGGGGACATAGCAGCCTGAGTATGAAGCTGACCACTTACCCCCATCTAGTGTGAAATTTAAGAATACATCGTCATTGGGCAGTGATTAATTAAGCACAAGGACAACACTACCTTGCTTTCATCGCTTTCAACCAGTGCTTGATTATAGCGAGTCTGTTCAGTAGGAAGGACGTGGTTTCCGTTCTTCGTAAGGCTGCGTATCAGCTAGTAACACTGTCAGCCTCGAGTTATCTTACTTTAATGGTGGTCATTATAACTTTGCTATAAAGAAAACACAGGTGTACGTCTATCTTACAAGAGGTCCTTTTTAAAACAGCAGTCTCACGAAGTGCACTATGCCAGAAATAAGTCCAAATCAGGCCAAATCCTCCCACAGATACCCAAAATCATCACGCAAAATAATCCCATTGTACACTAACAAACTTAGCATTTGACATAGAGTTTTAAATAAAACTTTAATCAATATTTATGAAGAGAATGATCATGATGTTTAGGCCGGTTCGCAAAATTTAGAAAAGCGACTATTAGCTTCGTCATGTCTGTCTGTCCTTCTCTCCGTCCGCATGGAATAACTCGGCTCCCATTCGACGAATTTTCATGAAATTTTATGTTTTTTTTTATTTGTCGAAAATCTGTCGAGAAAATTCAAGTTTCTTTAAAATCTGACAAGAAAAACAGGTACTTTATATGAAGACCTATGTACATTTATGATAGCATCTCGCTGAATTCTTCTTAGAATGTTTCAGACAAAAGTTGTAGAGAAAATCAAAATACAAATATGTTCAATAACTTACCCCTAAGCCTACGTCTTCCTAGCGGTTCTTTCGTCCAGGGTTTCCGACGAAAACCCTGTGGTATATTCGTACATTCTATTTCCGCCCATGCGTGCCACAGTATTCACCCACCTCATCATCCGTCACTTGATCACCCTGATACTATTACATCAATGTATCAAAGAGACGAACTCTCGTTTGGAACCTAATGCAGGTGTTCTAACTTTAATCTGTGTGTGTGTGGGCGGGGTTTAGTGACGTCGATACGAATGTTCCTTTACTACGGCTACTTCAGGAGATCTGCGGTGGAAAGGATTTTACAAAGACGTCTGCACAACAACGTGGAGCAACAAGATCTGGGTACAAGACCTTATTATCGCAGGTGTGTCTGGAAGAGGAAGCAGGAAGCAGGGACATTGTCCGAAAAGCGAGCAGCACCACGGACTGGCCGTCACGACACTGGGCCCCTGCACTGCTCTCGACAGCCACGGTAGGCCAACGTTTTACTGTTGACTTCAGAAAGACATTACCACATTTAGTCTACTACTGCCCTGATAAAAAAACTACAAGGTTCAACAACATTAATACCAAAGCCTGTCATTGTACGTAATCCTGAGCCAGTTCCATCCAATTTCCATTCTCATAACCTACTTCCCTAAGACCCGTATTATTATCACAACCCACCTCTCTCCTTCTACGCCCTTCTAATGATAATTTTCTGACAGTATTCCCCTCTAAAACTGCATGTGTATTAGACGCATTTTTCTCAGAGCCTGGATAATTCCGTCCGTGTAGTGAGTAAGCTATGGGCTGGAAGACGGAGGAATCCGCTTCCATTCCTGGTATGGGCAATAGACTTTTCTCCAAAGTGTTCAGACCAGCTCTGGGCCCAGCCCGACTCCCTATGTAATGGATGTAGGGGGTAAAGCGGCTGCGGCGTAAAACTGACCACTCACCCCCAACGAGTCACGAGGTCACGAATACCCCTCCATTCCCAGTACGTCTTCATGACGTGGTTCTTAATTTTTAATGTCCTAGTTATATGCCTACTCCATGCAAGTCCCTAGATTTCGCTATCCTAGAAAAACTAGGTGACTTGCAAAAATAGTTTTTTTCGTCGTGTAATATCCTGAACTGCTCACTTAGGCACAAATATTTTCCTGAACATTTTATTTTAAAGCACTTGTAATATATCTTTCCACTCACAACAGAAACTGCTGGTAAAGTACTTGAATTGAAGTGTGTTGGAAAGTAGACGAGATTATTTTAACAGTTTTGGAATTTAAAAGGCGTAAAAAAATTTCAAAAATTTGATCTTCTAATTTTATAACGAACCTTATTTTTGCCGGTTAGTCTTGTTTTTTCAGACTTTATATTTTGCAACGTTTTCAAAATATTTATTTCTAAATATATACCTGAATAAATCTCAACTAATCTAATATTATATGGCTGAACAACTCACAAAGGGTGAGATGAGCCGGATATGCAGCAGTTATTGGGAAACAAGGAATTTGTACAAAATGTGGTTGAACACTGAACGTATTTAGTAAGACTGTCGATTGTGAAGCCCCTCATGCTGCCTTTCTCCATCGCCCTACATTTTATACAGTATACTGGACAGTCACATTATCTCATAGTCTTTTAACATATTATTATTAAATTTGTGAAAAAAAACACCTTAGTGATCCACATGGCTACAGAATTTGGACGAAAATATAAACATGACATTTCGATTCAAAAATAGTATAAGATGGATTGGATAGTTAATGTTTTATATTCAGTATATTTGGACTTAAGAAACAGCTGCAATTGACTTGATAGCGGCTAATATTAGCCCAAATATGTAGTCATATTTCATGTCAGTTAATAAAGGTAACTGGATATTGTACATAAAATCGCTGTGTAAATTGAATTTTTAATTTATTCACTGGAATTGATAGTATCAACATAAAATTAAATAAACTCTATGCACACCAGCACTTGACTTTTCGTCCCAGCAATTAAGTACAATTTCACAGAGTAAGTATGAGTTTTTCATAACTCCATGCAGCAGAGTCCTCTTTGAGAAGCTAACAGTTCCTCGGCTAGTCAAGAAATTCCCCGCATTTTATGGAACAACAAAGTTCATTACCGCATTCACAAGAGCCCGCCAACTGTCCCTATCCTGAGCCATATCAATCCAGTCCATGCCCCCCATCCCACTTCTTGAAGATCAATTTTAATATTATCCTCCCATATACGCCTGGGTCTTCCAAGTGGTTCCTTCCCTCAGGTCTCCCCACCAAAATACTGTATGCACCTCTCCCCTTCCCCATACGTGCTACATGCCCCGCCCACCTCATTTTTCTCGATTTGATCACCCGAATAGCATTTGGTGATGAGTACAGATCATTAAGTTCCTCGTTATGTAGCCTGAGTTTTATCTGAACAAAAGAAAAAATACCTTAATTTATTTAGGTTAGACCTTTCGTACAAATTGTCCTTGTGCGATAAAACACATTTTCGGGGAGTTGACACTACATATTATGCGTTCACTTTGCCGCTCAGTTCAAAGAACGAATAGAAATATATTTTAACGACTACCGACACGAACTTTAGTTACGTAAATTCACGTTACGTGTTTTGTGTGCACTAGAAGTCAGTCGAGTCAGTAGAGTATGGTACAGTACAATACAATACAATACAACACGCTACACTACATTTCATAACAACTGATTTATTAACGACGCTGTGAATGGCACAGACAAATAGCGTCGAATAATAGGATGATTAGTGGACAATGAATTTGAAATAATGTGAAAGGAAGTGATTATGGGTTGAGTGCAAGCTTATTCCGGCATTTTCCTAGAGATATTGAGGACACAAACGCAGAGCTTGTCACGATAGCTGGTCTCCGAGCCGCGACTTGAGGCCGGGACCTCCCGACTATGGAGCATAAGTGCTAGCGACAATCAGCTGCACGAACACATTACACGCGATTATTAACTACAAGCAGCAGAGTCCCTCATTAGAGACGAACAGTCAGTCGGCAGCTAGTGGAGAATATCCCTGCATTTC
The DNA here is from genome assembly GCA_021186555.1 of Reticulitermes speratus. Taxonomy (NCBI): domain Eukaryota; kingdom Metazoa; phylum Arthropoda; class Insecta; order Blattodea; family Rhinotermitidae; genus Reticulitermes; species Reticulitermes speratus. The sequence continues at coordinate 16,229,459 of JAJKFL010000039.1, read as the reverse complement.
ATGACATCCGAATGTCCATTACCGCATTCACAAAAGCTCGCCACTGGTCCCTATCCTGAGGTAGATGAACCCGTTCCACGGCATCGCATCCAATTTAATATGCATTTTAATATTAATCACCCCGTCTATAACTAATAATTATAAATCGTATCTATTCTTCAGCTTTTCTCACCATAAGTCTGTTAGGTTTCTCTTCAGCCCCATGCCTATTGCCTTGCCCATCTCATCCTCACGAACAAGAACTATCTAAATAGACGGCAGTGTGCATGTTTCTTAATTGTGTCGATACGTGCTCACTCGCCGCATCTGGTAACTTTCTTGTCTCCAAATGACCTCTGTCCTTCGACTCCACTTAAGAGGATGACAAAGAGTTTGAAGAACGTCTCCTGTGACTGGTGTAGTTCATAAATGCGTCAGAATGTTTATATTTATTTTGGTTTATTTACCTACACTAGCACCTCTCAGAAAATAGCGTCCAATGTTGCGAATATTTCTCAACTATGAGTTTAAAATTATGTGGAAGCAAGCCACATAATCAACCACGGCCATGGACCAGAGTCCTTGAGAACCTCATTACCACCAAGAAATTATCATTCAGACACCTGGTCCTTCGTTACCATATTCATATGATTCTGCCATTGCACAAAATCCTAAGCGAGCTGAAACAACTCTACACTTCACAAGCATTTCTTTAAGACCAATTCCAATACTGTCCTGCCATCTATGCCAAGTCTCAAAAGTGGTCTCTTTACTTCAGATTTGTTCACCCAAAGTTTTGTGTGCTTTTCCCACGTATCATTAATATCATCTTCTTTGATTTAATGACGTTTGTAATACCTGAATAAGCTCCTCACTATGTAATTTTTCTACTCATCCCTATTACTTCTTCCTTCTTAGGTCCAAATATTGCCCTTCGTCTCACGCTTTTAAACACCGACAATTTCTGATCCTATCTTTGGATGAAGGACGAAGTTTCAAACCCATATAGCAGATACGACACTGTCATTTTAGTAAACTCTTTGGAACAAAATCCAACCTTAATTAGGAGATAATAGGCATTTAGCCAAGAATTTCTCCGCATTGTATGGAAGGCGGTGGTTCATTAACGAATTCAAACGCGCCTGCCACAAGTCCTGTCCTGACCCACCCACATCCAATTCACACCGTCACACCCTTTTCTCAAGGAAATTTTAATATTAACCTCCCATCTACGTCTAGGTTTCTCAAGCAGCTATACGAGTACACCTTCTGCCTACATCTTCAGGGCAGAAGAATCTCTACTCTGAAGAGGGATGTAGCAAATTCCTCCAGAATGTCGGTGTGTATGTCATAATACAGCGTGTTTCATAAGTCCATCCGGGATTTAGAGGCTTGGCCGTGCAGTAGCAAACCCACATATAAGAGATAATAGCATGCCAACGGATAGAGGAAATGTAAAAGTTTTTTCGTGACAGATGCGATGGCGTAGTTACCCGTTTCTCCGCTAGAAGGCAGTGGTGTGCAAACATGGCGTTTTCAGGTGAACAGAAAGCTTTTTGTGTCCTGCCCTTACTCCCGACCTTACTCCATGTGACTTTTTCCTGTGGGGTTACGTTAAAGATCGTGTTTACGTGCCTCCATTACCAAGAGATTTACCGGAGCTTCGGCTAAGAATTATGGATGCAGTTACTACCATCGACGTTCATATGTTGGAACGTGTGTGGCAGGAGCTAGATTACAGGATTGACGTCTGTCGAGTCACCAAAGGGGGACATATTGAACATTTGTAAGGTAGGTTCAAAACTTGGATATGTACTCTTTTCACTGACATGCTCTCATTCCTCGTGTGTGATTTGGCTCCTGAGCTACAGACCTCCGAAATCCCGGAGGGATTTATGAAACACCCTGTACATAACGTGACATCACAGATGGCAAGTCAAAGCTATGAGATCCTCAAACCTCACATAATTTTATGTCAGCAGCTTTACCACTTGGGCCAACCTGCCCGATCGTAATGTGGAGTGGAAGATGCTTATACTGCAACTGGTGCTGGAAAAGTACTGATCTGCATTGAATTTCTTGTCCACTGGGTATTCAGTAACGTGTTTTGTTTGTCTGAAATGTTTACAAGCCGAAAAGCGCATGACACAGGAAGTAAACTTAGGTCTTTATCAGTTACATAAGTCCACGTGAGCTCGGCAAGGACACGCCGTATCATATTGTATTTCAACGAACGGCTTATTGATCTGTCACATTTTTTTTTACATGGTGAAGGGCCCCGCAGCAGATGCTACGGACGCACCACAGCCTTAAGGCTTTTTGTGCAACCCTATGATGAAGATGAAGAATGAGCAGTTTTTTTACCAAGTTTTACAAGCAATGGAGCTTCAGTGGAATAAAATTGACAGGGGAAAACCGACACCTCGGAGAAAAACCTGTCCCAGTGCCACTTTGTCCACCACAAGCCCCACATGGACTGACCCGAGATCGAACCCGGGCCTCCGCAGTGAGAGGCAGGCGATTAACCGCCTGAGCCATGGCACGGCCTTTCTGTCACATACTACAGATGTTCTTAAGCTCGGCGACCCAACCTGTTCTACAGGCAAGGCAAGCCTGCATTTTTATCGTAATATCCACTGCACGAAGACCGGACACAAATACATAAGTAGTAAAGTTTTGCGTTTCCATGGCAACACAGGTTACAAGAAAGCTCCACAACATTACGTTACAAGTACACTGCTTATCTTGTTTGTTACTTTGCTTTTTACTTTCTTCTTTAACGTCACTGCAACACTAACGTCTTCTTTGATGTCGAAACCGGGTATTCCCCGTGCACTATCACTCTGACACGTGCACATGTGCCATCATTATCAACAAATGACCTGATGGAAGTATCTGTCAAGGGTCACAAGTCCAAATCATTTCGAAACAAAACATCAAAGAATAAGTTAAACGCGGTCTTTATACGTACAGAATCTGTTACGACAATTACATTATCACAATTATAACCGTATTGTCCTCACCAATATTAGCCCCTCAACAGAATGCCACTAGATGATTCAGAGGTATAAAACCTGTAACTTTTATTTCAAACGTTATTAGAAAACCCGTCGAAATATCAATAAAAAAATTTGATAATTCACATTTCTAGCTGATTTCCACAGATACCCCTTCCAGTGATTCAGTCTTACGCCTTATAGCCTTCGAGGGACCTGTAAAATCGAAATTTTACTGTATATCCACACAATGAAATTTTGTTCAATGGCATCTTTTTAGAATAATCGTTTCTACTATCGTCACGAAAAGTCGAGGCTGCCATACTTATCGAAGCGTCGATACCCTCGTCCGTGATGCTGGAAAGTGGGCCTTGCAATCCCTTAATTGTAACGTAGCATTAGCCTTGCAGGGAAGCTCAATATAAACCCAAGTACAAGGATAGCGAATTTTGTAGCTGTCTTGTTCCTTAATGTCACAGCTACTTTAATACAGGGTATACACAAAAGAATGGTGCGGTTTTAATAGTGAACACTATTAAAACCGCACCATTCTTTTGTGTATACCCTGTATAAAGCGTCGTGTTAGCCGTCCCCCTTGATCCAGTAACGCCTGGTTGACTTCATAAGATATCTGCTGCTGCATATGTTTGGACAATACTTCAGGGCTTTGAAAGCGACATGAACTTTCCTTCCGTAGTTTTTGAGACGGCGTCTTATATTTCAATTTGTGCACTTCAAGACACAGAATAACAAACAACGTAACATAAAATTGTTTTCTTGCAGCTGCCTGTCTTGGTATTGGGGGGGGGGGGGGGTGAATGCGTCAAGTGACAGAATAAATTATGAGTCGGTGACGTACTAAATTATCAAAAGATACAACACGCTATTACATACAAAACTGTAATCATATGTGTCAGTCGATATCTCATATGGTACCAGACTTGGCAGTGGTGTCAAGAGCTCGCTATTCTGCCCTAGTGTATGTGTAACGGTCAGACAATACGTTTAAACGTATATACACGTAATTTCGTAACTAAAGAATCTCTGATATATTCTGCACGCAACCCTGATCTGGGGCCGAGCGGTTATCGTGTGTTTCTAGCGTGAAACAAAACTTTTGTGGCCACAAATTTACAGATTATCTAAAAGTGGAACCACTGCGTAGCGGTGGCTTGTAACACAGGACAAGGACTTCTATTAACAAGGAACAGAAAGGCTCGTCCCACGTAAGATACATGCGTCAGTTGTTGGGGGAACTGAATATAAAGGACCCTAGATATATGCAATGTAATCTTATTTTATAACCAAACCTCCTTCCTTATATAAAACTGACATCAAAACTTATCAAAATTGCTCAACGTGCAAAGAAAATTTGCGTACAACACAAAAGAGAGACCTCGTTTGGGTGCATAACTTTATTTCATATGTTTTTTTGTTTATATTTAATGAAACATAATAAAAACATCATTATTCAATAAAACCTGATATTTATTTTTTTAGTGAAGGGCCCCGCAGCAGACGCTACGGACGCACCGCAGCCTTGAGGCTTATTGTGCAACCCTGTGATGAAGATGATTAGTTTTTTCCATTTTTTCGAGTAATGGAGCATCGGTGGAATGAAATTGACAGGGGAAAACTAAAGTACTCGGGGGAAAACCTTTCCCAATGCCACTTTGTCCACCACAAATCCCACATGGACTGAGCTGGGATCGAAACCGGGGCTCCGAGGTGAGAGGCCGGCGACTAGCCGCCTGAGCCATGGCACGGCCTATTTACAATGTTAGGAGCTTCGCAACAGTGGGCTTGTCTCTGCAGTAGGCCTATATAGATATCGAGACCGATGAGGTATGCAAAATATTAAAGAAGGCTTCTGTAAGAAGCGCAGTCTTGTTTAGTGTTCACTTTCCCAGTTCAGGTCTCAATAAATTCCACACAGTCAGTCTCATAGCAACACGCCAATCAGTGCCAAATGTAATAACAAGATATCGTAGACAAGAAGATTAGCAGAACAAAGAACAGACGTATGTGTTATGAGCCAGATTTATTCCCTACAGACACACCGTATTGAATAGACTATTAGTGCATTAAGTAGGCGTACAGTCAGGAACACAGCAATTCCAACAGTGCTCAGAGTTCTGTGTTTGTGTTTTCAAGATGGGGTTTTTGTAGTTGTATGTTTTGTAGAGGCAACAACAGGATTTTTCCCGCGGGCGGGGGGGGGGGGGTGGTTACACTTTTTGTATCTTTTTAATGATACGTTAATTCAGAGAAAACTTATCTTTCTGGAGGTAAATAATTCCAATCTCGGCCGAGACACACGCAGTGTTCTGCGGCCTTACTTCTTCACGATATTTCCAAACATTTCCTTGCCAAGCTTCATTTCAAATACAACACACGTAAACTCGTTTTATTTCGACGTCTGTAATCTACACAGATAATTCGGTGCCGGTACTTAACATTATTCCAGCGTGTGAATAAACCCACGCTCTATTTCCTTTTTTTAGGCGCGTTCGCATATTCCCGAAAAGCGCCTCTTAATCTCGTCATGTCCGTCCGTCTGTCCGCATGCATCAGCGCGGTTCCCACTGGACGGATTTCCGTAAAATTTGATATTGGCGACTTTTATGAAAATCTGTCGAGAAATTCCACGTGTGTTTAAAATAGGGAATTTTACATGAATACCTCAGTAAGTTTTATTGCTGCCGGCGACATTTAATCACCACAAAATTGCTCTCTTCGTTGGATGAATATGTATAACATTAGACGTACGCGCCTTACATCTTACCATTCTCACTCATCTTATTCCTTCCTAACACAATATTATTTCATTTATATTCTTGTAATAGTAAATAAGCAACTAAACAACCTGTTTAAGAAACCCCTTAACAATTACAATAAACTGATTGTACCATTGCTACTTCGTCCTCTTTCGTCCCTCATATATGTACCATACAAATGCTAACTTATTTGTGTACAATGTCCCTTAAAGTGTTCATAGAGCCAAGAGATAGCCGTTTATCACATTGTATTCTACAACATATAGAAGCTTTTTTTTTAAAAAAAAATCTCTTCCTCAAGAACGCCTACGACATAAGAGAGGGAGAGACTTGGTTTAGCCATAAGGAACATGATACACTGCGGAGCAGGTCTGGGTGGCAACATCAGTTATTGATTTCCCGTCAACGTAAGGATGGAGATAACATACACACGCCTTCTAATGGATTAGACGATTAGATTATATTTGTCAGGACAGTTATTGTTGCCAGAAAATAAAGAAAAGTGCTGCAAACTGGATAAAACCCGTTGAGACCTGCCGAACTGCCTCCCTTTTTGTGTGCATGTCCTCTTGCGTCATATCAGATTGCACATGTCTCTTTCGCTGTCTACGGTCCTGACGGCCACCCTTCGTGGAACTTTTATGGTATCTCATTCATCACCTTGAGTGAGCCGCGACTGCAGCTTTGTGTTTCGATTTCACACACGAAAGAAAGCAAGAAAGAAAGAAAAAAGAAGAAAGAAAAAATAAAGTAAGAAAGGAACAAACAAAATAAACAAAGGGAAGAAAAAATTAAACGAAAGAAATGGATTGGCTGGAACTGGGAATATGTAAGATAAGTGAAACACTGACATATTCCTTTTGTATAGCTAACGGTTTCCATTTTAGGTATATCCATATGACCTGCATGCATGGAATAGCTTACAACTTGCCATTTAGTCGTTATGTGGCACTCATCATAGCACTCAGCAGCAGTTATGAAGGGACCATAAGATGGCAGGAATAAACGGCAGAGAGCTGTATCTACGCTTCACTCGGTATTGCAGCCTAGACTTGCGCCAGAAAGTTACCGCCACCCACGGCACCGCTTGTTTTACCCAGCTGTCTTTCACGAGCCTTTCAACTTCACAGCGTGCGTATTGAGTGAAATAGAGTCGAACTCGCTTATAACGTCATGAAAGGGACTGAATATTGTGTGTCGTTATAAACGAGTGTCGTTATAACCGAGGAGTGTATTGTTGTGGTTAACAGTGACGAATTAATTGGTACCACAGAATATCTGACTCTATAAGCGAGCTGTCGTATAAGCCGATGTCATTACAACTGGGTTCCACTGCATTTCGTTTTCAGCCTGTCCGTCTGTTCTTGTACTATATAACAGCAGATCAGTGAACAGAAACCGTAGCTACAGAGGATAACTGTCAAATTTTCCTTCTAAATTTGAACAAGCTTTGTACTACTACAAAATTAATAACACGAGTCGAGCCAAGGTAACCATTTAAAGCTTTGTGTATATAATGCACAGGCCTATATGTTCCGCCAAATTCAACATTAAAAAGCGTGTATTTTTCCCATGGTATATTAATGTATTCCGTCAGACTGTTAAAATAGATGACAGGAACCGTGCCACAGCTCAAGTGGTTAGTTGCTGAACTGTTACGGCACAAGCCTACTTTCGATCCCAGGCCAGTCCATGTAGGGTTGGTGGTGGTGGACACAGTGGCACTGGGAGAAGTTTTCCTCCGAGTACTTCGGTTCTCCCCTTATCATTCCACCATTGCTCCATACTCATTGATTCATCACCGACCATCAGATGACAGCGTCGTTAAATAACATACTTATAATAATTAACGATTATTTCCTTATACAGAACCACCGACTGGTCTTTCTAATGGAAGCGCAGTGCGTTCCGTGCGCAGATCATACATATGTTCAGTATGAGGTACGAATTTAAATTTTGTAGTACACATTAATTTTAGTCTTCAAAGGTTTAAAATGACTGAAGTAAGATTCCACACAACCAACTGCAATATGCCTTCAGAAAGTCTTATTGGAGACACAGGCACATATTTTCGTCATACGATACTCCACTAAGAGAATTCAGCATGTTGCTCACAGTTAACGTCTAAAAAGTTGCCAAAAATAATGCACAGTTTAATGATTTTTAAAACGGTATTACAAAGCTATTCCATTTCATTAAACAGTGCATTACTGTTGAAAACCTTTTAGACGTTAACTCAATAATAATGCACGGTATAAAGAGCGACGCGAAGTTGTTCGCAGTGTTTGTCTTATATAACATTAAACCTATCCAGTCCCTAGGTCCTCAAGTCGTGAAGGAAATTCTGCAAAATTAAAATAAAGTTACACATATTCTTAACTTTAGCACTCTGATAGCTGGAAAAAACTGGTTAGCTTCACACCCTAGCCGCTTTTTCCCTGAGAAAAGAGCTCCCTGTTCCTCATGAATAGGGGGCTGGGTGGTTACCAGACCTGATCTGATCACATGGGAAGCTCTTCTGGTTTAATATTCTCCAAAGTTAAATTTTCAGGTAAAATTTACGTAACAAACAGACATTTCACACTAAGCATATTTTTTTTAGCGACACTATAACTGTGAAGGATGACTTGGAACGAATGTGGAAAAAATATGTTATGGCGTATTTTAATATACCACTTCAACATTTACCAGGAAGGCGTGAGAAAACACCGAAATCTCTAAATTACAATGGTCAGTTTCCAGGCAAGACAGGACGCTTGAATCCCATGAATATGTAGCAGGAATGCCGACTGATGAACAAAGAAATTCGAGCCCAACAGCAAAAATTTTGGAACCTGAATCAATTTGAATAACAGTTCACGTTCTTAACTTAAGATGATACATTTTCGTGTCTCAGAAAAAGCATATATGTAATGACTGGTAAATTTGAGAGAATAGGAAAATTTCATGTGGTTCCAGAATTCATGGCTCTGGTCCTCTGATCAGAAAGTTTTGCACAGTTAGTGTGTGTGTGTCCATCAGATTTATACTTGTGCATAATCTTATTTAAATTTTTTAAATTAAAATATTAATGTTTCATTTGGATGACATTTTAAACTTCCAGGCACAACAGAGACCTGGAATCTTAATTTCTCTGGGGCAGCTACACCACTTTGAAATTTCACAAATTTTCTCCACATAAACCATTTGTTATATTGCCGTAAAAAGCCCTTGGAGAACAGACTTCCAAGCTTACCTAGCCACTTGATGATGATAAAACACTGGATATAGTTCTGTTTAAAAATTTGTAATTTATGATTTCAGAAAAGGACGGAGACGCCAAAGAAGACTAGCATTTAGCATTTGATATCACAATGGTAGCAGAGGTAAAGTCTAACTGTAAGTAAATCTCCTTGTCCTGGGTTTTGTGACCTGTCTGTAACATGTAACTTCGGCTTTTAGGCTAAATTCTGAAAGCCAATGTTAGAAATCGTAGGCAAATTTAACATGGGGATTGTACTGCGTATTGATTCACTGCTATTGAAATACAGTAGAACCCGGATAAGAAGTCTTCCCCTGTAAGAAGTCTGATTTTTAAAGTGCCGAAATAAAATCCATAATGCGTACGTTAATTTTTCCCGGATAAGATGTTTCCCGCTTATTAAGTCTTCCCGCCTAAGAAGTCGAATCTCATGATACCAAGAGTATGATCTTTTATGAAATTTTACCCGTTTAATAAGTTTCGATATATAAAAATATCGATATATCGATATATGCTATGATGCGATCGATCTCTACCGAGGTGCCCCGAACACGGCAACACGCTGCTTTAAGTCTTGAACAGTAACACGCTGGTTACGTCAATTGAACCAATTGATGGGTGCTACTGCTGGCTGCTGTGTATTACTATCTGCATACATCTGTCTGCTACTGAATCCTACACCCCAGAAAATTGTTGCAATTACAGTAAGTTATGTGCATTACGTTGTCTGTTTAGATGCTGTTGGTGGTGATTACGTTGTTTAATAACTGCAGTCATTAGCGTGAACGAGTCTTCTTTTGTATTTTAATTGGTTACTTTTCATTATATTTATCGTTATTGCAGTAATCATGACACAGAAAGGAATAAAACGCAAAGCCTTATCACTGAAAGAGAAATTGAGGGTGATTAGAGAAGTGGAATCAAATCCTACCTTGACTCGTATGGAAGTGGCAAAGAGGCTGAACATGCCTGTAACTACAGTCAAACGAATTATGGGGGAAAAGGCTTTTAATAAGCTTTCCCTCTCAATAAGTCTTCCTGCTTAAGAAGCCCCTAATACTCTGGTCCCTTGAAAGACTTCTTATCCGGGTTCTACTGTAACTTAAAACAGACATTCTGGAAAGTACTTTCTGTCAAGTGCTTTAATCTGTGTGGGTAAGCTAGGAGGATATCTAAATTAATAATTATGCAATTCAGTGATTTATTTCTGTGCATATTTTCCACCAGTGCAAATGCCAATTAGACCCAGTAGACCCAGTATTTAAGTACCCTGCATTCAATGTGCTAATGTTGTTCTGACCTCAGTAGTTCACAGGACCATTGTGTTGGTATCAGTGACGGCAGGACACTAAAAGAACACAAGTAGGTTGGCCTCTAATGGTATGATATTCATAATGTTCATAGCAAGCTTCTGTTTGTTCAGAAATTGTCAGGGAGTAGAAACCCACAGACAGGATGATACCAAGTCTATAATTTCCTAAGAGGTCAGCCTTCAGTTTGGGAAATTTTTGTTTTCAGTAAATAAATTTCTCATCTTTCTCTTCTACCCACATTGCAGTAAAATGATGAAATATCTTTTCTTTATCTAATAGATGAAATCCAAAACCAAAGTGTGTCACTTGTTGCAAACAGCATTGAAGACATCACACCAGCAGGCATTGTGCCACCAAAGACACCAAAGAAGATGCAGCTCAAAAGAGAACTGGGCCTGTTCAGTGCTGTCAATCTTATTGTTGGAGTCATGATAGGTACAGTGTCTTCACAATAAACTCTTCACACAAATGATCCATTCTGGATAGTATCTAATCTAATGACATTTCTTGAACGTGAAGCTGTACTGTAGCCACACGTGAAAAAAATTCTCTTTTTTTAATGTTATATTCATCTACGTGTAAGTGATACCTCCAGTTCAAGACATGAAGACATATGGTGGGGGCCATTTTACGGTAAAGCTGAATATATTCTTAATTTGGTACTAAATAGAGGTGAGTAGTCATGTTCAAGTTCAAGCTACTTTGCTACTGATTAAGAAGCCTCCCATGTGCATGTTAGTTGGACAGCAGACTGTGTGGACTATAGGAGCTGGTCTGGACATTGTGGCAGCAAAGACAAAGGTCCTGTTCCTGCAGGAAAATGAACCTGATCATTCAGCCCGTAGCCAGTTTCTTTACTAACAGACCTATCTTGGCTCATATAAAATAATACAGATATGAATCCTGATAAATTAAATATCATCTCAAGACTGTTCAAGCTTTAATGCATTTCAACATTTGATGATATGCATTTAAATTCCAGTGTTAAAAAGACAAACATGAGTGATCCAATTAAACAAACTTCTCTACAGACTGTATGTCAAAAATCAATATATAGATCAGTTCGTACTACTTTCTTTGTAGGCTATATTTTGTAATAATCAATGACATCTGTTGAAAAGAAATATGAAATACTTTGAGACCCAGTTAGTACATCATAATTTGTCACTGACAGTTTCAGTATTTGCAGTATTAGATAGCTTGCAAACACAAATGATACTGGCTGCAGCAGTGTTCTAATTACTGAACAGGAAAACAGGTTGACAGGTAGATGTCAAGCAAAGACATGAGAGTTGTAGGGATGCCGATAAATTCACTAAACAATCAAGTGTCAACATCATAATATTTCTCTTATTTTAAGTATTTGAAGACAATTTATGGAGAGAGAGAGAGAAAAAAAAACCTTACCAGGCTTCATAATCAAATTGTTGATGCCTATTTTTTGTGTTTCACAGGATCTGGTATCTTTGTGTCTCCTGCAAGTGCCCTCGAGAGGTCAGGCTCAGTGGGCCTGTGTCTCATCATATGGGCTCTATGTGGCACCATCTCCTTACTGGGTATGACTTCATCTCTACAGTTACCTACATCTGCAGCTGAATGTGTCTCTAATATGGGAATGAATGATTCTGATGTCCTACACACATAGCAGAGTTAAACGACACATTACATGCAAACGGTCAAGGCAGTTCTTAAGATTTTTGAAAGCATCCCTGTGAGTTGTCAGTTCTCATATGCAGTGCTGTTTTTCTCTAACACAGGGCTAGCAAGAATGACTGAGCATATAGGTTTAATCAGCAACATTTCTCACTTGTATCTGAGTTATGCACACTTTGAATCTGGCCTGCGTTTTTGTGGTTTTCCTCAACCCTGTGGGTAAACGACGTGATGGTACCAGGTAATATTCCATAAATAATTTCCTACCCAATCCTTTCTCAAGTGTACTGAATGTGATCATCCTGTCACATGAAGTAGATACGGCATTGTTAAATGTCTTACAATTCATCCATCCTTCAACAGATATGATCAACTCCTTTACAAAATATCCTTGTATAAATGGGTGAGTGAGTGAGTCACATGTTGTCATGATTATCAGGTTTCCAGGGTTGCAATGGTCATAATTATAATCTGCGTTCTCTCTGAGGTATGTTCTGAGGCCAAAGAAAGAGTTTTCATAATTGAGATAGGAGCTGAGGCTGAAAAAAGAGTTGGGCATTGAGAATATAATGTAAAATAACACAATCAGATGGCAGACATCTGATCGATAAAATTAAAGCTTGGTTTGCTCTAAGAATAGGGAAACCGACAATAAAAGAAGTGGTGTTGTAGTGTTTGAATATTATGGCAGCCTGTCATACTGTCATATGGAGGGCTTGTGGGTAGTAAATTCATAATGAGTCATGCATGATGAAAAAAAGTCATTGCTAATGAGGGGGAAATAATCCCATAAGCTGTTGGCCATTACAAAAGTGCAAGAACATTGTAAGAGAAAATTATACCTGAGTGGCTACATGTCAACCTACTGACTTCTGTATACTAAAAAATTTACTTTACAAGTATAATTCTTTGAATGACACTGAAAGGAAATGAGATTGTAACTGAATATTATTTATTCCAACAGGAGCATTAGCATTTGCGGAACTTGGAACAGTTGTTCCTCGGTCAGGAGCAGAGTATGCATACTTCCAGGAGGCCTACGGAGGGCTGCACAGGTTCTGGGGTCCATTGCCAAGCTTCATATGTTCGTGGGTGTATGTTCTTATACTGAGGCCAGCTGAGGTGGCTGTCATAATATTGACGTTCTCAGAGTACATCTGCCAACCGTTTGCCTACTACATGGGTCACATGCCTGCAGAGTATCAAGAAACAGTCAGGAAGATGATTGCAATTCTTGGACTAGGTCAGCAACCATCTTTATACCTCATAACACAAAAAAATAAACAAACAAAACTAACCAACCACCTAACTGACTGACCAACTAACCAACCAGCAAACCAACTAATCAACCAAACAACAAACCAAGTAACCAACCACCCGACCAACCACCATCTGACCGACCAACCAACCAACCAACTCCATGTCGCAAATTCCTTCTTGAGAAGTTACTAGGTCCTCATCTAGCTAAGAAATTCGTCAAATTTTATGGAACCCCAAGGTTCGTGACCATGTTGACAAAAGCCCACCACTTGTACCTATGCTTAGCCAGATGAATCCAGTCTATGCCTTCCATCCTTTTACTTTAACATCTATTTTAATACTACCCTCCAATTTACACCTAGGTCTTTATCATTACTGGAGTAATACATGTTGTTAATAGATATCAGTACTGTGGTTTTGTGTTTGATTTGCCCAGAATTTAAAACCAAGTCCACAGGAGGCTACTGGGTTTTTTCCTGATTTTCCTCAGTCTCTTAAATTCTGTAATATACCACAACCTCTACAAGATTCAAAGCCTTCCAAATTAATCAGTCATAATCATCTTATCATATGATGCCATGCAACCTATGCAGTTGATAAAGCATCATTAGGAAAAATCCCTTCTCCTTTATAAAATCATCTAATAACATCATAAGCACTGATTTTATATGTCAAGACACCAGAGTTCAACCCAGAAAATCCTGAATACTAAGCAACATATATTTGTAGTCCAACAAATGTACAATTAATGTGATTAAATTGTACATTTGTCAGACTACAAATATACAGTTAAAATGTACAGAATGAATAATATTAAGTTTACTAAGCAACATATTAACCGTTACCCACCTATCTTATATGTTCACAAGTTTGTCGTAATAAAATTGCAATTTCATTACTTAGAACAGTTTATTGTCAGAACAAACTGCATGAAGATCAGATAATTTCATTAGCCTCTTTATATATATATTATATAATTATATATATATTATTCTTTTGCTCCTTCCTGTGATGGACTTAACAGGGAATACTGAAAGATATGAAACAGACTCTGTGCTCTTGCCAACAGATGTGGTAGCCACGTCTATTAAAGATACATGCAAATATTACTGTAAAGTTTAGCAATGCAATTTGAATCCTCATTCTCAATTTTTTTTCCTTTTTATGCATGCATAAACTTTAATTTATTAATCTGCAAGTTACACTTCCTTCAATTTTAACTATTATATATTGTCATATTTACAATCAAATCAATAATATCCTAGATAAAGAAGAGTACTGCTGCTTGTAATTCATGCAGTATCATTAACATGCTAACTATAATTCAAGTACAAAGTACTTCATTAACAAATTAACAACAAAAACCATCAATGTGGGCACAGTGAAAGGCCACATAACTAAGACTTTGATTTGTTAACCCTGCCCACAAAGTCTTACAATTTCTGTCAATAAGACAGGGCTCCAAAGCCATTATTACTGAAAAATATTGTTTTTCTCAGGTCTATTGACGTTCATAAATTTCATCAGTGTGAAACTGTATGTCAATGTGCAGAATGTTTTTGGATCTTGCAAACTGTTTGCCTGCCTTGTTGTCATCATTGGTGGTCTTTATGAACTGTGCACTGGTAAGTATTTGTTTGAAATCAGAAAAAAATTATAATGTACACTAAAGTAATGGTATGCTAAGAATGAAGAAACCGGTTGTAATGAACTATCCTGACATCTGTCTGGAAGGACTAAGGAAGCCACGCAAAACCTCAATCATGATAGTATGTCACTTAGCCAAGATTCAAAACGTGTACCTTCACATTATAATTTAGAAAGTTTTTTATAAGACAACATAATTTTACCAGGGGTAGCTCATCCATAAGGGCTGCAGAGCTGCAGCCCTCCAAGAAATTTTGAGAAAAATTAAACTAAATATCTTAACACATGTTTTTGTTAGGAGACATGTACATTCTTTAAAATATATGAATTAAATCATTTTAAATTGAAATACTCGTGATGGGCTCCAAGCACTGTAGAGATCACAGCGGGCTGTACCCTGCCCAGGACTTGGCTGCAGACCAGGCAGTGTTTCAAGGAGGACTTTGTATATCTGTTTATCTTTCTTAAAGTTTCAAATGCTGGCATCTTGATAATCATTTTTACCTAGCTCTTTTTAAAGCCATATTTGTGAATGTTTTAATTTTAGTAGTTTCAATTTTAACATAAACATGTACAAGAAGAGCATGAAGTATTTACAGGGCATCAATTTTTCGCAATTAACTCTCGCCAAGAAAAATGAGATTAAGAATTTAGGTCGTGCAACACCTGATTTAGTTATTTCTCAGTCGTCATCAAGCAGAATACAAACTTATGTGAGAAAATTTAACTTTGCTATAAACACTAACATAAGAAGTTGAGTGTCTGTGTTGAATGAAACGCTTTATTAGGCCTTCTCACTAATCATACAATAATCTTAGCCCCAGTCCTGCTATAAAAAAAAGTCCCACGTGCCACCACTGAATTTTACAATAAAGACTGTGTAACAAACATACCCATGCTTGGTTTATTTTAGAATGTGGAAATAATGAATGTTATTTCAGAGGTAAAACGGCAAAGGAAGAATGCCCAATACAATGTGAGGAAAATTTAGTATGCTAACATATTTAAAATGTGCATAATTTACTACAACTTCTAATATACTATTTACTTTTATTCTGATTATATCATTTTAAGTGTTCAATTGACAGGTAATTATTTAATTGTATGGTGATGTAGTATGCACTGTAACATGTAAGAGACAGGCTGCTGCAAGTTTGTTCACATTGCAAAATGATTTGTGTGTCTCGTGGTACATGTCTGTAATATACCTCAGTTAGCATCTACTGAAATTTAAGTGCTTTATTACATACCTCCATTCTTCTCTTCACACAGGAAACACAGAAAATCTAACAAAAGGTTTCGAGGGCTCAACTACTTCTCCCACAAATTTGGCTCTCGCATTCTACAGTGGTCTTTGGGCTTTTGATGGTTGGTGGGTACCTGGAAAAGTAATATAACTGCTAATGCAATGTCTAATTAAACAAGAAATACATACAGAATTTTGGTTGGCAAAACTCATGAAGAAACCAACTGGAGGAATAAAACTACAAGGATAATATTAAAATGGATCTTGTCTGAACATAACATGGGGATTTCAGACGGATTAAATTAATGCTACCCATGAATCCTGAATGGATTGAGGATTACATTGACAAAATTAACTCCATGGTACAGGCAAATTCTTGAAAAGTTGGTAGTTGCTCAAGTGCTCAAGAAATTCCCTCCTTAAAAGGGTAAAAAAAACTTACCACAGGATCCTAACCTGGGCCACTTGAATCCACTCCACATCATCACATCCTATGTATGTAAGATCCATTTTAATATTATTTTTCATCTACGTTGAGGTTGACCAAGTGATCTCTTTTGACAAGGTCTTTCAACTAAAATTTTATATGCAGCTTTCTATCTACCATCAGTCCTACATTTTTCAACCTGCTCCCTATAGTCACCTTAACAGTATTATGCAAAAAGTACAAATTACAAAGTTCCTCATTATGTAGCTTTCTCCCAATTTTACTACCTACATTACGGTACAGAATACTGACATCAGGTGTTGCACTTACTTTTGTTGCTCTGATACATTATATGACTCATACTTCACATTTAATTCCATAGCAAAAAGTGCCTGGTCACAGCTGTTTTGCCTTATTTTGCAGCAGATGTTACTAATCAGGCAAATATTGTGTAGTTCTGAACTACTCCATTTCTATGATTAGTAAAATGCATGCAAATTAACTGTCATAACACGGAAATGAAAAATGTAACCACTGCTAATGTACTCACACCCACACAGTTACCATGTTACACTGCTTATACTGCTGTGCTGACATTAATACCAGAAGAGTATAGATGCCACAGGAGCACTGAGAGGACAACTGTCTGGCAATCATGGAGTTTTGTCATTCTACTGGCAAAGCCACATCCAGTCTTATACAGAGAGATTTAAAAAAGCAACTCACATTGAGTATGTCTTTCTGTCAGACATAAAAATTATTTTTCAATTGCTAGCATAGAGTGCACACTGCTTGAATAGGGGCCAGTGTGTAGCAGAGCAGAGCAAAGTTATTTGACCATGATATACATTCATCTACAAGGCATCTGAATATATCTGTCAGGTACTTCCTAGAATTGAATATGATATCCAAACAGAAAATAGGGCACTATACTCAAAGTAAAGGAAATGGGCAAGGAATCCTGGTTTCTCTTCTGCTGGGATGAAGACGATTTCACTAAACAAGGCAGTCAGTGGGGTTAGAGGTATGTCAGCATCAACAGCTATACACAAAAGCAGTTATTCTGAGTCACCTTGCACTAGAACATAATCAAACAGAACAGAATAGAATAGATGGCAGTGAGTGCCCAACTGTCCTGGCACCATACACAGTAATGAGCTACTCTGCATTTCCATCACTTGCAACTTGAACAAACTGCAGCAGTTTGCTAATTGAGACCTTATGACTGTTATTAATGTTAAAAAAATGATCTCTGAAGTGCTGATACCAGAGTCCTGTAATGGATTCAAAATGGTGTATTATATGTAAGGCAGTTTCATTAGTTTTGACGCCTACTGCAAGTGGAATGATCATTTAACATAAAGTTGCATAGGGGTCCCCATCGGTGAGTGACCTATTCATTATAATGTTACAGATATGAACCAGTATCTACTGAGCATGCATGCATACATACATGCATGCATACACGCACGCACACACATGCAAACATACATATATACATACACAACTGTTGTGTAAATCTGACTTAATGAAGTTCTTTCCATTCTACAGGTCAACTGTTACAATTGTTACAGAAGAAGTGAAGAGACCAGAAGTGTAAGTGCATGAACATGGAACTTCTTATATCAGTTAAAATTTCTGAAGTTTCAGAAAGATAATAAAAAACTGTGTTCGATATTACAGGAATATTCCACGGAGCATCATGTTAGCAGTTCCTCTAGTCACTGCTGTTTACTTCATGATGAATGTAGCTTATATGACTGTTCTCACTATCCCAGAAATTATCGCAGCACCTGCAGTGGCTGTGGTAATTATTGCAAAATATTTTAATTTAATTTGTTATATTCAGAAAACTCTGCACTAAGTTTAGAAATCTGACTTACTGGCATTTACTTCCAGTGGCACTACATGAAGTCAAATTTTCAATTTCTGCTTTTTCACATTCGGGTGTTGTTAGATTTCTGCCGCAAGATAGCGGTGAAAATAATTCACCATTTACTCATATGCTTTAATAACAATATGATCCTTTTTCATCATCATTTTCATATATTTTTTGCAGTAGTTTCTCACACATATATAGTCTAGTAAGATCTGAGAGAATGTGAATATTTCTAAGACTTTCTGTTTTACTATAGTGATAGGTAGTGTGTGTTAGTAAAGAATGTCTTATGACAATTTTGTAAATTGTACATTTGTCCCACATTGTGTATTTATTTGTTCCATATGATTTTCACAATACATAACAGTTATTTCCCTAAACCTCATTATCTCTTTGTCTTTATAATGAAAATGGACTGTGTTCTCTATGATCTATGACAATCTTTGTATATTATTTAGATAAATTTCATGCTTCAAAGGGTTAAAGTTAAAATTCCTAATAAAAGTAACAGTTGAATTGTTAGGGAGACTCTGATGCTACAGGCATTTAAAAAACTCCAGTTCTTAAAGAAGGGATGGTATCTCTGTGATAAATTCCGCAGGCATGTTAGGTATTACCATTTCTTCACTTAACCACAAACCTTTCACACCAATTTGATGCTAACATTGGGTAAACATATATGAAACCATGTCTGAGCACCGTCTATGCACAATGTTTTAAGCTGTAACGTATGTAAGCAGCCTGCATGATTCTGTTATACATTACAATGCTGTTGCTGTAACAGCAAGAAACTTATATAAACACTGGCCAGACCACAGCTAGGTTAATGGCACACAAAGTAATGTTTGTACATGCAGACACATGACTAACACATCACATTCCCTATGTGGTATGGAGTAATACATGGCCATGCTTTACTGCTAGAGTTTCCCAATTTCATTTTAGAATATGTTAATTCAGAAGTCCAAAAAACCAGAAAGGATAGGAACTGAATGACATGCTGCAGATGCAGATGAACTATGAAATGAACTGGATTAACCTAAAATGTTATTAAGACAATTAATAGAACAGACTACAAGGTAACAACGAAAGTAAGTAAAAGATTACAGATAGGATAAGGAAGTCGGTGATTATTTTAAGAATAAAAAAATTAAGATATTTGGTTTGTATGGCCTGGAGGGATATTTGAGTCTTGGTTACTATAGGTGGTAGACTGAGGAAATAGTTATTTAATGCATTGTTTTTAAAATTAGACACAAAGGCTATGCACTGCAAAAAAAAAAAAAAGCATGCAGAGCTGTAGCAGTTTTCTGTACAATGTAGCTCAGTTAATAAATATTTAATTTAATTTGATCAAAATTAACTGATTTTGACAAACTGAAAGCAACCCACATGTTGAGAGCCAATGGTCTATGGTGCATTAAGTTAAAGTTACGCACAATCCAGAGTGGTGAGTGGTGACTTCAGCACTTTGTAAGATCCAAACTAGGAAAAAAATGCTCAGTTCTCATTGTAAAGATTGGGGCAGAGAGCTGAGTAAGATGTGGCAGTGCAGGGAAAAAAGCACTGTCCCTGTTAGGAATAAAATCTCACGCATCCAGCCCAAGTTACTTGTTTTACCAATTGAACAACCGTGGTTCCCACTATTAAGTAATTTGAAACAATCACAATAAGTCAAACATGTACTTCAATATGTCATAATTCTTATTTCAGGTGTTTGGTGACAGAATACTTGGAGTAATGAACTTCATCATTCCACTTGGTGTAGCACTGTCTACATTTGGATGTGCTTTAAGCATCCAGTTCAGTGTCACAAGGTTGTGCTATGTGGCTGGGAAAGAAGGCCACATGGTAGAAGTGTTCTCCTACATCCACATCAGGCGCTTCACCCCTGCTCCTGCCGTGGTCTCACAGGTAAGTTACGTACATGCATAAAACCTTTGGTATGGTGATTAATTTTCAAATAGGAGAATCTGAAAAGTTATCAGTCCTCATATCAGAGATTGCCACTGCATCTGATTCTGAGCTAGTCCCACCACCCTTCCCCACTTCCTGCCATCTAGACCAGTGGTATTCACATTTTTTGTTCACGTACCCCCACATATAATTTCTCTTCAACTTTGTACCCCCAAAGTTGTTGGTGCATAATTCAAGTTATACATAGATTATAATCTACATTTAAAATAATTTAAATAAATTACATCCAAAATAATGTATTAAATAATAAGTTTTAAATGAAAAAAAGGAGAATCAAGCTATTAAATAACAAATATATTATTGCCTATCATATAAAAATTAATAAAGGAACAAAGGTATTTTAGCAAAGCAAAATTATATGCACTATGTGAAATAAAATGAAACTAGCCGCCCAGATAAGAATCGCATAAAGGAGAGAGAGAGAAAAAAATGGCGCTCCCAAATCGTATGTCCTTACCTCCGGGTCTCTTGTGGCTAACCCTAAATCTGGCCCTGATTATTCAGTGTTTATCATGAAATAATGTATTTATTTTTTTTTAATTTTATGTACCCCCTAAGATGTCTTCGCGTACCCCTGGGGGTACGCATACCCCAGGTTGAATACCACTGATCTAGACCAATTCCCTATGGTCCATCTTAATATTACACAGTACTACCATCTCATTCTCAGTTTTCAAAGTGTAATACATTACAGCTGTATTCCTCAATCTTTCTGGTGCCATAGATCCCGTGAAAAGTCTCGCTAATTCCGCAGATGCCCTCCCTAAATATCATGTCAACTTGCAAACCCCTAAGGCACAAATCATAGTGACATTCAAATTTTTTAATAATTATAGACAAGAAACATACTTAACTTACTCATCAGTACAAATGTTATGCACTGACATGTCTGTATTATTTCATGGGCTATTAAGTTTTGACATGGATATCTGGTCTAAATTCTCAGTTGAAATAAAATACTGTCCATTTGGATATATAAACAATACATGCTTCATAATTTATGAAATGAATTTCACAATGCAACAACAGAAATTTCTTATAAAATAAACTTTCATTTCAGGGTCTGTTGTCATTCCTCTTTATCATTTCTGGTGACATCACAACACTTATTGACTTCGCCAGCTTCCTTATTTGGATTTTCTATGGGACAGCAATGGTCGCACTCATACTCATGAGGAGAACAAAAAAAGATGTCAAACGACCTTATAAGGTACTCTGTCTAATATATCAAAAACTGGAAGCAAGACACACTGACACGCAGTACTTCAAGGGATATGGGGTCAAATTTCACGTAAATGAATGTATTTTCAGAGCCAGAGGGTGCCCAGGGGCATAAGTTGTAATTACAATGAAAGGTTTTAGGTTTCAATTTTATCCAGAACAATATTTTGTAATTAAATTGGACTTCAGGAAAACACATACAACACACACACACACACAAAAGAGAGAGTACGTGTGTCTGCTGTGTGTGTGTGCGTGTGCATGTCTTCACATTCAAGCTGTTGGTAATTCAGTGAACACAGAAGTGTTAGTAATGTTAGTAGCTCTAAAGGAGGTACGTCAAAATACATAAGAAAATGCATGCATAACTGTTACTGCACTGGGTCTAAGTGGGGTTTAGCTAATAATCACACCTACACCTAAGCATCATTTTCTTTATTAAAATCATAATTTCTTGTTATTGAATTCCAGGTTCCATTATGGATTCCATTACTCATTATCTTCGTAGCACTCTTCTTATGCCTGGTGCCTGTCATCACAGACCCATCTCCAAGATACTTCTTTGCTTTACTGTTTATTGCAGTAGGGATAGTAGTTTATGTCCCTCTAGTCTATTATAGGCATCGACCTCAGTGGATGGGTAAGTCTTTTTATTGTTTGCCAATCAAATACTATAGTTAGACTAATGTTTTCTTCAAATAAATATTGAATTTCTTACTAAATTTCTTCCTAACTGTTTCCAGCATATGGCTGACTTCATAGACAATTGTACAGTCACCCTTGAGAATATAACAAAAATGACAAAGTTCTTGTTACATGTCTGATGTTTATTCAACAAGAGATGCCAGCTGTAATTCTTGTAGTACAGGTGTCAGCTATCCTGATTAAAGTTGTTTGTGGACTTG
Organism: Reticulitermes speratus; assembly: GCA_021186555.1. Taxonomy (NCBI): domain Eukaryota; kingdom Metazoa; phylum Arthropoda; class Insecta; order Blattodea; family Rhinotermitidae; genus Reticulitermes; species Reticulitermes speratus. Next base: position 16,206,938 of record JAJKFL010000039.1, on the reverse strand, counting down.
TTTAATCAGACTAAGCCATTATCAACACTTCCTAGTTATGGCACACAATCAGCCTTTTATCTCATTCAGCATGATGGGCCTGCAACTTATGTTTACTACAGCACCATTACATACCTTACAAATGAATACATTTGTACAGATGTTCAGGAAACAGTTCATGTCATTTTATTTGAACAATCATAGCCAGTCAGATGACAGCATGCAGTGACTCATATGATGTCATAAACAGAATACCCTGCTACACGGCCACCCTAATGCAAATTTCAGGCTTAATTTCCATCAATCACCACATGTTTATTTTTGTGATCAGTCAGCTGGGAGGATTCACTTTGTTTGCATTAACCATTGTAATGCATAGCATTAAACAATGCAGGTTTCTTGTTGATAATTGAAACAACTTACATGAAAAAATCTAATGACAAACATGTTTGTACATTTGGTTAGTTGTATCTGAATTCACTTTTACCCAGCAGATGGTTATGTGTTAAACTTGTGCAAATAATTGCTCACATGAACGTGCATCAACGTTGCTGGCATCAGGATCTCACCCAAGGCATCCAAACATACCGGTAACTTCAGTTGAGTCCAAGCAAGTCACTTCCTCAACAGTCCCTAGACAATTGTGTTTCTAAAGTGTCCACTCTAACTGCCACAAAAGCCCTGATGTTTTGCCTCTACAACATATGAGTGGTACACCATCTTAAACTTGCAGACCTATTTCAAGGCTTATCTTTTGTAACTGGCTTTTCAGAATCACAGACACTATACTCTTTATAACAGATTTAATCAAGATGGGTAAATAAACAAAATGTTGGAACCCTTTTTTCAGGAGTCAACCAAACAAGAATAGTGTTACATGAGTTTCCAGCAGGAAAGTATGCCACCACACCCTGCAGACAACTTAGTGCAGGTGTTCTGTTCCCTGGATCTGAATGTGAATTGATATCTATGTGTAGGCAGACTTGAAACAGGAAATGTACTTACACAACCCATACACTTTGAAGCTTTACAGATTAAAATCTGAGACATTATTCTATAAATTACAGGTTGTGAATTTCAATAAGTGTCATGAATTTTATTACATCAGCGTGAAATGAGTGTCAATGCTGCAGAGACTACTTGCAGCACCTGTTGTTACTATGAAGTAAAAAAGTGGTTTTACTACAACATTCTTGATAGTGGACAGAATTTTTAATTAAACTACACAGTAGTGGCAGATTTTCTGATCATAGAGTAGTCAAGAACTGGCTGGTATCATTCTCTGTGAATATTTGGTAACATGGCCACAATTGAAAGAATAAACTTCTTTAAATATAAAGATCCCAAGTGTTTTGGGATGTTAAGGTATATCAACTGGCAAGTAGTTACCAACGCTTCAGAGGAGCATACTGTCTCCATCTTCAGGGTACAACCTCAGATCTCACACTTCTCTGTATGTTATAAATATATCTATTACACCAATGAAAGTGTAGCCTCAGTGTTTAACTGGTTACTTTATGACACGGCATCAACTACAAAAATCGTTAATTTCAGGCTTCTGCCGCGATGTTGATGAGATCTGCGCTTTTCTGTGATATTACGCGGTGTGGTGTTGTAATTGTTTACCGACGTTTCGGGACCACGTATCGGTCCCATCCTCATGGGTCAAGAGTCGAGTAGGAAAGACAGAAAGCCAGCAACCTATAACATAGATTACAAGTATGTTGTCCCGAAACGTCGGTAAACAATTGCCACATGATGCCGCGTAATATCACAGAAGAGTAAAAAAGTCATGCATAAATGTATCAGAGATACTGAAACTCCTTTTAAATATGTAAGTATACATGTCCCATGGCAAAGCACAGGAACTGCACTTGTTTCAACATTTTTATTTGGCCCGCATCATATTGGAAAGATAACACAGTCCTGCACTACAAGTTGCTAATACACTTACATGTCTTATTCTTGTGTTTCAGATAAGTTTACATATTTTATACAAGTCCTCATGGAAGTTGTGCCCACTGAGAAAAGTATGGACTAACATGCTGACTGAGATTTGATTAACAAGACTGACAGTTCACAACATTGGATTGAGAGCTTTTGTGCAAAACTCAAGATATTCTGCAATTTTGTAATACAGAAATGTTTGAATAAATCTACATGTTTCATATACACAAAACATACTTGAAAACAAGACTATCAATGTTGTTAAAATAATTTAAGAGTCTACTACATGTGACAATTAGATGGTAATGAAAGAGAAGTTTACAAGAACTGCAAGAGTTTGGAATTTAAATCAAAGTTTTATCTGAGAACATGTAACAAAAAATATTTTGCATTTATTGAATTATATTTACAGCAGCTAAGCATGTCAATGTACCCTTATCTTGAACCAGCTACTGTCAGAGCTCATGCTAAAATGAGCTCCCGCCTAATCAATGGTGATTTTCTAAAAATTCGACTGCCAGGCTAGTTCATCAAACCCAAAGACTTGTTACACATTACACCCAACTTTTATTTTGTTTTCTTAGTAAAATAGATGGTAGTATTTTGGATCTACATACAAACACACATACACACATATACACATGTGCATATATAGATATTCTGATCTGTAGTGGTAAGGCCTTCAGATTCCATTTCGACATGTTTCTGGATCAGCAACCTGTCATGACCCAGCAAAAAATCACCACAACAGTCATTAGGCTGCAGCTATGTGAGTGGGGAAGGTCAATTTTGAACAGAGAGTCAAGGAGGAGAGGAATATCCTACATACAATAAAAAGAAGAAAGGCTAATTGGATTGGTCACATCTCGCTTAGAAATTTTCTTCTAAAACACGTGATTGAAGGAAAGTTAGAGGGAAGGATATAAATGAAGGGAAGACGAGGAAGAAGGCATAAGCAGCTACTGGATGACCTTAAGGAAAAGAGAAGATACTGGAAATTGAAAGAGGAAGCACTAGATCGCAACCTGTGGAGAACTCACTTTGGAAGAGACTATGGACCTGTCATAAGACAGACTAAAGAATGAATGAATGAATTGCAATATAGAATATCTGAAAATAATAGAGTGCATTTTGTTGGGCTAGCATTGTGTGATTTGATTAGTGACAATACACAGTATAAACAAATAAAATTCATCTACATATTAACACACCAATGAAGAGTTATACACTTTAGTGCTCAGTTTACTTTTGTGTAGTTCGATGGACCCATCTGTGTGCCCATCTATCACAGCTCTTGTGTGAACACTGTAAGTAACACGAACTGTGTCAAAATTCAACTTACTGTTCTAGAACCACAATCCATATCTAAAAACTTTTCAGCATCACACTTCCTTGTAATGTTCTGTGAAGGGTTTCCTGCCTGTACCACAAGGCATGTCAAACACATCTAGGAAACACCTGTAAGAGAATGGATTATGAATATAATCAGTAAAGTTCTGTTGCATATCATCAAATTGTGAAGAAGCATCATTGCTGAAGAGAAACTTCTCTGAACTGTTTAAGTCAAGAAGAAGAAACAACGGTATTTAAAATTTAGATACTCCAGAGGTTAGAAAGGTTAACTACTACAATATGAAGATAAAAGTCTATGGTGAAATTTGTCTTGAAATACTTTATAATGAAGAAATATGTGAAAAGTATTTAACACACTTATGAAGGACTATTACCAGTTTTTGAAGTCACAATCAACATGTAAAGATCACCACAGTACCTTCATCAAAAATTTATGCAAATAAAAACTAAATTTGTTATTGCAGAATGGTTCCTAAGCCACATTCGGGGGGGGAGTCTCCACCATGGAATTTAGAATATTTTCCAAAACAAACCAGTTATTTATCTCACAGGTAAATACAAAATTACATGTGTGTCTTAGAACCAAGCCATGAAGGCGTGTAGGTGGCATGTAGTGAAGTTCGAAGTGTACTGGACTTCAGAGTTATAGAAATCCAGTGCTCGGATTCATGGCCCACCCACTTTATTCCTGTTCCTTTCAAACACTTGTGGTAACTAACATACTTTAATTTCCTACAGTTAGTAATAGCAATCTTGTGGGCACACGAAGTTTTGGATGGCAGTGACGGTACTAACATTTAATACATGGTCCTGAACTGAAGTGAGCCTACAAGGTAAACAATTTGGAAGACTGTTCCATTTCCACATCCTTTCCAGTTCATTATTCACTTTCATCCAACCGATCGACGTTATAGCGTCGTAGTTATTTAGGACGTCGCTAAGGAAACTAAAAAATATAAGTCAACAACAGTAGCAGAAACCTATAAACATGTATGATCCTGAGTCTACCAGCAGCAACGCTTATCTGCACCCGCCTACCAACTTCAGCTAACTTGTTCCCGTGCGTAACGAACAGAAGCCATGACGACTTAAGCAGGGTCGGGGTCTATCTGGTCGAGAGTGAGGTATCGAAAGTTAGTTGATGTTTATTACGTACGAGGCTCTGTCATTCTATGGCCGGTAAAATATTGTCACTGTGCGCGCCATGAAGGTACGGGGAAGGGGTGGAATTATAGCTCTACGCATTCTTCAACACAGCACTAGAGGAAGGTGAGTGGTCAACTTCACGCCCCGGCCATTTTACTCCCAGTTTATGGGCCCAGGTACCAACTGAATGGAAGGTGAAGTGTGCCTCAGAGCCGGTCTGAAAGTTTCGGAGAAGAAAAAATCTCTTCACTGCCGGGAATCGAACCATGATTCCTCGGTCGTAGAGCCGGTAGCCTAGTCAATACCGATTACACTTGGCGAAGAGAACATTCCCTGCCCATGCCTAGGAACTGATACCTGTCGTGCACGCTAATCACTATGCTGACTTCCTCTGTCGACCCTTACGAATGTTTCTACTACAAAGTAATTATTATTGTAAAATCCTTAACAAGACACCCATGTTGTAATTAAGCGCAAATATTATCAGTGAAATCAGCAACTTAAAATGCCTACAATGTCCCGACAAACATTTCAAATGAGGATATGGAGTGACAGTTCTATCTCGCTGATTAAAGCTTGCATTATCCTTGTGGGGGGGTCTGATCCATTTCTCTACCTCATATTTAGCAACTCGCTGAGTGTGAGTAGCAGGCCACTTCACAAACCTGGTGTGTGACAATATAATCACAGCGATAAAAAAAACACAATTATGAGGCCTTCGTTCTTCTGGGTTTTTACGCAGCATATGATGGTATGATGTGTATCGACGTTTCGGAGCAGCCTATCGGTCCCATCTTGAAGGGTCAAGTTGGGACCGATAGGCTGTCCCGAAACGTCGGTACATAACTACCACTCATCACTACATAACGTCCCAGAAGAGCGCAGATCTCATCTACATCGCGGCGGAAGCCTGCAGTCACTCTTGTGCAAATATTTCTATGGAACAGGATCCTTCTTGAGAAGCTATTAGTTCCATAGCTAGTCGAAAAATTCCCCGTATTGTGTAAAACACAAAGGTTTTTACCATATTTACAACAACCGCCACTTGTCCCTATTTTGAGCCAGATCAGTCCAGTCCCTTGCGTCCCTTTCTATTCCCTTAAGATCCAGCGTAATATCCTCCCATCTACTCCTAGATGTTTCAGGTTTTTCTCTTACGTTTCCCTACATAAACCCTGTACATATTTCTCTTTTCCCCTATATGTGACACATGTCCTACCTATCTGATTCGTCTCAATTTGTAAGCAGCTACTGGATGACCTTAAGGAAAAGAAAAGATACTGGAAATTGAAAGAGGAAGCACTAGATCGCAACCTGTGGAGAACTCGCTTTGGAAGAGGTTACGGACCTGTCGTAAGACAGACTACAGAATGAATGAATGAATAATATTTGGTGGACGGGGATAGCGTAGTCGGTATAGCGAGCGGCTCGCTAGAGATGGACGGTCCGGGGATCGATTGCGGAGGCGGCGAAATTTTTTGCACCCGTCCAGACCGGCCCTGGGGCCCACCCAGCCCCCTATGCAATGGGTACCGGGTCTCTTTACCACGGGCAAAGCGGCCGGGGGGTGGCTTTGACCACCCTCCCCCCAATCCAGCTCCGAAGTTAAAGAAAGAATAAAGCTATACTTCTACTCTCCTTCTGGGCCTCTATGGTAAAATTTACTTTAATAATATTTGGTGAGGAATATAAACCATGAAGTTCCTTATCAGGCAATTTTCTCCAGCCTCGTGTTACTTCCTCTATCTCAGGCCCAAATATACTTTTCAGCATCTTCTCTCGAACAGTCTCAGCCCATGTTCTTCCTTGATTTGAGGGACCCATACAAAACAACAGGCAAATTATAGTTCTATATACTGTAATCTTATATTTTAGATAGCACAAGGGAAGACAAAGACTTGGACCGAATGGTAGCAGGCATTCCCCTAATTTTATTTGCTCCTAATTTCTTCCTTCATGCATAAAATATTTAGTTGTTAATGTCGTTCCCAAGTATTCGAACTTTGCTGATTTTGAAAGGATTCATTAACTGTCTTTATGTTGTGAGTTTGTCCTGCGTTCTATTGACATACTTGGCTTTCTCAGCATTAACAGCTACTCCAGGGGTTAACACCGCGCGGCTCGCGAGCCTCATGCCTCTCGATCCAGGGGCTCGTAAAAATATTATTCACGTACTCACATGCACGAGGCTGAACTTTATGGGAATCTTTAAAGATTTTGTAAAGAACGGAGACTCATAACTAACTGAAACTAACCTACCATATTTAACCTTTTAAAGCCAAGCAGTTACTTTACGTACCACCAGGTTTAGCATTCAAAAATTCTACATGGTGCTCACATTTCCTTATGTGTTTTGTAAGGATCTCAGAACAAACAGCAACTTTTACGTTATACATCATTAACAGACTGATTTTTTTAATAACTGATGTGAAGAGTTTACTGTGTGGTACGCACTGAATCCTTATATGGAAAATATTACATTTCGTCTTTAAAGGTTTAAATATACAAATACAAGAAGCCACAAAATAAGGAAAAAATAATTGATCTTATGAATGCATGGCTCGTGCCTCCTAAATTGCGACTCCCGAAGCCCGTCTATCTGGACACTCCCGTTCTAGACCAGCTGCCTCAATTGAGACTAATAAGGCATCTGTGTTTGCTTTATAGAATTTAGGTTTTTTGCCCACTAAATTAACATCGTCGGCCTACACCAGAAGCTGATGTGCTCCATTCAATTTCAGCCCCCCTTGGTTTACTTGGTCATTGCTAATGGAGCCATAACAGAAAGGTAGCTGAACTTTAATTGTACGTGTACTATAGTAATGTAAGTTTCTCACAAGTTACGAGTCTTTTATTTGTTCTGTACATATTTCGACTATATACGTACAATCATCATCAGGAGGCTTTTAACCTTACGACACAAGAAACTGACCAACATTTTCTCACATGAACGTAAACAAAGAATTGAGTAGTCACCCTTATTTATTAAAACATCTTATAAAATGGGCTACCATATACTAAAGAGGCATTCACACATACAAAGTCATAAGCTCAATTACTGTCGTGTTGTTCATAATACTAAATTAAACCAATCATTATTCAGGCTAGTTTATCTTTCCCTACAAATTCATGAACTGACATTTGTCAAAATATCAGGTAATATATACGGTACTTCTTGTATAGCCCTGTCGGATCCGTTGCTACGTGTCTTCTATACGTTTGCCCATGTATTTTCAATTTTTGTTCCACAATGTATACAGCTTATGTTTATATGTCTGTAAATAATTATCGCCCCCTTTTACACGTTATTACTGTTGTTATTGAATAAAACCAATATGTTTGTAGTAAATTTCCGTCTTCAATTCCGTTTTACTAAATTGCCTACCTTAATATGACGTAATGTGGTACCAGAGCCAAGCGAGGTTACAGAAGAACTGCCAATGATCTAACATTCATATTTCAGATACGGTTTATGGTACCCGTATGCTGCCTGCTCTGTTTTAACCAGCTGGTTTTCTTATGCACCTTCAGTGCCAACTGAACCAACCTGTTGTACCCACTGACTTCTTCTTCCCCTACCAATTTTCCTACTCTACTTGCTAAATAAACACGTAAACTTTTGAGTGTTTTCATTTTCTCCCCGTTATGAGCATTAGCGATCTTTCTCATCGTATCCTCCATATTTTCATGTAAGTGTTTCATCACAAATATGTTTAGAATGACCCGAATGCTCCTTACTGCTTGGTAAATGTGTGTGCTCTTTGTAACTAGTGTATAAACTTATTTTTTCCAGCAGTCGCTATATTATTTTTTCGCAGGCTGAAAAAGATAGAGGGGCATAACGATACACATTCAAATGTAAAAAGGAAAATAAATAAATGTTTCTAAAATGTAATAAAGCTTATGTATTTGATAAAGACACTCACCGTTCAAAATTATATTCAAGGTGAAACTAGAAGTGCCACATTCAGTATATACCCGCTGTCACTGAGTTCCGAATCATCTGTCTTCCCTTTTCACATCAGTAAACTAAACATTACAATATTACAATTTCAATTTGAATTGTTATTCTTTGTGGATCTTAAAGTTGGCCTTTCATTCTACGAGAATTTGTACCTATGGTGTTTGAGAGCAAATTACGAAGCAATTCTAAGGGAAGGACATAAATTGAAGGTATTTGAAACTAGGGTCCTAAGGAGAAACACTGGACATGCACAAAAAGTATTTTGCTGAAAACCTGAAGGAAGATATTTGAGAAATCTAGGCGTCGATTGGAGATAATATTAATATAGATCTTAAGGAAATACGCTGTGTTTTGACTGAATTGTTCTAGCTCAAGGTAGGGCCCATTATAAGGCTTTGAGAACAATCAACCTTGAGGTCCCACATAGGGCGGATAATTTCTTGACTAGCTGGGAGAATATCAACTCCTCAAGAGGGAAGCTGCTCAGTAGAGTTATTTTAATCTTTAGTACCCCTTTCGGAAAACCCACACGATCGCAAAAGCATGTGATATTTATTTTCTGCGTAAAGCAGTTCTTCCTGTTTCGCAAAAATTGCTCACAACAATACCACATATTTTAGATTACATGCTAATATGCTTTGCGTGTGTTTAAGAGTAACGGCGTGCAGTCCTTTACTTGTCACTTTGCAAGCGTGATGACAGGATAAGTAAATTTCTTGCAGAGAGATATGCGTCCTCTAACATGATTCTAAACGCGTTCAAAGCCTCTTTGTTGTTTCAGGCCCCAGAGTCTCGTTTTTGTATGCTTATACTTTCAGATGAACAATTAAAGAGAGATCGTTTTTATGTAGACATAAGACTGTTCCAAGAATTAGTTTTCATGCTCCCATTGTGTCAGTGAAGAAGAGCCTGTGGCAAGCATGCCTTATGGATTCACCCTTTCTTTACTAATTACACTGTAACAACTGTGAAGTTAAACATACACATGATACATATGGCACTAACTCCAATCAGCACAGCCATTCTTGAAAAGCTGATAATAATTTCTTCTTTTTCTTCTTCTTCTGACATTACAGCCCTTGGCGGACCTTAGCCTCTTCCAAAATTGTCGTCCGGTTTCCAGTTTTAGAAGATTCTCAACAGAAAATTTTTATGAGGTGGGGTTGTCAGCCCCACGGACAACCCCCAACCTGGAGGACCAGGGTATCCCTTTTTGTCTGGGTTAGTTTCCTGTGGAAACGTAACACAGTTGAAGCATTAGTAGAACAACAGTAAAAAAGGTAAAGGTCAGAAAATGACAGACCATGAAAGCACAGAAGGGTAGTTGAGGTTAGCCCTACTCTTTCTTTAACTTTGGCACTAGAAGATGGTGGATGGTGAACGCCACGCCCCGGCCGCTTTATCCCCGGGAAAGAGCCCCGTTATCCGTTTCACAAGAGGCTCGGTGGCCCCCAGGGAAGGTAAGGACTGATACAGAAAATTTCGTCCACACCGGTGTTCGAACCCCGAACCGTCCAGCACGTAGTGAGTCCCTATATTGACTGCACTATCCCCACCCTCCTGTAGAAAAACAGTAGCAAACACAAATAGTATTCAATTTGCAATTAGGTACAGATTAACAGGAGATAACACGTATTTTCTACTTCCGATGCATTTTGCATTACCTCAAAACGTACAGAACTATAGGTCTACGTATATGTATGTATGTATGTATGTATGTATGTATGTATGTATGTATGTATGTATGTATGTATGTATGTATGTATGTATGTATGTATATATGTATGTATGTATGTATGTATATATGTATGTATATACGTACGTATGTATGTGTGTATGTATGTGTATGTATGTATGTGTTTATGCGTGTGTGTATGTATGTACTATGTATCTATGTATGTGCGTATGTATATATATGTATGTATATATGTGTGTATGTATGTATGTATTTATGTATGTGTCTATGTATGTATATATGTGTATGTATGTATGTACGTATGTGTATGTATGTACGCACAGCGTTTTGAAAGCATATAAATTCACCGGCAGGTATGCGACTTTTGACAAGTTTGCTGATATTCTTACGGTCGAGACAGGAGCTGTGTATGTATCAGACCATAATCTTACTTGTACTTGTATGTACTTGTACTTGTATGTATCAGACCATAATCTTACTTGTACTTGTATGAAGTCATTGTAAAATTTCTCTGACTGAGGACAAGATGGGGATTTTGAGAACAAACAGCTGAGAAGAATGTACAAAGCTAAGAGAGATTAAGTAAATAACTTACATGATGAGACATTGTATATACTATCTACCACTCTTTGTTTAGTAAACAGTCTGTAAAAAATTAGGTTTATTCATGTGCAACGAAAATATGCCTTATTTGTTGTTGGAGGTAAGTAGATAATAACCGATTCTGGTGGCCATGCGATCTAAGGCGCGGTCGCTTGGTTTCTGGGATCATGGGTTCGAATCCATTTGAAGGCATGGAAGTTCGTCTCTTGTATTTGCTGTGTGTTGTGTAGCTAGCAGCCTCTGCGACGAGCTGATCACTCGTTCAGAGGAGTCCTACCGGGTGTGTGTGTGTGTCTGTGTCTGTGTGTGATCGAGAAACCTCAACAATGAGGAAGTCTAGACCCGATTTGGGCTCTTGCGCCACAGGAGAAAGAAAGATGATATTAAAATTGATCTTAGACAAAAAGACCGTGAGGATATGGCTTCGATTCAACTAACTCAGAAAATGATCCAGTGGTGGGTTTTGTCAGACTTTGGGTTTTATTAACGCAGAGATTTTTTGGACCAAAAAAATAACAGCAGCTATCTTTTAATGTCAATTGATTCATTAGTAACTTATCACTTCCTCTTTCCACTAATAAGTACGGGAATAGTTAGGTATTGAAGATCCGCATAGGATGCTGTAATACGTTTTCAGATACAAACGGGGCTTGAAGGCTGCTGGGGGACACATGCACACATTAGCTATCGATATGTCACACTCAGATTTCGTCATGGGGCTACCTTTTTTTAAAAAGAAAAGTGGAATTAGTTGAACAGATAATTAATTCGCGCTTTTTTAAACCACATCACTATCAGATTCATATGGAAAAGCAACATATGGTCACTGAATGGGACAATACTTCTTTCTCTTTTATTTATATTCATATGGTAACAACTGTATGAATATAAAATCGCAAAAAGAAAAGTTGCCCAGTACATATAATAAAAAATCTTAAATTATTCTGAAGAACTGGATATCAACAACAAAATACCGTCTCGGCCTGCCAAGTGGTCTACTCCCTTGAATATTTCGGAACAAACTTTTTAAACAGGCTATTTGTAGTTTCCCGTGCCTGCTACCTTCCCACCCCTCTCAACCTGCTTCATGTGTACATATAGTGACGTGTAGTGATGGTGTCTGAGACCTTACATTTGTAATTACAGTGTTTATTTAAGAATACCTTTTTACTCCATTCCCAGTCATTACGAAGAGACACTGCTTCAAGGAGCTACTTGCTTCACGCTCGTACCGTGGAAGTTGCCGGCACAATATAATAGAATATTTTAAGCTTTTATATTTGAGAACATTTGTATTAGAACCTTGAATGTTTGTTGGTAATACAGGCCTATAGATCCACCTCTCCTCCATGCATCATATGCTCAATAGAAGGACCTCTACCGTAATTTGTTGCAGTACAGACTGAATTCCGTGAGTTCGCATTTCTTTCCCAGTTTCTTCCATTCTGCTTCTGGGCACTTTTATAGCACGTTTCTGTGAGCAGAGGAGTGAGCATTCCTTGGTACATCTATTTTATTTAAGTACAGAGTTCAACAAATTTTGCAAATCCTGTAAACGAAGATTAAACACCCCTGGCGCCGTGCCATGGCTCAGACGGTTAGTCGCCGGCCTCCCACCGCGGAGGCCCGGGTTCGATTCCGGGTCAGTCCATGTGGAATTTGTGGTGGACAAAGTGGGGCAGGTTTTGCCCCGAGTACTTCGGTTTTCCCTATCAATTTCATTCCACCAGTGCTCCATTACTTGGAAAAATGAAAAAAACTGATCATCTTTCTCTTCATCTTCATCACAGGGTTGCACAATAAGCCTTAAGGCTGCGGTGCGTCCGTAGCGTCTGCTGCGGGGCCCTTCTCCACAAAAAAAAAAAACACCCCTGTCCCCTCCAGGCTAGTTTGCGTTCAATTTAGTAAAACTTTTTAGCCACATTCTCTCTTCTGGTTGGTTCTTGGTGTAGATTAGACATATAAGCCAGTAAGTTTCTGCAACGTTTGTGTGTGTAAATTTGCCGTATAGGCCTACTTTGCAGGTTTGTGAGCGTGTAAACAACACAGTAGCAAATCGTATGACATTTCACATGATTGTTCTTCAAAACTTTGGCAGGTTTGTGATACAAATGTGTAGGAAGCTCGTGCCATAAGTTGAATTCCTGGACATCCCGCAACATTCTGTTTGTAAAACAGCGGTAAACGAAATTGTACTTTTTACTGACGGGCTTTTGTTAAACATTTATTCCTGACTTTTGCATTATTCCCGCTAGCTGTTGCATCGTGTATGCGGGGGGTGGGTGCGGGAGCTTGCTTGTTTGCTCCCTGAGTTGGTAGGTAGTTTGCTTTTGTTAAATTTTGTCGAATGCAGCAAGCTACGGATAATCAAGTGGAGTTGAAACTGGTCCATGCTTCGGGCGATGCTAACGCCGGCCGGCATCTGTAGTCGAACGTCATATGGGCTGGACGTACGCAAATAATCCTCTAGTTTATAATAGAGAGGTTTTCTGCAATTACGTCAAAATGTTACCGCCAGGTTAGTTTTCAATGAATTTGAGCATTGTTCGTTTTCAATTTGTTTGCTAAAAATTGTTAATATTCTCTAAGGTTGCACAGTGTCGAAAAGCAAAATTGACTATACAGGGGTTTCGTTAGGCTCGCCTCTTCAGCATATGTATTAGTTGAGTGACGGATCTTTAGGCACAAAGAAAATTTTTAGAGATATTACAAATCAAGGGTGCACAAATTTTCCAAATATCTAGGATCCACCTCAAAATTCTAGGCATCGGATAGGTGACACAAAGAAACTTCTATACTGAAGATCCACAAATATTAAGTGCCACCGTACAAAATTTGTTTGCTACGCCCACCCAGCAGTACCCGGGATATGTGCACCCCTGGTATAAACTCACATTTTAATAACTTCCTAGCAGAAATCTTAAAATCTACTTTCCTCTCGCTTAGACTGCTATTTCCACATGTCTGATAACGTTGTTGTCGTTGCTGTTGTTGTATTATTATATGTATTTGTGAAATACATTTTACTTAAGAGCAGATTCTGTAAATTTATACACGCCAAATTTGTCGCATGTGAGGTCAAAGATTTGCTTCCTTGCCATGTCCGTAGATATTGACAAATAAACAATATTTTATGCAACATGTAGCTATATTTATGGTTTATCTTCGCACCAAATTTTATCTGTCTATGTATTCGTAAAATGGAACATCAGTTATAGCCACCAGAAGGAAGTTAAAGAAAAGTTATCCATGGCCGCTAGGTTGTTTTGTTACGGTCTAAAAAAATATCAGTTAAAAAAGTTGCTTATTTTTTAAGGTCTGTTGTCGTACATCATTCAATAACACGAGGATAAATGGCGCTAGTGTCGCTCCAGCCTCGCGCAGTACTTCGTCTGCCATATTTATTACCACTGATTGTAAGATATGACGTGTCCTCAAAAACCATAAGATTTATACAAAGTTTTGTGAAAATCAGTCAAATGGTTAAAATGTTGAAGGTGGGAAACAGACACGCACATAAATAATATGAGTTTCTATTAATCCTAATTTCTTTCCTTTTCAGGAAAAAAAGTAAAGTAAAGACAAAGGTTTCTTACAGCTACCGCGTTTTACACTTCGCTAATCTTCTGGCCATTAACATAAGGCATCGCCAATACAACAACCGGCTTTTTATGTCATCTTAGTGCCCTTACATATAGGTGGCTGCCTGCTGTGGAACACTGTTGTTGATGTTGTTATGGTTATCATCACCATCATTGTTACTATTCTGAGCGCTGATATACCAGCATGTCGCTTGCAATGAGCAGTTGCGGATTAAAAACAATAAGATTTCCAGATTTCAGACTTCCGCTGCCTTGTATTGAGGCACTCCCTCTCTTGAGATGGTAGACAGCATGCTGGTAGTTGTTTACTGAAGTTTCGGGACACCCTATTGGTTCCAACTTCATCTTCAAGGGTCAAGCTTGACACCGGTCCCATCTTCATCTTCAAGGGTCAATCTTGAAACTTCAAAATGAAGATGGGGTTTGTAAATAGCCTTTGTAACTAACATGTATTTCCTAACACACGGCTTAAATATTTCTTATTACACGTCATGATAGGTTATTCCTATTCGATCTACAAATCATATTCTCTATGTTACTATTACACTAAGTACTTTCGTTTGCACCAAGACATAATTCAGTCTTCCGTCGTTCCAAACGAGTTAGGAAACATGCATAAAATCACAATTGTGCCTCGTTCCTTCTCTTTCTTTTCATTAACTAGAAAATAATAACAGTTGAAGTAAAAGTGTATCGAACATAAAATGTGTTGAACATTTTTCTGCAACTTTTGTTCCTAAAATTCTTCCTCTGATAAGTATTAATTAATTAATTGCGCTTATGACACGCAGCAACGCAAGTATTGTTTCGTGTAAGATGGCCGTTTTTTGTGACCGATTTTAACCAGATTTGGACTACATCAACGAATTGCACCGCACCATAACCCCTAGTATCAACCCTCTGAAAATCTGTAGAGTAGTTTCTAGCTAAATGCAGACGGACATGACAAAGTTAATAGGCACATTTTGGCAACTGCCGCGTAACACGAAAAAAAGAAACACTGAAACCTCCAAAGATCCATGCGATCAGTGAATCTTATAGCGAGATTGATCCGTTACATATCGGATAGCAAAAGGCTTTATAGAAATTAAACTGGAAGAAAATGTGATACTGTGGGTTGAGAGTATCAGGATATCAGAGCATCAGAATGACAGGCCAACAGCAAAAAACATAAATAAATAATAAAAAGATAAGATTTTCTTTTTAACTGGGCATGGGCTGATAATAACTAGATACAAAATTCCTTTACATAGTAAGATTACTCCCACCAGGGCAGAACGCAGGATGAAAGAATATATAATGGCCGCAATACAATAAAGGTTAGTTTTCCGGCTCAATGAACGAGAAATTCGCCTAATTGAAGTCCATTATAAGTTGTGGCTGTCTCTTTGCAGAGCGCCATTATAGATTTCACATACGTAGTCCTATACATACGCAGAGAGAGACTTTGTAGCTTGGAGGTAAATATCATTATCTATGCAGATGGGCCCTCGGGAATAGAACTCGGGACTCTTTTGTCTCTCCCTCTCCCATTACTCCTCACCCCCTCCTTTCTTCTATACTACACAAGGCCGCCATCACGTTTTGCCGAAGGCTAAGATCAATAGGTCAAACCCCGTCTGCCTCTCATCTCCGTCCCCCAGAAAATTCTTTTCTACAGAACCGGCAATGCCTTGGGCGTCTTCACGGAGTCGTGCGGTACTGGATGGATGACCGCCCCAGGTCGCACGAGAGAGCTCCACCCTCGCCTAGCCCCAATGAACCAGCATTGCCACGTCTAGCCTCTCTAGCACACAATTCCTCACCTCTTTATTTGAACAGACGACAGGACGGAATTGTGTACCGTACAAAGTGCACTTATGAATGCATTCTTTGAGATTTTGCATAAGTCATTGGCTTTGATACGTATTTGTTGCAGATACAGGCTTGGTTTAAAACCCCATATTGCGATCTTCTGGTTTATGACACATTTTTCAGTGAGTACCAACGTGTTGGAGACATATAGGTGTTCTTTCCTTCTCCAAGGTAGAAGATGGGGCAGTATTTTCCTCCAAAACGTTGGTACCCACGTACCAGACTAAACGGTGTCATATCCCAAGATTACAATGTGAATATTAATTGTCTTTAAACCCCTAAGTACAAAAGTAGCTTTGTCAAATCTAATCACACTGCACAGAGTAAACAGCTTGCTTTGTACTTCGTTGAACATACAACATATCTACAAATGTTTAAAATACTTATAAATATTATAGATCCTAATGCGATCTACATTCTATGTTATGGGCAACTTTTTTTTGGTGATAGCTTTTAGTTCAGAAAAATTTATAAACTTTGATGTGAGTTTAATATACGTGATATATTGGACAGGTTAGGACCAATATTAAATACGCTGAGTTACCTTTAGTGTTGACCCCCGATATCGAATTTGATCGAAATTAGTTAAACAGTAACAGACACGTGAAGTTGTGCAAAAGAGACTGACACGACCTCCTCCTTAGGCATTCATTTTAGCTCTGTGCCGCGTGGAAAAGAACTCGGAAGCTTTACGTAGTCTAACGGATAACGTGAAATATCGTATGGTTAATTAAAGGTCAGATAAGCAGACATGTTGTATTTAAACAGGAGACATTCTGTATGAGAAGTTTGTGATCAAGTTTGTGATCAAGTTTGTGATCATGTTTGTGATCAAGTTCACTGTCACTGCATGTGGCTACCGTCAAGAACGAAATTTTAGTAATCTCCATGGGTGTTCCGGCGATCATATTTGATTTTTTAATGCAAGAAGGTAGACGTGAGATTTGAGGTAGATTCTCGTGAACGAGACTGTATACTTTACAGGCCGCAATTTTTGTATATTGTGAAAATAAGTTATGTCATAACAATAGTGATAATAAGAGATAGGATCATTTCTGATTCACAAGGTTTAAATACTGAGCTGCTAGAGGTGAGCTAATCGTGTAACAAAAAACTTTTTTCCATCGGTCTCAGCAGTGTAATAAAGGACAATATTGAGTTGAGTTGAGGAGAAGAAAATTTTATGACGGGCTTGTTAATTTGTGGCCATTAATTTTGGGGGAGTGAAGATTATGCCAGTACACTTGCAGTTAAACCTTGATATTGAAAGAGGATATAAACTGTTCTGTTTCAGTCACCAAGCACACGGTGATACTAAGTGTGTGCACGTGTATGCTCAATCTGCGTTCTACAGCACGGAGTTTAGAATAACAGTTAAAACTGAGAGGGCAAACAAAGTGACAATATTTGTATAACACAAAGAATATGGTCGTATTAACTTTGGAAACCATTTTCTCGTTCTACAATGGTTTAGTTGGTGTTGTTGTTAATTCTCAGTGTTATTTTTTAAGAAGACTCGTGGATCTTTCTGCAACCAGCTACACACATTCATCCGACTGCTGCTACCTTTGCTCCAGAGGCTATATCATATTTACATAAGACATATATATATATATTACGTAAGTGTAGGGTTGTGTGGTATGTGATACAGGGGGTTGGGGTTCATTCCAGCCCTCACAACAATAAGAACAACCGGGAGCCCCAAAGCATTCCAATACGTCTGTATACTTTACGTAACGAAAAATGTGTCTGTTGAAATGCTTTGCGGCGTGTTTTCATTATACACAAAACAGAAGAACCAAAATAAAATATTTCATACCTGCCGCACCTACAAAGAGAAGCTCATATTTCTGAGTGGAGGTTACTGGTATCCGAGATAAAGTCTTGCGCGTTTTGAAACAGCGGTTCTTAAGATGACGCTGTAGTTGCAGCAAAGATGATCAGTTGTGATGTCTGTTCCTGCAATTTGTTAAAAAAAAATACAGGCCTGATTATGATCCACATATATTCCTTTCAGCGAGGGTTTCTTTGGTCACACCTGGTTTCCGAATTCGTTCCCTTTGTCTCGTTTATACAGTATCTAATTCCATAGCAATAAAAATATTCTGACAATAGAGCTACTGTACCACAGCTTGCCGCTGGACGGTGTTTTCAAATTCCCTCCTCTCAGCAATGTCTTTACATCAAAATCGAAGTTTCCTCTCCGTTTTTCCGAACAAGGGCGTTGGTTCTTTTCCCGTATAACAGCAAGGATTACTGCAACCTCCCCTCCTCCCCCCGTCACTACAGCAAACTATTTCGCTTATTCCCAGTTATGATTAACTAACCAACCTCTTAGAAAACTATCTTACCGACCAATGAACTAATTTAGTGACTAACTGACTGCTTAACTAACGAACCGACTGGCCAAATAAATGACGACACGGCTGCATAATGATCTAAGGCACAGCAATTCCTGAGTGTCTGAGAGTTCCTAATTCGCCAAGAATTGTTATACCTTTTCATCCAGCCTCCTGTACAATGAGTACCTGGTCTCTTTCCTGGGAGGAAAGCGGCCTGGGCGTGGCGATGACCACCCACACCCATCTAGTGCCGAGGTTAAAGATGAGTAGAGCTATATATCTACTCTCTCTCTGGGCCTTCATGGCCTGTTACAGGGCGAACTTTGCCTTTTAACTTAACTTAAGTGAATACGGGCTTCATGAGCGTGTACACAAAAATTTGGTAATTGACCCACTATAGTGAGGCAGTTAAGCGCAGTTCACAATTTCAGAACCCAGTTCTTTGGGACCCATTGCACTAGAGACCGCTTGACTTTGCCGAGAACTTCAAATGTTAATTTACCTTCATTTTAATAATCGAAATTTTGTGTGAACATTTTGTACCCTATGCGTCCTGTAGGCCATGCCTGTCATGCCATCATTTCTATTAGAAGAATAAACCTAAAATATTAGGTGATAAATGTAAATGATAAAGTTCCTCACTATAAAATGGGTTTTATTCTATTTCGCTTTTAAATTAAAAAGGGTCTTATAATGTAATGTTATGTGCGTGTGTCTCGGCTATTAAATTTTGAATGAATTTGTAGTATATATTTCACAACACTTGGTGTAGATATCATAGTTCACATTGCATTACGTCACATTATATAAGAAGTTATATGTTTAAAATTACAAACATGACGAGTCAGTGAATTTGTGGGCTATATGCCACAACCTACAGGTGAATACACACACAATTCATGTCACTAAATTGCATAATTACTAATTTATAATTCTAACTAGCTTCTGTATTTACAGAGAAGCTTTTGATGGAAACTGGGGCGTATGATTAGTTAAAGAGTTAGTTGCTAAAATTGTGACGGCATAGATGGCAAAGCGAAAAGTTTCAGGGTGATTGGCTGAGAATATGGCTAGAATGGGGAAATAAGAAATACGTACAAAATTTTGTGGAAATACCTATTGAAGAACTTTATATTGAAAATAGAAAATAATGGGAGAAGAACATGAATATAGATCTTCAGGGGATGGGTTTGAAGTAAGAAGGTGGGTGAAACTAGCTAAAGATCTTGTCCAGTGATCTTTTTCGATATTCGTGAGTTTCTGTTGCTGCTACCTAGTGCTAGTTAAAATACAAGTATTAAGATTACATTGTTAATTAATAAAGGCGAGAGACGCAAAACTCCTTTGACCACGCTAACCAGCTTCTAGACACTGTGTACCACTGGGTTTAGAATAGCGTGTGCCGAGCACATTCAAAACTTTCAGCTTTTGTTTTGCCGATTATGTTGTGGCCGGTGCCCGCGGACTGATGTGCCAGCCCATCTAGCAACGGCGTGAGAAGACGCAGTGCCCCTTGGCCATGAGTCGCTTTACATGCAGAAAGGGCCGGTGCTGGATGGACCAACCATGTCTTACATACGCTGGACCCATTTCTGTAAATGAACAGCCACTGGCGGAGCAAATTCCACCCTCCCCTCACATGTGCCTAGTAATAAGAGGACGCTTTTGAAACAGACCTATGGCGATACCGCAATTTCTATCCTTCTTTGTCTCTTTTACTGTTCCTTTCTTTCCTTGAGCTTTTCTGAGTTAATCCCACTCGTCACAAATAATCTAAGATTATGGCTAATCATTAAGCTACTATTTAATATGTCCTATTCCGTGAATGAAATTAAGTATCCCACTCTTAAAATGACGTAACAGTCTTAAATATTTGAATATTTGAATTTAACGAGCTGTAGTTTCGTAACCCTAGTGCCATCTCTGATCAATAGACCTAACATTAAAATTTAATAAAGAAAGAGAAAATATTACACATCTATAAAACTCTGAACTGCAGAAGATAATTTACTTATCTACCGATCACTGTCGGGGGTACGCGGTGGCGCAGTTGGTTGAGGCACTACGCTACAAACCGTAATGTCGCGGGTTCGATTCCCGATGGTGTCATTGTAATATTTCCTTGACATAATCGTTTCGGTCGCACTATGGCCCTGGGGTCGACTCAGCCTCTAACAGAAATGAGTACCAGGAATATTTCCTGGGGGGTAAAGGCGGCCTGTGCGTAGGGCTGACAACCTTACCACCTTCATGTGCCGATTGTCTAGAAATCTGGGAGCCTCAACCTCCTGGAACCCTAAGGGCCTGTCCAGGCCTGTAATGCTGTACACACGAGATATACGGAAATTTGTCAGATATTCGTGCAGTCGAACCAAACAAACATTTCTTATAAAATGTGTAGATACTAAAGGAATTTTGAGATATTATATCCGTGACTACGAAGAATGCAGTCTTCTCAGATGTAATGTGATATATTCTGGTAAAAAAACCCAGGTTTTAGAGAAAAGGGTTGCTTCTTTCTTCAAAATGAAAGTGCATGCCGCCGTTTTAAAATTAATGTTCTGTTGTTTTAAGCGCTTTCGCATAGTCGTGAGAAACGCCTATTAGCTTTATTATGTCTGTCCGTCTGTCTGCTTGTATCAGCGCGGCTTTCACTGGACGTATTTCCGTGAAATTTGATATTGGGAACGTTTATAAAAATCTGTCAAAAAATCCAAATTTGGTTAAATTTGGGCCAAAATATCGGGCACCTTACACGAATACCTAAATACATTTTATTGTTGCCGGCGACATTAAACGCCGCAAAACACTCTCTTCGAGTGAAGTGGTATCGCACATTTAGGATAGCCGAGGGGATATAAATATTATGCAAAAGCGCTACAATGCTATGTTATACATACATTGTCGTTAATTAAAAGTTTTAAAGGCAGTCTGGTCTTGTATGCAGTTATCACAACGCAACCAGCCGGTGCAGACCACAACACAGAACTCGTAACAACATAATGCAGGAAAATTTCAACCACTTTTGATAACAGCAAACAAGACCGGACTGCCTTGAATTTATATATAACAAAAGATATGTAATTTTAACCTTTTATGAAAACTAGTAAACACATTCCCTGGATTTTATAGTTGGAAGTAATAATACCAAAATCCATTGGGAACTAAGATGTATTTTATGTGGATGTACAAGCTGTTTTTAAAATTGAATTAACAGATGTAAATTCTATGTATAAAACTTTGACCCCCTGAGGATGGCCTGCTATAGGCTGAAACATACGTAGGGGTGATCGACTTGCTTATAAAAATATAGTGCACATGTTGGTCTATTAAAACTTTTAATTAGTTAACAAGATGGACGGTGAATACAACGTGAAAAAATAAAATTGTCATTGTCTGTCTTGTTTACTCCTGGTTACAAGTGAGAATGGGTCCTATGGCATTGAGGCCGCTCATGGGGCTACTGTACAAGTCCGTGATGGTAAATGAGTATGGAGCATTTGTCTAATGGTAACTGACAAAAGAGACGGTAGTGCTCGGAAAGAGCTTTGTCCCAGTGACACTTTGCCCATCACAAAATTTACATGAAGTGACCTGGAGTCGAATCCGGGCCTCCACAATGAAAAGATGAAAGTGAATCACAACTTACATCCTTCTATAGTAACCACGGCCCGAGGGGCGAAGTTTGCAAGGCATTATGGCGTTGAAATCCTTCCTGCCATATCTGCAACATTAAAAGTAGAACTTGTGACCAGAATGACAGCATTTTATTATGAGGAGCGAATATGTCTCGTTCATGCACAAAAACAGACATGAAGACCCCTCAGAACACCGTCCCTGAGGACGACGGGAAATTGCTGGATTTGAGAGATAATTTGAACGAACACTCAAGTCAGGTCTAGTCCATATTTAGAGATGACGTATTTAATATTAAGGTTCATTTTACAGAATTCTTCTAACCGGAAAAATGGTAACTTTTAATTGTCCCTAAGTTATTTCGTAGCATAATGGACTGCTGAATTAATTTCAAACAAAAGACGTTGAGTTTCGTTTGTATTAACGAAGATTAACATTACGATTGTTGAAGCCAGTGCTACTGGGACTCTGCAGCTCTATTTGCAATAGCGTGCCAGCTTCAAGTGCAAACATTTTTACAGATAACGTTTTCTTCCTTTGTTGTAATCAGGAATGGAAATGGCTCAAATAGCAGAGGATGGACTACACCATATATAAACACTATTTTTATGTTTATATCGGTGTTACTCTTGATTATTTTAGTACATTTTATTGCACATGAACTGTGTTTTAAGGACATGATTTTTGTTGAGAAATTGAAAAATCTTGTTGAAAAAAATTTTAGATAGCTTAATATTTTGTATTGTGACATAATTATAAATTGTGTACGAGCACACAGAGAAACAGATAATAATGTTTTATGTTCTGCTATAGACAATAAACATGTTGAGATAAAATGTGTAATAAAATGGCTTTGAAAAAAATGAACATGCAGTACTGATAATGCTTGGCGGTCTGAGCACATACATGCAGTACTGATAATGCTTGGCGGTCTGAGCACATACATGCAGTACTGATAATTCTTGGCGGTCTGAGCACATACATGCAGTACTGATAATGCTTGGCGGTCTGAGCACATACATGCAGTACTGATAACTGCAATGCTTGGCGGTCTGAGCACATACATGCAGTACTGATAATGCTTGGCGGTCTGAGCACATACATGCAGTACTGATAATGCCTGACTGTCTGAGCACATACATGCAGTACTGATAATGCTTGGCGGTCTGAGAACGTTTTAAACAAATGCTATAATTGCGTGATTTCAGGCTTCCGCCGCGGTGTAAACGAGATACTCGCTCTTCTGGGATGTTACGCAGCGCAGATTGGTAGTTAGTTATAGACGTTTCGGGACAACCTGTCGGTCCATCTTCACGGGTCAAGCAGTCCAAGAACAGCGAAGATCTTAAATGCTATGCTTTTTTTTTTGTGAAGGGCCCCGCAGCAGATGCTACGGACGCACCGCAGCCTTGAGGTTTATTGTGCAACCTTGTGATGAAGATGATTAAATTTTTCGTTTTTCCTTGCAATGGAGCACCGGTGGAATGAAACTGACAGGAGAAAACCGAAGTACTCGGGGAAAAACCTGTCCCAGTGCCACTTTGTTCACCACAAATTCCACATGGACTGACCCGGGATCGAACCCGGGCCTCCGCGGTGAGAGGTTTGCGACTAACCGCTTGAGCCATGGCACAGCCAAATGCTACACATAATATAAGAATTATGACTAACTGCCTATGTTAAGAGATATTATGGCTATTCAGTGCAGAGAGGCGTTACACTCAATTACACTGCTTCCCATTTTCTATGACACGTTCCAAATACGTACATAACGTCATGTTGGACGCTTACAGCCTTCTACCGCAGGTTAGATGTCACCATCAACAAAATATAAGCGACTGTTGAGTCTAGTGTATTTGGTTACCAAATCAGACTATCTGACCTTCAACGTTCTGAATCCAAGGTATTGAAATAGCCGTTAACAGACTGAATGTTACTCTGACTGACCGACTAGCTTAATAAATGTCGCTGGCTAAGCAACGTGCTACGTCACTCAGCTACTAACTCATTAAGTCACTCAATAAATGACTCACTTAGCCCATATCTCACTAAGTCAACTAGACACATATGGAAGGTTCAAGTCACCTGCGACGTTATGCTGCTGCGAGAGCCTCAAATCTCCCACATTTAAGAGTTATGTATACAATATTTCCTCCTGTTTTGAAACAAAGAAACACAGTGACACTGCGAGTGTTTAATCATACATTTACTAAAGAGCCAAAATACGTTTTCAGTAAGACTTTCCTTCAAATTGAAGACACTGGAATTTTTTACCTGTCAGCACAAAAATATTTTATTATATTCCACCTGAAGATGACCTACACAGGTTGAAACGTGTCGTGTAATGTACATTGAAATAAAATTGAGTAAATATTTTTGTATTGGGGCACGCGGTGGCGCAGTTGGTTGAGGCACTGCTCTACAAGCCGGAAGTTCGCGGGTTCGACTTTCGATGTTATTGGAATTTTTCATTGGCATAATCTTTTCGGTCGCACTATGGCCCTGGGGTCGACTCAGCCTCTAAAAGAAATGAGTACCAGGAGTATTTCCTGGGGGGTAAAGGCGGCCGGTACATAGGGCTGACAACCTTACCACCTTCATGTGCCGATTGTCTAGAAATCTGGGAGCCTCAACCTCCTGGAAACCCTAAGGGCCTGTCTAGGACAGTAATGGGGTTGCTTTACCTATTTTTATGTTGTATTGTATTCAAAAATTGAAATACAACAACATATTTTTGTGTTGACAGGAGAAGACGACAATATTTTCAGTTTGAATTACATTGTGTCCACAGCACAACGAGATGACAACATTGACAATGCGCCTTCACATTCAACTTGTTGATGCAACAAACGGCACAATTACTGAACCACAGGATGGGCGCTTTGCAGTTGAGCACTGAAAAATACTGCAACGTCAGAGAAGGGTATTATTGAGTTGAATGAAACAGCTGATTATTAATCAGTGTTTTCGCTGAAATATTTCACGAGGGATATACACATAAGATTTATGAGCATCATACTTAAAATTGTCCTTTGTAATAACCTTAAAAATGCAATAACGTAATACAAGTACATTCACTTGTAATTAACAGACGTCATAGCTTCCAAATATGTAGAAAGGAATTGCTGAAATCCATCTTATAACGAAGTCGATAGAGGGTTATTTAGGCAACTCTTTTACAGCTATGTAAGGCTAGATCAACGAGAATAATGCAGACAGCATTATTACACATACACACGCACATACAGGCAAGCACGCACACACAATCAACAGAATTAATGTTGCGCACTTCCTATTAAGGTAAATTTTCAAAGGGCAAATAGCAGATTTAATGTCTCTTTCAAGCTGCAGGCGCCTATGAATGCCTTCCCACCCATTTTCATTAGCAATATGAGATATGAGTAATAGGCCCGGTAATCCACAAAAGCTCACTTCAGTGGCATTATTATACATTGTTTTGATCAGCGGTGCCATTGTCATTTGGTTGGACATGCCTGATTTATTAACTGACTGTGTAGGATTTTGATGGAAATATTAATGTCACGATCAGTGAATTAATTGAAAAGATTAATTTATGTAAGCGTTAAATAATTTCTTCGGTAGGATCAAATGCATGATTTTCCGCTTTAATTCCCATGAGATAAGAATAAAGAACTTGGCATCTCGTGTTTACCAGGGACAAGTGGCTGGCTGTTTTAAACACAGTAATGAACAGTCGTTTCTATAGCATGACTCGCTGAGGACCGATTAGCTTCTCAAAAAGGCCTCAAGCTGTGTGGACTTAGTTAATTAGTTCTTAGAGCATAGTTTATTTAAAATAACCGTCTGATTTGCTGATGAACTGATCACTAACTAGATAAATCAGGTAGGCTTATGAACGCCTGACAGCAATAATTTTTAACATTTATAAAATCAAAGTATTAGACCAGAGGAACACATTTTAGATCAAAGAATTAAGTTAGAATAATAGGAGGCTCTGAAGACCGTGCATGCGGATTTAGCATTGACCCCACAATTGATGGTGTATTGTCACTCTCACCAACTTATATTTTCATAAAAATCTTTTGACTAATTTAAATGACTCTTTCGGATGTGTGTACAATACGTGTTCATTTCATGAACTTTACTGTGAGACAGCATAACAATCATTATATTCGCCAAAGACACATGCAGACACACTAACCTGAAAAATGTATTCTGTTCTGAAAAGTAACAATAAAGTAAGAAATGTGCCCTGCCTTTCTGCGAAAGAGGTTCACAGCCTCGAAGCTCTGTGATAGTTATTTATTCCTTAATTTTGATGGAGGCCAGCAGCAAGAGCAGCTCTGTTTCTTACGCCGAACCCAGTAGCTAATGATTTTTCCTATTCAGGCAAACTCATGCTTTAGTCCATTTTTATACTGATTTGTGTCAACTGCTCTAAAACTTTTTATAGACTCTAAACGTCCTTGGGTGTTCTGCCAGGTTTTCACTGAGCTCCTTCCGATGAAGCACCTTTATCCTTGCTGAAGACAAAACTACGTTCATTATGCTAAGCTAAAACTCAGCCCTACAACTGGTCTTGTAGCAAAGCTGATTGCCTGAAGGAACCGAAATCAACCAACAGTTCGTCCAGAAAGTAATTCATCAACACGATGATATAACTGCAACAAACCTTTCCCCTAGCCACAATGCAAGCGGACAAAAGAGCAAACTTGTGGAAATAAATATAACCGTCAACTTAACCCTTTAAAGACGAAGTGTAAACTATTTTATTTAAAGACCCAATAAGTACAGCGCAGTAAACACTTTTCTTCTCGGTTACAAAAAACCAATCAGTTTATGTTATATAGGGCAAAAGTCGCTGTTTGTTCTGAGATAATACAAAACACAAAAACACAGTGTGGGCAGAATGTAAAATTTTTGAATATTAAGCCTGTTTGTGCATCCAGTAACAAGTAGGCTTTACAAGGTTAACACGTAAAGAACAGCACCCAAAACGAAGTTACTGGGAAAACTGAGAGATAAACCTATCGAAAAATTTCCCAACCAAATTTGCTGCCTCTTAGGCACAAAGCACAGGCTCTATCAAGAATAAAATAATGCATATTTGCACCTTCAAATTTCTAGGACGTTCCTTCTCATGGAAGTTAGAAAGTGTTCAGATATCAGCATTCTTAGAAATCACAGTTCTGCACTCAGTTTCGATCGCCAGGCTTTTCGTCACAATTTCCACTTTCTTCTTATTTTTATTTTTTATTTTTTCGCCATGTACAAGCTCTAGCCTGTTTGGCCTCACAGCCATATTTTGTTCTTCACACGTGTGTTATGTAGTAGATTAAGCTAAAGGCTGTCTCGTAACATACCAAGCAGGCACTGCGAGGAAGGTGGAGTTATAGCTCCACCCACACTCAAGCTCGGCGCTAGATACAACAAGCGATAAATTCAGTTCCTACCGTGTGCACTTCATCACTGAAGCAAGCTAAATTGCACATTGAGGTTGAGATACTCGAGTTAATGATTGCGGTCGGTTTCATACTCTTTAAACTTCATACATATTTCTAAAAATCATTCTTTCTAAAACAAATATCTTCCTGATCTTTTTTACCTGTCCTCCAATACGCCATACATGGGGTGCACAGATGTGCTGTTGCAAAAATATAGTTCGCTGTGTTTTGCTTGTTGAATTCATACAGGGTTAATAAAATTTGTATGAAATAAATGTTATTGCACATTACAGTGAAATTAATTGTTTGTTTGCTTTCCATTAGTTGTCGCTTCAGTTCTGCGTGCTGCTCTCCATGAGATATGGTTCTATGGACAGTGCGGGCGGGGACAAGTCTCCTACCTCGAGCGAAATGTCCGAGGTCGCCCGGATCAACTTTGTAAAATAGGGGGATGCTAAGCCCCTACCCCAACTGGAACCTGTTCTTCTTACGGTATAGGACAAACTGAATTAAAATATGTTTGAACTTGATACGAAATTTACGGACAGAGAATTCTTCTGTCTGCTTTCCATGTCACGACGCTGCAGAGTGACTGTCACAGGGGTGTTAGTATCCGAATATTGTAATGGCCTGTTCACCGAAGTCCTACTGCGGACCTACACACTTTCAGAGAAACTGATGCTCTTACAGTGTTGCAACGTGTAGTAAGATAGGACCTGGTACAGTGCAGACAAAATTTACGCACGGAAGCACGTTTTCAAATGCATCTGTCTAAGGAGGTTTTCACGACGGCGTTGATGAAGTAAATATTCTTCATCATTTTGCCCCCATAATATTTTGAAGATGTCGGGAAGAAAGGCAAGATCCTCCTAAAGTTTGACCACTAATTACCAATCAGCATAGTGTCATATTCCATATGATTTTAATCTACATGATTATAATCTGATCATTAAGCCGAGACAGTGACTTCGGCTATCTGTTATGTAAAGAACTGTACGAGTATGTAGCTTACATAAAACTGTTTCTTGCATGCATATTGGAGCTTTAGAAATGCCTGTAGTTTCAGCAGTTTTACATGCATCTAAAGCTGTATTTTTCTCAGTTTACTTAAACAACTTCAAAACAATTTACCATTTCTTCTTTTCAGACTACACGGCGTACGTCCCGGAAGACAGTAATTAATCTTGATAATCACTGCCGTTACATCAATTTCCACAATTATTTTCAATTTTGAAAAACTTAAATAATATCGTAATTTGCGTGCGTTTAAATTTATACTAACAGCCAATTTCTAATCCTCCGTTCTTTCTCTTTGCGGCCTAGTGATTAAACTCCGTCATATTTTGAATGCACAGTTTTCTTTGAATAATTCCCGTCTCTCATATCCTGTTTAGTTTGGAGTAAACATGGGAATATAGAATAATGGCCTTACGTTTTTTCGACAAATTATTCTTGTGCGGAGTTTTGTCGAGAGTCTAATGTAATGTAATGTAATGTTGGTTCTTTCTCGCTGCCACTGCACTGCGCAAAATGGCGTGTCCTGCTATCTCGAGGGCCAGCAATTAGTGTCCATAAACCGTTCACGTTTAATGGCTGTAAATTGACGAATATTGTGTGCACCTCTATAAACTATTTGTTATATTTTTAGAACTAATTTAACGCGGGGATTGCTTTTGTATTTATATTCTGTTCTAAGATCATCACGTAACTCAGCGCTAGTGAAGTTGCTGTTCAGTCCAGTACTTGCGTGATTTCAGGCTTCCACCACTGTGTAAATGAAATCTTCGCTCTTCTGGGATCTTACGCATCGTGGCTTGGTAGCTTCCGACGTTTCGGAATAACCTATTAGCCCCCATAATCCCCTGCTCGACCCTTGAAGACGGGATTGATATGTTGTCCCGAAACGTCGGTAACTATCAATTGAGGCTGCGTAACATCAAACAAGAGCGAAGATCTCAATCCACTAGCTTTTCTTCAAGAAGAAGCCTCTCTCTCTCTTAAGTCGTGATTTCGCATAACAACAACCGTCTCTCTGTCAGATGCGTATGAAATACAAGTTAAGTAACTTCGACCTTCTTATTACAGCTATATGAATGTGAAAGGCAGATAAGCTGTTAGCAGGCCTGCGATATGCAGGACCTCCACGTTTTCGCGCGTGAGAAATCGTGCACATGGAGATTATTAGAGACCTATTTTGTGTGTTATATACACCACAGCGAAACTGAGTTTTAAAGCACAGTGATTAATGTATGTACCGCTGCCTTTAACATTACGAGTATCTTGTCCACAATTACAATTCTTATAGGGGGGGCCGGACAGCCTAGTCACTACAGCGACTCGCTACGGTCCGGGATTCAAACTCCAGTGGGGGAAAGAGATTTTCTCTTCTCCCCATCCGTCCAGAGTGGACGCGGGGCATACCTAGCCTCCTATAGAATGGGTACCGGATCTCCTTCCCGAGAGTAAAGCGATTCGGGGGTAGCGCTGACCTCCCACCCCTACGTAGCTCAGAAAATAAGCATGGGTGGAGTACACTTTTACTCTCCCATCTTTGCCTTCAGAAGCATATTACGAGGAGATATTTACATTTATAATTCTTAAAATACAGATTATTCTCCTAAAAGCCCTCAAACGACGAGTCTTTATAAGACAGACGCAGTGTGCTTTCAGCGGAAGTAAATGTTTATATATTGTTTACATGAAATCATGCTTCAAGGGGCTAAGCAACAAAGGGCAAGAGGGACACACACAACCTCTGCTACAGTTGTAATTAGTTAGGTCTTCTGGCCTTTTCGCTTCAGAATTATTTCTGGTACAATGAACATAACAGGACTGGGAGAATTAATTGGACGGGGGGTTGGTCCATTGCGAAAAATCCACCTGCTACGGCCTATCTGGGCGTGAACCCGTGATCTCAGTTTCAGAGCGTTTGTAGATTACATTGTTTGTGCTTTCACCTGATACTGTCAGAGCGATAGAACAAAGGGCTGAGAGAGGCGGTATAGCTAACACGCACAAAGCAAACCAAATATAGGCACACATAAAAAAATTGCCCACGGAAAAGACTACTAAGGAGAAGTAAGTTTAAATAGGACTATAAAATTAAAGCATGTTCTAGAAAAATAGCACTTCTTGATGTGGAAAGAATTAAACTGACTCAGGGCGAGGGTGAATAAAAAGTTTGTGAATACGATGATGAGTTTTCAATTTCCATTAAAGCGGGTACATTTTGAGCAGACAAAAAATTTTCATCTACTCAAATAAAACAACGAACTCCTGCATTTGCTGCTTCGAAGATAGCAAATTCTATCTTTCCGCAATAAATGAATTTCTGTACTTACAATGCTATACAAATTACAAATAACTTAAATTATTTTAAGCCATTCACAAATCCTGTATACATGCTTAAATTGAATCACGGTCAGCTGAATGCAACCCGAGAACGCGTCACTTAAACTTCGCCTATTTAATGACGATTTCCCTGTTCACCGTCCAGACAGAAAAGAGCCACAGTGACATAACCATTCTAATGGAAATGTTGTTTACAGAAGTAGCAGGAGAGTATTTCCAAGAATCGTTTTTTTTTTCGTTCCTTGCTACGCATTTCTCTTTCCTTCTAATCGCCGAAGCATAAAAGCCAAAACAGTTGCGAATCAATACGCAGTGTTACAACATACAAACAGCGGAGCAATCATTTTCATTCGGGATAAAAATACGTTGTGTAACGAAAACGACAAAATAACTTTTGAATTAAAACGTTCAGAACACTAATTGAACGTTAAATATCCAAAACACTTGATAGCTTAATTAATATCTGTCTAGATGAAGCTCGTAATTAAGTTCGCATTCATTAATATTTGTCGCATGCAGTTTTACGTTGCAGCGTTTTTAAAACAACAGACATATTTCAACTGCACTTTTGCCCTTTAGGCGTGGAGAGAAAATTCTGAAAAATAAACATGTACCACGTAAATTTTCCGCCTTTTTCTTTATGTTTCGGAAGACACATAAGACGGCTTAACGAGGAGCTTTGCCGAATATTACTCAAAAGAAGACAAAATAAATTACCGAAACTTGGTAAATCTAAACGAAAGATACCAGAGGAAGACTTCAGCATACATAAAGGAAAGTACTATAAATACTTTAGAAAGTAGGGTGTGTGCATAATGACTTAGTGAGTTCAGTTGCAGACTTTGTGAATGTGGTGACGAACCTGAGGTTTACTTAAAATATGGAGACACTTTTTGACAAGTCAGGCGAACACCGTTCTCTCACGATAGAATGTGCTTCATACAATTTTTCTTTACATACGTTTTTTGGTCTTGGTGTTAATTCACTGCATTAACATTTCTAATTTTTATTCGGGAAGTTCCCGGTTTCGAATTTCTGCACTGATATCGAATATCCTATGGGTTTTCATGTTTTTTTGTCAGAAACTTCAGGAAAATTCCGGGAACGTAACTCAAATTACTCCATGACTGTATCCTTCTACTTCCTCCAAAATAATGATTCATTAATGACTATAAAATTTTTACCTGTATAGTCTAAATTAGCGTTATTACATAAAATAAAATATAATAAACAAATCCGTTGATGCACAGATAATAAATTCGCTCCCACCGGAAGGATTTTTACTAAAACTTATCACATATTCAGATTTTGGTTAAAGTCTTACAAAGCTAAGAGACAGCTTACATGAATACGTACGTACTTTATGTTGTCGGTCTTTGTAATGGAGACAAACTCTTGACTGTGAGGTACAAACTGAGGCCCAAGACATAACTGACCATATAAACATCTCGCCTTTTTCGAGAAGCGTACAGGAAGACAGTTTTTTTTTCTATCAAGCAAGAACTAAGACCAATGAAACAGCTAAGGATTTGACCTTATCATTCCACGCGAAAAGAAAAACAAAAGAAAATAGCGATTGCCTTCAGTCTGCACTGAAAGGCAAAACAACAGAGTGAACATGCAATTTGGCTCTTATTGCTATAAAGTCTGACATATGTAAATGACATTTTTATATGTTCAACGATTTAAAAGATTAAACTTAGGAACAAGAGCCCTAAATATTGTTTGTACGGTAAAATTATTTAACATGCAGGATTTTGGTTTCGCCTGCACAGATTAGTTTAGGCTTCACACTTTACGTTAGAGTCGAAGATGTTGCCGCACCTCCATGGAGAAAATCTGGATCTGCGGTTTTTAGGAAACTGAAGCCATTAGACAAGCAGGAAAGCAACACTGGGTTTTGTCGTTGTAGAAAAACTGTACTATTAATGGTAGACACAGTGCTGCAAACTGTCACGCTGCATACTTAACAAACTTCTCTTCTTTGTAATTTTTAGCGACCTCATTGCAAAACATTTCAAATGGAGACTGTTAAAACGATTCTGTCTTACGACACGCACCAACATATTTTGGACAATGAGCCGTAATTTGATAAATGTGAATTTCGAGTACGTATAAGATGGAAATTTTAACTGCCCGGTAGACATAAAATTAAATTTACTCGATAAGTCTTCGCTTAGAACAGAGACTGGAATAAACTGAAATTCATCGAGTAATTTGGCAGGTGAAATAAGCGTTCACTTTTATACCTCTTACAAACAAACAGTGAAGACATTTAAATCAAACAATAAGACCAACGAATGCACTGTATTGACCAATTTTATTCTGGCCTATTTCCCTACACGTGTTTCGGAACTTTAAAGTTCCATCTTCAGGGGTTGTTTTGTCTTATGCTACCAGATATTCACATATTAAAAACAAATTCACAATATATACAATAGTCTGTTGAACAGTCTTAAAACCTCATGTAAATAAATATTCAGAGCACTTTAGAAGTTGTACGATGTGTAACATTATCAGTTAGAAATGTAAAATCTCACTTAAAAGAATATATAAAAACTGTTTTATAAAACGTTGTAATCTGTTCGTGGTATTGGCTGTTTGTTATTATTTTACGCAACTACTGGCATAGTTTTTATATCTCCGTAGTCATTTCTGTAAAAAAATTAAACATTCCAAATAAGAATTTTGTTTATGTATAAATTATTTGAGTTAAATGGAGATTTTAATGGAGGTTTTAAGACTGTTCAACAGACTATTGTATATATTGTGAATTTGTTTTTAGTATGTGAATATCTGGTAGCATAAGACAAAAAAAACCCTGAAGATGGAACTTTAAAGTTCCGAAACACGTGTAGGGAAATAGGCCAGAATAAAATTGGTAAATACAGTGCATTCGTTGGTCTTATTGTTTGATTTAAATAAAATGCACGGTGCTAATACAGTGAAAAGTGAAGACATTATCAGTGAAAAAAGAAAATTCGAAGTGAAATGTGTAACTGACGTACCGAAGATCAAATTATAGAAAGAATATAACCGTGTGTCGAGGTGTAGAATGCGTGGAATTTTACCTCTACGCCTGCTATATGATTGATACTTAGACTGAGTTGTAACTTTAAATACAGTCGCATTATTCTGAAATTCAGGTTCAACTACGCTAAGTTCAGCATACCAAGACAAGTACGTGGTCCAGAAATAGCAGTTCATTGGTTTCAAGTGACCCTGTTCTGGGCGTATAATTGATATGCACTCCACAACTGAAAGAATACTGTACTTTAAATGCATAAGGTTCTGACCGCTGTCTGAGTTCTTATCTACACATGTAGAGTAGACAATATTTCAAGCTGGGCACAATTTCAAGTGGCGAAGGGTGGAGTGTAGTAAAGAGCAATTCAAACACAATTGTAAGGGAAAACATACCACGTCGTGTCTCTTACCCATAACTAATTCTCTGATGGTAGAACATTATCCTAAGCCAGATATGTCCAGCTTCAATCCTCATGACAACTTTCCATCAGATTCGTTTTAAAATTATCCTTTGGCCTTCATAGCGGTTTGTCCACCAGAGTTCCACATTTCTTGCCTTCGCCAAAGTGACTGCATGTCCAACCTATTATAAACTGCTCTCGCTTGCTGAATTCAGTGTCGCTCCACCTCAGATGATGGTAGCCCAGTGTTTCCAGTATTTATGACAAAAGCAAAGACGTCCCAGTGTCTACGCATCACACCACAAGTATGTTTTGGGGGGCGCAGGTTAAGCTCCGTATTCTTAACCTTGGTAATATATGGAGTTGAGTGATTAGTTACACGCTCCTGTCGCTCCATGATCGAGAAACAGCCCTACTCACTGGGGGGAATCGTGGGTCGTAATGCCAGCGATCGGAACCTCGGTGTCTAGCTCTTGCAGGGGTTGTGTGTTATTGCCTAATATCCATACACATTTTATAAAAATTGGTCGATTGAGTGCAGAGGGGTGAAAAATACAGGCATGTACAAGTATATGATTGTATTATAAGCCTAACTTGAGTTTCATGAAGGATTAGTCTAAAGAAAATTTAATTTACCCCAGAAATTTTAAGCTGTGAAAGATCTGAATTTGTAAATACATGTTTTTAAAACATGGATCCATTCTGATATTGGGATTATAAAAGGGATATCACAGGCGGGATATTTAAACTTAATAATTATTTCAACTTACGATGGTGTATTATTGTAAGATTGCCATGTGCTTCAGTATAAAAATCCCAAAGCGATCAACAGGGCCCAAAATGTTTGTCAACCCTCTGAATAATCACTGCTAAACAAGAAGTTCTGGGGTCATTCCTGATAACCGAAGGACCCTTTAACACAATTAGCCAGAACGACCAAGTGTGAGAGTAGTTTGATAAAATTCACTAAGCAGACACCTGCAGACAGTACACGTTCTGTCGTCTACGCTTATAGACGTCCAGTTCTGCGCGACAACACGCAGCATCTGCTACCTTATTCAGTTCTAAAAACTTGCCCTCTTTGTGGTCAAGACTGGTACTGACCTGGCTCGCGTCCAGCAACGTCGACTGCTGACGCTGTGGTGCAGCTGTCCTCACCTGCTGCCACTATTGGCAGATCTGTCATGTTGCTGAAGTGAGAGAAGGCTTATTAATCTCAGAACTGTGCGTTAACGGACGTGTCAGAACTGTTGGAGTCGGATATCATTGAGCATGTATGTAGATATAGGAGTCATGATAGCTAAGTCGATATAGCCCGTTTCTATTCTCTGGAGGGTCTTCCTCTGTACCATTCAACGCATCCTCCACACTCATCTTCATGTACATGATGCTTGTTACCGGAAGGACACACGGGCGAATCCTGGGAACCTCCCAAAAAGCAATGCTCTTTAGCAAATCGGGAGCACTGCATAGACAAGTACTTTCACTTTCTACACATACTGTAATTAAATAAATGTCCTTCTTTAAAGGTTGATAATAATTATACTACGGATGAACGTAATTCTAGGACCAATAAAGGAAAGATGGTTTCGCAGTGCTTCTCTGATACACATCTCGCATGTAGTCCAAATGTGAGGTGTAGATCTGTACACACATATACAGTAATTTCCATGGCACACCGCTTCATCGCTGAATACACGTATATGGGAGTGTGTATTTCGAAAAGAAATTGAAATATGTGGCTTCAGGCAGCCGGAGCGAACTGCTGTTGATGGTATGAATTTGCCCTCGGCATGAAAGACTTCAGCCACATGCGGACCATAGTCTATGCGGCGGGCAAACTAACTTAACAGAGAGTAACTTCTAAGTCCGAAACCACAAGCTGCAGGTGAGCACAAATATTGTGTGGCTGCAGTAAACTGAGCGGCTGGATGTGCGGGCTACATCTGTCAGAGGGTATCTGCAGCAGGCATATGAACAGATAGCTAACTTAAAAATGTACATCCACAAACTGTAGGCGAGCATAAGAATTCATTGTGTGGCAGCAATAAATTGAGCAATTTGTTATTATGTATATCTAGAAATCATAATGTCCACAAATCTCAACCTAAATGAGACAGTACACAATAAAATCTCTTTATGAACAACAGCTACAATATGCGTCAAATTACAAACATGCCTTCGTAAAATTATGAAAAACAACTGTTAGCGTCGTCATGTCCGTCCATCCGTCAACAAGGAACAATTCGGCTCCCACTGGACGGATTTTCGTGAAATTTTCCATTGCGGACTATTGCTAAAATCCTTCCAAAAATACATTTGTTTAAAATCGGACAAAATAGCAGTCACTTTACGTGAAGACCTAAGTACGTGCATAATAATATCTTGCTGAATTCTTCCGGTAATGAGAAAATTTCAGAATAAATTTGTAAAAAAAAAATTCAAAACATATTTCATGTTATACACATTTTTTCCCCGAAAATACTGCCCTTTACGAAATAATTACGAAATATCCGATATAGTCAGGAAAACCGTAACATAATATGGCACAAGAAATGCTATTTACATGCTGCGTAATTAAGACAAAAATACGGACATTGAATCCTAATAGATTGCCCATAGCTAGATATATACTCGTAAAGTTGGTGTGCACATAGACTATGAATGTGCGTGTAAATTATGAATCAAATATTGTTTGAAAGTCAGAAATTGCTAATATTTCGACAGCCTGAAATTTCGACGTTACTTATGACGGATAAACTTAACAAGACAAGATAGTCTGAGAAATACGGGTCTTCAAGAAACGTAGAAACAGACCCTAAACACAGTAATAACTTTCTATAATATACATACTGCATTTTCCACATTCCCCACGCTACAAGCGATGAGATATAATTAGTAATAAATTATAAACTCTCTACAATTCGACCTTCCGGTGTCAAGATGCGGGGTGATTTTGGAGGATTTTTTTAGGAACAATGTCTTATGAGGTAAAAATTATGGCACATATAGGCCCATAGTTGTGAATATCAACGAAAAATGTGACTCCCTGTGGATTAAGTGGTATGACCATCTGACAAGTGTTCGGGATGCAAAGACAAGAACGCACCCCAGTGTTACAACATACGTAAACTTTTCCAAGTACTGTGAAGAAATAGGCTTCCTCTTTATTAAAAGAGTGCAGTGTATGACATTGGTTATGGCCTGCATTATATAATAGATTGTGCCTGCAGGTGTTTGAAGTGGAGAACGGTGGAAGAGATATTTTTCAAAAATAATATTATATAACTGTTATCGATGTATAATATCTTAGACTTATTTCATCTACTAAAACACAACTGGATGCATCACATAAAAGCAATGGGAGCCACATCTGTTTTAGAATGATGTACAGCAGGCGTGTCAACTTAATAGATATTAACTTACAAGTCCAGAAACACAAATGTCGTGTGACGGCAATTAATTGAACTAGTGGATATGCGAGCCATATAGGCTAATGTGGCCGATTCCAGTGGCCGTGCGGACTAAGGCGTGGGTCTGCGGCCGCTCGCTTACTGGGATTGTGGGTTCGAATCCCGCCGAGGGCATGGATGTCTGTCTCTTGTGAGTGTTGTGTGTTGTCAGGTAGAGGTCTCTGCGACGGGCTGGTCATTCGTCCAGAGGAGTCCTACCGAGTGTGGTGTGTCTAAAGTGTGATCGTGAAGCCTCGAAAAATGAGGCGGCCTAGGCCGCGAAGGGGCTGTCGAGCCATTGGAATATATCTACAGCAGGCATGTCAACTTAATAGACATTAACTTACAAGTTCAGAATCACAAAGTGCACGTGAGCACAAACACTGTGTGATGGCAATAAACTGAGGAAGAGCATATGTGGGCCACAACTGAACGGGGATTGTTATCTTTTCCCTTCAGACCGACCAACCAAAAATCTGAGCTACATTTATTTTCTCCTGCAGTGTGCTACATATACTGCCTACTTCTATATTGTCTCCCTGTTAGATAAAGAATGTGAAATTCATCTATATGTATTTTGTTCGCTCACCTAACTTACTTGATCTCTCCAGTTTTTCTCACACATTGTCGATCTACGTATAGCTTTGTTGAAAGTAAAGTTCCGTTTTACATTCACGTAAAACAAGCAAAAAGTTTAGTTTTATATATTTCCTTTTTAGATAGGCATATTTATATAAAACACGACAGATTGGGCGGAAGATCAAATGAAGAGTGGCGCGGGGCTTCTTATTATCTGGCTCAGACTTAATCAACAGACAGAAGAATTTAGGTGTCGTAAGATCAGAACAAGCCTCATGTATCCTACCTTATAGATAACCCTCTTCAATTCATACACAAGAGTGGACTAAATACTACGAATACATTTATATATATAGAAGACTATTATAACGAAATCAAAAAATATATATAATACATATTATATATATACTATATATAACAATGTTATTACTATTACTCGAGTCTGTTGTTATATTTATTTGGAAATTTGGTTTATTATGTAGAGCCTACAGGTTAATTTTGTTTTTGTTAAATTTATCAGTCATATTTGAACTACTTCGGTAGCATGATAACAAATGCTGCAAGGTGTACACGTGAAATTAAATCCAGAATTGACATAGCAAAGGCAGCATTCAACAAGAAGAAGACTCTTTTCCCGGCAATTTGGACTTACATTTAAGTACGAAACTAGACAGTGCTACATTTGGAACATAGCTCTGTATGGTGCTGAAACGTGGACACTTCGGAAACTAGATCAGAAATACCTGGAAAGTTTTGAAATGTGGTGTTGGAGAAGGACAGAGAAGATTAGTTGGACCGATCGTGTGAGAAATGAAGTGTTACGTAGAGTCAACGAGGAAAGGAATATCCTAAGTACAATACAAAGAATGAAGGCTAAATGGATTGGTCACTTCTTGCGTAGAAACTGCCTTCTAAAACACGTGATTGAAGGAAAGTTAGAGGGAAGGATAGAAGTTACGGGAAGACGAGAAGAACACGGAAGCAGCTATTGGATGACCAATTTCTTTATAAAGGAAAATTGCTTGCTGAACCCCGAGAAATTCCTCGCGGAAATCCAGTGGTCTGCGGAACACAATTTGAATAACAGTGGTTTAGTTAATACAATATATGTGTGTCGACTGCAGCCGAAGTAGTTACCCCCCACAGCACACAGGAACGCTGCTAATTTTACGAGTATTAGGCTTCCTTGCAGGAGTTCATATTCAAGGCTTTAACGTTTGGTGCGCCTTTAGACTATACAAGGAAAATAAACCCATATCGGATATTAATAAAGAGAACAAAGTGTTTCTTTGCCATAGAAGAGGCACCTCCAGAGCATCGGTATTTAAACTTTAGTAAGGTTCGCACGCTTGGTTCGCAAAGTACATTCTCGAGTCCACATCAAAAGTTGTTAAGTAGGTAATTTTTAAAACCATACAGGAGAACCTTAATTTCACGGCAAAATGAAGATGCATTTGAAATGTCTCGTACCCCCAGGGGGTTTGCCTTACAGCTTATATTTGTTTACTTACGGCTTATTTAACGACGTTATCTGAGGCTCTAGTGATATAGCGTCAAATGGCAAGGCAACGGGCGAATAATAAATTGAAAAGGATTTGGAAGGCTGAGAAAAACCACAAGAATCCTCAGTAAGAACAGCCGGTCTCAGAATGGGGTATGAATCCAGGCCCTCCCCTATATATGAATCCGAATCGCGAAGATCGGTGAAGAATAAAGTCGGAGTGGCAGGGATCAGAACGGAGTAGACGGCACTGTCCGCACTGCCGTGAATTGCGTATATTCTGTAATGTAAGGGGCGTTGCTTTACTAGCTGAGAACGTCCACGGACCCCATGGAGTTCGCCTAAGTATTAGTAAGAAGTTCACATACCAAATTACGTTAAAATCGGTTCGTCCGGAAGGGTGTCGTTACTTTAGGCTTACTTTCGTACAGAGCGAAGTTTGTAGAACCCCCCCCCGCATTTTTGCGAAACGCTATTAAGATTTAGTCATCGTGTACCGTTCCTGCTTGCATTTGTTCTGTTGGAAAGAGGGTAAAACGAACGAACGTCTGGAATACTGGTCTTGTCCATTTGTTCGTAAGCTGACGTAAGCACGAAGTCGATGTGTACTATACCGCAGTAGAGGAAGAGTCTCTTTCTTTATATAAACTTTTAATTATCTCTTCAAGGGAGAATATCGGGTTCCCTGCCCGTGGGGTAAGTATCGAATTTCATTAACTTTCTTTTTTGTTGTAACAGAATCAACCAACCTTTCATTTTATGAAACTGTGAGGGTTGATTAACAACACGATTTTATTGTTCACATGCCATAAGAACGCTGTCTCGTGTCGATATTTTGTAGCTAAAGCATCTGGCTTAGAAGATAAGAATACAAGGCTACAAGGGGAACAGGAGTGTAGGATCATAAAAATATCGACAAATTTTGACGTGGACTAAGCGAAGTCACTGAGACACACACACGCGCGCGCATCACTTCTCTCCCTTGCACAGCTTTTTAAATTAATATATTGAGACCTTTAATTACGATATGGAAAATCTGTTAGAGGTCTATAAAAAAAACGAAATAAATACATCTACAAAATAAATGTAGACAAAACTGAAACACGCGCTTTATGGCCTGCACAGTTTTCCCGTCAGCTATTTTTTTTAGAAATAATTAACCCAAAAAAAGTCTCTGAGAAAGCAGAGCTGATTTTGATCAAATTTTACATTGAAAGCTGTTGAGCAAAAGACAATAATAAAGCTAACGCACTATGTGTACATTGCTTAACTTGTTTTTAGTCTCTGAAGCTGAATGCTAGAACAGAAATAGAGTAGCTGAATAACCTAATATTTAATTTTTTTCCCCATGGCGCAACAGCCCCTAGTGGGCCAGGGCCTCCTCATTATCGAGGCTTCACGATTACTCAGACACACCACACTCGGTAGGACTCCTCTGGACGAGTTATCGGGCCGTCGCAGAGATCTCTACCTGACAACACACAACACTCAAAGGAGACAGACATCCATGCCCCCGGTGGGATTCGAACCCGCAATCCCAGCAAGCGAGCAGCCGCAAACCCACGCCTTAGACCGCGCGGCCACTACCCAAGACTTAATAGCTATATTAAATCAAGGAAATGTGGGTTACAGCATTTAAAAGGTTAACTTCTGTTATGAAGAATTCAGTTAGGAACGTAACCATCTCTGCGAACGTAAGGTTTAATCGGAGGAGTATTTTCTAAAAACACACTGTGCCGCAGTTGAACTTCCACGGTTTTGCATTTGGCAGGACGGCATAGAACAAAAAGTATTAAGGAAATGTATTTAAATAGGTTGAATAAGAGCGTAATACAAAATGAAGGGTCCGCTGAAAAATGACTGAACAAGAAAACAAATACGCCATTTTTAGCGGTGCTGTTCCACCCTGGGCGATGCTTCTTTGGCGGTTTGAAGACCCGTGGTCTGTGTGCTACAGACGGAACTCAATATGTTATTGAAGAGACAGCATCAGACACATTTCAAAGTTAAACACAGAGGAACTGCAATACGGAGTTGCATTTATTATAGGCTTACCTTGTGCAAATATTTGTTGCGAAAGGATATTGCAAAACACGAGCAAAAAAATAAGTTTACAAGAGGCTGTATCTGTAGTCAAGGTTCCAGCTAATATGTAAGAGTGCAAAACATTTTTGTGTGCAAGTTTCGATATTAATATAAGGTAACTTTGATAATATTGCTTAGTGTACTCTGTATCATCGTTATGGCAGAGAAACACATTTTCACATTCCTCCTCTGCAGTTCGTACTCTTGCCTTCTCTTTTCTCTCTCTCTCTCTCTCTCTCTAACTTCCCCCCAGGATACTTAGGTATACACACTACCTCTCTCTGTCTCACATCCCACCATGCGCCTTCAGCCCCTGGGGCTCTCAGCATCCCAAGCCTCCGGACCCTTGGGCTAAATATCTCTCCCGCCCCTCGTCTCCCTCTACTGGATCCACTTCCCGGCAAATGCCCTCTGGCGTCCAACTCCCAATTGGTTCCATGTCGGGGATATTGAGTTCACAGTAACCATGGCAACTAGCTTAAGGCAAGGAACACTCAGTTTGTCCTGGCCTCCCACCCTTTCTCCGTTCGTACCCCCTTCCACTGGCTTGCATACACTGCTCGCTGGATCTATCTTTTCCAAAAGGATATTCGATATTCAGTACAGAGAAAAGGGTGTGTTTTTCTTCCCTCTTTTGTTCCCAGTAAGCGAGCTCACACCCCCAGAGAACATACAGTGTAGTATATACATCCAGGTCTTGCCTGGCCCCAAGGCCGAACAGCACAGAGTGTTTGCTCGTTCAAGAGACGGCTGGTTGTTGCCAACAGACGAGCGCAGTGTGTTCAACAATTACATTTGTTACTCAGAACGTCGATCCTGACGCGACTTCGTACATTACGAAATGTCTTACTATTAAAAAAAATTGTTACCAAAAAAGTGTCAGATGAGGGTAATACACAGCATGGCAAGAAATAAATTTAAGAAATGTGTGGAATATACAGCTCAAGGACTGTTATAAACCCATAATGCCTCGCCCGATAATGTTTAAAAATAAACGGTTGAAGAGAAAATTTATAGACGTTAGAGATCGCTCAGATTGGGCTCAAAAGCAAATCCTTCAAATACAGCAGTGCAATTCCGGGTTCCGTAAAATCTGGGTTTATCCTGAAGTGGGGTAACAGTCACTACTCAAACAATAGTCTCTGCCTAAAGTGCTGGTTAATAGAAAACACAGACATGTAACTCGGTCAGGCTG
Organism: Reticulitermes speratus; assembly: GCA_021186555.1. Taxonomy (NCBI): domain Eukaryota; kingdom Metazoa; phylum Arthropoda; class Insecta; order Blattodea; family Rhinotermitidae; genus Reticulitermes; species Reticulitermes speratus. The sequence goes on along the minus strand of JAJKFL010000039.1, from coordinate 16,163,799 downwards.
TGGGTAGCGACGGCCAACGTTCGGAACTATCCTCTATTGGAGACCTCATGGCACGTGCTGTTCATCCTCAGTACCAAGACACATAAAAAAGGAAAATATTCAACAGACGACGCCGCGAGAAGAAGTTGTTTCAAAATAATATTAGATACTGAGAAAAACTATGAATCTCCAAGCCCTAGGTAAAATGGTCAAGTTTTGAGCAACATAACCCCGAACGTAAGGCAACTTCCCTACTGCTGAGCTAATGTACCTGATGGCTTGAATTCCAGAATCTGGTGGCATGCATATCAAACAAAATGTTTTGATTCAGTTCTTGAAATCATAATAGAAATGTTGGCTCCTGGCCATAAGATATAATAATATTCTATGTACAGTTTCACTGAGCAATACTAAATTTCACTTTGCCACCTTCATTTCAGAATTCTTTCAAACAGTATGCCAAGTTGCCACGTTCTGAACACATCAGGAGAAACTGAATGAAATTAATCATTGTAAAATAAGATACAAACATTGAGATTTGTTAATATCTTTTCAAAGGTTTAATAGCACAAGTTCAGTACATGTTGGCACTTTTTTTTAATCTTTTATGTATATAATATTTAATGAAAACAAATCATATAGGTTGATCTAGTAAGTCTAAAAATTTTACACAAAGATATTTAAAAGCTGAAAAGATAAGGATTTGTCAAATTCCATTTAGAACACTCCGTTGTCCCATTTATTTATTTATCTGTTGGAAATATATTCTAAAATACCATCAGCTTTACGCACTCCACCACAACAAACTCCACACTTGGGTCTACACATTCAAAACAAATGAGTCCATAATCCCAGTGTGTATATTTATCTCAGTCCATAAAGTTAGAGTTCACAGCCCATTTCGGGTAAACCCTGCTCATGAGATCAAAATTTTGTATGATGATTTACATATACATTTTTATGGACTGAGTACCCTTCAATGATGGGCAACAACTTTAACAATCACTGCAAATTTGTTTCTTCTATTTTTATCCACTGTGTCACCATCAATATTCAAGAAATTCGAGGTGCAACAATATATATATATATCACATGTTGTACATTTTCAGTCAGTAAGATTTTGAGAGGTGCATATGAAATTTATAATTACATCTGACCGGACTACCTACAATGATGTTACAGTAACAGCTGAATGACGGCACTGCGAAACGCAGCGGGACGAAAGAGTCAATGTAGCCGTCAAGGGATGAGAGTTCAACTTAGGATCTAAAACAATTTTATAGTTAGAAAGACAGGCGTGTTTAGTACCTTTATATACATATACATACAAGTACATGTTATTCACTAGAGCTGCCTTTGCATCCACTTAAGTTACAAAACAAAATTTTCCCATGCACACTCAGACTCAAACTCTTCTATATTTCGATGTCAGGGAATGAACTCGCATCTGTCATGTGAAATAAATAAGCCAAAGAAAAACTGGCAGACACTTTTTGCACCATTTTTTACAGTCACAATCGTAATGAAATGTTATAATGTGAACTTCAAGACTAATAAACAGTACTGTCTGAATTCTAATTGTGGCTAGTTCACTATGCCCTTCAGACAGTGACAGATGGTCATTAGAGACAGAGGAAGAATATCTGACATATGGAACATAAGAAATCAATATGGTGGCTGCACACAATCTAAAACCGAACAAGTCAAATATCTATGGAGGTAGACCACAGACCCTGAAGATGGGAGCTGCACGCTCCTCCAAACCACCACTTAACTTTTAAGCAAACGGCACGGCGTCATCCCAGAAGACTCAGTCTCCATCAACACCGCTAAGAGATCCTCAAATCTCTGAGAACATACTCAATTGCTACCATAATTCTTCCCAGAGTTTCTTGCTTTAATGCCCTTGCATCGGTTACAAAATAATTATTTGACAGTGCAAAACAGTAAATTTGGCGGGACTATTGCAATATTTTGGAGACATGGCAGCAAGTCAGTCAAGCTGAATCATAAACTACACTGAGTTTCTGTATATGGATTATTTTATTGAAAAGTGACAACGGCAGATTGAACAGGCAAGTAAGGAAGCTGGATGGCACAAATCTGTAGCCTATAATAGATCCTGTATAAGGGACAGAACAAACATCGTAGAATAAAGCCTCATTAAATATACTTACTAATCTCTGTCGTTCCAACAGCAAGTAAAGCAAACTTTTCCCTTAATCATGCGTGTCAAAACACCCAATTTCATCCCCGTCACATTTACAAGCCAAACAACTTGCAGAATGGCAAATACACATTGTGAACTAGCCTTTGGGCATTTCGCTGTCAGGACGAGAAGCTAACGAAAGCTGCAAGGTCACTGCTTTAATACAGGCTTGTCAAACTCAACAGTAAAGTTAAAGTTATCCCTGTGTACGCCAAAAAAGGTACACAGGGGGAGAACAGGTACAGCTCCACGCATTCTTAACCTTGACACTATATGGAGGTGAGTGGTCACCTTCAAGTTCCGGCCGCTTAACCCCCCCCCGGGGGGGGGGGAAGAATCCGGTCCCATTTAGTAGGAGATTGGATGGGCCCCATAACGGGCCCCAGTCTGGACGTTTTAAAAAATCACAGTATCAAAGAATACATATATTTTTAATCAACCCATGGAAATTTACAAGATATTGTTGCATAATGTAATTTAAATACAAAACATAATGTGGTCCTGTCTCACATTCGTTGTTAAATTATTTTAAATAATAATTTATATGACGAATTAATTAAACATAAATTAATGACAAGAGTGAAAAGTCTGTGTTTGTATATTTTAGCGAACCTTCTAACGATGCAGATGGAACAACAGTTCAAATTATAAAACTGATTCAGCAGAGTTTGACATGCCTGCTAACTCTTTTCTCTTCCCCTTAGCATTACGACCGACAGCACCTGAACAGGTATCTTCCATATTATGCAGTAGTTGCGTCCCCAAGGGAGGTCTGGCAACTCGAAATTTTAGTGCAGTTTACATGTTACTACCTCCAATTGTCATTGAAAACGCGTAATTTAATTAACTTAAATACCATTCATTTTAGTCGCACATGAGTCCAAATTATTATTGTTGTTACAGTTAAATAATTTAATTATTTTTGTTCCGCTAAAAAAATTGAAAAAGGAAATCACGCGAATTTGTATTAACGTGAAATTGATGTAAGTCTGGTGAAACCTGTAATAAAAACTTGCAATAATGATTATATGGCACAAACTGGAAGATGGGATGCTCCACCATTAGGATTGTCGCTCACGATGAGGAAGTTGTGGTAGTGGTCACACGGGGAACACTTTTCTTACAAACAGATACTCCGAGAACTGCTGGCCTTCGACACCTCCACCATTACTTGCAGCCACCCGGAACCCAGCGTTCAGAAGCCTTGTGATGGCCTGCACGCTGTTCAGTTTACAATAGCCGTTCAGAGGGAATCTGATCACATGCCTGGCGTCGTGCTGGTTCCAGGCGACGCTGGATCGGGCATCCAGAAGCGCCTGGTTCGTCTCTGGGAACACTTCATCGAGCAGGGCTCGTTCCCCGGACAACATAATGCGCTCCCCCAGGTCAGGGCTGATATGCAACGCCACACACTCATATTCCTCGTGCTGCTGGTGGTGCGACTGCTGCTGGTGCTGCTGCTGGTGGTTCTCGGGGTCCCCAATACCCCGTCCGATTCCCGCGCTCTTCATGTTGGTAAAGAACCCGGGGTTTTTAAGGCGTTCTTTCTTCATCTGTTCCAGCTGCCGGCACATGGCTGCAACAAGCAATGTGGCAAGAAATTTCAGGGGAACTGGCCAATTCTGTGTATCGATTTCTCTGCATACATAATCCCTTCTGTATCAAGGTTTTAACACACAGGTTCTCTTCTCAACACTCCTAGAATGGTTCTGAGGCCCAACAATGAGAACTAAGGGCTACTTCCCTAAGCCTACAGTTATCCAGAGTTATTTTGGCACGTAATACAGCTATAATTCTTACTGTTATTCAGGTGAACACCCAGAATTTTTTTACTCGAGGGGGGGGGGCTGACCCTGAGGCTATGTATGATTTACGTTTGATTTTAAAAATTGTTATAAAATTATGTCATAAGTACAACTTTAACATAACACTATTTGCAACTACATTTATATACAAAAATCACGTAAAACTTTTGACAGCACCGTGTCTAAAAAATTTGTATTTTTTAAATTTCGGTTTTGGGCGGTTTGGGGGGCTGCAGCCCGGCAGCCCCCCCCCCCCCCCCGGTGCGCCGTTGCACTTATGCTACTGCACTTCATACATTTGTGCAAACAACCGCGTATAGCGGACTAGGACGTTACCTTCGGCACGCGGACAGCTCGACACGAAAGGCAACGTTTGTTAATCCCTCTGCCTGCACTGCTAAAGTAAAGCCAATATTCAGCTGCCCTGTTACGAATAACTACGTGCTATCGAGTCACCAGCTGCAGGTGCATACATGTTAAAACGGTCCGTCTAACTCTGAACTTATCCAACGCTGATTTCCGGCATTCCCCCGTCACTTCGCACGAGGCACTCCCAATCATTTTTCCCGTTGTGCTCCGACATTCGGCAGTACTGGCTATTGCAGTAAACTGCGTCTACTTTTAATGCTCAAATCTTCTTCTCACATGACACGACTTTCCATATTCATAGTAAAGCAAACACAGCTGTCCTTTGTAGCACCGACAGCTGACATGATACCACAGATCGTGAAAGATTTTCACCAAAATTAAAAGTGTGGTACGGTGTTTCCGAATTGTTGTTTATCGCCTTTTATATTAAACGCTGACGTTCCACAAGGAGGTTTTCATGAATTCATAAATGATATACGCAATGCAGTTAAATGTTTTAGGTATCTTCTTAGCCTACAGAATTCAAGATCTTCGTACCGTTACATCTGTTATCTGCTACAACGCGATACAAGGTAGGGGCACTTCTAACTCCATGGAACTCTTATATTACTAAAACTAAAGTCACTTCTTTCTCAAGAGAAAAGTAACATATTGAATGACAAATGAGATCTTTGTGAATCCTGCCTAACCTAGTCCGTACAGACTCCATAAAAAATCAGTAAGTGCTGAATGATTCGAAACTTTATTGTAAAGGCGTTACATAATAATTCCTCAAGCCATGAACCAGACTGCACTGTTTAGTTAGCACTTTGACTCTTTAGTCACATTACATATTGCGTTAGTCAGACCACGCCTGTGTTATTTGGAATTATATTATGACTACTGATGCCAAGAAGCAGAATGCATCCAGCGGAAGTTTGCATCCTTTTTATCATGCCCCCCCCCCCCCCCCAAGTAGATTATTGTTATCCTAAGGCAATAGAAGGCTGAAAAGTGCATATCTCACGGGAGGCGATATCACCTTAATGCACTGTTTTGTATTAATGTTACATTGGTTTTACGTTTATTCTTCCCGTTTGGATATTATTTCGTCTTCGAATTCCTATTCTGAACCTCAAAGACTTCCCTATGTTTAATGTTGGCTTTTTTTCTTTTTTGCAGAGACGCTAACACATTTCCAGAAGAAATTGCTGCTCTCAATTAGATTCTACTTTAGCTGCTGTACGCCAATCCCGGTGCCTGCGCTGTCTAAGGCGTGGGTCTGCGGCCGCTCGCTGTCTGGGATTGCGGGTTCGAATCCCGCCGGGGGGGCAGGGATATCTGTCTCTTGTGAGTGTTGTGCATTATCAGGTAGATCCTACGTCGGCTGATCACTCGTCCAGAGGAATCCTATCGAGTGTGGTGTGTCTGAGTGTGATCGTGGAGCCTCGATAATAAGGCCCTGGCTCATTACAGGCTGTTGAGCCATGGAAAAAAAAATAGCTCTTGTACTTCCTAGTCTATTAAAATGCCTTATCAGGGCTGTGTCTGAATTAATTGTAATTATGTACAAGACTTTCTCATTTTAAAATTGATCAGTCATTTAATTAAATTGTAGTGTTTTGTTTCTTGCGCTTTGTTCTTGTCTTACTTTTGTTTGTTCATTTGTTTATGCGGTGTTCTTGTACTCATGCTGACTTTGTAATTGACCATTGAGCTGATGAGTCAGCACGCAGATAAACAAAGCATTGAATTATTATAAAACAGAAGACAGATCTGCATGGGCTATCATTTTGAACGAGGCACTGGTTAAACTATAAGGACCGCATGCAGAAGAAGAAGAAGAAGACTGAGTTAAGAACGAAAGGGTGGGTTGAAGTCTGTCTGTCTTAATGTAACGGCGAGGACATTTGCTGTTGGGGCTTCTTATCACTAATCACGGTGCAAACAACAAAAACCTGGGCTCTGCTTCTTGGAAAATACGTCTATTCCAAAAGTTTATTTTAATTTTTGTACTTAAGTCGACTTTTAACTTCTGCCCACACAGTTTATGTTTTAATTGATTAAATTATTAATGATTTATTATAATTTAAAATATCAAGAAAAAGTTCTCGAAATTTGTTTTCATCTCTTGATGGCAGTAAGTAATATCTGGGAACAACCCTAACAAATCGAAATTCAATTCAGGAAGAAATTAAGAGCAGATTGAAGTCGGGGAATGCTTGTTATCATTCGGTGCAGGATCTTCTGTCTTCCAGTTTGCTATCCAAAAATACAAAGATTAAGATATACAGAACTATAATTTTGCCTGTTGTTTTGTATGGGTGTGAGACTTGGTCTCTCACACTGAGGGAGGAACATAGGCTGAGGGTGTTCGAGAATAGAGTGCTGAGGAGGATATTTGGGCCTAAGAAGGACGAGGTAACAGGGGAGTGGAGAAGACTGCATAACGAGAAACTTAATGATCTGTACTCATCACCAACTATTATTCGGGTGATCAAATCAAGAAGAATGAGGTGGGCGGGGCATGTAGCACGTATGGGTGAGGGGAGAGGCGCATACAGGATTTTGGTGGGGAGACCTGAGGGAAGGAGACCACTTGGAAGACCCAGGCGTAGATGGGAGGATAATATTGAAATAGATCTTCAAGAAGTGGGATTGGGGGGCATGGACTCTATTGATATGGTTCAGGATAGGGACAGGTGGCGGGCTCTTGTGAGTGCGGCAATGAACCTTCGGGTTCCATAAAACGCGGGGAATTTCTTGACTAGCTGACGACCTGTTAGCTTCTCAAGAAGGACTCTGCTCCATGGAGTTAGTTAGTACTTAAGTCAAACTGGGTTTTATATAACATCTTTATTGATACGTTACCTGAAGAAATCTAGCAGTCCTACCCCACAATTTCCAAACAAAATACATGATTTTACTCAGCAGACCTACACAAAAAAATATTTCGAACAAACTGTGCAGACGCTAATGGTATTAATATATTACGCTACGAATACGACAGTTTCTGTATACGAGTACACGACGCTGCCTTCGGGATAGCAGTCGTCAAACAATAAAGCAGATCCGCGCGGCTACCTTACAAACTCGGTCCTTTTGTATGTGTGCAGCACTGCATTTAGTCTAGTATGTGGCTTCTCCAGGCTGCGACGTCCGGACCGCCAGACATGATATTAAAATTTCCATCAATGTGAATACATTTTTAACAAGGTACGGGTCTGAAGACGAAGAACCAGTGCTTTCAACTGTGCAGTAAGAAAGCAATAAAAATTGAAATAAATTACCATTTAAAAGTGCCAAAACCTCATACCCCTACTTGCTCAGCCGGAATTTAGCCAGAAGGTGTTCTGGACCCAAATACCTTCTTTAGAAAGGAAATAACTGGAAGGAGAGATGAAATGATGGAAAGGCTGTATGCACAAATTGTGAGAAAAGGACTCGCACACGCTTACTACAAGTATTTCAAATACCCCATGCAATGTCTATGGGCGGCTTTCTGCCCCAAGCCTCGTTGTTACAGGATGTATAAGTCGTCACACTGTGAAGGATTTGTACTTTAATTACATACTATAAAAGTAACAACTTTTAAAAAGGCGAGGACCTGCCTACGTTTAACAACCACACCATAAAGACTTGTGGAGAGTGGGGTTAAAACTCCATGCATTCTCAATCTCAGCACTAAATGATAGCGCGACGCAAATTTCATGCTCCGGCAGGGTTACCCTGCGTAAAGAGTCCTTTGTTAGCCGGTAGGTAGGAAGGCGAGTGGGCCCCACAATCACAGTGCATATGATGGAGGTAAAGAGAACACTCATCCCATGCCTATGTTTCTAAACGTGTTATGTACGTACACACTAAAGTTTACTGTTCGTTGATTTTTTAAATAAGAAACCGACATGAGCTCAAGCACACACTACGACTGATCAACACAGCGTGTGTGTAAAAAGATATAGGGCCCAACATAACATGTAGATACTTTATGGGTCCCAAGCGAAATTGTCTTCAAATCCCATAAAAAGTACTGAAAACTCTGGTACAGTATATTCATAGCGGACAGACTTCACCACGTGTGCAGCAGTGCCTGAATTACAATCAAACTTAATCCAGTTATTTCTACCGCTAACGATGCGTGAGGAAGAACATCTCGAAACAGATCATTCTCAGTTTTTACCAACAGAGCTTGTAATAATTACAGCATCAATAAGGAACAGAGAAGCAAGATAAGAAGAGCTTTTTTTTTTCAATGGCTCGACAGCCCCTTGGGGGCCTAGGCCGCCTCAGTTTTCGAGGCTTCACGATCACACTTTTTAGACACACCACACTCGGTAGGACTCCTCTGGAAGAGGGACCAGCCTGTCGCAGAGACCTCTACCCGACAACACACAACACTCACAAGAGACAGACATCCATGCCCCCGGCGGGATTCGAATACCCAATCCCAGTAAGCGAGCGACGGCAGACCCACGCCTTAGACCGCGCGGCCACTGGAATCGGCCAAGAAGAGCTATAGCTTGGAAAAAACCATACTATCGCCTGTCCGGGCAAATTAACGTCGGGAGACCGTAATAAACGGGATGTTTCACTTTGAATTCCCATTTTGCAGTCGACCCACGGGCGCTGGAAGCCTACTGTCACGCGCGTTTTCTCTGTCTAATCGTGGGATTTGAAGAGGCGAGGTGAGAGAACATAGGCCATCCGTACGAACTGACTCAACTTAAAACGCGAGTCTCTGGGTTGTGACAACGTGTACTCTGGTAGACGCTTTCGAAAATGTCGGAGAAACATACTACCTCTATCTTCAAGGTAGAAGCAAAAACATTATGCAATATACATCTTTATCGGTGCAAAAGCCTCAGATGTTGTACTAATAATTTCCCGGAGCAGAAGCCTTTTGAGAAGCTAAGAATTACTCATTTGGTCAAAAAGTTCCCCGCATTTTAAGAAACACGGAAGTTCATATCTTATTCACTTGTTCCTATCCTGAGCCAGATGAAACCATTTCACCCACTACTAACTCAATTTTTTAACATCCGTTTTAACACATCCTCCCGTCTATGCCTAGGTCTTCCAAGCTGTCTTTTTCTTTCAGAGTTTCCTACCACAATCCAGTAAGAAATTCTCTCCCTTCACGTCACATGTCCCGTCCTTGATCTGATCACCCACCAACATTTCGCGAGTACGTATCATGAAACTGCTCAACATGCAATTTTCTCCAGCATCCTGTTATTTCCTCCCTCTTCCGCTACGGCTTAAGAAGTGCTCAGATGACACACATACCCTATCAGCTTTGCCCTCTGTCCTTATGCTGAGCGTGCTCTGTAGGTAATTCAGTAAATTTATGTGCTGTTGAATGAGGTAAAAGTGTAATAACACACTATTTGCTTAAAATCTTCTGGGTTGTTACCCGGCGTCATTTTTTTGGTTTATTACCAACGTTTCGGGATCACTTGTTTGTCCCATCTTCAGGGTCTTAGGAAAACAAGTGATCCCGAAACGTTGGTCATAAACCAAAAAATTACGCCGGGTAACAACCCAGAAGATTTTAAGCAACATTACGACACACGGCGGAAGCCTTCAATTACATACAGACACACTACTTATTTATTACAAACACGCTCCAATATTGAAGACATGCCAAACTCAGATTTACTGTCCCGTACTACGTAGGAATACGTGCAGATTTGTAATGGCTTTCCCACAACAAAGAGAAAAATACACACTTCCGATATTAACCATTCAAAGCACAGTGGCACTATATGCACCACCTGCTTTAACGTTAAAAGAAACCCTGCATGTCTTCCACAGTGTTCTCACCTGTTTCGCATGATTCTCAGAACAAATAATTATCTTCATAAACGGCATTTACCTGTTGGTGTTCTCTGTGAGGAAGACTTCAATGGTTCAGAAGCCTATTACTCAGGCAAACTTCAGGTTTGAAAGATTTTATTCTGCAGTAGAAATTTTCTGAGAGGGTAAGCGGAAAATAATTTAAAAATGTGTATTAACTTCATTGATGGCGAGACCTGATGGAAAGAGACCACTTGAAAGACCTCGGCGTAGATGGGAAGATCATATTAAAATGGATCTTTAGTAAGCTGGATGGCGAGGCATGGACTGGATTGCTCTGGTTCAGGATAGGGACAGGTGGCGGGCTCTTGTGAACGCAATCATGAACCTTCGGGTTCCACAAAATGCGGGGAATTTCTCGACTAGCTGGGAACCTGTCAGCTTCTCAGGAGGGACTCAGGTTCGTGGGGTTCGTTAGTTTCGTAAGTACTAACTTTAAATCAAGCACAGAGTACTACTAGATTGATACTAGACGACGTACAAATGCAGTAGATGTATCAGTCATGGACACTGTTAGATGGCAGTTCATTTGTACCACCTACTGTAGGACACTTAAAAGCGATAATGAAATGCATATTTACGAAGGCGTAAGAACAAGCTATAGCGGCCTAATTGAAGGGGAATATGTTTGGACGTGATTAAAAAAGTGATGTAGTCACTCGTCTGCGTAAACACCAAGTCATGACAGCATACCAGGGGAACACAGCTAAAGCTCTGCATACTCCGTGCCTCGGAAATTAGATATTAAGTAAGTTCACGATGTGGCTGGCCATTGCACTCAAAGCGAAGGTGTCTGCTGGGGACATCGCTTACGAAGCTAGGCAGGCCTCGAAGTCGGTTAGGACCATGGTGTCTTGCCCCTGTCGCGAATTGAGCCCCGGTAAACTAGTCCGAAACCAGAGTATGAGGCAGTATTAACCAACAACCGCATCACACACACAATGCACTTTTTAGAACAGTTGCTAAACTCTGAACATGTACCGGCTACCACGGAGCGCGATAGCATGGAGGTAAGTTGTCCAAACTTCAGATGGGATGCACTCGGACTGAATCCGGATCCAAATCCGCTAACCTAATCAATAGCTTTCGTGGCTTTCTTCGCCTTTATAAACAGGCCACTGCTTCACGTTTGATAAATTTATGAAAACCATTACGCCATTAATAATAAGCCGTGTTCTGTCTCACGGGGGGGGGGGGGGGGGGGGGGAAGGTGCGCAAACTGGATATAAACGGCCATCTCAGTACTTAAGCCTTGACCCAAGAAAGGTTTCAAAATGTCGGCCAACGTACAAAACCTTATTAGCCACGTTCATTGAAATAATATCTAACACGTTCATCGGAATTTGTATCACCATCGCTGCGAAATTTAACATTCGGTAAGTGAATATTATCTTACTATTTTTCATTCCGAAATGCTTTGTATATGTGAGAACAGCAGGAACGTTTTTTAGATGTTGCATAGCTGTTTGTTTTTCGTGTTCATTTATTACAGATACACATATATCACAAATCACACTACGACACTACACAGAACGGTAAAATAAAGGCACTAATGAAATATTAATACGGGGTCTTGCTGCCTCACTCACGGGCTATGTCGAAGTAGCGAGCCTCTTCCAAAAGTAGGTCCAGGTCGGCGAAGTTATCGGTATGAGGAGCCTGGAATTGCGCATGAAGTTGAGGATGTGGCGGAACATACCGCCGTCCCTGTCGATGAAGTAGTGCTGCTTCAAGGAGTCCAGTACGATGGGGATACTACCGTTGAACAGCTTCGCCAGCCGCGACTCCGGATACCTGCACAGCCAAAACACAATTATCAGAACAGTCGTGACTCCGGATACCTCACAGCCAGAACACAACTATCAGAACAGTCATGCTCCGGATACCTCACAGCCAGAACACAACTATCAGAACAGTCAGTGGCTCCGGATACCTGCACAGCCAGAACACAACTACCAGAAAGTCGGACTCCGGATACCTCACAGCCAGAACACAACTATCAGAACAGTCGTGACTCGGATCCTGCACAGCCAGAACACAACTATCAGAAAGTCGGCTCCGGATACCTCACAGCCAGAACACAACTACCAGAACAGTCGCGACTCCGGATACCTGCACAGCCAGAACACAATTATCAGAACAGTCGTGACTCCGGATACCTGTCACAGCCAGAACACAACTATCAGAACAGTCGTGACTCCGGATACCTTCACAGCCAGAACACAATTATCAGAACAGTCGTGACTCCGGTACTCACAGCCAGAACACAACTATCAGAACAGTCGTGACTCCGGACTACCATTACACTATCAAAATGTATCTACTAGCACATAACAGTCGTGACCGATTCCTGCACAGCAGAACATAATATCAGAACAGTCATGGCTCGGATACCTGCACAGCCAGACACAACTACCAGAACAGTCGCGACTGGATTCCTGCACAGCCAGAACAACTATCAGAACAATCGTGACTCTGGTACCTGTACAGCCAGAACACAACTATCAGAACAGTCGTGACTCGGATACCTGCACAGCCAGAAACACAGCTATCAGAACAGTCGTCTCCCTACCAGCAGTACTCTGACACACATTACACTATCACAAATTTTCTTACAGTAGGGCACATAAAGAGTACCAATAAAGAAGATAGTATAGCACGACATACGATATGACACTAGAACCAAGCTGAAAGTTAAAATGTTTCATAAAGTAACTCACAATCACCTTACCCTAACTACCTACTCTCCTAACTTTCGACATCTACACCTACATGTTGTACTAACCTATGCCATCTTCTACACAGTCTAGACACTGACAGCATCGTTAAAGAAGAACTACTACATTGCCCTATCGAAATACTATCGAAATACACCAACCACAATTACACCTTATCCTGCTCCACCCACTGGTGACATATATCGAAGACTAAGAGAAAATAAAATGCCACTGATACCAATATTAGTTGGATGAATGACAATCCGAAGTCATCCAGCGTTACAATTATGCTTACATATCTATGGCCAATCACAATTCGTGAGTCTATAACATTCTTACAAAAACGCTCTGACACATTTTTATCAGATATGAAGGAGCAGAAAGCAATACCTCCGAAACGGCGTTACGTGTTACCATTTCGAAACGGAGCGATACCCAGAACAGTAGTGAATACCGACCGCCATAATAATTTAAATTCTCCATGCCACATTCTAGCCAAATCAGGTCGGTAGTTTCAGAGATGAAGCACGCATACAGACGGGTACACTATGAATTAAGTCGGCCTATAGACTTGCGGACTGTTATGTCGTGTCCACTAGCTAGATAGTTACAGACGTTCAGAACTATCGTAATGCATTCATCTTCAGGGTCCAGCAGTCCAAGAACCCAAAAAACATGAAAATTCAGCAACACCGCTGTGGAAAGCTCAAATCTCGCAATATAGGTACATATAACATATATTTTTTTAAACTTGGCATTTAAAGGGCATTATCACTACAAGTGCAGAGATATACTGGAGGATATGGGTCTCTCTGGCTATGCATAGGCTCCCTGTGGCTAGCGATGTGATCCTAATGATGATTGCAGTTACGCCCTTCAGCTGTGGCCCCCAATTATCATACCACCTGCCCGCAAAGGGACTATAAAGACAACCTCGCCCCGCTGCAGGGGGCAGCTAACCGCACCTGCCACAGCGATTGTTACTGGCTAAATGCAGGCACAGTTTACACACCCCTGCATACATCAGTATGCAGAATACTCGAGGAGAAGAAGGGGGCGCATATGGCTAATTAAACAACCACCTGACTTAACAAGCTAACTACCTAGCTTCTATTAATTAATAAAACTAGCGTCAAGCACAATTATATTTAGTGTGTAAAAACCTGATGATGGACCCCTTGGGCCGAAACATGTAGCTTATTAACAGGATACTATTATACAATAAGTATCATTGTGTTTGACGATAGTTTTATTAATTAATCTTTAACACTAATACTCGATACTTTTTACTGCAGTACCTGACTTCCTAACGAAGTAATTTCAAGGTACAGAGCTTTGAGAAAAGACAGTATTGTAGTCGGTAAGTAATTTCTCTCTTGTTGATTGATTGATTTTTCAGTGCTTAGTAATACTTTATAAACATATTTTATTGCAATAAATGGATGGATGGATGGAAGTGCGAATGAAGAATTAAGACAGGACATGGGAGGAAGCCGTCGTCTTTTCTTGGAAGGAAGAATGTAAGTTACACGCCTTTAAGACATAACAGTTGTACTCTGAAAATATTTGAACATAAGAAGCATTAAGTTGTTAAAATGGGATAATATACAGCATTACGAGGAACTCAACTGTTGACACTAGTTCTCTAGTAATATCAAGATAGTGAAGTCTAGGAGGCTAGGTCAAGAAGGAAATGGGAGTGTGCATCTCAGAGCAAAGGTTTGCGAAAATAGGGGCAGCTGAAATTTGTTAAGAAAATTTAATATGTTGAAATTAACAACACTTGGCCTCGTTAAATCTGAAGCAAATCTAAAGACAGTTTTCTTTCTGTTGCCATTTGTTGTACTAAAGTCGTGCATAGAAACCGTAACAAGAAGTTACATATACTGCGGCATATAAATCTTGTAATCTAACTTTCCGAGTCAATAAAAGTAGGCTAAAAGGAATAACTCTTAACTAAAGCATTTCCCAGTCTACCCAACTATGGAACCATTAAGACCGTACTTTGTACTACAAAATCTAGTCTTGTAAAGACAGCTAATGGGCGTGGGATTCTATGTGTGTGGTTAAGGTGGTAACCCTGCAGACGGACAAGCAACATAAAGTTCATCCATTAAATCCCAGTTTCTCCCCTTTACAATTAAAAACCATGCTCTCCTGTATTCAGGTTTCGTGTTTGTTTTACGTATCTTGTTTCTGAAGCTTGTTCTTAGTTGCAGAAACAATACAGCGACCGTATTGTAACACATGACCGCAACCCACACGGCTGAGTTTCAGCATACTGCCCTTTTTTTTTACGTGCATTTTGAGAAAGCTTGTTCCGCCATATTTATACGCCTGTCCAGCAATAATTAACAGCATCCAAACTATGGGACCTATGATTCAAGCCGGTAAAAGAGAACCACAGTAAATCTGTTCACCCATTTACCTTCGATTCACTTTAAGCATAAATGTAGGAATAAATAATCTCTGATATAAAACACTATCTAGTCGGTTAACAGAATTTCGCAGAATTTAGACCAAGGCACTTCTACCGTATGAGACCAACGACTCTCACGTTCTTCTCGGATGACAACGTGTAGTTTGGTAGGCCGAAAAGCAGCTGGGAGGAGGGGTGTGACATTGAGAGGGATATAATGGAACAAGCCGTGAGACTGAGACGAAATTTTGCATGATACACACCTTATATTTTGCGTAATATTTGCCTAAGATCCGTGACCTCGTACAAGTCTCTGATAGTACATATAACAAGATAGGTAATGTACGCTTAACGTTACAATGTGGTGCGTTCGCGTAATGTTTATACCTACTCGATCATGCTAACAACCTGATACCATTTCACCCGCAGAGAGCGCTTTTATGACGATTTAATGTCACCGGCAGCAATAACACGTACTTAGGCCTTCATGTGAAGTGCTCGATATTTGTTCGATTTTAACCAAATTTGGAGTTTACCAACAGATTTTCATAATGTCCCCAATACAGAATCTCAAGAAAATCCGTCCAGTTGGGTTCCCGCTGTTACATGCGGAGAGAGACACGGGCGGGTGTGACGAAGGTATTTGGCATTGTCCGCGAGTATGCGAACGTGCCTGATAACAAGATAGGTTATATGAAGTGTGCGCCATCGAAGGCGTTACCAAAGCCCCGAGGACCAACCTGCCGTCCACGTGATGTCCAAAAGACTTGCAACATATTCTAGGTACACAGATAGCAGATGACTTATGCAAACAAAACGGGGCCTTATTATACCACGCCAAAGCATGCATTTGTCCGTCCTTATCATGTCGTCACTTGCGTAATGTCGAAGCATATTTTATGATTATCAGTTGCTATTACCTATCAGAAAGTCTACAGGCAAAGCACTGCGGCACCAGAAGGTCCCTGCAGCCAAACGACTTAAAATACTCGAAACTGTGCCACTAAAATTATTTGTATCTACGCGAGGGACTGTTTGAGGCACTGGTTGTTCCACGATTCTAGGTCGAGTAAGATATTTTGCATGTGAACTCTTAAGACGTTTTGCTGTACGGCAGACAAGACAACGAAAAAAAAATGAGTTTAAGACACCGTAAATAAACGGAGGCGGCGGACGCATTCTTCCCATTATCACTGTCACCAGCTGCACAGACGTGGGATTAAGTACGTGTTCTCGACTTATGGAGAGAGACGTTCTTAACTCGACTGACATCAGCAGGGGAAAGACATGCTTGTAACAGTGTTATTTACCTTACGAAGTAAAACATTTGGTATACAGTGGCTCACTAGGTGTAGTGTAAATAAGGCGTTTCAGAAAATACAAATCAGGGGCAACAAAACGCGAAGTGAAAAAAGAAATGGAAGAAACTGAAAGACATGTTGGCGCTATGGATACGTCTATGACGCTACCGCTTGCTTTGGATGAAGGAGAGGTGTGTGGCTGAACACGATGTGACACAGACATGACACTGACATCAGTGCGGCAACATGCCAGAGGCCACAGCCGAGTTACGTAGTCAAACTGAAGTTAATAAACCATTTAATATTTTCGACCTGGCCACTTCGTCCGACCACATCAATGACATTTACATATACGCGAAAGCGAGACATGGGCCCGCAATGTTGTCCCAAATTCAAAAACTCCCACGGATAACATGTTAGTGACTTTTGTGGTAAGGAAATGACAAAGAGCGTTAGGACGCACTGAAGCAGGCACTGCACATGCAGCCACTCTGACACAGCTCACTGGAACTGCGTGACGCGGAACTCCAAAAACTTGTGAACAACGTAAACACACAAACAAGCCTCTTTCGTTGCAGGTTTCCGCCGCGATGTTGATGAGATCTGCGCTCTTCTGGGATATTACGCGGCGTCGTGTGGTAATTGTTTACCGACGTTTCGGGAAAACATGTCGGACCCATCTTCACGGGTCAAGAGTCCGGTGACCCGTGACGATGAGACTGACACGTTGTCCCGAAACGTCGATAAACAATTACAACACGACGCCGCGTAATATCCCAGAAGAGCGCAGATCTCGAGCCTCTTTCAATACCCCCCTCTTTTGAATACTCTAAGGTCAAATAATTTTTTCTTACTTTCGGTTATTATTTGATATTAATTATATCGAAGCAAAAATTTCCCTGCAGCGAAACATGCCTGACTTGTGGGTGGTAACAGTTCCTGTCCAGCATGGGCGTGCAGTAGAAAAAAACAGAGTGAGAACTTACTTTTTATTTGTGTGTATTATTTTTCTGTCATAACAATCTGTAACTGTCTAAATACACGGCTATTAAACATCATTTCGAAAACAAATGAAAATAAACTGAACACAACAGAGACGAAAAACTACAGCCGCCTACCTGATTCCACAAGATTCATACATGCCAATGTTTAAACAACAGCACTGCAATATCTCCCTCAGTTCCACAGTTTTGTATGTGGTCGAATTTGCAGCTAAGAATTTCTCTGAAAGAATTTCCTGGTGTTTAAAACTTCCCTTAGGCAATCGAAAAACAAAAATCATGCCCAGTGTCCTGTCACTGTTAACCCCAGTCTGTAAACATGTCAAACAGTTTATGACGTACTTAAATGCTGTCTTATTTTGGAGGTTTCTATGTTCTAAGGTTGTCACAAAAACGCTGGATTTGAAGCCAATGATTTATGGAGGAATGACTTTATTTTCATTACTTCAAACGTAAAATATCACATTTTCACGCCGAAAAACGCCCCCTGATTTATTATACGAACCAAACTATCAACCCCTCAGCAGTCTAAATCCGGGCCTAAAAGAAACAAAGATACGCACGTGCAATTATTAGAATTTTTACTGCATATCACCTGTCGCTAATTGAATGTCTAAAAAAAAAAAAGCTGATATCCATCCCCTGTTTATTTCAGATTGGTCCTTGAAACAACCTGAAATATTCATGAATTGTAGCCTCTCAGATGATAAAGAAGTTAATTACTTTTGTGGCCCTATCAACGCGTTTACAAAATCCCAAACTTACGCCCAATCACGAATCAGTTTAGTGGACGGATTTGCCACACCACTTCATCATCTTCCTTAGGTCTGCCAAAAGGTCTCGCCCGTTGAATTCTCTTCCTACCGCTGCACAATCATTTAAGATTCTTCCAAGTATTATTTACTGCTGTTTCTGGCCGCAATGATGTGTCTTTAAACCAATATAAAGTGCATATTTATAGACTATCCCATCTCAGAAATTAGAGTAGACATTGTTTATATTGAGATATGCCTTTTATATACGGATCCGAACAAAAATGAGTTCAACACAAACTAACTGCATGAAACACTCTAACATGAACGGAAGAGATCATTTGGAAG
This sequence comes from Reticulitermes speratus, assembly GCA_021186555.1. Lineage (NCBI taxonomy): Eukaryota > Metazoa > Arthropoda > Insecta > Blattodea > Rhinotermitidae > Reticulitermes > Reticulitermes speratus. The sequence continues at coordinate 16,145,067 of JAJKFL010000039.1, read as the reverse complement.
ACCTAGGCGTAGATGGGAAGACGACAATACAGTTATCGCAAAAAAAAATCACTTTACGAGGATGTCGAATGGAATCAAATGACTCATGCAGAGTTCTGTGGCAGGCTTGTGTGAAAACGCTGGCGTATTACTTCAAGTAACAAAATACTTGTGTAGCTAACTTTGTCTCCTTCTTCATGTATCGAACCAGAAGAGAGAAAAACATCTATTCACTGGTGCTTCTCAGCGGCACTAGTCTTGTTACTGAGAATTTTTTGACTAGCTGAACGCCTATCGTCTTCTCCAACAGTACTTTACTCACTCTTCTGGGACATTACGCGGCGTCGTGTGGTAATTGTTTGCCGACGTTTCGGGACAACCTGAAATCAAAGTACTTTACTCGATCGAGTTAGTTGGTTGCGCGAGAGTCCTTTTTCTACCCTCGGATAACGGAACCTGTACATAATATGAAAACATTCATCAACAGAAGGTCTTGCTCGCAGTAATATTAATTATGGACCGATCCCAGTGGCCGCGCGGTCTATGATGTGGGTATGCGGCCACTCGCTTGCTGGGATAACGGGTTCGAATCCCGCCGGGGCCATGGAGGTCTGTTTCTTGTAAGTGTTGTGTGTTGTCAGGTAGAGGTCTCTGCGGCGGGCTGATCACTCGTCCAGAGGAGTCCTAACGAGTGTGGTGTGTGAGTGTGACCGCGAAGCGTCGATAGTGAGGAGGCCCTGACCCACTAGGGGCTGCTACACCGTGGGGGGAAAAAATTCGAGTACCTTCATCGTTTTTTTTATTTCAATTTCTGCCACATCAGAACCACATTAAAAGTCTTAATCGGCAATGGGAGTTTGTGGTGTGTTATTAAAACACTATGATATTCCACACGCTTGACACACACAAAAGCAAGCGAGACATATGCCATTTATCTACTGAACAAAGTATGTTTTGTAGAACGCGTGGCGTCGTAGCATAAATAAACAAATTCACCCTCAGGAGGGGACATTGTGTGTGTGTATGTGTGTATGTATATATATATATACATATATATATTTACGTGTGTGCATAGTGCAATGTGTAATGTTGGTTGCCTAGCTACAAGGCACTTGGCCAGGGGCTCGCATGAGCCTTAGGTGCGTCGCCCTGTTTGTTGTGTTCTAATTGTTGCTGTGTGTGCCTGCAGTACATTCTGTAAAGCGTGTTGTTTTAACATAGTTCACGTGTTGTACACGGATAGACCAGTGCTTCGCCGAACAAAAAGCGAGCGCCACGGTTGTGTTGTTCAAGTTTTGAACAAACTAATTTATAAGAATGGCCCACGCTACAGTGGAGGTAAAATATTGTGGGGTAATGTTCGCTCATTCGACGAAGTGGGATGGGAGGGGACGGGGGAGTGTTGGCATGAACTTTATACTCTTTGACAAGCTAACGAACAACAAAAAACAAGCATGGCCAATCAGGCAATTATTCTGGATACAATCATGTCACGGCGTCTTCTGCCAAAGGTAGCTTGAGCTGCTAAGTTAACATCAAGTAGACCAAACATATAAGGCATTTTGGACTTTAAGGCGCCAGCCTTACTGCAGTTATGCTTTACCAAACTCGGCTGACAGATACATTCATGCTTCGGTGTGGGAGGACACCTCCAAATACACGAAACGAAGTCCTTGAAAAACCAGTGGTCAATCAACCAGTCAAGTAAATCCACGGCTTCTTTGTAAAATCAAAAATTTCAGTGCCATGTTCAGAGCAGCTCGTCGTCTGACTCTATTCCCACTCAAATTAATTCAGCCCATGCTGTAAACACACCATATTATTTAAAACTCATCCTAACATTACTTACGCCTGTTTCCTAAATATATGTCTTCCCTTCAGGCTGTCCGGCCAAAATTCTGTACGCGTCTGTGCCATCTCTCCACGCCTCCCAAATACCCCTCCCGCCTATCCCGTGCAAGAAAATCTTTATGTGTTTTATGCAGTGCGCTGCAAGGCACTGCTTTCTGCACTGAACACGCCATGAAATTGAAGAGTACTGGAAAGCGTTAATAAGTTTTTAAATTTGGGTCTGTTAAATTGTGTCGTCACAGATCGCGTCACATATAAGAAACTCTCAAAAACCGCAGTAATTTAAATAATGACCAATAAATAACAGAATTTATACTAAAAATGTTCAGTCCAGACATGGTCCTTGCTTGTGTCCCCACAATATATCATATAACGTACATGAAAATTCCAATATTGCTGAATAATCGTCTATTCTTCGAGGAACAGTAAAACCCACATTTCATCTACTCAAAAGTTTCTGTTTCGTATGCATGAAACGAGCATTTTCATGTGCTTCATTCAGTAAGTTACGTTCAGAATGATCTTGCCAGTGCATAAAATTATGCTCTGCAATTTGAGGAACAAAGTTTGTTATCACCGTAGTAGCTTCTAGATTCTTGGACTCCATTCCAACGTTCCGATCGCTCTTGCACAAATATTGCCTCACACGTGACATTGAAGCCCTCTATAATTATTTGAGTGTGTTTTATATAGTGCACCTAAAAGACCCGTGCCTTTGTAGCCCTCATATTTACGTTTGCAGCCTTCCTTGAAATTCAGTTTATTATCGCTTTAATCCAGTCTTACAGACTGTTATTGATTGTCCCAACACTGATCATACATCCCTACGAAAGGTTTCCTGATATATCAGATTGTGCAACCCTGTTATGAAGATGATTAGTTTTTTTTATTTTCATTTTTCCGTGTAATGGAGCACCGGTGGAATGAAATTGACGAGGGAAACCGAAGTACTCGGGGAAAACCCTGTCCCAGTGCCACTTTGTCCACCACAAATCCTACATCGACTGACCCGGGATCGAAACCGGGCCTCCGCGGTGAAAGGCCTGAGCCATGGCACGGCCCTAGTGCCGAACTTAAGAAAGAGTAGAAGTATACGTCCAGGTTTCCATATACATTATGGCGTGAAAAGGGACAACTTTACCTTTACCTCAGAGCAGCAATTCTTGAAGCAGTTCGGGGGATATAACTTGCTCAGGATGTGTCCAGTGCCAGGCTTTGGTATTAGCGGTGTGGAGACTTGGGGTCTGCTATCATGGTACTAATTTCATAATACCACCCCAAATTTTAAACTGCCTTGTTCTTACGAATTAGGCAAGTTTACTCGTAAGTCTGCGCCGTCGCAAAATAACCTTTGCAGCGCCCTTTCAGTCTTCATTTTATTTTCGTACTTCTATACATATCGTTCCAGGCGATATTCAACCAATAGTCGTCAGCCATCCTATGTATACGGTCTTCCAACAGCACGATCAAAATGATCCATCAGTTAGTGCCACGAAATAAAAAGCATTTCGAACGATCGTCATCCTGCTATTCTAATTACAGACTGTGTTAGAGTCGCGAAATTTAGCATCTTGTACTAAACCCTCCTGGTAGCTTCCGTGCCTGTAGCGTTACGCACACCTTGCGCTCAACACAAATACTGGTATTGTGACAACATAGGTAAGTTTGGTCTCATAGGTCACGTAGCATGCGTCAGGGGAACAATACTAGCAGGAAGCTGAAAACGTTTTGTCAGAAATTCAGAAGAATAAAACAGAGCAAAGGGTGGCCGGTAAAAACTGGTGAAGATCAGCACAAGATCCTAATGACGCCAACGTCCTCGTCTCGCGCAGCCAGTCTCTGTATGAGTCACGCAGTCAATAATATTTAAATTGGTAGTCATTTCATGCCGCTCTGTAACAGTAATATAGATACCAAATTTACACGTTCTGGTAAAACAAAACAAATATGCAGGCCTAAACAAGGTTAGTACATATCAAAATTTCAAAACTACACAAATCGGTGGAACCCTGCAGAACTCTTCACGGTAGTGAATACGGAGAAAACCAAATAGCCCTATATGGGCATGACATAAAACTAAATCAGCTACACAGAATATAACTGCGGGCGTCACGGGAAAGAAAACATAAAACGTTTTATACAGATTTTGTGTAATCGTACGTATTTATAACACGTCTCACAAATATCTTAAACAAATATTCTAAGTTTCTCACACATATCAACTCACAAATTTTCGAGCTAATACGTGAAACACGATATTGTTATTAGCTTCACGCCCCGAAAATTCGCAAACCGCCATGTTGGTGTTACTGAAGGAGGGAAAAGTTCGAAAGCGCGATGGTTCTAGTGGCAATAAGAGAATAAAATCGCACAAAATCGCATTCTCTTAAATGAATAACCCCAATTAGCGCCACATAATCATTCGCCTTATTCGGTATTTAACAACGAAAATTTCACTTAAAGGAAACAACATTGTGATAATGTATACACCTTGCCATTTGGTGATATCTTCTGCAAATTATGTCCAGCATCGGCTGTTATTTTGGGCCGTAATAATGAATAAACCCTCGTATTCTAGCGGGAACAAATTATTTGATGTACAGCTATTGTTCGTGATTTGCTGAGTTCCTAGCCAAACAGTACGGAAACACCGATGTGGCCGCTCATTGTTGTTTCTAAAGTTGGGGTGGGGGATACAAAGACGATTCCTACATACTAACAGGCTAATTCCATTGTACACAAAGCTGCGTCTCTGGATATATTGTTACCACACACAGCATTTTTAACAAGCGGCAAGCTGCTCGCCTATAAACAATAACAGACCACGAGACCCGCGTCTTTCCCTTAAAAACTACAGGCATTAAACTGATATGTAAACACGTAATGGTCATTTTCCATCGTCTAGTTTTGGTTAGAAAGTCCATTGTTATGGAAGCTGGCCCCCCTTCCGTCATTAGATAGAGCTAGTCTCTGTCCCTGGAGTACAGAAAGTAGACGGTTAAGAGTTAGTTCCATCCGAGGGATCAAATTGATTTTTTCATATTTTCACCTGATTAAGGAAGCATACCCAGACGTTCCATACCTCGCGAGATTACTAGATATAACGATGAACAACAATTCTATCCCAGGGGACTGGAAAAAAGCTATAGTGGTTCCTATTTATAAAGGGGGAGATCGATCAGTAGTGGGAAACTATAGACCGGTCAGTTTAACCTCAGTAGTTTGCAAACAAATGGAGCACGTTATAGCAGGGTATCTAAGGCAAGTCTGGGAAATGAGTGAGTGGTTATATGAGGGTCAGCATGGATTTAGACCAGGGTACTCATGCGAAAGCCAAGTAGTCACAGTTTGTCAAGATATTGCTGATTCATTGGACGAGGGAGTCAGGACTGACGCGATTATAATAGATTTTTCAAAGGCTTTTGATTTAGTCCCACATGATAGGCTGCTTTCAAAAATTGCGGAAACCGGTGTGGACTTGAGGGTAGTGGTGTGGATAAAGGAATTTCTGTTAGGACGTTCGCAAAGAGTTAGAGTAGACGGACAACTATCTGATGAAGTCAGAGTAACGTCGGGAGTGCCGCAAGGGAGCGTATTAGGTCCGTTGCTCTTCCTCGCTTATGTTAATGATATTTGGAGAAACATTGAGTCAAATATACGGCTTTTCGCTGATGATTGTATAATATACAGGAGGATAATCGATAGTAATGACATTGAAAATTTGCAGACAGACTTAAATAGATTAGGGGAATGGGCGGTTGAAAATGAAATGAGGATAAATCCAGGTAAGAGTAAAGCAGTAAGCTTCAATAGAGCTAGGGTGAAAGGTAAACTGAGGTATTGTATTGGGGATCAACTAATTCCAGAGGCAAATAGCTTTAAGTATTTAGGAATAATTATACGCAGCGACCTAAGCTGGGCAGATCATGTAAATTATACACTAAGAAAATCATGGAGGGCTCTTCATTTCGTAATGCGTATACTCAAAAGGGCAAATAATAATACGAAAAGTTTAGCTTATACGGCACTTGTGAGACCGATACTTGAGTATGGAGCGGTGTGTTGGGACCCATACAGAGAAGGTCAGGTAAGCGCTTTGAATCGCGTGCAAAAGAGAGCGGCAAAATTTGCAAATAATACAAATGAATCGGGTTGGGAAACATTGACACAGCGTAGAGCGATAGCCCGAATATGCGCCCTTTTCAAAGCATACACCGGGGGACGGGCTTGGAAAACAATAGGGGATAGACTGCTAAAACCATGCTACCTGGGTAGGGACGATCATAGTCGGAAAATTAGGATTAGGAAACAAAGAACAGATGTAGGTAAATATTCCTTTGTAAATAGGACCATTCTAATATGAGTACTTGTATTTACTGTATGTATTTTGTTTTGTATGTGCATGGGTGTTTTTGTAAGGTGTGAACGGGGTTTTTCTAATATGTGTACTTGTATTTACTGTATGTATTTTGTTTTGTATGTGTATGGGTGTTTTTGTAAGGTGTGGATGTATTTGTAAGGTATGGATGTTTTTGTAAGGTGTGGATGCTTTTGTAAGGAGTGGATGCTTTTGCAAGGTGTGGATGTTTTTATAATGTGTGTACGGTGTTATAATGTGTGTACTTGTATTTACTGTATGTATTTTGTTTTGTAATTGTGTATAGTTTGTTTTGTATTGTTAATTTTATGTATATTTATATGTCCATTTGTATTGTGTGTACTAGTGTAAGGACTACTGCCACCGGGTGAAAACCCAATTGCAGTAAATAATAATAATAATAATAAAACGTTCTAACTTTTAACAAAAAAGAGGCGACTAAAATGCACATTATTTGTGTCACATTTTGTGACCTAGTAACTGGCCAGTTGTCATTAGAGGTATTCTCAATGCAATGTGCTATTCGTGGTCTGCTCATAGTAACAAAATATAGATTTGATGTTAGTCCCGAAACGTCGGTAAACAATTACCACACAACGCTGCGTAATATCCCAGAAGAGCGCAGATCTCATCAATATAGATTCGATTTATCGGCAATGCTAACATGGCGTCTATTCGAATTTGGTACTGGAAAAACACTAGCCCCATTCAACGTAGATTCCCGAAGTTTCGTATTATTATTCATCCTTAAAACATACAGAACCTACCAGTTTCAATATACTGAGTGGTGAAAATGGTTTTCACGAAATGCGTAGGCGAGATTCAGGCTTCTGCCGCGGTGTAGTTGAGACCTTAGATTTTTTTGGGATGTTACACAGTGTATATTGGTAGTTGTTTACCGACGTTTCGGGACAGCTTATCGGTCCCTTCTTTAAGAGACAAGCAGTCCACCAAGAATGTGATCGCTTGATCCTTACAGATTGAAATAAGCTGTCCCGAAACGTCGGTAAACAACTACCAATACGCTGGGTAACATCTCAAAACAGCGACAGCCTCAAATACGTTGAAGCCCAAGCCTCAATTGAAAAACCCGAGAATGAAGAGAGGCCTATATGGTGCGACTGTAATGACGCTTCGTGCAAAGTGCACAGTCGCTCAGATCTGCGAACACATTTAGTGCTGAATAGTTACCAGGTACAATAAAACAAATAACAACTTTTCCTAGTTTCAGCGTGCTGCCGGGCTAAATATTTTAAAAAGATGGAAAACATTAATTTCCATTCCCCGCATTATATAAACACAAACTTTTTTCATTAGAACTACTGGTGCCAAATTTCATGAAACGCAATATAAAAAAAAACTGGGAGGCTTGACTTGATGATCTGTAAGATGCCCCACTGTGAACTGTGACCTGTATTCAGCATTTTCTTCTTGTTCTTCCTCCTTAGTCCACCAGAGTTCTCTTCAGCACACCTTCTACCACTCAATGTCCTTACACATCCAAGGGAAAAATACTTAAGACGAAGTTAACATAGGTCACGTTGTGAAGGTGTTCATAACGTGACTTATTCACATTTGGCTGTTGACACTGGAATCGTTTCCACAAGAGTTGCGAGCTTATAAGCGATCGTTGCTGGTTACTTTTTAATTTGATATACACCAAATTACGAGACTGTTCTCTTCAAAGGTTTAACTTTATTTCTCCATTATAACAATACAAACGTCAGCACAATACCATTCGTCTACTCCTTTCCTTTACTGAACGCCAACTGGCGCGGGACACCTGGTCCTTTCTTCTGCCTACTACATGTAGAGGAGTGGGGAGGGAGAGCCGAACTGCTCCAATAATGTTCGGTTACGAGCTTCTCAGGACAAGCAGATCCTGGCTCCCCTTTTGAGCCCTTAAAACGCCTTTATGTCTTCACACGACACAGCACGTATAACAAACTGTTCTGCTGCTTCCTCGTTTTCAGTATCTTCGAAAGTAAGATTCATGCCCTCTGGCCATTCGTCAAGTTCCAAATATAGTGACAGCTTAATTAAAGTTTCACATTTTTCTTTTTAAAACGCAGTCACTACAACTTGACTTCACACTGCTGATCAGATACTTAAAAAATGTTTTCGTTTATGACAGGTATTTTACTGGCCTTTAGCGTTACCCCAAGAATGTCTTCTCGGTATCTGCCTTCTGAGCATCAGAGTACAATTTTCTTGACTTGCCTATCATTTTAGTAGTCTGACAGCTCTAGCTATTTCTGTTTGCACATTGTAAAGTACACATTTTCTACACTGCAACCCAACCAAGGAAAAACAGTCCATCAAATCAACGCAAATATTCGATGGATGTTGAAGATTCTAACATCTACTTTAGTGCATCGTACTTGGCTCCTTCCGCACTGCATCTGAAATCATCACCACCCGTTTTACGAAAATCCTCACCCCCACCCTTATTGGAGTGATAAGGGAAGCAGACTGGCGGGGCTGCATTCACAGGAACCGGAAGCCACAGCCACGTTACAAATCCCACATCCTTGAAACGTGGATTTTTCTGAGAACATAATTAATGCGTACTCAACCAAGCATAACTTTTATTGTGAGTGCAGACACTCCCCGACTTACGCACCTTCAAGTTACGCAGTTTCAAGCAGGTAATTTTAAAGCAAGTGAAAAGGAAATTGGAATAAAACATTTTTGAAACCGGGGCCGAATTTTTTTCTTGCGGGAATGAAAGCGCAATGAGACGAAGGTGGTTGAAGAATACTGCTGGGCGATAACACAGGTGGCGGGGCGATCATGCTGCGGCCGATCAGGTTCCGGCGTGTTGGAGTTTGCATTTCAACTCCACTCCCCTGTATATACGTCGTACATACACAGTTGACTACTTGTATACTCAGTTCCGAGATATGTATTTTCCGACTCACGCCGGAACTTCCGGAAAGTAACTACTGCGTAAGTCGGGGAGTGTATGCATTCGATGTCGTGAGGACGCGTCAGTATTCATACCACAGAAAGGGGTTAATGTGTACCTAATAAGTACAGCTTTACATCTACATACTGGGATATTACTGTATCGCAGTCTAAAACAGATATAAACTCGTTTGTGTATCACACTACAATCAAAAACGTTACTCTGAACCATCGCCATGGCACAGTTCTTCAGTCACCAAGTTCAGACCGGCATTTGTCACGACTCTCCACCGCGTTCTGGAAAGTGCTTACAAGACTAACTAAACATGTGCTTCATTCGTAGTACAGTAACTTTCTATACACCCGGTCTGCAGTCGTTCTGGTGCCTTGCCACTATATTAATACAACAATCATAAAAAGCAATGCATATTTACATGTTCTCGAGAAAACTTAAGTCTATTTCTCTCTTAATCAGAGCGTGAGTAATCGGCTAACGTGGAACTCTCCATGTGGCTGCTGCAAGGCAGAAACACGCTCAAGAATGCGAGCAACGCCTTCGGAGAGAAAGAATATAATGAATGTAAGGAACGAGGTTCCTCTGATAATCTTCAGGAAGAGGGTGCTTCCTGAGAAATTGATAGCCACTCGCCAAGATATTCTGAGTCCTTTAAATGAGCCAAAGGTTAATTATCTTATGAGGCTAGAAGTTCTCTCAGGGTGGCAGCTATGCTGGATACTCTCGTCCGGGATATGACGCCGTGTAGAATGGTCAGTAGTTACATATCTATCACACTACATGCCGTGAAATCACAAGAGACATAATCTTCCTTCTTTAATGTGTTCAAAGAACCCGTTACTAGACCGTATCCTGAGGCATAAGACCCCAGTTCGCGCCTTAAGACAAGCTCCACTATTGTCCTATTCGTCTCTTCATTTCAGCCGCAACAATTTCTGTGTACCAAAATCTGTTAAATCATGTGGATAAAGATGACGTCATTATGAGCACGCTTCATGTATAGGCCTACTGAGCAGAGAACATAGCCGATGTCGTACCAAATTCTACACTCACTGCACATGCCTGCAGAGCTTGTTGTGGGAAAATTCACTTCAAGAGGATGGGTCTTTTATTATGCCCTCGCATTTTTACACTACGTGGCAATAGCCTTAAACCCCGGGGCGAACCGCGCGATTGGAATTCTTTCTTTCGTTGGACCGCTAGGGTATGTTATGCAGCCCTCTAATGGGGGTCAGCATATACTGCTTCAGGAGTGTCCAAACTCCCACCGCCATTTCTTACAGACTTGCGTTTATCTGTTTCTTGTTTATATTTAATTCACTTCGTGACGCTTTACCATCTGCACAGACTGTTTCCAAGTCGGATAGAAGCTGTTCTACAAAGAGAAAGGAGATTAAGCCGCAGCCTATTTTAATCTTGGAATGCTCAAGTATCGTAAATTTGACTACCCACGATTGCAAAATTGCACGTTCTTCATCTCGCTCTCGTGACGCGGTACACCTCCTCATTACCTTCAGGAGCTTCCAGTGGTGAGTAGTGTCTTACGCACCTTCAACTGTTTGCTTGCCAGTGATATCCACATCTGTCATAAAACCAGGAATGTTTAAAAACGTTCATCTTTCCGTCCCGTTATGATTACAAATACTAGAGCAGGGCGTGCGGCTTTAGTTTTGCCCTTCAATTCATAGACAAATGTCTTTAAGACGCAAAAACTTCACAAATGTTCGGAAGTTCCTCAGAAACCAGATGAATATCTAAATTAAGTTGGAAAGGAAAGTGAGCCGAAAAGTAATCTGGTAAGTGGAATCACAAGCGGATTAAAAAGAAAAAAGGATAAAATATGCTCCATAGAGAGAAACAGGGACATATAAAATTATACATAAAGAAAATTAGCAGGTATCTAAAGATTTATGAATGGAGCCACGCATAAAGCCCTTGTTACACCTTGTTCTTCACATCGCCACAGCAATGTTGTACAATATTTTGCCACAGAATTTTCAACAGCCATAATTGTCGTCCTGTATTATAGCCCATCTGCTACAGTGTTCTGCCAAAAATATGCAGAATAACGACTGCTTTTCTTAAACATAATCCAAAAGCTGTGTTTGTAAACGATAGAAAGAGGTGTATTCGCTGTGACACGCACAGCTGCAAGCTGTTCAGTTATCCGCGTCGTATCCGGTAGCATTAGTACGCACTGAATGTTCCCACAAATGTGACCTAATTGACATTAGCAAAAAATAGTCGCACATTTGTGAGTGTCTAAGATTAATGTCTATCCTAATGAATTTTAGCATTCCAGGCTCAAGGGCCTGTCCAGTTACTTGCTTAAATACAGTGAAGCAAAACCACTACCCTTTAAGCTCGCGACTTTGCTTTCCTAATACCAGGTCTAAATCTGTCTCTTGAGGCTGAAAATAATGATATAACAAGAGTTTCATAATTTGTACGTCTATCAAATATTATCAGAATCACAAATTCAATGATGATGGGATGGGCATCATACATATTTATCGCGTATGGAGACGAAAAAAGCACAAAAATTTAGTCTTACAATATAAAAGGAGATAATTAGGAGTACCAAGTGTAGATTGATGACGACAATTACCTAGATCCTGCAGAATCAGGGTGCGAATTTGTAAGGTGAGTATATCTGGCTCAAGATACGGTCCAGTGGTGGGGTCTTGTGAACCAACAGATTCCATTCAACGGGGAAAATTTCTTGGCCAAATGAGCGATTATCGGATTCTCAAGGACGCTTCTAACATATACATTCATCAATTGTGTAAGTTACATAATGTCGAATGATAGAACAGCTGTAAATTCTGAGTGGGGTAAACACGCCCAGAAATTGACTGTGCTCTGATTTATTAAAGCAACGCGCCAACTTACGTCTACAGGAAGAAAATCGAATCTGAGACTTCCGGAGTAAGATGCGCAGATGCTAATCACTACGTCACATCCTTCAGTTTCGATTCTGTAAATTTTTCTTAAATTATAAACTTAATTTGTGGTGATAAGCCGTAGCCAAAGAACCCCGTGCTCATGAATACAGCATGAAAATTGTGTCTTGAAGGAATGTTGGACACCCCTTCCGTATGCCTCTCGTGTAGGTGGGTTCTCATCGCACCACCGTGATGTCTGGGGGGGATACCCACGGAACACCAACTATGTGTCTGTCTGTCCGGCCTGGGAAACACGAATCAAGGTTTCTTTAATTTCGCTTCAAAACTTCACATTATTGTGGGCGTATGGTTACTCACTCATTTCTTCCTCAATCACATAGTCTGAAGAGAGTCATCTATCAGCCATTTCGTTACGTAACGTGTGACGTATTAACCTGTTGGCGAGATTATGAACTACGGTTATTGGAAGTTGCATGGTGGCTTTGAGCTTCGGTGTCATTTTCTGCGAAACAGCATGCCAGTAAGGCATTGAAAAGCTAATTTCCGAGTGAATGAATTGTCCTAACTGTTCAGACATTATGGAGAACACAGCCTGACGAACATCTTCATAATTTGTAGGGTGATCTACAAAGGAGGATGGAGCGGCCTTACATATGGAAAAGGAAAAACGTAATTCGAAAACCTGAAAGAGAAGACCACTTGGGAGACCGAAGGTATCAGCATAAAAATAAGGCAAATTTTAAGAGAACCATGAGAGAATGTGGACTACGTCCAATTGGAACAGGACAGGAAATAATGATGGGCTTTTGTGAGCGCGGTAATGAACCGATTATGGCGACAATAAACTTTGTGGTATTGAGTTATGGTACCTCGTCGTTTCGTACGTGGTTGCCAACGTTTCGGTGAAACGTTCTACCTCCATCTTCAGAGAAAAAATCACATATTAAGACTAAGGGAGCAGGTTCTTTAAACGTTGGCGATCACCTGCTAAGTTACCAGAAGACTGAGATAGCAATTCAACTGGCTCAGGACAAGAGCCAATGACTGTTATAGTAGAGCGTCTATTATCCGAAAGTCAATTATCCGAAACACCGCAGGTAAAAAAAAGAAAGTTACCAGTACTGTACGTTCCAATTACCGGTTATTATACTGAAATATTACTAAGCCGGTTCAAGCATTTGTTTCTGACTATTCGTTTGTAAATGTAACGCAATATAGCATATAAAGTGATACTTTGTAATTACAGGAGTTCATAATGCTTAAAAATATAACCTTGTGTACACTAATTTAGATGTGATTACACTTTGTTTGGTACAAACTGGGTATTCGCATGCATGTTTGATTAACCGAACTTCCTCGGTTCCAGTTAGTTCAGATAATCGACGCTCTACTGTATTTGTATTTGTTACAAATTTCGTTACTATTGTTTTAAAAAGTTATTTATGGGACTTTCCCCAAATCACTAAATACTGCACTAGTTTTAAGCTACGGTCTCCTTACTGTGTCAGAAAGGAACAATTACACTAAGTTTGTTTATAACTATTTGAAATATCGTGTTACCGGAAGGAAACTGGATTTGAAAGAGGTACGATCTAGATGAGGTAAGCAGAAAAAACAGTCTAACGAGGAATTTAATCATTTACGCAATTCTTATACAACTGTATACTAATACACGGAATGCTCTGCACAAGTTGTGCCAAACATCAGGAGTCATTTTCATTTTAAAATTACGGTATCAACATTATGTCTGATTATCAACCGTTACATCGCTACGAGCATTTTTATGTTTCAAGATACTCGACGACGCTGATGACATCAGTTCTGATAAACCACCTCCACGCCCACCCTCACCTCTGGCAAACACTACTCCCTCGCAGTCCTGTTTTTACACGCGCAGAAATGTGCTTACAGAAGGGTGGAGGTCTTGTTGAACAGTAATCAGCGGAACACAACTGATATTGTATAAATATAATCAAAACTGACGTCTTTCTCTTCCACGTTGCAACATAACTACGTAAACAAACATAACAAACTCACTAACAACAAAAAATGACGCCTTTGTTTCGCGGTATTTTCTGACACACAGCTTTATTTTGATGTTGTACTCGTACATATGGCAGGGTAAGGCTTACGTGCTGCTGATCCCAGTGGCCGCGCGATCTAAGGCGCGGGTCTGCGGCCACTCGCTTGCTGGGATTGTGGGTTCGAATGCCGCTGGGGGCATGGATGTCTGTCTCTTGCGATTGTTGTGTGTTGCCACGCAGAAGTCTCTGCGACGGGCCGATCACGGGTCCAGAGGAGTCCTACCGAGTGTGGTGGGTCTAAATGAATGTGATCGTGAAGCCTCGATAATAAGGCCCTGGCCCACTAGGGGCTGTTCCGCCATTACAATAAAAAAAAACCACAATTGCTGCCTTCGTTTTGTGGTGCTATCGACCACGTGTTGTACAACAGAAGACTTAATGTATAGCTTTCTACTGTGGTGTTATCCGACACATAACTTCGTCTTACTTGTACAGTACAATAAAATACATGTATTGTAAAATTTTCGGTTACAGCAATGTATGTACATTAAAATGCTCATAATGATGTAACGGCTGATAATCAGGCATCTGCTAATTCAGTACAGTGTCAACTTTACACACTTCACCAATTATTATTAAGGCTATTAAAGCAATGAGGATGAAACAGGTGGAGTAGAAGGTACACGAGTTCAGAGCTTCAGTTGGTAACTCTTCAGGGAAGAGATAACTCAAGAGACCTAAGTGTAAATGGCAAAATAGCCTAATACTGTAAAGGACCTTAAAGAAAATGGGTGAGGGGCATGGATTAAATTCAACATGTTCGGTACAGGGTCTATTTGCAGGGTATGTTCTGGTCAGCTCATCTTCTCGAAAGAATCTTATTCCGTGGAGTTCAATAAATAATACAATGAAGACAGCTGATGACTCATGAAATCAAAACGCGCCCTTAAATAATAAGCCTACATGCACACGTCTAGATACGTTAATGGCGTTGACATAATTAACCGCTATTAAAATAACACAAGTAACATACTTAAATCTGAAGTAATATTAACATTTGCTTCAAGAGACTATTAATTCCTTTAAATTACCTCCGATTTTACTGTTCCTTTGCACAATCACAATGCGAAACACGGTTTAAACGGTAGAACGCATTTGCTGATACGCCCTTCCTAAGTGCTGTGAGCATGTGTCCACGTAACACATGACCTCGACATTTACGAGAGACAAATTTTGCATAGAGACGGTATCAGGAACCTGGTACCACAAAGGTCAGTCAGGTGAAAAAGTTTACTCACTTTGTTAGTGTCTCGAGTGACGACGTATAGATGGTTCCACCGACGTCGATGTGGACAGGCGCCGTGTAGCGAGAAGCGGCAGCGACGCAGGGAATCCCCGTAATTTTGTGGTTGTAGTTGAGGGCAGGAGGCGTCGGCGACGAAGAGTTGGACATGGTGGGCGATGTGGCAGGCGAACTGCTCGGCGAGAGCAACCTAGAACCAGATTAGCAACCAGTCGGGGCGAATGGCGAGGCGCTGGCCAGTTGCTTATAAATATGTGTACATCTCCCAACGAAAGTTTAATTTAACTGCAGAATTTATCACTTTTCGGAAAGAAATTACAGGATTTAATAAATAGTAAAGCAGACTGATGGAAAAAATGGGAGTTCAAAACCCATCTGTATGTTTACAAGCCTTGAATAATAAAAGGTTTGATTTAGAAAGACCCAGAACAGAGTGGCTAAAATAAGTATATAAAATTGTTTCGAAGTTCTGATACGGTAGTTGGTAAATCGGAGTAGAATATAATACAGGAAATAAATATTGTTTAACGAGGCTGTTCAAAAACCTCTACAGTTTAATCATACAATAAACTGACAGCACGCCCATAAAGCAACAGTATGTGAAGAGCAATCGCAGCCCATTCCTTTCCTATGGGGTAAAACGGCCGCGGAGTGAAGCTGACCAGTCACCTACATCAAGTGCCCAGATTAAAATGCGTGGCGCTATACCTCCACTCCCCATATACCTTAGTGACGTCTGTACGGAAAATTTTACTTTTACTGTGATGTAAAACAGTTTCAAAAGGTTGCAGTTTTAAACTTTACGAACAGCCATTATTTAAGACAAATTTGGAGTAAATAAACCCATGCAGTATTGTGGTCAACTGCCAATGCAGTCACGCCATATCAAATTAATGTCAGTCATCATATAACACTTTTATTTTTATCTGCAATAAGAAATCAGAGCACTCCCATAGCGACCTGTGTTTCAAGATACGTAGGGTCTACCCACCCTCATCTAGTGCCAGGGGTAAAGAAAGAGTAGAGCTATAACTGTACTCCCCATCTGGGCCTTCGTGGCCTGTTCTAGGGAGAACTTTACCTTTAACTTATATATATATATATATATATATATATAGAGAGAGAGAGAGAGAGAGAGAGAGCCAAGGAGAAATTACAAAACCTATGTTAAAATTAGGAATGTGACGATTTATGATTATTACATTAATGACAATGGTGTACTATAACCACCACCACCACCACGACCACTACTACTACTACTACTACTAATAATAATAATAATAATAATAACGCACTTCAGTTACACTCTATCCACTGTTTGATTAGCATCCAATGTTCCAAGAACAGAATATGGATTAATATTCATCTATATATATTGCTTCTACGCCTTCTGATGAAGATAAGCTTCATATAATGGAGCCCTGAATAAAGCACCTTTTCCCCTCTCTTGCCTGACGAAGGAGGCGGCGGCCAGCTTCCGTACCAACGGGTTCATACAATACTGTGCTTTAGTAAGAAAACGGACGGAGTTTATTTGGCTTAGGTTTGGACGGATGTTTTTAATATTAGGAAACGGATGGTCGATTGACGTAAAGGATGTATATAAAAGGCTGCGAACTGCGAAAAATCCGGTGTTAAGCAGATGCAGCCTTATCTACAATGTGACTCAACAAATAAATATTTGATTTTGATTATTTGGCTTGCCAGAGTAATGGAAACCGTAACTGGGTTTAAAAATGAACCCAGAATAAGCCCACGCTCAATTCAAGCCAAAAAGTCTACATAGCAGCAATTTTTACAGAATTGTGTCGTGCCAAAAACTCAGTTTATTTAGAATTCCGAATTCCTGCTGAAAGAAAATAACAACGTGTATAAAACGCTAAAATTTAGAACATTCGCCCCTTCTACAGGGTCACTGGAATAAGACAATTAGAAGTTGTGAGCTATAGAGATATGGCAGGATCGAGCGGAAACGTAGGCTAATACGTGAAGTGATTTGGGCAATAAACACTGTTTCAAAACACTTGTTGAACAAGTGACCAAACACGTTGCTAAACAAACTAACATGATGAACAAACTAAACTCACAGGCCATAAAGAAGCATTAGTGTCATCTGTTGAAATTCCTCAACACATTCGGCTGAGTTTCTTCATCGCAAGAAATGAAAGTGTTTGGCTTTTGCATTTCAAATCTATTTTAGCTACATATGTTTATTTAAACGTACATGATTTTACACCGGGATATATTTTGTAATAAACCAGGCGTGCACAAATCCCAGACCCAGTTTGCCTAGGCGATTAAATTTTGTACGCTGGTGCCTAATATCCATGAGTCCTCAGTATGGAACACGCTTCACGTCACCGTTCTGGCGCCCATAGTTTTGAGATGGCTCGCAGATTTTTGGAAAATTTGTGAACCCTCGTACTACACGTTCTTCGGTTCCAGAGATAACGTTTTTGTTTCCAGGAATTCATAGCGCGTTGTGTAGACAAAGTCGTACATTACAAATGCACACGGCTCAATGGCTCAAGATATCCGCGGCTCACTATATACTGTGAAACGTAAGCTGCCATCAGGATTAAACATGAATTATACAGAAATATCTAGCAAGACAGAAGCCTCACCGGTAGTAATGATGATACCAGTCTTATGGGACATGACACCGTGTGTATTGGTACAATGGTGTAGATCTCTTCTTGAATTACACTGAACATAGACACAGTAAGCTCCCCCGAAAGGATGGTACGTATGTAGCACGCTACATGATGCATTATACCAGAAGGTGATAACTTCAAGACAAGCTTGTTCCTAGCGGAAACAGTCTCTAAGTGGAGGAGAATGGAATAGAAAGGAGGTATGGAAGTCATTCGTCTCGCCGTCTGGGCACGGGTCCTAGTTTTTATTCATAACCTACTGGAATTAATGAGGCGTACCTTCTGCATGCCGTAAATGGCACTGCCTCCGTCACCTACAAACAGCAGTATTCTCTCAAGGAAATGCACCATATGTGCGCACAGCAAACACTGCCGTGATTTGATAAAGTGCAAGCGTCCACCCCGTCACTAATGTTCTCCACAGCCTCCCTAGTTGATCTGTTCTCAGTTCCTTCGTCCTGAAGACGGATATGTTTCTTCAAAATTTGGTAAATAATGTCCACAACACGCCATCACAAAACAAGATTAACACGTATTGTGACTGCCTGTGACATGATCTTGGAAAATTCAACGGAAAAATTTGGCAATTCCCATCTCTGAAAACATCTTTAGAGACTACGCGATAAAGCCATGTGATTTAGAAGTATTTTTTTCGATAAATACCCATATTGTAATTACCAACTGTAGCAGGCATTGTGCTGCCGTTTATTGCAGCTATCTCGTAGCGTTATCGCCATTAATTGATATTTTTACTTAAATTAAAGGGAAACGAATTACCAATATACCGACAAGCGAACTATGCCCTAATTGGACACAATATATAATGGCATTAATCACGCAATTTTGCATGCATAATTGGCAGTAGGCTAGCATGAATGCACTACACGTATAAACATACTGCTATGTAGTAAAGCACACTGCAAATCCCACACTGCACAGAACCGTAAACTATTTTCCCTTATACTTCGCTGAAGATATTCGATACCAAACAAAATATTCTAGACAGAGTTGCAGACCTACATAACTTTGTGCTAATACGAAAATTAGGGTTTGATCTTCATATAACGTAGGAGATATGTTAGATTTAAAAGCATCAATATTAGTGTAGCCCGAAAAGAAATTGCTGCAGACTTCAAATACCAGACTGCAATGTAAACTGTGTGAATGGTTTTAGTACAACAAAGAAGCAGATCCAGACAGAATTCTATCCAGTAAGGCAATGAAGAATTAACAATGAAGAAGTACGTCTAAACTAACCCTCAAAATAAAATTGCAGTAATTTTTCTTACCTCATTTTTATCTGGGTACTTGGAAACATGGTTCTTGATGACGTCAGATCTTTAGGCTCTTTGCCCTCTGCATCGCCACGAATTTCACATTTCCTCCTGTGAAAGAAAGAAACAAACACGACATGACTTACACACTCTTGTCACAAACAGTAGTAGCACGCACGGGCGCACCGCAGCCTGGAAGGCTTACTGTGCAACCCTATGAGGAAGATTATGAAAATAATTAATTTTCTTCTGCTTTTCCTTGTAATGGAGCACCGGTGGAATGCAATTGACAGGGAAAAACAGAAGTACTCGGAGAAAAACGCGTCCCCAGTGCCACTTTGTCCACCACAAATCCCACATGGACCGGCTCGGAATCGAACCCGGGCCTCCGCGGTGAGAGGCCGGCGACTAACCGCCTGAACAATGGCACGGCTTTAGTAGCACTATTACTAAAGAACCTCCCAGGCAGGACCGCTGAGATATAAGTATACTACGCCGACACAAGTAACATTTATTACAGACTAAGACTTATACAGTAGTGTTGGTTTCTCGCAAAGTTGCCGCTGAGAACGTCACGAAGGCCTACCGGGGAGTGGATGTAGCATTTTAACCTCGGCACTAAATGAAGAAGAGTGGTTACCTTCATGCCCCGTCCGCTTTGCCCCCGGGGAAATATCCCCAGGTACTCATCAAATAGGGTAAGTCATAGCGCCGGTCAGTACGCTTCGGAGAACAGAAAGGTCTCTCGCCCCTGCCGGGAATAGAACCACGATTACTCTGTACTTTAGCCCGTAGCCTGGTCACTACATCGGATACGCTAATTCTAACCGTTGTTTGTTAAACAATCATCTGTGTCATTTTATTCTTATCATTACGACGAAAAGACTGGACCAATAACAAAAGGACGCGATACCATTGCATGACATTTCACCGTTACCGTCAGTTCCGTTATGACGTAGACTCCGATCCGGCTGGAAACAGGCCGTAATTTATACATAGGGCAATAGAAAGAAATAAACACACTTCGAGACTAAGTTTACGCTTTTCCTCAGCACCTCTACAGGTACGTAGGGGCTCAGTATGTGTTAGAATTCAAGCCGTCAAACCACAGCCAGCTAAGTGATCAAATGCATTACAGAAAAATGCAATTAATATTTTGTTAACTAAACAATATCTGAAGTGCCACGAAAGAAAAAAAGTCGGTTTGAAATAATTTACTTCATGGATTTTTTTCAATGCCTCTTTAAAAATAATAAAAAACTAAGAAAGGTTGCGTTTCGGTCGGTCTCCATCCTCAAGCTAAAAAAATGGTAGAACCTGCCTAGCTGGGCCCGATAAGCAAATTTTTCTCAGTCTCTTGGCCCAAGGTTGAGAAAAGCTTTACTGCTTTGTAACTTGAGACGATAAACAAGTCCATAAAGTAAATACTTCGAAACGTGATGAACTATCATCAGAATTTTATATAACTGAAAGAAACAGTTAAGGATACAACACACTGAACCCAAGAATAAGTTATAATATCAAATCAATATTATCTTCTTCTAGGTTTATCAACTGGTCTCTTTCCTTCAGGACTTCCTTCCGATCAAAATCTCGTATGCATTTCTAATCTGCCCGGGCGTGTTCCGTATGCCGCCCACATCATCTGAACACCCTAATGACTTTTGTGATGACTGCGGGTTATGAAATTTCTCATGATGCAGTTTCTTTATCAGCATCCTCTTACTTCCGCGCTGGAATTCACTCGCATGAGAATTCAAACATAACTTTATGCCTTATCACTACGCCTACGTCTTTAATACAGCAAAATGTTAGTCTGGGCGAGTTTCTGATGGAATGGCTAATAAATTTTCAATAAAAGTACCTCATAGGAATAGCTGAAGATTAATAAAAAAGAATCGCTCTTTTACTTGAAAGTCAATTTCTGTCTCACTCTAAAGCCTAAAGTCAATGAAATCACATCCACATATCACAATAAATATATCACATTAGAAGAACCGACAACGAAGATGAAAACCGTTCCTCATATGATTAGTGTTATAGATCGACAAACTATGATAACCACGAATATACGGAGTGCTTAACAAAGGAAACAGTCGACTGAGTGTAAATTGTTAATATCGTTCTGAAATGTAATGGTAATGCTAGTGCTGCTACCACATTCACTACCATACTACCGTAACCACCATTACCGTGGCATTCCAGATGGATTTCATGCATTCTACAAACAATACTTTTCGGAGATTGCCCCTCACTTCATCCTGAGGTAAAAGCAAGGAACTTATACTCTGTTAGATCCACTAGATAAAGCTAATCTTCCTGAGTACAATATATTCAAATCAGACATCGAATAAGATCAAACTGTAGGGCCGTAGTAATAATCACATTGTTAATATCAGTAAACAGAACAAGACAGACAATGTACGTATAACGTAACACACAGGCGCCTTCATGTGACCATTGTTGACGTGGAAAAGCAATAAGTGTTACATACTGAGTGTGTGTCTTTAGCCTTAGTTACCCAGCATGCATAGCGCATGCCCCATATTATGTCACTGTGGCCTGTCTGTCTTTTCCATATTTTTCCACATTATCTCATAAACGGCACGATTTTCAGAAAAAAATTATTGAATATAAAATGTACATTTTGATTTTCTCTACAGTTTTTGACAGAAACACTTCTCATTCTAAAAAGAATTCAGACAGACGTTATCATAAATGTGCACAGGTCGGACTGACAGATATGACAAAGCTAATAGTCGCCTTTCGCAATTTTCCGAACGCGCCTAATAACGAAGGCGTCAACCCTACAGTGTTATATATAGCCTATATTGATAAGAAAGCACAAAGTGTTGTTTAATTTATAGCCAGAAATGTGTTGAACTTTTCGGAATACCACCTGAAACGTGTGATGGAACACAACCTACAAGAAAAGATGTGTAAGCTTTGTGCGCCTTACCTGCAGGGAAAAAAGAGAACTTAATAATGCCTACTCCAGACGAACTTCGAGCCAGGCTCAGCCACATAATTGGCGTGACGTCACGACTCCCTTAACCACTCGATAATTGACGCCTGCTCTGATAAAAATACATTATTTTCCTAGCAACACACATTTTTAAGCCTGACACGCCCTCATCCAGTATTATGTTTGTCAAATAAGAAAAACACACGCTATTAATGCTTTACGTAAACAAAATAACATTTTTTTTGGGAAACAACATTCATAAAGCTAATGCTGACAATAATGGGTCATTTTTCTACACCATTTATAATCTTCTCTCTCCCCCTTTCTACAGTCCACAGCCCTCTGGCAGAGTACGAATGGCTGTTTCAAAAGCCTTCTATAGCCTGAGCTCCTCACCCCTGCATTTAAGTCAACATCATACGGACGAGATGCAAGGTACTTTCAGATGATAACAATGTTGTACTTACGGACCACTCCAGTACACTCTGTTATAGGGACGCTGTTTCAACAATTTCGTTTCGCTATTAGAAGTTGTCTTGTAATGGTATATACGAGGATACATAAACGTTCTCTACAGCTTTACATATAAAATGCCGTTTTAACCATAGTCAAAACACAGTCCTCGTGTGTGGTGCGTGCGTACGTGCGTGTGTGTAAGGTAAGAGGAGTTTACACAAGAGAGTGGGGTGAAAAAGAGAGAAGATAATTTGGGGTTCTATGATGATGGAAAAGACCGGGCGGTAAGGCAAGGCAGAACAGTCGAGCGCTCTTTTCTTCTCTTTTTTAATTTCTAGTTGTACTATGGACCCCAGTTTCTCTATAACACGTATAAAAGGTACGAGGTATCTATCGTCGTGTGTGTGTGTGTGTGTGTGTATGTGTGTGTAATTTAGCCACCACATCGCCGAGTTTCGTATCTCAATTAATGGAGTTGTGTTTGCTTTTTGGAAGTTGCGCTCCTGCTAGCAACCATCCAACCCTCTCTCTTTCTCCACTGGACCACCCTGCAGACGATGTAATATGCGGCTTGAAAAGTCACTGTAATTGTTTGGGAGGGATTTTAAAATATCGCGGATCTTTTAACATGCATTAAAATATTTCTAAATTTCAATTAAGGAGAATGTTTGTTTTACATACACGTGACTGCACTTCAGTGAACTACATTATGTTCTATGGTATTGAATTGCTCAAAACACATTATTCCTTAAACGTTATTTTTTTTAATCCAAAACAATTTATAGGCAAACGAGGCAACAGCGCCCTTCTTTGTGTTTTTCTTAAAATAAACTACCCTGAAATCATTCAACAACAACTTCATTTTGAAAATTATTTGAATATGTGTTCATGTTAGCAAACAAATGTTCAAAGTTGGAAAGAATAATTATGTTATACACATTTTATGTTACTTATGGTCGCGGTGTCGTATAATGATCACTTTCGGCATTACATGGTTGCCAAGCAAAGATGCGGTGATGTATATAAATCGCTTTATGCGCTGTAAAATTCGGTTACTGTCGTCCAGCAACCGCATCAGAAACGGAGAAAATTGGAGATAAGAAAAATATCAAGAAGTCACGAAGTGTTAACCGAATGCGGACAAACAAGGTTTTGGACACATAACAAATATGTAATTGGACTGTCGCAAACAAAACTGTCAGTTAACTATGAATAAGTGGAGGTATTATGCAGTGGTTTTAACAAACTATGAATAAGTGGAGGTACTATGCAGTGGTTTTAACAAACTATGAATAAGTGGAGGTATTATGCAGTGGTTTTAACAAAGTACTGGATAAAATTACCTAATGCATTACGCATGGCAGAAGTTCGGTAACACATACACAATTTTGTTACAAATTAATCTGACGGGAAAAGCTATGTCGGACATAAAGCACAGATGTGTTTTTGGAAAAACTGGCTATGAATATGTGGATTTAATTGGCTAGAATAAAGTCTAAAGGCGAATATGGTACTGAAATATCCGGGTCCATAAACGCTGGGAACAGTTTAGCTATCCACTCTATTGGAGGAAGTTACAAGACAAATTCCTGTCAGATCGAAAGTCGATTAACAAGCAGTTACGGACTTCTGTCAGTTTCTAAACGTGCCAAATTGAAGGAAAGAAGAAAAGGAATAAGGGGCCAGGCATAGGCTATATCAAATAAAAACTACTAACGCTTATCAGAAAAGAAACATAGCGATAGCTACCTAACTACAGAGCCCTTCTTGAGAAGCTATAACTGTAACGACTCAAGAAATTTCCAGCATATTACGACACCTAAGTTTTGTTACCATGTCCACAAGAACCCACCACTTGTCCCTGTCCTGCGCCAGAGGACCCCAGTACACACCTTCCCAACAAATACAGTTTCGTTCTTGAATGTTAAACACGGTTTCAAGTGAAATTCATGGAGACATGCGACGGTATGAAGAATGCGTGGCACTCATTTCTAGCGCAATGGCAGTGTGCTCATTTGATCACGGGAGAGAGAGATCAGGAAAGCTTCGAGTGTATACGGCACAGACATTAACAAAACAGCAGCTTTCGTAGATTCCGATACTTTCTTCTTCTTCTTCTTCTTCCATGGCGTTACAGCCCGAGGTGGGCCAAAGCCTCCTTCTTTTTGGAATTTCATCCCGAAGGTTTTCCTAGTAGGTAAGTGTGCATTCTATAGTGAGAGACCGGCTCACTGACCGCACAAGTTTTTGCTCAATCCTGATGGGTGAGAAATGACCGCTTGAATTTTGTTTACGGACATTACGGTTCTATTCATGCCCGAAGGTTCTTTTACATGCCGTAAATCTACGACATGGGACCGACGGCTTTACTTCCCCTCCGAAGGAAGAGGTGGTCCGGATTTTTATCACCCTTATCCTCGGTCGGGATCGAACCCGCGAACCTTGGGTCCAGTGGCGAGCACGCTAACCACTAGTCCACCGAGGGCGACATTCCGATACTTTAAAGACTTTAATTTGTACAGCTAAACTGCAGAGCACAGTGCTAACCGTAATGCACCACTTGGCTAATTTCGATAACCCGGCATTTCTCCCACAGACTGCGTTTATCCTACGTAGTTCGTCTGATTCTTATACCATAGCAGTTACTTCACTAAACATTTTTTCCCCCCAGTGGCTCGAAAGCCCGTGGGCCTAGGCCTCCTCATTGGCGAGGCTTCGCGATCACACTCAGACACACCACACTCGGTAGGACTTCCCTGGAAGAGTGATCAGCCCGTCGCATCACCAAACATTAATGAACTAAAATATGAAATGGATAGGTGATGTTTTCTGTGAGGTATGAACTTATCATTAAATGTCACTGGAATGAGCTTTACTGAGGAAAGCCTTGCAATTTTAGTCGCCGGCATCTTATCACAGCGGCCCGAGTTTGATGCTGGGACATTCCACGTAATATTTATTCTGGTGGCCACAGTGGGAGTGGGACAGGTTCTTCCCCTGCTACTTCAGTGTTCACCTGTCAGTATCATTCCACCAACGCCCCACCCATATGCCTCTCATCAGAATGACAAGCTGGCGAAGCCTAATGACTTTCGAAACTCTGTTGGACAGAAAAGTACTGTCGTATTATATTTTCATCGTTTTAAAATGGTGCGAAAAAGTATTCGTTTCCATTAAATTTGTTTACCACATTCTGGTTACGATAAATAGAACACCTGTCTCACGGTCATTGGGTTTAAGCCGCTGAATGAATAACCTCGGTTATTGATTAGTACACGGTGACAGCAGCAACATATTCCGCTCTTGCACTACTCTACTACGTACCTCTCTTACTGCAAAGAGCAGCATCCCTCCAACCTAAGCAATACAGGCCAATGATTGTTCCTAACCATCTCCCCCCCCCCCTAAAAACTCTGGGCCCATCCGTGGTGTACAAGATTGCCTAATTCCGCGCCGCTGTTACACATAATTATACTTCTGGCCCGACTTCAGTAATGTAAAGCTTGAGGTAACCCTGAGGCCATTGGCTCGCATTTTTAACCTGAGTGAGGGCATTACTGTTGACTGCACGAATTCTGATTATATGACAAAATGAGATCATCGAGGTCCAAACACGTTTTTATGTACGTATACTTATAACGGAACTCCAGTGACCCAGAAAATGTATTGTTATTCAGACACCTTCTCGTGAAGGCATGTACTTATTGCTATAAAATATTGGACGGCACGTATGTCCACTTGTGCTCCAAATCACAATACGGAAATTCGCGTTACAAATTTGCACTATAACCACGAATAATCGGGTGGGAGAAAATGCCGAACACAAGACGCTACTGTCGTTCTCGCCTCACAAGTTCCTGCGCTCCCCCCCCCCCCCCCCCCATGTTTTTCTTACCAACTATATGAAATTCACACCGTACACACATTTCCTAAAAATCGGTGACTTCTCTCGGAAGTTAAAATGAAGGGCATACAGGCACGCTGACCTCACAACATTCTATAGTAGGCTAATTTTCCGACTTGCATCGTCTCCGCTTACGTCGTTTGCCCCCAGACACAACACATTGCGCCAAGAGCGCTAATTCGTACTTTCGATGCTGAAGATGTCTTCGGGTTGCTGAACTCCGACGATCAGGAGCTCACGCTCGACAATCTTGCTAAAATTCGGAAGGAACG
This sequence comes from Reticulitermes speratus, assembly GCA_021186555.1. Classification (NCBI taxonomy): domain Eukaryota; kingdom Metazoa; phylum Arthropoda; class Insecta; order Blattodea; family Rhinotermitidae; genus Reticulitermes; species Reticulitermes speratus. The sequence continues at coordinate 16,118,178 of JAJKFL010000039.1, read as the reverse complement.
CTCCCTTAATGCAGCTGAGGAACCTGACACTGAGCTTACGGAGAGGACCATGACGGTTTGAGGGTTGACTGAGGGGTCAGAACCGTCGACTCCGATTGGGGTAATAGCCACTTGGCACGTGTCATTTTCAGCGTCACTCACCAGCAACAAAGGACATTTCTCAGGCCAACAAGTGTGTTATCTTGCCAGAATAATAACAAACAACTACGAATGGACGATCCCAGTGGCCGCGCGGTCTAAGGCGTGTGTCTACGGCCGCTCACTTGCTGGGATTGTGGGTTCGAATCCCGCCGTAGGCATGGATGTCTGTCTCTTGTGCGTGTTGTGTGTTGTTAGAGGTCTCTGCGTCGGGTTGATCACTCGTCCAGAGGAGTCCTACCGAGTGTGGCGTGTCTGAGTGTGACCGTGAAGCCTTGTAATGAGGAGGCCCTGGCCCATTAGTGGCTGTTGCGCCATGAAAAAAAAAACTGGAAATAAGGAGAACATTTTAAGTACCCTTGATTGTATTTCTAATGGAATAATTTAAATTGTGGAGAGGCAGACAGCAACTGCGATGGAGTGACGGACGGTATGATATAACTGCATATCAGCGACCGCGATCCTGTGCCAAATGGTCTATGCTTTCAGTTCTTGCTATACACATTCGTGCTGCAAATGACAGTCCTGCTCTTCACGATGTCCCCCACGCCACAAGATACTCGTGCAACTCGTCCAGTGTAACGTGCACAGTAACAACATGACTGGAAGGTTCAAATTCTGACAGGGGCAAGAATGACTTCACATTTATTGTGGCGCTTTATCACCATACACACCATCACGTATCACCATACACACCATCACGTATCACCATACACACCATCACGAATCTCCCATTTTGGATACTCTGAAACAAGATAGAGCGGTCGAAGGTCAGATCGGCTGAGTAGTACAGCGGGTTAGGTGACGAAGAATTCATTCTCTTGGCACTCAGAGAAATGACACTAACGCCACTAATTCACTGAAGTTCTTACAAGAATCATTTATGGTACAAAAGAAATTAAAATTTTCAGTATGTTCAAATACAACCCGAGGAAAATAACGAAATGCTGCACACATACGCAAACAACATTTTATTTTATTTTATTTCTGAATCTAAAAAAAGTATAATTACAGTTTTACAGTACGGTAGGTAGATAGTGAGCACGTGTGTAAAGGACAGAGGAGAGCGAGAAAGGAATCTGAGGTCGATGAAAAGTGGACTGCTGGCCAACGGATATATAAAGAGAAAGGCTGCATGAAAATGGACAGGCCAGTTCTGAATGTGCCTACAGGATGATGATGATGATGATGATGATGATGATGATGACGACGACGCCGGCGAATGCAGCGACAGCAACAAGGACGGCGAAGACGACCACGAAGTTTGTATTAGGCAGTCAGAATGGCAGTTTTCTAAAACAATAAGCGAATTCTGGCTACAGAGAGAACAAGGAATATATGTAACATGACCACCTGCCGAGACGCAGAGGGGGGAACAAAACAAGAACAGAAGCGGCTTCATTTAGTATCTTAACAGTCTCATCAATATGAGAGACCCTACTGCTTTAACTGGGGTACAAATTGGACCGTGTTCCAGGATGAAAGCATACACTTACCATTTATTTCAGTAACATGCGAATAAATGCAACTCCCTGCTCAAGGTATCAGGTTCTGACGCTATAAATGAAATACCACACGGGACACAGTGATCGCAGGAAAAAAGATAAACTGCTTGGTCTTTGTGTGTGTGTCTCTCTCTTTCTTCCGCGAACAGTAGCGGAGAGACGAAATTACAGTGGTTTCTGTATTTTATGATATCCATGTTCGTGACGACATCCCGAAGGACAATTGAAAACACATACAAAATGAGCACTGATCACAATTTTTTTCTTTTTATGTTCCCTATACAATTTCTTGTATACTGAGATTTCTTCGACCCTAAATGCTCCATAAAACTCATGGAAATACCACTGTCACTCTAGGGTAATAAAATTGTGTTCTGAACATAATCATACCAAGAAGGCTTAAGGGGCAATGAAAGCAAAGTCCCAATCATTCGTAACCCCATCCCGCACGTACTGTATTGGCGATTTGGTTGACGTGCAGAGGGAAAGAAACTTTCTTCTCTGCCGGGAAAAGAACCGCAGTCATACATCGCTCAGTCAACTTAACTCGAGCCATCCCGCAGCTAGCCTGACGTAAGTAACCACAACCACCATCACCAAAGCACGTCAGCAGGGCGTAATGTCTATGGAGGTAAAAGATACGTCAACAGGACGACAAGAGCGACAAGTGGGAAGCTTAGTCCATACCGGGACGATAGCGTAACGGAACTGTACCACATGTCAGTCACTGAACTAATTACTCTGAACACTTAAACTGTACCGCTGAAGGTCTGTACGTACGTATCGTATTGCTTTTATAATTTCTTTACTCTCCGTTGTGTACAGAGTGGCGTCAACCGCGTTTTAAGGTAACTTCACTGGTGGCTAAAAAGAGGCCCGAATTTTTGGCGTTTTCTGCGTTTACGCTACAGACATCCTGGGTGGAAAGCAACTGAATGCTTAGCATGGCTATGTTTGATGGTAAACGACACAGGAACTCCCTTATCTTATGCAGTATGCTAACATGGCATTAAGCTTTAACCGCGACATCTACAAACCTGTGTTTCGGCAAGCTCCGTCTTCTAAGTAAATCTAAAAAAACTTTCTATGTAGTGCTCAGCTCATGAAGCATGCGTCATTTCACTTAACATTACTATGCCGAATACATTTTTTTTTGCTTGGTGAAGGGCCCCGCAGCAGATGCTACGGACGCACCGCAGCCTTGAGGCTTTTTGTTCAACCCCTGTGATGAAGATGAGCAGTTTTTTTACCAAGTTTTACAATTAATGGAGCACCAGTGGTATGAAATTGACAGGGGAAAACCGACAACTCGGAGAAAAACCTGTCCCAGTGCCACTTTGTCCACCACAAATCTCACATGGACTGATTCGGGATCGAACCCGGGCCTCCGCGGCGAGAGGCCGGCGACTAACCGCCTGAGCCATGGCACGGCCATGCCGAATACATTAATACGGATGGGATGTGCGGGATATGAAACAGGCGAGGAGGAAGCTGGCGTTTTGTAGCAAAACCTGGATTGAAGATAGAATTTTAGAAACCTAGGTGTGGATGTGAAGGTAATATTGAGCCGTCCTAGATCAGTGGGGTGTGAAGGTGTGAACTGGATTTTCCTCTGTCAGGATAGTACCGAATGGCAGAATTCAATAAATCTGCGGATTCCATAGTGACAGGAGTGCCTTGCTCTATGAATATCAACAGACTTTTTGAAGGAAATTCCAGCGCCATGATGTTAGAAATAGTCAACTGTTTAGATGGTTGGTTGGTCAGTAAGTTAATTAGTTAGTACAGCTTACTTGGGAACTGAATATGTTTTTGCAGTTATGTGGCCTAAGGGTGCAATACGGGTGAATGCATATTTACATGTAACACAGCGTTCGCCGACGGCGATTCTTACCGAAACGTTCAGTAAAATTCTTGGTATTACCATCAAGTCTCGATCTCAGAACCGTTATGAATTGCAAATGGAGTTGTTATAATATTCACATGTTAGCGTTGAACGCAGTTCAGCGTGAATAAACTATCGGATAAAGCAACTGTTCTTTTTCTGGATCTTCACGGCTTTGTCATCATCGCTTTCCATGGAGGAGTGACAGTTCTCAGCTTCCGGTTCTCAGTCTCCGATAATTCACGACGAAAAAGTCGTGATGGGTGTCCCGAGGACGGGTATGCTGTCTCATAGAATGCAATGCAAATCAGTCTACAAGTTTAACCATTACTAAAACCTGTAAACAAACGTATTTAAAACGTGTATATCAAGTAAGGGTTCTGTGTTGTGTCAAAGCCAAGACACGTCGTAATCATTCATAACACACATTCGAAATAAAAACTACACACGAAACGTTGTAGAAAATCTAAGCTGCCATACACCCAACTTCGCACGACCTTGGGTTTGTAACGCGGGCCTGCGCCCCATTCCTGAGGGATGCAGTGACTGACCCCATAGAGCTGTGTTCCCTCGCCACTCGGCCACTCACAGCATGAAATGTCGCAAAAATAAAGGAGAAAAACTGCAAATTCACGACAAATTTTACCGTTCGGAACGAATTATAATGTTCAGCACATGATGTAATGTTTGGCGCAAACTAATGTTGAGCACGGAGTGTGATGTTCAGAACACAGTGTAATGTTCTGCACATGCCGTAATGTTGAACACACAGTATATTGTTCAGCACAAACTGTGAAGTGTAATGTTGAGCACAGAGCATATTGTTCAGCATGAAGTATAATGTTCAGAACACAATAGATAAATTGAAAAAAAATTAATTACAGTCTATATCTTTCTAGCCCAATTAAGTTCGTCCCTCTCTAAAAAATATTCACGTTTCTCGACACCTTAAGCAATGTGCATTATTCCGGTATAAGTATTCTCACTTTCTGAGGTGTAAAGTTTGAGCTTCCTTGAGGAATTTTAGCCGTTTTCTACGGAAACCGACAGTATATAACAAAGGCTTAATCCAATTTGGAATTGCACAGGCCTAATTTCATGTTTAAAGTAAAAGCTATTACGTATTATAATTAAATCTCTGTTTTATGTCACGTAACAATCTCTCGCAGTATGAACCATTTCTGAGAAAAACTGTAGGGGTTATAGACCAATACGAATAAAAATTAAAACTGCTACAGAATTATCTATATGGGCAAAAAGTAACAATTTAACCTAAATCTAATGAGTAGTTTCGAAGTTTACACATGCAGACTGGCAGCAGTACAAACAGCGTCTTGTCATTATAGACCTACTTTCATTTTATAAATTAACCACACACATACACACACAGATAATAGCTGACGTGTTTCTGAATGTTACATATATGCTTATATAATGCAACTGTTGTCTATGCTGGTAATTAAAACATTTAAATGATCATCTTAATTGAAAGACAGTAACTGCACGAGCCGCCACTGCACTGATTGGGGTGCTGACGCATAAACCGACAGCACGCCCCAAACATTATTATAGGTGCGTTAGTGGCTACTTGTATTGCTATGTTTTTATGCCCTAAATTAACACTCCATCACCAGAGCAGACGTGCACGCAAGCTCCTGAAACCCGTAGCTACCTGCTACGCTGCTACAGTACACAACTGCACGTAACTCAGGCCACGTACACACGATCGGAACTTTTATCTTCCCGTGTATCATATAAAACCTTCAAGATTAAAATATATGAAACTATAATCTTACCCGTTCTTTTTCAGACTTGTAAAACTTAAGTATCTCACAGTAAGATACGAACACTAAAAACACAACGGTGAGGAATGGAATGAAGAAAATGCATAATGAATGAGAAGCTTAATAATTTGTACCGTTCAGCCAACAGCGAATATATCTGTAAGCACGAGACGGGCGAGAGACATGAAGGACGCATGCGTAGATAAAAAATGCCTACAGATTCAGAGTTTTGGTTGATAAGAATGATGGGACTTTTGGGCTCCTGATCAACAGAAAGTACTTTCTTTTTGTAGCATCTACTGACCATCAGTACGATTGTGTTCATCTATTTATTTACAGCCCAATGATCAATAATAATAATATTAATAATAATATATCTAACAAATATGATGAATGAAGCAATTCTTGTTTGAGCTTTTTACGCTAGAACGAGATTAGCACAGCTAATACAAAAGGCCGTAATTTAACACAGCGCTCAGCCAGGTGGAACCACCTCGCATCCTCACAACCCACATGCATTTCCCTAGGCTCCATCTCCATCCTAGGTCATCCCCCGAGGTCCTCGTTCTTGCGTATGGCCGTGTTCCAGAACGTTTTCCCTCAGACAATTTATTTTCACTCACTGTCTTCCCATCTGAGCCACACGTTCATTTGTCTTACTTCGCAGATTGCACTAGCCTAACAACATTACCGGCCTGTATTGTTTACCGACATCCCCCTTAGGTAATTTGAGCTAATAGTTCATATCTCACGCGTCTTAGGTCCGGATAAACTAAAAATAAAGAGTTTTACAACATAACCTTTTTATATACTTTAACAATACTTATACCAGAAATATGAACCTTTTTCTTTATAAAGCCTGTTTCCACTCTAAAGAATAAGATCTTATTTTATAATTGAAATTGCCTTTCTCAAAGTGTTTCGTGATTTGATATACCTGACAAAAGCCACAAATGCCGACATATGTGGTCTAAAATAATAAATAACCATATAAAGATTCGTGATCGACTTCTTTTTCCTTGTGAGAGCCCCGCAGCAGATGCTACGGACGCACCGCAGCCTTGAGGTTTATTGTGCAACCCTGTGATGAAGATGATTAGTTTTTTCGTTTTTCCGTGTAATTGAGCACCGGTGAAATGAAATTGACAGGGGAAAACCGAAGTACTCGGGGGAAAACCTGTCCTAGTGCCACTTTGTCCACCATAAATCCCACATGGACTGACCCGGAATCGAACCCGGTCCTCCGCGATGAGAGGCCGGCGACTAACCGCCTGAGCCATCACACCGCCTTTCTTCTTTTTAGTTTACCTGCTTAATAACGAGATGCACAAACCTAAGTTTACCTGCTTAATAACGAGATGCACAAACCTAAGTTTACGTCCACATGGTCTCTTTGTTATCATACATGTGTATTTAGGCCTATCCATCCCTCAGAGCAAGACACAAAGTATTACATTTATGCAACCAATCGTAATTACTTTATACTAAATCACATTGTTGACCCGCTGCCTGTTATTCTAGCCCTTCGAATACTTTGCGGTCGACTGGAAAATGTGACCCACAACGTGAAGCAGCACAATGAGATGTTCTGGATTCTCGGGTCTAATTAAACACTGAGACAAGAACCGGACGAAATCCCGCTCAACTAAATAACAATTAAAGGTCTTATTCCTACCTCCCACAGAACACACCGTTCAGACTTGTCTATTAATGCTTTAGGGAAGCAATCGCTCTTTATTGCGAGAACCAAAATGCAAATCATAAACACACTATATTTTAGAGAAGTACGAAGTCATTTAATGCTACAGTAGGCGGTACGTACGGAGGCATCGTATATGCCTGCGGTAATCTGCTCTCACAGAAGCAGTTAACAAGTATCTCGCCGTAACAAACTTAGGTAGTTCCTTCACATCGTGTACCAAACATCACGATTCTCGGCCCCCAGTAGATTTATCCGTGCATTATTTTGAGAGCTAGCGTGACGTCTGTATTCCCCTTTCACGTGCCCCTCACCGCCTGCTAATCATTACCGTTAACCTCAACATGATGTTACTAAAAGGCACTATACATCATTTTTCCATTTACATCATCAGATCTCTGCGAGTATAAACAAACAGCATAGCTTTATGCTTTAATAGTTGTCACGTTTCCTGTCGGATATGTTCTGATGACCTTTCTTGGATTTCTGGAAGTTAAAAGCTTCAGATGCGGCAATCTAAAGTGGTGGAAAGAAGCACGCATTACAGTGAGTGCCGATAAAAAAGAACACTCTCAGGGTCATAATGAGGAAGGAGTTACGTCTGGTATTAATACCAATATACAGCAATGACCCTGGTCCACATGCACCATTTGAAGTGACTGTAGGATTCTGTTATGCTGATGCACATGTTATAATACATTCACGGCAAAATTTTCTGGAAAAGAAGTTACCACTGTGGGGCATTAAGTGGTAAGACTAGAATACGGTTATGATTGATATAGCGAGCCAATGCAGCAGGCGTTGTACCTGTGATCCATATACAGCACTTTCCACGAATTAAGCACACGGCCAGTACGAAACCATGTTAACACAGAAAATGTCAGACTGCGCATACATTTTCGATGTTTTGGAGTCTACTAGGATGGCTACGTACATTACGCTACTAAACAATGGAACGAAAAAACTTAAGTTTAGCTATAATAATGATAATAATAATATAACAATAATATATTATTATGTTATTATTGGAAAAACGGTGTAGTATCATACATCTGTTTACACGTTTCGGAATTAGGTTGAGGTGGATACTTCAGTATCCATCTACACCTGTCAACCCAAACATGCAGGCAGCATGTTCCCCGAAACGTCGTAACTCACAACCTTACACGCTGTCGTAGCACAGTACTATCATTTGAGCAACACTCGCCGTAAGAGCCTGAACCTTCTATTTTTCAGGACCCACTGTTTGTACGACATGCCGTAAATATGCGAAAATTAAATATTGAGGACATCGTGAGCTGGTAAGACACTGGCAGCTTACCTTCTTCCATTTCATATTTGCGTAACCGGCTGTGGACTAAACAAAAGGTAGTCGACTGCTGGTGGTAGCGCTGTTCAGACACGCTCTAAGGCCCCACCAGCCTCCTGTCCGATGGGTGTCAAGAGTCCCCCCCCCCCCCCCCCCCAAGATGGTGAAACGACCACAACCTGAAGCTCACCCCTCACACTAATTCCGCGGTTAAGGCTGCACGCAGTTTCGCCTTCATATTTGTCTAATGCAGAATAAGTTAAGAATTATCGAAGAACCAGCAGAATATATATGAACCATGAGTCGTAGGTAGACTTGCGCATTTCTGTATTAATTTGCCAGTCATAATGGTGCTGGCGAGCTACAGAAACTTACGTCAGTAGCCCTGGTTTATGACAAGATGTAGTTCTTACCACACCTGCTTTGTCTTCGGTATGATCGAAGTTATGTTCCATACGAACAGTTCTCTTTTCCAAGCCTTCCTCAGTTAAACAGGGCAACGTCTGTAAGCAGATTGCCAGCATAATCACATTTACATCGCCAGACATTACTGTACTCTGTGCTTGCAGAGCACAAAAGCTCACCACAACCATTTACAATATACTGGACGTGATGCTAACCCAGTTTCATACATTTCTCACAACCTGTTTTCCAGATATCCATGTGAATGTCCTGTCGACTGCTTGGTCTTTCATGCAGACGTTTTCCAAGAACTGGCACGAAAAACCACGAATTAATCTCTTGTTTCTCAATGGAGCTATTTGTCCAGCACATCACCAGTTCCGTAATTTCACCGCTCAAACAGCAATACCGGCTTGTTTCATCATAACAATGCCCCCAAAGAACTGTGATTACTAGATCACGACTACGATAACACCACGTTTTACCAGCTTTGATAAGTAAAGGTAAATTTCGCCCTATAACAGGTCATGAAGGCCTTGAGGGGGAGTAGAAGTATACCTCTACTCTTTCTTTAAGCTTGGCGCTAGATGAGGGTGGGTGGTCAACGTCACGCCCCGGCCTCTTTACCCCCGGGAAAGAGACCCGGTACCCTTTGTAGAGGAGGCTGGTTTGACAAGTACCAAGTCAAAGTATCATTACTTACCCCTAAATCGAATGAAAAAGCTGCATGTATAAATGTTTCTCGAAGAATTCACGGACTACTAACGATCAGTGCCACCTGTGGAGAAATTAAGGCCTGCTCACACAACACCGAACCGAACGGGATCGAAACAAAGGTGCAACAATGATTACTTGTTTAAAAATAAGCCGAAAATATTATACAATTTTGAGGACCGTTTGCTGCGATAATCCCAATTCTCAAACGATATCGTGTGAGCTCTTCCAGGGTCCTCGTTCCACAACTACAATTATGGCATCTTCATTGGCTTGTCTCCGTACAGTAAGAGCTGCAATCACACGATAAGTGTTACACTTCCTGGCTCACAGCGACGCGGCTCCACTCATCGAAACACATTGTCTGGATAAGTCTAGGACAACGCAGAGCGTATTCACGTGCATCGGTTACAGCTCGACAATTACAGACAGAGGTTTAAGAGCTTGTTGCAGTATTCATCGTGTGTGTATTCCATGTTCTTTCCATCACAATTGAGCCCTCTTGTGCACTGTGTGTCTTCAGTACACCTCAAAACGCGCTTTATCGTCGCCACAAATAACACCGCGGAGAACAGTGTTACCCATTCCACGATGGCGTGCATCTCGAAAAGTAAACGTCTCAGGACATATGTTGCGTAATATCTTCGGCTTATTTTTATAACAAGAAATTACACTATAGACAGTCTGTGCGCTAATTTATTTTCACTTTGTGTATGTAATTTAGAATAGGTAAAAAGGGAAATATAAAGTTGTTATTGTGCAGGGCATGAAGGCACACAGGGAGAGCAGAAATATAACTTCATTTATTCTTAATCTGGGCAGCAGATGGAGGTGAGTGGTCAGCTTCACATGCCGGCTGCTTTCACCCTGGAATAAGCTCCCGAAACTCATTATGAGGCTCAGTGGGCCCCAAAGCCGGTCTAGTTTTTTGGAGACGAGAAAATCTCTTACCCCTGCCGAGAATCTAGCCCCGGACCTCCAGCCCTTAGCCTAGTCACTGTACCGACTACGTTATCCCGGCTCCCGTTGAGAATAACTAATTAATATAGTTCGTATTAGTTATTTGACAAAAAATGTGTAGGTATAAAGATTTATTTTTAAAGAGGAAAAGACAAAATGTCTGGCCTCAGAGACGAGCGGAAGGAATAGGATACTATCATGTTATCAAATTTGCGAATTTCGTATTTTTAACCAACTATAAATTCCGCTTCAAAAGAAAATGTCGAAAATTTTAACCCTGACTGTACTTTCTTCACTGCTGGCATCCCGTTGTGCAATTTAATGAATTTGCAATTGAAAAATAATGGGAGGCTTATCCCGTCAGCACAACAACCTTTACTGTGCCACAGATAACTACATGGAACGTTTTTATAACAGATAACTATATAAACAATCACATGTTTCGACCTGCGCAGGTCATCTTCAGGTGGTGTCTATTTACAAACGCAGGAAGATAGTGATGTGATGCTCAATACTGCGTAATTTAATACTTCGTCTTCTTGTTTGTTTGATGTTCTTTTGTGGTACTTTGACCATGCTGCCTGTTCCGTGGTTGGCTACTCTGTGTCTTTCTTTTCCTGTGTTACAGGTTGTAAGAATGTTTACGAAGCTCTCTACGATACCACAAAGACTGTTGCTCTGACAGGATAAACCCCTATTATTTCTGAATTGCAGTTTCACTGGCTGTATTTATTAACGGAAAACTAAGCTTCCGTTCCAAATAACATGTTCATTTAAGTTTCAGCAACTTAGCTGCATGTAATTCTTCGTCAAGTATTCTTTCAACTTCCTGCCATCGCATATTAAGTCAGGGATGCATAAATTTTCCAAAAATCTAGGAGCCACCTCGAAATTCTAGGCGCCAGGCAGGTGAGATGAAGAAATTTCCAAACTGTGAACGCGCAAATATTAGGCGCCATCGTACAAAATTTAGTCGGCGTCGGGAGTTTGTGCGCCCCTGCATTAAGTAATAAAATCATCTCGGACATTGTTCTGTTCGAGTTTGTTGTGAAGCGCTTGTTCTAGTGTGCGCCCGCGACCGAAAATTCTTTCGCGTTCGGTTTGGTGTAGTGTGCCCAGGCCTTCCTTCTCGCTGCACGCCTGTACCGTTCCCCCACGCTCAAGAATGCAGATTTCTCAGAAGGATGACGTCGCCACTTACAGTAGTGTCTGGACGATTATCTAGCCCTCATTCTCCTGGCACGCACGAAGTTCAACAACAAGATCACTGTTGTTACGACACGCACAGTTCATCGCCGGCATAAAAAGACTATCACTGAACACTTCAACCCAGTTCATATCTTCATATTCTACTTTTCTAATATCCATCCTAATATTACGTCCGCATTTGCAACGATATCCCACGTTATTTTGTCCCATTGGGTATTCAAAGTAAAATATTTTGTATAAGTTTTTGCTTCTACAAGCATAAGGAACGCTCACAAAGAAGGGGCTTATGACCATCATTATTTACCCTATAGTGGAAGTTAATTAATTTGTAAGCCCTTTCTTTAATCAGCTGAGGCCCGGGTTCAATCCCATGCCAGTACATGTGTAATATTTGTGGTGGACAAAGTGGCACAATAACAGGCTTTTCTCCGAGCACTTTTTCCCTGTCAGTATAATTCCACCAATGCTCCATATTCATTCACTTATACAACCACTAACGCTATATAATCTCAGTAATTGACAGCGTCATTAAATAACAATCTTAAGAAGTTATCAGAACGCAATGAAGTAGGAAGAAATTGGTGGTACATGTAGCATGCAGTTGTAGGGCACTCATACAAAATATTTGTCGGAATTTACCCGCCTGAAGGAAAGAGACCACTTGAGCGGAATGGGTATAAATCGGAGAATTATAGTGAAATGCACTTAAAATAATGTGGGTGTGGACTACGTTCGGTTTGCTCAGAATACTCGTACATCCAGTTGTGGGCTCCTTCGATAGCATTGTAATACACCTTCAGCTTCCATATAAAGCGAGAAATTTCTCGTCCATCTGAGTGACTGTCTTCTCGAAGACTATGTTTCACATAAAAGACAGCATAGGTTAATTAATGAAGCCTTGGTTAGGTTGGCGGCAATTCTTTTAACTGCAAATGTTACGAATATCAAATGGTAATAACGATTTTGAATTGAACGCATGAAAGAATCTGTCGTGGTCTCCTTCCATTGTTTTCTCACGTTCCAAAAAAGGACTGACGTAAATCCCTAAAAACCGCTGTGAGGACAGTCGGTTTTGGGTCCAATTTTTAAAATTGAGACGTCCCAAATCCGAACCAGTATTGGTAAAGCGGTCTGGGTAAGTAAAGTAAAATTAAGTTCTGTCTGCACTTAATTAAACATCTTGGTGTTTAGGTATGTTCATTAACAACACTTCAAAATTAATACCGGACATATAACCTTCTTGCGACATAATTCCAGGTCTTTTTGAGCAAGGAAAAAAAAAAACACTTCGGCGGACGTTAAGCCCGCAGAATTGTCGATGATTTTTATCCACTTACACATAATTTAACCGCAATGTATTAATCCACAGTCTTAACCTACTGCTTTTTAGTATATCTTCGTGAACAAAAGCAGTTCTGATCCGTTGCAGGCTTAAGCACAGACTTTTCCCCAGTGGCTCAAGTCCGCAGTTAAAACACGATATTCTGTAAGCAGCTGATCCCGGTCAACAGACGATACCGGCTCTGGGATCACTGACCACCTGCCTTCTGCCCTTCCCGAAGATGAACTATCGAACTGACCCGCAAGAAAGCAGATTTAGAGTCGTGATGCACGCAAAGAAATGAAGACGTGCTGTTACTGTAGTTACGAAGACAGACAGTGAAATAACAGTCTGACAGAGCAACTGCAGAGTCCTAGACTATTTCTGTACGCTAATACATTTTGGAGTTGAGGATTATTGTATTCTGGTCCTTGAAATACGTCCAAGACGCGAGCTTGCTGACTGCGCAATGGTCAAGGTGGCTAGTCGCCGCTGGGGGCACCAAGTTCGATCCCAGTTCAGACACAATTTTACTCTGAGTACTTCGGTTTTCCTGTCTTTATTATTCCACCAAGGTTCCATATCCATTCATTCATCTATTATACACGCACATAAATAATCCCAGTAACTGAGTGCCTTTACATAACACACACGGACCTGTTAAACTTAAACGTTCTTATTTTTTATTTACTAATATATCACTTGACATCTACTGTAGTGCCAGATTGAAAGATAAAGATGCAAATACGTAATATAGGACTGACGACGATAGAAGGAAGTAAGGGAAAAGAGAGGAAGAAATCTATAAGGAAAGAAAGAGAGCGGTAAAATATAAAAGGAAATGTCAAAAACTAAGTTGGGCAGAGCAATTTGCAGCTTCCAAGTTTAGTATTGGTGAATGTAATGGTAGGATAGTATCATGTGTAAGGATACGTTAAAATGAGAGATCTGAATCTATCACAGCGGTGTTGATAAACATGCAAACTTTCCGGGACGTTAAGCCGTGTCGACTGGTAAATAATTGTCGACATTTCACAGGAACGTAATGCCTTCATTTTCATGGTAAAAACTGTGAGAGGACGTTGTGCAGCAGATACCTGCCCTGACATCACTGACTACCTGTCTGGTGCTCTTCTTATGGACGTTGTGCAGCAGATACCTGCCCTGATATCACCGACTACCTGTCTGGTGCTCTTCTTAATGCCGTGTGCGCAGATACCTTGCCTGATATCACAGAAATACCTGTCTGGTACTTCTTATGGACGTTGTGCAGCAGATACCTGCCCTGACATCACTGACTACCTGTCTGGTGCTCTTCTTATGGACGTTGTGCAGCAGATACCTGCCCTGATATCACCGACTACCTGTCTGGTGCTCTTCTTATGGACGTTGTGCAGCAGATACCTGCCCTGATATCACCGACTACCTGTCTGGTGCTCTTCTTATGGACGTTGTGCAGCAGATACCTGCCCTGATATCACCGACTACCTGTCTGGTGCTCTTCTTATGGACGTTGTGCAGCAGATACCTGCCCTGATATCACCGACTACCTGTCTGGTGCTCTTCTTATGGACGTTGTGCAGCAGATACCTGCCCTGATATCACGACTACCTGTCTGGTGCTCTTCTTATGGACGTTGTGCAGCAGATACCTGCCCTGACATCACCGACTACCTGTCTGGTGCTCTTCTTATGGACGTTGTGCAGCAGATACCTGCCCTGACATCACTGACTACCTGTCTGGTGCTCTTCTTATGGACGTTGTGCAGCAGATACCTGCCCTGACATCACCGACTACCTGTCTGGTGCTCTTCTTATGGACGTTGTGCAGCAGATACCTGCCCTGACATCACCGACTACCTGTCTGGTGCTCTTCTTATGGACGTTGTGCAGCAGATACCTGCCCTGACATCACCGACTACCTGTCTGGTGCTCTTCTTATGGACGTTGTGCAGCAGATACCTGCCCTGACATCACCGACTACCTGTCTGGTGCTCTTCTTATGGACGTTGTGCACAGATACCTGCCCTGACATCACCGACTACCTGTCTGGTGCTCTTCTTATGGAAGTTGTGCAGCAGATACCTGCCCTGACATCACTGACTACCTGTACTGGTGCTCTTCTTATGGACGTTGTGCAGCAGATACCTGCCCTGATATCACCGCTACCTGTCTGGTGCTTTTCTCAAAGAGTAACTTTCGAAATGACGAGCGATAAAGAAGCATCAAGCAGCCAAATGAATGTGGTGGCACTACGTTCCTGTCAAATTTCGATTAGTGTTTACCATTCGACAAGGCGTAACTGCGCAAAAGACTTAAATCCTCGTTACGACAGTTACGCAGAGCGTCGGATAGTTGAAATGGAGGCTTGCTGAATACTGTGTAAGTGATATTCACTGGCGAGCAAAACAAAATGCTTACCCGCAGCAGTCAGGATCCACTCGTTCCCATCCATGTACTACAGCCCCTCTGCTACACCTTTTAATAGAGTCACACAAAACTCGTGAAACAATTTATTTATACAATCCTCTATAACAGGAAAATGAAAAACACACGTTTTCTCTAACCAGAGAAAAGATTTTGAATATCAAATGCAGCCTAAGTGCCTGTGTTTGTGTTAGGATCGTCAGTTACACAGAACTTGCTACTTGCTTTTAAGTGGTACACCACCGGCAATATAATAACGACAACACGACGTATAAAGAAGACACAGACAACTACAAATGTAAGCTAGTATCATGGAACAATAGTTTAATACCAAACAAGGGAAAGCTACTCTTATTAGCATGTATACGATAAGCCGTATATCAAATTATAAACTTGCCACACATGATAACCAACATTGCAAAGGATCGCTTCAGATTCTTTAGATGTAGCCTAAGTATAGGTTATGATGGTATCACATGTAATGGTAAAGGTGAAACTGCCCCTGTGCACGTAATCTGTTTCACGCCCTGACCGCTTTAACCTCGGGTAAAGGGCCCCCGTTACCCATTGAATACGAGGCTGGGTGGGCCCCAGGGCGTGTCTGGACCCTTTGGAGAAGAGAAAAACGTCCTGCCTCCACCGGAAACTTAACGAGAGCGCTACCAGACGCCTTTGGGTATTAACATGCCGTTACGAATATACTGCGTAACTGCTGACATGATCCATGCTGACGTCAGTGTCTCTTGTGACACATGGAATCATTAAATCGCCAAAACGTTGTTGCAAAATTGATCATATATCGCGGTTTTAATCGTACCAAATTCGATTGATTTTAAACTTCGTCAATTATACAATTTACCACATATTAGGGTAATTAAATCGTTAATGCGATGCGCAAGGCGCGTAGGTCTATCATGCGTTGTGTCCATGAGAATTTCATGCAACATTTCGGCCAGAAATACTAAAGGGACCACTTACAAGATCAAAGTATTAAAACGGGTTTTCAAGACATAAATTCTGAGCATCTGGACTAAATTCTTTTGGCTCAGGATATGGCCTACGGCGGGTTTTGGTCAATCTTCAGACTGTGTAAAGGGGAGGGGGGGGGGAATTTCTTATTCAATAATCTTGTATAAAAAGCCGAAATAATGGAAAGCAAATTTGCTTCTCTTCCCAAGTATGAATTCATGAATGGTTAGAAAGGGGGAAGAGTGCCAGGCAGTCACAACATGTTGTGGCTTTAGCTAAAAGCCTTCATCAGTCACTATAAAACTACTTGTGTGTGCAGGTGTAATTCATCTAGATATACTACTACTGTATGTCTCAGCATTAGAGGTAAGCGATCAGCTTCAAGCTAGGCACTGGAGGTAAGTGGACATTTTCATGCTCCGGCTACTCAACTCCTTTCGTGTTAATTACGTATATTTCCCCATCACTCTCTTGAAACGTCTAAACCCTTAGGTATGTCGTGTTGCAAACTGACATTACTGCGGATAAAAAGAAACAGCCTCTGCAGTAACAAAATGAAAAATGGTCTGCTTAAAGCCACGTAAATATCTAAGTATCAAACGTCTTTTAAAGTCGAAATACTTTATGTTAGTTTTCACGAAAACTATAAGCTCTTGGACATAAATTTTCTAAATTCAATCGTTTCTAAATGTTCTCTACACGCCAATTTCTTAACAAGATATCCAAACCCTACAAACCCTGAGGCAAACCTATGCTACGCTCTTAACAAACTAACTGAACAGGCCAGGCAGTAGCGCCAAGTGCTAATGGGCAAACGGACTGAATGAATGATGGATTCCACACACGCTTAAGTGTACAAACACACACACACGCATGAATCTAGAAGGCGATAATTGGAAACCAAAGCAATCCTTTACATACAAATATAATCTCTGCTGATTTACATCATAAATAAAACATGCAGCCTCATAAGCAGTAGTCTGTGAACTTGTAAAGAGGAGTAATGGACAGAAGTTTCACCCTTCAATTATCACAGTATCACTATTTGCGATCTTGTTACCGTGCAGTAATGTTATGCCTATTGCAAACAAGCGATCCTGTGAGATGTCGCCATGTCGGTTTGAATGCACAACCGGCGACCCGCGTATCGGGCACAAGTATCGTTCCCTGGAACCCGTTAGAGCTTTAAAGCGAAGTATTATGACAACAACGCTATTTATATTTACGATCTCTAGCTAGTCTCCGTGCCAGTACGCTTGCTTTTCATTTCAGGAGTGTTCAAATGCTGTGTATTAGGTACGACGTCTGTCACTTCGATACTACTACAAAACATAACGTAAGGTATGACGCTGCATTACATATTAACGAAAATGACTACAATGACAACACGTCATCTCACTATCAACAACCTTACGAACTCCATTTGACCACTGCTCTACTAATCACAGGCTACAATGACAACACGTCATCTCCCTATCAACAACCTTACGAACTCCATTTGACCACTGCTCTACTAATCACAGGCTACAATGACAACACGTCATCTCCCTATCAACAACCTTACGAACTCCATTTGACCACTGCTCTACTAATCACAGGCTACAATGACAACACGTCATCTCCCTATCAACAACCTTACGAACTCCATTTGACCACTGCTCTACTACTCACAGGCTACAATGACAACACGTCATCTCCCTATCAACAACCTTACGAACTCCATTTGACCATGCTCTACTAATCACAGGCTACAATGACAACACGCCATCTCACTATCAACAACCTTACGAACTCCATTTGACCACTGCTCTACTAATCACAGGCTACAATGACAACACGCCATCTCACTATCAACAACCTTACGAACTCCATTTGACCACTGCTCTACTAATCACAGGCTACAATGACAACACGTCATCTCCCTATCAACAACCTTACGAACTCCATTTGACCACTGCTCTACTAATCACAGGCTACAATGACAACACGTCATCTCCCTATCAACAACCTTACGAACTCCATTTGACCACTGCTCTACTACTCACAGGCTACAATGACAACACGCCATCTCACTATCAACAACCTTACGAACTCCATTTGACCACTGCTCTACTAATCACAGGCTACAATGACAACACGCCATCTCACTATCAACAACCTTACGAACTCCATTTGACCACTGCTCTACTAATCACAGGCTACAATGACAACACGCCATCTCACTATCAACAACCTTACGAACTCCCTTTGACCACTGCTCTACTAATCACAGGCTACAATGACAACACGCCATCTCCCTATCAACAACCTAACGAACTCCATTTGACCACTGCTCTACTAATCACAGGCTACCCATCGCCACGGCATTTCCAAGCACAACGCACAAAGCCTACTTTCATGCTTCATAAATTTTTTCGTCCTGCAAATACTGACATATTTTGCCTCTTTCACGTACATATACATTATCCAAATGGAAGTTCTTGTCTATTTCGTTATTTATTCCCTGTGTCACTACTTTTTTTTACATTGAAGAATCAGAAGATATTACCTAATGTGACTAATTAAAGATGTCAGGTAAAGCAATGCATTGTTTCTTCCCGCTGGTTTGTGTAGGAAGGCATTATCCCAGTCACATGGCGGAACTATCGGGACAATGCCGCGAAATGTACTTCTGCACCATTTGGTCGAAAAATTACATGATAGGTAGGCATTAATTTAGAACATATATTCCGTTATCATCGAAGTTAATTACCCTGCAATATTCAGCACGTTTTTTATAATAATGTTCACGACGTAAAAAATGAACGAAGTTTCCCTTAAGGTGGCCCCATTTCCCTACTTCTGTCATACCAGTCTACTGTTCATGTCGGAGCCTGCAGACCCCTGTTTATACGCAGCCAGATGATATATCTAGAGGACTATGACTATAAGGTTGCGTGTGTACGTTGTGACAGGGATAGAGAGGACTGGAGAGATTTGTGAACGTAATCTTTTGATCACCATTTTAGTGGAACTAATCAGACAAGAAATACAAACAGTAACTTATTTTCTCTTCTTATGGTCCTTCACACAAGTGTTCATGGGAAATATCGGATCAGCTGGCTTGTTACAAGGTGCAACGAAGCACTGTTTTCTGTCCGAAGTATAAGTATACACATGCCAATGCGTGTAGACATTTTGAAAGCACTATTTGCTGACTTTATCCTAACACTTAACACGATTATACCGTACTGTACACAAAATTACGAATCTGAAGAGCTCTTCTACGTGTTTTTACTTACAAATTACATTCTTTTTTTGTGAACGCAATACACAATAACGTCACCAACTTTCTACCTTATATTCAAAATTCTTCAGTAACAAAATAATGTCGTTCTATTCAGGCCTGATGATGTTCAACAAAGAATAATAATTTACAGCGGCAGGCATGCTCAAAATAAACAGATTAACCGAAACCCGAAACCCGTTTTAAGATTAGTTACTGCACCTTACGCAGCACTGCACAGGATCTGTGAGAAAAATTCGTCAATTCAACTGGCACATGTACACTAGACACTTAAAACTGTCTGTGGTTTTATTAAAATGGATATTTTAGAAGATATTTATGCTTCCATCATCAAGTAAAGTATGAATCATACTCCATTTAGTCTGTTCATGGCGATATCTATACCAGACCAGAGGACGGATGCAGATTCAGCTTCCGAAACACTAAGTTTTAACTAAAAGCAGAAGATGAAAATATACAGTAAACGAGCCAGTTTAAATCAAGCCTTTGTTACAGACCCCTAACTTAGTTCATAGGTTAGTTTCTAACTAACTAGGAAGCTTCCTGACTTCGTGGAGCAGAGTCATCTAAAGAAGCTGATAGTGACTCAATTATGCAAAAAATCCCCCGCCTTGTATGGAATCAGAAATGTTATTACGTGGTTACAACACCACGCTGAGAAGATTTGTAGTAGTTACATAGCGTGAAGCCTTAAAATGTGTGAATATACCAGCACGTCCAATGCTCTCCGATACATAAAGAAGCATTGGACTGTTTGACAGTTCCCAGAGTTCACTCACTTGGCCTGAGCAGTGTTAGTATAAAGATGTGTACAGAGTATTGGTGTAATGACATTCAGGAGGAAAAATCGAAGTACTCAGAGAAACAATCTCTCCCAGTACCACTTTTACCACCACAGATCTCGTCGACTACCAGCACGAGCCATGGCACGGACTTTATAAGCATAAAATGTATCTAAATTATAACTGGTACCTCACGGGGAACACAATCCTTGTCAGTTATGAAGACTAACAAGTAATGTCTATACGAGAAATTATCGCTCTGTATTGAAAGCAAACCCATTTTAAACGCATAAGTACACCCTTTCGCAAAATGCAGATATTTTATTGTTAATGCAAATGGTACAACATAGTAAGGACTATACTCCAACATGTTAGATTTGTTAATTACGGAACTATTTATCTCGGAGTTCTCCAGGCTGTGGTCAGTTAAAAACGGACGACCCAGTGGCTCCCACTTTCTACAAACTGATGTTATAATGAACTGTGAGCTCCGAATACACTGCTTTTCTTCCCCATTTCTTGAAAGCAAAGTAGCCTCGACACTGAAGAATTGTACACTTGCACTTCCGCAATATACAGGGCCGAAGAGGTTCAGCGGAAGGATCAACTGATTCTACGGAATAGAGACGAAATATGTATTTGCGTTTCGTGAACCACGTCTGGGTCGGAGGCGGGGCTGGCTTTCTCACGGTGTTATAGGTCAAACGCAGGGTCTCTCGCCTCCCCCCAGGCACATTGAAGACTTGTTACCTTTTCGTTATTCTTGATCATCACAACTCGTCTGTGACGCTAGCATTAAGCTCAAACTGCCGGAGCGTTTGGTCCATTTTGGAACTGAGTGGAAATGTAGGCGAGCAGTGATCAGTTGTTTTTGTGTTACGTATCAGAATAAACAGCAAATACAAACCAGGTTCACAACAATCTTAGAATAACAGTCATGAAGTTCAAGTGATTATTATCATTATTATTATTTTGCCTCTTTTCAGAGGCCTTTCCTCCTGGAACTTCTGCTGAAGGAAAGGTGATCCCCGCCGCTCAAGCTTCAAGTTTCAGACTGCAATACTTTCCGTATTACGTGCGATATTCCAAGTATAGCTGTCTTTTGTGATGAATGTATTGAATGTTGTGCTATAGCTTCCACATGTTTCGTTAAACCTTTTGTTACGATTCCGATGGTCCCAATCATTACTGGAATAATCATACATTTCATGTTTCACATGTTTTTTTATCTCTATACACAAAAGCTTGCATTTTTGTTTCTTTTCTTCTTATTATTACTATTACTGAGCGCAAAAACTGCTGACCTCTTCGTCTACGTGGAGCACAACCCTGTTTGAAAACCCGGAGTCATTCAGTCAAGAAATTCCGTGCTTTTCATGCAACACGAAGCATTATTATTGCGTTTACAGCAGCCTGATACTGATACTCATCCCGTGCCAAGTAAGTCCAGGCCACTCCCTGACAAGCTATTTTCATTAAGAATATTATCATTCCATATACGCCTTTGTCTGTCAAGTGGTCTACCCCCTTTCAGTTTTTCCGACTAAAATTTTTTGTGCATTTTATCATCTGCCTCGTGTCTACCAAATACACCAACCACCTCACCCTCCTTAATGCTAATACTCGCTAATACTCAGCCAAAGAGTTTAATTACAAATCTACTTATGCAATTCTCTCCAACCACTTCTAATATCGTCTCCTCCCTAAAGTTAAAAATTTTTCCTCAGCATTCTTCTGTTAAAAAGCCTAAAGCCTTGTTTCACCCTCAGAGTGAGAGACTAAGTTTCTCACATTGCAAGAGGCAAGACTACTACGTGTAAAGTCTACGTTCGAAGAAGTAGAGATGAAGTTATACAGACCTGAGTACTAAATAATAATTTTTCCATCATTTTCTATGGGTGTAAAATGTCGGGAGAAACTACCAGTGCTAAAAACAAAGTGCTCAGAAAAATATTTCAACCTAGGTGCGGTGAGCTAGCTAAGTAACTAGAACTTACAAGTAGTACTTTTGCCGATAATCACATCTGGATACCAGCAGATAAAGTGGTATATAAGTAAGGGCATAAAAACAAGTAGGCCTATAGGGGGTTCATATCTCGTCACCAGAATTCAGGGCAGTATAATAAAATTAGGATAGCTAAAACACTGAATATTTAAGTTTTCTGGGTTGTTACGCCGTGTCTAATGGTAAACAGTTTTCGACGTATCGAAGGCACTGAGATCCTTCGACATGTCGGCTAATTGTGTAACGTTTCAAAAGGGACTGAACATTCAGCAACATCACCGTGTGAAATTCTAATCTCGCGATTAACAAACCAATTTTAAAACGTGAGAAAGTTAAAATATTTGTCAACAACAGTAATCAATCAACGTTGAACTCAAATAATTTAAGGAAATATTGAATTTGGAAATGCTTATTTTTTATGCCACTCAGTTCAAAAGTTTTCGTTTTTCTGCCTATCTAGAAACGTGAATGTTAAAATATTTTACGTTGTGTTAGGTAAGCAATTCAAATTCCTTCTGTCAACTGCAATAGGAAATTCAATAATGAGTACCTTTGTAATTTCTATTCTTCACTATACATTATCAGAGTCATCAAATCAAGCGTTATGATACGGGCGAGATATAGCAACCTTGGGAGAGCTGAGGAATGCATACAGCATTTTAGTAGACCTTGAAACAGTCCAGTTACGAGACCTAGACAGAGACGGGAGAATAATATTACCATATATCGACCCACTAAAAACACAATATTATACTAAGTCAGGGGTACAAAAATCCCGGGTATAAAGTCGCAATTGTAGCGAAATATTTTACAGTGGCGCCCAATATTTGCGGGTCCTCAGTGTGCAACTTGCTTCACATTACCATCTCGCGCCTAGAATACTGAGGTGGCTCTTAGATTTCTGGACAATTTGTGGACCTTTGTATCAAGCTGAAATAAAACTTCACGTTTTTCTTTAAAAATTGGTACGTGATTTAAAATACATGTCCCCGTTAAGGTCTTAATCGCGCAGCATGCAGAAGTCTACTTAATTCTGTAAGAATTAGTCAAATTGTTCAAAAGTTTAAATGGAAGAGGCACAAGCACACATATAGCATGTAATCTCATAGCAATTCTTTTTTTTTACTCGAAGGAAAGAAGAACGCTAATGATGAAACCTTTCTCATTCTACAGCAGACTGTGAAACCGGGAGAAGTAAATGCCTCGAGGGTGTCTTCAGTTTAAATAGGTTCTATCTGCTGTGAGATACTGACGTCGTAAAATAAGCAACATAAAAATTTCTGTCTGCATTTGACAGTTTGCTTCTCACGCACAGAAAACTAAACAAAGTACAACTTATATGATTTTTGCGGGACTGAAAACTGGATGCTTTGGCAATTGGTGAGAGAGAAGATTCATACGGTTACAAGACAGATAAAACAGAAAGTTAATAAAATTCTTTACAATATCTTCCGATTTAAACATAGAATGGAGGAAAACCTGTAGAAGAGCAAACAAAGAAATGGCAAGTTCGCACAAGACACTTGTCTGCTATACGAAACTAAAAGATGTTGAGACTAGTTTACGAGGCATGCAAACGCAACTCGAAGAAAAGGGCGAGCCAGCAGGGCTCAGACAGTAACGTTTAATCTCGAAATACGAAAGCCTCATCGAGGAAAGATGATTCAGCATCACTGATTGGAGCCTGAGGTCGATCAAGGCGCCAGGTAGAGAGTGTCATGAATTTATAAAACCGCCTACTCTTTCGACCCGAGGGTGTCTTCCCCTCGCTCCACTGTTGTGATACTTGTATATCCCCAGGGACTGCACGTGCAGCAGTCTGTATCTACAGATAGGCTCCACCACATCACATCAGTGCAATGGCTCCTATGGCTTCCGGGAAGGCATTGTGTGCATACTTCAAAACCAAGACATATCTTGAAGACGGACTGAACTCTGTACACTTATATGGCCCAACGGCAGACTGTGTTTGTGACGACGGATCTCCGGGTTCCGCAAAGAGGGGAAAATTTTCTATCCAGCTGCATACTGCAACATGTAATTACATACATGCATGGATGTTTAAGCTAACGCATTAGTTGGTTAGTCAGGTACCTAGTTATTAACTTAGCCAGCTGAATATTTTGAGCATTACTGTCTTATTCCGTTTGACGCCGCGTAGTTTGGTAGATAATACCAATGTTTCGGAAAACCCTGATGGTTTCATCTAGAGAGTAGAAGCCAGACGATGAAGAGAGCAGGTTCCTCCATATATTTGTTACCTGTCTACCAACTAAATGACAGTAGCTTCCTATTCAACGCCGTGAGAAAGCAAAATCCCACGAACTAAATATTTAGTTATGTTATTGAATTAACCGGTTGGTTGGTTAGTTTCACAATTAGACACTTAGGCTCTTGACTAGTTAATAAGTTGTTAAATTATTCTGAAGCAAGCGTAATGTACTTGGTCATCTTCGAAAGTACCGTGAAGCAAGCATGCACTCAGAGAGGATTCATTTTGCAGACAAGGACAAGTCTAGCCAAGGGCCATGAAAAGCTGAAACCAGCGACCATATGTTCGTCGCATCACTTAAAGTGGTTTATGAACCCAGGACCTGGCAGATGGCCCAGAAAAAGCCATTTGGATGAAGCTTATCTCTTGTATAACCTCACGACTATAAACGTATTTTACTGTGTAATTTGCATGTCTGTCCCTGTACATATTTCTTTTCAAAGTTGATTACCCTCTCAGTAACAACAAATGACAAGTCTACTCATTTCTGTTCCACAGTGAGAGTATTATTCTCTTAGCAATGGGCTGTTAAAGAGTGTTGGGGGCTTCTTATGACGAAGATGTTAACCTCCTTTCTGTAACGATATGAGTAAATTTGTCACACATTATCATAAAACAGGAAACTGACCAATGACCATCACATACTTAACAAATTTTGGGGTAATTACAGGGAAGATATTTCCAGACTACTAAAGATAATACGAAGTCCCCTGTAAGCCTGTCAATTCATTTGAGTTACGTCACTATGCATTGTGTTTCTTAAGTGAAGGGCCCCGCAGCAGATGCTACGGACGCACCGCAGCCTGGAAGGCTTATTGTGCAACCCTGTGATGAAGATGATGAGGTTTTTTCTGCTTTTCCATTTTAATGGAGCACCTGTGGAATGAAATTGACATGGTAAAAACCGAAGTACTCGGAGAAAAACCTGTCCGTGCCACTTTGTCCACCACAAATCCCACATAGACCGACCCCGGGATCGAACCCGGGCCTCCGCGGTGAAAGGCCGGCGACTAACCGCCTGAGCTATGGCACGGCCCATGTATCGCTTTAGTACGCCAATTTTAAGTTTACTTAATATTTAAAGACCTACATGTGACGCCAGGTGTAACACTTAAAAACTCTTTGTTCACACAGTGTATTCACATGTTTCTTATAACGCTTACAATAAACATACATAGTTTCCCACAAAGCCATTACGGACTGGTCTTCGGAATGGATGCACACCCTATTATTTTCAAGGCAGGTACTGAATATTTATGCAGAATGACATGGCTTTTAGTCTTCGAAAAGCTAACGACGTTTTCTCGATAATAAATACATAGGTTATATCCTCGGCCTACAACGTCCAACAACGGGATATATAAAAGTAACATTATCTCTGTACACGTTATACGGGCATATTGGGGGAGGTCAGGTGTATCTCCACTCATTCTCAACGCCAGCACCATATGGGCGTAAGTGATCAGGTTCATTTACCGGCTGATTTACTCCCTGGCAGAGCTCCCTGTTCCCTTTCAATGGGCGGCTAGGTGAGCCCCAGAGCCGACCTGGGCGCATTGAGAAGAGTAAAATCTCTTGTCCCCGCTGAGAATCGAACGATTCCTCGACCGTCCAGCTCGTAGCCCCGTCACTGTACTGTCTACGCTAACTCGGCTCCCGAGCAAGTGGATGATTTTGAATTGTTGATTGTGATGGATACGGGACAATCCGGTTGCCATCAATTTCGATACACTATCCCCCGAATTTACCTGGGACTGGGGAAAACCACGAAAAACCATAGCCAGGGAAACAATCATTCGCTGAGAATTGAAAATGAGATCTCTCGAACGAGAAGCAGAATTGCTAACCATTCAACTGTAATGCTAAGTGCCAACCCAGCATTGCAAGTCTGCTGTTCGACAAAGGATTCGTATGGGAGGCAGCTGTGGCGAGCAACTGAAGAGCTTGGACACCACTTATATGTGCAGTAGACATAAAATGGACAGTCGCCGAGGCCAACGTTGCCAGCCCCATAAACCTGGCGGTGGAATGTGGTCAGAAGATGCCTACACCCCCGCACCGTTTTGACTCCAGCTGCTATCCGTAGGTGGACACGACATCCGCCCTCCAGTGAATCGAGTGGGTGCACTGATGAACGAGAGTGGTGTTCACATTGGTCCTTACCGGCAACACTGGGCCCCAAGTTGTCGCTACAGCCTGAGGCTGATTGTTGACTGGCCATACCTGGGCTGGGTTGGGCTTGTCTCTCAGATCCTATCTCCACTCCTCCTTTTTTAAAAACATCTCTCCTTTATCCCTCAGGGGATGTTTCAAATGGGATGGGCAGACATGGGTAGAGGGATGAGGGGGTCCACGTGCCTCAAGGGCCAACGCGACGAGCGAGATAGAAATACAAGGCGGTCTGACCTCCAGCCAGGCAGACTGGGCCCTTTCCTCTTATGGGCAACATGAGAGTCGCCCTGCCCCGGGGCGCGTCGCCATCCCCAGAGGTGTGCCACCATATGGTCACAGTATTCTGCTGTTTTCAAGCCACCGATAATAAAATTACATGCGTCATGCTGAAGTATGATATAAGACATGCTCACTCTTCATTCACTGCGAGATGCCGCGATTCTGGAAGCTGACAGCCCTGAAAACAGCACCGCTGCTGTTAATTGTGTACGTTGGCAGCCGAACTACTCGTTCATAAAGTGCTGTCTTCAGAAAACCTGCCAACCCAGACTAGTTCTTCGTTCTTGCCAACATATCGAACACAATGCCCAGAGATTCCGCCGTACCTTCTTTAAGTTTTACGCATCTGTTGAAGATAGTTGTCGTCTCAGATGTGACACCATAGCCTGATAGAACAGATTTCTGTGACACCGTACAGTCTGGCAGAAAGATAACAGCTTCTTGTCAGACTACACGGCGTTACATCCCACATCGTGAAAATCTCAATCTTAAATTTTCTCAGCTACTATATTATACAGAAACTTCCTCGAAAAGCTGATACTCAGCTGGTCAATACATTAACTTGTTTTATGCAGCTCCTAAATTCTTTGTCGTTCTCACAGTGGATCGTCCAACAAATTATAGACCACTGTCTTCTGGGTTATGGAGATGTGTAGTTTGGTAGATATGTAATGACTTTCGGAATGTGGCATCGTTCTGAATATAGAGAGAGCACTTTCCTCCGTAACGCAGCAAAACATGCCAGAAGACTGCAGTACTCACATTTACAGTTGTGGGAACAACGAACTGCAACTTAAAATGTTGCTGATCAATGATGTTATATGTCTATAAATAAAGTTTTATTGCACTGTTGTGTGTATAACAGTAAAATGAAGCTTCGAACGAAAGTATGTGGCAAAACGTGGTAATGCAGAGAGAGGACTGGGCTTTCACCCGTTAACGTACGAACTTCCCAAATAAATAATCAATTAAGAAAATGTATTTAACAGTGATCAGTCGTTGCTACGATAACTGTGAAGGTTGCTCCACTAATATTTGCATTCAAACACCGTAAGGAGTCAAACCATTAGATGAAATGAGTCAAAAAGCTGTAAAAGCTGGTACCAGGTATTAAAAGGCCACTTGATGTTAAATACAATTGTACTGTTTGAAGTTAAAATTTTGTCACTGCTGAGAGAGATTCTATTTGCAAATCTGAGAACCCTGCATCAGTTGGCTACCCTGACGTCTGCGCGCATTCGGAAGCTTATCATTTCATCTGACAACGCGATATTTCACCATTACACGCCGGCAGACCCGCCCTTTCTTGTCACGCACAGTAGGCCCTCTTAAGAAAAAATAACGATCATCTCATTGGCTACCGGCACATACCTCTTCTTGCGGCCCTGCGCGGAGAATGAGCGGCCACATTGGGCTGTATAATTACCATGTCATGAAACATGAAAGGAATATATATTAGTTAATTATTGAAATATTAAAACATAAGTTAATATTAATTACTCAAATGCTTCATTGATACGTTGCATGTTGATATTCAGGGTGAATGATTCAAATGCCGTATCGGTAATGGTGACCAACATTTTCAGATGACAGGCCATAAGTTACATTCTCAACTGCATGGGTTTTACACACCATCAAACAGCAGAATGATAACGCAAGATGCTGAAGCAGTCTCTGGTGACTTGCAAGGTTGGGTCTGGAGGTGGGATCTTAAAGGAAATACTTTGTGAGATTGTGATGGGATTCTTCTGGCTTAGGAGAAGGTCCAGTGGCGGGATGTAGTGGTCATGATAATGGGGCACTTTTGCGCCAGAAAGCGTGGGAAGTAACTACGTTCCAATTGGCCTGTGTGTCGCGTATCCACGAGATTTGCCTGGTATGAAATAACCCACAATCACTTTCCCAGTACAGTATGCATGTGGTGTAAAATACGCCTTTCATTGTATGTTCAGTGGAAAAGTACTGTTATTACAGTGTATTCACTGTGTTACGTACATTCCTACAACAATCGTTTTCAAAGTCACTTATTCGTGGAAAAGAAAGTCACGAGCTCCGATATGATAAATTAGTCAAGAGCGACGGTTTTCGTACATCCGTGTTTCAATACGAATGCAGGAATTACTGACACTTAAACTTCATACGTTCTCCAGCTTCTGAGTATTATTATTCAATCTCTCCTCATCTGTAACCTCAAATCATGGCACGCCAATTTGCTCAGGCCTTGACAGACCAAAATTTAATGACGAACAGCCCATCAGGACTTGAGATCTGAATATCATGCACCATACATAGTTGCCTCTTTTAAGTGTGACAACTACAAACACCTAACAAAGTGTGAAAAGTACGTGGTTGGTTGGAGATTTCAACGCTACAGTAAGACTGAAACGTAATACAGAAACTAAAACGAGAAGCTCTTCCTAGTCCCTTGCCCATGAAACTAATGTGAATATGTACTCACAAAGTACAAAGTACACAAAACACTTCATCCTTCTTTATACGAGACTACATTTTCTATCGTGCAACCTGTCGGTGGTTTTCTGTTTCAAAATTCTTTTTTTCAAACCGGTCATTGAACAGAGTGTAACTTCATCAACCCAATAACTGTGAAGCATTTGTCTCCAGTCGCCAGACAGGTTGGCGTTGAAATGATCGGACAATACCCACTAATATGAGAAACGTTAAACAGGGTCTTTAGATACTTGTATATATGAAAACTATTTCTACTGACTTAAAATGCTATATTTCATAGAAGGGTTCTGAACTGTATTCCTAAGATTACCGGTTCGAATCTCAAACGGAATTCCAAAACTCCTGACCTGTGTTTTTCGTAGGTTTCCTCACTTCTCACGGTTAAATGCCAAGACCACTACTTTACTCAAGTCAGATTCTTTACTCACCAGTCATTACGCTATTAGACGCTATATAGTCTGGGCTAGTAACAGTGACGTTAAATAAATCATAAATAGAATATACAAAAAAACTTCTACTACTAATAACATCGTTCAACAAAGTTAAGCAAGGTTAGGGTCTCGTGATATAAAACTAACTTTCAAAAGAATTATGATGACCTATGCAAGGGTCCGCATATTTTCTGAAAATCTAGGAGCGACTTCCAAATTCTAGGCGCCAGTAGCGTGACATGAAACATGCTCATACTCATCATCATTCTGTAGTCTGTCTTACGACAGGTCCGTAGTCTCTTCCAAAGCGAGTTCTCCACAGGGTGCGATCTAGTGCTTCCTCTTTCAATTTCCAGTGTCTTCTCTTTTCCTTAAGGTCATCCAGTAGCTGCTTACGCCATCTTCCTAGTCTTCCCGTCATTTATATCCTTCCCTCTAACTTTCCTTCAATCACGTGTTTTAGAAGAAAATTTCTAAGCGAGATGTGACCAATCCAATTAGCCTTCTTTTTATTGTATTAGGATATTCCTCTCCTCCTTGACTCTCTGTAATACTTCATTTCTCACACGATCGGTGCAACTGATCTTCTCCATTCTTCTCCAACACCACATTTCAAAACTGTCCAGGTATTTCTGATCTACATCCCCAAGTTTCCACGTTTCAGCACCATACAAAGCTATCCTACAAATGTAGCACTTTACTAATTTCTTTCTTAAATTTAAGTCCAGTTTGCTGTTGAAAAGAGTCTTCTTCTTGTTGAGTGTTGCTTTTTTTACGGCAAATCTGGATTTAATTTCACGTGCAACATTTGTTATCATGTCACCCAAACAATTGAAATATTCCACATTAAGTTCATACTGATGACCCATAATTCTGGTGTGATATGTGAACGTCGCTGTTATCTGGAGCAGCAATTATTATGCTGAAAATATTTGGCGCCACCGTACAAAGTTTAGTCGCCCGGGTGACGAAACGCACAGTATTTGTGCACCCCCTGACCAATTCTCTTTCTAAATATAAACGAAATATTTTGCCGTATCACGTGAGAGTTCTGTGGAATGCGTTATGTATTTTATGTCAAAATATCTTTCTCACTTATGCATTTTTATATCAGTGTTCTTGCACATTTGCCATCCATAAAGTGAGAATAAGATATTCTACTAGCAGATGACGTCATTATTTCCAATTGCGTGATGAGTCGTACATGTTCGTTTGTCTAGCACATAAATAAAAAGCTGAGGACAATACAAAGGAACAGTGCGTGGTACAATTTTGACATTTTCGTCATCGACTTATCTATTTACCCAAACCAACTCATTCAGGGTTACCCAACAATGTGAAATTCTGCTGTACCGTTAAGTCTGACACGATATTCTAAATGGGGGGGGGGGGGGTTGACTGCAGTCGCCTGGCTCGGGATAGGAAAGAGTGCCGGGCTATTTCAAACATGACAGCGGACGTTTGGGTTTAACGAAATGTGCGGAATTTTTTGGATAGCTGAAAAACCTCGGCATCTCAGGAAGGGCTTTATGCCAGGGAGTTACTGCCGATGCTCTGAAATTCAGTGCTGTCCTTATGGTATTTTTGTGGCGATACGAAATGCATTTAACCTAATCTGGAATGAGCCCGAACCAACTGCTTCAACAGCAATTGGAAGTATACTAAATTCATATTGTAAGTGCTTTTACAACTAACCCCCGAACTCGCAGTTCCAACTACACCCACATTTGTATTTATTTACTGTCGCGATTACTGTAGCTTGACTATACTGAGTCTGAGAAGGAACGGAGTTTATAAAAGGGCCAATAATAATAATAATAATAATAAACGGCTACGCACAAATCCTTTGTAAGCCGGTTTCGGGCTCCTGAGGCGTATTTTGCCAAATTTTTAATTTCTTCTAACGTGTTACGCTTTGAAAACTAACTGCAAATGCGGCGTTTCAGGAGAAAAATAGTAGGGCAAGGAAAGTCATGCTTTCTAACTCTTTACAGTATTGTTAGGGCAAGTAGATAAAGTTAAGATGGTAAAGCTGAAGTTACATTTCAGTGGGGAAGTAGTTAGAAAAATTACGAGGTGAGAAGATAATACTAAAATGGATCATAAAGAAAGCCTGTATCGGTTGCAGCAGTTTGAACCTTTAACACTAAGGAAGGCTTCCGTGCAATAAAAATAAATTTGTTGTGGATTTTCGGGTATTCTATACACAAATTAAATGCAACGCTTCTTGTCTTTCTCTGTGTCATCATCTGTACCTCTGGTGCCTCCCTTTCTTTCTTTCTTTCTTTATTTCTTCTTTTCCTCTATCAAGATCAGTTAGGCCCGCTCTGAAATCAGTTTCCATGTTCAAGACCACATTTCCACACCACCTTCCAAAATCTCTCGTTTCTTTGAGACCATGTATACACGTATGCTTATGCAATATGACCCCAAGACCTTTTTACAATTTCAAATTCCATGCAGCGAGCAGCAGGAGCTAGCTAATCAAGGAGTCAGGAGATGTCACCGAGATGCCAGCCTCGGTAAGACCCGGCTGTCTGGCGTCAGCATGTTTGTCTCAATCTGTTAGACCTGTTGCCTGGTTTGTATTCTTTGGAGTACAGCCAGGATTCTGCGATCGCTAGGGGCTATGATTATTTTTCAGGAGATTTCAGGTTTTCATAACACTGGAGTGACTCCTATCCTGAAGACCGTGACAACAGATTCCTCCGAGCATGTGGTTGCATTACACAAGACTCCATGGCTTCATAGCCCAAACGACCACAATATGATTATTAATTTTTAGTCACTTCCAGTACGATTCCTGGAACTAATGTCCAGAAATGGCTACAAATATCCGATTTCTGTACCTCCCCGTGTCATAACGAAAAGCCCACATTAAAGTATACAGAATTATAATTTTACCTATATGGCCTCTCCCTCCGCGGGTCAGGATAGCGTAGTCGCTATAGCGACTCCCTACGGGCTGGACGGTCCGGGGATCGAATCTCGGTGGAAGTGAGATTTTCCATACCGGTCCAGACCGGCCCTGGGACCAACCCACCCTCCTATAAAGGGTTCCAGGTCACTGCCGGGGGTAAAGCGGCCAGGGCGTGGCGTTGACCACAGTTGAAAGATGTGAACTAACTGCAACATATTTTAAATATTTTCCAAATATGTTATTTACGTCTCTGCTTCGTTGGCCGTAACGTTCACTTCTGTATAAATTAATTATTACACAATTATTCACAATACTGTTGAAGTGACTGGAGTCAAAATTATAATTCCTTGAGTCCGTTAAATATTCATCACGTCGGAAAAGTTGCAGACGTGTCCATTTTTTTTGTATGACGTGCTGTTTTTAGAGACAACTTGGTTTCCACCTGAGCTTAATACTAAATTCACCAACCAATTTTTGGTACAGGTTAGCAATACCAAACTTAATCGAAATCCATGACATATGCTGATGGTCTGGCGCAGGCATACCATTATGAGTACACTTACGAACTCCGTGCAAATGACGCACAAAATAATAAACCCCTTTATTGCGAGTCCGTTCTAATGTAGGGTCAGAAGTGACGCTCCAACTCAGGACAGGCACTGTTTTATCCTGCAGGCTAGTCAGGTCGGCAGTACACCTTACAGGATGAGATGGATGAGTATGGAACACCATTGGATGACGGGAAGGAAAGCCGAACTACTCGGGGAACAGGACTTGACATATCACTTCGTCCACCACAAATTCCACATTAATATAGGGCTCGGCGTAAAAATGTAGAGATGGCGATGTGTAATACCACTTTCGTGTCTTTAGAATTTGGCGTAACTAAGTATGTAACAGCGTCACTTATTTACGCGTTCTCAGAAAGCGGGCGACATGAAAGCTTTGTTATTGCACGGTCTCAGAGAATTGCGTATCGGGAGATATACTAAAGGCGTGAAATGTTTAGGTAACCTCAAACAGCAGTACAGCGAACAAAGTATAAAATGTAACTTATTTAAGTAGTCTCAGAGCGGGCGATATAAAACTTAGGTAGCGGACATAATCACATACTTGGCGATGTAAAAGTGTACCTTAGTTACGTCAGCTGACACAGGGGACGATCAAGAAGAATGCCTTAGTTGCGTGAGCTCACATAGCGGGTGATATAGAAGTGTAAATTATTTACGTGATCTCAGAGAGAGGTCGATATAAAAGTGTAATTATTTACGTGATCTCAGAGGTTAAGAGAAAAAGTGTAATTATTTGAGTGATTTCAGAGAGAGGTCTATATATGTAAAATTATTTACGTAATCTCAGAGGTTAATACAGAAGGGTAAATTATTTGCGTGACATCAGAGAGAGGCCGATATAGACGTGTAAATTATTTATGTGATCTCAGGTTTATATAGAAGTATAAATTATTTACGTGATCTCAGAGAGAGGTCGATATAAAAGTGTAAATTAATTACGTAATCTCAGAGGTTTATATAGAAGTATAAATTATTTACGTGATCTCAGAGAGAGGTCGATATAAAAGTGTAAATTAATTACGTAATCTCAGAGGTTTATATAGAAGTATAAATTATTTACGTGATCTCAGAGAGAGGTCGATATAAAAGTGTAAATTAATTACGTAATCTCAGAGGTTTATATAGAAGTATAAATTATTTACGTGATCTCAGAGAGAGGTCGATATAAAAGTGTAAATTATTTACGTGATCTCAGAGGTTTATATAGAAGTATAAATTATTTACGTGATCTCAGAGAGAGGTCGATATAAAAGTGTAAATTATTTACGTGATCTCAGAGGTTTATATAGAAGTATAAATTATTTACGTGATCTCAGAGAGAGGTCGATATAAAAGTGTAAATTATTTACATAATCTCAGAGGTAAATATAGAAGTGTAAATTACTTACGTGATTTCAGAGGTCGATATAAATGTGTAAATTATTTACTTGATTTCAGACAGCAGGCTATATACACAAATGTGGGCTAACTTATTTACGTGATCTCAGACAGAGCTAGATATAAAAGTGTAACCTACGTGACCTCGCACAGAAAACGACACAAAAGCGTGAACTATATACGTGCTTTCAGCCAGCGCGGATATAAACGTGTCAATTCTTTACGTGCTCTAAGACAGCCGCGTTAGCAGCGACACACACGTCGCAGCAGCAGCCCTCGACTATCTGCGCTGTCAGCATCTAGGATACGAACTATACTGCAGTTAAAATTAATTAATACTCCGAATTAGTCAAACCATTAATTAGGATCAACAACAATGAATTACACACAGATCTAATGAACTTAATTGCTACACTAGTAAAAGAAATGCTGTACGTCCTCTTTAACCCATTATAATGTAACAGACATGGAGCCGTTTTTAAGAGCTGGTCCTGTATCCACCGAACCCAGTGGGTGAGACAGCATAATTAACCAGTTGCTGCAGGATGATGGAGTAGAATATGCTAAAGCGTTTAAGAATACTGAACGTGCTTCACAATTACATCTTATTTAGATTTTGAACAAAATTAGCCACAAAGTTCAGTATACTTCTCTGTAGTCACGAGGTACGCGCATGCAATAGTCATGCTCGAAATGCGCGATCCGCTGTCGGGAATAAAAACGACGACTGTCCAACCCGCTGGTTTTTTTAAACGTGTTATTTAAGTTAGAAGGAAGGATAGAAATTACGGGAAGACGAGGGAGAAGACGTAAGCAGCTGCTGGATGACCTTAAGGAAAAGAGAAGATGCTGGAAATTGAAAGAGGAAGCACTAGATCGCACCTTGTGGAGATCTCGCTTTGGAAGAGGCTACGGACCTGTCGTAAGACAGACTACAGAATGAATGAATGTTATTTAACGATGTTCTCAATTACTAAGAACATGTAGCGTGGATGTTAGGCGAGTGAATGGATATGGAACATTGGTTGAATGATACTGGGAGGGGTATACAGAAGTAGCTACTAGGAGAAAAGCCTGTCCCAATGCCGCTTTATACGTAATAAGTGTCACATAGACTGGCCTGGGATTCAACCCGGGACTCCGCGGTGACTGGGCGGAAACTAACGGCCTGAGCCATGACACGACCTGTACTGGCCGAAACATCCCGGCCCATAATATGAAGTAACTCTACTACTGAGCCTACTGAGTTCGCTGAGACCGTAAACAAATTTAACTTGACGTCAGTAACCCCAGACATTGTGCTGTCAGTGCACAGGCCTATGCAGGAACAGTCGCAAAGATACGAGGCCACGCACGTCAGGACGCTGCCGCACCAGGTAACAAGAAAATGTTGCAGATTTCATGAAGGCCCTGAGCTGACCACTGCGTGTGATGATTTATCGATATCCTGTAGAATAGGCTGTAACCTATATACTGTGCCTTTATTCTTTTCACCCTAGTCAAACAGTATTTCAGTTACGTGTTTTGATGTTTTTGCAGCCGTGCAGCTGATGCTGCTGCTCTTCTGGGATATGTCTAAAGACATTTCCACCCTTCAAGATGAGGACACTACGTTTCCTGAAAACGTCGGGATCAGATTATCCAGTGACGACGCGTCATATCCCAGAAGAACAGAATCCTCAATATCTAAAGGGTTTTAATGCATTTATTATTTGCCGTATATTAAACCTGTAAATTAATTAAAAAGCATACAATCATCAATGTCCTTTATAGCATATCAATTTCCACGTTTTTCGGTCCCTTAGATCATTATCAGGGAATCAACTGGAGTACATCTTTTGAAAATATCCAAAACGTAGGAATTAATACTTCATAAAGGAGGATATTGATAAGTTGTGTTATGAAGTCATAATTTTTAGTTAAACGACTTTTAAATTGGTCTAATTGCTCTTAAATTGCTTTAAATGACTCGTTTCCGATGTACGACATGCCTTTATAAGGCGATACATGCCGTCCATTCATACACCAGTGTTTCCAAACCCAGTGACTACCACAAATTTTCATAACTGAAATATAAGCGAGTATGAGAATATAATTTGGCGCATCCTCGATGTCATAACATTTTTAAACCCCTTCTCGGCGAAATGCACATTGTGTTGTTACAGCTGCTACACACAATTTTCAGTGTTTCAATTTAAAAAAGACGGCAATGAAACTTGCTACGCATTGTTTAATTCTTAACACGGTCAGGAGTCAAGCGGGAGATTTTTCTGTAGACATAACTGAAAACTTCTTAGGTTATTTAATGAAGTTTTTTATTCTGATTAGGATGGTATTGATTCGTGAAACAAAAGGGATATGAAAGAAAGCGTTTGTAGCCTATCACGAGGCATTATCGTAGCCTGAAGGGGCTGAGAAGAACCACGAAACCCACAAGCAATGTAGCCGGTCATGAAACACAGTCTTCCGTGATAGAGAGCTATGCGTTTGATCCCGAAGTTCGGGCATCAGGACATGGTTCCGGAAGAAAGGTCTGTCCGCCACTGTCCATTAAGGTCGCGCTATCAGATCTAAATAGAAGTAAACTCAGTAGGCGTTGCAAAAGCAAACTTCCGCAAAATCTGACCCAACCCTCACTGAATTTCACCGTTTGCCAGTTAATTATGTGGGTCTGGCAGTTCACCGAAGATGGTGGAAGTCATTTTTCTCTTGCCTGCAACATAAACAGACTCTTTCATCGTATTTGCTGACATACGAGGAAACACCTGGGATGTGTTTACTAATGATTCTTCCAAAAACTGATTATCATTCACCAACAAATGCACAAAGATAATTGTTCACTAATTACTTTATTAAAGGATTTCCCCTATACGTATTTCGGCAATCTATATTGCCATCTTCAGGGGGTCATTTTGGTTTGTACATAGACCAATGTACTTATGTCGATAAGTACATTGGTCTATGTACAAACCAAAATGACCCCCTGAAGATGGCAATATAGATTGCCGAAATACGTATAGGGGAAATCCTTTAATAAAGTAATTAGTGAAAAATTATCTTTGTGCATTTGTTGGTGAATGATAATCAGTTATATAACGATGCACGGTGAATACAACGTGAAAATTCAGATTCTTCCAAAGTTTTATTAAAGTTTTTTCAGGGTGTAAGAGCTGTTGGGGTATATACTGTTTTAAGCAAACACCTCGGAATGCAAATACCGGTGACCATGGTGACCATAAACTGTTCAGGTATATATTGTTTTAAGCACCTCCAGAAGTACAAATCTGGGGACACCAGTACCGGTGATCACGTTGGCCATAAATTCCTGAAGTCAAGTACTTACCAACGAACTCAGCCACCACTGCCACTGGAATTCACTTTGTGTGCATCTGCACCATGTTGCTGAAAACTGCAACCCACCATAAGCTTTTCCGAACTGGGGTATGCATTATATTCGGACAAACACGGTATTTGTTTGTCTGGGTTGGTAACAACAAATCATGTTTCTCTTGGTAGTCAGATCTTCAGAGTAACCCCTTCGTTGTCGTCTTTTTTTTTTTTTTTTGTTAAAGAAACATGAGATACGTTGGAACATGTTTCTTCCACTGATATTCTGAAGCACCAGACAAATTCAGAACACAAGATCCAGTGTTTTTACCAAGATTCCTCATGCAGTGCAAGCACACGACTAAATTCAGCCTTCCAAATGACGTTGTAGTTGTAAACAGGAAAGGTAAAATATCGATTTGGACGCTTCAGAGAACAGAAATATTTCCTAACCCTCCCAGGAATCGAAACAAGATGCCTTAGTTGTCCATTCCATAGCCTAGTCACTGTACTGACTGAGCTATTCCGGCTCCGATCTATTAGTTGTAACCAAACAAAAAGTTACACCCACTTTTGGTTCAAGCAACTACTGGACCCAGGGACAAGGGGCTGCCCGTTCAAGGTTAGACTGTGGGCCGATGGGTGGAACTCAACTGTGACAATAACGTGTGTCACAGCACAGATGCCTGCTGTCAATGTGACCAACGTATCGACATTCTGAGCGCTACAGCAGCTTAGTCGATGAAGTTGTTTTCATTTTCTTTGTCATTTTGAGCAACCATCGTCACCAGTCTTCAACCCAGGAAGTGCAGGTTGTAACCTCCAGCGGTCCAATGGCTGACTATCGTCATTTTCTCTATTCCCTATAAATAAATGTTAATATATTGCCTTAAAATCGGCCAGGGCCCATATTTTCTGTTTATACAGAATTCTTAAACAAAACACAATAAATGGATGTACACACGCACAGGACAACGTCAGCAGGTGTGTAAGTCTAATTAACAATTACGTGGTGGCTGTACAGAAGGAGAAATGCACAACGCCACTTACCGCAACCGACTACCAAGGACTGCTCTAATGACAATGACGAATAACGCCATGCTGTAGAGTTCTTGAGAACCTAACAGAGCCTGGCAATTCAAAAAGTTCCTTCCGTTGATGAAATCCGAAGATTCATTAAGCAATAACGACAACAAAACTCGTCTGTGCAACTATGCACGCAGTATATTTACAGCAGCCCTAACTGTCTGTTGTTCTAGTGCATAGATCTGACACACAAGGCACTGTATCTGATCTTATTTCAGCTACGCTTAGTGTCGAAGAAATTCACTATTTAAAGAATATTTCGTCACGGGGCTTGGAAGCTTAAAAAGTCGTCCCTAGATGGTAATGTAAAAAATGCGTCAGCAAGAGAAATAAAAATTCCATCAATTTGAATTCAATAATTGTAATATAGTTTCATTTTTATTATAGATATGAAATATTCATAATGATGTGTTTCATTTTAATGAAAATGCTTTTCCTTTTAATTGTTTAAAATAACGTGCCGCCTGCCTTAAACCAGAAAATTATTCGTTTGGCCGGCGTAATATTTGGGTTTGGGATCCCTGATATAACACATGCACATCGTGTGAACCGCGCTTGTGTGAAATTCCTCGGCTGGCCGTCAATAGACCTGCGATTTAATCGCTAAACCGCTCGTTATTATGCCTGCTTAATTTCATATCTTGGGCAAAGTGTTGTACACACACAGACACGTCACCATGTCAACAGTGCCACGACGTATAGCGGAATTCGGAAACTCCTAGCTACCAATGACGTGTGAAGACAGTCGTAGCGTGAAGCTC
The DNA here is from genome assembly GCA_021186555.1 of Reticulitermes speratus. Lineage (NCBI taxonomy): Eukaryota > Metazoa > Arthropoda > Insecta > Blattodea > Rhinotermitidae > Reticulitermes > Reticulitermes speratus. Next base: position 16,078,118 of record JAJKFL010000039.1, on the reverse strand, counting down.
ATGACTGAGGGACGGTACCTTTCGGCTGGCATTTCTCTTCTACATTCCGTCACAACTGCTCCATTGCCCAAGGCTCTTCAGCACAAAGACACGCAATCCCTCGGCGTGGCAGAGAATGTAAATAACAGAGATAGGTACTACTTGCATGAAGCGAGCCGTCAGCAAAGGAACTTCGGTGATGCACTGCAGGGAATCTGAACGAGTGCCTTTAAACATATTCGGTCAAGTGCAGTAATTTATATTCCAGAGCTGCTGTAAGCCTAACTCTTATTCACCTTCAAATACCCCTTCTTTAGACATGTTTGCGAGATTTCGAGTTTTCGCCATGCTTCAGGTATAACGCCCTCTAGCTCGGTATATAGGGTCCAAAGTTCTGGAGGAGAGTAGAGCCTCCATTATAAAATAGTCCTAGGATACCTTGAAGATGAAGCCAGCACATGCCTTCGAATCGTTGGTAACTACACACGTCACTCTTCTTCAACACAAACAATTCTAACAATCCCCCCCAAGCAACAACTGTTCTTAGGAGCGTAAAGAGCAATACGTAATGAATCGAGTGCCATTCTGTGTTGGTGAACGTTACGATCTTGTCGTAAGCACTTCTGCTTTATATTCCAAATGTTACGAGCTTCGATTTAATGGCCGTCAGTTGTTAACATTATACAGTGTCAGTGGATGATTATGGAGCATTCGTGGAATAATACTGACAGGGGAAAGCCGAAGTAGACTAGGTGGGAAAGACCCTGTCCCAGTGCCACTCCGTCCGCCACACATCACACACGGACAGGTCTGGGATGAAACCCGGGCTTCCCCGGTACGAAGCCAATGGCCAACCACCTGAGCCATGGCAATACTGAAGTCTCTCGTGGTTATCGTCAGTTCTTCTAATCTAAAACAGGTAACGACCACTTCAACATCCCTTCAACGTCTTCATTCACACTCCCTTTCACACACGGCAAGCCCGACCAGCCACCATATTACAACCTCGATCCCAAATTTTCTCTTCATATACTGCAAGCAACAGGGTGAAGAATTATGTTTTAGTTTAATCTACAAATTTTAAATGTGGTCTTCAACTTACCTTCGGCTCTTGCCCTACGAATGTCAGCAGCAGTCGCACAGGTAGAGATATCTTCTGTGGCATGCGAGTGACATACATAGAAACGTACTTTAAAAGGTATCCACTGTCCTTTCATCGGAAGAGAAAAAGTGGCTCATGTTTAATGCAACGCTATAAGGTCGAACTTGAGAGAATATCTGAAACAAGGAAAGTCAGCAACACAAGGCAAAGGTAAAAGAATGCCCTGTGCCGAAGCAGTGCGCCGTACAGGTGTACGGGAGGGAGGAGATACGGTTCAGTGCATTGGTAATCCTGGCAGCAGACGAACATGAAAATTAGCTTCATGCTCCGGCCACTTTACTCCCGGGAAAAGATCTCTTTGTACCGAATGGACATAAGGCTGACTGAACCCCACAAGTAATGTGGAAACGCTGGCAGCGAAGAAACATCCTACACAAACCAGAAATCCGTAACATTGTGAGCAGTGGAGGTACAACCTGAAAGTGGAAGCTAAGCACTTATCCACTTTGACCCTTTAAAAACTCAGCATTAGCCATTCTCCAGACATGTAATGCGTACCATCACTACGACAAAACATAAAGGCTAATACGGTTAACAATCAGGAGTGATTGTGCGAAAATCTGTGACGAAGCGAGACGAACAGAGAAGCGTATCTAATAAAACTGAGCGTATTACTGTTGCTTTTATTGTTAATATTATCATAAGAGACGGGACAGGACACTCGGTATATTTGACTACGCTACAAGCTCGACAACCCCGGAATCGTAGTTCGATTCCCGGGGCAGAAGCAAAGGATTTTTCTCTGCTCCAGATTACCCAGCCCGAATCTGGGGTCATCCAGTCACCTGCTCAATTGGTGCCGAGTGCTCTTTCTCAGCGGGTAAAGCGATCGAGGAGTGAAGCTTCCCACTCACCTCCATTTAGTGACGAGCTTAAGTGTGTGTGTGTGTGTGGAGCTATATCTCCACTTCCCCTCGTGCCTTCACGAGGTGCTCAGTGACATTACCTACCTTTTATACTTCATTATCATTATGTATTAAAATAAATACAGAATTGAATTAATAAAGCAAATTTAGAACTTGGTTCAAAGAAGTCAGCTATTAACACATTTCACACCACCTTATAGAATAAAGGTAATAAGAATTCAGTTTGATGAAAGAAATAGAAAACGTGACTCATGGGTAGTGCCACTGACACGTAATCTATGAGACAAAATACTCTATTCATAACGCTGGGTGGATCTAAAGTACAAAGACCTCGAAAAGCATACACGTAACTACATTTTCAAACTCATAACGAAATATGTTTGTCTTAAGAGTGATTACATCGAGAAGCAGAGATTACGGGACACATACAGTAGATTAAAAAGTTCCTCAGTTGAGTGTGCATTTAACTCTTATCCTTTACGATCACAAAGTCCCTCACTCTAATGTAAAACTCAGGCTTTACGATTACAAAGTCCCTCAACCTAATGTACAACTCTTTTGCTTTACGACTGCAAAGTCCTCACCTTAATGTACAACTCTTATGCTTTACGACTGCAAAGCTCCTCACTCTAATGTACAACTCTTATGCTTTACGACTGCAAAGTCCTCACTCTAATGTACAACTCTTATGCTTTGCGACTGCAAAGCTCCTCACTCTAATGTACAATTCTTTTGCTTTACGACTGCAAAGTCCTCACTCTAATGTACAACTCTTATGCTTCACGATTACAAAGTCCCTCAACCTAATGTACAACTCTTTTGCTTTACGACTGCAAAGTCCTCACTCTAATGTACAATTCTTATGCTTCACGATTATAAAGTCCCTCAACCTAATATACAACTCTTATGCTTTACGATTACAAAGTCCCTCACTCCAACGTACAACTCATGCTTTACGATCACAAAGTCCCTCAGTTGAATGTACAACTCTTATGCTCTACCAGCCACCATAACCGCGCGCGAGACAGCTGCATTACAGTGAAAATATGGTATTCGTTGCACAAACAAACGAAATAACTAACCACATGTCGCACTCCCATGTAATTCGAACCTTCACTGCTGCCAGCAATCCACATGATTCAAAATTCCCACGTGGGACTAATCTACTGCTGCCATCTGGCTGCGACGTGTTGGGCCCTCATACGCTTTCCCAAAGTATAGGGTGCGGTCCAAGTGCGTAATTATATTATTTTTAGATTTACTTTAGAAAAATACTAGAAAGTTTGTCTGTTCGTCACCTGCTTAATCAGAAAAAAGGATGCCGTCCCTGTGTCTACATTTACTTTTCCATATGCACAGTGGCAATAATTACATGAAGTAGCGATTATTTTGTAAAGTTCTCTCTAGTAGGCCTGTGTGTCTCTACAACCCGAAAGCAGTCCGATGAAAACATATTTCACCGAATAATGCTGTTGAGTCTTTGGTACTCCGGTTCACATCTGGGAGGCCCCGAGTTTCAATTGGGTCCCGGAGGGTGGGTTTCTGACAAGTTCTTCCTGATTCCAACAGTCTGTCGGGGAAAATTCTGAGACGATATCTTAAAAGACCTCAACCCCTGTTTTCTATTTCATTTCCATTTCATTATTCATTAACCTTTTAGAAACTAGTGGTAACTATATTCACCAGCAACAACTCTGCATTTTTCCATACGTTGTATTTATGTGTCACATGTGATTCTCAAAATGAATGGTAATTCTTTCCTTAAACAGCATTAAACGACTTGTCTTTCTAATGCACACAGACTACATTTTCTGTGGTGTAGAACACAGAGTGGTACACCCCATACAACTTAGAGAAAAGCCAGCCTTCAAATACCTAATTACCCTACGTTTCAAGTTACATAACAAATGCCCATACAGTTGACAAGTGACACAGTAAGCCAATAACCAGTCTCCAGTAAGGTTATGTTTCATCACCGTGTTGTAGGAACTGCCTTATAAAACACGTTATTGAAGGAAAGATAGAAGGAACGGGAACACGAGGAAGAAAACCTAAGCAGCTACTGGATGGCCTTAAGGAAAACAGAACATTTTGGAAATTGAAAGAGAAAGCATGAAGTGGTACTCTCTCAAAAACTCGCTTTGGAAGAGGCTATGGACCTGTCGTAAGACGGGCTAGGTGGTGGTGATAATGACGATTATTAGTGTGTGTGTGTGTGTGTGTGTGTTGAAAATTAGGGCCTATGGACAAGGGTAATGTTGAATTGATTGATTAACTATAGTTCATTTGATGACGTTATCAGAAACTCAGACTGATGCCCAGTGACTATTTTTTTTGCTATGGCTCGACAGCCCCTTGGGGGCCTAGGTTGCCTCATTTTTCGAGGCTTCACGATCACACACTTTAGACACACCACACTCAGTAGGACTCCTCTGGACGAGGGACCAGCTCGCCGCAGAGACCTCTACCTGACAACACACAACACTCACAAGAGACAGATATCCATGCCCTAGGCGGGATTCGAACCCACAATCCTAGTAAGCGAGCGGCCGCAGACCCACGCCTTAGACCGCGCGGCCACTGGGATCGGCCCAGTGACTATAGGAGAGTAAATAATGAACTGTCAAGAACGAGGAAGGAAGCGGTCGTTAAACACTTTACGATAATAACCTGGCACTTTCATGGGGGAACTAAGGAAAACCAAGAACGCCTCCGGCAGGACAGTCGATATGAAGCCCGGATTCGAACCGGGATTTCTACTGCATGTACGTCAGAAGCGTCACCACTTGATCCAGCTTGACCGGTGGTTCATAATTTTAGGTGTCCCACCCTCGTCTTACTTTTGTTACCCACCTAACACTGGCAGTGGCACTCGAAATTTCGACAGTTTGATAATAAAAGCCTACCATTACACACGATCTTGAACCAGTTCCATCCACTTGTCACTCTCACGACCCACCTGCTAAAATCCCTAAGGCCTCCTCTCCTCTTGTGGCTAATTTACAAAGTCCGCTTATCAAATTAGTAAAATAAGCAAACCATCAACCACAACATTACAATATATGTCCATTGAATAAAATTATTAATACATCCCCAACACGTCTCAACCATCAAGCGGTCATCCCCAGGGGGAAAACATTTATCAACACTTGTTGTGTACATAGGTTGAAGTACCTGGTGTACAACTACACAAAACTTAACACTTCAATATAGAGGTTATATGATCTGAAGAACTACAATTCTGTGTACAGCTAAGCGTCGGCTTCTTATATCACCACATTCTGGTCCAGTGGTAATACTGCGCTGGGAGCGTAGACAGGTTAGGGGATGAAAGTCGCATGTTATAATGCCAAGAAACTAACGCTTAGCTACACACAGGGTTTACGAGTCTTCGCCAATCATAAAATTACATAAATCTTTAATATTACCTGTACGGTACATCGGAGACTTCAACGTAATCACACAGCATATGTTGATAAAGGTGTTGGTTGACACATGTCGAGGATATCCTATATTAGTAGTAGCTTTATTCTACACACGTAAATACTAATGTGTTTGTTGACTGATTTATTTTTTACTAAGTGTGTGAAACGACAACAGGACTGACAATAAATTTAAGACCTGCTTACCAAAATTTACATTCCCTGCCTGCAAAATCTCACCACGTGTCCAGTCGGCCTTAGCCCTCTAGGTTTCGTAATCTAACACTAGGGACGTGCACAAACGACGAATCGCCTCGTTATGTAACATCTTTCTCACCTTCACTTCTGTCGAGTGCTGCAAGTAGGCCACAGGCGTATAGCTTCGTACCGCCAGAAAGAAGACACAAACAAAATCCGTTTTAAGTTACAGCATTGTAGGCCAGGAACACAAATATTGTCGTCAAATGCCGCCGTTGTTGTTTTATAAAAGTCTGGAAAAAATGAAGACTTCTCGAGCAATCAGACGCGTGAATGTGGAGGTCACCATCAGACTGCGACTGACTAAAAGGCAAAGCGATCCCATTACAGGCCTGGACAGGCCCTTAGGGTTCCAGGAGGTTGAGGCTCTCAGATTTCTAGACAGTCGGCACATGAAGGTGGTAAGGTTGTCAGCCCTACGCACCGGCCGCCTTTACCCCCCAGGAAATACTCCTGGTACTCATTTCTGTTAGAGGCTGAGTAGATCCCAGGGCCATAAGGATTATGTCAATACAAAATTCCAATGCTGTTTCTGCCTGTACAGTCAGGAATTCAACCCGTCGCCAATGACTGATCCCTGATTATGCCGACAGAGAGGCAGTCTCAGAAACTCAGGGCACTTAATTCCACATTCATACTGGGCCGCACAAGAAGGCTTCCCATGCGTTAAGTTTCTGGCCCCGTGAATGCTTTCAAATAATAATGGTCTGAAGGAACTCACGACAGTGGAGGTTACGGGGACTACCCTCATGTTTAGCTCACACTTGTCGGGTATTAACAATGATTATATGGATAACATCAGTTACAAATCGCACTGAATGTCATATTTGTAGCGGCAGAGTAAATACATACAACACAGTCTCCACCAATCCTTTGCATTCACAACTGTCGTCTGGTTATATGGATACCCACTGTAAGTTCTGGTTCGCTCATGGCCAGTGTCCTGGCTTCTTTCTACCCTACGATCGTACCATTTTCGTCACGCGGCTAATTCTTCTAATCTGAAGGTGGAGGCAGCAGGTTTCCCGCTGCATTAATACCCGTGTACGAAGCTACACGGTATCACATACCAAAGACGGTATTCCTTGACACTCGCCTTCGTCAGAACTTCAAATCTCGCACAATACTTTGTTTATATTCTTACTAATTTAATCATTTCATGAGTTATTTCATTTGTTGCATATTTAGTTTAGTTGTATATTGTTACTAATTCTGTTAATCATTTACGGTATTTAGCCTGCTACATGTGTAGTTACGTAGTTGCCCTGTTTACTTAATAATGCAGTTTCATTCCAGTTCTACTGGGGCTTAAATGCCTACGAGGATTTTCAAATAACCAGAAATCGAGTAGGAGATTAGCACAAAAGAAAGGAAGATGAAAGGAAATCAGAACATTATGACGAGTGGACAAGGCTGGAGGATATAAAGGAAAAGTGCGCACACGAGTTCGACCGCTTTGACCTGACTCACTGGACGGTCGTCGTGCTCTCGGCATTGCCTCGCCAGTGCAAAAGGGACTTACGGCTTCAGGAGCAGAAAATAGAAATCCTAATGCGTTTTTTTCCGATATGATAAAAATATTCACATGTCGTAGACACCACATAGCATAACAGCCATCAGTTACTGGTCCTTGCGCTTCGTTCAGCTGCACATACAAGGGATGCCTAAGATTACGGAAGACGAGTGCTAATGTTGAGTGAGCAGCAATGGACAAGGCAGGGGAGCAATTCTGCAGCTTAGCTAACAAATACTTAACCCTTAAACCCAGTTAGTCAACAACTGTAACAAAAAGATGGATTATTTGGCACGGCGGAAGTGGTTTAGGGAACAGTCCCACGGTGGGCTCTTGTTCACACTGTAATGAACTTTTGGTTCAACAAAACGAAGGCAATTTCTTTGATCAGCTGTGTGTGTGGGTGTGACCATGACAGTCGCCTTTTGTTAAATATAAAAACAGCCACTTTAAATCAAACCTTTTTTTCTCGCGAAAAACAACATAATATGCGTGCATAGGCATCAAGCAAGAAGACGTACAAGTAACGTGGAGATGTTCTCTGTAAGCTACTCTGAACTCTACCACTTGTTTCGTAAATGCAGCGTGTTTCATGCTCCGGCCGAGTTCTCGCCGGGAATAAAGTTGATAGTAATCATTGTACAGACGCCCCTGTTATAGTGTCATTAACTGTTGCAAAGATCGACGATCATCTAAATTTTATGCTTATACATACCTGCAGTGGATTCTCGATAATCCGTGCGGGGATTATCCGTGCACGATCGTAAGTTGCTAATGACTAATGACGAATGTGGCAAATAACTGATTTAGCGCCGAGTGCACGAACAAAATCCTCAATGCAAACAAAAACCATGGAGTATTACTTAAACAATAAGCGTACGCTATACATGTATTATATAATAATAACATTTCTTTTTTGTACTTGGCCAAATAAAGTATATGTTTTGGATAATGCGTGTTCCCCACTTATCCGTGCACCCCTCTCTCCACCACTACCCTGAATAATCGAGAATACACTCTATATATACATATCATCATCATTCTGTAGTCTGTCTTACGACATGTCCGAGGCCTCTTCCAAAGCGAGTTCTCCACAGGGTGCGATCTAGTGCTTCCTCTTTCAATTTCCAGTATCTTCTCTTTTCCTTAAGGTCATCCAGTAGCTGCTTACGTCTTATATTTCAGTTCGTACCTCACAGAGAACGCGATTCTTTATGAAGGTAAATCGGTTTTTGACTTATGAGGAAATAGTCGCTGATTACTGTGACAATCATACAAATCATATGTCTTAATACACTCTGTCAACATCGCGAGATTTCAGCAGTCACTAATTCAATCACTCGTCAGCTTCCTCACCAATGCCTTCTCTCTAAATAACCCACTGTCTCACTAATGTCTTCTCTCTAAATAACCCACTGTCTCACTAATGTCTTCTCTCTAAATAGCCCACTGTCTCATTAATGCCTATTCTCTAAATAGCCCACTGTCTCACTAATGCCTACTCTCTAAATAGCCCACTGTCTCATTAATGCCTTCTCTCTAAATTGCCCACTGTCTCATTAATGCCTTCTCTCTAAATAACCCACTGTCTCACTAATGTCTTCTCTCTAAATAGCCCACTGTCTCACTGATGCCTATTCTCTAAATAGCCCACTGTCTCACTAATGCCTACTCTCTAAATAGCCCACTGTCTCATTAATGCCTTCTCTCTAAATAACCCACTCTCTCACTAATGTCTTCTCTCTAAATAACCCACTGCCTCACTAATGTCTTCTCTCTAAATAGCCCACTGTCTCACTAATGCCTACTCTCTAATAGCCCACTGTCTCATTAATGCCTTCTCTCTAAATTGCCCACTGTCTCACTCAGCTGCCTGTTCACTCGCGAAACTCAGTCTCTGACTCACTAACTCCGTAACTCTTTCGTTTGGTTAGTCACTAATTCTTTAGACGGTAACTCAATGAACTATTCATACAACTCGCTAAATTCCTGATTTATTTACTTGCCAACTCCATCTATCACCAGTTCCACTGCTAACTCAGTTTGTCGTTTATTCACCCGCTGATTAAATACATCAATTATTTATTCGCTAATTCAGTCTGTTTCCAATTCACTCGCTGACTCAATCTACCATTCATTGACTCGTTGACCCAGGCAACCACTGTTCTACTTTCTAATTGAATATGTGACTCCTCTACTGTCTAATTTAAGTCGGTAGTCATTTTCTTGTCAATTAAATTTGCCAGTCACTCGCGCATTCAATATGTCAGTCATTCACTCCCAATCAGATCTGTCAATGTTCATTCGCTAATTTAGTCTCCATTAACACACTCATGCACTATAGCCATCACTCAGTCGTTAAATTCTTGATTCAGTCGCTCGTTAACCCGACATATTATTTACTTACTCGATATCTGAATGCCACTCTTCGGCTTAATCTTTCACTAAGTCAATCTGTCGCTCTAATATTCCTCCAGCAACATCTAACTTTAAAGGGATAAAAGAGGTCATTCTTCTGCAGTAGGCCTACTGTAGGTCTGATGAAAGTGTGTAAGGTGCCGAATAATCTTAACCATAAATACTCAAGCATAGCAAAGAGTGCCTCTTTTATTGTGCCCCTCAGCAAGGCAGCTGCCACGGGATGTCCCGGCTGATGCTGGCTTTCTATGTGATTCAGCTACCGTGCTCGGGGACACGATAAACGAGACACGATTTAATGTGTAAAGTAAAAATGTGAGTTACTTTCTGCACCTCAGCGTTTCGCATACGTGTAATGCAAAATGGTTTCAATCCCACAACGATGTTTCCATTGTGTGCAAATTGTAGAGCTGCTTTAAAATAACCACCACTATCTGTTCTTTTATATGAGATCCCTATTTCACAAATGAAATACGGCACTGATCATACGCAAATAATGACGTTACAGCAACATTAACGGAGAGTTTACTGTGTCTACCTAGCAACTGAATGCGTTTAATCGACCGTTGCCACAGCATTATGTGCCTCCCAATCACTTGCCTACAGCCAGCAACTCAACGCCCCTTTGTAATACCAATGCATGCCCGCAACATCGCCACGACCAATAAGTTGCGTGTGTACTGGGCGTTTCCTTCCAATCTACACCCACAGTTTACAATGCTATTCTCATGACTGATATGATTCAGTAACTCGACGTCGTTCTCAAGTCCACTGTCGTCTTCAACAAAATATAAGCGTCCAACATCAACATACATTAATGCGTCCTTAGCTCCTAAAAAAGTCAAGCGAATAATGGACTTTTATTTAAACGGGGAATGAACAACATACCGTCGTAGGCAGCCCTATTTTTAATACTCTCTGATCAATAACACCAACACTGTGGCCGTTTTAACTCGCCGCGAAGGACTACTTCTAGATTTTAATGTGGTTTTTAACAAAACCACAGGCTTATGCGACATTCGGCCCAGAAATATCATAAATGTGTCTACAAGCATTGTACAAAATCAGGCCTCTCTTTTGTGTCTTAAATTATAAATAAGGTAATAAAGAAAGCTCTGTGGTGAAGGTAAAAGGTAAAGTTCACCCTATAACCTGCCATGAAGGCACAGATAGGGAGTAGAGGTATAGCTCTACTCTTTCTTTCACCTCGGCGCTAGATGGGGTGGGTGGTTAACGCCAAGCTCCGGCCGCTTTACCCCCGAAAATGGCCCGGTACCCATTGTATAGCAGGCTGGGTGGGTCTCAGGGCCGGTCTGGACAGGTGCGGAAAATCTCGCTCCTACCGGAAATCGATCCCCGGACCGTCCAGCCCGTAGTTTATGGCGAAGGTATTTCATACAAACGTGACTTAACTTTCATACTTATCACTGTATTAATTCCTTCTAACCATGCAATACACAGAAGTTACAGAGTTAAGAAAGAGTCGTACATTTTTCTAGAACTTACTGCCAATACCTACCTTAATCAAATATTATAAGGAAGCAGAAGGTGGGATAGGTCGGTGTCCTGATTTAAGTACCATATTCCCGTACACAGTGATGATTTGGTAAAAAGTAACCAGGCATGCGAAGTACATTTGAAAAAAATATTATTAATTTGAGGAAATAAAACAAAGATATAATTTGGGTTTCCTAACGAAATCTGTGTAGTTATCAGAGCTCACGTACAGGCTACGAGCCCGGCCAATCACATCTTAACGGTTTTGATCATACCAATAACATGTGCGCATTAAATGTCAAACTTCCCCGTGGTTTCAGCCATAACATTATAAAAACAGTTTGCCATGTGTGCTGGTCACAACAAATACATGTGACAAACACTGTGACACACGGTTGCAAAGCTTTCAAAGCATGAAGCTCATTTAAAACAATATTTGTTAACTCGAGTTCAAACTCCCAGAAACTATCGTAACTTGGTTACATAGATCAGTGCACGGAGGTTTCAACAAACGGCTGACCTTTCGTGCGATAATAATATGAAACGTAAATAGACAATGTTGGCGAAATGACGATTTACTGAATTCAGAGCAAGCGGTGCGTACAGTAAGTGATGTCACTTAGTTCTTTATGAGAATGAACGCCAATCGATAAAGTTCTAATGCAAGGCTGCGCAAATCCCGGGCGCTATGTCGCCGTGGCGACTACATTTTGAATGGTGGCGCCTCATGTCACTCTTCTGGCGCCTAGAATTCTGAGGTGGAAAATCTGTGTACCCCTGTTCTAGTGGAAGAGTATTGTGCATTTTGTTGGTCGGAGTGTTGTTAATTGGTTATCGACAGTGCACGGTATGAACAATATAAAGCCACATAAAATGTACGTGAGTGGTTAGCTTCACGCACCGGCTGTTTTACTTCCAGGGAAAGCACCCCCAGCATCCATTCAAGAGGAGGCTGTATGGGCCCCGGCGCCGATCTATACGTTTGGGAGGAGTTTTTCTCCCTGCAGGGAATCGAACCGTGCTTACAGCCCGTAGCGTAAACGTGTAGGTAAGAGGGTAATATTAAAACGTATCTTAAGTCTACTAATTTGTTATAGTGCACATTCAATAGAATCAGGATGGGGCTTGTCCACACTTGTCCCTGATACTGTGAATTTCTGTAACGTACGACATACTGCCACTATTTCAAGATTGACCATACAGCATGGAGCTTATTAATTTAAAAACGTCCAGGTAACGGTGGGCTAGTCCCACTGTCTTCTATTTATCCCTGGAGCAGCAACTGGATGCACCACGACAGATTCATTTACAACAACTCCACCTCTTTTTAATTTGACCAGCAGTCCTCTGTTATTACCGACTGTTCACCATCAGACACATGTAAATGATTAACTGCTGACACAATATGAATATTAATGATCCGTTAAATCGCCGCCATTATCCAGCGACTGTCTCGTGCTAGGAACAAGATAATTCTATAAAATTTCCGAAGTGAACTCTGTGGACATATAACAATTCAGCACTCGCCTCCCATTTCGATTTTATTCTTGTATTAACACCTCATATGATACGTGATACATTGTTTACAAGTATTAGCTTTTACGAAAAAGATGTATTTGATATTTGAGGCCGACGAAACCTCTCCCACAATCTCTCAGTAGTTAGGCCTAGCCAAATTGCTTGTGATTTCTCAACAGTGGAAATTGGGCGTTGACATGGAAATACGTAGGTCAAAGGAACGCTTGAACGGTAGAGAACTTGCACGCACAGTCGGCACTCTGCTGCTGTAATATAAGTGCGCTCTTATTTCTCGCAATCAAAATGCCCAACATTCTGTCGGGAGCCAACACAGACATGGTTCTTAGAGTGTAGTTATTTCCTGCTTTTATGGAACCTGAAGGCCTACTTCCGTATCCAAGAAAGGGACCACTGAGTGTTAGCATTCCACGCTTTCATGCTCCTTGTCCCAGAGTGTTTTAATATTATCCTTTCATTCACCATCAGCCTTCTTGACCAGAACTTTACATGCACGTTTCATCTACACCAGCGGTCCGCAAGCTATGGGAAGCGAAGAATATTCCAAGATGTCTGTCAGTACATCGTCTCTACAACAGCTAAATAACACATTTCGCACATATACTACTGTTTTTCAAGTACTTGTGTGATGAATTAAATAAACATTCTTTTAAATTGGTTACTGACTTTTTTGTCGTTACGTTTTTGTCAAAATCTATTACCGTGTAGAGGTCCGCCAAATCTTTGAAAGTTAAGAAGGGATCCTCACGCTCGAAAAGGTTGGATACCACCGACATATAATACAGCCTACACGCTTACTTCATCTCCATTGATTTGATCGTCCGAACCGTATTTGTTGAAGGTTAAAAATCACAAAGATCCTCAGCAGGAGGTACAGCAATAGCGTCCATCTTCCTTGTTAAATCCCTCTTTTGAAACACAACATATGCCTCACGCCCTTCCTCTATGGCATTTAAGGGCGAGAAACCACCTTTAACACTGATACAAAACAAATGGTAACACTGCAGGTACTTTGATATTT